>OZ007557.1:40846014-42318783 GCA_963931855.1 Philhelius festivus
TATTTCTTCATTGCTCCATCCACAAATGGGGTCAGCCCTTATTCGCAGAATGTTGATGGATTCCTTTTCTTCTTGTCGCCTGCAATGCTTGCAATCTATTTTACAAGGTCTTCGGGATAGTGCGTCGGCATTTGAGTGCAGCTTTCCCCTTCGGTGTTGAATTTCGTAATCGTAAGTCTGCAGTCTTTCTATCCACCTTGCGACTTGTCCTTCTGGGTTCTTGAAGTTCAACAACCAGTTAAGAGCACCATGATCGGTTCGTAGAAGAAACTTCTGTCCATAGATGTATTTGTGGAAGTGTTTCGTTGCCAAGATGAGTGCCAAGAGTTCTCTTCTGGTCACACAGTAGTTCCTTTCGGTCTTCGACAGTACTTTGCTGAAATAGGCGACAACCTTTTCTTCGCCATTGTGCACTTGTGATAGAACAGCGCCGACTCCCACGTTGCTTGCATCAGCATCGATGATAAAAGGCTTGCCTGGAGTCGGATAGATCAGCACCGGAGCATTGCATAGACGGTATTTCAGTTCTTGGAAGGCTTTTTCACACTCACCTGACCATCTAAACTGCTTATTCTTTTCCGTAAGCTGATGCAAACTCTTCGCAATTCCGGCAAAGTTCTTTACAAAACGTCTGTAATAAGTAGCAAGACCAAGAAAACTTCGTAGTTGATGTTTGTCCTGTGGTGTTGGCCAATTTTTGACGGTGTCAACTTTTTCAGGATCGGTCTTGACTCCTTGGGACGAGATGATATGTCCCAAATACTTTACTTCAGTCTGGAATAGTGCACATTTTTCTGGGTTTAGTTTAAGGTTAGCCTCTCGAAGTCTCTGGAACACACCCCTTAGGTTCTTGCAGTGTTGGTCGTATGTTTTTCCATAAACGATAACATCATCCAAGTAGACAAGACAAGTTTTCCACGTCAGGCCTTGAAGGACGCACTCCATCAAACGCTCAAATGTTGCCGGAGCGTTGCAAAGACCAAATGGCATCACATTGAACTGCCAGAGCCCATTACCTGTGGAGAACGCTGTCTTTTCTCGATCTTCAGGGTGAATTTCAACTTGCCAATATCCACTTTTCAAGTCCAGTGTTGAAAACCATTGTGCTCCTTCCATCGCATCTAAGGTGTCGCTAATTCTTGGCAGGGGATAGCTATCTTTCTTGGTCACGTCATTCAACCTTCGGTAGTCTACACAAAACCGTGTACTTCCGTCCTTCTTTTTGACTAGGACCACTGGTGATGCCCAAGGACTCTTGGAGTTCTCAATCAAACCATCCTTCTTCATGTTGGTAATCATTTTCTCAACTTCACATTGTTTGGCCAGTGGAAGACGTCTTGCGGGCTGACGAATGGGTCTTGCATCTCCTGTATTTATTCGATGCTGCACCATTTGTGTCCTTCCATATTTCCCGTTTGGTGAAGCAAAAATGTCAGCATACTCATTCAGAAGGCTTTCTGCCATTTTAACCTGATGTTGGTCTAGGTTAGCTGAATTGAGTATTTTTGCCTTGATGCTATTGAGCTCCTCAGGATCGAATGTCTTTCTCGGTGTTTCAGCGTCAATTCGTGTTATGGCTGCGACAGATTCGCACTTACCGATAACTTCTCCTTTCACTAACTTTACATCGTACGGTTTGGTTTTGAGTATCCGTACGGGGACCATGTTGTTCTTCGGAGCCACAAGTGTCTTCCCAATGATGACGTTTTGGGAAGAACAATCTGGGCCTGGTTCCACCATTAGGTATCGATGGCGTCCACACTCACCTTCTACTTTTGTCCAAACAAATACCTCAGAAGAAGTAGGAATAACAACATCTTCTTTGATGAAAGTCCTTAGAGTTGTTGTTCCTTCGTGCCCATAGATCATTGGAATCTCTGTATTCTGGTATTTGAGTACCTGATTGCCGATATCCAAAACTACACGATGTTCTTTCATGAAGTCCATTCCGATAATGCACTCGTCACATATATCTGCCACCAAAAATTTGTGTGAGAATTCTAGACCTGCAATTCGAATTCCAAGTCGGACTTCACCATAAACCCTAGCTGCTTCTCCTGTGGCAGTTCTAAGACGGTAGCTATTCGTGTTATGTAGCCAATTCAGGTGTACTAGGTCTTGACGCACAATGGAGGCTGTGGCACCGGTGTCGATTGTGACCACACGTTTGTTGCCATTTAAAGTTGCCTCGACAGTCAGACTTTTATTATCTCGCTTAGTCTGAGAGACCTGGATGGTGTTTCTGGGGCCATCGATACCAGAAACCAGCTTCTGCCCCTCGAAGTTGGTTCTTACTCGTTTCCCTGTTCCCTGGGAAACTGTTCGGGAAGTAACACTGATGTTATTGTTACCTTGTTCTGGGTTTGAAACTCCGTGTCCACAATGTTGACAAGCTCTTCTTGGTGGTAATCGACATTGACGCTGTAAATGTCCGGTCTTGTTGCAATTCCAGCACTTTGCAAGTCCGTTTCGTTGGTTTCTTTGGACATCAGTTCTTTGGCATGAGCATTCTTCGACGATGGCTTCTCTAAGTCGATGTACTCCGTGAGAAGCTTGCTCAGCTGCTTCCATTGTCAAGGCAAACGCTAATGTTTCAGAAAGCGTTCGTTTTCCAGCAGTTCGCACGGCCCTTTGAAGATGTATGTCGGAAATGGCGCGAACAAATGCCTCAACTGCGAACTGGTTACAAATTTCCTCTCCAACATCTGGATATGCAAGATGAACAAGCCTTTCAATGTCCGCTTGCAGTTGTTGTAGAGTTTCTCCCCTCTTCTGAACTCTGGAATTAAGTTGCACTTTGAAGACTTCTTTCATGTGGCTGTTACCAAAGCGTTTGTCTATAGCCAAAACCAAGGAATTGAAGTCGCCGTTCTTATCTGTTGGTATGGTTTGCAACAACTCAGCAGCTGCTCCTCTAAGAGCAAGAGTTAAGGCTATATACTTGTCAGCCTCATCCCAGCCATTTGTTGTGGAAGCTGCCTCGAATTGCTTCTTGTATATAGACCAAGAAGTTTGTCCATCAAAGGTTGGAGGTTGCATCTCTTTTTTTCTCAAAGTTTCCCCAGAACTTTCCCGAATCTTTATGTTTCGAACACGGTCTAACTCTTTTGAAAACGTCTCCATTTTGTTGTCGACTAGCAATGAAACACGTTCATCTAACACTTTTGAAAACGTCTCCATTTTGTTTTCGACTTGATTCCCTAGCAATGAAACACGTTCATCTAACTCTTTTGAAAACGTCTCCATTTTGTTGTCGACTTGATTCTCCAACAATGAAACACGTTCACCAAGTACAGATACATTATTCTCGATATTAACAAGCTTGCCTTCTAGCATGTTCCTCTGCTCTTCCAGAAGGTCTTTTTGTTTCTCCAGGCGTTCGAGAATATTCTTTTGTTCGTTTTTCTGCTCATTTCGTTGCTCTTCGAGACGTTCGAGAACATTCTTTTGTTCGTTTTTCTGCTCATTTCGTTGCTCTTCGAAACGTTGAAGCAGAAGACTAATCATATTTGAAACATCTACATTTTTACTTACGTCTTCTTGTTCAGCGTCAGCTTCAAAGACGAAAATGTCCGGGTCTTCATTTTGTTGTTTCAAATATTCGGCCAAACGCAGAACAAGCTCATTTTTCGATCCTGCTCTAGAAAGTTCTCGCTTGCCTAATTCACTTTTCAGCTCATTACAATTGAGCTCTTTCAGTAACTTGCTCATTTTTTTTTTTTTTTTTGCACACTTCACTTCACAATAAGTTTTATTCCACTTTTCTGACACCAATGTAATATTTTTACTAGGTTCGTTAAATAAAACTTATTACTCTTTTTAGTATTTCTTCTTTATTCACACTTTCCAATTCAAAACAGTAAATCTCAATTTATAAACAACTCAAATACTTTAACTCAAATACTTAAATCACACTTGTTTTACACAATCCAATAAGCAGAGTTTTGCACACTTCCGTAATCAAAAATCAACTGTCCTCGCTCACCGTGAACACTCCCTTATATACTCAAATTAGTTGTTCTCGAAAGTTCTTGTCTTGGAATGTTCTAGATGTTTGGAATAAGGGGAAATACATTTGACATTGGAAAAGAGCTTTTCGTTTCTTCCATAAATTTGATATGCAGTTTTCCAACAGATGGCGCTGTAGTAGTATAAAGCTCTGTTCACAACAGTATTTATAACAGTTTATTTCTAATAAAATTACGCGCATATCAACCATAAACCGTAAGATTATCGTTTTCATTGCAGCCTTTGAAAAAGTGGCGGTTGCTTGCTTTTGTTTTCGTTAAATTTATTTTTGATCGTAACATACGTGATTGATGGTAATAAAAATACGTGATTGATGGATAAAAACTTTCGCATACTTTTGTTTTTTTTTTCTTCAATTCTCAGTTTTGTTTTTTCTGCTTCGTTTTACGAAGCGGAGACATTGTATTGAAAATTGTTTCCATACGTTTTTAAAACTTTACCTTGAAAAAAAATCTAGAAGTTATCAAAGGGAAAATATTACTCAAATTTAAAAAAATATATAGATAGATAGATAGATAGATAGATAGATAGATAGATAGATAGATAGATAGATAGATAGATAGATAGATAGATAGATAGATAGATAGATAATTTCTTTATTTAAAAAATATAAATTATTTACAATATTTTTTCTTTAAGAATAAGGACATGGCTATTCTGCCGTCTGCCTGAACGACATTTCATAACAAAATACAGTTTATATATAAAGAAGTTAAATTCAAATAATAAACATAACATAAGTTAATTAACTATAGAAAGTTTAATTTAATAATTTATTAAAGCATCAATAGCGTTTTCAACAATTTTGAGATGATTCAAAAACCCAAAAATAGATGTATCAATGATTTGAAACAAAAAATTATATCAATTTTGAAATGATTTGAAACACAAAATAATAATTTATCAATTTTATAATGATTTGAAACATAAAAATTTAGTAAGTATTTAGAAACATTGTTTGAAACTTCAAATTGCAATAACTGGTTGTAGAGCTATAGAAAACTATTGCGATAATTAAGAGCATGTTTGCAGTATCTATAAACCGTTGACCATCCAAGATCTCCATTAAGGATTTCATAGAGCCGAGTAGGGGGAAGATACATAACTCATTTCAAAATGCAGTCGTCGAATCTCTTGAAGTAAAGGACACGTTGCAAAGAAGTGGGTGATGTCTTCTGGTTCTCCTCTATTACATAGCCTACAGATTTGTGTGAGATCAGTGCGATGCGGCATAGCGTTAAGATTCAAGATTTCGACTCGGGCTCTAAATATGTAACTTATAGCTTCAGAAGAAAACTCTTTGCTGAAATAGTTAGCCTGCGATGTTATTTGGTGGTTGAGGTACCTGTATACATTTCTTGACACAGTTGTTGAGGCTCTTGAAATATGTTGTCTGAAAATATTTTCATCAATTTTGGCGATGACATCATTGAAGATATTGTGCCATTCATTCAAATTGGACTCCATAAAAGATAAATTACTGCCATTTGAAGAAGCTAGCTGGTTCCATTCCTTAAACGGGGAGGCATTTGTTTGCATGAGCCTTGCCATAATGGATTTGTGAAGGCTTCTTTCATCCCTCTTCATAACTTTCAATATGTAGTCTGAATTGGTTTTCAGGTTTATAATGTAAAGAGGCGTTAGACCAGACTCCACATATATAGCATAATTGGGCGTTGAAGAAGGCAATCTGAACAAGCGTTTGAAGAAATATCTTTGCACGGCTTCAAACTCCTCCAGTTGTAAATATCCAAAAATTTGGGTTCCGTAGCACATGCAGCAGTTCACTGTTGCTTGAAAAACACGATAGTTGGATGTATGATCGATTTTTTGGTTAGAGTAGAACTTAGGCCACATTACGTTTAAAGCTAGTTTGGCTTCGTTGCTTTTCTCTTTCACGTGTTTCGAAAAATTCAGATTATACGAGAGCAAAACTCCAAGATATTTGAAATAATGAACGACCTCGATAGGCGCGTTGTTTAGGGACCAGTTTTCCTCTGGGAGCCTTCTTCTCTGACGCGGTTCAAATATCATTATTTTTGTCTTGTTAGAATTCACACATAGACCCCAGAATTCACAAAAGGAATTGAGTTTGTTGATTTGCAGCTGAAGGGTAGATGGATTGTCTGCCAATAAAACCAAATCATCGGCGTAGAGCAAAACCTTGACTTGTATACCGGCAAAGAGTATTCCTCCCGGAAGTACATCACACACGTCATCAATAAACAGGGCGAATAATATCGGGCTTAATATACATCCTTGAGGGACGCCTGTTGTGGTTTCAAACCATTCGGAGAATTTAGCTCCGTCCCACACTGATGCAGTAGATGAGGCAAGAAATTTGAAATAAAACATTAAGAATTTTCGAGAAACTCCTAACGAAGACAATTTGTACATCAAGGCATTTCTATTTACATTGTCAAAGGCTGCTTTGAAATCCACAAAACAAGCATATAATTTCTTTTTCTGCTCGATTGATCTCCTGGCAATAGTCGTCAGAGCGAATATATGGTCTTGCGTTGAGAATCCTGATCGAAACCCTGCTTGGAACATGCTGAGTCGGTTGTTGTTCTCAATCCATTCCGTCAACCTCTCATAAAGAATTGAAGTTAGGATCTTTCTTAGCGAGTTGAGAATCGAAATTCCTCTGTAGTTCTCCGGCAGGTTAGAATCTCCTTTTTTAAAGATCGCGAATATAACCGCTTTGTTGAAGTTACTTGGAACTAGTGAGTCTTCATAAAGTTTGTTGAAATATGCCAGTAGAAGATTTTTAAACGGTTCCGTACTATTCTTGTAGAACTCCATCGGAATACCATCTATGCCGGGTGCCTTATTATTTTTCATTTTACTCAGAGTTGATTCGAGCTCAGATAGAGTAATTGGGTTATCCAGTTCGCAGAAAGTGACATTGGGTTGCGCGTAATAGAAAACCTGGTGATTCTCATCAGCCGACAAAAGAGTTTTAAAATGAGCTGCTAGTGTCTCAACTTCGAGGGTAGACACCAGGCTTCTACCACGCCCACCCAGCTCACGAACATTGGTCCAGAAAGTCTTTGAGTTCTTACAGTTTGCTAGTTCTTTTGCAATATTGTTAATGTAGTGAACTTTCTTTTTGGCACAAAGTCTTTTGAAATCCTTGTTAATATGAAGGTAAATGTTTTTAAAAATTGAAGCATTTGTGGATCTGAACAGCTTAAGATAGACAAATGAAAGTTTACGGAGTTTCACACAATCATTATCAAACCACTTGTTTTTTGGTGTACAAGCGTGACTTCGGCTGTTGGTACTATAAGAGTATATATAAGAGGCCATTACGCATCGAGCCTAAACCCAGTGACTTATATAACTTTTAACCATTCCTGTGCGCGGGTTACCAGGGATGGAGGGGACCTACAATTTTCTGCCGATTCCAAACAGCAATGGAGCAGCACTTTTCATGACAAGAGGTGCACTCTTAGAGCATTTGTCAATTCCTCGCCAGAATCTGCTGAAAATCGAACCCAAGACCTTCTGCATGACAGTCCAACGAACTAACCATTATGCCATACAAATTTATGCATTACAAAATATTTGTCACTATAGTTAAACATTATTATTAACGATGAATTGTGAAGAAGAGGAATCTCTGTAACGTAACTCGTATTGTACAAAGAAAATAGCAGTCATGCTTCAATTTTCATCAAATTTCTTCCTACGCAAATCGTACTTCTTAATACCTACTTGATTTTGCTAATGATGAATTAATAATAGTGTTGATTTTTTTGTGCACCTTGGTGGGTTCATTGACGTTGAATTTATTCAACTTTTGCATATTTGCGTAATTAATTTTTTCAAATTTCATGGTCTTTCGTCATACATTATTGGTGTAAAGTGTTGGAACTTGAACTCGTAAATTGACCTGATTTTAAATTGGAAACGGATTAATATACTTGTTAGCGCAAACGCACCCTAAGTTGTAGTAGTTCACGAACTGACCAGTGAGTGGAGCTGCTGCCGGAAGTCTACCATATTTTAACTTTTTTTTTTTATCTACCAACTTCAAGAATGTTCTTTTTTATATCGGCTGTAACACTAATTGGCCACGAGGTAGTTCTTATTTAATTTGTAATAGGATTATTTCTAGAGTACATATAAAGAAACGAATTTATACGAAAAGACTAAGTAAGTTTATTTAACTAAATAATTTGTAATCAACTAACATACCTATTTATTTCTTTAAAATAAAGGTTTTGTAACTTGTCCAATTAATAACTAATGCGTTATTTCTCGACGGACTCGTTGAACGAAAAGTCTTTGAGTTGCGACCAAATTGTCGCAACATTTTACAAAACTTATTGTAATTCTTCCGCCATTAACATGCCACCAAAAAGGCCGAAAACTCCTGAACCATCGGCGGATTTAAGAAAGTCACAAAGAGAATATACTAAAGTTCCTGCCCGAGATGACACCTTTAATTGCCGCAGTTGTGAAGAACCCGATTCGGTTGACGACATGGTTCAATGTGATCAGTGTAATGGATGGAATCATTTTCGCTGTGCTGGAGTAAACCACAGCATTGAAAACAAGACATATATATGCCATAATTGCACAGGTAAGAGTAGGCCTTTATCTAGTTTTTCAGAGACGTATACCGCATCTGTTGTGAGATTGGTCAATGAAACACCAGCAGCTTCTATAATTGCTACCCAATCGCAAAGTTCGCCGCCAAGCTTAGCCGTAGTTGCTGAGATGCCACCTGTATATGACTCTTGTTCTTTAACATCGGCCTCATTGACTATTGCAGCTGACACCACGAGTTGTACCAAAGTTACAGCGACAAGTGCAGCCGAAACCATGGCTAAGAGTGGTCTCCTGTCTTCTGTCCTACGTCCGACATACGCTTCAACGTTTGCAGCACCAATTACTGCTGCACGTATACAAGGCCCTGAGCCAGTTTCTGCGCCGAGTGCAGCCGAAGTTGCTGCCAATCGTGGACGCGCCGCTCCTTGCTTTGGTACGTCACACACTTCAACGTTAGCTGCGCACATGTGGAGCCCTGAGCCAGTTTCTGCGCCTAGTGCAGCCGAAGTTGCTGCCAAGCGTGGACGCGCGGCTCCTTGCTTTGGTACGTCACACACTTCAACGTTAGCTGCGCACATGTGGAGCCCTGAGCCAGTTTCTGCGCCTAGTGCAGCCGAAGTTGCTGCCAAGCGTGGACGCGCGGCTCCTTGCTTTGGTACGTCACACACTTCAACGTTAGCTGCGCACACACGGAGCCCTGTGCCTAGTGCACCCGAAGTTACTGCCAGGCGTGGACGCCCGGCTCCTTGCTTTGGTACGTCACACACTTCAACGTTAGCTGCGCACACACGGAGCCCTGTGCCTAGTGCACCCGAAGTTACTGCCAGGCGTGGACGCCCGGCTCCATGCTTTGGTTCGTCGCATACATCAAGATCAGCATCGCAGATGATTGCCGTGCACGAACTCAAACATACGTCAGTTTCTGAGTTCAATGCAGCCGAAGTTGCTGTCGAACGTGAAAATTCCCTTACGGCAAGGGATACCCATTCCACTAAGAAAGGATCCAAAGGCTCAAGCAGTTCCAGATCTTCTAAATCTTCAACTAATATGCTCAAAATAGAACTTCAAAAAATCGAAGAAGAAATGCAACTGAGAGAAGATCGTGATAAAGAGGAGCTCAGATTAAGAAAAGAAAGGGAAGCTGAATACTTGAATAAAAAATACAAAATAGTGAGCCAAATGATTGATTCATCCGATGAGGACGATGAAGTCGCCTGTGAATTCGAAAATAAAAACCCTAAAGAAAACATTTATAAGTGGATAGCTGGTGTACCCGAGAAAAAAAACTACTTGCACTCGACGACAAATGTTGGATCACATCCATTCGATTTCATACCTGCTGCTTCTCAACAGTTGAACACAACTTGGAACAATGGTGTGAAAGAAGCAGATACTCGTCAACAGTCGTTCCGTACATCTGTGATGACACATGAACTCAAATATCCTCAGTCACAAAGCGGAGTTGCTGCTCTTAATCCAACAAAAGAACAATCAACATTTACACCACCGGCTAATGAGCATAATCCAACAGTGAATTTCTCACTGCCATCACAACTTCAAGAACAGCCCTATGTACAGCCTTTGCCACAGCTGCCTCCGTTTCTTAGTACCCCACAACATGCGCCTTCAAACTACATTTTGACAAAAAGTCATTTAGCTGCTCGCCATCTAATCAGAGACTTGCCAACCTTCGATGGGAAACCCTCTGAATGGCCCCTCTTCATTGCAAGCTATAATCGTAGTACGGAACTTGGTGGGTTTAGTAATGAGGAAAACCTTATTCGTTTACACAAGGCTCTAAAAGGTGATGCTCTGAAAGCTGTGAAAAGTCTGATAATACAGCCAAACTGTGTTGGCCGTGTGATTGAAACCTTGAGGATGCTATACGGAAGACCTGAGCTTATAATTAATACTTTGATTCGAGAAATCAACTCCACACCTTCTCCCAAGGCAGACAAACTTGAAACGATTGTCACGTTCGCAATAGCCGTGCAAAACCTGTGTGCTACATTCGAGGTTTCTGGTATTTTCAACAATCTCAACTACCCAACGCTGCTACAAGAACTCGTAGATAAGCTTCCTCCCACTTTGCGCCTTAATTGGGCAATTCATAAGCGATCTTTGCCAATATGTACGCTCGCAGATTTTAATATCTGGATATACGCAATGGGTGAAGCTGCCAATGGAGTTCTTCGATCGGCTCCCACCTCATCTACGGATGAAAAGAATCACCGAAACCAAAACTGGAAAAATAAAGGAGTTGTTAATACCCACTATAAAGACAGTGACCAAAATTTCGTCAAGTCCGAAAACAAGTGTTGTATTTGTGGTTCAAGCTGTGCTTCAGTAGCGGTTTGTAAGCAATTTCTTCAAATTAATCGAACTGCCCGGTGGGCAGAAGTGCGAAAGCATCAATTATGCAGTAAATGCCTTAAAAGGCACTTGCACTACAAATGTACATCAGATGCTACTTGCGGAAAAAATAACTGCGTTCTTAAACATCACCAGCTTCTGCATAAAGATCAACCACAAGTAGCAGTATCATCTGGCGGCGCCACTGTTGGGGTTCACTCTGAAAATTGTTTTCATTCTCAGAACTTCAAAACTGATTCCGTTCTTTTTCGAATTCTGCCTGTAGTCCTCTATGGAAATGGAGTTCAAGTAGAAGTGTTTGCTTTCCTAGACGATGGGTCATCAGTTACCTTGTTGGATGAAGAGATCGCGAAGCAGTTAAACCTAAAGGGAGAGAAACGACCATTATGTCTAAAGTGGACTGGGAACACATCTCGTCTGGAAAGCCAGTCCGAACTTATTAACCTTCAAATATCCAGCACCAAAGACAATGCAGAGAAATTCCAGCTAGCCAATGTTCACACGGTACAGAAGCTAGCCTTGCCAGCTCAAACACTCAACCGCGGCGAGCTTCAAATGAAGTTTGAACATTTAAAAGGATTTTCTGTTGACTCATATAACAAAGCTGTCCCTCGACTTCTTATCGGCGTCAACAATGCTCAGCTCGGACATCCTTTAAAGTCAAAAGAAGGCGGTTGGAACGAACCAATTGCCACAAAAACTCGCCTAGGATGGGTGGTTCATGGTAGTTGTTCTGAAGAAGCAAACAATCACATTCAAACACAGAGTTTTCATATTTGTGACTGTAACGACTTAGATCTACGTCGATTAATTAATGACTTTATATGTGACGATAATTTTGGAACGTCAGGGTCAGAAAACGTCTCCAGGGGAGAGTACGATAACTTAGGCGCCAAAAATTGATAACGGATTTTTGTAGAAGGGTCAAATTCAAGCGTTTTTTACTATGGGAGGGGGGGTCTATCTCGCCCCGTTTAGGAGGTAGGGGCGATTTTAGAAAAAATGACTTATATAGAAAAAAAAATATTAAAAAACAACGGCAACACTTACAATAAAATACTATACCGGTTTTGAAAGCCAGAAGTCTGTTCTATAATCGTAAATTTAAATTAAATTATTTATGTCAATAGTTTTTGAAAAATTTGCATGCAAACTCAAAATTTTGTTAAAAAAAAATGAAAAAAAAAAGTTTAGACCAATTTTTTTCAAAATTGTAAAATGAAGTGCTTAATTGGCTTTTTGTGGTCAATGCTACTATTAATTCTGAATCGAACACAAAAAAACGAATGGTTTTGTCCCTTCTAGTTTTTGAGAAAATTACTAAAACTACTTTTTATGAAATTTTTGATTTTTGGTATTTAACTACGGTGATTTCATTTTGAGGATTAATGTTAATGTGGTTCATTTGTAGGTAAAGTACAGCAAATCATTTAGGGTTACGAAGAATGCACCAGAGGAGGTAGAATTGCATGGAATTTCGCGTCTCAGTCAGTCAGTTTGTGAGTAAGTCAGGTGTTACTTAAAAATAGTCAAGTCAATTTTTCAATGTTCAATGTATTAAAACCGTGTTTACAGGCATTTTGATCACAAAAAAAAAATTATAGCAAGCACCTCCCGAATCTCTAGCTAATATTGAGGCCCATGGAAAAATGTTCCGATAGATGGGTTTATTGCTCTGAGATTAACTTTTATATGGATTGCACCAGAGAAACTTTTAAATCATTAGTTTTAAGCAAAATTTAAGTAACGTTATTTATTAAAATAAAAGATTAATTATGTAAATCATTTAAATGTAATTTGAATTTTATATACCCACCTACAAATTTGTAACTATATATTTACTTATGTATATTAGTCTGTAAAAGTATAATATGCTCTGGTTGATGAATAACTAATAATAATAATAATAATAATAATATTGTATTCTTACAATTTTTGTCACCTTTTTGAGTTGGAGTTGAGGGGAGAACGCGATGCTTTTGAAATATTTTTTTTTGAAATATTGAAAAGTTATTTAATTAAGGATGAAGTAGTGGATGCTTAGTCGCCATTCTTTATTCCAAGAAAAAAATACTTCACTCTTACAAAGGTTGAATAACGAATGACCTTGGTAAACAATAACCTGTACCATATTAGCATTGAAAACAAACAATAAACATACATATTAATTAAGGAATTATATATATTTGCTGCATTCGTACAGTACGAGAACGAGTAGTACCTAGGTAATGTGAATTTTTCATAATGTATTAAATTTTCATGACTGAACATTTTAAATGTGCAACTTTGGGCTACGTACATACATATATTTAGTAGACATTGGATATAGGCCATAGGGTAAATTCAAAGTTTCTTTAAATCCAGATTCTGTAAATGCAAAAGAAACCTTACATACACCCAACCACGCACCTATCCCAAATCCTATAGTGTGCCCCGGCAGGGGGGTTGCAGGGGGGCAGCATGCCCCCCCATACATATCTCACTTTTTATACGCCGTAATGCGTAAGCAAGCAAAAAAAGCAAATATCCCATAAAAAAGTAAGTTTCGTTATTTTCAATTTTCTCAAAAACTAGACGACATAAAATCATCTAGTTTTCAGTTTTTGAATAAGAATATATTAGAGCAACGAATTTTAGGAAAAATAATAATATATAACTTTGCAGTTTTGAAAAATTAAACTTTAAACTTTTTTTTATGTTTTTTTCCACCAAAATTTGAGTTTAAAACTCGTTTTTTCAAAAACTGTGCATAGATTCTACTTGATTTAAAAATTATCTAATAGATCAGAGTATTGGCTTTAAAAAAAGGTATAATACTTAATTGTAAGTATTACCGTTATTTTTTAATATTTTTGTTTCCATTTTAGTACCTTTTTTATAAAATTGCCCCTCCCGCCCAAACGGGGGGAGATAGACCCCCCCCTCCCATAGTAAAAAATGCTTGTATTGAACTGTTCTACAAAAAACCGTTATAATTTCTTGGCGCCTAAGTTATCGTACTCTTGCCCGTCTCCATGTCGCAAGACGATACTCGAGCTTTAGAGCTTCTCAACACTCATACAGTTCACAAAAATGGAAGATTTGAAACAACGCTTCTCTGGAAGTTCGATGAGATCAAGTTACCGGATAGTTTCCCTATGGCTAGAAGACGACTACAATGCCTTCAAAAACGAATGAGCCGTAATCCAGAACTTGGCAGAGTGCTAGACACTAAAATTAAAGAATATGTCGCGAAAGGATATGCTCGCAAGATAACGGACCAAGAGATAGTTGAACATCAAAACCGATCGTGGTACTTACCCATCTTTCCAGTGGAAAACATTAACAAACCAGGAAAAATCAGAATTGTATGGGACGCTGCAGCCACAGTTCAAGGAACATCACTTAATTCAGTACTTCTAAAAGGTCCCGACCAGCTTACACCTTTAACTTCAGTCATCTACAAGTTTAGACAACACAAGATCGCCATCACTGGGGATATAAAGGAAATGTTCCATCAGATCAAAATCCGAACAGCTGATCAACATTTTCAACGATTTTTGTGGGGCTCCAACGAGGATGGAAGACTTGACACTTATATAATGACGGTAATGACCTTTGGGGCATCTTGTTCCCCGAGTACAGCTCATTATGTCAAAAATACTAATGCGGAGCGGTTTTCCGCCGAATATCCTAGAGCTGTCCTATCCATTAAAGAAAACCACTACGTCGATGATTTGATGGACAGTGTACCAACGGAAGAGGAAGCGGTCAAACTGGCCCAAGAAATACGGCAGATCCATAAACAAGGTGGCTTTCACATCCGTAATTGGGTTTCCAATTCAGCTCATGTTTTAAAAGCCCTCGAGTCTGAACCAACAGAGCAAATGAGTATGAATGTCAGCGCTGAATTAGGGATAGAAAAGGTGCTCGGAATGTGGTGGTGCACTTCTCTAGACTGCCTTACTTTCAAGCTAACTTCCAATCCAAATCAGAGAGAAGTTCTCTTCGGGTTAAAACGCCCTACAAAACGCGATGTTCTGAGGGTCATGATGACAATATTTGACCCTCTAGGCCTGATAGCCTGTTTCCTAATGTACATCAAAATACTCCTTCAAGATGTTTGGCGTTCCAAAATTGAGTGGGATGACACGATCAAAGAAGAAGAATATAAAAAATGGATCAAGTGGATTAATATTCTTCCTATGGTTGAGACTGTCAAGATTCCAAGGTGTTATATAACTTTTGAATGGGGCTCTGAGATAGAGCTACATATGTTCGTTGACGCCAGCGAAAATGGGTACGCCGCCGTAGCATACGTTAGAAATGTCAATAAGGGGCTCATAGAGACCAGTCTTATAGGTGCAAAAACACGAGTTGCACCCCTTAAGTCATTATCTATCCCACGACTCGAGTTGCAGGCAGCCCTTCTCGGCGTCCGATTTGCTAAAACTATAACTGAGTCACATGGAATTTGTTTTAATCGCCGTTTCTTTTGGTCGGACTCAAAAACGGTCCTCTGTTGGCTTCGGTCTGATCATCGGAGGTATCGACAATTCGTAGCATTTCGAGTGAGTGAAATTCTGGACCTCAGCGCAACTGAGGAGTGGAGGTGGGTTCCTACTAGAATGAATGTTGCTGACGAAGCTACGAAGTGGCAAAGACCGCCAGACCTCGAACCCACAAGCAGATGGTTCAACGGACCTAAGTTTTTAAAGTTATCCCTAGATAACTGGCCAGCAGAAAAAGTAACGAGCTCAACAATTGAAGAGTTGAAAACAAACTTTCTTGGTGTTCATACTCGCACTCAAAAACCAACGTACAGGTCCGAACGATTTTCCAAATGGAAGAAGTTGCTTAGGAGCACAGCTTACGTCCATCGCTTTATTCGTAATACAAGCACAAAACGAACCAAGTTACCAAAGATGAGTGGCCATTTCACAAGTGAAGAATTGCAGATCGCTGAGAACAACTTGTTATTAGAAGCGCAGATCAGTGAATATGCAGAAGAGATAGCTGATCTAACAATGAACCGCAAAATACAGAATAGCAGTCCTATTCTCAATCTGAATCCATTCTTAAATCAAATAAATATCATTCGAGCAAATGGAAGGATTTGCCTTGCAGAAGGTGTTGAATTTGATTCTAGACATCCAATTATTCTCCCAAGATGGCACCAAATAACATCACTTATCATAGAGGACGTTCATTCTAGATATAGACACCAAAACGACGAGACGGTAGTGAATGTCTTACGACAAAGATTCTACATCTCTCATATTAGATCTGCTCTCAAATTCGTAAAAAAGTCATGTCAAGAATGCAAGAATAATAAAGTTCAACCTAGCCCTCCAATCATGGCACCTCTTCCTCCTGCGCGACTTGGCTCATTTTGTCGGCCATTTTCATACGTCGGGGTCGACTATTTTGGTCCGATAACAGTCAGCTTAGGCCGAAGGACTGAAAAGCGTTGGGGTGTCCTTTTCACTTGTCTAACCATAAGAGCGATTCATATTGAAGTGGCTCACACTTTGACGACAGACTCATGTATCCTGTTTCTCCGAAAGTTTATAGCTAGAAGAGGTACTCCAATCGAGTTTCATAGCGACAACGGCACTAACTTCCATGGGGCAGAACGGGAGTTACGGGAAACATCTAAGGCTATTCAAAAAGACAAATTAATCGAGACATTCACAACATCAACAACTCAATGGAAATTTATACCACCAGGGGGCCGATTCTGGTTTTGTGAAAAAGTGAATCGAAAAGCTTTTCACTCTTTCACGCATAAATGCGATTCTCGTTCTATGAAAAAGTGAAACCAAACGTCAAAAACATTCATATGAATAATTTGCTTTCACGCTCTTATTCGATGGTGAATGTTCAAAGTGAATAGGTGAAAGCGGAAAATATGGAGATTTTTTTGAAAAAAAATAAAGGAAAGAGTGTGACACAGGCACAAAAAGAATTTTTGATTAGTTTTTTGGAAATAAATTTGGAGATTGCTCATAATAGGTACGAAAACAAGTTTTGAAAATTTATTTCATCGCGTCTTAATTTTTTTTTTTTGTAGATTTGTTGCAGTTGATACAATTGTATGAAATGCTTCTCCGTGATCATTTCGAAAGGATTTTCGTTGTCTCTCAAATTTCGCCTAATAATCCTCATATTTCTCCTACAAAACAAAAATGTATATTAATACAATACAAAAATACATCTACATAAAGCACAAATAATTATCAAACCTATGAGCATTTCTCCGATTTGTTTCCATAAGAATTCTTATATATATTGAAGGCGTTATAAAAACGTTTTCAAACAATTTAATATATTAATATATTATAAACAAATTCACAAATGTACAAAAACGTTTGACAAAATTGAAACAATAATGAAAAATAATAATTTCGTTTTGAAATAAAGCATTCACAATAGTAGATAAATTCATAAGAGACAACAGAAAATTATCCACCACGGCAAATGATATTGAATTCACCACACCGTTTTCATTCACGGAACCAGAATCGCTTATTTGCACCAAGTGAATCGAAAAAGTGAAAGCAATGCATGACAGCGAATGTGAAAACAATTTATTCGATTCACTTTTTCACAGAACCAGAATCGGCCCCCAGGTTCTCCACATATGGGTGGTAGCTGGGAGCGCCTAGTTCGCTCCGTTAAAACCGTTCTTTATGCTATCGCGCCCACCAGAAACCCAAATGACGAACTTCTGCGAAGTATGCTTATAGAAATTGAAAATATTGTCAACTCCAGACCTTTGACATACATCCCAATAGCTCCAGAAAACCCGGAAGCTCTCACGCCTAATCATTTTCTTTTGGGTTCAGCCTGTGGATCAAAGCCTTCTGCGCATTTCAACGACGACGTTATTTGGCTTCGAAAAAATTGGCTAGTCTCACAGCAGTTTGCGGACCGTTTCTGGAAGCGCTGGGTAGCAGAATACCTGCCAACTCTTACCAGACGCTCCAAATGGTTCACTAGTGTAAAATCCCTAGAGATTGGGGACATAGTCTTGGTCGTTGACCCAAACAGTCCTAGAAACAGTTGGCCTAAGGGGCGAATAATTAAAGTGAAGCTGTCGAATGATGGTCAAGTAAGAAGCGCCACAATCCAAACTCAGAGTGGGATTTACGAAAGACCTGCAGTGAAGCTAGCAGTCCTTGACATTAAAGCTCCAGAAGACAACAGTCCAGAGCCGGAACTACCAAGGGGGAGTGTTAGCGCAAACGCACCCTAAGTTGTAGTAGTTCACGAACTGACCAGTGAGTGGAGCTGCTGCCGGAAGTCTACCATATTTTAACTTGTTTTTTTTATCTACCAACTTCAAGAATGTTCTTTTTTATATCGGCTGTAACACTAATTGGCCACGAGGTAGTTCTTATTTAATTTGTAATAGGATTATTTCTAGAGTACATATAAAGAAACGAATTTATACGAAAAGACTAAGTAAGTTTATTTAACTAAATAATTTGTAATCAACTAACATACCTATTTATTTCCTTAAAATAAAGGTTTTGTAACTTGTCCAATTAATAACTAATGCGTTATTTCTCGACGGACTCGTTGAACGAAAAGTCTTTGAGTTGCGACCAAATTGTCGCAACAATACTAGTACATAAATATGTACTAAGCTAGTGAAAACAAAAGTATGTACCTTTTTCGTGTAGTTTCAAAATTCTTGTGAAAATTATTGACTTGACAGCCGAACTCTGATGGATCAAATGCATTCGTACTGCATGATGATAGTGGTCTCAATATAACAAATTTAAAATATTAAAATGAGGAAACACCGTTAAATCATAAGAAAAATATTTTACTTTTTCAGTTATAACATTACTTTCCTTTTTTTTATTTTTTTTTTTTTACTAACATTACTGAAAGTGGCCAGTGTGTAAGGCGCTTAGGTTACAAAAATTGTGTGCAGTAGGCGCAGTGTGTGCTTCGTTTTGGCCAAAACTTCCTTACGCAAAAAGCACTGTTTAGGCACTTTCTTTGGAAATAAGTTTTCAATATTTACCAAAGTTGTTTAAGCGTGAAGTTACTCATTTCGTTCCGCGGAGGTATGATACTGACTTTTTGTCAAGATTTCGAGCGGAAAAAAGCTGTCAGTGTCAAAATAAAAAAAAAACACTAGATGGCCCTTGAGACGGCTGTTTTAAATCGTCCGTAGGGGAAAAATCCGTCTTCGTTCAGTGTAAAAGCTTCAGTTGCTTTTATTAGTTTATTATCAACGGCTCATGGATGAAAACGGTATAGTTTTTTTTTAAACTTAATTAATCCTTAAAAATTTAAATTTTTTAAAAAAATTCAAGAACAAATATTTTATGTATGTAAATTTATAAAAAAGTTTTGAGGTCCGTTCAAGGTAAAATCATCCTTGATTGAAATTCAATTATGATTTTTGTCGTTTTATTCAAGATGGGTTTATTGAACATAGTTGAAATTGCAAGAGAACATAGTAGACGGAAAACTTCCAAAGGGACTACTTACCTTGTTTCAGTAATAAAACTTAAAGAAATCTATACTTTTATTTCAAATTTTAGTCAAATTTTTATTAACAGTGAAGAATTTTAGAAAAAAATATTTTTAAACTCAAAACATAAAAATAAAATCTTTGACTGTGTCGCACGAACTTGCTCTTTGATCAATAGACTAAGGAATTTTAAAAATGAATGTTAGAGAAAAACATTCATTCATATACAACTCATTTTTAAATGGCTAAAACAACTCCTTTAGTAAATTGGAGCTAATAACAGAATATGTATTCTTTTTAGAAGATTCATCAAAATCCATTATGTGGATAAGATCAGAAAACCAAAATTCGAAATACGGTTCTACTGTAGGTAATCTCAGTAATGTCTTACTTTCGAAATGTTTTTTTTATTGAAAATCTTATTTAGATCGTAAAAATTAAACGAAACCGAAAAATTATTATGAAAATTTCAAAACTAGTTTTTATCATTTGTATGGTATGTATTTAGTTATATTAAGACAAAATAACAATTTTTCCTGTATCTTGTAGAAATTATTAAAAAGATTTGTTGATAAAGATTTATTTCTCGTATAACAAGCACAATATTTTTCTGGCATAATAGTTTTATAGCAGACAAATTTCTATTTCTAGCATCATGTTTGTTCTTAATGGTCGTAAGACAGAAACGCGAATATTCGAAAAATACAAACTGAAATGGAAAAAACCCTGAAATAAAAGTAATCACCCTTTTTCCGATAGGTGTTTTAATAAAACGCCTTTAAAACGAGAAGGCTCCAGACACCACATTTTGGTGTTTAAATAATACGAAAAGTGCAGCGTTCTCTATGTTCTTCACTTTTCTAAGCATTATGACGATAGTCGTTTCAATAAAATTCCAATTTTCATTTCTAGAGCCTTGTCGTTTTACTGGCGTTTTAGTAAAAGGACTATCGGAATAAGGGTGAATAGCTTAAATACAGATTGTAGAAGAAATATTAATAATTATCCAATACAAAGTTGTATGTTTATTTAAATAGAGTAAGTGCGGCAAATATGGCCTACGTGGGTAATATGGCCTACTGCTCTATTTCGCAAACCAAAACCCACAGCGAAATAAAAAAAAATTCATTGCGAACGCTTTCAAACCGGTTTAGCATCAGCCTTTTGTGGTGAGTGTGGCGCGCCGATCGTGGAAAATATGCGGCGTTTTCCGTTTTTTGTATTTTTGATGTAATTTTTTGGCAAGTTTCCTTAAGTGTTTTTATATCGAATTTTGTATTAAATTAGTAACTTTTTTCTAAAATTAAATACTGTTATGTATTTTCTTAGTTTGTGTGATATTATTTAAGAAAAAAAGTTTATGAAGTGTATTTAAAATTAAAATGAATGAAATAAACACAATGTGTTCAATATGGCCTACCCCATGTGTTGGTAATATGGCCCAGTAGGCCATATTTGACACGTTTGCTTGAATGAAATTAAATTATTTTAATTTTTTATTTTGAAGACTAAAATGTCTAAATGAAGTCAAAAACCATGGAAGAAATATAGAGCTTGTGGACCTCGCAAGAAAAAATCGTATCCACGTTCTATCCATTCATCCGCATTCGAGCTATAAGATACAGCCGCTGGACAAGACTTTTATGGGACCCTTAAATAAGTAGATACTTGACCGAGGAAACTGGACGATTGGTCATCAAAAACTATAAAGCCTTATCACACTTCGACATAATTAAGCTATTCGGTCAAGCATACCTTAAGACTCAAACTGGACAGATCGCAGTTAAAGGTTTTTCGTCGATAGGGATATCGCTATTTGTTAAACAAATTTCTTTCAAGACCACGATTTTTTATCAGCAGAAGAAGTTGATTCAACAAAATCTCAATTCAACGTAGAAAATCTTGCGCCTGCCAATCCATGTGATATTGAGGGGGCATGAGACGACTCATGAAATTTCTCCTATTCCTGTAAAGGTTAAAAAAAAACATCGAATCGTGGACGAAAGCGAGGAAAATCTGAGATTATTTCCTCATCTCCTTATAAAACTTCTCTAGAAGAATCAATAAATCTGAAGAATAAGAGATAAAAGAAACTAAGAAGAAGAAAATGATGTTGGAAAGCAAACAGATACCGAACAAAAAAAAACGCATTCGCGCAGAAACGGCTTATTCATAAGAAAGTCAGGAAAGTTATTTCATTCCAAAGTCCAATTTCATTCCAAAGTCAATGGGGTCTATCGTGAATAAAATTTCCTTGGGAATTGTGACTAACTTTCAAAACTGTCATCTCGACTAATTTCGAAAGCTCCCTTAGAATTTATTGATGTCGGGAATTAAGTTTTATATTGACTTTGGCTCTCATTAAAAAAGGCCAGTCGCCAGCTTACAATGAACAGTGCAGAAGTATTGACCTTCCCAATTTTCAAAGATAGGGAAAATTCCCAGGGAAATTTTGTTCCCCATAGCGCCCAATAAATATTAAGTATTTAGTTCCACTAAAAAACATTGTGTTAAATATGGCCTACCCTGGGCCATATTTAACACCAGGTGGGCCATATTAACCGCAATTTTTTTAAAACTCAAATATGAAGTTCCTTTAAGTTTTTGTTTTTAACTTTTTGTTATGTGTTTTTTTTTAGTTATAGTTTCTAAAGACTGAAGTACAAATAATTTGTTAAACTGTTTACGAAAAAAATAAATGAATTCGACTTAAATGTATGGTTTTATTTAAAAAAATGTTAAGGGTAGGCCATATTTGCCGCACTTACTCTATAACACTTTTTCTTAATATTTTGGTTTTTAACGGAAGTTTAGTGCACAGAGTTTAATTATGCACCCAGAAACCGGCCATACAAAATTTGCCCATATTATCTTTCTAAGAAGAAGAAAACAACCCACATAAACTATATCTCTATACAAAACAAAGAAATTAATCGGTCACAACTTAAATATCTTCTTTTTATTCATGACCTATTAGATATTCACTAGCGTTATCGTAATAAGCTTTCGTACCACTTTTTAGAGCATTGTGACTTGAACGTAGTGGTATATTTGCGTGGTGTATTCTATTAAGCCCTATCATGGTGTCCGCTTGCAACATCTCATTGCAATAGAAGGTTGTTTTATTGATGATATTTGTATCAGATGACTTTGAGTCGAGAACTCAGAAGCCAACATTAATTTGGCTGTGGGAGATGTCCATCAAAATAATCACTGAGCGACGCAGTGCTGTCATTTCAATTTATATCTTCAAGTTTTTTTTCATAACAAATTCATCTTGTTAAAGCTCACGAAATACTCGTATGAATAAAACCTATACTTCTCAAATTAAAACTGCAACTTATTATTTGAAATATTTTATTTCTATATATTTAATTCCCTTTGTTTTATAAACAATTCGAATACAATGTTTAAACGATTGCGAATAGCTTGGATAGGTAGGATATATAAAAACGTGTGGCAAATCAGGAGTGCAAAACCAATCAATTTAAAAAAATAAGACACATCATATCGGTTTTAACTGTTAAATTTGTTTGATAATAAACTAAAACACAATGTTGATTAAGGAATACGCATGATTATTAAAAATAATCTAAGCTTGGTACCTTACGGTCTTCTATATTTTTTTCCTCTATGGTTAAACAATTTCGAATTTACCCGAGCAACACGTCAAATGGTCTGCAGTATTAACTGCCGGTATATCTTTTGTATTCTCTTTTATTTCCGTTATAATGTTTTGAATTTTCGCCAGTATCTCTTTTGATTCATTGGAATTCAAACGTTTATTCATGATAGCCTCATCGAGGTTAGTCTGATTGTGGTCTCCTTCTCCACCATCACTGCTTGGTGTGTGAGAAACACTTGGTTCGATGCATATGTTCTCCATCACACTGGTGAGGTTTTCATTCAATCGTAAGTTATTTGGTAGGTCGACTCCCAAGTTCGATACAAGTTTATTGAGAGTTGTGATTTTTTCACGCATTTCTTCGCGCTCTCCGAGAAGCAGCTGCAACTGTGCCGCCTTCTCATACTCCCGCTGTTTGAGTATACGCCTCTGGGTCTGGTAAAGTGCTATGTATTCCCCGATTGTCTCAGTTTCACCTTGAAGCTGAAGCACCAAGTGCTCGAGACGTTGTTTTTCTTCAGTTAATTCGGCCGTCTGTGTCATAAGCTTTGTAAAACGACTCTGAAGCTTGGTTAATGCTTCAATAGTTGGAATCGTTGGTGGCTCATCATGACGATGTTTGTGCTGATGTTGCGGAGTCATAGATGTTGACGCATGGCTTTGTTCTTTTGGATGATCGTGTTCATCCAGATTTGTAGTGGAATGTTGATGGTCATGACCAGCATGACCAGATGAGCATTCAGAATGTTCATCGTGGTTATGTCCATCGTCTTCATTGCCATGTTCATGATCATGGTTATGGCAGTGATCGTGATCATGATTATGGTGGTCGTGTTTTTGATCGTAATTTCCTTCCCTATGCTGATCGTTTCCATTCTCTCTGGGACTCGCTTGGTCACCTTGATATTTGTTGGAGTACTCGCTTGCTTCGTAGTGCTGCAGTCTATCCAATTGCTGCTGGAGCATCAAATTTTTCCTACCCAAGTCATTATTCTCGTGCGTGAGACGAATCATCTCTTCGTCTTTCATGTTAAGTTTTCCATCAAGATTCTTAATTTGTTCTTCCATGCTTGAAAAATTATTGCGAATTTCACGATTCACATACTCTTCGGCGTCCAATTTATTCACCAAGTCTGCTTTATCATTTGTCAACTGAACAAATCTCAACTCCAACTCATCCAACTGTTTTTTCAATGAGTCATTTTGTGATAGCGCTCGCGATGCAGCAATCTTATCACTTTCCATTGTAGCTAGAAGCTTATGACTATCTGGACGTTCGGAGAGAATGTTTTGTAGATGGTTTTCCAGTTCGGAAATTTTATTATCTTTCTCGATGAGATTTTGATTGAGCACTTCAAGCCGATCTTCTTGCGACTTGATTTTCAATTGGAATTCATAACGTTCGGATTCAAATTCGGTGATTTTTGTTTTAAGTTCATCAATTTCTTTAATGTAGACTTCGTTGACCTCGTATTGCTAGAATAAAAAAAAAATAAATAATATTAAAATTAAGATATATCGATTAGTGAATAAACAAAAATGAAACTTTTAAATGACCGGGTGTAGATGGTATTTTCCCAGCTTCTTTACAGAAAGGGAAAGAGGAATTAAAGCCCTATCTTATTAGCATACTTCGAAGTCTACTGACAAAAGCTAAAGTCTTGATCTCTTAAGTTTGGAACAAAAAATACAACACATCCAAAGTCCTTTAGACCGATAAGTTTAACATCGTTTTTACTGAAGACTCTGGAGAAACTAATTAATAACCACATAAGATCGGAAGTATTTATAAAAATGCCTCTTTACCCTCACGGAGGTGCTCTACCACCCTCTATAATCTAGTAGAGGATGAATTACTAGAAAAATGATAAAATTATCTTAACAGCCTAAGGGCGCCTCAGAGGGGTTAAACATCCTGCAAAGGCAACAATCATACCATTTACTAAAAAACGACTTCTTGCCACTCACGAAACCTATTAATTTATTTGACGAACTAATCGACTAGGTAAAATATTCAGGAATTACACTAGATAACAAACGTTTTTGGAATAACCATGTTGACTTAACTATCGGGAAAGTCACAAAATCCTATGCCATTAGTTCTAAAATGGTGTGGGAGTGTGTGTGCATGCTAACCGACCTTCGTAAGACAAATTATGTCAGACTTCATTAGTGCATTGGGGTCATAAAAATACGGACTATTTGCCCAAAAAAACACTCCAAACGGGACCAAAGCCTTATTGCGAAATAGCAGAAAACGTGATTAAAAAAAAATAAAAAACAAGATGGGCCATAATGACAAAAATATGGAAAGAACTCTGAAAACTGAGGCAAGCAAAAATGCTTCTTGGGAGCTACAACCAAGAACGCTTTATATCCGGCATCGGCGTAAGCCAGAACAACTTCTGAATAATCACGGGTTTTCTGACTGGCCACTGTGCAGTTAATAGCGATGGAGAAGAAATAATTCGCAATCTACAAGACTAAAGAGAACAAGAACTCACGAGGGCACAATACAGTAATATGTTGCCAAGTATGTTCTTAACGTAAATACAAAAACAATTAATTTCCTTAAGCAGCACAAAGACATTGTCATTTTACCAGCTGTATGAAATTGTCTAATCGTAACACCTATAGGCGGGTGAGGAATAACCCAACATTAACACTGCAATCTCGCAATAACGGTCTAGTAAAGTGGTAAAGTAACAATAACTTTATAGATGATAGAGAAAAGTCTAGTTGAAAAATATTACGGTGCGCGACGATAAAATCAGGCTACTCGATAAAAAATTCATTTAAGTAATGAGTAATTATTTCAATCTTCACCTGGTTCTCTTTGACTTGATCCTGACGTGAGATTGATTTTTGGATTTCTTTTTCCAACCCACTTATGTGATCAATAAATTGCCTTTCGCGTTCTTGTAATTTTGAACATTCCTCAGCAAGTTCACCGTTTTTTTCATTAAGGCTGGTCACTTCGGTGTTCAAGTGTTGCACATAAGTCTGGTATTGTTGATTAGCCTGCTCCTTATCGTTGGTCAACTGTTGTACCATTGCCTTGAAAAAAAAAAAATAATAAAACTTATATGGCTCTACTCCGAAAATCAGTTTGAATAATCTTACTTGCAAATCTCTTATTTGCTGTTCGTACATAAATTGAGTTTGTGTTAGCGATTCAACACGATTGTCCTGAGTCACACTTGCCTCATCGGACAGCTGATTGATGCGAATTTTCGTTAATTCAAGCTCATTTCTGGCTTCTTTCAACTCTTTACTAAGACTTTGACTTCGTTCCTTCTCGAGGGCAAGTAGCTTTTTCGTCTCGTCTAAATGTTCAGCTTGATCTTCATGTCTTGATCGAGTCTCTTCTAGTTGGACCTGCAGAGTTAAGTTTTTTGATTTGAACTCACTCATCGCTTGGCGCTCACGGGTAAATTCATTTTGTAGATCCTGAAGACGTTTTGATGTTAACTGAAATTGCGCCTGAAGTTCTTCGTTTTCCAGCTCTTTTTCACGACAAACGTTGCGGAACATATTCAGTTCCGACGACAGAGCAGCCTTTTCAGTAATGAGGATTTGTATTGTGTCAATACTGCTGCTACTGTTGTTTTGGGAAGGAACTGCATTTGGAGAAGACGAAGACTTCTCTAGTTGTTCCTCTGTAGTCGAGGGCTGTTCGTAAGATGCCATTTGATCCGCAACTACATCCACACCAGTTTCCAAGGCTGGTGAAGGAGATTCATTGGCAATGTGATCACTGCCTTCTGTGCCGGCTGTATCATTCTGTGTGACCGCTGTGTCTGACTGGTTAGCTCCTTCACTGTCTTTCTTTTCCTTTGATTGGTACTCTTTGAGCTAAAAATAATTTATAATATTTACATATTTTATATTCGTGACGTGTCATGAGAAGACTTTATCGAATTTTTTAAGGGCTGTTTTTATTTTAACTAGGACGTACCTTCTTACGAGCTGCTGCCAGCTTTTTGGCTTTATTTTCTTTTGTATCTTCTGGCATTTTAATGAATTTTGTTTTTGGTTGTTTGATTTGAGATATAATAAAGTTGAAAAACCTAATTATTTGTGGTTTATTAGTTTCGTTTAAAATAAAAACATTTTTCAACAAATTTTTAACAACACGAAATTTATGTGGAAGTATTTGACAGGGGCGAAAAAGATTGACAGATATCGAGGCGAAATAGATTTATGTATACAGGGTGTGATGGTGCTTAATAAACAAAAATAGATAGACACTAGGAAAAACAATCGAAGCACATTTAAATAAAATGTTTAAAAATGCTGCACCATAAATAAATTTTCTTTTTCTTCTTTAAAAAATATATCAAGAAAAAAATACCATAATAATAAAATTGAGAATATGAAACCAATTACTACTTAATGAAACACAAATACAAGGATAGTCAAGAAGAGAAGTATAAAGCTTATTCCAACGAAATTGAAACTCTTCATTATACATAAGTGGAATAAGAAAAGGATATTGGTACAAGTTATTAGGTGCGTTTTATTATTCACAAATCTATCTGGATCCGGATCTGGATTATGTTTTAACATGTATTACAAAAACAACTTGGGATCCTGTTTTCTATCGGGATCTATTTTAAAGATCCAAAAATTAGTTTTTACACTGACGAGTAGATGGCTTTTTATGGTAAGGTAGTGTAAGCTATAGTGTAAAGAAAAAGGACAAGACATAATTTAAAATTTCCAAACCCAAGGATAAAAAGAGACGGGCTTATAACACTGCTGTCAGTAAGATCCGTATCGTTTTATTTTCAAGGGAAGATCCAGATCCGGATCCAGATAGATTTGTGAATAATAAAACGCACCTATTGTTAGTGTACACTTCATTTCTGTCACGGAATTTTCTTTAACATTTTAAGATTTGAGAAAATTTTATTTACATGGCATTAATGACAGTACTCCTTGAAGTCGATGTTGGGTCAACAACAAATGTTTCTATCTTTAGAAATTGAGGGTCGCATAGAATTCATAGCGTGCGTGTATGCTCATACATGAGAGACACAAGAGATAATCTTAAAAGATCTGGTGCGATCAAGTTAATTTTTTTTGTTAGCTTCTACAGGTTCTTCCGTTTTTCTCGAGACACAAGAGATAATCTTAAAAGATCTGGTGCGATCAAGTTAATTTTTTTTGTTAGCTTCTACAGGTTCTTCCGTTTTTCTCGATATCTTCGAAAGTATTTTTTCGCTGAGTTCGTTTGATAATAATTGAATAGAGTGATTAAAATATGTGTAGTTCTTCACCGAATTTGTATTTTCAGGACAAATTAATGCAAACAAGAACTTTCTATTATCTATAAAACAAGTTGTGTGTGAGGTATTAACAAAACTCATTTTTATTTGAAAGGTCCATACGTATGTCGTATGTATGTATACAAGAATTATTTTTTAATTCTCCAACTTCAAACTTTTGCGCGTGATTTGGAAAAGTTTTGTAGAGATTAAAATTGTAGAGATAAAATTTGTCTTGACTCGATCTGCGTACTAGGCTTAAGGCAGCCGACCTTTATCGAGACAAGACAAATTGTATCTCTACAATTTTAATCTCTACAAAATCTCGCGCAAAAGTTTGAACTTGGAGAGATGAAATCTTATTTAATGTGCTTTTTAGTGTATCTCTGGAGCGGGTTGTCTTACAAAAGTCGTTCATACCTTTTTGGAATCTCCTCTTGATGTTCTGAAGTTAAGCATCAGCATCTTTTACATAAAACCAGTATTGACAAAAATCACTTTCGGAAATACGGTGGCTGTCAAAATTTGTCCCGCAAAATAACGTTTGTATCATTCTTTTTCTTGTCAAAATTTAGTGGAGACATTTTTTATAGCAATGCACAAAAGTATGAATTTTGCGCGCGAATTCCGTACTGCTCGGAAAAATATCGGTCCCAAGAAAAAAAATGTATGGGAGACAAAATTTTTCCCGATCTGCGTACTAGGCTTAAAACGTTGAAGAGTCGACTGTGAAGTTTAACTACGTCTACCGTTAAATGGGCGCAACGTTTGCATAAACAAACACTCATTTTTATAATAAAGTTTTTTAAGTCGATTCCTATGGCTATCGCCGTCGTGGGAACCTTCATCTTCATATGAAGAAAGATGGCAAAGGAATGAGATTGTTAACAGCCCTCTTGACCCCTACACTTTTGATTCTTGGATTACGCTGTACTTGCACATACAATTGGTGGATGGGTGAAATTAGTTTATGGTCTAACCATTCGAATTTTTCCAACGGCGGTGGCGGATGTGGTAATTTCCATTGGTTTTGAACATGGACTGCTTTATTTCTAGTCATTCGGCGCATCAAATCGAGGCCCGTATCGCGAAAGACTAAAGCGATCGCACAAATAATTGATTTGCGTTTTGACTATAGCGGTCTTTCATCATATCAATAAAGATATATAGAGAGAGGGATTGTCAAAACGACTATCAATTATTTATCGATCGCTTTAGCCTTACGCGATACGGGCTCGGTTTTCAAATTTAGGCATCAAAAACTATAACAGCCAGTACATCAAAAAAGAATTGCGCTTGTTAGGCATTAAATAAGCCTTGTGGTCGGCATAGTGCCCGAGTCTTTTCGAAAATTTCAAATTAAAGGGATTCGCCCTTTCAGTCTATATACAGTGATCCACAAAAGTCTACGTACAAGGAAGAAATATTTTAAAAAACTGCTGTTATTCACAAATTTAAAGTGATTTGTTAAAAACAAAAAATATTTTTTAATAAAGAAATGTACAAGGTTTTTATTTAGATAGATAGATAGATAGATATTCTTTATTTTTTCATAATAAAAATTTTACAATATTTGTTGCTTAAGAATTAAGACATGGCAATTCAGCCGTCTGCCTGAAATAATATTTCAAAATAAATAATGAAAAGTTTAAATTTTAGCAGAAAAATAAAAAAAAAAACAAACTTTAAACAATTTTGCAGTGATTTGTAACACAAAAAAAGAAGATCAATTTAAAAAATAAGATTTTACAAACATTTTTCAATTTTAAAATGAGTTGAAATACAAACGTTTATAAATAAGTTTAAATAATGTTAGGTGGCATTGTAACAGAAAAATTTAAAGAATAATTAATTAAAAGGTTGAATAAGAGATATACACAAGATTTACAAGAAGCAGTTACGATAGTTAAGAGCTTGATCACAAAACCCGTAGAGATTTGTCCACCCTGCCGAACCGTTCAAAATTTCTATCAATTCTAATCTAGAGAGGACACTTTGATGGAAGTAAAGCCTTCTAATTTCCTGTAAAATCGGGCACACTGCTATGAAGTGATAAACATCATCACGTTCGAATCTGTTGCAGAAGTTACACAAGACTGGTAAGTCTGAGCGATGGGGAACATAATTTAAACTAAGGATTTCAACTCTTGCTCGAAAAATAGTGCTTATAACAACCACAGAGTGCTCGCTTCCAAAGTAATTAGCAGCTTGAAGTCGATGATTTAGATCTCTGTATATAAGTCTAGTTGACGATGCCGCCGCACGATTTAAATGTTGAATGTATATTTGTTCATCAACCTTCGATATTACATTAGCAAATAGTTCACTCCAGCTATCTAAATTAAATTCTGTAAGGTCTAACCTGAGGCCATGAGAGTTTGCGAGATCACTCCATTCTTTGAACGGTGTCGAATTCGAACGCAAAAGGTTCACCATAACAGTCTTGTGTAGACTAATGCCAGGCTTGTTCATGGTCTTTATCAAAAAATCAGAGTTGGCTTTTAAGTTTCTAATATAAATTGGGGTAATACCTGACTCAATGTGGATTTTTATTTCCAACAAAAAAAATTAAAACAATTATATAACAAGAAGAAATTAATAACAACAAAATTTAATAAACCTCTGAAATTCTTCCACAAAAGTCTGCGTACAGCTGTAACAGAAATTGAAAAAAGTTAGTTAATATAGACAAATAATTATTTTTTTTTATTACTTTCGCTGTTAATATTTGGTCGGATACCCTTTAAGCCTTATAACTTCTTTCAAACGGTTTTGCATTGACCCTACCAGTTTTTCTGTATAAGAACTATTGATCTTACTCCATTCAAACAACAAGGCTTCTTTTAACTGCGCCTTTTTGCGGATATCGTGGGTTCGGATCTTCTTTTCCAATTCATCCCAGCAGTGCTCGATAGGGTTAATATCTGGACTCTGTGCTGGGGTTCGTAGCAGGTGGCGAGTGTTGTATGCCAGCCACATGCGCGATTATGGGCGGTATGTTTGGTGTCATTATCTTGCTGGAAGTAATAGTCATTGGATATACCCAGAATTTCAGCACTTGTTTTTAAATTTCTTTTGAGGATATCGATGTATACATATTGATCCATTGTACCTTCTATTACTTCCAGCTTACCGACTTCTGAAGACGCCATACAGCCCCAAATCATAACACCTCCACCACCGTGCTTGACAGTTTTAATTGTGCATCTGGGATTAAGAGCATCGTTTGGACGTCGCTACACCCTCAAACGATCGTCAGAACCAAAAATGTTGTATTTTGATTCGTCGGAGAATATAACCTTACGCCAGAAGTCCGGAGGCTTGTAAACATACTCTTTTGCAAATGCTAGCCGTTTCTTTCTGTTTATTTTACTGACCAATGGTTTTTTCCTGCGTGTGCGTGACTTAAACCCCTCTTGAACAATAGCTCTTCTTACCGTTTCTGGATGCACTGTATTGTTGTTATATATTTCGAGTCGTGTGCTTATCGTCTTAGCCGTTATAAAGTGATCTTGCTCCACCATTCGCTTGATCACACGCTTATCCCTTTCGGAGAGCTTCGAAGGCCTTATCTTGTATCCGATTTAATCTGTCCTGCGTTTCTAAAGCGATCTACCGTTCTCTGTATCGTTGACCGAGCTCTTGAGGTTATTTTTGATATTTCACCATACGACTTTTTTTGTTTAAAGTAAAGATTAATGATCAACTGCTGCTCACTCAAACTTAACTCTTTATTTGCCATTAAAAAAAAAAAAAAAAAACAAAGACAATTATTTGCAATACACGCTTAGAACGGTTAAAAATAAACAAACAATCATATTATGCAAAAACAAATTTACCGATACTTAAACAGTTTGTAATGCAAGAAATATCCACCTGTACGCAGACTTTTGTGGAAGAATTTCAGAGGTTTATTTTGTTTTTATTAATTTTCTATGATACGAATATTTTTTTTTTGTTGAAAATAAAAACGTGGTAAATTTCTTTTAATGAAAAATACCTTTTTTGGAAGTAGTTCTCTTTACATTTGTGAATAACAGCAATTTTTTTAAAAATATCTTCCTTGTACGCAGACTTTTGTGGATCACTGTATAATCATGAGTATCACTGCCATAGTCATCATCGTAGCAATGAAAACACCCATATGTTATTTTTTGCCCTTTTTCCCTATTTTAATTTATTTTTTTTTATAATAAATTTATACATTCAGTTCTATAACGAATTTCATCGTAATCAGAAAATTCTAGGAATCCCAAAAAAAAAAAAAAAAAAAACTCACCGAATACGTTCGTAATAACAATATTTCTAGGATTTTCCACAACTATAGATTTTTTTCGGAATTCTTAAAAAGTTTCCGATAACTATGGAAATCGTGAAAAAGACTGATTGTTTTTAGCCGAAATGTTAAGCTTCTTGGCAAAGGAGCATTGAATTTAATCTAACATCTTAAGCAAACCACCAATCTATTCCATTGAAAAGAAAAAAAAAACTAGACTTTGTTTTTGTGGCAATACATAAATCTGTAATTGAATAATATTATACTTAAAAGATTATCTAGTAATACATTGATCCAATACAATATTTTATAAGAATGGTTAAAACTATTTCCTATTGCTTTTGTTCTTTTATGAAAAAATCCCCTACAAGTTGATGTCATCTTTCGATAATTGTTATATAAAAAAAAACCCTAAGCAGTATAAGGAAAAAATTGTTATTGTGTTAATAATAAATAGAAGTATGCCTTTGATTAAAATGTTTATATATAAACTTTTCTCAGATGGATTGAAAGAAATTAGAAAAAAATGTAAGCCAAAAATAGTTCATAAATTTCTTTCACTGTTTTTATTTTATAGAAAAAAATAACTTGCAAAAAGCGATCTTAACCAATTATTTTTGTTGTTGTTCTTTTTTTTTGATAGAAAATATTGTTTTACTTGATTTCACATGGAAAGATCACTTTATAAATTCAAAAAAAAATGTTGTGTTCGTAATGGCAAGTTATTTTTCTAAATAGTGATGAACGGAATCTTGAAGTTGTCTACTCAAGAACGGTTATTTCTTCTTTAATCAAAAATTCAACAATTTCTTCATCGACATCTTCAGTTTCCAAGCTATCAGTATCGATATCTGTTTGAGAAAAAGAAACAAATATATATAATTTCCATTTTAAAAAGAACCGTGAGTTTAGGTAATTCTTACGGTTTCTGAGCTGCATGCGCCTGTTCTTCTGTTCCTTCCATTCAATCACTCGCTTGTTGCGATACTCGGCAAATTGTTCACGCAATTGTGAGCGTTTCTCAAGTAACTCCTTCGAAGCACGAGTCATACGAAGACGGTCCTTGTTCTCGAATTGTGGATAGTACTTCTTTAGGGTCTTCTTGATTTCCTTCTGCTGTGCATCAGTGAGCAGAGTAGGTGGCCTTGGACGCCACAAAAATTGGACAAAGTTCTTTAAAATTGTGCGCTTTAGAATGCGTCCCTGGAACGAGTACATATTGTAGCCAGTATCTTCTTTCACCTTCCATGAAGATACTCCAGTAACGACATAACGTCCAGTTGGATCCCATTCGACTTCCGAAGCACGGAAATGATCTGGTGAGGCCATCACTATGAAATCATTGTTAGTGTCAATAAATTCAAAAGTTCCCATTGTCAAATTGGCCAGGACAATAAATTGACCACGTGGCGACCAGAAAAGATGGCTGCATGATTTCTTTTCCAACTTTTTGACCAGGTTGGGCTTTTGGCCTTTCTTTACTTCGAAGAAGCTAACATTCGAATTGCTTTGTTCACCATGAATGATCGCGAACTTATTACCAACTGGTTCCCATGAAAAGGCCAAAATAAGTTCTTTTATTTCTACAGAATCCACAGGAATATCCTTCTCGCGCATGTGGAAAATCTCAAAGTTATAGAACATTCCAAGGAATTTGACATCAAAGTCCTTCTTGTCCTTCTTCTGCTTCGAGAAGCGATCGACTTTCACACAAAGGTAGTCACCCGATTTTTGCCAATGGATTTTACAGTCGGCGACATGGAAGAGATTCTTGCTACGCAACTCACGCTTCTTAGGAATCTCCAAGATGATTACCCTAGCAGGAATTTGATTGTCCTCACCCACCCAATAAGCGATGATGTTGTCAGTTGGGGACCAACTAAACCCGCGAATTCCGGGAACCTTAATGGACTTCTTGTCCAACAAAAAGAAGGTGGATGTCTCATACACATGAATGCAGTTTTCGCCCATTAAAGCAACGTATTTATCGTCATGAGACCAACGGAACATTGACAAATTTGAATTGCCATCCGAAACAAAGCTTCTTTTTTCCATGCCGGTGCGGATGTCCCAGATGATGATCATCTGACCAGTTGCCGTGGGGCCATAGGTGACGAGGTAGTTTTCACATGGCGAAAACTCAACAAATTGAGTTCCTGGATGTGGGAATTTATTGATCTTCTGGAAAGTGGTTCCTCCCCAGATGACCACACCAGGTTTGTGGAAAGTGACAACGTATGTTCCGAGTGGAGACCATTTGACAAAAGTGTCAGTGAAGCGATCGCGGGTTTCTAACTCAGTTGGTTCGGGGAGAGTATTCTGCCAGAATTGTACTTGCACTGAGTTGGGAGCTGTTTCTGCAGCAACGCAGTATTGATCATAAGCATCCGGTTCGGTGATGAAGGTATACAGATCATTCTGCATCTTGAAGGGTTGAGGAGTTGGTGGATCCCATTTCTCTGGGATGTTCTCATACCTAGGTGTAAAAGATTATTTCGGTCAGTTATAGAAAATTTTATATAAATTCAAAATTTTGTAAAAGCAATGTATCACAACGCTTCTTTTAAATGTCAGTATTTATAATAATAAATTCAAGAGAAGATGGATTAGGGAGATTTATAGAAGTTTGATAAAAAAACGATTTAATTTAAAAAATCACAATTTTAGGAACCTTTAAGATAATGTTTCTAAACGCAGTCATTTAAATAGGAATCAGATTTGCTAATTTATTAGACAACGCTTATTTTGAAATTTGAATAGAGATGCCCGAATTCGCAAATTACTTTTCTGTTAAGTTTTAGAAATTTATCGGTATTTTTTTATTGAATTATAGCCCTTTAAAATTAAGCGATAAATTGAAATGCCTAGGATTTGACACGACATCACTCATCAATACTGGAAGGAGAAATGGACAGTGCATTATTCTAGAACAAAAGATATATAAGATATAACGAAATGCTGTTGTTAGCTTGCCGTCATAACATCTACGAGATCATGTTGGAAGCAGTTAATATAACATTTGCATCTTTGCTGTCGGACTGTTGGTTAGGGTCAACGTTCCACCGGAATATGTTTCTGTGCTTGATATTATCTCAGTGAGAATTTTCAGTTAATAGCGGTTATATTCAATTGAGTAGTTTTTATTTTTAAATAATCGAAATAAAAGCACCATCAGAGTTTTCCTGTTAATTGTAAAATATTTTGTGTCAAACATTTTCTTTACTTAGCTTTCACTACAGTTTCACCTATTCTTTATGTTATGTAACTAAGCTTAGAGTGAATTATCCTCCCTTAGAATACTCCAAATACTTCGATTCCTCAAAGGAACTTGGAGGAAGAACTGTAATAATGAGCTAACCTCATTGTACGACTAAGGACCGAAAAACCATGAAAAATATGATTTCTAATGGTATAGTTTATTCCACAATCCTGCGAAGGCGATTCGAGGGATAACGGTTTATATGCCCGCTGTCCAAGATAGCTATCAATCTTATCAAAAAACATGTGGTGAAGCGTTTGCAGTTTGCTCGTGTCTATGTTAATTGACCGTTCACAAAGCTGATAAATATCCTTTGGACTGATCAAAGCTAAATTGTGTTACTTGGTGGAAGAGGATCGCGGTCATACCTTAGAAGGCCGCAACATGCGCAACAAATTAAAAAATTAATAGCCAATATTATCAAAAAAAATGTGAATGTTTAAATTTTCCTGGTGTCTAAGACTTCTTTTGTATTTGTCTTTATTTAAATTAACTAACTAAATGAGACCATTGCGTAGTAAATGAAAAAAACTTATAAGCCAACTCAAATTGGGCGAGTTGACGTCCCCTCTCTAACATTTATTTCCTTGTCTTATATGCGAATTATTAAGATATAAACTTATTTACGTATATTTGGAGCTACTGCAATTAGTGACGGGTATTATAAGAAAAAACAAGATTCCCATATGATAGAAGCCATATCACCTCACGTAAGACTAAGTGCACCCCTCAGATGCGAAGTAACTGGGAATACTTACCAAAGCCTTAAATTTCCTACTTCAACTGAACTGGGGGGTCATTCCGTAAACGCTATCGTAAAAACGATCATGGACGATCCCGTCGACGATTATCATTTTGAAAATTACGGACACTAGTTTAGCTAAAAGCTTAACTGATAGCTCATCTTAAACTGAAATGAATCTATATGAATCTGAACGTAATCTATAACGAATGATAAAATATTTTACTTTTCAATTGCTCTAAAGTACATATATCTTCAGATGGACAATGAAAATAAATTACTTTTTTATACTCAAAGTTAATTTGATTTACGTATTCTTCAAAATTTAATGTAATGTATAATTTTTTTTGTATTGATTAAACGGTATTCTGTTTTCATTATTTAGTTTTTTAAGGAGGAAAATACTAGATTCGTCACAACGGATTGAGATTATAAAGATAATGAACAGAATTGGTGTGAGTTTAAGGTACTAGTACGGTCTAGAAATCGCAAATAAAGCACGATTTTTGGGAATTTTTTTCTCGGAAACTTTATCAGATAATAACATAATTTTTTTTCTAAATAATGAATACATGTGTCAAGAGTACACAAAAAATTTGTTTGTCGAATTTTGGCCGAATTATAGAGGGCGTCAACGTCGACTCATCAAAAAACACATTTTCCCATGGCGGACAGTTAATCTCCGGATCTACCGAACCGATTTTCAAAAAACTTGTTGCAACTAGATTGTTTTTATGTTTTCTAAGACAATTTACCACAATTTGACCAAAAAGTTATGAATAAAAAAAATGGCGACCCAAAAATGGCCAAAAAAATTGCCAAAAAAAATTTTTTTTTCAAAGCTCAAGATTTTTTTTTTGTTTCGACTTTTTAAACAAATTGTGGTAAATTGTCTCGTAAGAAACCTTCCTTTAAATAACCCACTTTGGTTTTTTTATTTCATTCCAGCCAATCCTGAGATTAACTGTCCGCCATGGGACAATGTATTTTTTGATGAGTCGACTTTGGGCCTTCTATAATTCGGCCAAAATTCTCAAATTTAAGAAAAAAATTTTTTTTGTACTCTTGACGCATGTATCAAAGGGCACGGTAGTGCCCAGCCAAGTTCTGGTTCATTATTTAAAAAAAAAATTATGTTTTTACGTAATAAGGTTTCTAAAAAAAAATTCTCAAAAATCGTGCGTTTTTTGGCGTTCTAGACCGTACTAGTACCTTAAGTTAGGGATGAGAAATAAAGAAAAATTGCACTTTTGAAGCGAGTGGCATTAGAGATCTTCAGCCTTATCGAGGTATCCGTTCAGAGAAAATTTTTTTCCGATTTGTTCTAAATCGGAGAATTTTCTACCGAGGTACCTGTCCTATTGATATATCGGACAATCTTCCGATAAAATCAACGCATTGCGATGAAGTACATTCGGCAAAGGATTTTTGACAGTTGTGCGTTAAATTTCTTCGAAAATTCTCCGAAAGAAAATAGTTGCGGATTATTTTAAGAAAAAATGGAATGGAAGGAATGCGATTGTGTGCTTCATTTTTTTTTCTTCTGAAGTGCATACTTCGAACGATATCTATGTTCCGATCGGAACGGACTATCGTTTCGGAACTTTTTCCGAACGGATACCTCGATAAGGCTGCTTATTGTTATTGGCAGAGAGTTCCATAATTAACGGCCTGAATGAAAAATAAACGAGATAAATTGAGATAGTGATACCGTGATGGTATTAAACTAAAAGTTCTTAGGGAGCGAGCAAAATTATGTTTCTTATACAAATACAGAGGAGTCTTATCAGTTCTAAGATTATGTAAGAAAATACAATTTTATAGCATCAATATAGTGATTTAAAGTTGCTCCCAAAAAGTTTTTTGAATAGTAAGATATATGGATATATCTGCGGAGTCCATAAATGCATCTAACGCTACTTGCAATTTACGTTGTGGCAAAGAATCGATATTAGTATATACGACATCAAAGTAGATGATCACGTGTAGAATCAGACTTTTAACAAGTCTTAGGCCAGTATCAGCAGAAATAAAGCTTGCAGCCATCCACAACTTCTATATATTTTACTAATAACATGGTTCGTGTGATCATATCCTCATGGGCTAGAGCTCAATACAAAACCCAGACTTGTGACTGTTTGAAAATTGTTCAGTTTATCTTCAGAAAGTAAGACAGCAGGTTAAGTATCGTGTAGTAATTTTTTTACAGATATGTATTGGTATAATTTGTGACTTTCTAGAGTAGTAATCCATTCGTCTTAGACCAATGGAAACCACACGAAGGTCCTCATTTAGATTGCTAACGAGTTCAGCTATATTGTTTGTTAAGTGGCAGAGTCGAGTACTACTGAACATCATCAGCATAAAGGTGTACTGTGAAATGTTTACATACAGATGGTAAATCATTAATGAACATACAGAAAATAATGGGATACAGGATTGATCCTTGTGGAATTCCCTGTTCTACAGGTAAAAGATTTGAAACAGAATCGTTGGTTACAACTGTCTGAAGTCTGTCAGAAAGAAAACTTTCCAGATGAATTACCCAAGATTTTTCAATTTCCAGCAAAGAATTGTGTGGTTTTCTTTGTCAAATGCCTTCGAGAAATCTAGAAAAACAAAGAAGCGCTACATGTCCTACCTAGCTACACAATCCAAGCAAATATCATCCAATATATTCACCAAGGCAGTAGAAAAACTGTAGTTAGATCTGAAACCGGATTGTCCAGTATACAAAGGGTTATATAGAGACAAGTGTTGTAGAACCTGTTTGGCAATTAATTTCTCGAAGACCTTCGATAAAGAAGGCAACAGGAACGACTGTAGCTATTTTGCATTTCGGGAAGGTTAACGTTGCAATGAGAGGTTAATAATACATATTAGTCAAGCTGGCCCAGAACTCTTAATAACATCATTCTCGTTAACCGATTCAATTAAAAAATTAATTATCCCTTGCAAGTATGATTAATGTTTGCCGAAAAGTTGAAACTGAATACTAAATTTTATTACATCACAACCAGCCTTTCACACTGCTGAGAGTATAAATGATCCGTGTCGGACCTCAAGCTTCGCTGTATGTATAAGCACATCAAATCATATTTATTATACCAAGTGAAAGCAGGATGCTAGATGCTTTTATCACACAACTTTCGGCTTTTGGTTTTTATTTTGAAGCTTTAGAGAACAAATTTATGAATTTCATTATGTTAAATATTAAGTTGGGTTGTCTTACTCGTAACTTCAGGTTTATGGACCTACATCACCAATTTTGCTGAATTTCAATGGGAAAATAAATTGCAGAAAATCTTTGTGCAGGTATAAAAGTAAATATTTATAAATATAAGTCTATTTTCGTTACTAAAAAAGAAAAGTAAATAATAGTTTGTAACATGAAAGCGAGTTACCATTACCAAATACCAAAACATAATTCTCACATGAGGCTATCCATACTTACTTCTGAAAATCAGTGAACAAGTTCACAGCGAATGTGTGGTTCTTGTCCAAACGATGGTTGTTCATCGTCTTTACAGCATCGGCGGCGCTAGTAGCATTACTGAATTCCAAAAATGCATAACCTTTAGTTTTGCCCTCCTCATCCAATGGATGGAATACATTGACAATTTCGCCACACGTTGCAAATAACTTCAGAATTACGGATTTCAATTTCTCCATTCGTGATGGTTCTACTTTTGGAATATTATCCACAACCACAACACTTTCGACACCATCAGTTTCACATGGCTTCTGTTCTAGCATATCAGCCAGAAGTTCTGCAAAATATCAAAATAATTATTTTCATTAGGATATTGGGGATGAAATTTTCGCATTTCTTTATGGTAGTAGCAATTTTGAGGTTATATTCATAGTCGGGTGCATGCTGTGCTGGCACAGACCAAGTAGTAGAAAAACCGCTTTACCTTCATCGGGAATATCGTCGACAAACCCTTCGGGGTCTTCGAAATTTGGCTCCTCATCATAATCGTTATCATCACCGCTATCACCGGTGTATTCTTCACTTTTCTTTTTTGCCATTTTTATTTGATTTAAGTTGAAAAAATTTACGATGCGAGAATTAAAGCCGTCATCAAATGCTCGCACATCAAACGAAAAGGTAGATTTATTAACAAATGTGAAAGTTGGTCAACATGTTCAAACGTCAGATTAGTGTTTAATTTTCTTGTATAAATGTTGGTCAAACTGAAGGGTGTTTCCATAAATGTAGTAGATTATCTAGCAAATACTACAAGATATAGAACTACAAAAGCGTATTAAATAAATTTGTCAACATTCTGTACCACGAAGCTACAAGTGTTCAAAATATATACAATAGCCGTGTTTTTTTGGGAAAGTTATCCATAGTACAGTAGGATTTTATATGAATAACAATATCGGCAGTAGGATCACTGCCGATAAAAAAGAAGTGAAATCCTGCTGCGGATAGAGATTTGACGTTTATTCGAGTATCGGCAGTGATCCTACTGCGGATGTTGTATTTGTTTTTCATATAAAATCCTACTGTACTACGGATAACGTTTCCAAAAAAATCACGGCTAATATATATATATATATATATATATATATATATATAAGTTTGTAAACGTAAATTGTTTCGAGTTTCTGTTAAGTGAAAAAGACACCTATGTAAATTATTGAGCTCTCAAGATTAGTTTTAAGGCCAGGCGCGCACATTACCTATTCGTGTACTGTGTTTTATGACCCTATTGGATTCATCCAATTCCTGTTCTGTTTTTAACACCCCTGCTTCAATCACATACGTCAAACTGAACCGTGATCAGAGACTTTTTAATTTTAGGTTCGCCATTTTGGAATATGGATCGTTAAAAACTTACAGCAAAATAGTATTTCTCTTACTTTTCAAAAATGAATAAAGTGTTAACATCACCGTCAATTCTCTTCTCTATAGCAGCCAAAATGTAACAAGAGTTTTTTGGGTTTAAATCGGTTTCGGTTTCAACAAAACGTTGCCACATCTCACACAATAGAACCTCTTTTGGCTTTATTACAAACAAATCTCAGGGACGAGTTGTTTCACAATTCGGTAATGTGAGTGACTACACAGTTTGTTTGATATGCGGCCGTTAGATAATGTTTATCCATACAATCCGTAAAATCGAAATATGAAACGAATATTCCTTGAATTCTCGAACAACATTAAAATAGAAAACTCAAAAATAATCAAACATATACTAGCATCAAAAATCGGTTCTAAAATCGCGTGAACAAATTTAAAATTAAGAACAATTTGTTGCCAAATTACTTAAAAAGAAGACTTGTCACAAGAAATGAAAAACATAGATATAATTTAAGAAATAACAATGAATTTCATTTGCAATTGTTTAGAAATAATAAAATACAAAATATGCTTTTTTATAAAGGCTTACAAATCTATAATAAGCTTCCTAATAGTACAAAAACTGAAAATAATTTAAGAAATTTCAAAAACTCCATTGTACATTTTATAAAAACCAATTATTAATGTGAAATATTGTATTTTTTGTTTTTAATGGCGAATTATTGCTAAATAAAATTTTCAAATCAAATCAAAACATGGTTAAATTTCTTCAATAACATATAATAAAGAAATGAAGCAAAAGGCTACTTTGGAGTTTGATTTGAAATGGTGTTGAGCGATTCTGAAACAATTTGTTAAACCAACTCCTCGACCCAGGTTTTTCGTCTCACATATCAACTCGACACAGCTGAGCGAGTGGGATCGAGTCGAATGAAGCTCATTTCAACTCAATACAGGTATAAAAAGGGTCGAAGTGAGCTTCAAGGTCACTTAAACACCTTATTTTTTTTTATTATTGTGGTTTAAAATGTCATAGAAATAATTCATGTCTATACTGTGGCTAGCAAGTGCCGTTTTTTGTGAACTTTTTGTTTTGATACTATCCTATTTGTGATTTAAAATTTTCCAATTTAAAAATTGTTTCGTTTTGCTAATTAGGCCTATTCGGCGAGATCTTTTATTCTTCTATTCTGTTATTCTGCTATGAATTTCCATACAAATGTTTGAGCTGTCAACAAATCTTTTATGAATTTTAATTTTGGTATTCAGCACGCTAAAATCTGTTATAAAATCTGCTAAGAAAACTTTTATGAACTGTCAAACTTTCGAACATAGAAAAAATCTTTTACGAATAGCATTTTTGGTATTCAGCATGCCAAAATCTGTTATGAAATCTGTTAAAAATCATAAAAGAATAAAAGACAAACTTTTGTGACTTTTATCGTAAAAGATTTCAATACATACACATATACGAGTATATCAATGAAAAATTGATATACCATTGTGCAATACAATATGGCTGGTCCGGAATGAATTAAATAAGAATTAAATTACATTTTTGTTAAGAGTGGACGTTTCATAGAACGACGACGATATATTTTTTATTTCCTCAACGAAATATTTTTTAAATGAGACAAATGAAAGAAAATAAATATTTACACACATACGAGTATTATATAAACATATGTATATGTAAGTAGAGTAGAGGACACCAATAATGTGTAAGAGAAGAGATTACTTTTTTGTTCGTCATCCATTTTAATTTTGTCAGATGAATTATTATATTTAATCACAGCTGATTATGATAGCAGATTTAGTTCAGTTTCATAACAGATTTCGTTTTCGAAGTTGCATAACAGACTTTTATAAAAGTTCGAGCCCCTGAATACCAATTATAAAAGATCTTTTAAGATGGAAATCTTTTACGATTCATAACAGAAAATCCATAGCAGAATAACAGATGTTGCAGAATAGGCCTAAATGTAAAAAACTTTGCAATTTTCTGTTTGATTGTCTAACTAGTTAATCTTATATACAACATCAACCAATATTAAAATTGAAACAAACTAAAAAAGCACATTAAATATAAACAAAAATTAAAGTACGAGAATCGGTTGAAATTTTAGAACTATTCTACTCCTTTCAGCTACATATTTGCTCTCATTGCTTCGTGTCGTAAGACAAAAATGTATCCTGAACAAACATTTTAATTACAAAAAACCAATCAAGTGTAACGCTGCCTTAAGAGCTAATAATCCTACTAGATGTTTGAAAACAAATGTACAAGATCAAAACGGGTCTATTAAAACTATTACAATCAACCCTTCAAAGTTCAAATGGATCATTCAATAACAAAAAAAAAATTCATTGAAAAATACATATGAGAGTATGCGCAATATCTATTGCTAGTGCCGTTGCATATGTCGGTTCTTCATTCAATAAAAAAAGACCTCGATATGCCAATATTGAACAAGGCCAAGCATACACGCCCCTAGCGGCTCAGTACATATGTAACAAAGACAACATCATTTTTGTCTTCCGCTCTTCACTTGACAAGCCTAACAGAGCTGACACTTTTAAAACATAATTGAAAACATTTTGTAAGAAAGTAGTTTGTACGTTCTCTTCAGGAATTGAAATTTTTCGTCGCCGAGTAATTTGATTGTTTTCGTTTTACTTGAACTATATACAAATCTAAACACTTTGGTTTCCATGAATTCTGCTTAAAAAAATTAAGGTTAAAATGTAAATTCATTTCTTACTTACCACACAAAGTTGGAAATTATTTGTGTTCAAACCAAGCATACTTCAATTGAATACTGCTGAAGACTTTATAAAAAAAATGCAAAACACGAATTTATTGACATTTAGCACGTTATAGAGCACAAATAAAGTTAAGAGCTACATAAGTCACCGAATCTCTAATCGTCATTATGCCTTGGGTGTCTTGTGAACTTCAGAAGTAATTGTCAATCTATGATTACCAAAGCTTACAAAAATTCCTAATTTCAGAATCACGCATTTCAAAATACCGAATGGCTTACCACTGGCAATTTTTAATACCAACAAATCTCGAGCAATGTTGTACAAAATAGTTGTACAAAACTTACTCTGAAGATGAACTAAAGGTCGAACTCTGATTAGTGTAAGAATCAATGCACAAAAGAAATAAATATTCTAGCCAAATTTAAATAACATACTTTATATAGTCCACTGAAATCATTGGAAAAAGTATGTTCTGTCGAAGAATCACGTTTGTACATCACTGTCTCAAAAGTTTTGTTATTTATTATTTTTTTTTTTTTAATTGTAGAATAAGTTTTAAATTAAAAAAAAAGTTAGATATTTTAAACTGAATTTCAATTTTGCAAGAAACTGATAAAAGGCACATGATTCGGTGTTTAGGATGTGATGTTTAAATTGAGAATTCTATACCCAATCCATGTTTGGAGCTCAAAATAAAAAATAATGCGATATAGAACAAAATATACTGGTTTAATTTTTATAAGTCTTGCATTTAATCTATATCCAAAATACTGGGCGTGACCTCTTGTAAGTCTTATGAGTGCTAATAAATAACTGATTTTGAATGGTAGGTAGGCTTATATTTTTTTTTTCAACACTCGAAAATAATTACCGTTTCCATCCCCAAAATTCTTTGGGTATAGTTAAGCTCATATGGAATTACTTGCTCAATAAAACACCCTAAATACCAAATTAGCTTTTTAAATAAAAAAAAGTCATTAAATAAGAATAATTTATTGATATTCAATGACAACATAATAAAAAGTGTCATCTCTGTTCAGCTCGATGCGTACAGAAAAATTATTTGCTCACAAAAAAAAAACAACTCATCCGAAGTTGGTGGCATAAAGAAGGCGATAGGCGAGCGAAAAACCAAAAAGGCTCAGCTCCTGCTCTGCAGCACAAATATTTCTTCGCTGCTGTAACCCGAAGAACCTTTTTCTTCCTTCAACAAAAAAGAAAACAGGATTAGTTTATTGAAAAAAAAATGGGAAAATTAACTTAACAAACTTAAATTAATCAAGTTCTACGCAAATAATCCCAACCAAGTGACAAGAAAGTGAGAAATAAGCGACAAGATTAAAAGCGAAAATCATTCAGTTTTTTCTTACTTTTTGTATATACAGCATTACAGCTAGTGTGTGTTTGAATTGAAAAGCAAAAGTGTTTTTTATTTCTTGCAATTTCCTCGTCCGATACACATACCTTGCAGCTTAAAAAAGAAAAAAAAAGTTGCTTCTGAATTCCCTTTTATTTTATTTATTTGTTAATTTTTTTTAGATGAAGAAAAATAATTAATGAAAAGCTGAAGTGCATCAAGAAAATAACTCCCAAAAGGAAAAAAAGAAAGAAAAAGGAGGAGGAATCCTACGGTTTTCGATTTTCTTTTGGAAATTGAAAGAAAAAAGTTTACAGGTTCTTCGGCGTTCAAAAAAGAAGAAACAAAAAAGTTCGATTGATTGGATTTGGATTCGGGAATTCTGGTTTAATTGTTTGTTTTTTTTTTTAATCAAATTTATCAGAAAAAAAAAGTAAAACTACCAAAAAATTATCCAGAAAAAAGAAAATTCAATATTCATCTAGTGTTGGGAATGAGAAGAAAATCTGCGTGTCTCGTCGTGTATATTTTTTTTATATGTTGAGTGAAAAAGGGAGTGTATAGTATAGTTTTTTTTTGTTTTTTCTTGAGTGTGGTTGGTTGGACGTCTTTTGAAAAAGTCAAAGGCAACAACAAACAAAAAAGTTTAAAGAAAAATAAAATTTTTGTTTTCAATTGTTGTTAATTTTGGTTACTTAGTTATTCGGCAATTTTGTGTGATATTTTTTTTTAACGGAAATCCTATTTGAAAGAACTTTGGTTGCGGCTGATGTCTTTATGCTTTAAACATGGTGAAACTGGTCGTGCTACGCTTCAATATTAGGATATTTGTGATTACAAATCATGACAGAAGGACATGAAAGGTAAGTTGATAATTTATAATTTTATTTTCTCGAAAAATATGTAGGTATACATGGGTACGCATGTACATATTTTTAAATAAATCACTAATTTCATACCTATCAGTGAAAAAAATGTGCCAGGATGATGTGATGGGATTCCTCTGCTATTGGAATTGGGTGTACCTATGCATACATATATACATAACATTTTTCCTCTCCTTCGTCCTTTCGATTACTTTCGTCGTAAGGTTTCAATTCGTATATTGTTGTCCCATCGGTTATTTTGAGGATTGAATTTTTTTTACTGTGTAGGTGGAAATTCATGACAGTGCCGAGTATTATATTTTATTTTTGTAAGGAATTGAATCAATAGTTAAAATTTAATAAAGCGATTGTATAATACGAATATGATTTTTGTTCAATTCAATATGAGACCAGCTAGAGCTCAGTTTTAAGTCTAAGTTTGTCATTTGATTCTATTGCATCTGTAAGGTGGATACATATAAACTTTCGACTTTTAAAAGCCTAGTGTTTCTTTTTCTTATAATGCGACTCTATGGAATCTTTAGCCTTCATTTTAGAATTTTTACACACAAAAATTCTTTTTCTAGATAGGTATACCTACCTACTCGGAGGTTTTATTTGTCGAACTAAGTAGATTATATCCAGTTGAAGTGAATGGATCGCACACGTTTTCCAACCTACCTACAGGTTGAAAATTTTTCCTGATAAATCTTAAATATACCTACATATTTCTGATTTTATAAGATCCCATTTTTCATTTTCTTAAAAATATGATGAATATCTTGTTTTATTTGTTGCTTATGAGAAATGCAAAGTCTGTATTCCTTATTTACTCTTCATCGTATTCTACAAGTAGAGTCGCTTAAGGCTTACCATCTACTAAAATTATAGTCCTAACTTTGTTTACAGTCTTCAAAAGATCTTTTATTATTAATATTCATGCTTAAATTTTAAGATTTATAAAGAACATTTTATTTCTTTAAGAAATCGAATACGTTGAAAATTACATTTTTTTATGATATTGTTTAAGAAAAATCTGTTTAGTGGGCATCTACAGTTCAGCCTCTTTCCCAAATTTGTACTATCGACATAAGACCCTTAACTACTCTATGCTACTCTCTGTACAATGATGAAACAAGCTAGATTGATGATCGTTACTTTAAATCAATCATTATGCTTAGGTAGGTATTATGTATGTACAGTGGTGGAAAAATAATTAGAAACGATGAAAAAAAAGAAATTATTGTTTTTCTGTCCTAAATTTTGGCCATATTAACTATTCAATACAAATGGTAAGAACTTACATAGTTAAACGTAACTATTATTAGTCTCTTCTTCGCTGGATTTTTTATTTTTAATGATAGAAAACAAAAAAAATTATAAAATTTTGAGTTTTTCCGAAACAAATATTCGATTTCCTTGGAAAAATAATTAGAAACGACTTCAATTTTGTTAGTTAACTCCAAACGTGGTGAGTTATTGGTTTCGAAAAATTCTTAATTTAACTTTCTGATGTTTAAATACGTAAGATTATTGTGCGTATGTACTTGTTCAGGAAAGTCTTCCATGGCAGCCATTGCAAGCCATTTAAAATGCTCAAAGAAGATGGTACATAATGCCACAAAGTTTTACACCGAGACTGGCAGCCTTGAAAACCGCAAGACGAAAGCGAGAAAAAGAAAAACAACTCCAAGAGAAGATCATTTCATAGTCCGACAGAGTAGGGTCAATCCTTTTGCCACTAGTCAAGCAATTCGTGATGCCATTTCATCCCAATTAAGCCATGAAATAACAGTACGGACTATAAGGAATCGTCTTCTCGAAAGTGGCTGGCGGGGATGTATTGCTCTTCAAAAACCATGCGTTTAAAAAAAAACCTTAAACGTCGTTTGGAGTTTGCGCGAGAACATTTGAAAAAACCGTTCTCATTTTGGAAAAAAAATCTTATGGAGTGATGAATCCAAAGTTAACATATTTGGAACAGCTGGCAAATGCTATGTGCGACGTCCAATTAACCAGGAGCTAAATCCCAAATAAACAATCAAGACAATCAAACATGGGGCGGAAATGTAATGGTTTGGAGAGGGTTTTCCTGGCGAGGTGTGGGTCCTATAGTGCGAATTAAAGGACGCATGAATCAATAGCATTATAAAAATACACTGGAAAATCTAATGGAGCCCTAACGGTTTGAAAAATTGCCTGTTTCTTACATTTTTCAACAGAACAACGATCCAAAACACACTTCACGTCTTGTGAAGTGTTTGTTTGAAAAAGAAAAAAATAAAGTTTTGGATTGGTCAGCTCAAAGCCGGTCCTCAATCCATTAGAATATTTGTGGGGAGATGTAAAGAGAGCTGACAAAACCCAAAAATGCATCTGAGGTTTTCAAAAACATTGACGAAGCATGGACAAAAATTAACGTGAAAAAATTTCAGGACCTGGTAGCCAGCCTTCCAAGGCATTGTGCAGCCGTGATTAAAAATAAGGCTTACCCAACCAAGTACTAACGTTTCAAGTTGGAAAATCCGGTAAATTTGCTTTGGATTAAATCATAATGCTATATACACATGCTAACTACAATATGTTTCTAATTATTTTTCCAGCTGAAAACACATTTTCTTGCAATTAATATTAAATGCAGCTTTTCTTTGTAAAAAAAAATTTTGTTTATGTTAAAATGAAACAAAAAAATATTTTTACCAATTACTTAAAAGAATATGTAGATACACCCAGTTTTAAAAAATAAAAAATTCGTTTCTAATTAATTTTCCACCACTGTACATATGTATGTATGTACAGTGTTGGACAAAACTAAAGCACTACAAAATATCACATTGGGAACATACGAATAAAAAGTGAAAACAGTCGTGATATTTTTATATCAAAATTAAAGCACATGCTACTACCTTCACTTGTTATTTTGTCAAGCATGTTCTAGGTAAAACAAAAAAAGTTAATCGCGGATCTTTGCACCATGCTAACGGTCAAAGCTAATGAACAATTTAAAATTTAAATAAAAATTGTCAAAATGGCGCGGAATAAATATTCCAATAAATTAAAAGAAAAAATAGTGTCCGACTTTCAAAGCGGTGAATCAATAACATTTATTAGCAATAAATATGGTATAAGACATACGGTTATTTCTCAGATAATAGCTCGATTTCGTGCTCGGGGTAGTGTTCAAACAGTGCACAATGGTAGTAGACCTCGAAAAACCACGTCGCATTGCGATAAAAGAATAATGAGGTTAAAACATAAAGAAAAGAACTAGACTTATAAATCTCCTGCAGAACGCTCCGGCGAAGAGCGATTGATACTGTCTGGAAAGCTCGTCGTGCTGTAAAAAAACCATTTATTTACCTTAAAAATAGACGTGCAAGACTAAAATTTTCCAAAACGCACCTTAGCTAGACTTGGGAAAAATGGAAGACGGTTCTATTCTCGGATGAATCGAAATTCAATTTAAAAGGATCGGACATATTTCGTACGGTACGAAGCCCGAAAGGTGAACGCCTCAATCCTCGATTCACCAAGGCAACTGTGAAGCATTGTGGGGGGAACATTATTGTCTGGGAATGTTTTTCCAGTCAAGGGATCGGGCCACTTCATAAGATAAGTGGTATAATGGATCGTTTCATGTACCAGGAAAGCCTTCAAAATGTTATCCTTCCGTATGCGGAGGAGATTATGCCGTTGCGATGGATCTTCCAACATGACAACGATCCGAAACATATCGCTAAATTGGTAAAAGATTGGCTTACTGAAGGTAATATTACGGTTATAAAGTGGCCAGCGCAATCCCCTGATCTCAACCCCACAGAGAATCTATGGGAAATTGTAGATCAGAGGATTGATCGAACAAAATGTAACAATTTTGACTCGCTACTTGAGAACAAGAACAAACTGCTTGGGAAAACATCCCCATACCAATAATTGACAATCTCATTGCATCCATGCCTCATCGATGTGATGCAATCATCAAAAATAATGTTTACGCCACCAAATACTAACATTAAATCTTTTTTTTATTTATTTTGTATATGAAATCAAAAATGTGCTTTAGTTTTGTCCACCTACTTTTTAATGAGATTCGAACTATTTTTATTTTTTAGAAATATGTATGTTAAGATTTAAAATCAAATTAAAAGCTGTAAAATATAGAATAATATGTTGTAATTAATAAAAATTATAAAAGTATCACAAGTGTTTTCACTTTTTATTCGTATGTTTCCAATGTGATATTGTTTCGTGCTTTAGTTTTATCCAACACTGTATATATTTCTGATTTTATGAGATCTCATTTTTCACTTTCTTAAAAATATGATGAATATCTTGTTTTATCTGTTGCTTATGAGAAATGCAAAGTCTGTATTCCTTATTTAATCTTCATCGTATTCTAAAAGTAAAGTCGCTTAAGGCTTACCGTCTACTAAAATTATAGTCCTAACTTTATGTTTACAGTCTTCAAATGATCTTTTATTATTAATATTCATGTTTAAAAATTTAGATCAATTTGGAGAGCTAGGTATTTATAAAGAACATTTTATTTCTTGAACAAATCGAAAAATCCCAACTTTGTGACAGACAGGGGACGACGTACATTGAAGCGATTTTGGAGGTAGCTGTGGGTCTGCGATTATATAACATCAGTTCGAAAATTAGTTGAATTTGCAATAAATAAATAAAACAATGAATTTACCGAAGAACCAATGTGCTGTTATCTTGTTCTTATAAAAAGTGCACATCAAATAGATCAACAAAACACGTCTACTGTGTACAATTACTGAAAAAAGACACAATATATTTGCTCCATTTCTTTCTTTTTTGGTCTTAAATTTAAGATCAATTCAGACCCTCAATTGAACAAAATATTTTATATAATACAAATTAAATGCATTGAAGTTATTACTCGTTACCATGCTGAAGGCCCAGCTGGCCTTTTTCAGAACATTTCTTGAATGAAGGTTAAACCTTAGCAACTCGTTGAAGTGCACTCCCAGGTACTTGACATTTGGTTTTGCCACTATGGAGGATCCGTCAGGGAGTTTTAGGGCCAGATTTCTGCAAATTGTTGCGGTGCGAAGGCCTCTACCAGTTGAAGGTCTCCTGAAGCAGACAAGTTCCGATTTGGAAGTATTGATTCGGATGCCCCATTTCTGGTAGAATTGGAAGAGTCTGTTAATGTGGGTTTCTACTTTTTGGACAGCGATTAGAGGTGACATTGATGTGGCATAGGTGAGCGAGTCATCAGCATACGGGAGGTTCTCGCGTCCAACTGGTGAAGGTTGGTCTGAAGTCATCAAGTTGTAGAGGAAGGGGCCTAGTTTTTAGCCTTGGGCGACTCCAGCTCTGATGGTCTTCATGTTTGACTTGCAGTTATCTACTTGAACAAAAAATTTCCTGCAAGATAGGAAAGAAAAGAGAATTTTTATTAGTGGCGGAGGTACTTGCATAAGATGAAGTTTGTGGACTAGACCGTCTATCCACACGCTATCAAATGCTTTCTCGACATCCAGAAAGCATCCGACGGTGACACGATTACTGTTGAGGGCTGTGGTGATATCGTGTTGGAATTTAACTAGTGGATGCAAGGTTGAGTGTTTTTCTCGAAAGCCGAATTGCATGTCAGGGATGATTGAATTTTCACAGCAGAATTTCTTCAGTCTTCGTAAGATTAATTCTTCCAGTAATTTGCTGATATTGTTGAGAAGTGATATTGGTCTGTTACTCGTTACCATTTGTGCCAATGCCTTGCTGAATGAAGTAGGCCATTTAAAATTGCACCAATCTGCTCCAACCTTGTTTGCGTAATCACTTTAGAGCATATTTCCTTTGCTACGTCCAAATGTTCCTCCATTAGAGAAACAAGTTTGGATATTTGCGATTTGTGGCTCACTATTTTGCTCCTTTTAACAAAAATATTGAAAAAGATTGATCCTCAAAATACCGATTTAAAATTGATAAAAGTCAATATTAAATTTAAAATTGACAATCGCAATAGGTTGAATACCCTGCACACAAAATAAATCTTTTAAAATCTAGTTCTCTTTGGTCTCTTTTGGTCCGAGACAATTCTTATTAATTAGAAACTCTTTACTTCATTAATATTCTAATCTCTCAAGTTAGCAGATCAAGTCTAAGCAGATACCCAACAATAATAGTACTCCTGTACTTTTGGTATAAATTAATGTTCTACTAATTTGATTTAAAGTTTAGAGGGCACTTGCTGCAATGCTCGTTGAATAATACGTGCAAATAATCTAAAAGAAATAATTGATCAAGCTTGGTTTATGTACATACATGTGTACATGGAACAAGTGTTTAAAAAATAAATAAATTTATACATATTCATTGACAACTCTTAACCATTCCTGTATGCGTGTAACCTGGAATGGAGGGGATATACAATTTTCTGCCGATTCCGAAATCCGAACGGCTAAAGACACCTGAAAAACGTTTTTGCAGCGGCTGAGAGTCGAATTCAGGACCTTCTGCATGACAGTTCAACGCACTAACCATTATGCCGAGGGGTACTACGGCACCAGTGGCCAGGTGGTGAAATAAGTATTGTAGTTATCTCGACTTAAAGGTGTTTTTTTAGTAAGTCATGGTGTAATTTTGAGAGGGTTGAACTATCCGGACACCGGAGGTCTGGTATCGAATTCCAGCACTGTATGTGTTGAAAACAACTCTGAACTTGGTTATCGTTCTTAAAACTTTTATATTATATTTTTCTAAAAAAAAAATCTCTTACGACAAGTTTATCATGCGAAATTTATCGTCTCCCTTATGGCAAAAGCATGAATGTGAAAATGTAATTTGTTTTGAAGTGATTATTTGTTTTGAAAATGCTTTCGGCTGTTAATGTCATTCTAGAACTGTTAATGCGGATTTCGATAAAAACATAATATATTATAACATAACAATTTGTTCACTAGGTAATTGAAGACTTTGTTCTCATATAGAAGATCATTCAAATACGATTTCGTAGAATTTTCCTTTTAGCACATTCATGCTTCTGGCATAAGGGCGATGATATCATACGACGGATAATCATATTAAATCCGGTCATTAGCGATTTTCATCATCATTATGGTTGAACAGTTTTATAATATGTAGGTATATTTTTTTTGAAATTTTGACAAAAAAAAACCATTTAACCATTGTTTATTTCATTTGTCGTTGTTCGTTTCGTTATAACACGCAAATTCTGCTTAAAATCGCCATATGTCAATACTACGATTTTTCCGTTTTACATTTTTGATGTACATGTTTATTTCTTGCATAATACGGTTAAAATACCAATGGTATTTCTTCAGAAACTAGGTTCAATGGTAACTTCATCACGAATGTGCCGTTCGTGTATCATTCAGAGTGTCCGTTATTCTAGATGAAGTTATACTACTTTATTTTTTTGGTTTTTTGCTAAGATCTGATTAAGAACGAATGTTTTACCAATTTTAACAGGATCATCGAGAAATGACAAAGGGCAGATATGTCGAATTTTCGATGACGAGGGTTTTTTGCCTTTTCGAAACTCCATAAAAAGAAATCCTAATCGCACAATCTCGGTGGATAGTTCCCGTCGATTTTGCGTGAGAAGCTTGGGAAGAATTACCATTGTGACATCACATTGTGAGTGTGGGGTAATACGAATGAATACACTTTATGCGTTAGACAACACTGTGCGAGCATAAGGGAATATTTAATCCTAACTATTGGTGTTAATCCGTTTTAACTAAACTAACTTTTTTTTTTTTAATTTTAGTTAACTAAAAGTCATTATTAAAATTATATTCGTTTTAACTGTACTAAAAGATACGATTTAAAACTCCTTATCATATTATTATTTCTTTAAATTAAAGTTTTAAATTAGATAAAAAACACTGTTCTTACTGATGAAAACTAATCTTGAAAAACAATTTGGGAAGACGACAGAAATTTCATGCTCAGAGGTCACAAATCTAAATGAATAAAAATATCTATCTATCAAACTACATCCTCATTATCCAATTTGGTCCAAACTAAATTGATTGTAATCGATCTGTACCGCCCTCCGTTGGATGATTCCACCGACCCACAAACCATACCAATCTGACTTTCTGCAGATGCATTGGCACTTATTGGTCTTCGCGTGGTCATAAGGATCATCGCAAGTCCGGTAATTTTCTTGTTAATGTATCTGTTCATTCAAATGTAAATTTTTGTTGAAATCAGATCTGCTTCCAACTGCTCGTGTAGATACTTTTTAATCATTTGCACGTATTGGTCAGCGGTGTATTTTGGCATGAAGCGTGTTCTTTTTCTGTAAAAATTTATCTTTATAAGTTATAATGGGCGCATTGAAAGTTCTTTTCCTCAAAAAAAGTAACTTTAGTAAACTTTCTGAAATTATAAAGTCGTTCCTTAACTCAAAATTAAAGTGTGAGAAAGTTTAACTTTGGCAACTTTTCCAAATCATCTCCTAGATATGGATTAAAAGGTAAGTTTGACAAAAAACAGATGTATTTGGAAATGTTTTCATTTTGCAGTTATTTTTTGTCTGCTCCTTCACTTTTATTTTCAATTTTGCAAACATTTTTAATTTAATTGAGTTTTTTTTTAATTTGTATTTTTAAAATAGTTTTCTGTTAATTTCAATTTAATCGTTTGATTAATTTTCGATTTAGTAATCTTCCGAATAAAAAAATAATCTTATACATTAGACTGGGCCAAAAAAATTGACTATTTTTTTTTTTTGAAAGATATATCGAGAATATCATTCAGAATGACAAAAAAAAATTTTCGTAAAAGTTTGAGCCCTTAATATCAATTTTAAGAGGGCTATCATCGCTAATTTTGATTTTTAGTCATAATTTCATGTTTTGCGTCAGAACTGACAAAACATTGAAGTAAAAAAAATTCATTTTGACTTACTTTTATATAAAATTAAATTCCCTACAAAAAAGGTCTAATTGAAAATTTTCGTCAGACAAGCCGTTTTTGAGTAATTAAGCTTAATAAATTGTTATTTTTCGTTAGTTACAAAATTCCAAATTAAAAAAGTAAAATCGAAGAAAAATAACAATTTATTAAGCTTAATTACTCAAAAACGGCTTGTCTGACGAAAATTTTCAAAATTCAACTAACTTTTCGAAAGGCAAAATGCACTACACAGTTAGTCAATCCTAAACTGTCATATTAATGACAGATGTAAGTATACAGGGTGATTTGCATAAGGTGTGACAAAAAGCTAGGGCGTGTAGGTTGGACTTAGGCAAGAAAAAAATCGTATGGGAGGGGGGGGCCTATTTCCCCCCGTTTAGGCGGGAGGGGCAATTTAAGAAAAAAATCACTTAAAACAGAAAAAAAATTATTAAAAAATAACGGTGATACCTACAGAGTAATGCTATAGCGTTTTGAAAAGCCAGAAATACATTCTTTAATTTTGTTTTTAAATAAAGTTGTTCGAGTGAATAGTTTTTGAAAAATTAATTTTCAAAATCAAAATTTTGAAAAAAAAAATGAAAACATTTTTTTTAAACAATTTTTTTTCAAAATTTTACGTAATTAAGTATTATTTTTGTATTCAATATTCAATGCTCTTATTAATTTTTGATCAAACACAAAAAACCGGATGTCAAAATGTTTTGTAGTTTTTGCGAAAATCAAAAATAACAAAAACTACTTTTGTTCTAAGAAAAGCCTTTTATTTTAGTTTTTATACGTCTTTGGATTCTTAGGTGAATTTACGATTGAAAGGATTAACTTTCTTTTTACTATTTTTTTAATTATCGTCTTATAAACATACAATAATGTGACAAAGTACTGGATTAACCATATTTCACACATTTTTTCATTGAGAACACCTGCGTGAGAGCATTGGTTTAAAATTGACCTGCCACTTTTTTATTATGGTGGGGTCGGCTTGGCGTAGGTGGATTTACGAAAAAAAGGATTAACTTTTTTTTGTAAAATTTTTTTATTATCAGTCTTATAAGCATACAATAAAGTGACAAAGTACTGGATTAACACATTTTTCATTGAGAACACCTGCGTGAGAGCATTGGATTAATATGAACCTGCGAATGTTTTTTAAATAATTTTTTGTAATAAGCTTTAGTTAAAAAATAGTTAAAAATTTAAATAAACAGTAATTATGTATTTTATCTAAATATGCATGTATTTCTTATTTTAATTGATTTCAAGATTCAGGAACATTCTTGTTCTTATTTCGCAATTGCACTTTTCTGTCACTAGTTAGGGCGTGTAACGTTGCATTATTTAAAAAACATTCGCAGGTCAATATTAATCCAACGCTCTCACGTAGGTGTTCTCAATGAAAAAATGTGTGAAATATGGTTAATCCAGTACTTTGTCACATTATTGTATGTTTATAAGACGATAATTAAAAAAATAGTAAAAAGAAAGTTAATCCTTTCAATCGTAAATTCACCTAAGAATCCAAAGACGTATAAAAACTAAAATAAAAGGCTTTTCTTAGAACAAAAGTAGTTTTTGTTATTTTTGATTTTCGCAAAAACTACAAAACATTTTGACATCCGGTTTTTTGTGTTTGATCAAAAATTAATAAGAGCATTGAATATTGAATACAAAAATAATACTTAATTACGTAAAATTTTGAAAAAAAATTGTTTAAAAAAAATGTTTTCATTTTTTTTTTTTCAAAATTTTGATTTTGAAAATTAATTTTTCAAAAACTATTCACTCGAACAACTTTATTTAAAAACAAAATTAAAGAATGTATTTCTGGCTTTTCAAAACGCTATAGCATTACTCTTTAGGTATCACCGTTATTTTTTAATAATTTTTTTTCTGTTTTAAGTGATTTTTTTCTTAAATTGCCCCTCCCGCCTAAACGGGTGGAAATAGACCCCCCCCTCCCATACGATTTTTTTTTTGTCTAAGTCCAACCTACACGCCCTAGCTTTTTGTCACACCTTATGCAAATCACCCTGTATAAAATAAGACACAAATTGGGCGCATTTACTAATCTAATCACTACGTAGTCAAAAATTCAAATAGCTTTGTGAATGCAAAATTGCACTACAAAGCGAGTCAATTCAAACTGTCATATTAATGACAGATGTAAACATATAAAACAAGAAAAATTGTGTTTTGAGAACTTTAAATAAACTTTTTTTACAGTTTAAATTAAATAACATCAAATATAAGATATAATAGCTGTGTTTTATTTTCCCCCCAGATCTGATCCGGATTGGATCTTCATTCAAAATTACATGTATAACAAAAACAACACAAGGCCCAGTTTTGTTTGTATTTGTTGTTTTACATGTTATTTTGAAAACAAAATCCAATCCGGATCAGATCTGGGGAAAAATAAAACACAGCTAATATGTATTAATTTGTTTAATAATTTCACTTGGAAAATATCTTCCACCAAAAATTAAATTTTTATTTTCAACGAACAGCTGATTGTGAAATGTCAAAATCATTATCCACTAGCTTTGAAGCAGAAATTTTTACACTACGTTTGAGATGAAATTTCAACACAATTTTTAGTTGTATTTAGCTAATCAGAACAAGTTGACTACGTAGTGACTAGATTAGTGAATGCGCCCAATCTTATACATACATACAGAAATTATGCTAAGAGCAACAACAATTTTATCTGACGGATTTACAATTTCTAATAACTATCGTTCTTTAATGAAATGTAACAATCCCAATAAATCCTAACAATGACACTTCCATAAAATTTGACATAACAACCATAGTTAACTATAGTTATAATTATAACAAATCACATACCAATGTTGATTTAATTTTATTTCCAAAAAAAAAAAACAGGAAAATTAACAACAATATAACACAACATGGCCGGAATGAACTGTCAAAATCTTCTTGCATAACAAGCATTATTATTAAAATTCTTTCATCACCATTATCCTTTCAAGACTGCATATAATTAATGAGCTGAGACAAAAATATATTATTTTTTCAAACAATTGTAATTGATTACTTTGAATATGTATGTCATGTCACACATAAAATCATTGGCGCAAAATTTTAAACGTTGCTCGTTTAGGGAACAAAACCAGAGGTGGAATCGCGTAAGATGATAGTTGATTATCAATTTGTTGATTGTCGTTTTGACCATCGCTCTCTCTATAATTCTTAATTGATATGATGGGGACAGCTATAGTCAAAAACGACAATCAACGAATTGATAGTCAACTATCACCTTACGCGATTCCACCCCAGCTTCGCCACTTTTTCATAATTTTAAACACGTTAAACAACTCTTCTAACTAATGTGGGAATTTACATTGAACAACCCTAAATTTGACAGATAAAGAACTCAAACACAACTATACAAACAAAAAAATTAAAAAGAACACAAAGAACATCAAACAAAATAGTTTTTCGCCGAAAAAAATACATTTTATATATATTTATACAATACTTACATATAGATTTTAATTTCTTTTTTATACGTATTTTTTATAAGTTATGTGCATTATTTTAGATGGCAATAAAGTATATTTCGCTAATTCACAAAATAAAAACTCAATTTTGTTGTTGCAAGGTACAAATTCATTTGGCTACACTCGTTTATTCATATTTACATTTGTAGGTACAGATTTGTTTGTCCATCGCCCGCCGCACCGGCCGCAGTAATATTGCAAAATTAAATATCGTAGATCACTTTTATTAGTATGTTTCGCATTTCTAATATTTGATCTATTTACAAAGCACATCTTTAAAAAAATCAAATAAAACATCAGTAAACATTTTTAATTCGATTTGCTTTGGTATGAAATGATCACTGATGTCAATATGGATAAAGTATACTTTTAAAAAATAAAGTAATTGTTTGCTACTGTTAAAGTTAGACAAGCTCTTTAACGTTAAAGTATAGTTTATGCCATTTAAAATAATAAATTCAGTTCTCGTTTTATACATATTATTTAGTGCCAACTCCCATTCTAAAATGGATTTAGAGCAGGTTTTAAATATTTACAATTTTGCGCCATTATATTTAAACCCGAGTATGCATCTGTAAAAAAAAGAGTATGATACATTTGTGTACGATACAAATGTAAAGCGACATTTTTGTTTAATTTTTTTTTTATACTAAATAAACAATAAGAAGCGGCTATGTAATCGCATATCTATGGCAATGCAACTTTTATTTTATAATAATCATTTTTAAAGGTTTATTTCTAGCCTATTTTGAAGGGTGGTAATGCCTAATCGAGTGTCAAGTCGGTATTACAAAGAGTCATTAAAATAAACAAGAGCGAGGATTTTGTATTCTTTCAATATTGAAGCTATATTGACGGACATCTAAAGCTAAGTGTACACGATTGGTAGATCTTACAATATTGTCAGATCTGTCAGTGAAAAACATGCTTACAATGTCTTACAACCGTGTAGTCTTACAATTCATTGTCAGAAAATTTGCCTGACAATTAATTGTTAGATCATTGTCTGACAATTAATTGTAAGAAACCTGACAATCATGTGTACGCTAGCTGACAATCGTGTAATCTTCCAATTAATTGTCAGAAAATGTATCTGACAATTAATTGTAAGACGGTAAATTGTAAGGTATTTGATAATCGTGTACACACACAATTTATTGTCAGGCCTGCCAATTTTTATCGTTGTCATACAATTTTTTCATTGTCAGAAAATTTGCAGCCAAGGTTTAATTGTCAGTTTCCATAACCAACAAAAACTGACAATTAATTGTGTGTGTACACGGTTGGTAGAAAATCTACCAATCTCTTACAATTAATTGGTAGGTATTAAGCCGGCTATCTGAAAATGAATTGTCAGCCAACTTCTGACAATTAATTGTAAGAGATTGGTAGATTTTGTACCAACCGTGTACACACACAACTTATTTGTCAGCTCATTGGTAGATAATTGTCAGACATTGTAAGATCTTACAATATTGTAAGATCTACCAATCGTGTACACTTAGCTTAACTTAACAACAAGCAAATCTAACTTTTGTGGGACAATTCATAAAAGTGAATTTTGAAAATTATTTGCAAAAAGTCATCTTCACTCGAACAATACGGTACATTTAATCAAATGTTACTATATTATTATTCGGCTCGTTTGAGAACAACAAAAAACATGTACATATGTACATATTAAGTTATATTTTTCAGAAATAACGTGTCGTATAAGTAAACTTTTATTGTTTTTATTTGTTTAATTTAATCATTCAATTATTACTTATCAAAAGAGAAACATCTTTTATTTAGTACATGATGCTACAAAGCGGGTTGGATTTTGTTCTTTTTCCTGACTAAATTCAAGATTACTCATAAATATTGGGCATTCTTTAATTATTTATTCGAAACTTCATACATATTTTAGGGTTTTCCATTAAGCGTTTTATATTTTTAAATTTGTTTATTGTGGCACTTAGCGCCGTCCTGTGAAAGCACATGTCATCAGTGTCCATATTATCCGATTTGAGCCAACAGAAATTGATTGATGAATTGATGACCTGGCCAACGTCGGTTTCAAAAAAGTGTGGCTAGCCGCACCAGCTCAAAAAATCCAAAGCATTGGGATTTGAATGATTTCGTGTGGTTTATGATCATCTCAAATTCGTCCATTTAGCTTTAACCCATTCATCCAGAAATTTGCCGGCCTCATCGCTAAATATGATTTTTCGCCCGAAGCCCGTGAAATGTTGGAGTGTTGGAAGACCCCTAACACAGAACCTTGTCGTACTCCTCCGAACGTAGTTAATATAGTGCACAAGATATTTCTGTATCCACTTTATTTCATTAACTTATTCGTCCTGTTTATAGATGATATAAAGGAGATTTTCATCAGATGAGCAAAGCTGTTTGAAACACTTGTGATGAGCTCAAGATAGATAAGGGGTCTATACTCTATATGACTTTCTGTTACAGAATTGATGGCCCAAAATGTCAAAAATAATCAGGTTTTATGTCTTCAGAGATATTAATGACCGGAAGCAATCATTTACATTTGTTTAGCTATACGACGTTAGTTTCTTTAATCCATCTATCATTTCAATGCAATTTTTGTGGCATAGGTGATGTGTAAGCACATTGATCACATATATTAGAACTCTACAAGCTCGTTTCCGTATAAGAAATATAGATATGCATATTAAAAAAAAAAAAAAAAAACAAGATAAACCTCTTCATTCGAAACAGACCGCAAGATCGATAAGAAAAATTCTTTACACCCACATCAAACTAGACTTTTTCGCCCACATAAGAGTTAACACCATCCCATGGATTTAACGCTCGAAGCAAGTTATGATGATATTCTTTTTTCGACTCGAAATCATTGAAGACATTCTATGCAAGCTGTTTTATTAATAATATTTGTTGTAGGTCCTAAGTTCCACATTTTGCTGTGCACAACTTGATAGATCTTATATTATAAACATACCTACCTACAATATTCATCCCATAAAGGTGTAGTATTACTTTTGAAACCCGTTACCATGAGCTGAGTTTGGTTTATTTTAAATTATAGCAAAAAAGAATCAAGATAAAGGTAGCTTTATCTATTGTGACGTTGAAATATGAACACACTATACTCATATATCTACACATTTAAAATGCTCCTCAAAAATAAAATGAGCAAAGGCCAACAACAGTTTCCATGGGATAACAGGTGGTGTCCACTTGACCACACTTGATTCTACGTACCCACACTTCTGCCGCCATCGCCGGGCGGTCGGCCAGTCCTATCGTATATTTACACATATAAAAGCGATACATTCTTTATGTATCTCACAATTTGCATAGAAATGTCTATAAATATGTATGCTCCCCTGTCATCTTGATCATCATCACCTCACCCTCATCGTCACCACCAAAATCATCATCTCTATACCTGCTAACATAAATTTGCCTCCGAATTTGTGAAAACCTAAAAATAAAACCAAAAATGCAATTTCCTGCTTCACTGTTAAGGTTTAAATTACAGTTTGTAATTTGTCTTTCTTTCGGGAAGGGAACAAAGGTTCGAAGCCAACCATAAACGTACTCGTAATTGTAAATATGCTAAAGGTGACCATATGGTCGACATATTTGGTGTGTTTCTTTGTTACTATTTGCTTTCTTTGTATGGACAATTCTGAAGTATGCATATTTTAAAAGGAAAGCAAATGAAAAAGATGTCCCTACAGGAAGTTTAATTGTTGTTTTGATATTCAAGTTACAGTCAATAGATTTCGTAGGTGTTTTTTTTCGAATAAAAAGGATAAAGCTTTTTAATTGCATAACAGCTGCCATTATATTTAATAAGGCCTAAGCTTGTTTTCAAATTATCTGTTTGAATTATAGTGGCTTATGGCAATTTTGATGCAATGCCTTTAGAGCTTTTCTCTAATGCTAGTATATTATTTAAGCTTTTGTTTTGGAGAATCAGATAAAAGTTGAAAGAAATAAATATTTTCCCAACATTTTTGAAATCAACAGTAGTTCAGAAACTATCAAAAAAGTAATCTGGCTTCTATTAGGTCAAATTATATACACTGTTCTAGTGAGATAGTCAGTTGCATTCTTCATCTTATCAGTTTACCCTTGAGCCCAACTTCGGACGTACTGTTAAATTCAGAGAGTCATCCTTAAGTGGCAGTACACGAATGTGAATGCTCCTCCAACTTATTTTAACGTCTCTGTAGTAGAGTTTTAAAGTAGAGGAACGAACCTATTTATTTCAAAAGTTAAATATTGTAAGAAAAAGAACGCATCACTGGACTCCGCTACGCAACGTAAAGTTTGACTTATGTATGTTTAAACAGGGATGTTGTTTGATACAACATTGAATTATTACACATGCAGTAGACTGCTTTTACACGAAAACAATTTTTAATCTCTGTTTCTCTTTTGGCTTCCTTTCAATTGTATATATGCTTTTAAACGGCGATTTTTAATAAAAGCTTACTTTGTTCAAGCGAAAAGGAGTTATCTCTTCAAACTCCTTATTCTACTCAGCTAAGCGAATTTCACGGAGCGATTTCCAAATAGAAAATGAAATGAAACATACTCGAGAAAAATAGAAAAGCAAAAAGGAGAAAGAACGATAACTTCGTTATATTCTCAACCTCAGCAATTTTGTTTACCCCCGAGATGTATGTCTCTCGCCAACATGCTTAAAAATTGCAAAGCAAAGTGATATCGCATAGTTTAAAAGCAGTCATATACTACAACTATTTGCTCGGAGCAAGGGGCGTTCACATTCTCATTTTTTTCGACAACCAGTCATGGTTAATATTTGATGGATGAAAAATAGGAGCGTCCACATTCGTCAAACATCACTTCTCATTAGAATTAAGGATTTGATTCCAATAGAGATGTTTTTGACTCCCACTGACTACAGCAGTCCCAAAATGGGCATCCAGTAAATGCTGAAAAATACACTCTTTTGAGGCGGTGTGCAAGAATTTGCATTATAGTGAGAATAATTCGTCTTCTGCGATTGGTTTTCTTTAATTTTCTCAACAATTCTGGCAAACAAACGGTGGTGTACCATTTAGAATTGACTGTTCTTTGTCGCTTTAATGGTATGGTGGCGACATGTCCGAAAAACAAGCGACCATTGTTTATCCGTCTTTTAAAGCATCCCGATTGAATTTTTTCAACAGCACCAATCGGCAAGCCGTTTTTTCGGTTCACGCACAACAACCGATTTTAGACGACCTTCTCGAAATTAATTGTAGTACCCCTTGGCATAAAGGTTAGTGCGCGGAACTGTCATGAAGAAGGTCTTGGGTTCGATTCTAAGCCGCTGTAAAATAGTTTTTCGCGCCGTACTGCCTGCTGCGAGGAATGGTCAAATCAAAAGTATCTCTTGTCATTAAAATTGCCTCCCATTATCTCATTAGCCGTTCCGAATGGGAAGAAATTTGTAGGTCCCCTCTATTCCAGACAGGAATGGTTGAGAGTTGTAAGTAACTAGTAGGGTGTGTCAAAGTGCTCAACTATGGTATTTTCAAATGTAATAGCTTTTAAAAGTTGCATTGCTTATCAAAATTAAATCCTGCGTTTACAATTTTCGTTTTAATTAATATCTTTGGCTCGCTCAAAAATAGGATGAAATCCAAAAAATTTTGATTTTTCGAGATTTTTGAAATATGTGTTGTTTTAAATTGCACCGTGTGGATACAAAAAAATTATATAAAATATTTTTAGGCTGTCAAGTCAAAGATAATTGCAAGGAAACACTTTTAAGCTTATATTTGTTTAAATTGAACACTTGATAAAGAAGCTATGAAATAATAAAAGAAGGAAGAAAAATCATTTTTTTATGTAAAATCTTTTTTTTTTTACAAAAAAAAAATTCTTAAAAATCAACGGTACCACCTACAATATTGTGGTATATCTTTTTGTACAGACAAAAATTCTTTCTGTATTTTGTTTAGTTTTTTTTTAGTATACGTAAAAAAAAAATTTAGTATAAATTAAATTTTTTTTTTCAACTTCAACCGATTTGAGCGAGCCAAAGACGAAGGATATCTTATTTTTTGTTTACATGTTCTCAAACCTCAGACCCTAATACAACTTTTGAGCACTATTACATTTAAAAATAAGAGTACTTTTTTGCGGCCATATAAAAGTGACACACCCTAGTAACTAGGTCCTGGTTCCCTTCAAGCTGTTGTACCAACAATTTTTTTTTGTTTGTCGTGCAACCGCGATTCAATTCGGAAAACCAACGAAACACTTTGGCTTGAGATGATGCTTGACCTTGCCGAATTTGATCGGCACACTGTTGTTGGTTTAATCCACGTCGAAAATCATTGCATTTTTTCAAAAAAAAAAAAAAAAAACCAAATTTTCAGACAGATCTGTGAAATTTTTGTGACAGCCAATTCGTTAAAATAGATACAAGTGACTCGAGTGCTCATTAAACACTATTTTTTACCAAAGAAAACCTTAATAAATATTATAATGGACTATTAAGACCATTCACCATTGGTTTTCTCAATTTCGGTGCGGTTATTTCAGCAAAAGTGAGGCCGAACTTTCTGGTTGCCCATTTGATGTGGCGCAATCAGATATGGTCGATAAGATTCATGGTTTGGGTTTGATAATGGAGATCGGCAAGCGCGAGCTTGAAGAGGCCACAGGCATATATCACATGGATTAGTGATTTCGATTTTACATAAATATTTAGACATGAAAAAGCAATCGTTTAACGACTCAAACGAGTATTTGGCGATATTTTTTGTGCCGTTTCGCAACCTTGGATGCAACATAGATACACTACAGACCAAGAAGCAATCGAAACAATAGACTTCACCTGGTGAATCGAAGCCGAAGAAGGCCAAGGTAGGTTTTTCAGCAAAAAAAGATTATGGCGACACTTTTCTGGAATACACGTGGTGTTATTCACATTGATTACCTTGAAAAGGTTAAACCGATCACCGGCGGATATTTGGAAAAGTTGCCGGATCGATTCCAAGCTGATTTAAAGCAAATTAGGCCGTGTTTGGCGAAAAAAAGTTCTTATCCACCAGGACAATGCAGTGGCATTGGAAAAATTGCATGCGTTGGTTTATGAACTCCTTCCTCATCCAGTATATGCCCAAGAATAAGCACCCGGCGACTATTTCTTGTTTACAAACATGAAGAAATGGTAAGAAATTTGGGTCGAATGAAAAGGTCATTGTTGAAACAAAGGCCTATTTAGAGAAGCTCAGGAAATCGTATTATGTATTTTAGACTGGGCCAAAAAAATTGACTATTTTTTTTTTGAAAGATATATCGAGAATATCATTCAGAATGACAAAAAAAAATTTTCGTAAAAGTTTGAGCCCTTAATATCAATTTTAAGAGGGCTATCATCGCTAATTTTGATTTTTAGTCATAATTTCATGTTTTGCGTCAGAACTGACAAAACATTGAAGTAAAAAAAATTCATTTTGACTTACTTTTATATAAAATTAAATTCCCTACAAAAAAGGTCTAATTGAAAATTTTGGGGAGAGTACGATAACTTGGCCGCCAAGATTTGATGACGGATTTTTGTAGAGGGGTCAAAAACAAGCACTTTTTACTACGGGAGGGGGGGGTCTATCTCCCCCCGTTTAGGAGGTAGGGGCACTTTTAGAAAAAATGGTTTAAATTGAAAAAAAAAATATTAAAAAACAACGGCAACACCTACAATAAAATGCTATACTGCGTTTGAAAGCCAGAAGATTGTTCTATAATCCTGCATTTAAATTAAAATAATCATGTCAATGGTTTTTGAGAAATTCGCATTTAAAGTCCAAATTTTGATACAAAAAACGTGAAAAAAAAGTTTAGACCGATTGTTTTCAAAATTGTGAAATGAAATTGTAAATTAGCTTATATGTGTTTCATGTATCTATCAGTTCTTAATCGAACACAAAAAACCGCATGGTTCTATGTCTTCTGGTTTTTGAGAAAACCTAAGTTTATGAGGTAGGGGCACTTTTAGAAAAAATGGTTTAAATTGAAAAAAAAAAAAATATTAAAAAACAACGGCAACACTTACAATAAAGTGCTATACTGCGTTTGAAAGCCAGAAGATTGTTCTATAATCCTGCATTTAAATTAAATTACTCATGTCAATGGTTTTTGAGAAATTTGCATTTAAAGTCCAAATTTTGATAAAATAACGTGAAAAAAAAAGTTTAGACCGATTGTTTTCAAAATTGTGAAATGAAATTGTAAGTTAGCTTATATGTGTTCCATGTATCTATCAGTTTTTAATCGAACACAAAAAACCGCATGGTTCTATGTCTTCTAGTTTTTGAGAAAATCGAAAATTACCAAAACTGCTTTTTTTGATTTTTGGTGGTGACGGTGATACCATTTTAAGGATTAATGTTAATAAACATAATGAATCTTTGTTAGTTCAGTACCGCAATTCATTTAGCGTTACCCAGAATGCACCATGAGGAGGTAGAATTGCATCTGGGTCAGTTATTTTGTCAGTTAGTCAGGAGTTAGTCAGTCATAGTTAGTTAAAAATGGTCAAAATGTATTAAAAAGGTGTGTAAGTCTCGTCAATAAAGCCATCGTCCGTACTATAACTGTCGAGTTCGTTGAGTTACTCTTTTATGGTGGGAAGCCGAGGATGTTTTGGCGGTAAAACACTTTCTAAATTTTCGGTCTGAAGGGTGGGAGGATCGATGTCTTTTAACTGTAAACCCTCACATATATCACCATCGGTATAACAAGGGTAAACTTTTTTTACATCTGATAAAAACTATTATTTGCGAACCCCAGTCGTCCTTATATTTCCTTTCTAGGCAGTATTTTCGATAGAAAAATAGTGCCATGTATTGGTGAACATGGCCGGAAGTTTGTTTTGGTTTTCAAGATCGTTTATTGTATTTTATATGTATTTAGTGGACATTGGATAAATAGAATAAATTTGAATTTTTTTAAATACAGATTCTGTGAATGCAAAAGAAACTTTGCATGCACCCAAACTCGCACCTACCCCAAATCCTATAGTGTGCCCAAGCAGGGGGGTTGCAGGGGGGCAGCATGCCCCCCCATACATACTTTACTGTTTATATATTGTAATGTTGGAAGCTAGCACTGATTTATTTATGTAAGGAAGCAAAAAATATCAAACATTTTGTAGGAAAGTAGTTTTAGTTATTTTCGATTTACTCAAAAACCAGAAGACATAGAACCATGCGGTTTTTTGTGTTCGATTAAGAACTGATAGATACATGAAACACATGTAAGTTAATTTACAATTTCATTTCACAATTTTGAAAACAATCGGTCCAAACTTTTTTTTCACGTTATTTTATCAAAATTTGGACTTTAAATGCGAATTTCTCAAAAACCATTGACATGAGTAATTTAATTTAAATGCAGGATTATAGAACAATCTTCTGGCTTTCAAACGCAGTATAGCACTTTATTGTAGGTGTTGTCGTTGTTTTTTAATATTTTTTTTTCAATTTAAACCATTTTTTCTAAAAGTGCCCCTACCTCCTAAACGGGGGGAGATAGACCCCCCCCTCCCATAGTAAAAAGTGCTTATTTTTAACCCCTCTACAAAAAGCCGTCATCAAATCTTGGCGGCCAAGTTATCGTACTCGTGCCAAAATTTTCGTCAGACAAGCCGTTTTTGAGTAATTAAGCTTAATAAATTGTTATTTTTCTTCGATTTTACTTTTTTAATTTGGAATTTTGTAACTAACGAAAAATAACAATTTATTAAGCTTAATTACTCAAAAACGGCTTGTCTGACGAAAATTTTCAATTAGACCTTTTTTGTAGGAAATTTAATTTTATATAAAAGTAAGTCAAAATGAATTTTTTTTACTTCAATGTTTTGTCAGTTCTGACGCAAAACATGAAATTATGACTAAAAATCAAATATTTGCTGGCTTACGCATTACGGCGTATAAACAGTCAGGTATGTATGGGGGGCATGCTGCCCCCCTACAACACCCCTGCTTGGGCACACTATAGGATTTGGGGTAGGTGCGAGGTTGGGTGTATGCAAGATTTCTTTTGCATTTACAAAATCTGGATTTAAAGAAACTGAATTTACCCTATGGCCTATATTCATTGTTTTATACTTTATGCTTCACTTTTTTACCATAAAAAAGTGTTTCTCCTCCATAATTTGATGTTTTTTATCAACAGCACATTTTTTTTATGGATTCATTAAAAAAAGTGCATTTTGGTGTGGGGGGGGGGGGAATTCTGAATAAGTACCAATTTCTTAATTAATATGTATGTTTATTGTTTGTGTCCAACATTTTTAATGCTAATGTGGTACAGGTTGTTGTTTACCAAGGTCATTCGTTATTCAACCTTTGTAAGAGTGAAGTATTTTTACCTTTGAATAAAGAATGGCGACTAAGCATCCACTAAGCATCATCCTAAAATAAATAACTTTTCAATATTTCAAAAAAAATATTTCAAAAGCATCGCGTTCTTAGAAGAAATTGGTCCAATTCCAACTAAAACGTCAACTCCCCCACTGTGTTCCAAAATATCGATAATAGTAGGAAAATATAAAAATTTCAAGTTCGGTTGGATGTGGCGGTGCTCCGAAAAAGTTATAAAAAAAGGTGACAAAAATTGTAAGAATACAGTAAACCCATCTATCGGCACATTTTTCCAAGGGCCTCAATATTGGCTAGAGATTCGGGAGGTGCTTGCTATAATTATCTCTTTTGTGATCAAAATGCCTGTAAACACGGTTTTAATACATTGAACATTGTAAAATTGACTTGACTATTTTTAAGTAACACCTGACTTACTCACAAACTGATTAACTGAGACGCGAAATGCCATGCAATTCTACCTCCTCGTGGTGCATTCTTGGTAACGCTAAATGATTTGCTGTACTTTACTTACAAATTAACCACATTAACATTAATCCTCAAAATGAAATCACCGTACCTAGTTAAATACCAAAAATCAAAAATTTCATAAAAAGTAGTTTTAGTAATTTTCTCAAAAACTAGAAGGGACAAAACCATTCGTTTTTTTGTGTTCGATTCAGAATTAATAGTAGCATTGACCACAAAAAGCCAATTAAGCACTTCATTTCACAATTTTGAAACTTTTTTTTTCATTTTTTTTAACAAAATTTTGAGTTTGCATGCAAATTTTTCAAAAACTATTGACATAAATAATTTAATTTAAATTTAAGATTATAGAACAGACTTCTGGCTTTCAAAACCGGTATAGTACTTTATTGTAAGTGTTGCCGTTGTTTTTTAATATTTTTTTTTTCAATTTAAGTAATTTTTTTCTAAAATCGCCCCTACCTCCTAAACGGGGCGAGATAGACCCCCCTCCCATAGTAAAAAACGCTTGTATTTGATCCTTCTACAAAAATCCGTTATCAATTTTTGGCGCCTAAGTTATCGTACTCTCCCCCAAATTTAAAAAAAAAAATACAATTTTGAAACAAGTCAATTAGATAATAAAATGAGAACTCAGAATCAATATTTGGCTCCTAGAAACATATCATCAGGTAAGTTCCAGTCGTTACAATGGAAGGACGCTACGGTTTTGCAACGTTAACTGGATATGGTCAATCTTCTGTCTCTTATAATTTAGAACATTCCGTCTCTCCACCAGGTATCATAATTACACAAAATAGTTATGTGCATACATACAATGTACATTATTTTCATAAATGTCATTTTTATAGCCTTGTCATTTTAAAACTTCCTTCCCAACTGTTATTTTTAAGTTCAAACAAAAACATACCTACCAAAAACAGCTCAATCTTTCGAACAGCAATAACAACAACCAAAATTCATTCAGCAAAGGAGATGTAAAAAGCTCTATCTCTCCCTCACCACCCCACAAATTATATCAATAAAAAAAGCTACTTTGCCTAATCACACACACTTACGAAGAGATTTGAGTGAGCAAAAGAAAAAAAAATCATTTTATAGTAAATGGAAATAATGAATAAAATCTTTTGACAGTTCCGATTTGACATACATAAATAGCAAACAAGAACGACATTGTAAATTGTTACCGCAGAACAAAACGCTTGTTACATACATACATAGCTACTATACCTACGTATCGAAGATTTTTTTTTCTGTTCATTTATTTGCGACAATTCCTGTTATTCTTCTTTATAAAAATATAATCAATTTGTTTGAAATGGCAAGCAATCAAAATAGAATTTTTATTTCTTTTCTTCTATCGCTGTTGTCTACGAAGCAATCACCAAGATACCTAGATGGAAAAAGAAAAAAACTCAAAACAAAAACCCAATAATCGTGAATTAAGCATTTTTTTCATTTTTCATCAATGAATATAATTTTTTCATTCATTTTCTTAGACATGACCTCTAAGAGACAACCTGACATAGAACTGCGAGAGGAATAAAATAAACATAAACAATTCACACAGAGAGCTTCCTCTGTCCCTCACTTGCCCTTGCTAGTCGTATCATCTTCCCTTCCCCATAAAGAAGGGAGCGGAATTGTGTATTATGTTGGCGAATATATAGGTACGGGTTGGTGACGATAATGGGTATAATACACCCCCTATATTAGCCGATGATGATGTCGGATGTCGTGTACGAATATATTATATACACATGTTTATATAGTTCAGCTTGCATATATACTCGAATGGATACAAAAATAACAATGAAACTCTTCGAGCAATGAAACGTGCAACATTGAATGGAAGAGGTTAGTTTTATTGTATGTAGTATATAGAGACGATACCCTCAGTCCTCACCTCACCCATTCACATGTGTTGCAGAGAAAGAGAGAGAGTGTGGTTCCTATCCACATTTCACACCAGAAGACCAAGAGAGCGGTGTTGATATTTCTGGCATCCATTCATGGATTATTGTGATTCTTCTATAAAAACTGTGCTCTATGAAAGAGCTTAGAATAAAAAGCTTATTTTACTCTCTAGTATGCAATATTTGAATAATATTGGTCTCGTTGTACCGCGCCACCATTACCGCTGCTATTAAATTATGGTAGGTATAATGATGAGTGTATTTTAAATAGTTTTTGTCTGCACACCATATAAATAAGCGACACAGTAGATAGCTTTTTCGAGTTCATGTGTCAAAATTGGTTGATGTCAGCCAGCATCAACACATAATAAAGCTTGGGTCTTGTGACTTTGGTATTTGCATTAAATACAAATTAGACATGTTGCGTTTTAAGGAAGATATGTATTTATTCAGCAATATCATTACCCCAATTTTCGTGATTAGAAACCAAAAAAAAAAAAAAAGAATTGTAGGTATTCGATTGGAAGAATATTGGGTGGTGTTTCGTGTATTCGATCCCAACATAAACTTGTAGATCTGAATATTAGAACTGATCAAGGTTATAGGTCCAAACTAGGACTAGCAAACTATGTTTTATCCCTAAAAAACGTTTCGTACTATTGGGTGTAGAAATAGCGGCCACTGGCATTCTAGCCCTCTGACCCAATTAGCGCTGGTTTGGGTGCACTCAAACGAATAAATATGTTAATATTAATTTAAGTGAATATTGTTAAAGGCGAAATCTTGTGAATCCCTCAATATTACCAAATAAAGGGTGGTTAAATTTTAAGGGCCGATGTTGAATGTGAACCACACCTAAACGTCAAGTTTTTTTCTGCATTTCATTTGACATTTCTCAATTTCAGACTAACTTAATTTGTTCCATAAAAGATACACAATCGAGCAACGCGTTAAAGTTATTAAGGCTTATTATGAAAATGGGCGTTCAAATCAAAATGCATATCGTGCACTTTGTGATATTTTCGGTCAATTTAATCGTCCAAATGTGCGTACAATCTGAAAAATCGTGCACAAATTTGAGCAAACCGGGTCTGTAGGAGATGTGAAAACACAAGTGCATGCTCGTACAGCTCGTACTGCAGAAAATATTGCTGCTGTTCCCGTCCACCTCAACTCGTGTCGTCGTGCCCAACAATTGCACCTCTCACACTCGTCGTTGATGAACATTATGCATAAAGAATTACATTTACACGCTTACAGGGTGCAATTGACTCAAGAACTAAAGCCTCTTGACCATTTCAAGCGTCGTCAATGGTCAGAATGGTGGCAAGAAATGGCAACAGGCCGGTCAGGCAGTTACTGCGAATGGTGTTCGCTATCGTGAGATGATAACGAACTTTTTATGGCCCGAATTGGAAGATATGGATGTAGACGATATGTGGTTTCAACAGGACGGTGCCACTTGCCACACAGTTAACGAAACAATGGCTCTTTTGCGCGACAAATTCAATGGCCGTGTTATCTCACGTGGTGGCGATGTCAATTGGCCGCCAAGATCATGTGATTTGACACCGTTGGACTTCTTTCTTTGGGGTTATTTGAAAGAAAAGGTGTATGTTGATAAGCCAGCAACAATTCAAGAGCTAAAGGATGAGATAATAAGCTTGGAAACCTCCCCTTCGGTTTTCAAAATTCTGAAATTCATTGTGTTTTGTGCTTCCTAAAACACTGCGTGATCTTCAAACTGTTGAACACTTCCCAAACTCGTTGGGCTTAGATTTTGATTCCCGAAAAGTCCAAAGCATTTCCTTTCTCATAAAACAAATAAAATCAGTGGACTAAATTCGCAGAGCTGAAAACATATTTACAGCTCCAAATGATGGACTTCAACAAAACATGTAACGTTATTAGTCAGGCTCTATTTCGAAAGCTTTAAGAGGTATCAATTTATTTGGGTTCAAAATGTGAGCTTTAGAGAGCCCTATTGCATGCACAAAAATCTGATACCTTTGCGAAGTAGTTTTTCATAATAAGCAAAATATGCTTACAAATTTAACGTTCTAAGATTGTGGCCTCGACTTCAGGTATAAAACGGAAAATATTTATTTTCAATAAATTATAATCACACAATTACAAATTCTAGACACCATTATCTCCTTCTGTCCTATTCACTGAATGGAAAGCTTTTCCCAGCGCTCACACACACAAACAGATTATTATTATTTTTTATGGCAAAATTCGCATTAAGCTTTATACACATTTTAACCCAAGCATTAAAGCCGGAGCAAGGACCAAAGCCAGAGACACCACCTCAATGGAGTTTGCAACACCAAAGGTTGTATGTATGTTTATTTAAATTGTGGTGGATGAAAGTAAGTGCGAAATTCGAAAGGAAGGGAAGTATGCACGCATATGCAACACCCCAGTCTTAAACCAATGCCACCCAAAATTCTGTCCTTGTATATAAATACACAAAAAAACTTCCTCCCCTGCCATACTAGTTATGTGTATGTGTATCCTCCACAAAAGCAAAGTTGTTGAATATTTAGGTCAACTTCTAATTCACATTTTCTATCCGCTGTCGCCGCTGTGCCGCTTTACGTTCCTAGGAGAACATTTTGTTTGTTCGTTATATAAAAATTGTATGTTGAATTTTATTCGCTTTAGTGTTGCCACTCCCCTCCCTTCATTCACTCCGCTTTCTTTGCGCCAAACTTAATTACTTTGCATTGCAAACATTGAAAGAAAAATTATATTTTCATTCATAGGTTGACTTTCGTGCAGGGTAACTCAGTACATAAATTAAATAGTTATATAGAGAAAGAGAGAGAGAGGGGTACATAATGTAAAGCGCAAGGTGAATGCTGTGTGCATTTAAGGTGTGCTTCAGAAGGCGAATATATATGTGATATAGAAAGGCAGGCCAGCCCTGGCTTGGCTATATTACTGAATGAATTCTTGTCTGCAGTAAACTTGGTTCTTTGTGAATCAATTTTTTTTTCAATAGAAGGCAATAAGAGTGCATAGTGAAAGAAGACCTTGCAACACCCTGAGCATGGAGCATCAAGAAGGAGAAGGTATTTTCTGCCTAAGGGTAAAAGTAAACTAACATGTTACTATATGGTAGCTGTTATGGTATGGTATAGAAAACTCGCCATAAATTGTTGAAATAATTGCAGATAATGCCAAATATAATAAAAATACTCTTTTCTCTTTGAAAGTTGCGATTTTAATAAATTGTTGCACCTCGAAATCTCATACATTTTCATACCTTCTTTTACTTGCGATATATCTATACAAGATTTTTGCAATAAGAGATTTATTAATTTTGATTTATTTAGAAAACATGTATTTTTGATAAACTATCATTTGATTCTTATTTTAGTTCATAGAGGAAGGTTTACCTTTAATAATAAAAAATAACAGCATCGGCAAAAACTTTCTTTTTCAAGTACATAGTATCTCTTAAGATAAAAAGTCCAACGCTGTCACCATTTCTCGGGAAAAAAAACATTTCAATATTCCATTGTAGCTCATTCATCTTTTTCAAAAAAAAAGTAAGCCAATGATTCCTACTGTACTAAACAACTTTACCATACAGAAACAGATTGTGGATGGCGCTTCAAAATATTGTAGTTGTTATTTTGCGAAGTCCAAACTACTTATTTCTTCCAACTGGTCGTATTTCTAAACCTATTTAACTATGTAAAGGGTTTTCCAATAGGAATTTCCGAACTTTGACAGGTGATTGCGGCCATATTGTTGAAAATACATCTGTCAAATTGGATGCCATTTATTAAGTTTGCCAAATCAATATGGAGAGTTACAGTGTTCAATAACATGTGCAAATGATTAAATTGTTTTATGAAAGTAGGTCTTCTGTTCAAAAATCCTATCCGAAAAATCCTATTTAGCACACAGGCAGTGGCAAAAAGGATATATTATGGTTGGGTTGAGCGAGGGGTCTTTCAGCGAAATGTCCTTGATTAAAAATTTTGGCTTTTTTGACCAATTACTGATCAATTTGATTTTTTTTTTTGCGAATATCCCATTTATGGGGTTTTATCCTTGCTTCTCTGTAGAGAACCTCTTTTCTGTAATGTTTTGTTCGCTGTCGGTCGAGTGGAGTCCGGTACAGATTCTTAGCATCTTCCTCTCGAAGATTTTGAGTTTCTTTATCGCTGACTTTGAGATCGAGAACAAGACTGGGAAGTAATAGCTGATAACTGGCCGCAAGCATTGTTTGTACACGAATACCTTCGTCTGTTGGCTAAGTAGTTGGCTTTTATGAGCACACTTTTTGAGTGCGGGTTGAACCTTAGCAACTCGTTGAAATTTATTCTCAGGTGATTGACGTTCTTTTTGGTTGCAATGGTAGATCCGTTGCAATAGTAGATCCATCTGGAAGTTTCAGAATTAAGTTTCTGCAAGTAGTTGTTGAGCGACATCTCCCGTCACGGGATCCGCTGAAGCGGACAATCACCGATTTTGCGGTATTGATTTGTATGCCCCATTTTTTATAAAAATCGAACAGTTTGTTGATGTGTCGGCAAATGCCTCAGCTTTGTCCTGTGTCGATGTAACTTCTCCATTGTTGGTGATAATGGTTTCCAGCATTGGTGGTGTTTTCCCATTCAGTTTGTTGATGGGAATGTAGAATAAACAATTTCACCAACTTATAACACAAAACAAACTGTGGTTTTGGTTAAGGTGCTTGGTTGCACTGTTTTTGTGTTGTGAGATACTTAGCGGAAATGAACCGGTTATCAGGTTAACTATTTCTAATAATTTTCATACAGCTGGTTCATTAGACAAATACTTGATTTAATTTCTTGACCATATGTCAGAATTTTTGTAAAAAAAAATCCATTTTAAATGGGAAACATGCATACGTGTAGTCAAATAATGGTACTCTTAATAAAGTGCTGGAAATGAGCCATAAATGAATACGTATCAAGCTTATTCTTACTTGTAATTTGAAATAATTTTCAAAATGGTGTTGGCACAATATTATGTATATTTTCGTGATGTCAGTATAATGGTGAAATCAAGCATCAAGTGGACCTGTCAGTTTGTCAGTCGTGTAAATCTATCATGAATTCGACATATTTACTGTCATTTTGTACCAATAATAATAGAATTACAGTTTTGACAGCATAAAATATGATGGTATTTTGTCAGTCGTGTAAATCCGAGTACAACACAAGTTAACTCACAATGAAATGACAATCTAAACTAAACTCGATTTTACTGTCAGCTCGCAAATAGGCTCTATACGAGTATGGTAGAAGTGTTGCCACTTTGAAAAGAAAATATTACACAAAAAATAAATACATTTCAGTGAGTTTCGTGTAAAAAAACAACATCTTTTTGAAAAAGGAACCAAACTCTTAAGTCATCGGTGCATGTGTGGCGACACCCACAACATTTAATTTAACATTTCTATCCACATAAATTATAAATTCCTACTTATTAAATTATCACAAAAATAAATTGCAATTATTAGTAATTCCTATATACACTTTGAATCTTCGACTGGGATAATGTCGTTGATAAATATTAGAAAGAGAAAAGGACCAAAATAGCTTTCCTGTGGGACACCTGAGTTAGTATAAATCTAAAAAAAAACGAATATCATTGATACAAATGTAGTAACAAATGGTGTGAATGTAGTTTATCGACTAAAAGTTTTCGAAAACCCGTAAAGTAAAATTAAATTAGTATTCTGCTATCTGTTTCCTGGTTGAAAAATTGTTCTATTTATTTTGTAAATACCTTGTCAGACCTGTTCAAAGCGGCCCATATATGAACAGGTCCGACAAGTCTAAGGATCTTTTCACATTTATACGGTTCATTATGTACGGCGAGCCGTTGAAAACAGTGAATGTAGATACCAAATGTATAAGCATCTGATAGGTACCGCATAGCACCGCCCCGCACTTAGGTATCATGCAGACTCGAAAAGACACGAATTCGAATGCGAGTCGTTACTGATTTACTCATTCGAGTACTTACGGTCCCTTACACTTTTATTAGCCGTTTGTTGTGCATGTGCTCCTAGGACTACTTTCGATCACTACGACCTTCCTCGAAAGAATTAGTTTCTGATTACTAAAACCTTATTTTCAACTTCCAGTCATGTCAATCGAAAAATCGCTCTGCAAAAAATTATTAGAGCTTAAAATGAAAATGTGACTTCAAAATGTCTGTCTGCAAATGTCGTTCGTTGGGTCCAGAGAACTTGAAGTTGGTGTGACTTAATTTAAGGATGGCCCACAAGAAGATATAAGCCTTGTTTGTTGTTGTCACTGCTAAAGCAGCCAACTTCTGATCTTACTTTTTCTGAAGTTTTTTTCCTATCCGCATCTTATCTGACTTTATAGTTCTGAAATACAAAAAAAAAGTCTTTGTAAAGGATTAAAATTTTATTTAAAAAAATGAGAAACTTTTATTTTATTAAAATAAAAACATTTAAAACTCCCTGATTATGTATGTGTATACAGGGCCGGACAAGCTATACGTGCAAGCTGTGCAAATGCGCAAGGCGCTGCACCCAAAGGGCGCCTTGTGCAAGCGTTAAAAAAGCCACTACTTCATAACCACTACCTACCATCTTTTTTAAATCTCATTTCTTTTTATAGCTCACACCAAAATTGGTATTTATTATCAGCCCTATTAATAAGCACAAAATACAGGCGAAACAACTTTAACACGTATTTTAACTTATGATTCTTAATAATAAATGTGTGTTAGTCTTAAATGACGTTTGACAATGAGAGGATAATTTATCTCACCGATGTTGGTGATTAACGAGCGGATATCTTCAACTTGCTCGTCAAATTTGACAGAAATATTTTATTTAATAATACAAATTCCACTAAGTATCCAAGTAATGCCTGCCATACTTTATTGTGTTAACTAACCTTGTCGCCAGAACTCGAATTTTTAGTCATTATATTTCTTTTCTCGCATATCTATTTTTTTACAAATTTATTTGAACTTTCACACAAAAATTAAAAATAACCGTTTAGAATTTGTTTGACAACAAAAATTATTTTGTATGTCTGAGATGACATGCCGGCTTTCAATAATGGAAAAAGTACTAGAATATTTAGTAGAATTGAAGGAAGTGCTGCCAATTTTTGTTATTCAGTGAATAGATAAAATAAAGAAACGATAGTTTTATTAATATTTTAATTTATCAAAGGGATAATTTCATTATCCGTGTGTTGGAAAAAACGTGTGTTAACGAGCAAATTGTGTGTTTTTATTAATACGGCTGTATATGTATAACTAACAGCTAATTCTGAATTTAAAGACAGATATATATACAATATACATATCTACTATTCCAAAAATAAGTCGATGTTTAATTTCCTATACACACCCCATTCCCAAAGTAAAAAAAAACTATCGCAAACAAAATCACAAAATCTTTACAAAGTGCACGATTTTGTTCGCTTAACAACAGATACCTACCTATTTGCTATTTTTCTCTTTATCAATCTACTGTTACGTTATTCTTCACACTCACACTCAACAGAATTTCAACAGCAAATACAGACAATTAACAGTATGCATGTTGTTAAATACTCGTAACATGCGCACGATGCCAATTCTTCTATATGAAATCGAAGTCAGCAATGTTACTCAAACGGAAATTCTGAGGTACTAAATTCATACTCATTGACATGTCAGTGCGCAGAATTAAAACTTGCGTCTAGGAATTTATACTCTTCCTGTTGAGTGTTTCTTGTAATATGTTTTAGTTTGGAACTGGCCTCTCTTTATGAGTGAAATTTTATCACTGTGATGTCGTGTGGCTCGTGTGTCGAGATGAGACAAAGGGTTGAAATATGAAAATAATGAGTGATGATAGTGCGATGACTAATGTTGAGGTTTGTCGTTGATGAGTGAATCTGTTTTATTCAATTTCTCCTTTTCTCTATTTTTTGTTCTTGCCAGTTATTGTTTACATTAAAAAAGGGATTTTTTGACTGATCTAATTACTTTATTTGTCTATTTATTATGGTCAAAAAACTCAAAACAAAAGAAAGGATAGGGAATCTATATTGAAAATAAAACTTGCTACGCTTCTATTCCAGTAATGTATACGAGTATGTATAAGGTTATGATAATGGTTCAAACATGAAAGGAAAGAGGCTGGTGTTCAAAACAAAATTGTCTTGAACCAAGAGCTTATTTTGTTCAGGCTGCTTGCATTCCCTTTGGTTGTTGGTTTTTAATGATTCAGCTTGCTGTTCATTGGAAGCTGTTAAGTTTTTTGACATTGCTTAATGCCTATTAAACATCAGGTTCAACAATACGTTGGGACATACATATGTATGTACAAAAAATTTCGCTGGTTTGACCTTAAAACCCCTTTCTGAAACCACATGGGAGTATAGACTAAATGTTTTAAGACCATTCAAAAAAATCTTGGGAGCTATAATATGAAACTCTTATTGAAATATCTGAGGCTGAAAACGTTGAGAATAGAAACATGCAGTCATTAGGAAGTAAAATTTTAGTTTCAAGTTTATATGTTGCATATTAATCTAATTTGATATTTAAAAAAAAAATAATATAACTAATAAGTATTTACAAGCTCCGTCTGCTAATTTATCTACTAAATATGCTACTAAAAACTATTTAGTGGAAATGCGATCAAAGCCATAGCTCTAAATCCAGAAATACCATCACAGTTTCCTCAAATAACGTAGTTTTTCGAAACTAAAATTAATAAAAAACTACTTCAGGACCCCAATGAATCAAGAAAGATAAGTTGACTTGTCAATCATGGCTATAAAGAAAGAGCTTGTCAAAGTCATAAGATTATGATGATCTGGTAACTGAGTTTGTTAAAATAGAAGCCCATTTATTTTTATTAAAATAATAATCTTATTATTATTTCCTACACTGAATAAATTAAATATGAATATAAAACTTTTAGTTCAACAACAGTTAATGAATTCATTATTTATTTGTATGTTTTTATATTTTTGAATTAGTTTTTAAATATTTTTTACTTGAAAAAATATTTTTTTCAGTTTCTAAATTTTTGTAATATATTTTTTTTACAATTATTTTTTAGTTTACAATTATTTTTGTATTCTTTAGTTACTATTATTTTTGTGATATATTTTCGATTTCTTAGTTTTTAATAAAAATCATATTTATTTTAATTAAATATAAGTATTATCTAGGGATAGGCCTTTTGGGGATACCTCGTTAAAAAAAACGCATTGTAAAGGGTACCCCTTGGGTAATGAGGAAATGACTTTTTCCGCCAATCTAATCCAAATGAGGGGCGCCACTGATAAAGCTTGCGCAGGGCTCTAATTTAGCTCGGGCCGGTCCTGTGTGTATACTTACTCACTTACTTAAGGTGGCGCTACAGTCCGGGGTGGACCAGGGCCTCAACCAACAAGCTTCTCCAGCTAGCTCGGTGCCTAGCTAGCTGTCTCCAGTTTCGCACGCCAAGTTGGTTGAGGTGTATGTGTATACGTTTTATATTTTTATGAAAAACAATTATGTAACCTTTAATTTTTTTTTACATTTTTCATGTTTTTACTTAGTTAACTTACATTGTTGACAAGCCTTCATTATTGCAAGCACGAATAATAGCGTAATTTTAATGTGCCTTACCCTCATGGTCCTCTTGCAACAAAACAACAACCACCTGATGTAGACTATAATGACCATGCACACAGGACATATACACAAATACAACACACAATATAGTTCAGGCAAAACTCATTAACCAACTCACTCAGCTAATAATAGCATTATTCTCTTGCTGATTAGTATGCATTTACACACCTTCCATCATATCATATAGTCTTCCTACCAACCACCTGCCCACCGAACTGTACGACTTTGTCGACTAACAATTAATTAAAGCATTTTAAAGTATTTTAACACAATGACATAATGTAGGACGTCGCATCAGGTAAATTGTTTATAATTTGTAATAGGTCGGGTCGACGCACCTCACCTATAAAAGGCTAAATAATAACATCATTAAATGTTGCGTAATTGATAAATACTCGTAGTTATATATTAAAAAAAAAAAACAAACGAAGTGATTTTAAAGCTGCATCAATCTAAAAGTTAATGGAAATCGGTAGTTGCGAAGCATATCAAGATACATATATTAGTTTGGCTTATATTATGTATGTACTTCTTTTTGGACAATAGTATATCTTGAGTGACCTGCTTCGCTGGTTCCAAGGAATGAAACTCCCTCTTTGAAGGACCTGCACCACTGATGCTATGCCCGTTGCAACGCTGGTTTCTTAGAGTAAATCAGTCGTCAGGCAGGCGTCTCTATAAATATTTTTCTTAGACAACAGTACCCCCGAAAGTAACACCCAAGCAACTATTTATCTAAGAAAACTGGAAAATTGGAAATTACGTTGTGTAATTTGCAACCAGGGAATAGGTCTTCCGGACTTTTTTGACATTTGCGCAGTCTTTCTCAAGGAGGTGCATTATATTGGCAGGCGTTAATATCTAGGTCACTATTTTCAATAATTCAACCCAATTGTTGTTAAGATACCCGGACGATATCGCCATTCAGGACGTTCCACAATAGAGTGCCTTTCGGCGATTGCAGAACAGGCGAAACTTGTTGATTTCAAAACAATCGAATCCAAAACTCCTCACGCGTAAGAAGAATTGTAAGATCTACAAAACCCTTAAACATCCAGCCAAAATAGAGAGCTGATACTAGGCTCTTTCGAAAGAAATATTGTTCGACGGATATTTGGTCCTGCGCGCTAGGAGGGCGAATGGGGAAATAGATACAAACGCAAACTCTGAGCTGTACTGAGATGTGATAACTTTGTCCGGAAAGTTATAACACTTGGAATATGTTAGTTTGTTAGACCGGATCGAGCAAACGAACAACATGCACCGTTCCTCAGGTTCGAGGTGACAAGAAAGATCTAACCACCCGGTTTGAAGATCAAGTCATCGAGAACGTCAGAGCACTTGGTCTAGATGATTGGAAGCAGCGTTCGCGGGATAGTAAAAGAAGAAAAACCTCCCCTTGACTCAATAACTGACCCGTTTTGGATAGTAAGTCTGCTAAGTAAATACAGAAAGGAACAGAAAATTAGGGGATTGAGTTTTACCTGAGTGCAAATCTCGCCCTAAACTGTTCTGTTTTACATATGCATATGTATGTTATTTTTGTTCCATAAGGTTGTCCCAAAGAGTTAAGTACAATTTGTTTTTCTTAATAAAACACAGTTTTTTTTTTTTTTAAAGAAGAGCTTTAAAGACAGATTTCGAATTCCTACAAGATGGAATCGAAAGCGATTTAATTTGGGAGATAATATAAAAACTGATCCCCCGCTTTTTCCTGAAAGATAGCTTTTCTCAACAAAAATGCGATGGGGCGACAAGACCTATATTTTATACATTTTTGTATCATTTTTAACATATATTTGTATGAATATACAAATTACAATATAACATAACATTTAATATTTATCATTTTCTGTTTGTTTTCAGCGACTTCTTAGTTAAAGTTCGAGCACAGGTAATGACTAGAGACGAAAGCACAGAAGGTTGGTTACCACTTGCTGGGGGTGGTTTAGCTAACGTTTCAATACGTAAACGTACTAGACTATCCCCCGGCGCAGGTGGACATGAATACATAATCTATGGACAAAGAATTTCGGATCAGAATGTAAGTTTTTGAAAACAAAATTATTTAATCTAAACGTTTAAACACCCATTCCGTCGATTTATCCTTTGCATATAGGTAATCCTTAGCTGTGTTATAAATCGTGATTTAAAATATTTCAAAGTTATGCCAACATTTCATCATTGGCGCGCTGGCAAACAACGTAATGGCTTAACATTTCAAACAGCTGCCGATGCGCGAGCTTTTGACAAAGGAATTGTTCGAGCTTACAATGAATTGATTGACGGTAAGTTTTATTATTTGAATAAGTATAATTATTAGAATAAGTTTTATTTTTAAACAATTTCAAGTTATAGACTGAAATAAGAAAAAAAAATATATTATAGTTGGTTAATATTTTTCTTTTATATCAATTTTACATTAAGTTAATTGTATTATTGTTGTAAATGTTTTTTTTTTGTATGTTTTTTTTTTTTTTAATTTTGCATGATCGCTTTTCTTTTGCATCAATTGATTTTTATTTTATTTAACAAGTAGCCCAGTCAAAAACCAAATGATGGTTTTAACCATTTTTAATATTTTAAGAGAATGAAACCACTTCCACTAAAAATACAACCATTCCAGACCTTGAAAATAGAAGACGTGTACTAAATGAATCAAAACACAAACCAATTAAATTGCAGTTATGTTTATAAAGCTTTTATACCAGGTCTGGTACAGGAAAGCATGATATATGCGTACATACATATGTATAACAAACAAACAAATAGTCATTTACAGCCCGATTCTCCCCTTGTGAGGAGTCACAAGTCACAAGCTCTTGTGACTATTCCTTGTGAGGATTGTTGTGATTCGATAACATTTTGGTATTCTCCCCCTAATCGTCACAAGAAAACTCACAACGAAACTCACCACAACATGGTGAGATTTTTAAGCGTCATTATTTGAATAGCTGATTATTCAAAACGAAGAAATTACTTTATAAATGTATTGTTTTGGAGAGCGAATGGATCATTTGTATCTCTCAAAGTTTTTAAAAGCCGTGGGAGCTGCAAAGTTCTTGATACGATTAGTTTCTTAAAAAAATTTGTGTTTATGTAAAAATGGTACTTTTCATTTTCGTGGGAAAGATCAGCAATAATATTCACTAGAACAAAGTCCACTTCCATTTTCGAGTACTCACAATTATTCACAAATCTAGAAAATTTTCTTATAAAATATAATGAATGTCAATCCAAGAAACATTGAAAATTTATGAGTTGTGACCTGCTCTGAAGCAGATCACAGTTTCGATTGTTTTTGTGACTCTCACAAGTTGTGACTGAGCGGCAGAATTCGAAAAAGTCACAAAATCAATTTCACCTGTTCTTGTGACTTGTGAAGCATCAGTGACTTTGCGGAGAATCGGACTGTTAGTCTTCTTACTCAGAAGTCTTTATCGGAAACCTAAAAAAAAAAACTGCCTAACGGTACTCGCCACATAAAAAATTTAAAAAAAAAATATTCCGAATTGATAATCTTCATTATCACTTTAAATTTTAGATTTTTTTTTTGAATATAAAGAATAAATAAATTTGAGGTGGAATATCTCGTAGAGAAACATGACCTTGTGATTTACAACTCTCAACCATTCCTGTTTGCGCCTTGTGGGCAGGAATTGAGAGGACCTCCACTTTTCCCGAACGTCTAAAATTTGAAGCATTTTTCACCAAAAAAGATAATTTTAAGGGATTTCTCACTTTTTCGCAAGAAGCAGTACAACTCTCAAAAACATTTTTTTTAGCGGCTGGCAATCAAACCCTGACCTTCTGCAGAATATTCCAATGCACTTACGATTATAGCAAGGGGTAAAACAATGCGTCGAATGATGTTTCGGTACATCATATCATGGTAATTCAGTAGAAAATGAGCCAAACTAAGCCGTTCATAGTAGTTAGTAATCTCTCAGTTCACAATGGGGCGAATTTTTCGTAAATACATTGGCCTTCGCCGTTACAAGATCAAATCAATTCAAGAACTGTAGCCTCTGAATCATTTAAAGGGCCGAAACTTCTCCGCAAAAACCTTTTTTTTTAAATTAAATTTTCTACCAAAACAAATGAAATAATTAGTATACATTCCAAGAAGAAAAGTGGTTTCATACCATTAGAACAAATCATTGAAATGCAACTCAATATTCACAATAAAACGCTAACTAAAGGTCAAAGTCAGGTTTGAAGTACAATTGAGATTTGCACGATATTTGTGATATAAATTGATTGCCACAAAAATTATTCCTTCTAATCTCCTTCAGTATGAGATATTGATAGTGATGATGGTTAAATCATCTCTATGAGCTATAATTTTTAGTTCTGCAAAGTACATTTAAAATATTTTGTCGATGCTGTTTTCATCCTTTAAATAACTTAAATACACACATAACTTTTTTCTTCCTATGTAATACTTTAGTTTGTGTAGGGACTCAAAGATCTTTTACTACCTTTTTCATCAATTGATGAAATAAGCTGATAAAGAAACATTTTTTAACGATCATAATTGAAACTATCTAGATCCATTTGAAAATTCTCAGATAGATCCGTAAATTTATCACGTATACTAAGAGAAGCCAGTGATTTTCCATCTTCAAAGCCCTTAGTAATAATCGATTTATATTTTGAAAGTTGGAATAAAGATGTGATGGTCATATTTTAATTGTAACCATGCAATTTGGCAGATCAGTGCAAAATGTTTCTTAACAATTTGTAGTACCATTTTCTGCCTTTTTCAGTATTGAAAAAGCCAGCTGAATAGTACCAGCTATGTATCAGGAGAAGATACGAGTATAAAGAAAAAAATGTCATCTTTGAAAAGAAGTTTGTTTATAAGCTGATATGCCTATCCGATGGGTAAAAAATGCACAAGAACATTAATGAACAACGCAAACAAGCTTCGGTTCGTCGTTCAAACATTGCCTGACATCTGATTTAGTTTTAAGCCACCACCTCTCTTCACCATTCCATACAGGTTTTGTATGACACTGCTGAACTTAATGGACATTCCAACACCATATATCTTGTAGAGAAGAACTGTCTATCCACTGAATCAAATGCTGACTTGAAGTCTACAAAAAGCGTACGTACATATGTACATACATATATAACTTCTTCCTTTTTGTGAGAAATCAATCCGCAATACTTCTCAAACTTTCTAAACTTTTGTGTTTAGTTGCATCATCATTATTCAAAAAGTAATAAAACCAGGAGGAACATAGTGAACATTGTTTTTTTTTTATTGATTAAATTGTTAGAATGTGTTACAATGATGGAATGTTAAGTTATGATGTCCATTACTATGTTACGAAATTCTTTCGCCGAACACGACAATGAAAGGCATTTTTGCGACAAGAGATATTCTTGGAGGATTTTTCCCTTCATTCCAAGAGACGGTAACCCTGACAATTTTTTTTAAGGCTTTTTTTACTCAGGCCTTTGGCGTGATGGTCCAAGACACTAAGCATTAAACCAGGGGGTACTACAGATAATGTATCTAATTTGAATACAAAATTTTAAGATTAAAAAATGAAGGTATTTTTTGTCTATTTATAAAATTTATTAAAAATTATCAGGACTAGTATGTATAATATAAAGTTTACATACAAGTGTAGGTGAAATATTTTATCCATTTATTGTTGTCCATTTTGAGTCCGTATAATAGGTTTATTTTTGCATTAAAATATACCCCACATTTAATTTCATTTATATATTTCATTTATATACTTTAGTTTTTTATAAAGATAAAACAAAAGAAGCAAGTTTTTGTTGTTGTTTTGTTTACTCCATTTTTGTTTTTGTTTTTTTTTTTTTTTAATTTCCGAAATCTAACATCATGTGCTCTTCTTTGTTTTGCCTCATAATTGGACAACTTTTTTTACGAATATAAACAAAATAAAATAATTGGTAAGTTCAATTTGAGTGATGAAATATTAAAACAAAAAAAAAATCTTTTTATTTGTAAATGTTTTTTAATTATCATTTGCTGGTATTTCTACACAAAATAAATTAAAAAAAAAAAACATTTAATTTTTGCACTATAATTATGAAATAAATATTTTTATATTTATTTAGTATTAACATTACACAAATAATACAATTTCAGGATTGGCTAAATCAAATCCATCAATAATATGGCCCCCTTTAACTAAATACGACTCAGTTGGTGAAGATGATGTATTTATGGTGGGTTTGCTAAATTCCATGAGTATCTTAACAGTTTTATAATAATCATTTTTATATTTAGACGTTGGATTTACCTATTGACACCGAAACACAAACCAGTCCAGAGGGCAGCGAAAAAAGTCACAGTAAGTTATATTTGTACTGCAAGAATTAAAAACGAAAAAACTTATATAAAATTTGTCTAGTTTCTCCCACAGGGAGCAGTGAACGAGATAAAGACAGTGAAAAGGAAAAAGGCAGCATTCAGTACATATCCAGTGATAAGCTACCACCATCTCCTCTACCAAATCCAAATGCAGAGCAACCATCGATAGCACCAAGTGAAAACTATTCCTACGTCACTTTAACCGCAGTAACTCATTATAACTTCCAATTAAGCAAGATTATTAATTTTTTTTTTTTAAACAATAGGTACACGATTACAATTATCCAGTTGTAGATCAGCCAGCTGCTGCACAAGTGTTAAATGCTCGCCGTGAATCCATCTGCAATCTTAAGAAACGTACAACGCTTGATGGTTCGCCTGATGGAACAACCGATTCGGGAGGATTCAAAGTACCAGTGATGGGCAATAATAATAGGGTCCGGTGTCGATATTGTCATGAATTGTATTTGGACGAATGTAACCGAAAGGGTGCATGCGAATTTGCTCCCGACAATTTTAGAACGGGTTTTGAATGTATCTCCGGAATGGGTTGTGCGCGTTGTATGTTGTATCATTGCATGAGCGATGCTGAAGGTGAAACACCATCGCATCCATGTGAATGTGTGAATGAAGCAGGTTGCACAAAGAGGTGAGTATCTTTTTTTTTATTTTTTATTTTTTAGTTGATAATATTACTCTGTTGGAGAATTGTAAATACTTGTTTGTTATGATAGCTACACACGAGGCAACCCTTGAAGCAACGTGTTTCGTTTGTTCACTACACACGAAGCAACTGTTGCCACAACCACAGTACAGTTAAAGTAACCGACCGAAAATATCAAAACATTTTGATATTTCTGGCAACGGTTGCAGCAACTCAAAATTAATCGGCAACACAGCTACACGAAGCAACCGTTGCTTCAACATGACCGTGTTGCTGCAACGGTTGCCTCGTGTGTAGCTAGCATTATAGATAATGACAGGCTCAATCATATCATTTTATTCAACATAAAATAATTTTGCACGAAACTTATTCGACCTTATACCTTTAAAAAATGGGATTCCTTAAATTTTGGTCCATAAAATATAATAAGCAATCAAAGCGAATTGATCCCAGACTAAGGGGTACAACGAAATTAAGTTGATGATTGTATCCATTGGTTTCACACCAGTCGAATTTGGCAGATTAATCGCACTATGCCCCGCTAAAAAAGAATGATGACATACTCATATACGTCTTGAATGAATTCAAATAGACCTAATTTTCTAGATTTTTATTTAAAATTCTTATTCTTCCAACTCAATAACGGCCTTTGGCTGGCTGAAAGTTAAATTCGTATTATTATTTGGAAACCATTCGCTTGGTTCTTTTATTTAGAAATGCTTCTTTCCATTGTGGGATTTATACACAAAAGGATTTATACATAAAGACATACTCATATACTGACTTAATGAGTTCAATTAGGCCTGCGTCTAAGCACAATCGAGCAGCAACGTCGCGTGATGAAGTTAAGAATACGTTGCCTTTTCTGTATTCTGTTTCCCAACTTCTTATATGTTTTTTTTAAATTTAGACTAAACTTGTATTATAAGGTCCTTCAACACCATTTTCAAATAATATATAAACTCTTCTAAATAAATGTATTCATTATTTTTTTTAGATGGATTGGCCTAACACTACTTTCATTGGTTGTACCATGTCTGTGGTGCTATCCACCACTACGAGCTTGCCACTGGGTTGGCGTATCCTGCGGCGTATGTGGTGGAAAGCATAAGCCGCAGGTCTGACATTTAGAGGCTAGTTTACACCGGTTCGATAACTTTTACTATACAAACTATCCGCAAGGTGACCATAATCACAAACAACAAAAACTACAAAAACAATTAAAACATCAGCAACAACAATATCAACCAAGATCGGTTAGAGCGCAGCTGAATGATTATGGCAGACTTGTATTTTGAAGTTTAAGTGTTTACAAAATAAGAAGCCCCAAAAAAATTAACCGAATTCATAACGAATAAAAAATAAATAAAATAAATAAATAAAAACGAAATAGGAAAACAAAATTGAAATAAAAAAAAGGAAAATCAATTCTTTACTCTTTCTGCTGAACAAATCAATACCAAATGAGAATGAAGTACAATACTTGAAAAGAAAAACCATTTTTTTAATTAACTTTTAATTTTATCTTTCTATTTATCGTTCACTCTCTTCCGCTCTTCTCTCTTTCTCTCTCTCTCTCTCTTAAAAAGTAGAGTAGATACAATTTGTATGTATTATATTATTTGTATTGTTTTTTAATACAAAAATTATCTTTTGTACGCATAGTAAGACACACAATTTTATGACACTAATTGCAACAAATTAACATATAGCACAAGTACATTTTTTAAATTTTATTTGTATGCATTTTATTTAAATAATTAATACTAAGTTTTATTTATTATATTTATTATTAAAAAAATATTCCTTAAACTATGTTTTCTCTTTTAACTTTTTAAGACGCTAACTTGGTATTATTTGTAAATTTAATTTTATTTATATTTGATTTCACCTAATCGTTATACTAGTAAGCTTAAACAAAAAAGAAAATAACTCAAGCTTGGTGTTTATATAATATATGTATACAAAATAAACAAAACACCTAAATGTATGTTTCTTATTTTACTTTTTACATTTTAATTATTTTATAGAAAATGAAATCGAATAAAAAAAAAAATAAATTCGCTTACAGTATTAAGATAGAAAAAAAAAAAAAAAACAAAAAAAAAAACAAATAAACAAAATTAAAATAATACCTACTTAACGTACAAAACTTTTTTTTATATTTTCAATTTTTTAGTAAAACAAAACAAACTTATAGATAAATGGAGAACATTGGATTTGAAGGCTTATCTGGAAATGTCAACAAAGTCAGTTATTTTAAGAACTGGGGGGGCTTGACATTGATTTTGAGTATACAAAATAAGGAACAAAGTTTCTTAAAAATGTATACAAATAAATACAAACATTATTATGTAAATGGAATTGTAACTAAAATTTAAAGATATTAAAAGAATGTTGTCATTTCCATGTTAGAAAGCCTTGGCAAGGTTTTCTTTGAATGTTAAAATCAAAGCTTATAATAAAAAGTAAAACCTTTTTTAATAAAACAAAATTAAAGTTAATTCATTAATTCTAGATGCTTAAAATACATAATAATTTTGTGTGTTCCAAGGGCTCAATGGATTTCTAAAGTGAATTTTTTTCGATTTGAAAATTTAAAAAAATTCATTTTATAACTATCATTATATTGGAAGGATCAAATCTTTTGAATATTCTTGTTAAATTTATTAATTGAGATTAAATATTAAATATATATATGTATATTATATTTGTCTGTTAAAAGAAAATAGCATCTGAATCAAATGAATTTATTTTAGGCATTTACAATACACTGCTTGTCAAATAATTTTGATGTATCATATTAATGAAATTCTGACAAATACTGTATTGTTATGCGATATGTATCTAATATATTAAAAACAAAAAACAACTTTAATATATTAGATACCTAATTATAAAAAAACTAGTTAATTAAATTATATTTAAACTTTATTATTTAAATTAATATTTAATGTCATACTTAGAACCATGTGGGGAAAACAAATGAAAAACGAAACATGATTCGTTTAACGTGTATATGTAAAAACTATATATGTATATGTATTATTAAATTGCTGTTTATTTAAATATAAAATTAATTTAATGGTTGTAACAAAAATAAATATCTTAAAATTAAAAACATTCAATACGCGATGGAAAATATATTTCCCCAAATATTTTGTTTCTGATTGTATGTGAGATTCTTCCAGACTTAATATGCAAATTGTTTGGGAAATATAGTTTCAATCGAGCAAGAATCACTCGAATAACAACAACTAGTGAATTATAAAATAGTAAGATGTAAATCATTAGTACAAAATGGAGCTAAATCCTTAAAAAAATAAACAACAAAATTGAAAAAAAAAAAAGAAATAATAATAAAAATATAACGTAAAATAAACTTGCCAAACTTAATGTTATATAAAGAAAAACTACAACTACAAAATATATAAATAAACTCAGTATTAAGAAAGAAAACATGCAATTCATAATAATGCAAACTCATACTTAAAAATACTTAAACATAAAATAAAGACATAAATATTATCATCCACATAAACAAAGAAAAATCGAACTTTTAAAATTATGAAACGTTTAAAACTATGAAACTATATAAAAAAAAACAACAACAAAAATATTAAAAATAAATCTAATTTATTTATTTATTCTATTTGTTAAAAAAAACAAAACTCAAAACAAACAAAATAACGTTGTTTGAATTTAAAATAAAAAAATGAAGTTTGAAAAGATTTATATGTAGTTATTTCTTTTGGAAAATTGTACATTTAAAACAAATTAAATTACGCAAATTTATTTAAATTAAAACATATATATAATAAACTATCATAAATATATTTAATAAATGTGTATCATAAAAACAAAAGAAAACTAAATTAAAACAATTATACAACTACAAATAATAGGTATTTGAATAGACATGTCTATGAAATAACAGACAAAAAGCAAAACACTTAAATGTTTTAAGAAAAAACTATTATAACATCAAGAAGATAAATAAAATAAAATATTACAAAGTATAATACAAAAATAGAATTTATTATTGTTGTTTTTTGTTTTGTTGTTAAGAAATGGAATGTGACAGACGATGAACATTCGAATATACTGCAGTGCAAAACAAGTATAACATAACTAGAACAAGGAGAAGAAGAAGAAGATCTTGCGTGGAAATAAAATGGCTTATTAGATCGAAGAGTCCCGAAACAATATCGGGAGATTATATAAAAACGCCAAACATCGCTGCTGTAACCACCAGGGAAAAGTGTATGTTCTTCGTGTTAATATTAACTTCATGAATGACACCTTAGTGGAGATACGATCAAAAATAACCCTAGGAAACTACCGCTTGGCTTAGAGGAACTAATGAGTTTAAGAAGAACCTTCATGGATTGGCAGCCAGTTAATTAACTCCAAACAAAAATCAGAAAATTATATCGTTGAAATTGACTAAACTGATAGTTGGTTGTTAATTACGTAATGTAAGTAACATTACCTACATATACAATAAACAAAATTGGAACGTTATATTTATGTTTTTATTATTGTGCGAATAAAAATTAAATTTCAAAAATAAAATCACTAACTGCTTTTTGCAATATTTAAATTTTTACAAGCTTAATTAAAATCAATTATGACGAATGAAAAGTAAGATTGTGATGGAACCGGATACGATGATAAGGCTGCATGTTATTTTTTGGCTGATATACCCTACACCAAAGGCATTAGTGCAAATGTTAAAGTTATGATGAAAAATTCACTTGCATTTGCTTATTCCTTATTGTTGATTTGTTTTGAAAATGTTCTAGAAATTTGGCAATGTGAGTAAAATATAAATACTTAACCGGTTCCCGATCCATAAAAGGTCTCCCGAACACGCTGCTTCCAGTCATATATGGCTTGGCCTTTAAACCGGAGGTTCGGTTTTCCTTGTAGCCGGGAACCTGGGGGCTGCGACTCTCTTAGCTGTTGTCCATTCGCTCAATCTGGCCATGCTAATATAATCTATGTGTTTTGGCTTTCTGGACTACATCCACATCTTGGTACAGCTGATAGAGTTCGCGGTTATATCTTCCTCTCCATTCGCCCACCTCGCACACACGTTCAACTATCCGTCGAAACAATTTTCTTTCGAAAGCGCCTAGTATCATCTCTCCCGTTCTGCAGGACTGGTGTAAGGGTTTTGTATAGCGTAAATTCACCTTAAGAGTGAGGAGTCTTGAACCCATTTGTTTTGCTATACCGAAGTAATTCCTAGGATAATTCTAAGGCGTCGTTCGTGGAGTAAATATTAACTCTGAGGCAGATGACGTTTTGCCCTAATCGATGGACAGATGTTATACTTTGAGTAAAAGATAAATAATTACCTCAAAGTGATGACTGTTTCGGGATTTAGTCAAAAAATCAAATTTACATCATTTGCGCTAGTAGTTCATATACCTTCTAGGTATTATACAAAAATTGTAAAAAAATCGGCAGCACTAGAAAATAAATAAAAAATTGTCGTTTTCTTGTACTCCCTTGAATTTCATATACAGCGTTCTCATTTTATTATATTGTAATAGCTTCCAGTCTATCACCCAAACTTATGTCTTCATGAGATTACTATAAATCTGAGAAATCAGACATTTTTTTAAAGCGATTTTTAAAATTTTGAAGAAAAAATCAAATTTAAAAAATTAATGTTTTTTCCAAATTTAATTTATTTGGATTGCACAAAGGCTCAATCGATCGATTTGAAAATTAACGTGTATTTAAAACTGATTTAAATAAAATTCTAAAAACATTGTTACTTTTTCCAATACTCGTACTTGGAAAGTATTTTAGAATTTTCAAAAAACAGCCCTAAGTAATTTGTTTTCTATTTTCTAAAAACAAGTATACAAGTAAGAGTTTTTCTCTAAATCACCAAAAGCGTCCAATTGATTAAAATTTTCAATTCACGTCTTTTGTACGATCATTAGATTCTGGAAAAAGTCAAAAGCTTGCTTGTATTTCCCCGAGAAATGCCCGCTCTTAGACAAGTAAAATCAGTTCAATGACCCTGGGATTGATTAAAACAGGACAATTTGATACAAAAAATATTGAACATTTTTATTATTTATGCCGAGCCTGATGCACGTAAAATTTATTGATCTCTTTAATTTTTAAAGACAGTGTACCGTTTGTCGTTCGAAATTTCAAGCGTTTGATCCAAAGTAGTTAGGTAGATAATAAAAGCCCCTAACTAAGGTATCTCATTTTTGTGTCAGTAAAATACGAAATTGTCATACAAAATTTATTCGTCATCAAAAAAAAATATTATTTCTCAAAAATATTCCATATATTTAAAAAAAAGTCAACCTTTTCGTAAATGCTACCTTTCGATTGTTTTTGTTTTCCTTAGAAAATGGTTATTATTGATTCCTCCCATAGAACCATTTTTGAATTTTGCGTTTCTCTAAAATTGATATAACGGAATATGACAAAATTTTTTATCAAATTTAAAAAAAAAACCATGACTCGTGGTTAGGTCCCAAAAAATATTACCTGCCAGAAACCAAATGTTTGTAAACAGTAGTTGTGTATGTCTTTAATTTTGAATGTACTAATTCATAAAGGTATTTGTTCAAGAAATCGGATGGAATTCATTTTTATAGCTTCAAATACTAACGAAGTCGTTATATCCGAAAACTAATTAATACAATTTTTTTACTTAAAACAATTGATTCAATATACATATATAGATGGTTTGTTTCCACAAAAATGTCGTTTCTTCCTGGCGATGTAACATTATGCTGATTTATTTTTTTGTATTATAAAAACCTTCATATAAAAACAATGCCAGGCCACGGGCAAAATCTTGCAGTATTAATGAGTAAGAATTTTAATCTTGGTTGGGTATTGTTCACATTGGATTGGATCGATTTAAGATGACCTGAATTTTACATTTTACAGGCAACTGATGAGTCCATGTTACATCGCCGCACGAAACGCCAATTTGTATGGACTAAAGGCAAAAGAAAGCTATTTTGAATCAGTAATTCAACATGTCCAATAATAGTGCTGAAGGTCCTACTTGGCTGATTTGTGTCAGTAGTATATAGAGTTTATATTAAAAAAAAAAACTTCATATAAAAGCACTTGTTCGAGATCATTAATCTTAAGGCCATAATTTGTAGATACATATTTTCGAACTACGACAGCTATTCTTATTTTCTTTTAAAAGTCATTTCTTAAATTTTTAAAATTTTTGTGGTCACAGGAGCAACTCTAACGATAAATATCAGTAAAGTTTCAAAAAATCTGTGAGTTGAAAACATGAAACAACTGATATTTGAAATCCTTTCCGCCCATTATCTTTTTAGCCCAAGCTAGAGAGATTCGGAGTTCTAAGACAACAATGGACAAAGGTGCAAGCTGAATATTTTTTACTTACACTATACTATACATGTAAAGTCCAGCCTGGGGCCTATTGCACCATCTTACAAAATTGTGATTACAAGCATTTTTTAACAAATTTGTAAAAATTCTAGTTTTTTTCATAAGTAGTTTTTTTTAATCACAAATTTGTACTTGTAATTTTAGACTAAGAGCCCACAGCAATTTTTGGGTGTGATTGATAACAAAAAATAATAAGCATAATTAGATAGGCCCTTTATAGTTATTTACGAATGTAAAAGTGTTGCATACTCTAGTGGGAGCAATAGTGCATAATAGTGCATCAAGTATGCAGTTCTTTCCTAATCCAAATAATTGTGAAAACAACTTTGCCAAAATGTAGAGTTAAGCCTCCTGCTTGAAAATACCGAGGTCCAAGACGTTTTACAGACAGCCTTCTGCCTGCCAGACGCGATAATAACTTGCTACTTCTTGCACTAAAAAGGCCACCTTCAAAACGTCTTGGACCTCGATATTTGCAATCAGGGCACTTAGCTCTTCATTTTGAACTTATGCCAAATTTTGTATCCCAATTTTTTTGACTTAGGAAAGAACTGCATACTTGATGCACTATAATGCACTATTGCGCCCACTAGAGTATTCAAGACGTTCACATTTATAAATAACTATAGAAGGCCTATCTAATTATGCTAATTATTTTTTGTTATCAATCACACCCAAAAATTGCTGTGGGCTCTCGGTCTATTTGTAGTTGGTGCAATAGGCCCCTGATATAAAATTTTGGGATGTATGTAATAGATTTAAATTAAAAATAAATCTGGCCCATGGGGGGATCGAACCCACGACCTTCGCGTTATTAGCACGACGCTCTAACCAACTGAGCTAATGGGCCACATAAATCCCAAGAAACTTTTATCATTTTCCGTTTCGGTCTTCCAACACAGATTCTCAAAGCTTTCACAGAGAAGTCTACCGTGTGGAGATTTCTTATAATATAAGCTATTTTATGATAATCAAAAATAATGTTTGGTGTGACGTCACAATCGTCTGATTCCGTTCGGGAAGACAAATTATTGATTGATTCGTTTCTACCAGTTTTTCTTTTTATTTTCATAGTTCCTATCATTTGGAAAAAAAAATTGCTCAAATAGGTACTCAATTCTAAAATAAAGTGTCCAATTAAACAGAAAATAATAATAAAAGATGATAATGACGTCATATAATTTTCAAGATGGCGACTTTGATGTATAGAATGAACTTCGCTGTTCTTTCTTTATCATGATGACATTTCTTCTGTCACTTTGTCTTCATTTGGATTTTGTTTATTTCTTTCCATCAAAACATTTCTGTTTCATAGAGAAAAACAATAATTGAAATTAGTTAAAATAACGAAAGATAATTAAAAGAATATATAAACATAAAAAGACCTCCAATGGAAAAACTAGAAGCATTAAAAATCTCATCGATGCGTCCTAGAACCAACATTCTTGATCGTCCACTGGCCAAGGGTAAAACAGAAGTTTCGCAGAGCATTGTAGCTCTGCTGTTCAGCGAAATTGTGCAATATTGCCAAAGTCGTGTGTACACAGTTCCAGAATTACAAACCAAGTAAGAAATTAATCGATTTTAAGAGACTTTTTTTTTTAAAAAGATTTGTTCTAGATTACATGAAATGGGACAAGATGTTGGTACTCGTGTAATAGACATCTACTTTGTACGAGAGAGGAGTTCAAAGCGAGAGACCAAGTTGACACAAATGCTTCTGTTTGTCAAGACAACCCTATGGAAGGTATGAACATGAAAGGCTTTTTAAATAGATTTTTAATATGTATTGTTTTGCAGAACCTATTTGGTAAGGAAGCAGAGAAGCTGGAACATGCAAACGAAGATGAACGCACTTACTACATCATTGAGAAAGATCCTTTGGTCAATACGTTTATAAGCGTTCCTAAAGATAAAGGTTCACTGAATTGCGCTAATTTCACAGCTGGAATTGTAGAAGCTGTTCTCACACACTGTGGATTTGTATGTTAACCTTGATCTAATTGTCTCTCTATGTAGCAAATGTTTTTCTACCTAATTTCACAGCCGTGCAAGGTGACTGCCCATTGGCACAAAGGAACAACATATATGGTTAAGTTCGAGGACTACGTTATAGCTAGAGACAAACAATTGGAAGACAAGTAAAACACTTTTGTGGTAACTTCATAAACAATCTTTATTTGTGTTGTAATTCTTTAAAGATAAATACATCCAGAAATTTTACATTTAAATGAACTTAAATTGACGATCTTTGTAGGCAACCTGTCCAGTGCGGAATAGGTTTTCTTTTCTTTCGCGGTCCAATTTGAAACCTAAAGCGAATGCGAAGATCGGAATCACGACTGTTAGCATTCCCAACCTAAATGCTTTGCCTGTTGGTCGGAAGTGTTCGTAGTGGTTGACACGCATAGCTTGGAATCGTTGCATTCCTGCATCGAACTAAAAAAATAAACAAATAATATTTTGGGATGAAAGATCTCATTCTGAAGCTCGATGACATAACAATTCACTTTCGAAGGCAACAACTTACCAAAGTGCCACCCTCACCGGTTGCATGACGATACGGGTTGCTAATTTGCTTGTTGAATTCAGCACGTAGTCGAGTGGCACGCTCATGCTTTTTTAGCAGGAGCTGCTTCTCAGCAGTGGACATTTCAGGCATTTTGAGGCAGTATTTTCTTACTTAAATTGCCCACTTCACACTACTTGCTTAGAATTAAAATGGATTTTCTAGTCTTATGAGGTTTGACAGTTCAGTGACATCTGTCAGGCAATAAATATGATTTTGTTTCTAGCGGTTGGTAGTAAAAGAAAATTGGAATATTAAAAATTAAAGTGATGCCAATTCTCTGCAATAATTTTGTAGGTCATTAAAGCCTAGTACGCAAATCGTGAAAAATTTTGTCTCCCATACATTTTTTTTCCTGGGACAAATTTTGTCTCGGATATTTTTCCGAGCAGTACGCAGTTCGCGCGCAAAATTCATACTATTGTGAATTGCTCTTCAAAATGTCTCCACTAAATTTTGCCAGGAAAAAGAATGATACAAGCATTATTTTGCGGGACAAATTTTGACAGCCACCGTATTTCTGAAAGTGATTTTTGTCAATTCTGATTTTATGTAAAAGGTGCTGATGCTTGTCTTGAGATCATCAAGAGGAGATTCCAAAAAGGTATGAACGACTTTTGTAAGACAACCCGTTCCAGAGATACACTAGAAAACACATTAAATTAGATTTCATCTCTCCAACTTCAAATTTTTGTGCGAGATTTGGAAAAGTTTTGTAGAGATTAAAATTGTAGAGATAAAATTTGTCTTGTCTCGTTCTGCGTACTAGGCTTAATACTCGAATTACAGTTGTTTAAAAATAGTTGCCTGGAATATTTAAGGGTAGCTGAGTTTTCGGTGAAGATGGTTTGACTCGAAACCGACTATCCGCCATCTTTGGGGGAATTCAAAATTGGCCACGAATTCCTATGGTTGGGTGGGTAATGGCCACACTGCGACAACATCTGCAATGCCCTGATGTGGCAATAGTCCGTCCGTGGTCCTAGCTAGTCCGATTTCTTTTTTTTTTTCCTAGTTAACCCTCAGGCCTGATTTGTGTTTTTGGCTGCAGGCGAGGTTAAGTTTCCGGGGGCAAGATCCCCCCGTCCGACGAGCTGACGCCGTGCATGTGCAAGCAGGCCGCGTCCCCGGGAATTGACATTCCATCCGTTTTCCTAACCTCTCCCTTTCCTAGCTTCCTACCCTTTACTTTCCTTTATCCTACTTCCTTACCGACTCCGCACCTCCTCTTGCCTCGCAACAAAATGGCATTACATAAGCTGGTTTTTATTATCGACCAGGACCCATATGGATAATCCTGTGTAATAAAACGATTCAGATCTTCACTATGCTATATTTAATAGATAACAGCAGTTTGTTAATTTTTATAGAAGGTAGGATCAATGGTATTTTGGTTTGATAACTTGAAATTTCTTACAAATTTACACAATTTGTTGTCATACCCCAAGGAAAAACTAAAAACACAAACTTTTTATTTGCTTGAACCAAGCAGTTGCGAAACTAAAAATTGAATGTGAGCGCCTAGTCTAATGAAGTAATTCTCCTAGGCTAGGCGCTAGGCTCGCACAGGCAACTGTGATCGTAATCAAATGGTTTAATCATCAGTTGATAGAGTAGCACGCACATGCAGCATTTCCCAAGCAATCAATAAATAATGCCAAACTAAGAAAAATGGATAGGTATAAGGTTAGCATTTATAAATGATTTAGGCTCGTATTCACCGAGCGCTCCTAAACGGCTCTTAACTTTACGAGGCTTTTAACTTGAAATTTCTGTGGGCTATTCACCAACCACTCGCAAGTGTTTTTCGAAGTTCGAAAATGAGAGCCACTTCTCTCTTGTTCAGGCATACCCAAACTGTGAAATGTTGTGGAATGTTGGTCTTGACAGCAAATGGATACTCTTATACTTGGCATTGCTCACATGGTTTCGAGTCAAATGCGTGCGTGGCACACGCACAAGCGAACAAACTTTCGAAGAGAGCGCTCGTAAGTTAGGAGTGGTCGGGACCACTCCTAACTTTTAAGAGCGCTCGTAGATCTTCACTAATATTGCTTGGTGAATAGGTTTATGAGCTTCTTAAGTTAAGAGCGCTCGGTGAATACCGGCCTTAAATTCCTTAAACGCTTCAACAGCTATACGGCATTGGGGACGCAATCTGGTTAGTACATTAGGCTAGCCGTGCACTAGCAATTTTTAGTTGCGAAACTGTTTGGTTACTTATAGAAAACAGATGAACTGTTTGGTTGAATGTCGGTGAATTTGCAGATAATTATATGTTCAATATAATGGCGAACTTATTTTAGGCAATCGTTTAGTTTGTGTCAAAACACAAACTTTTTAGTTGCTCGAACCAAGCAGTTTCGCAACTAAAAATAGCTAGTGCGCGGCTAGCCTTAGGGGTATTCCCGATTCGGTGCAACGAGCCTAGTAAAAATGCGAAATTTTATTATTTTTTAGTAGACCGTGAACGCACTTTTTCTCACCTGTTTGCAACACTGAAGTAAATGTCTGTCTGTAAATGTTTTTGGTCAAGATATTTTCTATAATAAATCTGTGCTGTACTTTTCTGTGATATTAATTAGGCCTATTCTGCAACATCTGTTATTCTGCTATGGATTTTCTGTTATGAATCGTAAAAGATTTCCATCTTAAAAGATCTTTTATAATTTGTATTCAAGAGCTCGAACTTTTATAAAAGTCTGTTATGCAACTTCGAAAACGAAATCTGTTATGAAACTGAACTAAATCTGCTATCATAATCAGCTGTGATTAAATAAAATAATTCATCTGACAAAATTAAAATGGATGACGAACAAAAAAGTAATCTCTTCTCTTACACATTATTGGTGTCCTCTACTCTACTTACATATACATATGTTTATATAATACTCGTATGTGTGTAAATATATTTTCTTTCATTTGTCTCATTTTAAAAAGATTTCGTTGACGAAATAAAAAATATATCGTCGTCGTTCTATGAAACGTCCATTCTTAACAAAAATGTAATTTAATTCTTATTTAATTCATTCCAGATCAGCCATATTTGCAAAATATTGTATTGCACAATGGACGACGATGATATATCAATTTTTCATTGATATACTCGTATCTGTGTATGTATTGAAATCTTTTATGATAAAAGTCACAGAAGTTTGTCTTTTATTCTTTTATGATTTTTAACAGATTTCATAACAGATTTTGGCATGCTGAATACCAAAAATGCTATTCGTAAAAGATTTTTTCTATGTTCGAACGTTTGACAGTTCATAAAAGTTTTCTTAGCAGATTTTATAACAGATTTTAGCGTGCTGAATACCAAAATTAAAATTCATAAAAGATTTGTTGACAGCTCAAACATTTGTATGGAAATTCATAGCAGAATAACAGAATAGAAGAATAAAAGATCTCGCCGAATAGGCCTAAATAAATGGTTGGTGTTATTAAAAGTCTAAATATGAAAAACATCTCACAATTACCTCAAAATTTCCTGTTTCATGAATGAGATCTAGAATCATTATTATTTCCGATTCGCTCTACTTCTTATTTTCTTAGCAGGGTTTTCTCTCCGGCAGCGCTTTTGTTTTCTTTTAGGTCCATTTAATTTAATAAAATGAATAGAACAATAAGATATTTCTTTCGGCTTCCAAAGACTTTTAAATTTTAAAAGCTAGTGGCTCTTGCTGAGCTGTCAAAAATGCGACTGCAAATTTTACACCGTTGTATTTTACTGTTGCAATAGGTTTCGGGTATAGCTAAAGTGCGACACTATTGCAAAATTGCACTCCATACATGTAGTGTTGTAAGATTTTACACTTCTGCATTTTTACAATGATACTAGACTTGTTGCATTAGATCGTGAATACCCCTATTCATTTATAGGATTTCAACTTAATTGCGTTCAATTTCTAATATGCATTCAATTTAATTAAATTAATGATAATGGAAATCAACTCGGGTTTCCTTATGTTTGTAATAGCCGGAGTTTTAGATTGGTGATTTTTTTGATAATATATTTGACATAAGAAAGGCGTAGCTAAAACGGCTTACAAAATATTTTATAAAGATGGATTTGTATGACGTGAATCGAATCCACTACACAGTCAAATAAAAAAACAATCCTAGTGTAACTATACCATTAATGTAATTAATAAATTAATTAGTATGGCATTACTTTCTTTCATAATTTTTACAATTCAACTACTGTCATCCGTCATAGCTGTCAATCTCATCTCAGCTGTCATTCAATACAAAAAGCGCATCAAACAAATTTAAATTTTGTTGTGCCATAAAGGTAATACAAAGTTTTCGTATATTTTCCAATTAATCCCTATCCTAGCCAAGAAATGAATACAACAGTAAGTAACCAATCTCGAATTCTAACATGGTCAATAACTTCAAAAACCATTTTAGCGTCTCGTCGAAGGACTCGTATCTGAAGTCTCAGCCTTACACATTAAAGTCCTCCAACACGCTGCCGAAATTTCTCCATTTGTAACCGAACGAACCATTGGGCCAGATAGGGAGGTTTACCAAGAAGAAAAAGTCACACCAACTCGACCCATACGTATATCTCAAGAATCACAAGAGACTCCAACAAAAAAGAATAATTCATTAATTATTTCGCCAGTCCAACGGAATACAAGCTTTGAGGTAAATATTGAAAGAATCCAAAAAAAACTTTATTAAGGATTTGTTTTAATTAAAAGAATTTAGACTATGAAACGATTAACGCCACAATTATTCTGCGTGAAGCTGAGAAAAACCGCCGCAAATCAATTCGTAAACAAATCGAAGAAATCCATCGCAAGAACAAACCAAATGAACACAAAATTATCCAAATTCGAGAGAAACTCGAAGAAGAACGAGAGGCACGACTAAAAGAAAGTCTTGAAAAAGACAAACAAATGTTGGAAGAGGCCAAAAGACAAGCTCTGCAACAGTTGAGTGAGGAAGAACGTGAAATCAATGCGTTGAGGCAACAAACCCAACACACGCTCCAAATGATTACCATCCAGGCAATAGTTCAATATCAAAAGAAGTTTCGATTTGGTTATGAAAAAGTAGCCAAGATTTTAATGTCGATCGATAAGAAGCTCCTGACCACAGCCGAAGCACACAACCAGACGCTGAAGACTTTCGTACAATCGTTTGATCAGCTCATCGGAAAGATCAGGAGTCAAACCTGCGGAACGGCAGAGTTAAAAATCGCCGAGAATCTTTGCAAATCAATTGTCGAGCTTGAAACGATTATAGCAAACGACGCACAACAACAACAACAACAGGGACAATTGCAGCGACAACAGGAACAACAACAACAGGAGCAGGCGAAACAGTTGGAACTACAAAAACAGCAGCAAGCCCAAGTATTGCAACAACAACAAAACGAGCAACATCAAAAAGCAGCTGCAGAAGCTGCTTCCGCTGCTGTTGCTCCCACCCAAACGAATTTCGTAGAGCAACAACCGCTCACGGATGCAACTGATGCTTCCACAATATCAACAGGCCAAGCAACACCCGAAACAAACTCAAATATGCCTCCAGAAGCATCGGCCCAGTTTGTTAGTAGAGAACGATTTGAATTCTATACACAAATCAACAAGTTCTATATGGATAAAGTAGAAAAGGTGAAACCTCTTCAATCGGACGATAATATGAAAAAATATAGATTCGCCTGCCAAAAGGCCATCAACATTCCTGTGAATGCCATTTCAGCAGTTAGTCCCCAACATTTGCAGGTGAGATGCAGTCCTTGACTAACTAAAAACCGATTGTTCCTTTTTCCGACTAGGTCTTGATTTCAAGACTTAATGAGGAAGATTTATTTATAAAGACGAACTTTTTAACACAGGTTGTAGGGTTGGAATTTATCTTAGGAAAAGTCACAAAGCTAAAATACCGACAAAAAATATTTTTATCACAAAGGGATTTCGAAAAAAGCGGTGTGACCCTTATTAAAATTAACTCCCTATTTTTGTCTCTTTTTCAGCCTTATCACTAATTCCATCGAAATCAGAAACTTGTTACAAATCCCGAGAAAAACTATCACAGAATCTATCGAAGTGGAAAATACGATACAAATCACCATTATAAAACGGATTTGGTGTTAGTTTTTTCGGGATTCGTTATGCCTTTATTTCTTAGTCTCGAACTATATTTAATCGCCCATGTTTTATGTTTTTAAAAAATAAAAAATGCCAGCAAAATGTTTTCGTGCAAGATTACTGAAAATGGCCCATAATTTGAGAAATGAGATATCAACCGAGAGAAGAAAAGGGTACAGAATAGCGTCTACATAATAGCGTAAATGGCTTTACTTCAATTCTGTGTTTTTACTCGAACTCGAAATATACGCCAGGCAATACATTGCCGGCATTATGTCGGTTTGTCTGTCTGCACCTCGATCTACAGAATAAAAGGTTGGAATAGTTTTCTCCAAACTTTAGGCTTAAGGTTTTTTGGTGAAAATGGAAATTTTTTGTCAATAATGGCTCCAACGATTTTAATGGTAAAAAGAAAAAAAGGAACATACAACAAGCGAATTATAGGTTTTATTTTTGCTTTTCAATGAAATGCAATCTAATGAGTCCAAAAGCTTATCCCAGGAACTGCTGATGGAAATATTACGATATTATCTTTTCTTTTTTAAATATAAAAATAAAAAACAAAAATTGTCTGTACACATGTACATATGTGAAGTTTCGAACACTTTTTTGTTTGTTTTGTGGTAAGGCTAGGTTAGTGTGGCTGTCAGTGTGAATGTTTGACACACTTAGGCCATAAGTTGGTCCATTGTGATACCAGATCAATCAAGAAGTCTATTCTCCCATTTTAGTAGAACCCTCTGAGATGGAGCTTACGTCATTGAGATAGAGCAAAACTATCACAAAATCCATCGTAGCGGAAAATCTCATACAAATTGCTGTTACGACCGGATTTTATGATAGCTTTTTGTCGGAATTCGTAAAAGTTCCGATTACGATGGAATTTGTGATAGGGCTGATTGTATAGTGTGCAATTTCGTCTAGGAGTGTCATTAGTCCATACTTTTTTCTTTCAAGAATGAGGTAGATGTTACCGTCACATAACACGACAAATTTGAACTTTATTGGAAGACAAATTTCTTGGTCGTATTAGGTATTTCGCATTTTGACGATGTGATCTGGCCACAAAGATCTTGTGATTTGTCACCATTGGATTATTTTTTGTGCTGCCTTGCTAAAGATCGTGTCTATTAAGACTATCCGCAAATGAATATTCTTCAAGTTATTATCGAGATATTGCTCGATATATGTATGTCGAAAATTAAATGATATTTAACTTTCTTGGTGAAAATTTGCATGATGTTGAATTCCATTTATTATGACAGGATCCAAATAATATATTTTAATTCATTTCTAAATTATAAAGGTGATTAATTTAAATTTATCAATTTTACAGTGATACAGAATATGTTTACATTTATTTACTTGTGACTTTTTTCAAAATAAAATACCTATATCCTTAAATGTGATTAACATTTAAGTCACCTACAGAAATTTAATATTCTATTTTTCCAATTTCATAAAATAGTATTTCATAAAAATAAAATTGTTTTATTATTCATCATTAAAAAAAAATAAAAATTTTAACACAAACGCCAGGTGCATTTCAAAGAAGCATTGCCTTCGATTTGCAATGTGTCTTGAAAATATTCAGTCTAAACATGTGTTATCAATTTAATCTTTAATTAAATTTTAACTTTTGAAGCATGATTATTTTGCAGATCCAATTGTAGAAGTCTCTAAGTATTAGGGTGGATCTAAGTTTTTTTTATTTTTCAATTACTTTTGCCCAATAGAGCTTTTCAATCTTTTTCCAATTCCGCTTTTTTCAAATTTGCGATTATTCTGATTCTCCAGACTTCTTTTAGAAAGACCCAAGGCATAAGCTGTATCGACGTCACTGATGGTATTGTTATAAATGACTTAGAAGTTTAAAGAAACACTCTGTTAGGAGATGGTGAGTATCGGTGGGATTAAACATTAACCCCAACAAGACAACGTTTCATTCAGCGAGAAAGTACTTCTGTCAGGAATGGTTGGCTGAGGAAGTAATTGATACCCATGAGGAGGTCCAAATATCGATGACTTATCCTAGATAATAAACTCCACTGGAACAAACACAAAAACATCTAAAAAAACCCACTGTCGTTATCTTTTTGAAATATCCCAGTTAACGACAAACCATCGGCATAAATATCCCAGTTAACGACAAATCATCGACATAATCGATGTTCAAATGATTGTCTAGAATGTCCTATAGATTTAACCAGTCATTTTTCCATTGATCTGTATAATAGGACAGGTGAAACGCCCCCTGTCTACAACTCTTTTAGTGGAGGACGCCTGACTTACGGTCTTCACTCCAAACGACCAAATTCCAAAAACGCGGGCTTTTGTGAAGATGTTCTTATGCCAAAGAAAGTCTTCGCTTGATATTTTTTTCGACACTTCTGGTTTGAGTTTCGCAGTGCGTCCATTCAGGTTATTTTTCTGTAATCGCTTTTTTACGGTTTGTGCCGATATTTTTTTACATGGTAGTCCCTCTCCATTTGGGCTCTAATTTGCACCGAAGCTAATAAAGGATTCCCTTTGCTAAGTCTAGTGATTTTTCTATCCTTGCAGCAGGCTTAATTACGTGAGTACAAGTGCATATCTGTATGTATGTATACACAACATTTACAAAATTAATCAACAAAATAAGTTTAATCAGAAATAGAAATATCTATTATATATTATATTTAAAATTTTAGCACAACGATTAAAACTAATAAAAATTATTTTTACGAAAACACAAATTTACTACACCTTTATGAGTAATATATAATATATGAATAATAAGCAATATTCTATGAAATGGATAGAATGAAAGAGAATTTTAATTGTTTATTTTTTTTTTTAATTTCGGGTATTGTTCAAGGCATCCATCTCGGTTTACTGCTTTTTTCTTGTCTATAAACGATACTGTTTATATTTTCAATGTCAATTGAAGATTTTTTTTTGTAAACCCCTCCTCCATCTATGTACCTAGAACCTATTGGCCCCCTATCGAATCTGTTTCTTTGGTCACATTTATTTGTGTATGAGTCGTCGATTTTCAGTTTTAAGATGAAATAATATCGAAGGAAAAATGTATCGTTTGGTCTCATATAACCGTAGCACAAAACACCACTTCTTGAATACCGTGGTCAAGTCTTGTCAACATAATAGCACTTAACTTAAAGCTTTCGCTTAGGCTGAAAACACACCGGATAAAGCAAAACGTTTTTTATTCGATAGTCAAAAAAACATTTTTTATTTGAACACACACCAAGCGAAACAGAATAAAACAAAACAAAACATTTTGTTTTTTGTTTCGTTTGGTGTGCGTTGAAATGAAACAAAATACGAACTATCGTAAAAACTTAACTCTGGCTGAAAGATTATAACTCTACGGCAAGTAAACACAAATAACAATTTTGTGTTTACAAAATAGACATTATGTGTTTATTTATAAGAAAAGAGAAAAGCTTTTAATCTTGCCCATCTTCAAAAATGTCATAGTATAGGAAGTAGCAATCCACAGCTTATCAATAGTAAGTTTAGCTATGTTCCTTATTTTTATAACTATAGATAGGGCTTTTCTTGCCTCAATTAAAAAAATCAATTTTTCTCTATCTATGTACGTCCATATTTATTTAAAAATTCGCGCACAATTTGTGAAGTGCAACGAAAGAAGAAAATAAAAAGAACGGAATCCAAATTTCGTTTTGCAAAAAACAATAGGTCAGCTATCGGCAACGAAACATGTTTTTCTGTTTTGCTTTTGTTTTTATGTTTTGTTTCATTTGGTGTGCGTTGCGCCATAAGAAAGTATGCAATTATCGTCAACGACCCTTGTTCGAAACAGTTTTGTTGCATTCGGTGTGTGTTGCTCGCATAAAATAGCATGTATTTTCGACAACCACCATCGAAACACTTCAAACAAAAAACATGTTTCAAAACAAAACACACGTTTTTGTTTTGAAGTGTTTCGATGGTGGTTGTCGAAAATACATGCTATTGTATACGAGCAACACACAAAACTGTTTCGAACAAGTGTCGTTGACGATAATTGCATACTTTCTTATGGCGCAACGCACACCAAATGAAACAAAACATAAAAACAAAAGCAAAACAGAAAAACATGTTTCGCTGCTGATAGCTGACCTATTGTTTTTTGCAAAACGAAATTTGGATTCCGTTCTTTTTATTTTCTTTTTCGTTGCACTTTACAGATTTATTTGCTTCTACGTTTACTCTGTGCCCAAATTTTTAAATAAATATGGACGTAGATGGAGAAAAATTGATTTTTTTAAAATTGAGTTAAGAAGTCCTATTTATAGTTATAAAAATAAGGAACATAAACTTACTATTGATAAGCTGTGGATTGCTACTTCCTACTATGACATTTTTGAAGATGGGCAAGATTAAAAGCTTTTCTCTTTTCTTATAAATAAAAACATAATGTCTATTTTGTAAACACACAATTGTTATTTGTGTTTACTTTCCGTAGAGTTATAATCTGTCCGTCGGAATTAAGCTTTTACGATAGTTCGCATTTTGTTTCATTTCAACGCACACCAAACAAAACAAAGAAAACAAAACGTTTTGTTTTATTCTGTTTCGCTTGGTGTGTGTTCAAATAAAAAATGTTTTTTTGACTATCGAATAAAAAATGTTTTGCTTTATCCGGTGTGTTTTCAGCCTTACCGCATCGAAATCATTTGTATCGTTTTTGAGATATCATCAATTTAAAAATAAACCAAAACAATAAGCTTTTAGTCTTAAAACGGAATAACTAAAAGGGGTATTGCTAATTGTTCTCTTTTTTTCTTTTATTTTCAGGACAAATTTGAAAAGTTATTCTCCTTTATGAATGGCAATCCCTTAAAAACTACTGATGGGCAAATAAGTATTAACGACCACCCGCTCGGACGTGATTACTGCATCCTTTTGATGGCAAAAAAATTCGTCAGTCAAGGCGATACGGCAGTTTCGAGTAATCCCCAAGCTGCCTTTCCAGTCGCAACAGTCATCGTCTCTCTGTGGAAACTATTTCCCGACTTTGGCAATTTGTTCTTGGCGTACACATTCAAGGAATCACCATTTCTCGTTCCATATTTTATTCCACAAAAACGAGGACAATCAATAGAGGAGTACTCCAAATTACTCGGCTATCGAATTGTTGAAGGGGCCATAGAAAATCAAGCTATGTTCTTGAAGAGACAATTGGGCATTGCTCGACTGTATTCAGCTGTGATGATGACACCAGGACGTCGGGCCGATGGCTCCCCACATCCATATGGAATCGAGCATGGTTGGATATGGCTGAGTAACTTCATTGCGCTGCATCCTCTGCCAGATATTTGTGCCACACTTATGTTGGAATTCCTCACAAATGCCGGAGCCGATATGTTCGCAACATTTGGCAGACAATTCCGAAAACTCCTGCTCGTCATTCAGCAACAGTATTTCCCTAAACTATCAGCGGTGGACGAGGGTGGACCAAAAGCCCGTTTGGAGATAATTCTGGGTAAGATTTTGATGGAAGGACAAATAGCAAAGCCACAAGGAATACTGCCGCCCAACTTTTGGTAGGAAAAAGAATAATTAGATAACTTTTTTGTGTATTTTTGTAGAATTAAAAGATTACCAATTATAATTTTAAAATTTGCTTATTAATTTAAAAATAAAAAAACAACGCATATTACGCTAATGATAAATCGAAACGATTGTATTTTTTGATAACCAGTAATTACTTCTTAAAATTCAATTGGCAATCATATATTTTTGTGTTATTCTGAATCCACTTCTTCCAAACCGAGGTCATTTAGATCGTCTTCCAGGAAACCCAAACAAGCACTATCGAGGAAGAGATTTTCATTGATTGGAGCCGCATCATCTTCGGCAGGTGCTTCAGTTTTGTCTGCAGTGGCTTCTTCAGCTTCAGCGGCATCTTTCTGATCTTTTAGCCGTGAGTTTGAAGCGACAGTTCCAGTGCCATCCACCTAGAAAGAACAAGCAAGAAATGAATCACTGGAGCAGTGGAAAGAGTTGACAAGTTTCTATCATACTTCCTGAGCTGCCAAAGACAACGCTGCCAAATCAAGTTCCTTGTATTCCATTGCGTTGTCTTCTTCGTCATCTGAACGGGCATAGCTATCGAATGCCGCATCACCATCCTCCATTGGACCATCGTCCACGAGATCGGGATTGAAGCTAAACATTTCCCTACCAGAAATTCCAAATTGTTTACCCTTGCTGTAGTCCTTCTTTTTCTTTTCCTCGTCAGCGATGCGTTTTTCCTTCTTTTCTTGGATTTTGCGCTTCTTCCAAGACAAGAAGGATTCCAGGGTTACACGAGTCTGCAGAAAGGAGGAGCGATTATTATAGGCAGTTACCAATAATAGAGCAATAGCCAACCTGGTTAGGACCCAGGGCTGAGCGTTCTCTTTCAATCAGATCCACCAAAGAAATTTCGGACGGTTTCTCTTCTTTCTTCTTGTCCTTCTTGAGGACGTATCCATGTGGCAGAGCATGTCGGTAAATGCAGTTCTCACCATTAGGGCATTCCCAGAACCAACCGTATTTGGATTTTTCCAGAGCTTCCAAGAAGAAATTGCAAATCTATCAAAGGCAGATTAAATACTCAAAGCAATTGCATGGTTAATCCGATGAGAATCTTACAATATCAGTGGTAGTAGGACGACGTTTATCATTTGAGTTTTTCTGTTCAACTACCGCTTTCAGCTTGTCAGTGTCCCAGCTTTGCATGTCGGCGCCCTCATCATCACGCATGTCAACGTAGATGGAACGTTTCTCGGTCTAAGTAAAGCAACACAATTCTTATGAATACGAATACATCACAGACAAACAAAAAAGAACTGACCTTATTCTCGATTGTTAAGTCGTGAGAGAACTTACACTTGTCACCCTTGCCACAGCTTCCCTGCTTAAAGAATGCACATACGACAGACTTGGGGTCGGTTCCCTTATCCACCTTCTGTCCCTGTACAGGCCTAAAGAGTGCAGCCAATTCCTTCTGTTCCTGCAATTTCTTTTCCTTCTCCTCTTTCTTCTTTTCGGCATCAGTTTTCGGGTGATGTCCACCGGCGTGAACTTGTTTCTGGACTTGTTGAATGAATTTTTGTTGCTTGGAGCCTTTTTTGTTCTTTAATCCGAATGTTTTGTCCTATTTTAGTGTCGAATTGGAAGAGAAAGAAGTGCAATTTAATTTAAGGTTAAGATTAACTATTTGTTGTTGTTGTTTTTGCGTTTTACTGTAGAATTGAAATCAAAAGCGCAGGCACTTATATCCACACTCACACACGCACAAACCAACTTACCTCAATAACTTTTTCCTTCTTTTTGATTTCTGTCTTTTTGCTTGGCGCAGCAGAACATTTTTTAGGTGGCATTTTAGTTACTGCAGTTAGAGTGAATTATTTTGAGCAAAATTTAGAATTTACTTTTAGTTATTTGATGAAAGAAATCGAAAACAAACGTGGAAATTGCCGTCGGCCAGTGGTACAAAAATCCACATCCGCACACACGATTTTTTCAAATGACAGATGACAGTTGTATGTCAGAATTGATTGGAATCTGGAAAATGACGGCAATCAAGGAATTTTAACTGGAAGTTGGAGAGAGTTCTGTTAGGTTTAAAAATGCGTTTTTCTTTTTTAGCTCGGAGCAAAAACTAATTTGTCTGCTTTTCAACGAAAGACTGCTTTATAAGCATCTATGCAATCGGAAGTATATTAAAGGAGAAACAAAGACCAAAAATTGCACTTTTTTACTTTTTACTCTATTTAGTTTGCAAAAGTTCACTTAGCGAGCGAAAAATTAAGCTTTTTCGATATATACGGAAAACCACACAAAAAAAAGAACTATAAGGCTAGGCGCGCACATTCAATTTTTAGTTGCGCAACTGCTTGGTTGGAGCAACTAAAAAGTTTGTGTTTTGACACAAACTAAAAGATTGCCTAAAATGAGTTCGCTATTTTGTGTAACATATAATTATATGCACCTGCGCGGACATTCAACCAAATAGTTTATCTGTTTTCTATAAACAACCAAACAGTTGTGAAACTAAAAATTGAATGTGCGCGCCTAGCCCAAAGCTTAATTTTTCCAAATTCAGCAATTTGTATATCATAGTATGCATAACATCTCCCGCACACGGACTTAAGAATCGATATGGTAATATTACATAAGGCAGTTTTTAAACGTTGGAATTTTAATTTGTAATTTTAAGCCTTCAATGAAAAAACTATGTGGAGTAAAGAAAGCAGAGAGATGTCTTCTTTTCATTTGAACAAAGTTAAAATCGAAAGGAAGCAAAACATTCAAAACAATACCCAACAAAAAAAAAAAAAAACAAATCTTTTAGATTCTTTTTAGCAGTACTCGAATGTTTTTCATAAAAGGAAGTTGTTTTATAAAAAGAAGAGCGTCTAATATCAGCTGCTCTGCACGTGAAGTGAAAGATGTTGAAACAATTATCATGCGAGAATTATATCATAGGACAAGATAGTTTTCTCCATATGTATTCCTCGTATGTATTTTTCGCATGATATAATTGCGCCATGCTTATAGTTTCTGTCATTATAGTATTCTCGCATGATTGTTTTCTGCCACGATAGTTTTCTTACATCATATATTTTCCGCAAGATAGTTTTCTTCGTAATATAGATTTGCAACCCTGGTTTGTTATATTAAGTTCAGTTCTACGATTTCTTGTTAATTTTTTTTGCACTTTAATCGATTTAATTTGGGTATTAATTTACAAAAATGTGTGCAAAACTGACAAAACATTGAAGTAAAAAAAATTCATTTGACTTACTTTTATATAAAATTAAATTCCCTACAAAAAAGGTCTAATTGAAAATTTTCGTCAGACAAGCCGTTTTTGAGTAATTAAGCTTAATAAATTGTTATTTTTCGTTAGTTACAAAATTCCAAATTAAAAAAGTAAAATCGAAGAAAAATAACAATTTATTAAGCTTAATTACTCAAAAACGGCTTGTCTGACGAAAATTTTCAATTAGACCTTTTTTGTAGGGAATTTAATTTTATATAAAAGTAAGTCAAAATGAATTTTTTTTACTTCAATGTTTTGTCAGTTCTGACGCAAAACATGAAATTATGACTAAAAATCAAAATTAGAGATGATAGCCCTCTTAAAATTGATATTAAGGGCTCAAACTTTTACGAAAATTTTTTTTTGTCATTCTGAATGATATTCTCGATATATCTTTCAAAAAAAAAATAGTCAATTTTTTTGGCCCAGTCTAATATACATACATATGTGACGTTAACAATCAAAACGGTGCCAAAGGCACTTTTTTCAAAATATGGAGTGTGGTATACCAAAATTTGCGTATTGAAGAGAGCTATAGAATGGTGGAAAAATTGTATTTCAAAACGGGCTGGTTTAGAAGTTATTACTATTTTAATGTTCTTAACAATCAAATGGGTGCTATTTTTCATACGAGTACAATGCTTGTAATTTTCAAAACAGCTCTATTTTTCTCTAAATGAAATCAAATAGGATTGTTTTTCAAAAGGAGCTAAATAATTTTGGGCGCTAAAATTGTTGACACTTATAGAAGGATCTTTAGTTTACCTATCGTATTCTTTGTTATCATTGTTAAAGAAGTTTTAATGAATTCCAATAAAAAGAACTTTTCCTTACTTAAATGTTCTCTTCTTTTTTAATTTTACAGCCATTTGAGAATCAAAATTTAAGAAACTTATTTTCAAAACGCGCTAAATATATTTTTAACAAACAAAACTGCCTAAAAAAAAAAACATTTCACTAAAGGACGAAAATAAAAGGTCCCTTTAGTATTTTTATTGGTCAATCTAATAAAAAAGACTTCTACAAATTTTACAAAATTTACTGCATTGAATTATCTTAAATATTTTAGGAATTATAGTTTTCCGCCCTTTTGCTCGGTTTCATGTTCATTTTTTTTAGCCTCTGTTTGATTGTTAACGTCACATATTTCTGGCATTATGTATGTGTTTTTCGTGTGATAATTTTCTCGAACGATTTATTTCTGGCAAGATAGTTTTTCTTCACATGATATATTAGAAGCATGATAGTTTCTTCGAATGAAGTTTTCTCCCATGATACACTTTTTCGATGGGATAAGAATCGGAAGCGATGTTGATAGGGATGGGCAGCAAGTTCTATTGTGTTATCCGCTTTATATACCATAATTCAGAGCTAGAATTTTCGCACAATAATTTCACTTGGTCCGAATGAACTTATTTTCTTAAAATTGGATGACGGAAATAATTGAATTGGTTTGAAAATGGCATTCAATTCGTTTAGAAGGTTTGCCACAAACAGGGCACTCATATAATATCTATAAGTCACCTAATTGTGCCTTGTTGTACTGCAGCGAACACATTTTTATAGTTAGAGTCAACAATTTGTAACGAACTGCAACTCAACTTTTTTTTTGTGTTACAACGAGTCCTCATATTAGCCACTACTCTCCTACCTTTCAAAATAAATGTACATGTATGAGACCGCGTATCGCCACCGTTCCCGATCGGCGATATTTATCCCGTATAAACTGATTGGTAGTTGTAGATGGCTAAAAGAATACGGTTGCAAAAAGAATAGAAGTTTTTCCTTGGAAGTCTAAAGACTTACCTTATAGTCATTTTACATTATTTTATTTAAATTTACTTTCATCTTTAAAAGTATGTAAAAATTATTTGAATAACACAAGTGAAAGATTTTAAATATAATATTCTTAATTTACAAAGAAAATAAAAGTGAACCTGAACGCGAAATTTAAAGAATCTCTAACGCCTCTAGTGAAAATATTACAATAATAGGAAAAAACAAAAGAAAGCTAAACTACGAGTACTTAATAAACGCTTTTAAAGCTTCAAATTAAGTTTTAAACCACAGAAAGTAAAATCACTGGTGGTCCAGTGGGCTAGGCGTTTCACCCGTAGGCGTGGGGTTCAGGGTTCGAATCCAAGCAGCAGTCGACCTATATACTTTTTTTATTAATTCTTTTAATTGATTTTTTTTTTGTTTTAACGTCATTTTTGTATATTTTTTTAACGTAAATTACATATTTTAAAAACGCATATCGTGGGCGCGAAGTAAATTTTTTTGAAACTAGCCACAGGTAGCATAAAATTAGTATACATATATATACATATACATTATATGCAATGCTACTTGTGTGCACCTAAATTTTGTTCACTTTTTAAGGGTTAACAAATATTGAAAGCGTTTTATATATTTTTATAGCTTTGTAAAGTGTTTAAATTAGCAGGAAAATATCATCTCATCAGCCTGGATGCTGTGGCCACATCATTTGCAGCTCGATGCTTTAACCACCGAAAATAAGGGTGAGTCATTTATCTGCAAACCTTTATATTGAATTGCATTTAAATATATAAAGTCTTTCAAGGGGTGGGGAATATTGTCAAAAATCGGTAGTTCTGAGTGAAGTGCACTCAAACGATAATTCGTGCATATATTCGTACATGCATATTTATCTATATGTACGTATTGCGCTTACCTGTGGGAAATAGAAACGAAATTTACTTTCAACTTGCATATGTGCTTTTGTGCATAGATACCTACTACCTACTACTATTAAAATTGATTTTAAATTGGTAACTTTTAAAAATTTAAAAAAACATAGTTCAATTGATTTGTCTAACTAAATTAACTTGTATAATTATAATTCGTTTTGTTTAAGATTCAAATAAAATTGTACAATAAAAATGAATCGTGAATTCAACAATAATGATTGAAAAGATAATAATTTGATCTAAAATGGTTTTTTAATTTAGAGGATAAAGGATGAGGGTTGATGGAAATGGTAAGAATGGGATGAGGAAGTGAAAGATGGCGAGGAAAGGGGTAACTTAGGCGAGATAGGTTACCATGGCAGGGTGGGTATAGAAAATCTTCTCGTAACGTCACAACATCGAGACGTAGAGCCTGGCATGATTTTTGTCTGCGCGGTTTTGACAGGGGTCAAGAACTTACTCCCTCCGACGAGCGTGAGGCCGGTCAAGCATGCCAGCACAGACCCCGACGGCATCCAAGAAACCCGCAACAAATGGCGCCCATAACGTGAAGGCCTTGCTATTTTACGATAGCAAGTTTTTAGATATTTTTTTCGAGCCAATTCAGTTTTGTTTTTAATTTCAGTTTTTTTCATTTTAGTTTAAATTCCATAGTTCATTAATTTTTTTTGTATTGCTTTTCATTTTTCACTTTTCATTTCATTTTAATTTTTCTCTCTTCAGTTTCAATAGTATATTTTTTTAATTGCTTTTAATTTTCATTTTAAATTTTGATTCATTTTAGTTTGTTATTTAGTTGTTCACTTTGCTTTTCAGTGAGGAAATGATCTTTCGTCGTAAGTCCCAGTATCCGAGGTGTGTGACCTTGGTACTGCGTTGCGATGACGGAGGATGATTTTCGAATCTGATAAGTAATGGTGGGTAGCATTCTGAGTCTTTATGCTGGTGGTATATATTTATGCTGGCATAGATGTTCAGTTTGCAAAATCACCATAAATATGTATGTAGATATATAAATAAAGACGGAAGAGACAAAAGGATTCATATTGAGTCTTCATGAGTACCTTTCGTCGATAAAAGATAATGTCTGTAGAGTCGTTTTGTGATTATGTGTAATTGCAAATCGCCATACAGAGCAATTTTAGTAGAGTTAGTTTCAGGTATTTAATTTATTTTTTTTTCTTCGGCTCGCAGCGCTTCGCCATCTTTCGTTTTCTTGTTTCATTCTTTCCAGATAAGTTGATCCTCATCCAAATCCGCAATTATAAAAAGAGTTTTCTTGAAAATTTTAAATTTTATTTTCAACTTTGTTGTATTTTTACAGTGGGTTTTAAATTGATTTTTTTAAATTTATATTGTGTTTTATTTTTATCTTTTTATTATGAGATCTTAGATCGAAATTTTGAGTTTTTCAGTGTTTTTTTTTTATGATATTATAGTTTTATTCGAGTTCGACGTTTTTTTTTATTATTCAGTTTAAAATTCTTTCATTTTAATTTTTATTTTGTTTTAATTTTTCAAATTTTAATTTTTGTTCTATTTCATTTCTTATTGTAGTAGGAGTTAGTTTCAGGATTTAGTTTACGAAAAGGGTCTTTTAGTTTTGTTTTTCTGTTTATTCCTGGTTCGAATTTCTTTCAATAGAGAAATTAGCGTCAGTTACTGAAACATTCGAACAGATTATTTATGTTTTAGTTGTTGTGATCTTTCTCGTTAGATTTTTCGTTTTGGGTTATGAACCAGAATTCAAATAATCCTCAAAATACTAGCCAAACTCCAAGACTTTTGAGCGAAGGAATTTCGTTGGAGGATTTTGAAAGGTTTCATCGATCTGTTATTTTGGATCACTATTATAGTTTAGTAGCTGAACTTTCTCCTGAAATGTCGACCGAGGGTGATCAATCACTTCACGATGAAGTAAATCAAGCTAGAGCTAGGGCTTTGGAGCCTGCGGGTGGCAGCAATATTCTTGGCCAAAATAATCAATCAGTCCATGACTTAACGGAAAATCCGGGATCCCCTGCTGGGATTGGTAGAGCATCGGCTATCGATGTTTTGGCTGACAGAATTGATCAATCTTTGGTGACGAATCAGGTTCGATTCTTTGACCAGATGGATTATTTCATGAGAGGTATTATGGGAAAGCTGGAGAGTATTGGTGACCTCCGCTCGGAACGGCATCTTTCAGACTCGGGCCATCCTAGTAATCCCCAGTGTTCGAATGTTGCGAGTAACAATATGCCAAACATGTTTCCACCTCATGTACCCAGTACGTCACGAAGTGTTCCTTCTGTGGGGTTACAACCACAAAATGCTTCAAGGGAACAGAATGTTTGTCGTCTCGAAAGGTGGAACATTTCATATGACGGTAAAAATAGTGTCTCCGAGTTTCTTTTCAAGGTTGATAGGTTGCAAGCGTCCTCGGGTTACAGCGATAATCAAATCAGCGCAAATTTTCATTTGTTGCTGATTGGAAAAGCTAATGATTGGTTTTGGAGATTTTTGCACAAAAATCAAGACGCAAATTTGCAACTTATCAAAAGCAGCCTGAAAAAAGAATTCGGACGCAAAGAAAATGACGTTGAGATATATATGCGCTTGCTCACTCGAAAACAGGGATTTAAGGAGACTTTTGATGATTTTTATGGAGCTGTCGTACATCTGAACGATCAGTTAAATGAACCATTTGATTCGACAAAGCTCATACAAATCATCAAAAGTAATGCCAAGGATAGATTGGGTGAAGTGTTGCTGGCAGCGGAAATTACTAGCTTAGAGCATCTCCGTAACAAGGCTAGAGAAGCCGAGACGTTTTTAGCAAGGAGAACAGTTTCCCATAAGACTGTTAATGAGGTTCAGTTGGATGAAGTAATTGAAATAGATTTATCACAGGAAGAGGTTGCTGCATTTAGCAAAGGCAACAATAGACAGCCAACTTCATCATTGGTTTGCTGGAACTGTGATAAGCTTGGTCATTCCTTCTATCAGTGTCCATCGCACGAAAGAAAGCTGTTCTGTTTTCTCTGTGGCGAAAAAGGCGTGAGTACCCCAGAATGCCAAAAACACCAGGGAAACCGCCAAGGGACCGACAGATCTATCGGGGAGAATCGGTTCCAAAAGAGCCAACCCGATCAGAGAAGACAGCAATAGGAGATGAAACTGAAAAAGGAAGTGATTCGGGGTCGGTTGGGTTGGTTGTAGAAAAATCAGGTGATAGGTCAGAGGAAGTTGAGGGTAGTAGGGTTCCTAAATCTGATGGTCCTTTCAAGGTTCTTCAACGAGAAGTTCCAGTTTCGGAGAGTCATCCTGTCAAAGTTTTTCAATTGAAATCTCTTCACGAGAGGAAACTCAATTATTACAGGAAGCGCTCTGAGATTTTTGGTAAACCGATTGTAAGTGGCCAAATTCAAAAATGCAGAGATAGATACAAGAAGCGAAAGGAATTCCAGAGATACATGGCTGAGACAATTTTGACTTCCAATACAGATGGTAGATTGTATGCACAAGTTAAGCTGAAAGACGAGCTAGTTTCAGGCCTGTTGGACAGTGGTGCATCTATCTCTGTGTTGGGAGATTCCTGTTTTGAATTCATAGAACGGAATGGAATTCAAATGCTACCATACAAGAATGTTGTTAGGACAGCTGATGGTAAATCACACGATATCGTTGGATACTGTGAAGTCCAGACAACACTTGATGGCATAACGAAGACCATTACATTCTATGTAATTCCTAACCTAACGCAGAAGGTTTATCTCGGTATGAATTTCTGGAACGAATTTAATCTAACTCCACAAGTATCCCAAATAGACAGCAACATCATGTTTGAGGAGAGTCGCGCAGTTGCTGAGGAAGCGGTTTTTATCGATCTGACGTCGATTCAGCGAATCAAGTTGGATTCGGTAAAGCGGCTTTTTCCTAACTTTGCTGAGCTAGGTCTTGGTAGAACGCATGTCGAAATCCACACAATCGAGACAGGTGATGCCATACCAATAAAATCTCGGCATTATCCGCTTTCGCCGGTGAGGCAAGAGGAGGTTTACAAGGAACTTGATCGTATGTTAGAGCTTGGAGTTATTGAGGAGAGCAATTCGCCTTGGTGTTCGCCTATAGTGATGGTAAAGAAACCAGGAAAAGTACGCCTGTGCTTAGATAGTCGTAAATTAAACAGTAAAACGGTTAATGATGCATATCCGCTGTCACATATTGAAGGTATCATCAGTAGATTAGAGGACACTCATTTCATAACGGGTCTAGATCTTAAAGATGCATTTTGGCAGATACCGTTAGATGAAGAGTCAAAACAAAAAACGGCTTTCGCTGTACCTGGACGGCCACTGTATCACTTTAATGTGATGCCGTTTGGGTTATGTAACGCCGCACAGAGAATGTGTCGTCTAATGGACAAAGTAATACCTGCTCGTCTTAGACAACATGTTTTCGTTTATTTAGATGATCTTTTGATATGTACAGCGGATTTTGAAACTCATATAAAAGTATTGACAGACGTAGCAACCTGTCTTCGTAGAGCGAATTTGACCATCAACCTTAATAAGTCCAAGTTCTGCATGCGTGAAATAAAGTTTCTTGGTTACATTGTCGGTCAGGGAACGCTAAAAACTAATCCTGAAAAGGTTGAGGCGATGGTAAACTTTCCTCTTCCTAAATCGCCGAGACAAGTGAGGAGATTTATTGGTATGACGGGTTGGTATAGGCGTTTTATTAGGAACTATGCTGATCTTGCAGCTCCACTAACCGATTGCCTTAAAAAGCAAAAGGGGTTCGAATTGACATCTGCAGCCAAGGAAGCTTTTGAAAAACTGAAAGAAGCTCTCACCTCATCTCCTGTATTGACTCAGCCAGACTTCAAAAAGGAATTCACAATTCAATGTGATGCGTCGTCTGAGGGAGTCGGTGGAGTTCTTTTCCAGTTGGATGCAGATGGTAATGAGAAACCCATAGCTTTTATGTCGAAAAAGTTAAATAAGGCACAGAAGAACTATACGGTGACAGAGCTTGAGTGTCTAGCAGCTGTGCTTAGCATTAGGAAGTTTCGTGCGTACGTCGAGGGCTTGCCTTTTCGTGTCATTACTGACCATTCAAGTCTTAAATGGCTTATGTCATTAAAGGATTTGAGTGGGCGTCTCGCAAGATGGAGTTTGGAGCTTCAAGGTTTCCATTTCAAGATCGAGCATCGTAAGGGTTCTTTGAATATTGTTCCGGATACGCTTTCGAGAGGAGATATGGAAGAGATTTCGATCAACGCGATAGGAGAGGAAGTAGATATCAATTCGCCAGAGTTCGACTCTGCTGAGTATAGTTTGCAAAGAGAAGAAATTATCAAGAATCAAGCGGCACTCCCGGACCTAGTTGTATCCGACAAGTACATATACAAAAGAGTTAGGTTTAGGAATGAAGAGCTTGAAGGTGAAGATTCTTTGTGGCGCTTATGGATACCAAGTACTTTGACAAACGAAGTGATTGAGATGGCCCACGGGACCAGACTTAGTTGCCATAGTGGTTTTTCTAAAACTTATACCCGAGTGAGGGAAAAGTACTATTGGCCTAAGATGGCCACGCAGGTGAAGTCATACGTGAGTCAGTGCGAGGTATGCAAAACCACAAAGGCATCAAATAGAACTCTTCGTCCTCCGATTACGAAGCAGATCGTCTCTGAGCGACCGATGCAGCGTTTGTATGTGGATTTGTTAGGACCTTATCCACGTACAAAACGCGGTAATACTTTTATTTTCATCGCTGTTGATCACTTCTCCAAATATACTTTTCTCAAAGCGTTACCGAAAGGAACTTCCGCAAACATTATTCGATTCTTAGAACCTGAAGTCTTCCATGCTTTTGGAACTCCCGAATTCGTGCACTCTGATAATGGAAAACAGTTCATTTCGTCTGAGTTTTGTAAGTTTTTGGAGGGCTATGGCGTGCAACATGTTCGAACTGCATTTTATTCTCCACAGGCAAATATTTCAGAGAGAGTGAACCGAAGCATCTTAAATAAGCTGAGAGTATTTGTACGAGATGAACAAGATACGTGGGATTCATACCTCTCAAGCATAGCATGCGCCTTGAGGTCTGATAACCATGACTCTCTCGGATGTCAGCCATATTTTGCGATGTTCGGCCAAAATATGATTAACCATGGATCAGCTTACAAAATCCTCAGAAATTTAAGAGCCCTTCATGATCCCGAACAAGTAGTTGTGCCACGCGAAGCAAAAATTGCACTTGCACGTCAGAAGTTGTCCGAAAACTTACAAAACGCACATGAGCGTTCGAAGGCAACTTACAATACGCGGTCAAGGCCAGTTTCGTTTAGGGTTGGTCAAGAAATCTTTTATCGGAACTTTGCCCAGAGCAATTTTGTTCAAGGTCAAAATTCGAAGTTGCTTCCAAAATTCCTCAAGGCTCGTGTTCGCCGTACTGTAGGAAACTGCATGTACGAGCTTGAAACTTTGACTGGGAAAAGGATAGGAGTTTACCATGCCAAGGACATTCGGCAGTGAAGATTTTTTTTTTGAAGGATTATATCTCAGTTTGCAAAGGGTATTTTAATAAGAAAATTCAGTTCTAACAGACTTTTGCCCGGCTATATTGTGGGTGCGGCTCCCACGTTGGGTAGCTTGACGATAAGGAATAAATGTGTGGGTTCTGTTTGCAATTTTGTTTACATAATGTAGACATATTTAAGCAAAAAGCAAAGCCCTATGTAACGAACTGCAACTCAACTTTTTTTTTGTGTTACAACGAGTCCTCATATTAGCCACTACTCTCCTACCTTTCAAAATAAATGTACATGTATGAGACCGCGTATCGCCACCGTTCCCGATCGGCGATATTTATCCCGTATAAACTGATTGGTAGTTGTAGATGGCTAAAAGAATACGGTTGCAAAAAGAATAGAAGTTTTTCCTTGGAAGTCTAAAGACTTACCTTATAGTCATTTTACATTATTTTATTTAAATTTACTTTCATCTTTAAAAGTATGTAAAAATTATTTGAATAACACAAGTGAAAGATTTTAAATATAATATTCTTAATTTACAAAGAAAATAAAAGTGAACCTGAACGCGAAATTTAAAGAATCTCTAACGCCTCTAGTGAAAATATTACAATAATAGGAAAAAACAAAAGAAAGCTAAACTACGAGTACTTAATAAACGCTTTTAAAGCTTCAAATTAAGTTTTAAACCACAGAAAGTAAAATCACTGGTGGTCCAGTGGGCTAGGCGTTTCACCCGTAGGCGTGGGGTTCAGGGTTCGAATCCAAGCAGCAGTCGACCTATATACTTTTTTTATTAATTCTTTTAATTGATTTTTTTTTTGTTTTAACGTCATTTTTGTATATTTTTTTAACGTAAATTACATATTTTAAAAACGCATATCGTGGGCGCGAAGTAAATTTTTTTGAAACTAGCCACAGGTAGCATAAAATTAGTATACATATATATACATATACATTATATGCAATGCTACTTGTGTGCACCTAAATTTTGTTCACTTTTTAAGGGTTAACAAATATTGAAAGCGTTTTATATATTTTTATAGCTTTGTAAAGTGTTTAAATTAGCAGGAAAATATCATCTCATCAGCCTGGATGCTGTGGCCACATCATTTGCAGCTCGATGCTTTAACCACCGAAAATAAGGGTGAGTCATTTATCTGCAAACCTTTATATTGAATTGCATTTAAATATATAAAGTCTTTCAAGGGGTGGGGAATATTGTCAAAAATCGGTAGTTCTGAGTGAAGTGCACTCAAACGATAATTCGTGCATATATTCGTACATGCATATTTATCTATATGTACGTATTGCGCTTACCTGTGGGAAATAGAAACGAAATTTACTTTCAACTTGCATATGTGCTTTTGTGCATAGATACCTACTACCTACTACTATTAAAATTGATTTTAAATTGGTAACTTTTAAAAATTTAAAAAAACATAGTTCAATTGATTTGTCTAACTAAATTAACTTGTATAATTATAATTCGTTTTGTTTAAGATTCAAATAAAATTGTACAATAAAAATGAATCGTGAATTCAACAATAATGATTGAAAAGATAATAATTTGATCTAAAATGGTTTTTTAATTTAGAGGATAAAGGATGAGGGTTGATGGAAATGGTAAGAATGGGATGAGGAAGTGAAAGATGGCGAGGAAAGGGGTAACTTAGGCGAGATAGGTTACCATGGCAGGGTGGGTATAGAAAATCTTCTCGTAACGTCACAACATCGAGACGTAGAGCCTGGCATGATTTTTGTCTGCGCGGTTTTGACAGGGGTCAAGAACTTACTCCCTCCGACGAGCGTGAGGCCGGTCAAGCATGCCAGCACAGACCCCGACGGCATCCAAGAAACCCGCAACAAATTACAGAATTATTATTATAACTTATGTATGCTCTGCGTATGTGGTATCACAATAGACCAACTTATAGTCTCAGTGTTTGAAGCATTATTGCTGATAGCTCTCCTAAACTAAGCTATGCTTTGCGTCTAAGACCATCGGGCCTACGTGAACAAAATTTCCCTCGGAATATTTTTCATCTTCAAAAATTGGAAACGACAATACTTCTGCACTGTTCATTGTAAGCTGGCGAATGGCCTTTTGGAATGAGAGCCAAATCCATATGAAGGTTAATTCCCAATATTAACAAATTCCAAGTGAAACTTTCGACATTATTCAAGTTGACAATTTTGAAAGCTGGGAAAAATTATTAGGGATATTTTATTCTCAATAACCCCCCATATATGAGCAATTTTGCTTGTACTATTATTTAATTGAGAATTAATTGAATGAATAAAACAGACATTATTCATTTGAGCCATTCACATTGGATCGGATTTGTTGGGATTTTCTATTTTCAACGCGGGACGATTTTGTTTTCTTTGGGGAGAATGCAGCACATAAAAACGGAGCCCAGAACACAGCTAAATCATGAACAATTGGGTTTTTTCATATTCACATTGTCTATCATGTAGTTTCTTGTTCTTGTCTCAGAATTCGGATTTAATAGCAGAAAGTTTTTTGGTATTCTCTTGAAGAGGAGGAAACATCTTATCTTTGTCTACTTCTTCAAATGCATTTGAGATATGTGAATTCATGTTTTCTTTTCTAAATAGATATACACATGTGGTCATTAAAATAGGTACTCTTTTGGATCAAATAAAAAATGCAACTGTTGTTAAGTTACATACATTTTTATTCGAATTTGTTGGTTGTTTTTTTTTTTTAACAAAAGTAAACATAAATGTTAATAATATTAATTAATAAAGTGAAGTATATTGATTTTTTACAAACTAATGGAACAAAAGTTGGCCATTAAAATAGGAACGACAAACTTTCCTGAAAAAAAAGGTCAAGCAAAGAACAAAAGTTAAAAATTTTGTTTTACCATCAGTAACCACTATGACAACCCTTATTTTCGATGACTTTTTGAACTCTTTTAGGCATAGAAGAGATGATATTGCGACAAGTTTCAATGGGAGTTTCATACCACAAGTCTTGAACTTTTTGCCATAGTTCTGTCTTATTTCGGCAGTTTTGTTTCCCAATCCTTCGTTTTAAGTCCCCCCATAAATTTTCTATGGGGTTTAGATCAGGTGATTGGCTGGGCCACTTCATTACTTCAACACTCTTCTGCTGAAACCAATCTCTTACCAACTTCGAAGAGTGTTTCGGATCGTTGTCTTGTTGGAAACACCAACGAAGTGGCATTTGTTCCTCAGCAAAAGGCAGCATGACATCTTCCAACAAATCCTTGTACACAAACTTTGTCATGGTATCACTGATGAGATGTATTGGGCCTACTCCATACCATGAAAAGCAACCCCATATCATTATATTGCCCCCTCCATGCTTCACAGTCTTCTTGGTATACCGTGGATTAAATTCTTGTCCTTTTGGACGCCTGACATTCCGAGCAGCATCATTTCCAAATAAGTTAATTTTTGTTTCATCGCTCCATAGTATATTCCGCCACTTTTTTGAACCTTCTGGACCAGACCAAGATTTATGGGAGTTTGTAAATTCTTTCCGCTTTTGCACGTTTGCTTTTTTTAGTAAGGGAACCTTACGGGCTATTCGACCTGGCAGATTTGCGTTACACAGTCTACGGCGTACGGTTCTGGCTGATATTTGGTTACCTAATTCAGCGGAAATCGACTTTGAGGACAAAAAAGGATCCCGCTTAGCTAGCATGGTAATGTAGGAGTCAGTAAGGGGTGTCGTTTTTTTTCTTCCGCCTCTATTTTCTACCGTTTTTAGGGGCTTTAATGCGTTAGCGACAAAGTTCTTTGATCGTCCCAGTGCTTCAGCTATGAAACTATACGTTTTTTTTTGCTTACGAAGATTTAGAATAATCCTACGTTCCTCAGCAGTACAGTGATGCGCACGCCCCATCTATTATTCAAATAATTATTTATTTTGATCTAATAATAAAATATAGTTGTTAATCTTACTTTTTGACCGAAATCCAGAACCAGAATAAATTAAAAAAGAAAAATTATTCGCGAAGTACCTATTCTTGTGGCCACAAACATTTAACGATGCTTTGTAAAAATCCGTTAACATCATTGTCAATGCAACATTAACAAAATTTAATAACGGCAATTTTTTATATTTCCACCAAAAAAAGTGTTGCCACTTATAAAAAAATGTAAAACATAGTCTTTGAAAGAACACACAACGATTTTAGTTTAAAAAATGGCAGTACCTATTTTAATGACCACATGTGTATATTAAACGGCTCTAAAGATTATTAATATTAAATACAACAACAAAATAAATAAATAAATTAAAGGCCAACGGCTCGTAGAGAGCGTATGTAAACAATAACCTACAAATCTCAACCATAATTGTGTACGTGTTAGCAGAAATGTATAGGATTACCAATTTTTTTCCCAGTTCGAACGGTGGCGATCAGAAGAACTTTTCATGACAAGAGATCCTCTTGACAGATTTTTCACTTCCTCGCAAGAGGCAATACACTCCTACCACAGCTTCAAATCGAGCTTAGACCTTCTGTGTGACAATCCAACGCGCTAACCTTTATGCCAAGGTGAAGGTACTACAAATACAGATACGAACCTTTATTAAAATTAAGTAAGCAAAAAAAAACAACGATTTCAAACTCGCGGCTACAAATCAAAATCTATTACATTTTGTATCCATACAAATTGAATGCTTCGGTATTTTGCAGGTGATAAAAAGTATATCTGAAATTGAACTCCCAATCTCAGCCCAATAAACTCCTTAGTTAGTCAATTTTTATCATGGCATGTATTACAAAAGACTCAATCATATGTACGAGTTGGTACCTATATGTATTAGATCTTAAATCTTGAGCTTAGATGCTTATTTTTACTTGCCATATAGGTACTATAGGGCAAGTTCTGCATTTGGAAAAAAAATCGAACACGAGATTTTGATCAAAGTTGACATTACGATGATAGCGAAGACGAATAAAGTGGGTCCGGCAATTCCGTCTGTCTGTCTGTATGTCTGTACCTCGATCTAGAGCCTAAGCCACTGGACCTATTTTCTTCAAACTCGGTATTTATGGGTCTTCGGTGATTCCCTAGAGGGGAAATTGAAATTTTTTTTTGCTCTAAAACTAACGGTACCACCATACACCCGCAATGCAAAATCTTATTTATCTCGAAAACGGCTCTAACGATTTTGATAAAAAAAATTAGGTTTGATATTATGGACATGGACTACGTTTTGGTAAAAAAAAAAATTTGGGGCAAAATGTTATTAATGGTACCTGTCATAGAACCGTTTTTTTGATTTTCGACTTTCTCATTAACGGCTCTAAAGATTTTAACCAAAAATTTTCAGCAGGCGTCCCCCTAAGTTTGAAATAATATTGTATATAAAAATATTCGAAAAATTATTTGTTGTTTTTAAAAAAAAAAAATTTTTTTTTGAAAAATCAATATTTTCAAAACCTATGAAAGATTATTTTTTAAAATTATTTCCTAAAATCAATATTATTAAATACTTAAAATTCGCATCCCACATTTTTTTCTTGAAAAATTTTAAAGAAATTTCTTATATAAAAAATTTATTTATTTAATAATAAAACGATTTTTTAAAGTTTGTTTGCATAAATTCATACTTTTCTAGAAATCAGACGGCAATTTCATTTTAAATTCATGTTTTTTTATTTATAAAATGTATCCTTAATTCCAAAGTACTTTTACATAAGAGCAAGTTCGTGCGATCCAGTCGTGCATTTTATTTATGCTTGGCTTTAATATCCATTCCAACTAATCTAGCAAAAAAGATATTTATGTCAACCTTTTGCTACCCGACAAGCGCCGCCGATTAGGTAGAAGAATTAAATAACAAAAATCCCAAATAACCCAAATTAACTACCAATATAATACCTCTACTCCCGCTCATTAGTGCTAAAACGTTAAGACAATTATTACCTTGGTTATGTTGGAGGAAAAGGGTATAGTCTAAATTATACCGACCAATTCAGGAAATTACTCTACCAAAACGAACCGGAACGTCATCATATCGTGGCGATGGCGACCGACAACTACGACGTCGACGCCGGAAAGTAACAAAAAAGAAACCCAAACAAAATAACAAAATTAACAACAAAAATCATATCACAACATTTTTATGGTAGACTGACTTTAACATACGGGGCAATCAAAGATACGGCCACCCTGGGCCTATCCATCCTAGCCAGGCGGCCAAGTCAGCAAAGCACAGCACAAGCCAGGATAAGTACAGGCGCAGGCGACCAACAAATAACGACATTTCTACGAGGACAACGTCGACAACGACCACGACGACGACGATTGGAAAATGTGATGTGTGTGATGATGCCAAAAGGTATATCAGCTGGCGGCAGCCAAAGTAGCAGCACCAGGAACAACAGCAGCAACAACGCGACGCGCAGCAGTCCAATCCAACCGAACCACACACAACCAGAGCGAGAGAATAAATCGGGGAGTAATGAAGACGGACCACACAGAATTGAGCCCCGACCACCCAGTCAATGAATAAAAGACCACACACAGTTTTTTTATTACGAAAAAAAAAAAAAAAAATAAGAAAGATATACGATGACTGAAATATATCGCGCAGCTATACGCCAAGTCAACTGCGTAAGCGTCCATACATATCCGTATTCATAGTGCTGGCTGGCTGCTGCTACTTCAACGGATGCAGATACTAATTTTGTTTCTTCTGGTTGTCTTGGCATAATAATTTGTGTTAATACCCAATTCCCTCGGTAGGAAGGAATTATTAGGGGCATCTATCAAAACTAGACTTCCAAAATGCCTCTAAGTTTTTTTTTTATCCCAGGTTAACATGGTAGAGAGTTGCAACATAGTACATATACGAGTATACATAAAAGTTTTTTTTTTAGGGTCTTTCATCAAAGAGCAATCATGTCGTAGGTATAGATGGAAAGCATTGGCAGAATCTTTCAATGAACAAAAGCAAGGAGAAACATGCGAATAGTTTCGAAGGACTCTGCAATGAAGTTGTTGGATATTATGTGTATATGAACCTACTGATGACAGGCTAATAATTGCTCCAATTTGTTACTTATAATTGTTTGGATAAATATTACAAAGCAATTAATGCACGATTGGATTGCACGAACTTGCTTCTGTAATTTAATGTGGATAGACATTGAGGTTGGGGATTATGGTAATGGCTCAACAATTTTATGATATTATTACAGATATAAGGTATGGACATATTCAAAAAGTGCTAAAACCGATATTTATACAAAAATTATTTGTAAAATTTTTGAATGCAATATTGTTTGAACTAAAATAAACAAAAAAAATAGGAGGCCATAACGGCTCGTAGAGAGCCTAAACCTAGTGACTTACAACTCTTAGCCATTCCTGTGTGCGTGTTACCAGGAATGGGGGGGACCTTCAATTTTCTGGCTATTCCGATCGGCTAATGAGTAGCACTTCTCATGACAAGAGATACTCTTAGAGCATTTGTGAATTTTTCGCAAAAGGCAGTACACCCCTGAAAAACTTTTGCAGCGGCTGAGAATCGAACCCAAGACCTTCTGCATGACAGTCCAACGCATTAACCAGTATACCAAGGGGTACTACTAAAGAGGTTTATTTTGGCAGTCTGTGGCAGCCATGTTGTTTTTGGTGAGTCTGTCAAATCAGTTCATTATTATTCAAGCGTTTTTGCCAAATCATCATTAGAAGTAACAGGATTGAAAAACAAAGACAAAGTCTGTCTGCACTTTAAAGTCAACACTCCAAAGTTAAGCAGCCCGGATGTCAAAAGGCACCAGATCGAGCGAGATCTGATAAGTACTTATTCTCACCGCCCTATGGTGCCAGTATCGCAAGAGAGATTTACTATCGCCTAGTACATTTTCTTAGACGGCTACTGCCAACAGCTGAATCGGACCAGCGTCACCGCTGTGCCACTTTAGTGTCAAATTGCCACTTTTTTTCAGGCTGTGCCACCGGGCCACCACCTTTCAGTCTGTGCCACTTTTTATTCCCCACAAGTAAAACTAAAGTTAGCAATTCACCATGCCATTTTTCCATACCTTTTCATATCTTTCATGCGTACGATACTTATACCATCAAAGTTTTAAAATTCAACCTAACCCACACATTGAAAAAGTGGGTAACATTAAAAATAGTTTGAATAAATACCTATTTTCCGACTTATATGAATTTGTTGCAAACATTTTAACCTTGCCTCATGGCAGTGCCTGCGCTAAGAGGGTTTTTTCCAAGCTAACTTTGATGAAAAACAAACTCACCAACAGACTAAACACTGAAACTTGCGAAAATATGTTGCCTTCTTTAAATTTAGTAAGCAACTGTGATTTAGCTGAGTGGAGTCCAGATGAGCTCCTCATAAAAAAATAAATGGAAACCATCACAGGAAAGTAAAATGTGATACGAATTCTTTTAAATAAATTATTATTTATTATTTATTCATACTTTTATTTATTTATTTATGTTGAATAATCAATACAAAATGAACTGTTAAATTTTTAGTTTTTAGCTTACGTTGCAACAAACCTTAAAATGATTGTTTAAATTATGTGTTTTCTTCAACTCCTATAAATTCGTTGAGATGAGTGTGAAATTTGTTCCCTTAAGTCAATATTCATACATATATGGTGTTGTTTTGTTTTTAATTTTAAGTGCCACCTTTTTTTCTCGAGTGCCACTTTTTTTGCCACTTTTCCAAAATATCCTAAGGTAACGCTGAATCGGACTAGTAGTTTTGTTTTGACCATTTGTGGAAGGAAGCCAGCTTGTCCGCGAATTTTAGAAAAATGGAAAAAGAGCAATATCGGTCGGTGATTCGATTCTTGGACGCAGCGAAATCAAAGAGCGCTGAGATGCTGTGTACGGTGAATCTTCTCCTTCCATGGTCACCGCCAAAAATTGGTATAATAATTACAACGTGGTTGTACATTGATTTTTGATGACCCGCGCCCAGGTGTCCGAAAAATGGCTGCCACGGAGGATAACGTGTCAAAAATCCACGATCTCGTTTTGGGCATGAAAAAACTGTCGGCGCGATGGATGCCGCGTTTGCACACTCCGAACAACAAGCGCAACCGTGAGACCAAATTGGTCGAATTGCACTACGAACTGTTGCCCCATCCACCATTATCTCGAGATTTGGCCCCGTGCGACTTTATTTTGTTTGAAAACTTGAAAAAATAACTCGCCGGCCAGAAGTTTGAGTTGAATGAGGAGGTCATCGCCACCACGGAGGCCTACTTTGCAGACCTCGCGAAAACCGGATGGGTTAAAGAAGTTGGAGCATCGCTGGATCAAGTGTATCGGGCTGAAAAGTGACTATGTTGAGAAAAAAATCGCCACTTATCACCTGTATTCTAAAACATGTTTGATGTGTGTGGCTATGTTTTAAGTTTTAACATATTTTACTGTCATTTTCAGTTCGGTTTTCGTTGTTTAAAATATTTTTCTCAAACTCATGAGTAAGGCGGACGAAAAATTTTGAGTTTAAAAACATGTTGTGAAACTAGTATCATGTTTTAACCGGTGAATAGCTTTTACAAAATTGATTAGAAACTTTGAAAACCGCAACCTTTTACAAGGCCTGGTTTCGGAAATATCGCCACCCAAACACATTTGGTTCGTTCGTTCAACTTTACCTAGGGTTGACCCAGGTTTTCTTGACAACCCTCAGAGTTGTAAAAAAAAACTGTGGTTTTCGGTTTTCAAAAAACACCCAAGGACTGTCAACTGTTTTGTTGACAACTGAAAGCAAGACAAAATAATTCTGTGCTCTGATAAAACTTTGAATTTGTTATAAATTAGTTTTAAAAATGAACGAAAACAATTTTGCGTTGTTGCTGAATGTTTCATCTGATGAGTATAACAAACATTTGATTGCAAACATGCAACATGCGAATCGCCAAACGACAACAAAAGAAATACATATGAAATCTCATATGACTTTTGACAGTTTGATCGTTACCTGAACTCGCCCCAGCAAAATACCTAGATCTACTTCAGTGCGAGTTCAGGGCGACCCCAGGTATCAAAAAACACAGAATTTACTCGCCAGGGTGACTTCAGGTTTTTTAAAAAACGATTTGGAGCGACCCCAGGGTGACTTCAGGGCTCAACGAACAAACCTATTGTTAGGTAGTTAAAGCTCAAAAATCTGTGCAATCAGTGAAATCACTTTGGAGGGCCATATTTCGACAGCCAGACCACGCAGGACGATTTAGCTTGCATGTGTGTGTAGGTATTGAATAGACCTTTCGATTGATGTATATCTTGGTGGGATTGGTGAACTTCGAAAAAATGATGGTTTTTAAAAACAAGTGGCTAGTCCATGATTTTTTCCAAAATTGAGTTTGGTACATCCATGGAAAGGTCTGTTGATTCTCTATTCAGGATTGAAAACTGTAATCCGTTACGAGCCTTGGTTGTGAAAATATCTCCATCCGCTTCCGATGACTTTTTTAGATTTTGGTCAATTTTCAGTAAACTCAATTTGGGTGGCCATATTTCGATAACCAGGCCTCGCAGAACTTTCTGGTTTTCACCCGTGAACAGGTCTTACAAAATTGACTAGAAATTTTGAAAACCGCAACCTTTTACAAGGCCTGGTTTTGGAAATATCGCCACCCAAACACATTGTTAGGTAGTTAAAGCTCAAAAATCTGTGGAATCAGTGAAATCACTTTAGATGTTCATATTTCGATAACCAGACCACACAGGATGAAATATCTCCATCCGCATCCGACGACTTTTTTAGATTTTGGTCAATTTTCAGTAAAATCGCTTTCGGTGGCCATATTTCGATAAACGGGCCTCGCAGAACCTTCTGAATATGGCCACCCAAAGTGATTTTACTGAAAATTGACCAAAATATAAAAAAAGTCATCGGATGCAGATGGAGATATTTCCGCAACCAAGGCTCATAATGGATTGCAGTTTTCAATCCTGAATAGGGAATCAATAGACATTTCCATGGATGTGCCAAGCTCAAAAATTAATTTTTTTTATTAACTTTTGGAAAAATCATGGACATGCAAAATTTTAATTGAATTAGTACGATGCTAAAGCTGTTTTAGTATGATACTAGGTTCACTGACAACCAGGAATGAACACCCTGAGGACAATACAGTCAACCAACATTTAAAATTTAATTTTTTTTTGTCATGTAAATTTTATATAAAAATAATTAAACTTAAGTCACTGTATATAGTTAGGCCCCCTATGAGCCAACAAATGTAAATTTTCATGATATAGTATCTTATTAGTTGTAAGCCAAATTGTAAATAGTATGTTCAATAAAACAAAATTGAAATTGAAAAATGATACTAGGTTAAAACAATGAATTTGCAAATTTTAATCGAATATAGCATCATACTTTCTCTACCCTTTTATTAAAGTTAAAATCATCGAATACCTACTTTATTTTTTTAGTGTCGTGCTAGCTTCATATAACTCTTTGACATTTGCAAACATCAAAACAGGTTCGTGTACTAACTCTTTTACACGAAATGTCATTGTTTTAGGTGTGTTCAGAAGAAATTTATTAAGAAAATTCTTTTAGTACGATACTAGTTAGAAAACGTTTAAAATTAAGAATGAGTTAGTAAACTACTATAAAGTTAGCAAATTGTTAGGTAGTATCATACTATAATACCTTAATAATAGGCTGAAAGGTCTATTCAATACCTACACACACATGAAAGCTAAATTGTCCTGCGTTTAAATATGGCCATCCAAAGTGATTTCACTGATTGCACAGATTGAGCTTTAACTACCTAACAACGTAAAACTAAGTCTAAATGTGATGACATGAATTTATGTTAACGTACTCGGTAAGCTTTAAAACGTTATCTAATTATCAACATTGCCCTAGCCTACGTCTTCAGCAACACCTTCATCAAGATCAACTTCTCAATCACCAACAACAACATAAACACCTTTATCTCTAAATTACCATTCATCATTTTTAATTATTATTAATCTCGAATTTATAGTGGAGAATTGAAACAACTATTCCTATACATATGTTTATTTTAGTGAAATCGAGCCTTAACTTATCTCTTCATGAAGATATATTTTTTTTTTCATTAAGATCTCAATCCCACATGTCAGAAATTGAGACAGATAAAACATGAAATCACAACGATCAAAAACTCTCAGCAAAATCACTTGCACGCACGTTATAACATCGCATATATCACATCCTTAAGATTTCAAATAAAAATAACGAGATTAAGCGGCATATGCAATGATGCATCGCGTCGCGTCGCCCTCCCTAACTCTTCGAAGTGATTAAACTAGAAAAAACATTATGATAAGGATCTTTGCATACATCATTATTCTTGTTTGTGATGTGCAAAGAGGTACGGCGGCGACGGCAAGCGTGCTACATGGTTGAGTTGGAGTGAGGCGATATGTTCACGAGTGCGGATAATGCATCCAACACATTTTGTGGCATAAGGACAATCTCATTTCCATCGGTTTTTTTTTTTCTTTCGTTTTGGTTTCGTTTTTAATTTTACCCCCATGTTACCGAGTTATGTTTTTATCTTGCGGAAGAGTCAGATATGGCATGTGACGAGGCCACCCCAGTGCAGCCAGCGCCGGCCGGCACGGATGTTTTATTTAAGATAGATGGATAGATTTACCAAGCAAACCAACCATATCTAACAGTTAGAGCTTTGAGTGTCGCCTACGGAGACTATGACGACAACGAACGACGACAAGCCCGTTCATAGGTAGGTATGTACTCTATTTTTGTGTTTTGCTGCTGGCTGGCTGAAGTTGATGGTTGATCTATTCGACAATATGTGAACGCGCTTGCTGATGATCTTGATGACTATCATGTTGTTTGTTGATTCTTCATGTTGATCATAACGCCGGCCGTTATTATGGAATCTGTCGCTTTGCATAAGCCCACATGCGAATACGCTTACGCTACCTACTTACATTAACTTACGTTAACAAGCGGGGGCGAACATTTTAAAGAATAATAAATGAATTATTTTGTGAGCAGCATGGCTTAAGAACACTTAGTTGTCAGGCACTGTATACGAGTACGTTTGCTTTAATATTATTAGACAATATGAAAGTATCGGAATATGTATCTACATATGTCATTAATATCATTTATTGCGTTTTCAAGCCCAGTTATTTTAGTTAATAGATTTTGAAAAAATAAAGAATTTCTGGTATTAAATATTGGTTTAAATAAAATAAATATTGGATTGCTGAAAACCGGATGCTAAAACTATAAAATACTCATTTTTCCCATCCCCTGTCGCAGTGGTTCTCACCCTTCCTTTTTGGCTCTACAAAAACTTAAAGGGTTTTTCAATTGGCGGCCATGTTGTTTTGGTGACATCAATCGAACCTGTTGTTAATTATTCAGTTAATGATAAAAAATTCTCATGGCAAGTCACAGCAGGTCGAAATGACTATTCATTAGTGTAAACATTGCAAGCGTTGCGCCCATTTTGTGGTAGACATGGTGGCCCTTCACAATTCACTCTCCGATATTTAGTGACCAAATTTGAGACGACCGGTTCGGTAATAAATCACCGTAATCCATGAATGTGTACAAGAGAATCCGAGGCAGTCGATTCCTCGCATGCAGAAGAACTAGGACTTTCGCAGACTTCCACTTTTCAACATGGCCAATTATGCATCGTACACCCCTACAAGATCCAACTAACCCAAGAGCCCAAACTTCATAACATTATACAACTCCTTTTGTTCGCTGACCGAGCTTCGGAGCATTTGAAAGAGGACCCAAATTTTAAGTGAAAATCATCGCATTTTTCGATGAATGGCTGTTGTTTTTTTGTTTATATATAATTCACATATAATTTTCACAGCAGGAAGGCCGGCGGTACGTACCACATAGCGGACGATTGACATTCTGCATGAATGGTTTGAGGGTACGATTATCTCTCGCAGAGGTGACGTAAATTGCCCCACCAAGGTATAGTCCCAGACTTTTTCTTGAGAGATTTCCTGAAGACGCAGGTCTATACGAACAAACAGTCTCGTGAGGTCCTTGTCTTTATTGTTTTTAGCTTGAGTACGTTTTCCGAATAAGGACCATCCGTTCAACTTACAAAGTTCAAAAAATAAATAAACCAGTCTGATGACATTCAATCACGTCGCTAAGCTACACTCATGCTTTTCTACACAACACAGTAAAAAAAAAAAACGGTAAAAATTTGACATCAGCGACGAAGAAAACTACATTTTCGCATTTGGAGCACATAGAATCGACGTATCTCGTTATCATGAAGAGTAATTAATGCCCCTTCTTTAAAATATTTGCCAAATCTGGTTTTCTGCAAAACTCTATCGGTTAAACTACTTTAACCCAAAAAAATATAGCCCACTCTGAAGGAAATATAACAAAATAATTTATTTTAATTTGAAAACGGTTTTCCTATTTACCCGGTATGTCATAGTTTCAAAAGATACCTTCATCAGAATCCAACAAAATCCGAAAAATATTACACAGAAAACTTCAATATGAACGATTTCATTCAATGAAACGACTTTCATTCATGACTTTTGCCAACTCACAAACATACTTACGTAGGTATACGCTCTCAAAGTAATTGCTCCAACCTCCGCTGCTCCTATCCTAGATATTTTCTCAGATTATTTGTATTCGGAGTAATGAGTCGGAGTCTAAACCCATTGGATTGCCATTGTTTTGTTATATAAGCGAGCAGCAAAAAGAGAAACAGCCCAAGAATTATAGAAGAGGGATACAAAAAAAAAAATCGAGAGAAAAACTACCAAAGCACGAATAACAAATAACCATACGTTTATTAAATGGAAACGAAACGACCGCCAACAGATACATTCGAGGTATTAATCGCTTAACGTTATCTCCAAAGAACCTCTTAAACAAAACGAGAAAAAAGCTATGCATTTGCATAATTGAGCCACATTACGCGGCCGACGATGTGTGTGGTCCGCCATGCCCGAACCGTATACAACCACACACATCTCGAAATCGCGTTGAGGTCCTGAGAATAATGCACTGCAGTTTGTTACATTGGCTTTGGCATAAGAGCAATGGGAGTGGAGTCTGGAGAAGCTGAATGGAGGGTGACACGGCATACAACGCTGGTGCGGCGGGACACCCGGGACGGGAGTGGAACAAACGAGGAATGGCTAAAATGACTACATCCTCAACTACAACTCAACTACTACAAATAAATGGACTACACATCAAGAATGTGTGTCTTCGTTCAATCTTACAGCTGTCTGTCGCCGTCCGGCGATTAAAAATGTGGCGGGCCTATAGATGCCTGAGATGAGATGTGAGATGTCCAGGTTCCAGGCGGCATGCAGGGCTACAAGTAGGTATCTCTAAAAATGTGTGGTACTATGTGTAACACTATGTGACCAATTAGAGTTGGATAATTTGTGTGACCACCGGTGAACAGCTTGCACATAATTAACCCCGATTATTATCGCACTGGCATGCATGGCATACACTCGACTGGATTAACATGTTAACTATCGTCGAAAACTGGAGCGCAATTCATAATTTTTTTTATGGACTGCAGCAACATCTGATTTGGATCTGATAACAGTGTTGAAATCGGATTATGAATGCTTTTGACAGCTTGTTTGGAAATAAAGTTAGTTTTGCCCATTTTGCCACTTTAGTGGTAGACATAATATGGCTAATTGATGAGGTTTTTCGAACTGATTTGTTTTATTTTTTACTACTTCAATGGTGGTGAGAAATAACTGTCCCCAATTTGAATTCAACAAAACGTATTTGAGGACAGTCTAAACCAACAAAAGTAAAGACACAGCCTACATGAAATCACAATGTACATACATATATAAATGTATGTATGATAGTTCGTTAGGGCGTAGGACCAGATAAGACTGAAGGGTATTCCAATGGGGTTCTCCAAACTTTGCGGCCATATTTTTAAAGCTACATCTGTCAAATCGGCTGTATTTATTAAGTCTGTCTTTTGAAATCAACATAGGGAGTCTGAGCGTACAACAGAATGAAAATGATTAAATTGTTTTATGAAAGTGGGTCTTCTGTAAGATAAGAGCAAAATTTCACGCGCTTCGCCAATTTTATAGTCCTTCCGAGAGGACTGACTATTCGTCAGTGGTGGATAAATTCAAGTCGATTCAGTGAAAAATCCGCCAACATCCGTACGTCAACAAAACGCAAGATTTGCCGAAAATATCACCACTGTCCGTGAGAGTGTGAAGGAGAATCCGAGGTAGTACATTCCTCGCCGTGCACAAGAATTCGGCTTTTCGTAGGCCACAACTTCATGACCTGGGTCTACTACCGTACAAACCTCAACTGACCTAGGGGCTTCGAATTAACTTCCATAGATAACGATGTATGTTTGTTCACTAGACTCTACAACAGTTGACCCTAATTCCAATCATATTCATCTACGAGGCCCATTTCTGGATCGTCAATGACCAAAATTGTCGAATTTGGGATGACCAATATTTGGTGTGGTTTTTGGGCTGGGGGCATCATCGGTCCAAACTTCTTTGAGAATGACTTTTGCCAGGTCATCACATCGGTAGATGATAGCTTATTTCTTTTTGCCTGAATTGGACACCGACGCACGACATTTGCTTTCAACTAGACGGGCGCTAAGTGCGATTTTCACTCTTCTTCTAACTTCAGTTCCAATAAAGTCAGAAACTTTGCAGTGTTAACTTTGTAAGTTTGGTTTTATTACTCAAAATTTAAAAGGTTATGAAAACTTGACCAGCGAAACCTCTAAATTGTTATCAGTACTTATAATAAAGAAAAGTTCCCTCATAATTTGGAGCTGTTTTGATACTACCCTGCTTAAGAAATTTGGCCATAAGCTTCATAAGCTTAGAACTTGGCATACTTTAATATCTTAATACTTTTCACGGCTGACTTGTTCCACACAGGGAATGAACTGAATTTAATAAAAATTGCGTATTGACGAGGTCCTCACAGTCAACTGATGAGTCCATGTGAGACCGCCGGGACGAAACGCCAATTTTTATGGACTAAAGGCCAAAAAAGCTATTTTGAATCAATTTCCCATATAACTACTTTTTTATTTTCTCAAGAACAGTACAATCGATGCAGATAATTTTTCTTATGTAGAAACTTCTTAAAAGCTTAAATAATCTATTTTTGATACTCAAAATTGATACCCAATTTTTTTTTTAAATTTTGTGTATACAAAATTATATAAAAAAAAATATTTTTTACGGCGAATTTTTTTTTTTTTAATCTAAAACATAATTCTTTTTTTATTAAAATAGATTGAACTAATAATGTGAAAGTCAAAAATCATAAAAATGGTAATATTGTAGGTACTGGTAGAAACGCCCTCTTAATTATATTTTTTCATAGAATTGTATATCGTAAGAATTCAGCGAAAAAGAAATTAAGATCATCAAAATTCTAGGTGCCGTTTTCGAGAAAAATAAGATTTTCGGAAAATATTTTTGAACATTTTGTATGATGGGTACAGTCATTTTTTGATAAAAGATTAATTTCGCTCCTACATCTTGTAGATAATATTAAAACACTATTAACTGTCAAGTTTTAAAAACATTAAACATGTGGTTCTCGAAATATTGATTTCTCAGTTAAAAATGTATTTTTTTAAATTTAAAAAATATCAATTTAAATACACAGTATTCTTAAAACTAATAAAATAAAATAATAAAAAAAATATATATGTATATATATTTCAAAGAGAGTTACCAATATCATATTTTGGAAATTTATCTTTTACTAAAGGAATTTTTGTTTTCTTAGATCTGTTTAAAAAAAACTATTTTTTAAATTTTCGAAAAAAACTTGTCGGGGACCAAATTTAAAAATGCTTTCTACCAATTTTAAGGAAAATTAATTCAAATCTCGAGTTTGATTTTTTTAACGAATGCATAACTTGCATAATTATTTCGCAAGTAAAAATAAAAAAAAAATCGAGTATACGCCCTGTGTGCCATAATTCTTGAAGGAACTTATCATGAGTATACTGCAACTTTCTTACTTTCTACTGCTGTTTGGCAACATCAAATTCTCGACATTAGCCGTATAACCTGACTCGTATCTCAATGGATTCATTGTGGTCCCCAGGTTATAGGCTTTGTAGAAATAGGAAGGGTAAGAGGAAAGATTTAGTGAAAGTCTTAAGGAAACTTTGGTGCATTCTATACTTTTCCTTCTCCAGGAATAACAGTACCCAGAGTACTTTTGGCTTGGTTTGATGATGAACCATTTTCGATCAGTTCATCAGCCATTTTTGTTTATTAATATCACTATGCTATCGATACTATCGAAGGGTAACTGAATTTGTTTCCCTGGGCAATCTTAATCCACTGCGGCAACGAATAACTAGTTTTGACTTCTTGACAATTGACGAAATGGCTCTGATTGCCATCTGGCCATCTATGAAGATATCATTGTTCGTCAGTTCACATGTGGAAAGATATTTATTATTTGTTGGCTTTATTAGTAAGAACAAACATTCCCATTAACTATGGAATACAATGTCGTTCAAGTGGCTGCCTTGTCTGGTTTTGCAGTAGCGCATTCTGTCACTTCAATTTTCCAAGACCTTGTTGATAGTTTCGGGCTGTAGCTCACGGATTGCTTGGATAATATTGGCCCTAATTGCTTAAATCGTTTGCGGATTGTTGGCATAACATCTGTCCTACACAGTTCCCGACAAAAAAGCTCAAAGTAGTCAAATTGTAGCTCCGATGCAGTCAATTGACATCGCCAAGACGGCAGATAACACGATTTGGGAAAGATCGTGCAAATCCATGTTTTCAATTTAAGTAAGAAAAGGCGGTTAACTTAGCTTTGTTACACCCACTGTTGACCGAAACGTTGTCTACAATCCGCACTGCACCGTCACTCTCTGTGGATGCGTTGGCTTCTAGATAATAACGTGCGGGTTTTCCGAGCCCCGTATGTTTCTTAACATAGCCGCAGAAATGAAATTGCCCCTCGTCATAAAAGATTATTTTTCGCCCAAAATCGTTGTCCAATTCAAACTGTTTTAAGGCTGAAACAGCGAAGCGGATGGTCGTGCGTCAATTGGACCTTGTAAGCGAATAATCCGAGATCTTTGTGCAGAATTCTTCCCAGGCAAGTGCGAGAAATTTTGAGCTGTTGAGATCGATGGTGAGTTCATTTTAATGAATTGAGTCTCACACTCTCGTACCTCACCGTACGACGACTTGTATACAGCAGGCGCAGTGGGTGCTTCATTTTGACCAAAACTTCTTTTCAAAAAACGCACTGTTTGGACTACATAGCACACACTTTGGAAATAAGTTTTCAATATTTCCCAACGTTGTTTAAGTGTAAAGCGGCTCATTTCGTTCCGCGAGGGTATGATACTGACTGTCTGTCGATATTTGAAGATTTATGATTTAAACGAACGTAAGGCAAGTATAAGACGAATAAGAGAAAAGAATAAAAGTTAAGTTTGATAGGGGTTCCCGAGAGGGTTTATTTACATATCTGTTTCTTTTTGTGTTGGTTATTTAAATGTATTGTTTTGGTGTCTTTCTGTATGGTTCACTAGACGAACTTGAGAAGAATGTTAAGTAAAATTAACTTCTGCAACGTCCAGGCAGCAGCTTTGTGTAACGGTTTCTCAATATTCTAGTGAATTCGGAGTCTCCACTTTATTCCTGCATGACAACTTCAATAGAACCGGTATGTTAGTTATAGTATAAGATTTGAATAAAATTGAATTAGGCTGAGAAGCTGTTAAAACACAGTTGGGAAAAGGTGTCAAAAATATGGTCTGGAGTCTATTCCCAAATCTATAAAATGAAAATCATGGAAGACATATTCTCAAATGCAAATTGTCATTCTAGAAAACGTCAAGACAACTTGTTATCGTCGGGGTAGAGTGAGTTATGGGAATGTTCCACAACCATATCAATGTCATCAATGGTAAAAATGAAAAGAAGAGGAGCTCTGTGGCTGCCCAGGGAGTCCCCGGAGATAGCTCAAAAGGAGCTGAAGTAAGCAGATTTGAAACAAATATTATATTCCTAGCAGTTTTCTAGGTAGGAGAAAATCCATTTGAAGAACATAGGCTCAAAGCCGAGTATTAGTCAAAGACTTTACTAAAATCAATTGAGACAACATCGACTTCCTTCCCATTCTCTATATGGCTAAGAGGGTAACGGACAAATTCAACAAAGTCAGTGCTTAAATTTCTACATTTTGGAAAAAAGATAATGCCTTCTTATTGTTTTTGAACAATTTCCTAATAGCCTTAAGGTTATGTCAACATACGAGTACAACTGAAAACATATTAAAATGTTAATGCCAAACGAACAATACTTAAATTTAATAGATATATTGTCTTGTTTTATATTTACATATCTTCAATTATTAAACAACAACAGCACCTACACAAAACATTTATTACTTTTAAGTCATAAAATTTACATGCATTTGGCGCCCCCAGCAAATTCTAGCCAATTGGAAAAAATGTTTCAAATCAAAGGAAGATTAGCTATAAATGAGTAATTTTATTGCTGGCATAAAGCAATAACTTTAAAATATGTCACGTATAATAAATAAGCGGATAGTCATTTAATTCATACTCGTACATGCGTCACACGTAGTTAATAAAAATAAAATATTTGTATATGTCCATTGTTCCATTTTAACAAATTTTGGTGACGTATTACCATCGGTATAAGCGTTGTGGGTGGTAAAACTACCTCAACGAAATTTTATATTGATTCTTATGTTTGAGACAATTGCTATTTGACCGATGGCTATTTGATGTGTTAGCAGAGCTATAAAGCTTCATAAGGATTTACGTGATTGAAACTTCATTCGACTCGATATTAAAAAAAAAAAGAAAACGGTAAGAGTTTCATTGAGCCTACGTGTGAATTAGCATGTAACACTTTTGAACAATCAGATTTGATTGTTTTAGAATTTTAACGATTACTCCGGGATAACTAATAAAAAACATCTTAAAACTTTGTGTGGAAACTTAACCATTCATCAAGGAAGTGTTAGAAAAAATTGACATAAGAAGGCGTTGTATTAATTGTTTGATTGTGATGTAAATGCAAAGAGTCTAAATCTCTATAGAAATTGTGTCTTTAGACACTTAAAAGGTTTCGATTAGTCGAGTTCGAGTCAATGATCAAAGATCAAAAAAGGATGGAACTTCTTATTTCAAATTTTGATGTTTGATGTTGTTCTTTGATTTGTTTTGGTATTGTTTGAAATGATAAAGTATACTTAGAGAGGATAATCCTTGGTATAATGGTTAGTGCGTTGGACTGTCATGCGGAAGGTCTCGAGTTCGATTCTCAGCCGCTGCAATAAAGTTTTTTTCAGGGGTGTACTGCCTCTTGCGAGGAATTGACAAATCCTCCAAGAGTATCTGTTGTCATGGAAAGTGCTGCTCATTAGCCGTTCGGAATTGGCAGAAAATTGTAGGTCCCCTCCGTTCCTGGTAACACGCACACAGGAATGGTTGAGAGTTGTTGTCACTAGATACTGGGGCCAAATTACCGCACCAGTTATCGAGTAATACGTGACTGAATTATGTGAGTTTGGCATTACCGCTTACGCTATCGAGCAATAAATTACTCCAATTTGACATTTTCATTCGATCACTGATGGGACTCACTCACTCGTCACTGAAGCGGTAATTCGGCCCCTGGTTCACTTCGAGCTGTTGCACCACCAAATTTAATTTAATCTTTTTTAGAGAGGATAACACTAACACCTTTTAAAAAAGTAGGGTAAACAAGTATAATTATGGATAAAGGCTGAAAATCTATTTTCTAAACGTAGATAAATGATGAGTTGATTTGGAAACATACTTGATAGGTGAAGCTTCAAGAACACTTTTAATAGTCAAAATTGCGACAAAAAATAAGTGAATAGATATCAGGTACCTATTGCACCAACTACAAATTACAAGCACAAATTCGTGACTTGTAATTCACAAGTACAAATTTGTGTTTAAAAAAAATTAAAAATATAAAGGTCAATGATATTCCACAGAATATTTTAAAGAAATATTATTTTATTTTGTCACAACAATCTCTGTTGTTATATAATTTGATAATAATTAGTTTTCATTTTATTCTAAAAACAATATTTACAAAAACTATTTGATATTATCGAAAACTCTTCAATAGAGTATAAAATAATAAAGTACACTAAATATAAGTTATTACATTTCGGCTATCCTGATTTCACAATCGACCTCGATTGTATATATTTAAAATACATAAATTTAAGTGCTGCCTTCAAAATCCAAACTGTTTTGATCAACCCATTTTTTTAACCTGGTTGAATCTAAGATTCCATGATATGGTATCTGTGTAACTTGAAAACTTTCAATATCTTCAATTAAATATCTATCATTAGCTAATTTTTTCTTAACAATATACGGGCCACGGTATTTAGGTATTAATTTTTTGCTAGTCCCAACGGAATTGTCAACATTTTTTATTACCACGAAATCTCCAATGTCAAATTGCTTAGGTAAAGAATGATGTTCGTTGAAATATTGCAAATTATACAATTGGGACCTTTCAATTGCTTTTGAGGCGTCATTTCGCAATTTAGCTAAATCTATTCTGTCGGGATTTGAATACTTTTCATCCAAATACTCAGTCAGCTCATCGACGATACATCCTCTTTGTTCTACGCCAAACAATAATTTGCTCGGCGAGTTCTTTGTACTTGCATGATTTGTATTATTTAAAGCATATTCTACTTTTGTTAGTTTTTGTCGCCAGTCTGTCTGCTCAGGAGATTCTGTTAATTTCGCTAACATCGCTTTTATATTTCGATTAACACGCTCGACTTGACCATTTGATTGCGGTGATGCAACAGCAACTTTAATATGTTCGATATTGTGTTTCTTGGCGAAGTTACTAAATTCTTGAGAAGTAAAACTAGTACCTCGATCACTTATTATTCTACGGGGACGACTAAAGTAATCAAAATAGCGTTCAAGAGCATTAATCGCTTCTCTAGCTCCAGGTACATTTACTATATAAAGTTTGACAAATTTGGTAAACCCGTCTACTACTACAAATACATATTTGTTTCTTGAATTTATAGACGGCAGTGGACCAAAATGATCTATATGTATTGTATCAAACGGCTCTGATCGCTTTGGTATGTTATATAAATTTCGTTCATTGCTTCTTTGGGGTGCTGTATTAAATATACACTTTAGACAGTTTCTAATAAATCTTTGGAATTTTTCTTTGACATTCGGAATCCAGTAATGTTTTTTAAGTTGGTCAACACATTTTTCAGTGCCTAAGTGACCACACTTTTCATGAATCGATCTTATAATGTTTTCTTCTAGTTCTTTTGGTACGTACAATTGCCGCCTATTCTCCAACCCAACCCGAAAAACTAAACCATTTTCTAAAATATACCCAGGTATTTCACCCTTCTCCAATCTATTCCTAATTGATAGAATATTTTCATCACGTGCTTGAGTGATTTGAATATTTTTGTCTATGTCTTCATTTGTCACAGCGGCAACTATTGGTAAACGGCTAAGCGCGTCAACATGTGCCATTCGTTCACTCTTTCGGTGCTGTACTTGGTAGTTGTAATTCTCAAATATCAGAGCCCATTTAGCTATACGTGGATTAACATCCCTTTTTTTTTAGTGTTTGAGATAGAGCTTCACAATCAGTCACTATTACAAACGGTAAACGGTCCAGAAAAGTATTAAATCGTTCCAGGGCATAAACTACTGCTAACGTTTCTAGCTCAAAACTTATTAATTGTGATTCTCCCACTGTTGTCTTTTTAGAAAAGTAAGCAACTGGGTGGAACTTATTATCGTTTTGCTTTTGCATGAGAACTGCACCAAAACCATGTGAGCTCGCATCACAATGTAATTCTGTTTCTCGCTTAGGGTGATAAATTGCAAGTATTGGAGATGTTATAAGTTTACTTTTTAATTTTTCAAAGGCTACAGTACATTCATCAGTCCAATCAAATTTAGCATTCTTTTTTAATAAGTTTGTCAACGGTCTAGCTATGCATGAAAATCCAGGAACAAAGCGGCGGAAGTAAGAAAACAGGCCATTACATCTTTGGACTTCTTTAATATTTTGAGGCATCGGATATGTGCGTATTGCTTCTAAATGGTTTTTATTTGGGCGAATCCCATTTTTATTTATATTAAAACCGAGGTATTCAATTTCATTGAACGCAAATCTGCACTTCTTCATATTAAGTTCTAGTCCAGCCTCTCTTAGTAATTGCAATACCTTGGTAAGAATCTCAATATGAGTGTTCATGTTTTCGGTTGCTATACAAATATCATCAAGATAAACAATAACTAAACCTTTATCAATTAACGGCTGTAATGTTAAACAAATATACCTTTGAAAAACAGCAGGCGCGTTTTTTAGACCAAAAGGCATATAAACATATTCATACTGTCCAAAAGGTGTAACAAATGCTGTATACTTTATAGATTGTTCGGCAATTTTTATATGATGGAATCCGTCTTTCAAGTCTAATGTTGTAAAAACGTTTTTATTTGCAAAATACTCTAAACAATCTTCTATCAACGGCAAAGGAAAATTATCTCGTACTGTATGCTTATTTAATGCACGGTAATCAACACACATTCGAATTTCACCATTTTTCTTTCTCACTAGCACAAGTGCTGATGCATATGGGGAATTACTTGGCCTAATTACACCCTTTTCCAAAAGTGTGTCAATTTTCTTTTGTACTTCAGTACGTTCAAAATAAGAAATCCGTCGGGGTCGACAGTAAACTGGTACATCTTTTGTCAACGTAATATTCATGCAATAGTCCGTATTTTTTGTCTGTATCCCGAATTTCAAAAAGTATTCTTCAAGAGCTGTTTTAATTGCATTTAAATAAACTAAATCCAAAAACTCGTTTATATGTATTTCACAATTTTGCATATTGCAGGTCCCAACTGCACTCACCAACATTTCTACATCAACAAAATCATTCAGCTCTTTATCAGTTTCAAGTTTAATTGTTTCTAATTTTAATTCATCAAAAATAGGACAAACTTCTTCAGTCGGAACTTTACAATTTTTGGTTTGAACTTTAAATTTATCAATACTTTTTCTAAATATATTATCGGAATCAATTTTACTACCACGATCTACTTGGTTTGGATTTTTTAATAACTCAAAAGAAATAAGTGCACTCAGAGTTTCTTTTGATAATTTAATTAATTTATTTTTCGTTTCCTTTTCTTTTAATTTCATTAGTAAACTGCGGTTATAAACTCTCTTTAAGCTACATAAGTAAATGTTTAATTTATATAAAGCATCACGTCCAATAAGCATAGGTATAATGGATTCGTCATCGGGAAGGACTATGAATTCATGCGTTACAATCTTTCCTCGAAAATTAATTTTACAATTTATTTTCCCATATGTACTCAAATATTTATTTCCCATTCCTCGAAGTAGGGTTTGTTTTTTCTTTTGGAAAACGAATGGCACCAAAGATCTTTTTACAAAACTACATGAGCTTCCGGTATCGAAAAGAGAAAAACACGACTTATTCTCAGTGCACTTATTTTGTTTGTCAATGAAGGCAACACTTACCATTTGGAACGCCTTTATCTTTTCTGAGTCTTCATCTATTTTGTTGTTGGATTCTGAGTTGCAGTCATCTTGATTTTCTTTTTCTTCTTCTACTCCGGCAGTTAAAAACTTCTTTTTAGGACAATTTTGATACAAATGTCCAATTTCATGACAAAAGAAACATGAACTTCGTGGGCGTTTTGGCTTTTGACACTGGCTTTGATAATGCCCATATTCTAAGCAGTTAAAGCATCTAATCTGTTCAATACTAGGTCTTGACAATTTATTGGCAATTACAGGAGCATAAACTTTCTTTGACGTTCCAGCGGTAACAGTAGGTAGGACATCTGAGAACACAGTTTTCATTGGAGTACTAGGACGCAAACGTCTTTTCTCATATCGGTCTAGTAGTAACTTCAATTGTTTTAGGGAAGTTGCGCTCATTAATATAGCAACATTACTGCTCCGGTCATTTAGCCCATCAATGATACACTCTATTAAGTCTGCCTCAGGAATATTGGCGTGCGAGGCAATTTCTTGCATTTCAATCACATACCTTTTAATAGATTCATTTGACTTTAAACTTCGTGATTTCATCTTTTGGAATACTTCGTTAATGGTGTACAGACGACCAAATTCTTCCATTAAAGCTTTTTTGAGGTTTTCATATGTATGAAGAGCAGTTGTACGTAAGAAAAGTTTTGCTGTACCACTTAGAACACGTCGTACGCTCACGAATTTGTCATGATCATTGCATCCCAATATTACAAAAGCGTCTTCAATGTCTTCAAACCACTTACGAATGTCGTAATTATCATCACCATTAAAAGGTTGTACCATTGATTCAAAAGCCAGGAAATCGAATTTCCTGGTTTCTACTAAACCCAACTCGTCCTTCAATTTTTGTAATTCTTTTCGCTTTCGCAACAACTCTATTTCCTTGTCCACACGGTTCATTTCTTCATCGAGACCATTTACTTCAATGACTTCAGTTATTCTTCCTAAATCTTCATGTTGTTGGCTATCATCGCCATCAGGATAACAGTTTCCTCTCTTGGACACCAACTCATCATATAATGGCCTTAATTCAGCCACAGTTGCCGTTTTCTCAAAAAGCACATTCGCTGCCGTCAAAGCTTCAATCAAGGCTTGGCGCTGAATATAAGCCATGTGAAAGTTAGAAAAAAAAAATTTTTTTAATCCGAATCCCACTTCTGAGTTATAAAGGTCAATGATATTCCACAGAATATTTTAAAGAAATATTATTTTATTTTGTCACAACAATCTCTGTTGTTATATAATTTGATAATAATTAGTTTTCATTTTATTCTAAAAACAATATTTACAAAAACTATTTGATATTATCGAAAGCTCTTCAATAGAGTATAAAATAATAAAGTACACTAAATATAAGTTATTACAAAAATGAAAAAATCTCAATTTTTTACAAATTTGTTAAAAAATGCTTGTAATCACAATTTTGTAAGATAGGGCAATAGGCCCCAGGATAAGATTTTCTTGGATCAAATTTAATATTCTAGGAGAGAAAATTTTTTTGAATTAGAAGATATGTTATTGTAAATTTATAGGCCAATTTTCGATTGCTTTTGATTTTAATGTTTTAGGGTGTGTAGAGACCAAGCTTCATTTTGGGTCCTTTTTTTTGGCAGAAATTGGAATAAATTAAATTCACGACTTGATCGCATTGAAGATGAATCAATTATAAATATAATGGAACAATAATGTAATAAAATTGTAAAGTAGAAAGTACGAAAATATTAAATGTCAAAAGTACTTACAAAAAAAGTAATAAAGAGAGATTTTATTATTTCAGAACATTGCCATAGTCAATTCTTCATTCTTCATTCAAATTCAACCAATCCTTAAAAATTTCACCCTTAATGCTCCATGCTCAATTGTGAAGATATTTACAGAATATTTCAAAAGAAGCTCTTCGATTCCCGATATATAATCAATCTTGCTATACTATTTTGAGAGATAATGTGCTCATGTAGTATTGTTAAAGAATTAGGCTCAGAACAAAATTTCTCCCATCTGTGTTTTGCTAGGCTCTTGATCATCGAATAGAAAATCGATAACCGCAATCAGGATGTATGTTTTGACGTGCATTACCCTTAGTGTGTAGTTAATTTTTGGATAGGTTAGGTTAGAAGGGGTGATGATACGACAGAGCCGTACAATCTCACTCAGATCTCAATGGATCTATCGCGCTCTCCAGGAAGTAGATACAATAAGTGTACTGGAAGAGGAGGAAGAAGATTCAAGGGAGTTTAGGTATTCGATTCCTCCCTGAACCATCCTAAATTCTGAATGAATTTTAGGATATTCTCAAATCGTAGAAAAAATATTCTCCACCTCTTCATATTGACAGGCACTACACAACGAACTAATGCCCATTTCGCTCATGTGGATTTCCATTGTATTTTTGCCCGTAAGGACTACAGTTCAAATAGATAGTTGGGGCTTGCTTATCTTGAGTAATTACTCTGTTTTTTTTTTCCTGAAAATAATCGGCCATAAAAAAAAAAAGGAAGTTCTGGTGAATTTTTGCTTTTCTCTTGCTACCGTTGAGATGACCCGTTTTTGACTCGTCCTTTTCAAATTTTGTTCCCGTATAAATCTGTGGTTTGGATAGTTATTGCTGATCCAGATTTTTGAAGTAAAACTTCTTTTCCGGCGTTGGGGATAAAAAATTTTCTATGCAGCTCTCAGTGACATATCAAAACGACACGTTATCCGTCAAAGACAGCGACATGTTTTTGGAATTCAAAACGTTTGAACGTTTATAGGTAGAATCTTACAGAGGCTTTGCTTGAAGGAAAAGAAGTTTTACTTCTACCGCTCATACGTCAGTACACACAACCTTTTTTATTATATTTTCGATGGAAAACTTCAAAAGACACTTAGTAATATTCGGTATCAAGTAGTGTGAGACTCTCACCACACCAAAACCACCGGGATCATAACCAATCTATGAAAGATCGACAAAATCACATTGGGGGAAGTTTAAACTTTTAATACTTTCAAATAGCTTTAAGACAATCAGCTCATGAGGCTTGATTCTTCTAAGGCTAGCCGCGCAATGGCAACTGTGATCAAAATCAAATAGTTTAATCACCAGTTGATAGAGTCCCGCGCACTGGCAACTCTTTACTCATGCTCACACTCTTTTTTCTCTTGCGTTTATAGAAAACATCTCAACTGTTGCGAATTCATTTAAGGCAATCGTTTAGTTTGTGTCAAACATAAACTTTTTAGTTGCTCGAATCGAGTTGCTCTAAGTGGGCAGTATCCTATACAAAGCCCATATGTTTCATTTAAGCAACTAAACAGTTGCGAAACTAAAAATTGAATGTGCGCGCCTGGCCTAAGTGTCCGAACATTGCTTCTTACATTTAAGACGGTTTCTATCTCGGAGCTGGTATGACTTCGCAGTCACTGATTATGTGATGTTTTTCAACCACTTCTGCGACCATTTAAATTTGAAGTTCACTATGTAGATCGCTATTTCTTATATACCAAGGGGGCATTTTTATCCCTTGAAGGACTTTGTTTTAGAATTTTTGGATGGGTTCAGCATTTGTTTTCTTTCTACAGCTCCATAGCTAGATATCAAACGGGTTTTAGCACTTATTTGTTCTGGATAGATAGGCCACAGTTCTGTCCTAGTGACCAGAACATTTTTCTGAATTTTAAGTTCTCTTTCCATTTAAGCCAATATTGATACAGCATTATGGGTGGTACAAATTGGAATATTATTTAGTTTTTGTTTGTAAAGTTTATATGCGTCGATTTTGTTTCGTTTAATTTGATACGCCATGGTTCCGGTCAATCTCTAACTTTATCGGCTGCATTTTGCAGTTTCACTGTAGTCTTCGTAACGGATTTATCAGGCACCAATATCGCAGTATCGTCAGCAAAGGTGAACATGAAAGCGTCCACTGGAATATCCCTCAACAAATACAGGGTTGGTCCTAGGACACTTCCTTGGGGACATCGGTTTCAATTTTCTTAAGTTCGAAGTAATTTTGGTGGTACAGTAATCTAAAGAGTCGTTTCGTAACGTACGATTTCAGTATTTCGTAGTACTGCCTGGGAAGGTCCCTATGCAGTTTGTACTCAAGTTTCAAATGCCAAACCTTATGAAAGGCTTGTGCAACATCAAAGAATAGAGCTGAACATATGTACTTGTTTTTCTTTAAGTGTTTTTTCTATAACATCCGTAATTTTATGCATGTGGAATTTTTATTTGTTAATCCAAACTGATGGTTCGGAATTAGTCTTCTTTCTTCTATCTTTTTTTCTTAGCCTTTTTAGGAGCATAATTGGTATAAGCGATATACAAAGGTCTGTAAGATGTAACTTCTGTTGGTGGCTTGCCTTGCTTATGGTATAACCATAACTTCACACATATCTAAGCTTAAGGCGTGCGTTTATTATAAATTGTGAGTTTTTTTTAAGACTTCTGAAGGCATTTATTTCAAAGCCTGAGCAGTTATTAGATCGTACCCTGTTGATTTTTTTGTTAGATAGCACATGCTTCTTACTTCTTTGAGCGTGACAGTGGGAATTTCACATTAGTCGCTACTATTAACAAACTGTAAGTCATCTGTAGCTGTATTTGCTAAAAATGGCTTAAAGACATTCACAAGATTTTCAGCGAAGATGTCAGTCTTCTGTTTTGGGTTTCTGATCCAATTTCCATCTTGAGATTTTACGAGTATTGGCGGGTTTCGTTTCGGCGGCCTTTATAGGCGCTTGCTTGCTTTCCATAAGGAATATTCGGTAGAAGCATCCATCGTCAAACTTTTCAGGAATCTATTAAGTGAATCATTTTTGAATTCACTGATTGTTTTCTTTTTTTAATTCATTGTTAAGAGGGTTGAATACTGACTTATCTTCGAGCTTTTCTTTTTTCTAATATCAGCTTTTTTATTTCGACAAGATGTTTTATTTTTGTTTCTCTGCATATTGACATAGTTGGAGTACCTACTTTCCTCTGAAGCCTGTTGACATCAGTAATAAATTGCTCTATCATGATCAAGTTGTTCAATTGTTTCCATAGGGTATCTGAGGTTTATAAAACTTTCAATCTTATCTCTGAACTCGTTCCAGTTTGTTCTCTTATGCACGAGACTAGGATTCCTTTTTCTATAATTTCTACCTCACTCAGTGACAAAATTACTGGAGTATGATATGACGATAAATCGAAATTACCTTCGATTCTTATATGATTTCGGTATCGGGCATTACTGAAATTGAAAGTATATATTGAATTATTGACAGTTGTCATATTCATTGTGACAGAACTAATCCACCGTATGCATCGATGCATGCAGAGATACTGTTTGCACATTTGTTAAAGTCATTGGCCCTTAGTAATAGACATTCATAGAATCGGTTTTAAAGTCACTTTTTGTTAGATGTAGATAAGTTGCTGTCAGCCAGCCTCTTATACATCAGCTATATTAACTTTCTTTTTGCATAAAGTGGCAACTTCTCATATTTCCTTTTTTATATACTTTCGTCTCTTTTTATTAAAAGAGTACCTAACGTTTAAGTATTTTAAATTTTGCTTGTCATTTTATGTAAAAACCTAACCTAAATCATATCTCGCGCCTTTTTGTAAATTATTGAAGAATTCATTAGAGGTATTTTTATATTCTTATTTTAACTTAATATAAAGTATTTTTCATTATTTTTATATGTAGATTAAATTGTTATTGGATTAACTAGTTCAAAATTGTTGCTTTTTCGTTATATAAGAATACCAATTGTAAGTAATTTTACAAACTTTATTGAATTCCCTAGTACCTACTAAATTTGTGAAACCTTATAGGAAATAAAATCATATCAAGTTTGGATCTTTATATTTTGGAATTTTCGTTTGCGGTGCAGCAACATTATTTTATTTCAATTGATTTGAATTCGAATTAATTTCATCAAGATGAATCGGACAGGACACAGTTGCTCTTCAAGAAGTTGTCGCTTGCAAGATACGGATGAGATGGTGTCGTGTGAGAAGTGTAAGCGATGGTGGCATTTTACTTGTGCCAAGTTTAACCAAGACTTATATACGACTACCGATCCATGGTTCTGCGAAAAAGATGACTGTGTGTTTAGAGAAGAGGATCCTAAAGATTCTGCTGAAGTTGTTCACAATGATGGTACTAATAAGGAAGATCTCGAGAAGGCTAAAGCATTAGAGGTAAATGCTACTGTAGATTTGTTGTTGGAAGCTGCTGCTGTTGCTCAAGCGGCCGCTGCTCAAAAGGATGCTGAACTGTTTGCTTTGCGGAACGAGTTAGAGGCGACGAAGCGGAAGCTGGCTTTGATTCCAGCCCCAATTCAGTTGCAGATTCCCTCAAAAGTTCCACCCATTTCGAATCCCTCAGGCGCTAAGCCATTTTCAGAAGAGAGGTTAGAGTTGATTAAAAAAATTCAAGCTAACCATCAGTCGCTGTTAAAGAATTCTGCTGAAGTACGTCAATCTACACCAATTCGTGCTGGTGCTGCTCATCATGACAGTTTTCAAGAGTCATCAATAAATCAGTCTGATATGGCTAATCTGCTCACCATTTTAAATAGAAGTAACGTGCAGGAGTTGCCAACATTTTCAGGAAGTAATAAGCGGGAATGGCCTTATTTCGAGGAGGTTTTTAGATCAACAACTGTTGAAGGTAGGTTTAATGGGAAGGAGAACGTGGCTCGTCTTAGAAAAGCCCTCAAAGGAGAAGCATATCAACTGGTCAGCGACCGTCTAAAATATTCAACCAATGATGAAGCTATCATGGATTCTCTGCGTTCTATTTTCGGACGCTCTGATGTTTTAGTGCATGGCCTGACTGGAGATCTTCTGAAGCTTCCAGCTTTGAAATCTAAATGCGATCCAAATCTACATTTGTGGACTGTTAAGGTAAATGGTTTCGTGGCTGATTTGAAGTCGATGAACAGGATCGATGACCTGTCAAATGGCTATGTGTTGACGGACCTGTCTTGTAAGTTAGGCCCGGGGCTTTACCAGGATTGGCGAAAGAAGCAACAGTCAAACCCTCGAGTATCAATAGAAGATCTTGCAGATTTTCTTACGCAGAAAGTGATTGATTTGCCTCCCGAATTAGTGAAGCCTCTGGAAACGGTGTCGAAAAGAACACAGTTGCCACAAAAAACTACAAACCGAGTGTTGACTCATAATCCATTACCTAAATCTTCAGTTTTGGAAGTTTCTTGTTCAAAATGTGGAGGCAAAGAACATGTTCTTAAGGATTGTGAAGAGTTTAAGTTATTATCACCAGATTCAAGATTATCGTTTGCACGAGAACAAAAAATATGTTTTAGGTGTTTGGACCCAGCTCAACATGATTGGAGATCGTGCTCTAAAAAGAAGACATGTGGTATATCCGGATGCTCGGGACGACATCATCCCCTTCTACATCAGTCGCCTGTTCAGCAGAATCAGAATAAAGAGTTAAATGTTTCAGCCGTTCCATATGTTCCAAGTTCAAAGTTCAATTCAAACCATATAGGTTCTGAGATGCCTGTTTTGTTTAAGGTAGTTCCTATACGTCTTTATGGGACGAATGAAAGGTATGTTGACACCTTTGCATTTTTGGATGATGGGTCGTCTTTAACCATGATGGAAAAAGATTTATATGATGAACTTGGACTTGAAGGTCAACCTGAGAACCTAACTCTTCAGTGGACAAAAGGTGTGTCAAGAAGTGAAGTTTCTATTAGGACTACTTTAGCTGTTTCTAGTGTTCGCAATAAAAAACGACACTTTTTGAGAAATGTGTATACCGTGAAAGGATTGGAGCTTCCAATGCAGTCAACTAATACTTCTGAATTGAAAGATTTGTATCCACATCTTCGTGGGCTCCCACTTACAGATCTTGTCGAGGCAAAGCCTAAGATTTTAGTTGGATTAGATCATGCAAAGTTTCTTTTGGGACATGGTCAGAGACATGGTAATGATGAAGAGCCATGTGCTTTGAAAACTCTCCTGGGGTAGATAGTTTATGGTAAGTCTGCTCCTACTATCAGAGCATCCTGTTTTCATGACGCTTCAAGGCCGGCGATGCGATTTTTGTTCCATGACGCAATCAAATATGAATATGATCTGCACGAATTAGTGAGACGTCACTTTACAACGGAGGAATTTGGTGTTATGCCACCCAAGGGTGATTTGGTTAGTAAAGAAACTAGTCGAGCTCTGAACATCATGGAGAGTACGATCAAGTATGTCGACAACCGTTATGAAATTGGTTTGTTATGGGATGCTGACGATGTTAAGTTGCCTGATAGTTTTTCGATGGCGTTAAGTCGACTTATTTCGCTGGAGAAGTCCTTGAAGAAAAAACCACACCTTCTAGAGTGGAAGAACAATCATATGCTAAAACTGTTGTCAAAAGGCTATGCAAGGATTGCTTCTGCGGAGGAGCTGGAAGAGGACTGGCCACGAGTTTGGTACGCGCCCACTTTCATCGTTGAAAATCCGAATAAGAGCCCCCCAAAACCCAGAGATGTGGCTGACGTTGCAGCGGAGGTGTGTGGTGTCTCTCTAAATACCCATTTACTCAAAGGTCCTGACAACATAGTTCCTCTTCATGCTGGTATTTTCAAGCTCCGAGAACGCAAAATAGCAGTGAATGCCGACGTAAAGGAAATGTTCCACCAGATAAGAATAAAACCCGAAGATCAGCAATGTCAGCGCATTCTCTGGAGGAATGGAGATACAACCAAGACGCCCACAGTTTATATCATGGAGGTGATGATGTTCGGTCCAAGATGCTCTCCTGTGTGTGCCCAATTTGTGAAGAACTTTCATGCTAACAAGTTCAAAGATGAGTTTCCGGATGCTGTAGATGGTTTAGTTAACCGGACCTATGTTGACGATTACTTCAACAGCCATGACACCGTGGAACAAGCTTTATCAGTTACGAAAGATGCCATTCAAATTTGCAAATCGATGAGTTTTGAATTGGTAGGCGTCCAGTCAAATAGTTTGGATTTTTTGAAGCAAGTTCCAGAGAAAAACGTTAATGCCAAATTGATCAGCATAGATCCAAATGAATCGGATAGTCACATTACAAAAATTTTGGGTTTGTATTGGCTTCCTAATTCCGATCTCCTTACTTATAGGATTTCAGATGATGATTTGTTGAAAAAGATGTCAACTGTAGAAAGTACAATCACCAAACGAGAAATTCTTAGAACTATCATGAGAATTTTTGATCCCTTAGGGCTTATTTCGCTTTATATTATCCGAGGTCGGATAATTCTACAAGAAGTTTGGAGAGAAGGCTCCGACTGGGATGAACCTGTTTCGGAGTATCTTAAAGAACAATGGGTAGAATTCATCAGTGAATTGAAGAGTATCGAACAGTTGAAGATTCCGCGCCTATATGTTTCATGGTCCCCAAGCGATTCAAATACCAGTTTAATAGTTTTCGTGGATGCTTCAGAAAAAGCCTTTGCTGCAGTCGCATACTTTCGGTTCTGTAAAGACGAGGCTATTGAAGTGGCTCTAGTCATGGCTAAGGCAAAAGTTGCACCTGTAAAGAAGCTGTCGGTTCCACGCTTGGAATTGCAAGCTGCAGTTCTTGGTGTGCGTTTAGCATCAACCATTAAAGCTTCCCATTCGATTAACATCCACGAAGTTATCTTCCTTTCTGACTCAAAAACAGTCCTTTCATGGATCAACTCTAAGCTTTACAAGTTTCCTTCGTTTGTTGCAGTAAGAGTGGGAGAGATTTTAGATTCGACCACGTCTCGACAATGGTTTCACGTGAGCTCTGCAGATAACGTCGCCGATGATGGAACAAAATGGTCTGATACGTACATGGGTAATAACGAATCAAGATGGTTTAAGGGACCAGGATTTCTTAAAGATCCTTTCAAGCTGTGGCCTATCAAACCAAGCCAATCGAGCGAGACAGAAGATGCCTCTAGTGAAGTAGATGCTAGTTTGATGGTACACACCAACGCCTTAAAGATCTCTTTCAGTGTTTTCGATGAGTTAAAACCAAGGTTTCAAGCGAATTGGGGTTCTGCAGTAAGGGTGATTGCCTTTTTACTTCGCGCTAAGGACTTTTATTTTAAAAAGGCAATACAAAAGGAATATTTTGTCACTCCATCTGAATTTCATCATGCAGAGGATTGGTTGTTCAGAAAAATTCAGCAAGATGCTTTTTTGACTGAATTTATATCTCTGAGTAAGAACAAATCAGTGGACATTTCGAGCTCACTACACAGTTTATCTCCCTTCCTGGATGCTGAAGGCACTATTCGCATGAGCTCTAGAGCGCAAAAAGCGCTTATTTCATACAGTTCTCGAAATCCTGCGATTCTGCCAAAAAATCATCCTCTGGTCGACACTTTTGTTCAATATCATCACGATCGCAATTTTCACACTGGATCAGCTGGAATTATTTCGGACATACGAGAGAGAGCATGGATCATCAGTGTTAGAGTTTCAGTTCAAAGAATCAAAACACGTTGCAATATGTGCAAACTTATCAGAGCTAAGCCACAAATGCCGTTGATGGGCCAACTTCCAGTCGCGCGTTTATCTTTTGAGTCAAGACCATTTACGCACGTTGGCGTAGATTGCTTTGGTCCACTGCTCGTAAAGTTTGGAAGAGGAACCGCAAAGAGGTATGGAATGATCTTCACTTGCCTAACATTTAGAGCCGTTCAAATTGAGCTTCTGAATGACCTTTCTTTGGACCAATGTACTATGGCTCTCCGGCGGTTCTTAATTAACCGAGTCGTTACTAAGTTCTTATATAGTGACAATGGGCTCAATTTTATCGGTACAAGAAACCTTCTGGAAAAGGATGTCAAGGAAATGGAAGCAGCTCTTTGTGAATACTCAGCAAAATATGAAGGCATAGTTTGGCGATTCATCCCTGCGTATTCACCATGGATGGGTGGTGCGTGGGAGAGGCTTATTCAGTCCATTAAAATCACTGTTGATTTTATTCTCCGAGGAGTTGTTCCAAGAGAAGATGTTCTTAGAAATGCTCTCATTGAAGCCCAGGGTCAAATCAACCGTCGTCCTCTTACACACATTCCTGTTGACCCGGACGATCCAAAACCACTTACTCCAAATTCCATGCTCTTTGGTGATGACGAGAAAGATGTTACAGCCCCTGGAATTTACTACGACAGCGATTTAAACAGTAAGTTGTACAGTCGAAGGTCGCAGCATTTAATGGCAGAGTTTACCAGACGTTGGTATTTGGAGTATTTACCCGAAATAACAAGGCGATCTAAGTGGCATAAGGACATAAAACCAGTCGTTGAAGGCAGTATCGTCATCTTGGTGGAGCCAAACGATATTAGATCATCATGGAAAATGGGCGAAGTGGTTAAGGTATATCCAGGCCCTGATGGAGTGGTACGATGTTGTGATGTTCGATTATCGAATGGAAACATAAAGTCCAAGAGATCTGTTGGTCGGCTCGCTGTGCTTGATATTTTGTCTTCATCCTAGTGCTCAGACGGCCCCCGGAATGTCAGCCAGCCTCTTATACATCAGCTATATTAACTTTCTTTTTGCATAAAGTGGCAACTTCTCATATTTCCTTTTTTATATACTTTCGTCTCTTTTTATTAAAAGAGTACCTAACGTTTAAGTATTTTAAATTTTGCTTGTCATTTTATGTAAAAACCTAACCTAAATCATATCTCGCGCCTTTTTGTAAATTATTGAAGAATTCATTAGAGGTATTTTTATATTCTTATTTTAACTTAATATAAAGTATTTTTCATTATTTTTATATGTAGATTAAATTGTTATTGGATTAACTAGTTCAAAATTGTTGCTTTTCCGTTATATAAGAATACCAATTGTAAGTAATTTTACAAACTTTATTGAATTCCCTAGTACCAACTAAATTTGTGAAACCTTATAGGAAATAAAATCATATCAAGTTTGGATCTTTATATTTTGGAATTTTCGTTTGCGGTGCAGCAACAGTTGCTTTTAAAATTTCGTAGTAACAGATCAAATTTAACAACAGTCTTATTTATACCAATAATTGTGACTCATTTTCATATTTTCGTTATTGTGAACTGATACACAAACAGATTTCTATTAACCAGATTCGTAAAGTTCTATTGTGATTCTATCATTTTAAATTTAACTTAGTTAAAGGAAAGCCGCTTTTAAGTATTTATACTTGAAATTTGTTTTATTTCTACGAATGTTTGGTTAAAATCGAACTTAGGCTAGATTCGGATCTATTACTCAGGGCCATTAATTTTAAATTTGGGGTATGTTTACCTTAATATTACGTCTAATTGACCCAAGTTAGTAACTTCCTGATTATGAACCTGAGATTCTAGTTTCCCTCTATAGCCATATATTTATAACTTTTTTTAATGCAATATTGTGTGAAAAAACCATTAAATCTCTTTGTTTTTGGTTATGTGATTTTCTTGGCAAGGACTTAGATTTCAGAATTGTTTTTATCTATTTAAAAAAAAATTAGTTTAATCAAAAGAGTTTTTTATAAAGAAAAAACCTTTGAAAAAAAACTGTTTTGTTGTCTAGTTCTCATACTCGTATATGTATATTTAAATTTTCAAGTCTCTATCGGGAAGTAAGAAAGACGGGAGTTAATAGAAAGGTTTTAAGACTTAAAACAATTAAACAAATTAGAAGCCCTCGGGCTCTTAGAGAGCCTTAGCCTAGTGGCTTAAGACTATTAACATTTCTTGTGTGCGTTTAATCAGGAATGGCAGGGAATTACATTTTTCTGCCAAGTTCAAGCAAGAACCATTACACCCATGAAAAAATATTTTTGCAGCACCTGAAAATCGAACCCAGACCCTCTACCTGACAGTTCATTGCATTAACCATTATGGCAAGGGGTACTATTCAAAATTATACTTAAAATACAAAAATTTGTTTATTTTCTTAATAGACACATTATATACGTAGATGTAGCTTGACTTTTGGTATACGAGTATGTTCATAAGTACAAATTGCCAACATAAAAATTGCCCACAATACAACAATTTCATCTATAACCTATTATTTCCTACTCACGAATTATAATAGCACTTAAAACATTTTCACCATTTTACACCAGGTGAAAGACGAAACCTCAAAAAGAAAACCTCTAAATTAAGACATCAACGTTCTCACCCTCTGACACAACTCAATATCATAATTGAAACTTTTATAGTGTGTTTGCGGCCTAAGTGCAAAGGTATACACACATATCTTATTTTTATAAACATAAAGGTATAACTTCCTCTTTTAATCTTTGCGCTGTGGTTGATATACTTTCAACTTTACCGCCTGTTAAAAGATGTTCGCCTAACCGAACATATTCATTAGTGCCGGACTGCCGGCATTGAAAAATCAAAGAAACCAATTCTTTCACTTACCGCATATTTCGTCAGAAATAATTTTCACCTTTCCGGTTGGCTCTTGGAAGTTTGAGTTTGTGTACACGATCGATAACTCGTACAAATTGAAAAGAAATTTATATAGTTTTGCAAAATTGAGGAAAAAAAAGCATATTCTCACACCTAACAAAAGGCTAATGAATACAAAGAGGGACGACTCTGGAGGATCAATAGGATTAGTTGGTATACAAAAAAGAATCATGGAAGAACCATTGAAGAATCAAAGTGGAATTGAAAAAAGACAGATACACATACAATATACATGCATACATAACATCATCATCTATCTGTCAAATTCAATTATAATCCATTAATCATTCCGAATGGAGAGATGTCTATCTTCTGTCCGAATTTCCCAATAAAACCCCATCTTCTTGAGCTATTATGCTGCCATCTATTTTTTGTTGAATGCGGGAAAGGGAGATAGATAATAAAAACCTATCCAATTAAGGTGTCACTTCGTGTTTACATCTCAATGTGCATTTGATACTTCTCTGAATGCATTTTCCTTTGTTTCGAATTTAATAGGAATCATCGGAAAGAGTGAAAAAGGTTAAAAGACGTAGAAGGTCTCCCTCTGAGTGCGATACACTAACAAAAAGGTGCGAGAAAACGACCTCAGCTTCTTAGGAGAGAGGATTAGGTTCGCCAGAGTGTCTTTCCAACAACTGTCACTCTATACATTTCACTTACTAGCACACCTAATCTTCTAAATCCAAGGGGGATGTGGCCGTGCCGTATAAATGAAAATCGGAAAATCGATGAACAAAAAGAAAACAACAAACGAATGTGAAAAGATCTTATGAAGACCCTTTGGTATAATCTTTTCAGTTCGGTGGACACTCTGCTGTAGGTAAAGGCTCAACATTGTATGTAGCTGTGTCTACCTGGAATCAAATAGTGGTAACTGTCAGTGAGGAGATTGGATTATTCAAAAGCCTGCCTGCGGTAGGTCGTCCCCATTCTGGCAGAACAAACCCAATCCAAATGGCACACATAGGGAAAGCCGTATATATATATGTACATAGTTATCGAAGAATTGATATGTCATGGGAGCTTAATGATTTCTTTTATCGAATAGAAAATGTCATGTGTAGCATTGGAACTGTCAATGAAATGACACTTTGCGTCATCTTTACCCGCCACACATAAAGAGAAGCTGAATGAATGAAAAGCAGATGATCAAAATGATGAGGATCAAGATGACAAAAAGGAAACCTCAATTTATAATAAAATCCATAATAAAATTAATATAATTAGTATTATTATTATGATTATTGTTTTCGTGTTTTTGTTTTTTGTTTTCGTTTTTATTTTTTTCGTTACGGGATCATCTTTGTTACCTTTTTAAACTTCTCACACTACTCCACTACTGACTACTTCTACCGCTGCACCTCATTCAGGGAGTAAAAATTGTACTTAGTCATGCTACATCACTTTGTAATAATTCAACTGACGGCTTTGATGGTTGCCGCCACTGTGTAAAATTGTGCGCCGCACCGCCTCGCGTTCAGCGTACGCGGTGGCACTATGCGCCTTCATTTTCGCAGGCGCGCACTTACACTGCCTTTCCCCGGCCTACCCGTATTACTGCAACATTGATCGCTTTGCCTCATCGTCCGTCGATCTTCTTCTTTGGGGGCCATTGCGGTAATGAATTCTGCATTTTATATGCGAACGGTGTGTGCCGGCTTGATTGCCAAAGGCTGCCACTGCGCTACGCTCTGGGTTACCTACGGTTTAGTTGATTGCTTTTCTTCTTCTCGGTTGCGTTTTTTTTTATTTTGGATTTTGTTTTTAACTCATCGCTTGGTAAAAGGTATTAAAAATTAATTATCACTGAAAGTTTAAATAAATTTGTTGTTAGATTTAAAGTTTCGGTGAAGTTCGCCGCATCATTGCGGATCATTAGATGGATATTTCTGTTTCCTGGGGGCATAAATAATTAAACTTAGAAGAGTGATGACAGAGAAAAATGTTGCCTACTTTATTTAGGTCAAAGCCATTTATGTAGGGTGTAAAAAGCTGTGTTTTGATGGTTATACGGAAAGTTGATTGAGAAGGTGTTTTCAAAACCCGAGAAGGTTGATCTTGTTGAACTAGTGAGAGTTTAAAGTGAATAAAAGTGATATATAAATAGCAGAGACTTTACTGGCCTCTTTTCGAGTGGATACAAAACCAATCTGTCTCTTAAAAAATGCGAAGGGCCAAGTATTCCACATTCTAGTAGAGAAGCTAAAAAACGAACCTCTTTATTTGGCAGTAATTCCGAAGTTATAAAGCCGAAATTGTTTAAGGGGATTAATTCAACTGGCTATTTCTTTGAGCATTATTGAGAAAAAAAAGCGATCAAAAAATGAATGACAGGAGACGTTACCACGGTGTTCTAGAGTAACAACATTTTCCGTAATGGATGTGTCTCCAATAAGTTTAAGGGCTCTATTCTAACTTCTTTCCAATAAGTTCAAATAAGTAATGAGGGCACCTGCCCAGATATCAGTTAGAATGAAGCTTTGGGCCGATGTAGGTCTAATAGATGGTGGCCAGATCAGAAGGGGAAACAAATTATTTGCGTCTTTTAAGAAAACCTAAGCATTTCGCTGTTTTCTTTGGCTACGTCGAATAATATGATCATTCCATAAGAGATGGTCATTAACACATATACCGACACACATATATAGACAGCTTTTCAGTTTCTTTGATGCAAGTGACATTCAGGGATAATGCCATGGGTGGTATATTCCGCTTGGGCGACAGACCAAATGGAGCATGGGGTGCACCAGCATTTACTTTATGAATATCAGACTTAAAATTGTCCAGAACAACTGCAAATAAACGGTCAGATATGAAATTTATAATTTAACAGAGTACACACAATTTCGATAAAAGAGTTTCGCAACTCTATCAAAATGATGTAGGTATGTTCATATAATTTTGATTGTATAACTCGTGGAATTCTTGGAATCTTTACATTATTTTGGAGCAAGTAATGTTACGAGTATAACGCTTGATTTTCAAAAGCATTTGATAGAACTCCGACTCAGATGTTCTGTCTGTCAGACAACCGAATACCGAATCGCCCTGATGTGGTCTATATAACAAATTACATTTACCTTGAGACCGCCTAGTCAAAATCGGTAGAGGTTGAACATTCTCTGCTTAAGATCATTTGCAATATCAAAGACTGTAGCAGAAGTAACGTTGCTATTCTTGACAATATATTTCTTACCATTTAGCATGTCATATGCTTAAACTCGTATACTTTTTGTTTTTCGGAATCCTTCCATTGTTTTGTGTCATGTCCCACCTTTAAAACCAAACTACCTATAAAGTATGATATTGTTATACTCTCACTTGGACAAAACATGTATTTATAGACTTTTTAAATACCTTGCCGATAGTTAGTAGAAGTCTTAGATCGGGGTATTTCATTGTATTTTTTTCTTTTTCGGTAGTGGATCAGTCCTCCGAATGATTATTGGAAAATTAACAATGGAAAATGCTAATAATTGCCCTCGCATCATATGTCAGATAGGCAGTAAGTTTTCGTTTTGTCTCGAATTTGATTGGAGATCTCAAAAATTTAAAATACTATGCATTTTCTTATATTTGGTTCGCTTGTAATTTTTTTTCCTTTTTCAAATAAATTTAAAAAATATGATAAGGTTGTGACATTCAAAACTGATATTCGAAAGATTTGACTTAAGCGTAGGTAACGTAGTATTTCGGGGTTAAACAAAATTCAGAAGGTGAGCGAACATGAATTGATAAAGGAAATCTGACACTTGTTCACCAGCTTAGTAGAATGGATGTTTCAGTGCTCGCATTCGCCTTGTAGCCTTGCAGTAAGGCAGCAACTTTTTGATCAAAGATAAGAGTTACCCTCTTTCCACATCAGTAAAGCGTCGATAATAGAGTTTAAAATTTATCAGAAGTCTTTGTAGGGCATCAGTACTCTGTTCTTAGTTCGTTAAATTGTCTTACACATTTCTTCAAAATATTCGTCAATTATACCGTTTATCAGATTCTTATCACTTGGTGGAGACATAGTATTCAAGCTTAATTCTTAACAACAAGCGTTGGTGAAGACGCTATTTATAAATTAGCTGTGAAATCGTAATGCCCGTTTCATATCTAAGTATAAGCAAAAATAGAGAGCAAACGTCTAAACGACGATTAATTAATCGAAAGATGGCCTTGCGCGATACTGAATGAGGACTTTTGTCTTTCGACATTTGTCTTAATCTGTGAATTTACATTCACGGCAGGGACTGACAGGGCATTACATTGCATTAAACTCGAAATATAGATGCTAAGCCAAGTTATTATCTCAAGAAGACCTGTTAACTGGTTTTAAAAAGTAACCAAACCTGGTCGATCATCCAACTGTGTCAGGCAGCTCTCTTCCAAATTGTTCAACTTTAGTAGTTTTGGCTGATCTTCTATCTGATAAATGCTGTTATGCCCTAATACTCCTTTTTGTCTCCAACTCCCTTTCTTATTCTTAATAACAAACTCTTCTTTAAAACCTCACATGAGCTTGACTGATTCCCACACAACAGTATTTACAACTTTTCAGAGTTGCTTTCAGATTCGCAACTTTGTTCTTCCGAAGTGGAAACAGAATATTTTTATTTCTTACCAGTCAGTCGGTAAAAATAGATCACCAAATTCTGTGAGGGGTTTTGAATTTACACATGTTTCCAGCGAGTCGGGCTTTCATTTCCCGCACATTTCTAATTAGGTGAAAATCTGGAGATCGAGAGTGCTATTTAACTATCTTATTGCCATTTTCTTTTTTTCATCAAGTTTTGTACATGCAACCGTATTTGGGATCATTGTCTTTTTGAAGTGGTTTCCAAATTTAATTTTTGGTTCTACACATTGTATTGGCAGTCCTCGCTGATATGTATTCAGCCCACGACCAACTCTTACCAGGGGTTTCATAGTCATGGAAAGGTAGTTCAAGTTTTCCTCTTTCAATAGTACCTACCATCGTTGTTTTGCGGTACTCATAATGTTGATCAATCAGCTAGTTTAACAGAAGCCTGTCTTGCTTTTCTACGGTTGACTTGCTTCGAACCCGGTAATTCGTTGTCATAGAAACCAATTGAGAAATTGTGTGTTTCGAAAGAAGAACTTAAACAAAAACTTTGACACTCGAATCTGTCCGTGCAGTTACACGATGTCTTCACCTTTAAGCCGGAACTACATTTATATGTTGTGTTGTGGAGCGGCGCGGCTCGCGTAGCAGTAGCCAAAATCCCTTGCACCAAATACCTATAGTTCATGGCGTGTCACATTGAAGTTATAAGGACACACTGCTGAACAACCACCACAGGAGATAAGTACGGTTTTTAAACTGTGATCTATGTACTTATATGTTCTTTTTATGTTAAACTGTGAAGCTTTGGTTTTGCTACCTTACAGATAAAAGGAATCATAAAGGCAAACACTCATAGCCCCTCTAAGCTTCATATTACAGCTTCCATTACATTACGTCAAAAAAGTATTCCTACCCATTTACTCGAGTCATATAAATATTAAGTGCAGCAAATTTCAGAATTACAATTCATACAATTTGATTGGTCCTTCCTTTATCTTAATCAAACTCAAGTTTATTAAACGTATATTGTCCTACCAGCTATAATCTAATCCAAAGACCTATTCAAACAACAAATTCGATAAACAAACACTCAACAAAAGACCTGAATACTGATCTAACAAGCATCAACAAAGTAAACTTAAACATAAGCAAACAAACCTCTTGCAAATCTATTGGATAAACACAGAGCAGAAAAAAGAAACGAGAAAAAACCCGTTGAACACACATCACCGTTTACTATTGAAAAAAAGCAAAGAAGTGAAAATGCTACTCATCTCTATCAAAAGAGAAAGAAAAAAAACAACAACAACAACAGACCGCACATCTCCAAGTCAAATGAAGTAAACAACAATAACAACAACACCAATAACAACAACAACAAAAGAAAACACAACAACAACAACAACAACAACAAAAAAGAGAGACAAAGTAGACAGCGTATATGAAAGTCTTCTTTGGTGGTCTCCCGGCCCGTGGCCATGCTGCGGCTTCATGTGGTAGGTAAAGTGAACTACTCGCTGTCTTCTCCTCCTTCCCATAATCGTCCCTCCTGGGACACAGTTTTTATGGCAGAAATTTATCTCTTTGCCGATCCCCTTCCCTGTTTTTTTTGTCCCATCCCGCGGTCCACCTTAACAATGATTTTCTTCCAAAAACACATTTTAGACTATAGAAACATACAAAAAAACATTGCCAATCATACCAAAGGCGTAATAAAATAAGCAAAAAATTGAAAACGAAAAAAAAATTAAAATTGATATCAAATTGCAGGTAGGTAGCCCAAATAAGCCAGCGGTAAAGGTAGACAATTACCTAATGCACAATAAAAGTTCCACCGAACGAACAATGAACAAAAATTAAGACATTAAGATTCGGATTGACTGGTCACCGTTTCCTCAGACCTCAGCCTACCACACCCACACTTAAATCTACCTACCCACCTACCTTGCCTTCTTTATCTTCCTTACCGACAGCTTACAATACAAAATTTTGGCTCTGAAAAGCCTTGGCGCGGTAATAAACATTGCTCCACCGACAACAAATAACAACATTTTCAGGGATGTATTTCATAGAGTTTCAGTTGGGCGCCAATTAAAATACTTGATTTTTTAAAACTATGAAGGTAAAGTAAATCAGTTATCATACGAGTATCAAGTTGGGGTGTTTGAAAAAGGTTAGTGAAATATATCCGAGGAGAGCAGGTTCACCTCAGAGTTACTTAGAATCACAAAGCAGGTGTCTTCAGCTCCAAACAATGCAAGCAATAAGATCCACACGGTTTTCCTATAATTTGGGACGGGAGCGTATCGGAATCCCGCTTTTCAAAAATCCCGAAAAAATTTTTTTTTAAATCCCGTCTGCTAAAATACTGCTTTTAATACCGTCTTCTAAAATCCCGCTTGTTCAAAATCCCGATCTATTTTAATCCCGCTTTTTAAAATCCCGCCAAATCCCGCTAATCTCGTTTTTAAGAATACGTAGCTAAAACTTATTGATTTCATGTTGGTTATTTTCCAGATTCTTTAAATGCTAAAGAAACTTTGCATACACCCAACCTCGCACCTAGCCCAAATCCTATAGTGTGCCCAAGAAGGGGGTTATATATCTCACTGCTTACACGAATAATAAAAAAGGGGATTATAAAAAACGGGATTATAAGAGACGGGATTTTAAAAAGCGGGCTTATAAAAAGCGGGATTTTAGAAAAGCGGGATTTTAGAAAAGCGGGATTATAAGAAACAGGATTATAAAAAACTGGATTATAAAAAGCGGGACATCGTACCCAACCCATTTGGGACAAGGAAAAACTACAAGTTGTAATGAGCACTTTCCACTTTTAGACAGTGGCAATAACCCAACGCCTAATTGTTTTAGGTAACAAATGCCCGAATTCCACACGTACAACTAGTGAAGATCCAGCAGACGAGAAATCAAAACCGCGATTGAATCGCTGAAGAATAATAGAAATGACGATTTTATTGTGAGCTAAGATTTCAACGACTTTACACACAATTTTTAATGGCGATCGTAGTAAATAGTGCTTAATCCCTAGGTTGAAATTGACGGTATTCCCGCCGAGCTCCTACAAGCTACGACGAACAAGCTAGCGATCCCGAGTGATAAGCCTGCGTAAAATCTTCTTGGATCGACCATTTTGAGTACACACTCGAGCAATAATGTTTATGATCAGGTTCATTTGGAAAATCATCACTGTGTAGAGCAAACAGCCCATGAAAAGCACCTTTATTTAAGGCTTACTCAGCGCCAAATGCGCTCCTGATGATCGCGCATGGAAATTGTATTAGTACGGAAAAGTTTCAAGTCGGATTTCGAGATGAAAACCGGGAGAAATGAACGCCCGGGGTTAAAATTTATTCGGCGAGTCTGAGGGTAAATATCAAGTCCATTGGTGTTGAGGGATTTTATTGCAGCAAATAAATGTGTGTACACGATCAATCGCTACATTAACCAGAGGTAGCTGGAAATGGAGTTCTGTTTGCTATTGCTGGTTGCCGCAATACAATTGCATCCTTCACATTATGGCTCTGTCACTGTCACGCGGGCGATGACGATTTTAAGACTACTCGATTGATTTTGTTGGTAAGAGGATGGTGGCGGGCGTAACGGAGTGGCGTCGGCGGCGGTGGTTGCGGCTGCGGGCGGTAAGACTCCCAAACGATAAACATTGTTGTGTAGCGTTGCGGAAGCCACGTGTGTGGTCCCCCAATGCTCGCTGTGTGGTTGGTTTGTGTCCGACTTCAACCTCGCCATTCAAATTATACACACATACACAAAAGTGATTGCAATATGGAATAAAATGATCATTTCACAGAGCAGGTAGTTGTATTGGTGGGCAATTGTAAATTTGAATACAGTGTATGAATATAGAACGCGTTTTACTGTTGTTCAAATGACGATTTCTCTCTTTTTAATTTTGTTGAATTTCTCTCTTTGTAATTCTCTCAGAAAAATATGTTTATTTGAGAGAGAATAATAACAAAATTAAATGTGTTTGTAAGAGAACAATTGCGTGATTAGATTTCAATATGGGATTTTTAAATCCGACGGATCGAGATTGTGCAATTGTGTAGAGCGCGATTTTAAAGCAGTAGGTAGGTATACAATAAAAGAACACTGAAGCAGCGAGGATAAGATTAAAGAAGAAGCATCATGAACTGGAGAAGAAGTATAAATAAAAACAATAACAAAACAGTAGCTGCTAAAATAACGACATAAATGGCTTGGATAATGTTTGCTCAACTAATTCGAGAATAGGTAGAATTGAGCTTGGTGAAGTAGGTAGTTGGTGTGAAATTTGCGATCGCCTTGTTATGTTTACCAACTTAATCATCTTCTTCAAGACATCGCACTGATGTGTTAAATTATGTATACCTATGTGTTTTGAAGTCATATGTTCAAGGACGCGTCGCACATTGGTGCAGATTTTAACTTAGAAATAAATATTATAAAATATTGTACGGAGTATACCTGGAATATGATAGAGCGTTAATTTAAGTCACATCATAAAGAGCAATTGCTGCAGTAATAAAAAACATAAATCCCGAAATATGCAAGAGCAGCACGTACAACTTTTTGTTAACAAAAGTACGAAAGCAGTAAGGTGCCGGCAAATGTTTCCCACAATTTTGTACTCAAAAAATTGAACGTGAAATATTTGAATGTATTTACTCTACACTGAACCATGTTTGTAATCTTAGTTATTAATTTGAATTAGAGTAATATTCCTTATTGATTACAATAATTTAGTTTTAAGAACAAAAACAAAAAATTTTTTTACACTTTTTTCCAAGAAAGAAAAACACAATAATTTTTATTTTTACAATTAAAACTTTATTGAATGCCTGGAATTAAATTATTGTGTTTTTCTTTCTTGGAAAAAAGTGTAAAAAAAATTTTTGTTTTTGTTCTTAAAACTAAATTATAAGGCTATACTTTCTATTTCACAAAAGAACAAGTCAAATACTATTTTTTGAATTTTCCTTAATATCTCTTGTAGTTTTCACATTAAGGAAACAAATTCCAAGAGAATGCAAGACGTTTTCTTTAAGGATCATTAAATATAAAACTTATTCATAGAGCTATAAAAGTCAATATTTATGAGCCTTATATCAATATTCACGACCACTCTTAAGTTATCGTAGGGTCCTCTGAAAAAATTGACCGAAAACTTTTAGAATAAAGTGTTTAGTAAGAAAATAAAAGTATTTTAATAAATAGCCTCACAAATTGGAAAGTGCTTGATAATTACCGCAATAAAGGTCTATTGATTGAATAGTTTGAAGAGAAATGTCAAAGAACTATAATTGTTGAACCAATTGATTTTGTTCACGCTTTATTCTCCTCTTCTCTCTTCTCCTAAAAACTGAAAGTTCCTTAAGACAAAAAATATCCTCGTGTGATGAGAAAAAACTATGATTTTAAGCAGATACGCTTTATGTACACAGCAAGCTTTATGTACACAACAACATTTTCACCGCCGAGTCAGAAGCTATCATAGGAGCTATCCAATATGCGGAGCAAAGAAGAGGTAAATTCTGCATCTTCTTCGATAGCTTATTAGTTTTAACTTTTTACTTTTACTCAACTTAAACTGCTATCTCATCCCAATCGTAAAAAAATCCTAACAAGATTTTCTGTAAAATTAGCCACCAATTCGCTCACAATCTTTTAAAATGTAGTTAATCCATACGACTTCTTGAAAAAAATAAAAACTCGCAGAAGGAAAAACATGTGGACTCGAATGCATGCATAGAGGCTTATATGTTTTGCAGTCCACATGCCGTCAACCCTTACTAGACCTGAAATGAAGGCAACCATCACCCTAAGACTCGGCCGTGCCCAACATACCCATATTCATCAAATCGACAAAAAACATTTCCTGTTTATTCTGCCTTCTGCAACAACCCACATAGAACAGCCCTTAAACGTCTGTCCTAACTTCCAACTTAAAACATCCTTAACTTGAAAACTGTTCGAAAATACTAAACAAAAATACTAAAAAATCTGATCTTTTAAGTAAAATCTAAATATCTCCATAGCAAGTAATAACGATACCTGATTTGCCTTAATGTGAATCTTTGTTCGGTGTTGTGTTTTGGAATTAAACCAAAACGCTTTCAAGTGTAAGGAGCATTGCACATTCATTCGGTTCGGTGCATATTCGACTCGTTGTTGGTTGTCGTCTTAATAATGTAAGCCTTTTCACATCCACTCAGTTTATATAATGTTTATTTTTAAGCATTCGACATCCGAAAGCAGTCCTCTACTACTCAACCTATTTGAACACCAAGTTTACTTTATGTGCCCTAAACCAAATTAGGGCTTTTTTGAGAAACCAATTATAATCGAGCGTTACGTGGTATCTGTCAAGTTTTTACACTCACCGTTCTCATTGATCGCACAGAACTAAGCACGAATGAAAGCGAGTATGAATTGGCAAGGAAAATCATAACTAACTTGACTGATGTCACTACAGTTCAGAGAGTCTCCTTTCTTAAAGATCGGGCAAAAATGCTGAGGTTCCATTTACCAGACATGATCTGTAGATGAGCTGGTATCTCCTTATCAATTCATAAGCATCTAGATTTCTTTGATCTAAGTTGGGAAATGGCTGTATTCAATCTGTCGCCTTACACTTAAATAAAGAGGCCAACCGCTCGTAAAGAACCTGGAACTTTCAGGTGGCAGTGCCTGGGAGCGGGAGCGAACCCAGACCTCCGGGATGAAAGTGCACCAAAATGTATGCCAAAGAAACCATATCAATAGGCTTTTTTTAAGCTTAGAGCGGGTAACTGAGCTCTCAAAAAGAAATCTATGTTTCTTTTTTAGCTCAGATACACCAGAGGACTTATATCGATTTCCTTTACACACTAGGGATTTCGATCCCTTGTCAAATTTTGACTTTTACGAGAGATTTTACGTTCCTTCACACCAAAAAAAATCGATTTTTTTTTTGACAGAGATCAAATCCCTCGAATCCGTATTTTAAGAGGGATTTACATGCATACGAAATACGCACACCAAAAGAAAAAATTTGACAAGGGATCGAAATCCCTAGTGAGTAAAGGAAATCGACATTAATTTATGTTTGTTTTTTCAATCAGAGCTTGCTCGGTGCGCACTCTATGAGCTCAGAATGAAACGAGCGTGCACATGGAGTAAAAATCTGAGATCGGCTAACTTCACTTTTTTTCGTGTCCTGTCACAGAAAAAATAAAAATGGAGATCGACGCCTTTGACAGTTCAGTGGCACAGTGTGTTTCTTAAATAAATCTGAGATCTCTGATCAAACTCTAATACCTATACTAATATATCGAAGATACGTAGGTTCTACATAACTTTTCTTAGTTTGAGTGAACTTACAAATTAAATAAATATATTTTTTTGCTTAATCCGCACAAATTTATTTTTAATCGACATTTTTAGTCACAACTGTAAAATAATACCTAATTTTCGCGCTCTTCTAAACCTATCTAAATTATTATTCTCTCGTTTTTATCTGTATGCACACTGCACATGCATAGCACAAGCACAATACAAAAACAAAATTCATACACACAAAATCCCCTCCGCTCCGAAATAGACAGAAGACATTTCAATTTGAAAAATTCACTCTGCTTCTTCAGCGCTACCAGAAATCGAGGCGAGCCTCTTCATCATGCGCGCTGCTCCATCATTTCGATGAACCCTGGAGCATTAATTGAATTGTTAACCAACACCATCATACAACTATTCAATACATTAGCAAATCAAAATGGCCGTTAAATGTGTTTAAATGTATGCGTCCATACCCCACTCCATGTAGACTTTACTAACTATTGCTCTCATAAACTCCCATAGATTCATAGTACATATCTGTGTGAATTTTAAAATTCGAATTTGTATCTTTTACTCTCTAGATCACAGCCGCCGCACCGACTACGACCAGATTGTCGTTGATCCTTGCTTGAGTAACACCGTTAACGTTATTGCTCCGTGATTCGGTTACTTTTGTTCTCATAGTATCTCAAAGATATGCTATATTTTTCGTAAAAGATACAAAAATTTCTTAGATTATGAGAAATTGAAAAAATAAATAAATAGCGCATAATGTTTCAAATCGGTTTATATCGGTCAAAAACATGAAAGTATGCACCACAAAATAAAAAAAAAAAATTGAGAAATACAACAACAACAACAACAGCAAAATAAACGTGAGTGAAGCGAATAATGTGAAAGATGAAAAATTTCAATCCGAAGAATAAAATGTAATATTTTTTGAAAGAAAAAGTTCTTCAATTTTATTCTTGCGACAAAAAAAATGAAATATAGTGCACAATGAAAACAGTGAATATTAACCATAACAAAATTATTTAAGTTAATAATATAATTTTAAAGCAAAACAAAAAAGAAAAAAAAAATATTGTCTACACATTGCACGGAGGGGGCAAAAATAACAAAAAAAGAGAGAATTTATTAAATATACATAAATTAGAATTTAAAGAGAGGAAAAATGGTTGTGCCCACAATGGATACTTTGCCCAGAGTTCCCGACACACATGGAGACGTCGTCGACGAGAAATTATTCTCGGATCTTTATATAAGGACAAGCTGGGTGGATGCACATGTTGCACTCGATCAAATAGATAAGGTAAGAGCTCCTTTTATTGATATCTACATCCACGGCATAAGTGCGTTGTTTCGTCTTTTCGGTTTTGTCTGTTTTTTTTTTGGTTTTTGTTTTTGTGTTTTTACAAATGTTAAGGTGAACAACATTTTTTTTGGTTTTATCGCAGACAGAGAGTTCAGTGATTGATGATAGCTGAGAGAAGGTTTGAAACTTAATCAGTGTTGAGTTGTTTGAAGTTTCTTCCGAAAAAACACAGAAGAGAAATGAAGAGCTCAAGAGATGATGGAAGTGTTGCCATGATGTAGTTTTTAATAAATAATGAAATTTTGTAACTAAAACCATAATTAGATAAGAACAAGCTGAACAAAAGCCATCGTAAAGACGAGGATGCCACCGCCTTCCTAAGTATCATATGACATCCTAAAATAATGTCTAGATTAGATACTTATCATTCTAAATTGTTTGATACTTATTCTTAAAAATCAGAATGCAAAATGTTACATCCAAAAATCTGCAATGTTAGTATCCATCATCTCATAAAATATCCATTACTTAAAAAAAGAGATCAAAAACCCAAATAATATCAAACTTAGAGGTACCTTGGTATCAAACGGTTTTTAGGCTTTTATGTATTTATTTATTTAAGCTTAGTTCAAGCTTGAAAACCCCCTTAAGATTGTAAAAAATATCTATGTGTTTGCTGTTCAGAAAATACATTTTCTTTTCTACTGTACATTTACCCTTCTTTACCCTATTTCAATTAAAAATATCCCTTTCTGTATGAACGAGCGGGTTTTCCTTCTCTAACGTTTAATAGAAGAAAAAATATTTACCTGGAGATGGGGTCTTAAAATATTTCCAAAAAAAGAAGATTAAAATGTTTCCGTTTAAAGCATCATTAAAAACTTAAATTGGGTCCAGCCACATACAAAATATTTCAGAAATATTTAAGAAACATTTAAAAAAACTTGTGAGATGTTTCTAAGTTTCCTATTCCACATGAAGAACTAAAATTGTTGCTCAAACTTCAAGAAGAAAAATTTGAAGTTTTTTATATTTTTTTCCCTTCTAGGGAAATACGATTGAGTCCCAAGTCTAAGAAAAAAACCTTTAGTGGCTTAGGCTGTAGGTATAGTTATTTTTATGTCCAACTTAAAAGAATATAGCTTTAGAGGCTTTGGATGTAAATATTGTTATTTTTGGAGTAATTGTTTCTTCTTCTAGTAAATTTCCTAAGACATTTTAGTCCCAAGTTTAAAGAAAATCGTTTCAGCATTTTAAGCTGTAGGTTAAGGTATAGACATACCAATGGATAGGTGAAGTAGCTTTACAAAAACTTATGGGAAATTTGATTTGAGCAGAAGTTCTGATGTCAAGAGGGTTGAGCTGATTTTCTTAGTGAATATCTGGGTGGAGTTCAGTCTAAAAAGATGGTTGGGAACAATTTTTTTTCGAGGATTTTGGTGATCTCTCGAAACTCTAATATGAAAAACTTAAAGCTCAGAAAGGCTCCTCAAAACTACTTATCCTCCTATTAATTTCCTCTATTTTTACCACATTTCTTTTTTGTCCCAGGGTCGAAATGGAAAGATAGAGTTGAGAGCCATCAAAGGGAATATAACAGAATTTTTAGATTTTTTTTCCAGCAATGTCGAAAGATTACGAGTATTTCTACACTTTCACTGTTATAACATATGTTTATTTCCAATGAGTTCAACCTTTCGAAATCTGGTCTAATAAAATATTGGAACTTATTTAAGTTGTGAAAATGCTAGGAGATTTTTTGTAGTTTTCTTTTAAAGTACATTAGTTCAACGGACACTGCGGAAAGTGAAAAGAAATTTCGAAAAATTTCTCGTTGGAGTATATCTTCTGAATGTTTTTAAGACCTGGGCCCAAATTACCGCATCAGTTTTCGAGTAATACGTGACTGTATTATGTGAGTTTGGGATTACCACTTACGTCATCGAACATGCGATTACACTGATTTGACATTTTCATTCGATCACTGATTGGACTCACTCGGTCACTGAAGCGGTAATTTGGCCCCTGAGTTTTCTCGTGTAAAAGGGGTCTTAGATCCAAATATTGAGCTTTGCGTTTTTCAAGAACTATTTAAGTGTTAATACACATATTAGAGTTTGCTAAGTTAGGTCTCTTCCAGCATTCCAGCAGCATTATCATTCAATAAAAACTATCTAAGTCCACCAGTCTTTATATATAGCCAGGCGGCAATTAGAGCCATTACGTCAATTGTCACGAAGTCAAAACTGGTTGCTCGTTGCCGTAGTGAATTAAGACTACTCGGTGAAACAAATTCAGTCACCTGAATAGAGTATCTACTGAAGCTTAGCAGACCTCTCTTGGTGGGAATCCTTACGGGTGACAACTCAATGGGTACCCACATGATCAGAATGGGCATCAGCACATCTGATTTATGCAGAAGAGGTGAAAGAGGGCTCACTCACTTCCTTTGTGAATGCCCCAGCCTTGCTAGAACTAGAAAAGATCCCATCGGAGAGTAGGGAGAACTATTCGACGTCTCATTTTTGTCACTAAAAGCATCCTTAGCTAGGGAGTTTCAATCTTTTCAAATTGCTAAACAGAGTGAAGAACATAGGTATTACATATATCTTATTTCACCTAATTTCATTCGCTTTCGAAATAGCAGAGAAACTTACGTGATTACCTAAATTTAAGCAAACGCAAAGCTCTTTAACCTCTATAAACACTTAAAGCACCGTTTATCCTCTACAATTTTTATTAGCAGGAATTGAAATACGTAGATTTTTTTAAAAGTATATTCAGTGAAACCTCTACAGGATCCATCAAATTAAGTGTTACCAGGTCAAAATGCTGATTTTATTTTATATTTTGAGAATTCACAAAAGGACCTAAAGAACGATAGGTGACAAGACCTATAAGGAATTTTGTAAGTCTTTTCAGCACCGTTGCAATTTTTCAAGGTTTCTACTACTCAATTTCTATTTGAACAAATAGTGTTCCTGTCAAAAACCTAGCAGACTAAGTCCCCTTATATAATTCCATCGTAAAAGAGGAATACATCTTCTAGAAATGGTCATCAATCAAGGTTCGTGTTGCCTCTGAATTGTCCATTCGTATACATTACACATAACATAATTTTCTTTAGTATTAAGTTAACCTCTTCAGGTGATGGTCGCAATAAAAGCTTTATATGTATCTACACAAGTTGTTCTCTTTTATTTAACGAAAAACTACAGTCCATTCTACTTCGAACCGTTTGTATATACAATTTTTGACTTACTATCAAGTATAGAGATTCTTTCCTTTGCCGTACTACACGAATGCTTGTTGAATTTCAAATTCACTTAAACAGCATCACTGGTTAAAACGAACGCAAATCATCTCTATACAGTTGGAGCAACCCAAACTTTCACAGAAGCTTGTTTGTATTTACGATAAACAATTCAGATCAGTAAATTATTATTTTTATGAATTGTAGGAATTCAAATAAAGTAACATCTTCTCAAAATCCTCCCTGTAATGCATGTTTTTGTCGATATTTTGCTATAAAGCGTTTAAGTGAAGACTACTCCCTACCTACTAAGACTTCTCAAGTCCGAACTTCGAAAAATGCGTTAGGCAGAAGAGGCAGAGAACTTTAATTTGACATAAAACACAGAAAAGAGTTTTAAATATCTATGAAATTGGTTTTATTTTAAAGATAGTTTTTTGTCATAATGTTTCAATATGATTTCGGGCATTTGGCCGCCGTAATCTGGAGGTCAAATTTGTACACACTTTTCGCAATGAGTCAGGCACAAGTTTAATATTTGGGCACGATGACGAACTGACACATTTCGATTATCATCAACACTCCGCTGCACATCAGAAATTGCTTGTTCTGTGCGCACTGTACGTCTACGTCTTACGGGATGCATATTATTGCTTAGAGTAATATATTTCTCGAATTTATTGCTCAGATGAACGATTATGAGCACCATAAAACGCATGTAACGCCCAATGTGTTTCTCGAATTAAACCATGTTTTTCAAAACAATTTGCAAAAGTTGCTCCGGCGAGTGTGTCAATTCATTATGAATTGCCAAACTCAACAAACCTCGAAAACAACCGAGAACTTTTAAATCCCAGAAAACAGAATCACATAAAACAGTGTTACCAATTTAAAGTTCTCTGCCTCTAAAAAACATCCCGTTACCCATACAAATTCCAAAATGAAATCTTAGACATTTAACCCTCGCACCAAAAATGGGCAACCAGTTATACGAGTACATGAAAGATTATTCAGTAAAATGAAAAAAAGTCTCATACCACCTATAGCCAAAACACCTTAAAAAATGTCAAGTTCAAACCAAAAACCACAGAAGTATTGATTACAAAATAATAAAACCTTTCACGTGCTATGAAATCCAAACTTAAAATCTGTGTTCTGGACACACTTCTTATGCACGCCGCATGAGTGCACCTTCATCATCATCATAATCATCATCGTTATCGTCCCGCACCGCAGCTAATTTATAATGTTTCTGTATTGAATGTCTTTATATTTTAAATTGAGTCATTAAATTCCGCGATAAGATACAATACTCGCCAGTTCACTCACCATTTCCGAAGCTGAAAAGAGGAAACAAAATAACAAAACAGCAAAGGCAAACCAGTTAACAGCGCCATACTCTAGAGCAGGAGGTGATCCGATGCTAACAAAAATACTATGCTATGGTGTGGTGTGTATAGTGTAGAGTGGCGACCAAGATCGTTAGAGTGGTGAATTTATAAGCAGACCTCGCCATCGCCATACGACCCCAAAGCAGAATAATATCACAAAATAAAAACCGGAATGATAGATGTCCAAATCAAACGAAAATGCCCTGGCTTTTGGCACACCGAAGAACGAAGACCGAAACTAAAATGCTGAAAGAGAATGCGAGAGAGACGTGGCGGTGAGGGGTGGCGAATCTTCACCCTTCGCCACACACCACTGACAGCAACAACAACATCAATTGAGAATAAAAAGACGAAAACAAGATAACGACGCGGTGGCGGCGAAGGCAACAGCGGCGGCGGCAATGACGATGATGGCGACCACCCATGGAGCAAATTGTCATTCCAAAAGAAGAAAGAATGAGATAGAGTGATTGGGGCACCATAACTTCTCATTGTTGTTGTTTTTATTTTCTCTCTGTTGTTTGGCAGTAGCGGACAGCGACTAGCGGTGGCGGCGCGCGCGATTTTCACGATCTCTAGAGCGTATAAACTTACGCATTCATAATGTACAATTCAATGAGAATGGGGGTCTTCAAAAGAAATGTATGTACTACTCGTACGCCCGGCGGACGACGCGATCTGAGAGGGAAATTACTATTTATTTTCTTAATCTTTCTCTTCTACGGCGGGGACTGACGTTTTCAAATAGATCACGCGAGGAAAAAATACACTAAAGCGAGAGGGAAATCTATCTTGCTGTAAAGAACTTATCTGTTCAAACTCTATAGCATGTGGGTGGCATGGAGATTTATTAGAAAATGTGTGAGGTATGGATACTTGATGGATTTTTTTTTTGACTTGGACATAAGGAATTCATTCATTAAGCTGTCAAAATGAATGAATAGGTATCTGTGGGGAGAAATTAAAGCAAAATACAGAAAATCAATGAAGTAAACAACAATAGCCTCGCTGACAAATAAGCGAAGGAAAATGGTAGCTTAATTGTGTTAGCACCTTAGCAGTTTAAGCTTGAATAACATGGGGGTAGCATACCTAATTGATTTTTAAAGTTTGCAATGTGTGGGATTTTAAATTGTCATGTTAACACACATAAAAATTTAAGGTGGGTCTTAAGAAAACTGAAAGAGCGCTTAATTGAAATGCAAATGCTTAGGTTTCGGTTTTTGGTATTCACGATCGTTTATCGAGGTTAAGTTGCTTGGTGAAAAATGTGTATAAATAGCTTAGAGGTCAACGGCTTGCAGAGAACACACTGTTTATGACAAGAAATAATCTTGAAGTATTTGCATTTTCCGCGCAAGAGGCATTACCCCTGAAAAATATTTTTGTTTTATTTTTAGTGTGGCTGCGGCCGGTGTGGATATACATACGAGTATATATGTACGTCTATACTGTCCGACGGACTAGCCACTATGCCAAGAAATACTGGTGTGGGATATTTAGTGTCTCTTTTTGAAAGGCTAAGAACCTATAATAAGTACGAGTATATCAAACAGGATTGGCTCTAAAATAGAACCTTGAGGTACTCCGGAAGGCACAGCAATAAAATTCGACAAAACATTGTTTATGAAAACAGCTTGTTCTCGACCGATAAGATAGGAAAATATGAGATTGGCAATAAGTGAAAAATTAACTTTATTTAAGAGTTTGCTGCAGAGAGTATGATCGACGGTATCAAATGCTCTTGAAAAATCAAGCAGTAGGAGAAAGGTTATTTGGTCTTTTTTTTTAAATTTTTTTCTGATTTTATCAAAAACCAACACAATTTTTTGAAAAGCCTTTGACAAAAATGGAAGTATGCAAATAGGGCGAAAATCTTTACCACTTAAATTCTTAGGAACGGGTATGATTTTGGTTTTCTTCCGTACTTTGGAAAACGCACTTGTTGTTAATATTGTGTTGAAGGCAAAAGTTATATGAAGCAGTACAACTAAAAGAGGTAATATTATTTGAAGAAATTTAGAGTGCCCACCCTATCTATTCCGATGGCATTGGATTTAACAGAGAGTATGCTTTCAACTTCATCAACTTGGTCAATTTTTGAAAAATTCAAACTTTTTGCCAGACTCAGAGGTATCATCAACTAAAGAAATGTCTTGTTGAAAGGTATAGGTCGCGCTTCGTTCCAGAAAGATGGAAGAGCTACAAATTCTTTGTTTAGAGCATTTCCGTCGATATTGTTGAAAACTTGACCTTTCGGTTTACCAAGACCTGTAGTTGGTAAGTTGTTCCAAAGCTTTTTTCCACTCAAAGATGACACAAAATTTTTGGAGAAGATTAGACTTTTAGTGGAACGAATCAAAGGAACAGTTTTGTTTCGAAGATACAATAAGTATTACCTACGGTATTCATTTAGCTTATATTTTTCCCAGCGTTGGTAGGCCAGGTCACGCTTTTTCATATGTTACCGGATATAATTTGTGAACCATGGTCGCTGTCCAAATTTGACAGTTTTGAACTTTAGAGGAACATGCTCATCAAGAAGCAAATTAATATTAGTTTCTAAAAAAATTAATGCTCCAAACATCGCTCTCTAAAGCATTATAACTGACAAGTTTAAAGTCCCTGTATCTTAAGGTGAAAAGCAAACTAATAACCTTAAAATCAAAAGTTAGGTAGATGAGGTCATGTTTGGAAAAGGCAGGACCGGACAACTGATCGTACGGGATAACATTACTGGGTTCACTGAGGAAGAAAACATCAAGAAGTTTAGATGGGTGGCTACATTTTACGTTACATGAAATATTTTCCTCTACATAAATTGCAACCTCACCACCGCTGCATCTAGTTCGATCGGCTCGGAAAAGTTTTAAGCCTGCGAAGTGAAATATACTGTCATTTAGATCACCAGTCTCTGATACACAAACTAAATCAATCCCAGAACATTCAAAATGATCTCCAAATTCATCAATTTTAGTCTTTGTACTTTGTGTATTTGAAAGACAGATTTTAAGGCCAAATCTATAATTTGTTAAAACTTTGACTAAAGAACGCAGAACAACACAACCACCCGATAAATTAATTTGATTACCCACTAATGCAAAGCACAAAATCTCCAGTTTCACAAGACTCCGACTAGGTCACACTACTGCAACCCATCAACACCTACTTACAAAGAATCAGCTCCCAATATGTAACCACTGCGGAACAAACATAGACTTACCACACATCTTAAAACATTGTAAAAACACTAACCCTATCATAAATAGTATATTTAAGCACAACTCAATTTACGAAATTTTAAAAAATCCTAACTAACATCCAAGATAAATATTTAATTATAATCATCACAGAGCCAATAGTCCTCGCAGCTAGGCTCATTTTTCCTTTGTAATATTAGCTTGTAATTTTAATTATAGCTTAATAAAATATAATAATAATAATAATAATTTGATTAAAAAACTTTTCATTATTCTTTTTTTTATCAATCTACGAGTAACATTGAAAAACTGTTATTTATCTTTCTCAACTCTCATATCAAAAGTAAAAACTATTCAAACTATTCAAATCTTAAGCCTAATACGCAGATCGCGCTAAATTGTATCTCCCATACGAAATTCTCTCCAAAATTTAGCCAAGCTAAAATAATGTCAAGCATTTTAGCCGAGAGGTGCGCTGCTCTAGCTAAAAAATCAAATTTTCTCTTCGAACTGTACATGACTTATCTGTCAAAATTTAGCGCACGAAATAATTGTCTGGCACATTTATTCTCGGGCTAAATTTCAATTTCAATTGAAATGTAATAATATTTGAATAATATTTAGAAGAATACTTTGTGACGGAGGTCTTACAAGATTTTCCACAGCAAAAATCTATCATAATTCTCATTCGTTCTCATTCATAATTCTTAAAAAATCGTGCTTTAAACCAAATTCTTTTAAATCTTTGAAAAAATTTCATTTAGAGAACAGCTGTTTTCTGTGACATATTCTCCACAAAGTTCTTATGTCAAAATTTAGCTTGGATTTTAGCTGATGTTTGGAGAAAAATGTGGGAGATTAAATTTGGCGCTATCTGCGTACTAGGCTTTAACGTAAAACTATTATTTGTATATAAAATAAATAAAAAAACGTGTTTTGAAAAAAAAAAAAAACAGATACTGATACCTAACAAAAGAACTAGAGGTAGATCTAGCTTGGTATCTGCCACCCTGTTATATGGGGCCTAGTGCCATATTTTATTTATATTTTTAAAAATAAAATTGTATGCTAAAGTTCGGTCATATTGGTTTAAATGGTCACGAAAAAATGTGGATTGTGGCTCTATAATTTTTCTGCAAACAAACACCTGGGTGGTCTATTTCTTTTTCGATGAATATAACAAAAATACTATACACCTGCATACCTGCTAAGCAACTGATAACATTGAAAGCAGCGGGCATGTAAAACCTGTAATTTTCTAAGAAATATACATACTTAATTCCAAAAACAAATATTTGGTGATAACCAAGCAAATAAACATAAGATGTTTGCATAAGTTCAAATGTTTCTTGGTTATAATTTGTTTATTATTTACAGAAGATTTAAAAGATTGTTTCCTCTCATAAAGACAAATTTCTCATGGAATATCTACATTTATTGTATTTTATTGCTACCATATAACATTGAAGCAAAAGATAAGGTATAATCGTTGAACTTTTCTATTTAAAAAAGGTAAATAGATCTGTCTTATCTGAGAGTGACATAAATTATGGTCCTATAAATAATGATTCCATTTGAATTAAATTGTTTGTTTTCTTCATAAAAATTGATATAACAAAGAGATGCGCTTGATAACGGAACCAGACTACCTTGTAAGCTATTCAATGTTAATAGCATTTTCTATTTACTTTGTTTTTTTTTTTTTTAATAATACAAAAACTTCGTGATAAGAAATTCAACAGTTAGAGATGCCATTAATTTAACCTATATAAATGAATTCTGACATTGAAAATCAAATGACCTAATATGTTGAGATCAACCAGGAATTGGAAGGTTGCGTTTTAATAAAACCTAGAACGCAATTTCAATCATTCCAAGAATAAATTAATTTGAAGAATGATCCAAATTATATACTGAATCGAAACTGTAAGTGAACCATTAAAAATTTCTCATAGCATTAGGCAAACAGAAATATAGCCTTTTACACAGATATGGGCTCACAATATTCCGACAGAAAAGTTCGATGATATTTTTTATTTAATTTAGTTTCCCTTGGGTCAGTCTTAGCCTTCCTTTTGCAGAGCCAACAACCGAAAACGCCTTCAGCTTGTTTTTCAGAGTAATATTTTGGCAGTGGTTTTTGTTTGCTGATCAAATTTAGAAGTGTACTCTGGAACACATTGTTCTCCTGCAGCCTTATCCCAAATTTTCCAGAGTACTTTCTGTTTTCGTAATTCCAAACAATTCTCGATTATGTAGGTACTCGTATCTTAACTCCATTCTCAGTAATTATTATTCTTCGTCTGCATGAAGTCTTTGCTGGAATCATTTCTGTAAATTTTAAGATTTCAATAAGATTAACAGAAAGTATTTCACCCTTCACGGACGATCAGCAGGCATTAACTGATCCACTGTTTGTACTTTGTATGGTAACATGTTTAAATCTTTCACTAAAATTCGCGTTAGGGTCCGTCTGCTGATGTCCCGTGGCCCGTCGTCTGGTTGATGTTTCTTCGTTCTCAGCGATATAAGCAGCCGTAGCCAGTCTCATGTGGTTCCAGTCTGTTCGAGTCGAGTATCTAAGCTCCGGAATGTTTGCCCAGTTGGCGCGACACGATTAGGAAAACGACGTCGAAATTCAAGATGCGCTAACACGACCGATCGATTATTATTGGTAAAAAAAAATCGACACAATTATTCCAAGCTCTTGCAGAGTACAGTGTTCCATTGTGTGGCTGTTTATATAATGCAGCTGTCTTGTTCACAAATGTCAAAAATGTTTGACGTACGACGCCATTTGTAAAAATTATAACATCTTCTCATGGTGTGATTAATTTTGCGCCATCTTGAACTTCTTAAGCACTCAAAGGACTGTTAAATTAAATTGACAGAAACGGTCAGTTCTGGGTAAGTAAACAGACGGTTTTTCACTACACTATGATTATGGTGAATAGGGTGAACAAGGATAAATGTGAAGTTTCGTACTTTGTTAATAGATAGTAATGGAGACAACATCTATAAATTTGGATGTTGGTTGATGAAAATTTTAAAAGCAATATATACCTTGGCGGCAACTGGAAAAACATAAGAGCAGTTGAATTTCGTAGATGCTAACTGCTGAAGAAGAGATTACACCATACATCCCTCCTCGATTGTTTGAAAACTATTTTTCAGTTTTACAATACCCTAACTAGCACTCTAAAAATACCAAATGACATACCGTTTATCAGAAAAAATTCAACACCATTGTCTTAAATCCTCATTGATCAGATATATTATTTATCTGAATAAACATTTACCTCTAAACCCACTTCAACTTATTATCAAAACATCAATAACCTTTTCCATTTCTGCAAAACCGATATAACCATTTGCAGAGCATCTTATGTGCGATGATTGTCTTTGAATTTCAAAATGCTTTGCCTATAATAAACTCCTACATTTCCAACCGTTAACTGAGAGCCTCTTAAAGAAAATTTACCTAGATATTAAAGACTCCCATCTAAATGCCCCTCATTATTGTACACATACACATTATACAGCCATCCATACAAATGCCCGAACCCGGATTAAGTTGTTAGCGTCGCCTTAATGCATTCCAGCTTCTCCTTAGTTTTGCCGTGAGGTCTACATTTTCACAAACAAAAGATAGATCTATAAAGTTAGGCTTTAACAACGCTGTAGTATATATCACCACCATGGTTTCCTTGCATTCGGTCTCCACTATTCTATATACTCCTACATACCGACATTACACAAAATGAAGGTGATTCTTGGCAGCAGCTATAGATGTATACAGATATTCGAAAATAGTGATAGTACTAGATCTACCACGTTGCATTAGTCGTGGGTATATTTTGTCTTGATCACTAGGTATTCAATGAAATTTTCATTTCGTGTTAGTTTTTTTTTTTTTTCTTTTTGTCGTGTTGCGCGATCGTTCCTTTTGAACTATCTGCCCACCATGAACATTTTGAACTTGTTTTTTTTGTCCATCTTTTCTTACGTTTTCGTATACTATTGTTACCTCAACGAATTTAATTTCTTTATTACGGGTATTTGAGGTTGGCAGTGTTGCCAGAGATCTTAAAAGAGTGTTATTTTCATTTCCAGATACTTAATATTCTAAAGAGTCTTGCAATTAAATAGTTTTGGAGAGTTTTCTTAGTGGCGCACAATCCTGAATTCCTGCTTCAAATACCTCAAGTAAATGTATCGCTAATAAATAAATCAATATTGAAAAAAAATTTTGGGAATCTCAGATAAATTCCATAACTAGGCTTACATTTTAAATGGCGCCCAACGTTGAGGAATGTCAATTTTAGTCCACATATTGCCAAACATAAATACAAAATGTAACAATACAAAGAAATATTAATTAAACGACTAAGTTATCAAGCTTAACGAATATTATTCTAACTAAATGGCGCCCAACATGGATGAAAAATTAAAAACATCGGCATTAAATTACATATGTACATAAAAAACATGTCCCACTTTCAAACATTTTGGGAGGCAACACTGGCCTTCTGGGGTCTTCTTCATTTGTGGGCTTTCCGGTATTATTTTTTTTGATATCATTATTTATGTCAAGAGATAGAGGATCGGCTGTAGGTAGACAACGAAAGAGAAGAATGAAATGCTAATAGTAATAATAACTTCATGTGTTCCAAGAGCTCTTGCTGGCCGAAATAAAACTGTTTTTCTTTTTATTGCGCTGCGTTCGTATCTTTTCCCTTTGGTATGGTTGTTGTTGGCCATTGATGTGGGTTTGTCTTAAAATAACAAAAAAATTAAATAAAACGAAACCAATCTTCAAGACCGCAAACAAAGTCTCCATCGGTAGCAAGATGTTCACGTGTTGACTACGATGGTAATTATTTGATCAATTTGCGGGCGGTTATTCTGATAAATGCAACGCAGCGGTAAATGATGTGAGAAACAGGAAACCGGATATGCACAGAGCGTGTTATTGTGTATTGCATAGTTTAGTGTTTCACAAGCCTGATGCCCACTTTTGTGTATATGGTATTTCCTTCTTTGTTCGTTTTGTGTATTTTTTTTTGTCCATTACTTACTGCTATTCTACATTTTCTAACTGCAAATTATTGAATGAGAGGTTACGTATTCCGTGCACGTAGATCAAAGTGAATTCCATAATAAAATATATGGGTTGGGTTTCGTGTGGAGCGAATACACGAGTACTCGTATGTTCGTAGGATGCGCTCGTCTGTACTTTTGATGTTTATCAATGTGGGAGACAACTCTGAAGAAACGACAACGACAATGACGACGACAGCGATGAAGACGACAATGATGATGACAGCGATAACGATGAGCAATTTCTCGTTGAGGAGTTCCTTTTCCTCTTCCTTTTCCTTTGCTTTGGAGATTAGTTCGCTTTTTTTCGTGTCAGAAACCTGCACCGCAAAAAAAAAAAAAAAAACATTAAAACAAAAAAACAAATGCATCATGTTCGTAGAGTGTGTTAACAAATTCTCTTTGCATACACTTCCATTTTTATTCGAATATAAATCAAGGTCAATGCAAAAGAGGAATCAAAAGGTTGGGTAACTTGGTATAGTTGTACCTGCTACCTATGTTTGTTTATATATAGGGTTGTTTTAATATAATCACAAGCTAAATTGATATTCAAAAAACGAAGCACACATGAAAATGTAGCGACAGTAAAAAAGGGGGAATTAAAATCGATTGTATTCAATTGAGGATGTTTTCAGGATGAATGGAAATTTTTTCCTTGAGTTTTTTTTATTTCTTAATACTGTCACTAGTTTCCGCTCTGACCTGTCACTTATTGACATATTAAACGGCGACAGTCTGGGGCTCATATACATAGTACGCCAGCATTTACTGTTGAAAAATATTTCATTTAAACTGGTTTATCAAATTAAGGGGCATTTCTACACTAATTGGGTTGTTGGCCAAGAACGCTCGAAACAACTTATTTGTCTTAAACAAAATTGCGCCCTAAAGAGTTAAATTCAGGTTAGAAATATTCTTCAACTGATCGAAAATATAAATGGTGATCAAGATATTAATTTGTATTTCAAACTCATATAAAACTATCTCAAAATTTCTTGAAAAATCATGAAAAACTAGCTTTCAATTATCATTTACTCCATTTAATTATACTAGCCCAATGCGACAGCCATAACCTAAAATAAATTGAAAGTCTAAAGCGGAAATGGATAGGTAAGAACTTTGAATAAAAAACAGTTCTTATTCCTTAAATCTGGTAATCTGTGATAAAATTTCGTAATAGACTGAAAAAAAATATTCTTCGTAAGATATTGAAATTCCATAAAACTAACCCAATTTTCATTGACTCAAAGAAAAATTCGTTGCATGAATGAAAAATTTCATTTTTTTTTGTTTATTGGTGGTTTCATTGCATCAATCAAAGTTCATTTATAGTCTTCTTCCCTTGAGCCTGAAGAGACTTTATTAGTTTTTATAACAATTTTAATTTATATTTCTTTATTTATATTTCTTAGTTTAAGACTTTTGCACAGCATTTTGTTCTGTTTGCTTCACAATTGTCAAAGCACAATTGACCTTTTATATGCAGCTTACTAGTATCAAAAATTCAGTAAATAACACAACTTCTCGCTATGAGTAATCTTGTCAACCAACAAGGAAAGACAGATCTGTCAAAAGAATTGCTTATGCTTTATTTACACGAGCGAAAAATTCTTCTATTGCTGTCATAATGACAAATGAAATGCACAAATCACAAAGATAAAAATGATTAGTGCAAACGAAGCATTATGGTGGATTTAAACTACTAACAAAATGCGATTGTTTCTCTCAAATTCTAGTCATTTTTATTCTCAACGTATAAATGGTGTTAATGTTACGAGTATTATTCTCGTAAGAAACTGTCAAGTACAACTGACATTTCATTCATCCAATGTCGTATAATATTATGATAACACTGTTTTGAAATTTATGGCATGACACATTAAAGAAAGCTTTTAGAAAATTGACATTTTATACAATATTTTGGTAAAGATTTGTGAGAGAAATTCTGTCAATTTGTCAATCCGAAATTATTTAGGTAGGCAAATATTTATTTCGTAATTTAATGGTTCAAAAAAAAAAATGTTTCCTAGTGTAAACATGGGAAATATATTAAAGGATATCTTTTTTATAAAAAAACACCAATTTTTTATTATCCGTGATTTAGTGGCTTTATAGAAAAAATAATTTTCCGCCATTAAAGAAAATCTCCAAGTGCCTAAGTTAGAAATTTGTGTACTACATCCTGAGGAAGGTAAGATTCCAAAGGTCATGAAAATGCTAAAAAATCTGTTAATTGTCAAATTGATTGTCACTAGAAACATTGTTGCCAATTTAAAGTCCAAGCAATCTATAAAAAATACAACTTTTACGATCGAATTATAACTTCAAAGCAAGTTGTAATATAATTTTGCACCAAATCATTTGGAACAAATTGGTAGCTTAGAAAAATCACAACTTAAGTGTCATTTTGTCGAAAGCAAATCTGAAAGCGGATTGTTTTCATTTTCTCACTCCTATCGTATCCCTTATTCTTGTTGTTGTTGAGCTGATTCGCATCACATCAAAATACAAAATAAAACCCATTTGGTAGCTATACTTGTATTCTCCAGAATATTCCGTTCCACGGACCGCTTCAAAACAAGAACAGGTGATATCCATTCCAACCTAATGATGATGAGAATGAGGGATCATCGTAATGATGTTGTTGATGTCCCGAAAGACCAACATTATAGTTTCTGCTACTATGCTACCCATCAAGTCAATTTTAGCTCCTCTTTTAGTTTTATTTTATTTCTTCCTGACAAGATGTTTTGTTGGTAAAGGCACTTTCTCTCTCTCTCTCTCACACACTTGTTTCAATTCAATCTTGTGTTTTTTTTATTCGTTTTATTTCTTATTTTGGTATTATGTTGTTGTATCTTCCTCCGCAGGGACCATTATCATCATTATCCCCATATGCTGTCGTTGTGCTCTCTGTTACAGCATACTACACTCCATGGAGTATTAAAATTCTATATGAACGACGAACAACAGCAGCTGCAAACTCTCCTCAGCACTCTAGAATCAATATCTTTGAAATGGTTTTTGTTTTCTCGATGTTGGTGGTCCCTTTTGGCCGATCACCATTAAGACATTAAGAACGAACGACAGAGACAGCACGAGATCTAATAAAATTTCATAGTAATAGTCCCTTTTACTTCCTATTTATATTTTTGTTTGCCCATTTCGAATTATTCAAAAACCGAAATAGACATCTCTGTCCCCTTTTTTTTTTTTGGTGTTTGACAGTTCTAGTCTTAATTATGTAAGGTCGCCATTAATGTCAACATGACGTTATCCGTCATTTATCATTTACATTTGGCGTTTGTTCCTTCTTTTTCTTTTCCGTAAACCCATTATATTCTAATTAGTTTGTAGAATATAATGTGAAATTCTTACTTAGACGGTCGTAAAGTTTTTGAATTAAATTTTTATGGCAGCATGCATGCGGTGGTGGCTGGTGGTGGCCTGTAGAGCCGACGATAGACGTTCAAACGACTACTCTTTTCTAGAGTGTAGCCTGGGTGGTCCCGTCCATTCAGTAGTAGGTACCCATACCTATCTCGTGTTTATTTCCCACAGCAAAAATAATGAAAAAAAAAAAAACAGAAACAGAACTTTGCTTCTAAAATGATCGCACAGCGGTCGGCGGCGGCGGGCGTATACATCGCATCGTGTGTATATGCGCGTTCAAGGGAAACCTACTATCTAAGAACATGTGTACAGCAGACATTTGGCAGCAGCAATCATTTGGCATATTCAGTGCGCTAAATATTTTGACAGATGTCATGTGGGGGGTCTTTTGGGCTATTGTTTTCATTTTAATGATAGTTCCATGGCATACATATGTGCGTCAGTTCTCAGATGTTTTTTTTTGCAATACAAAACTAAGCAAACAAAAAATCCAAACATTTGAAACATTTAAATACAATTCAACAATGTATAGTTGTTACTGTCAGCCAGATCACTCTCTTGGGTGGTCCCGATTTTGTTGTTGCTCTGTTGTTGATTATAGAGGTTCAATCAAAATCGCTGAAGGTACCACCCAAGAAGATGGCTATCAATTTTAATGTCATGCGTTCGCGCTGAGTGGAGCTGTGTAAAGAAGGTAGACATTTATATTTATATTTTTTTATTTTTATTTTATTGGATTTTTTTTTTGAATTTTTATATTCACCCCACACACAGCATTGAAGATACTTTATTTTATTTTGCTCTTTTTTGTATTCTATATTCTTCGGCAATCAATAGTAACTGTCATTTGATTGGTTTTTATGCTTCCAAGGGGCTTAAACATTTTGTATAGGTAAAATTCCTTTTGGTTTATGTTGTAGAACATATCATTCAAGTGCGTGTGTGTGGGCTGTTACTCACAAAAAAATTAATTGATTTTTCGGAGAAACGGAAATAATTCATTTTATTATTGGAATCGGAATATTGGGATAATGGCATCCAATTGAAAATGTCTACGAGTTAATTGATTTTTGTGGCGTTTTTTTTTTAGAAATAATTTTTTATTGCAAATTTATATGTATTAAGGTTTAGACACAAGCACTTTTGAACCAAGGGATCGATATTAATGGACTTACACACATTTTAGAAGTACCAGTATATTTAAAAAATTTATTAATTAGAGGCCAGGACTGCTCAAAAGAGCCTAAAACTAGTGACTTACAACTCTAAACCATTTGTCTGTGCTTGTTTTGGAGAAATGGAGGGGACTAATGAGCAGCACTTTTCTTGTCAAATGATACTCTTGGAGGACTTGCCAATTCCTCACAAGAGGTAGAACAGACCTCAAATATTTTTTTTGCAGCGGCCGTGGGTCGAAACTAAGACCTACTGCATTACAGTCCAACATACTAATCATTAAAAACAATTAAATAAGAATTTTTGAATTTTGTAAAAGTTTAAAACAAAAAAAAATTTTGGAAATATTTTGCTTAAAAATGGTTAAGAATTGTAAGTCACTTGGCCGTGAGGTTTGTTCGAGGTATGATGCCTTAATTTTATTTGTTTTATTTTTTAAGCAAAATTTGTGGCTACAAGTAACATAAACATGGTCAGTTGTTATGGAACACTTTTTGGAACGGTTTTAATACATTTATTAAAAGCTTTGCGTTTTTTTATCATCGTATTTTGTCAAAAATTGCATATCGTTTAATTTTACTTTCAAAAGTTTGATGCCCTCTACATCCAATTGGAGGGATTACAATCAAAACAAATAGGCAGAAGCTTTCACTTAGGCCTATCATGGAAATTTTTTCCGTTTGACGTTTCATTTTGGTATTGGATTCAGTTATTTTTTTAGTTAATTTTGGTTTTACATAGATATGATTTTTAAAATCAATTTAGGTCTTGCACACGAAGAATCTCGTCATAGAAGCGTACAAGGTTTCGCATGCATGATGATTCCTCTACGCCTAGCTTTCTGCTCCTGAAGCGTTTTGTCCCAAACAAAACAATGACAGCTGTCAATCAATTTCACAGAGTTATGCAATGTGTTCAACATTTAATCAACTTTTGAACACTGTTCGGCGACTGAGAGTGCTGTACGCTCGGTGATTTACAGTTTACACTGACTGGGTGATGGTTGTACATTGACAAAAAAAAAAATATTTAGGTATATGAAGTTTTACGAGATTGGAAAAGATTAATTTCTCGAATGTATGTATTTAAAAAAAAACCAACGGTGTCTTTTCGAAATCAATCGTCAAAAAATGGTGCTCACTAAATTTCGATGAAAGAACACATTTTTCTGATCGTTTCTTATTATTTTTCTGGGAAAATAACCAATTGCACAAAATTGGTCCTTGAAAGAACTCAATTCGGAATAAGATAAACACAGTTGCCCGAGCCGATGCTTCATTAACAAAAACGAAGGAAGATTACGGCTTCATGTTGTTGTGTTAAGCTTAGACCAAACAATCAATGCCAGAAGCCTCAGTCCAGATGATGAGAAGCAACTTCCTCGGTTCCGAAGGCTTTGTTTCAAGAAAGGACCCTAACTGGGGTTGCCACAACTCAACACTTACGTAGTAACCTAAGGACAGCCATGCTATATGTATACTAAAAAAAATGTTAAAAGATTTTTTGAATAAAAATATCGGTATTGTAATCCGATGCCAAAACGTTTTTCTCAAATGGATAAAACCATTTAATTAATGTCACAAATAAGAGCTTGAATAAAAAATATCAAAGGTCTGCGGGTTTTACGCAAATAGTAGCTAAAATTCTACCTACAAAGGGTTCGTCAACCTTATATAACAGCTGTAACTTTAAACATCTGTTTCGAAAATTAAACCTCAAAGTAAAAAAATTGATTTTTTTAATAAAGTTGTTCTAATTTTGTCCAATATCCCAACCCCTCAAAGTCGTTCTTCCCATGAAAATTGAGACATTTAAAAAATATGTTAGTCGTTTATGTCATCATCATCATCTTAAGAAATTATCTACGGTTATTTAATGGTTCCTAAATTTCTTGTTGCAAAACGAAACAAATAAAAGGTATTTTTTCTTAAGAAAAAAAGATTCGATATGCAATCATTGTTGTCGTTCGTCTACCTGTGGATCGAATCGAGTCTTTCTGTTTATTGAAACATCAATTTCTATAATCCAGGTAGATAGGTACCAAGTCCATGACGACGACACGATGACAACCAACAACAACGTCAGTGGTCAGTAGGCTAAAGTATAAGGTATCTTCCGTCACGGACCATTTATACAAAATCGTTTGCCAAATAACAAAGGTATTTCCTTTCTCGAAAATCAAGTATGTTGGCCCCTAATGTATCATTCTCTGACTATACGTATACTCGTATGAAGTGTTAACAACCACCAAAATTCTTTTTCGATATCTTAATAACAAAGACCACCGACACGACATGGACGATTCCGACAAATTTTCGGAAGAACAAATTAACAGAAAGAAAAAAAAATCATTTTCGAGAAAAGAATTGTGACAGAAGACCAATGAGAGATGATCAACCTGAACACTCACTGTATGGAGAAGATGACGAACAAGACCTACCTGGTGATCCCAAACAATGCTTTGTGTGATCGGTTCAGCCGAATTGAGTCGTAGTCGACGACAACGTGCCAGGCCTATAATTTCGGATTTGTGGAAATACACGAGGAAAGATTAAAACAAATTCTTAGAAGTAAAGATTTTACAAAGGAGAAAAGAAAAAAAAAATAACACAGGACTTACAGAAAAAAGGTTTTCGCAGCATCATAACAATTCCAAAAAAAAAAATCAAACGAAACTCGAACAAAAGCATTTATAGCTATTTCGGTGTAGGCCAGCCATCCATACGTCCTCCAACGCGCCGCAACGTCGCTCAGCCTCAGCATCAGCCGCCATGTCGACCAGCAACCAGCCTCTCCCTCTAAGTAGATTCTTATGTTGTTCGAGCTGCGGGCGTTTACCGATACATCCGCATAAATACATACATCTTACCATAAATCGGCAACAATTACAACAATAACAACAACAACTGCAAGGGCGGCCTTTCCACCCGGTCGTCGCTGTGCCGCAGTCGTAGTTGCAGTTGCAGCCGCTGCCGTCACCGCCCGCCTGCTGTGAAAAGTATGCTGGTTGATGTCTTAATTATCCGTAGACACACACGGAAATGCTAAAATATACTCCATGCCGCGAACTCAGCTAGGCCATAAGACCGAGCACAACAAGACCAAAAAGATGTACAAATGTAGGTAGGTAGGTTTTCCTTATGCACGAAAGCGGATCTACTTTGCCAGGAAACTGTGAAGGGCGACAAGTTATTGGGGTTAGAAAATATTTGATTGGGAGTTAACACTTTCAATTTTATTTACCACATTTTAAGAATGAGAACAAAGTGATGCGAGGGTAAGTGAGGCCAGCGACGAGGCGATCGAAAAGTATTCTTTCTATAATTTCATTTGACAGATATTGAAGTGTGAAAAACGGTTTTTTAAGTTCTTATCATTTATAGGCTAGCAAATTCAAAATTAATCCATTTCTAAACTGAAAATATAGCTTAATTACGATGCTACATAATAGTAAGCTTGAAACTTTGAGGAGCACTGTGTAAGCTAATCAACCTTTAGGCTGGATTCACACTGCAGTAAAATATTGTTACAAATGAAGGATACGCTCCCGATCCTGACATTGTCTCTCGATTAATAATATTTTATCGTAGCGAGAACGTATTCAGATCGGCAAATTAGTGTGAATTCGCCCTTAAGAGTTAAACGTCAGAATACAAGTTAAAATAAAGTATTTGCTTTTCTCCGCTCTCTTTCCTTCTCCATTTTCTCGTACTCCTACTCATGTCATAAGTCAGTTTGTTTACTTTTTAAGTTTCTTCCCGTTCCAAGTTCCAATAACCCTAGCGTATAATAGATTCTCTAGTTAAGCCGCAAGGAAAAAATCCGTACAAAAATGAGACATAGGAAGTCCATAAATTTCTTGCTGTTTTTCATTTTGGACTACACTGTTCGATGAGCAAAATTGATAATAGAACAGATTATTTGGAGAAGTCTCCACTGTTTTTCGCACAGAATAAATTGCACGTAACATTATGTGTGCGGAAAATATTATTTGTAGAAATATGATTTATTTGTTTTTTTGTTGTTCATTTTGTATTTTGTTTGTTTTTAATTGGTGAAACTCTCCACAAATATATCTCCGCTGTACTTTTGTAACCATTTCATTTTTTTATTGAAGACCGGAGACAAATTTCGTTCCGTATCAGAAGCGTAATAGGCTTAACGTTAGTGCTTTGAAAATTGATGATTGTGCCAGAATAGTAGTTAAAAGTCTCCACTTTTGTTTCATACACAACAGAATGCGATAGAAATAGCTGTGAATAGAATGGAAATACTGCGTTCCGTTTACGTCTCCTGAATGTACATTTTGGATAAAAGTTTTACTTGAAAAATGTGTGTAGAACTCTCCATGAATATTTTTCCGTTATGTCTTTCGAGTTGGAGTTGGTTCCAACTGCGTTTTAGAACTTATTTTTGAAAAAGATTCTTTTCGAAATAAGTGTGGAGACTTTCAATTTATAATCATGTATAGTTATCCAATTGAATATTTTACAATTTAAAATTCAAAAGGAGAGTTTTTTCCGGTGGTTAGAAAATAATTGGTCGACTTTTCGCAAGAGACGTCTTGTTTAGTGCACTTACACGCGTGCCATGACTTCGTACTCGTAAATCCGCTCCTGCTTGTGCAGATACTTTTGTGGTTCATTTCAGATTTAAGTTCGTTTTTATCTATTTTTCAGTCCGTCCTCCTAGGTACGGAATGAAATACCTTTTGTGTCGTTTTTGTTTTTTTTTTATTATTTTGAAGATATTTGGCTTAAAAGGTATAAAGGTGCCTATGGCGTGATGGTGTGGCAGAGGGATAGGCACGGTAGGTTTTATGACCGAAAGACAAGAGCGCGCACATTGGGCGTTCGGAGAAAATTGAGTTGTTGCCCTGCGATAGCATGGTGGTTAGTTGGTAAAGTTGTAAAAGAGCATTGAGCTTGTGAGGTCTCACTTTATGATGGGACCCAATCTTGGGCATTTATGGGTCCATCACACTGGTTGGTCGGTCGATCGGTCGGGTATAGTTGGTTGTCCAAAAACACCACATGGGCGGCTGGTGTAGTAGGCTTTTCTCGGGTAATAAATATAGGTGTACTGAGTATATATACATGTGTAAGGTATCATATCTTTGATTCCATGGAAGCTGTTATGTTTTCTTCTTGTTTTTTTTTTGCATTCATGATCTTGAGGATTTCTGAGAGGTTAAAAATGCAAAAGAGAATTATCGAAAGTATTCAGGGAATTTCAGGCGCGGAACTCTTTTTAATTGATAACATCATCGAATAATGTAGAATGTTCGCTTTCGAAGGAAAAATAATCCTAATCATAAAACTTTTTTTTAGTGTTGCTCTTATTGATAGAAGTCTTTAGGAAAGGTGAATTGGTTTTGTGACCCTCATTAGGTGTCACGATGGAATTGATGATCACCGATTGAAGGAAAAAAAAGAAACAACTTAAAAGCATGGGAAAGGAATGTCATGTGAATAATCAAATAGTTCTGTAGCATACCTTGAAAAAAGTCATGCGTTAGGATGAGTATATAGAGTATACATCTAGGCGTAGAATTCTTATTATAAAGGCTTTCCTCAGCTGTTAACGTTTTTTTAAGCTTAAGGAGCTAACTTATTCGGCTAATTTTGACTCTTGATCTTGATTTGAAGAGACCGAACTAGGTTCTGAGGATAGTATGGGAGAAAAATAGGTTACACTTTTTCCTAATTATATTTTTAATTGAAAACTGAAAAATTAATATTTATTTCTTTTTGTTTTAGGGAAAAGCACGAGGAAGTCGAACAGCGATATACCTGCGATCAGTGTTTCAATCTCACCTCCAATCCCTTGGTTATTCGGTACAAAAACACGCCGGCAAAGTGCTATTTGTTGCGATTTTAGTCCTCAGTACATTTTGTGTTGGCCTAAAAAGTGCACAAATGCATTCCACAGTAAATCAGCTCTGGATACAAGGTAGGTTTTTAAAGAAGATAAACCCCTAAACATGCTTCAATATAACCGAATATCTCTTTATTTATTAAAGAAGGTGGTCGATTGGAAAACGAACTAGCTTACACACAAAAAGCCATCGGCGAGGTGGAATCATCAACACATCAGCTTATTATACAAACAGCGCATGATCCAAATGCTTCGGTGTTGCACGCGAAGGCCCTGCTTACTCATTTAGAAGTTCTGAAAAAAGCAACTTCTGTGGGAGTTTATATGTTCGAAACGGAATGGACGTTGCGCGACATGTGCAACACACCAACAATACCAAGCTTCGAGGAACACTATCTGGTGGAGCAGATTTTCAATCATGTAATACCATGTTCGATAATAACTCCGTTGGATTGTTTTTGGGAGGGCAGTCATTTACTTGGGCCGGAGTTTCCCGTTCAGATACCGTAAGTTACAGGTCTTTGTTTTAAAATATCGTTTAAAATTTGATTTATCTATTTTAGTGGAATGGACAAAAGAATCAAGTGGGCCTGGCTGAATCCGCTCAATTTCCTCCAATCTATGAAGCGGGACATGACAAAGGATCCTTTTCCCATTGAAGTTGTTGAACAGTATATGAAGCGGGCTGGGATCTCTTCAGGCTATACACAGAAACCATGTTTGGATCCAAAAAATCCGGACTGTCCAGATACCGCTCCGAATAAAAATAGTACGACACCTCCTGATGTGGGTGCAATTTTAACTGGGGGGTGCTATGGTTATGCCACAAAATATATGCACTGGCCAGAGGAGCTTATTGTTGGAGGAGTGATCAGAAACCGAACGGGACACTTAAAGAAGGCTAAAGGGCTACAGACAGTAGTTCAGCTGATGACGGAAAAAGAGATGTATGATTCGTTTTATGATCAGTACAAGGTCCACCACATCAGCTGGACACCAGAGAAAGCGGCTGAAGTCTTGAATGCCTGGCAGAAAAAGTTCTCCAACGAAGTTGATAACCTGCTTAAGAACTCAAGAATTTCGAATTCCTATGATATCTATGTATTTTCGTCTGCTTCATTGGATGATATCCTTGCTAAGTTTTCCAACGCTAGTCCCTTGAGCATTGTGATTGGAGTTGCGGCGACAGTGTTTTACGCCTTTTGCACACTTCTTCGTTGGAAGGAACCAGTAAAGGGACAAAGTACTGTTGGAGTTGCTGGAGTCCTTCTCATTGGAATGTCGACTGCGGCTGGACTGGGACTCTGTGCTTTGTTGGGGATAGTATTCAATGCAGCGACAACACAAGTTGTACCGTTTCTGGCTCTTGGTCTAGGAGTGGACCATATCTTCATGCTAACTGCAGCATATGCGGAGAGTAATCGTAAAGAGGAAACCAAATATATCCTCAAGAAGGTCGGACCAAGCATTCTATTCAGTGCTGTCACAACGGCAGGAAGTTTTTTCGCTGCAATTTTCATTCCCGTGCCAGCACTGAAGTCCTTCTGTCTTCAAGCTGCGATTGTTATGTGCTTCAACTTGGCAGCAGCTTTATTGGTATTTCCTGCTATGATTTCCCTGGACCTCCGGCGGAGAATGGCTGGTAGGGCGGATATTTTGTGTTGCTGTTTCCCGATTTGGAAGGAAAAGCCTTTACCGACTCTTACGACCAGGTCGGCTGGTTCGTCCAGTTTGAATAACAATCGTTATGAAAATCCTCGGAATTTGGGTTTTCCGATTAAGAACTGTAACAATCGTGGCTTTGGAGTGGGAGGTCTGCCCAATCAGGTTAATCAAGAAGAAGCATTATTAAACTGTGCCGAGAAACGTATGTGGCGTTTTTCATTGTCGAAATTCGCTTACAAACACTACACTCCGATTCTAATGAAGAGCTCGGTGAAGTTCCTGGCTGTTATGGTTTTCATAGGAACCCTCATATTTGGATTCTATTCGGCAACAAAACTACAAGATGGCCTCGACTTAATAGACTTGGTGCCCAAAGACACAAACGAATATAAGTTCCTTAATGCCCAAACATCAATGTTTGGCTTTTACAGTATGTACGCAGTGACACAGGGAAATTTTGAATATCCCAATAATCAAGCACTCTTGCATGAGTATCATGAGGCTTTTGTGCGAGTTCCACATGTGATCAAAAACGACAATGGTGGCCTGCCGGATTTTTGGTTATCGCTCTTTCGCGATTGGTTGAAAAATTTGCAAGATACATTTGATCGGGAGAGGCGTGAGGGTCGTATTACTCAGGAACGATGGTTTAGTAATGCGAGCGGTGATGCAATTTTGGCGTATAAGCTTATCGTCCAAACTGGATATGTGGACAATCCTATCGACAAGAGTTTGGTCTCCGAAAATCGCTTGGTGGATAGAAATGGAATTATCAATCCAAAGGCTTTCTATAACTATCTCTCTGCTTGGGCAACTAATGATATGTTTGCCTATGGGGCTTCACAGGTAGGTCAAAGTAAAACTAATTAAACAAACAAAATCTGTAGATGCATCAATTTGTCAATCTTTGAAAGCTCAGTCATAGGATTTGTTGGTTGTCATTACGCATTCGAGTCATGTGACGGGGGTTTCATGTAGTGCTTATCTCAATTTCTCAATATTTATTAATCTTTTTTTTTAAGGCTAAATTGCGTCCCGAACCTCGTGGCTACGAACACTCGCCATTTGAGTTTGATTTGAAAATTCCAAAGAGCCAACCACTTGTCTACACACAGTTGCCATTTTACTTGCATGGTCTGACGGATACATCGGAAATCAAAAGTCTTATTGGACACATTCGTGATTTGAGTGAAAAATTCGAAAGAAGGGGCCTACCCAACTATCCATCGGGTAAGTGTTTTTAAAAATTAGTACCTATCTAAACACTTTAATTTATTTCCTTTTTCATATTCTTTCAGGCATTCCCTTCATCTTCTGGGAGCAATACATGACATTGCGTTCTTCGTTGGCACTGATCTTATGTTGTTCACTGGCTGCTGCATTTGTCTTGGTTGCGACATTACTGCTTTCGGCATGGGCTGCCTTGTTGGTGGTGATAAATGTTGTTGCATCATTGGTGCAGATTTTTGGTGCAATGACATTGCTTGGCATCAAGCTCTCAGCAATTCCAGCTGTGATTTTGATTTTGGGCGTTGGATTGATTGTATGCTTCACCGTGCGGATATCGTTGGTAAGTTGTAATTTTTTGTTTTGCTTTATCTTGATGATGATTAAATAAAATTGTAACTAATCTATCGATCTATAAGCTTAATTTATTTTGCATAAACTAAAGTTTTTTTTTATGTCCTGGGGCCAAATTACTGCATCAGTTTTCGAGTAATACGTGACTGAATTATGTGAGTTTGGCATTACCGCTTACGTCGTCGAGCAATCGATTACCCTAATTTGACATTTTCATTCGAGCACTGATGGGACTCACTCACTCGGTCACTGAAGCGGCCCCTGGAATCAAATCAACTCAAATTGTATAATTTTTTAGTTTAAATTAGGTTTTTTTGTGATATTTGTTAAATTATGTAAATGTTTAAATTTTCCCAATCAAATCCATTTTCATGTTTTTTAATATTTCAAATCGGGAAACAAACGATTTTATGAAGTTAACGACAAAAAGTGATGTTTAATGAACAACCCAGAGCGTTATTAGTGCTTTCAGGTGCAGTTGACACTAAGCAATCTCTATAGGTATACTCATTATGGCTCGTTCCCTATCTGTCAAGAAAGAAAGTGTAAAAATGGTGTCATATTTGTTAAGCCCTAAAATGTAAATTTCAATGAATAGATTACTACGATGTTCATGGATCAAATATGCTTCTTTATTTTTCGCTCCGGAAAATGCAATTTTTGATAGATGATTCTATTGACGTTTTCCATTAGTCTTTCCATCTGGTTTTCATTCTGCAGTCAGAAATCTTGAAGGTGAGGATTAATACCGATCATAAATCAAGATCTAATAACTAGTTTTTGTTATTGTAAGTGTTAAAGTGTTATATTTTCTAACACTCCAACAACAAAATATACAGATTGAAATCTTACAAGAGTTTTGCACTTTTACTATACCCCAACCCTATTTATACAGAAAAATACAATAGGCGTTTTTCTTTTCTAGTTCAGAATAGAGCACTGAAAAGACTTCGAGCATGTCGAGCATGTTCTGAACATCCTCTGAACCAAGCGTGCTCTGAGCGCTCTGAGTTGTTTTTGAAACACCCATGAACACTTACATAGGTTTCCCCATTTTTTTTAAATTTCCATCTGTCAAATGCTTGTGTTAAGCATTTAACTCTGTTTGCTTAGTTATTTTATTCTAAGCTCATAGAGCGGAACATACTCAGAACGAAAAAAGAAACATACATATACCTACGAGTATGTACATATTTGAATATTTTTTGACAACTCAGGCTCTACTTTGAACTTAAAAAGAAAAACGCCTAATGGTGTACAATTTTCACTTTTGATTGACAGTTCACCAAATGTCATTTCGTACGTCAGCTGTTAGTCGTTTTTGTTTTTCTTTGCAATTTTAAAGAAATGGAAATAACAAATGTTAAATTTTGTCATTTGGTTCAGTGTTCCTAGATCTATTCAATTCTTAAGCTGAATTTAGACTTTCGATGTTGTACTTTTGTAAATCTGAACTAGATATTTATTTCTCATTTCAATCTTGTGCAAACAACATTTTGCTCTGTTAATTATTTTCGTTTTCTAACCATGTTTTTTTATTTTTCCAGGGTTTCATGACGTCTGTTGGCAATCGTGAGCGACGTATTCTCTTGTCAATGCAAGTCTCTATGGGGCCACTTGTGCACGGTATACTGACATCCGCCTTAGCTGTATTCATGCTCTCAACATCACCCTTCGAATTTATCATCCGTCATTTCTTCTGGCTACTGTTAGTTGTCTTGACAGTTGGTGCTGTCAATGGTTTGATATTCTTCCCAATTATTCTTAGTATAGTTGGTCCAGAAGCCGAATTAATTCCCCTTGAACATCCGGATCGAATTTCAACACCCTCGCCGATATTATCACGAAGCAAGAGAAGTGGTGCCAATAAGACTGTCATTGTGAATGGATCACGTTCACGTTGTAACAAACCTCACTACCATCATAAGCATGTGAATATCAATGACCCATCGTTGACAACCATCACTGAAGAGCCACCATCATGGAAGTCGTCGAACTCATCCATAACAATGAACAATGACTGGAATCAGAAAAATTGTGGCGGTGGAGGAAGCGGCGGCAGCAGTAACAGTAGCAACAACTATCACTATCAGCATCCATCACAGCAACAACAGCAACAGCAGCAACATCAACAACAAACACAACAACAGCAGCCCCAACACCAGCATCAACAGCAGCAACAACAACACTATCAACAACATCACAATCAACACCATGGTCCACCGAAGAACAACAACTATGGCGGCGGAAATATGAATATGGGTGGAAATTATCCCGAACTACAAAGTATCGTGGTGCAGCCCGAAGTGACAGTTGAGACACATCACTCCGATTCAAACACAACAAAAGTGACAGCTACGGCGAATATAAAAGTCGAACTAGTGACACCCGGGCGAGCCTTGAGAAGTTATAACTTTACAAGCTAGCGTTAAGTTTCATTTTCCAAAATTAACTATTATTAATAATATTATTTATTTTAGTTCATAGAAATAACCCTACTTTTTGATATTTAAAATAAAAAAAAACATCGCGAACGCATAGTATTAAACAAAAAAGATTATTAAAACAAATTTAATGTACATAATAAGCTATTAAAAATGATTATAATTATAATTTAAAAAAAATTCTTTTTCTTTAATTAAATATAAGTATGCTTGTAGAGTGTTAACTATTCGTAATTTTAAGAAGAATATCTCTTTTGTAAATGTACTTACTATAAATGTATTTAGTTTTATATTATTATTAAACAAACGCTAAAAAAAGGAACGAAAAAAAAAAACGTTTTGTTGATTTACAAAAACCTATTTATTTATTATATTAGGACGAACTACTACAAGACACCACGTGAAAAAAAAATCATTTTTAATTAATAATTTTAGTTTAATGTATAATTTTATCCTTGAATTTCACTTCTTTTTGTTTCCATCTCTCTCTCTCTCACACACATACACACATAAATGTTTAACTTTTTGTTTAAACATAAACATAATAACAAACGAAAATTCATCAGATTAATTTATTTGAATAAAACAATTAATTGTATTCATTAAAGACTGAAATGTTATAACATGATATAGTGTTAAACAAAAAATAAATAAAACAAAAAAACAGAAAAATAATTTAACGAAATAGAATCTCAATCTGGCAACACGGTCTTTTCTTTGAGTAAACGCAAGTAGTGTCAAAACTTAACGATAGATATATTTTTTTGTTAATAAAAAACTACTTTTTAAAAGTTCACGAATAAAGAAATGGAATGAAAAATGAAAACATAAACAAATACAAAAAAAAAAAAAAAAAATACAAACTCTTGTACCTCAAAGAATGTTGGGAATAGAATGAATAAATAAACATAAAAGAATCAAAAACTTATTATTGCTTTTGTATTTTTTATTATTCAAATTATATTGCAGTGGCGTAACTAGAGGTATTCTGTATTGCACCTATGGCAGACTACGGAGTTTGAGGAGTGGAGAACTGTCCATTGAGCTATATCACCAGTCAGTTGATTGTGCGCAACCGCATAAGCATGTATACTCGTATGCAAATAGTATAATCAAAAGACCTATGAAATTAATGATCGATCAAAAGTCTATAGTGTTTACTGTGTCTAAATGCCACTTTTTTGTATGACAGTAGTATCCAATTTTAGTATGTTTACTGCACTACACTTTTAATTAGGACTGTTCGATTTTTCATTCGGAATTTTGAACAATTGAATTACCAAATATTCTGTTCTGTTAAAGTGACAAAACATACGCAGTGGATCTTTTATGAATGACATCATTGCGAAGAACTAAAGAACTGTTTCATTAAGTGTTAGGTTTTTTTAACGTTATCAAATTTGCATTCTATATTAACTGGGGTTGAATTGAAAATGCCTCTGCATTTGCGCAAGAAAGTAGTATCGATCGCATTTTGGGACACTGCTTAGCAGAGACTTTTGTATTTGCATTTTGGAATAGTTTGCTTAGCAGAATTTGCGCAAGATATGCTTTTAGGAATTTGCCCTAACATAGATTTTGTTTAAATGTCTTTGATTATAAATTGAATGTTTAGTGAAAAAAAAAAGTGAAAAAGATATCAAAGTTAAAATAAAAATAAGTGAACAGTAAAGGAAAAATTTCATTAGGCGAGCAGAACGAAAAATGACCCCAAAAAAGTTCAATTGCTGAAAATCAATTTAAGGCAAATATTTTGAAACTTTCTAACCCAATGTACCTATAACACTTTCTAAGAATATTTACTATTAAGTTATTTTCAACTGAAAATAATTTTCACAATGAAACAAAACGGCTAATCGAAATGACATTCGTGCTTGTTTGGTAACTTGACATTTTTACCAAGTTTCCCAAACATGGGTAAGTGCTGCCAGGCAATCGTAAATTTTTAGTGATCACTTAACGCAGAAAAAAGTAAAGATGATAATCAAGATTGACTATCAAAACAGTGACAGTCAACTATCACCTTAAGCTATTCTACCACTGTATTCTTTTGAATTCAATAAAAAGTATTTTCTGACCACCATGTTCAATATGGTTGGAGACAGCTCTTGTCTTTGCCTAAATCAACTTAACTCTCCAAGTTCATTCTTCAAAGTAGTCATTCTACTCATTTAAATGCGCATGGGACAACTCTCAAACAGTCAGTACTGTGTGGCTTCCCGCTCGGCAGATAGACCATAGACCAAATCCTGGAAAAGACCATCGAATTTTAAGTCGTGACTCACCATTTATTTATCGACTTCAAAGCCGCGTATGATAGCCTTCATCGTCAGAAGCTTTATATGGCGATGGCCAAACTGGGGATCCAACTGTGTCGTTTGACATTGGAAAATACGCACCTAGGGATCAACTCTTCTGAACTATTCTAAACATGCACTGGGTTTCGTCGAGGAGATGCGCTATCACGCGATTTCTTCAGTCTCATTCTAGAGCAGATGGTACTCAGGTCACAAGTACTATATTGGGTCGCCCACATTGAGCGGATGGACAACAATGCTCCAGCTAAGAGAGTCTTCGCATTGATTGTAGTTGATTTAGGTTTCATCAACAAACAGAATATGCTCTACTGGTCATGTAAAAACTCGCAGATGCGTCAAGAAACACCACTTCACCCATAAGAAATTACTGTATGGTGTGGTTTTCACGCCGGCATGTAGTTGTGTCATTGGTTCTTTTTTTTATTGATGAAAATGAAAGGTATTAAGGATATGTGGTTTTAGTAAGACGGTGCCACAACTTACACAGTGTTTTTAACAATCGACTTATTGAAAACTCAATTCGATGCACGTGTTATGTAGAAATTTGGTCCTGCCGAATGGCCGCTTACATCGTGTCATTTAAGACCTCTAGACTTTTTTGTATGGGACTTCGTTAAACATTGGTCTATGCGAAGAAGCCTTCATTTTTAGAGGAGCTCAGAGCCAGTATTGAACGAGAGATAGGGACCGTGTCTGTCAAAATGTGTTGCCGAGTCTTCGACAATTGTGTTCAACGAATCGATCGCTACCAACTTGCCAGTGTTGGACATATAAACCAAGTCGAATTCCATAACTAACCATTTTCTGCCGAATCCGAACGTCTAACCACTTTTAATGAAAAAAGATACTCATGGAGGTTTTGTCACTTCCTTGTGAGTTCCAGTACAGACTAGAATTTTTCGGTTATAGCACCTGCAGCTGAGAATCAAACTATGTACGTGACAGTCCAACGCACTACCCAATATATAAAGGGCTACTAGTGCTTTCGATTTTTAGAAACAATACAAATCCAAAGAACCGCCATTTTTGTACAGATTTAATGTACTTTAAATCTTCGGAAGTTGAAAACAGAATCAAAGAAAATTTGTTCATATGCTAATATGTGCTTCATTTATAAAAAAATGTTTACAAATTTATTCAGGTATGATTGAGTATGTATGTTTATTTGAACTTAAACTTTTAAATATATGTTAATAATAATGACTAAGCTTTGGTAAAATCTAAAAAGTGAGACTTATTGGCGCAAAATTTTAAACAGCCTATTATTAAGGTATTAGTATGATACTACTTAACAATTTGCTAACTTTATAGTAGTTTACTAACTCACTCTTAATTTTAAACATTTTCTAACTAGTATCGTACTAAAAGAATTTTCCTAATAAATTGCACCTAAAATAATGACATTTCGTGTAAAAAAGTAAGTACACGAACCTTTTTTGATGTTTGCAAATGTCAAAGAGTCATATGAAGCTAGCACGATACTAAAAAAATAAAGTAGGTATTCGATGATTTTAACTTTAATAAAAGGGTAGAGAAAGTATGATGCTATATTCGATTAAAATTTGCAAATTCGTTGTTTTAACCTAATATCATACTAAAACAGCTTTAGCATCGTACTAATTCAATTAAAATTTTGCGCCATTGTCTTTAAGTTCAAACACCTCTCTTTAAAATTGCACTCATGTCACAACTTCTAATCTGCCATTGGAAATTTTCTATTATTTTAGCAGATGTTTTCGGGATCCAAGTAAATGTGTATCGGCTTTTATCTCCACTCAGTCGATCAGATGCAAATAAATATTCATGATAGTTGACATTTTGAAGATAACAAACATCTCCTTCCAGTTCAATCTTCCAGGAGCTCTTATTGCCAACTTTGCCGCCTTCTGTCGAAGTATGAACAAAACGGTCTTCTTTGTTATGCATGCCCGAAGCTGCAAATAAATACTCATTCTCATAGGCTTTGTTCTTGAAGAAGAATTCATCGCCAGATTTCTCCACAATCCAAACTCCAGGTCCTACAGGTTCTCTGGTGGTTCTAGTGAATACACTTCGTTTGTCTTCGTTCCTGTTGAATTCTGAACTTGCAACATACAGGTACTCGCCTTTGCCCCTGTTCCAAATGCATACAAACGGCTCGAAGAATAGATTTCTAGCACAGATTGGCATCTTCTGGATCATGACATCGACAGATTCTTTCTTTGATTTACTTAAATTGGCATAGTTTGGCATATCCTTAATGACCTTAAGGTATTCGCCAATATTTAGGACAGCAGGGTTATTCAAATTGTCCAAGTTTTCGAGTTTTTTGAACAATTCCTGCAGTCCTGAGACAATCTGCGATAGGAATGTGTGACTATAAACATTTTGAGCTATTTCGACTGCTGAAACTTCTGAAAAGCTTTCATTAACTACTTTTTGAATCACTTCGTCGAACACATTTGGATCCGAGTCAAGTTTATATAGGGAATCGGCTAAACGTTTGACTTGTGTGTTGTTCCGATAATTCGCAGATATCATGGCTGCCTTAAGAATCTGAACTGAGGCACTTGTTATGCCCGAAATGGTTTCTTTGGTTACAACTTTAGCTTTTGCTTTCCATTCAGGTGATCCATTTAGAATTAGCAACTTCAATTCTATTTCATTGACAACGTCTATCATTTTGTGTACATCGCGATGATCATTTGCCTTCATTTCATTCCACAATGCAAACAAAACACTGCAAGCCAGTTCAATGTTGGTCAGGTCATGTCCGAAGTCCAACAAAATATCCGCATTGCTCTCCGAATTGTTATAGACAGTGTGAACGATCTCTGGAATTTTGTCGATGAAATCCATTTGCCGCAGGACAATCTCAGCTTCAGTGAATCGATGACTTTGAATTTCTTCAACTACATCCTCTAGACCGAGCTGCTTCTTAGATTCCACAACAATTGTTTTCGGCTTCTCCTTGTTCAAATCATCTCGAAATTTTTTCAATTCCAATAGACGTGCTGTGGTGTCTGGTGAAGGTACTCGCTGAAGAGTTTTCAACAATTGACTAGAAGGAGAAACTTCCAGCCCTAAAGGTGCATAATTCATTTTGAGGAAATTATTTTGCAACTGTTTGATATGAGCTGTAGTAGAAATATATTTCGGATAAGCGGTAGCACTGTAGCACAATAAAATGAAAATATAAAACAACATATTTCGTAGAGATTTAAACCGAACTTGCTAAGAAATAAGTTGATACTTAAGAAGACTCGGTGCAGCGAGTAACTTTATTTATACAATTCTAAACTAATTACCATAAAGTAAGTTGTTGCATGGTTGGAAATTCTATTGACGTTTTAAAAATGCAGTTCTGTTTTTCCGTTCAACACCGGTGCTCAAAAGTATTGTTACTAATCGGTAGAGATTATTTTGTTCACTTGAACAGTTGTTCCTTAAAACATTTATAAAAGTCAAGACCTAAGGTTTTTCGATAAAACTTGAAAGTATAAAGGCTAAGAACCACTTAAAAAGAGTCTGATAATCGGCTTGGTTTTCGTGAAATAGCTGTAACTCCAGCGTATACACTTGTTGGTAGTTCATTCTAGATGTTGTTGTAATATTCAAGCCTTCAATATTCTATAAAAGAATTTTTTTCTCAATAAGATGTTCAAACAAAGAATCAATATGCTATAGAATTCACGAGGATCAAAAAATAAATGGTTTAAAAGAATTAAAAGTAAAAATTTTAAGTTCGTACGGAAATTAAAGCCACAGCTAACTTTGATCAGCGACTGTTGATTTGTTAAAAACTAGTTTAAGTGTTTAGTCATATGGTTAATCTATCAAACAACAACGTGCAATGGCATTGCATCTAAAGTGACGTAGCTATCATGGGGATACCTATAATCTTGTAGAAAACACATAATTTACCAATCTGGTAAGAAACATGTTTATCTGGAATTGATTTCATCGATCTTATACATATTTATATTGTTCTTTTGAAGAACTCTATTGAAAGCTAAGCTTATGCGCACTCATCTTTAAACTAACTAATTTTTATATCTTAAACTTTTTATATATTATAATTTACACAAATTGCAAGCTAAAATTACTGAATACAAACTGGTTTTCAGGGGTTTATTTGTGAATTATGAATTATTATACCTGAGAAATAAGTCTCAAAGATTGATAGCTTTAATATCGAAGAAATTCTTCTCGATATATTCATACATCATGTTAATGTAGTTGATCTTAATCTTTAGACATTCCAAACAAATCTCCTGATTATGAGGATACCTCAAGATTCTGTTTTGGGACCATTACTGTTTCTGATTTTTACAACTTTCAAATTTAGGTTGGAATTCAAAATATTTAGGTCAGCATTTAGAGGGTTCGTAGGTGCTTTGCAGAGTAAAGAAACATATACAGGATTTCCAAACCCCTTTCTACCAACACTTCTCTCCACATGATTGTTTAAGTATTCGTAATTTGTAATTATTATTATTACATGGTGTCTATAACAAGAAGGGGTTTTTAGGGATTTCTAAAAAATTAAACGCGAGATAACAATAAAACATGATGTTACAATGATAGAGAACACCAAAAAGCGGGTATCAAAACACACATTTTTAGATTTCTTAAGCCTAAAATATCACTGGCGAAACGAATCCAATTAAAAAGTAACGTTACAAAATGATGAACGAAAAAGTTCTATTTTTACTTGCGTCTGTTTGTCTGTATGTCTGGAACCTCAACCTACAGCCTAAACTACTGGAGGTATTTTCTTCAAACTTAGTATTTATGGGTCTTCGGTGATTCTCTAAAGGAGAAATTGAAAAATTGTTTAGCTAAAATACTAACGGTAACTGCCATACAGCTGTTATGCAAAATCTTTTCTATCTCGAAAATGTCTCTAACGATTTTGATGAATAAATAAGAAGTGTCATTATGGGCATGGACTACATTTTGGTCAAACAAAAAAAAATTTTGGGAAAAAATGTTATTCATGTCATTCCACTTTCTATTTAACGACTCTAACGATTTTGACCAAAAAGAGCAAGTACGTGCGATCCAGTCGTGCATTTTATTTTAACAGAATTAAATACTTTTATTTTAGGTCTGTTCATATACTTGCCTCAATCTACCAAATTCAAACTATTAAGATCTTAAGTCTGTCAAAGTTCATATAAACAAAAAAAATGTAGAAATTGGCAGTTTTTAAAAATTTCATTTCACGTCGGCAATGTATTTAGCTTATTACTAATGGCTTTTTCAAAGGTCTCTTAGTTTTGTTTCGTGTTTTCTCTTAAAATAAATATTTAAATCAATTTTTTGTTACTTTATGTTACGATTTACGATTTTTTTCTGTTTTCCAAAGTCAAAAACACTAAACAAAAATTAATATTCTCTCAGATTATTTTTCCTATCCAAATATTTTTTTTAAATATTTTTTTGTGTATAATTTAAAAGTGTACTTAAGTGAAAGATTGAAAGAAAATTTTGGTAAGTCATTACTGGGAATTATCCTAAAATTAAGTCAATTTTATTTCTATTATTATTTTAGACTACAAGTGCCTTCTTAACAACACAACTGCTAAGAAGACAATTTTGCTAGCCAATATATTTCAATATTCTTGTTGGTCGAACAGAAATTGTGTGTAGGTTGAAGATAATAAACTTGCAGTTTATTCTTAAAAAATTTTTGAGGTAATTTGCCCGACTTTCTGTAGATGGAAACGCTCCAAAAATCATTCAGAATAAGGCATGAAGAAAATTATGTTTGGTAACTTTTCCGCCTTCTAGAATATTATATGGCATTAAGTACATAGTGCAGAGCACAAAAAAAAATTACAATTTAATGTGACTTTAACGTTTCTATTTTCAAAATTCAATTTGAAACATTTGGAGAGATTCGGTTTCAAAACCTGCATTTCCGATTACCGAAAGCTTTTTTTCGAAAAAGTTCACCATTATTTTAGCTTAATGTCTTCTATTCAAGTTCACTTAGTAAAGCTTTCAAATTCACAAATTCGCTTTAAAGTTTCTCTTGATACAAAACATTTGTAAAGCTCTTGCATTTTATAAGAGCTTAACGATGATTTAAAAATGTGTACATCCCTGTAATAATGAAGCGAAGATTGTGACAGAAACTAAAAATGACATTTAGTACACTTGTTTTTGGGTACGGTAAATCATCGGTATTGCGTATTTTTTTCTTTTTTAGATAATAATACATTAATACATTTAATATGAAATTTTATGATTAAAAAAAAACTGAAGTCAAGGTCAAGAATTTTTCCAAATTAATTTCCTTGGATATGTGCTTGAGTGTATACTTTTACTATTAATAGTTCAATTGTACAAACCTTGAGCCATTGGCTAGAGATCTTTCAATAAAATTGAGTCTGTTACGAAACATTTAAGTCTACCGAGCATCGTTCTATTTCTCATCTGGCCTTATTTTCACGCTACTTTCGAGTGTAGTCCAGTGACATAGGTAGTTGCATTCGTCCCCTATATCAATAACGCGTAAATACTTGCATTTCTAGGAATTTTCATTAGTTCACCATTGAGCCTAGTTTCGGATGTACGCGATATTCTTTATTTAACCGTACCACATAAATGTAGAATTTTTCCCAACCACTGCAATATTCAGAAATCGGTATCTCCTATTTAAACTACCCTTGCCACAGTTGACAATAGTGCTAAAATTATCATCAAAAAGATAGGTTTGCTTAAAGATGACTTCACTCCTGGGCAGGATCGTTTGCCTGTCATATTTCTAAGAAAATGTTCCCAGCCACTCGCAGCATTATTTCGTCTTTCACTCTCTCAAGCAATTTTTCCAAAATTTTGCAAGGATTCTTTTAATTTTTCAATTCATAAAAACGAACAAAGAACGATATTGCCAACTACCGGCCAAGTTTTCTTCTATTTCTAAGCTTTTTGAAAGCATTGTGTACGACTTTCTTTACCTACCACTACCATAATTAATCTTACGGAATTCGTTTCCAAAACTCTTATGCATTAGAGAAAGGAAATGAATTGGACGTTATCACCACAGGTTTTATTAAAGCCTTTGATAAAATATGTTATGAAATTTTTTACCTGAAGATTAAAGCCCTCGGTTGTCTACTCTTTTTCATCTCATGGCTCAAATCATACATAAGGAACTTACAATATAGAGTTTTGCTTATGCTACTTCAGGTGTTCCTCAAGGGAGTCACCTCGGACCTTTGATTTTTGTCTTAAGTATAAACGACGCACGTTATTAATGTATTTAATGATTCAAATATCTCTATATACCGGGTGCGACATCTAGGGGTTTCTTTTTAAATCATAGGCTATTATATATGTTTCCCACCTAAAATCTTGACAGAAAGTCAGTATCATACCTCCGCGGAACTAAATGAGTCGCTTTACGCTTGAATAACGTTGGGAAATATTGAAAACTAATTTCTATAGTGAGTGCTGTGTAGCCAAGATAGTGAGTTTTTTTTTTTAAAGAAGTTTTGGCCGAAATGAAGCGAATACTGCACCTGCTGTAAGCAAGTTTTTGCAAAAGTTCGTGTGACTGGTATGCTGGTGGAAAACACCCATGGTCCCCGTGTGTGAGACTCAATTCACGAACATCAACTCGCCATAGATCTCAACAGCTCAACATTTCACGCACTAGCCTGAGGAGAATTCTGCGCAAAGATCTCGGATTATTCGGTTACAAGGACCAATTGACTCAGCAATTGAAGGCGCACCACCATCCGCTTCGTTATCGCTTGAACGACGTTGTGTTCCATAATAAATGGGAATGTTGGCTCTTACTAATAAATCCATAATATATTGAAACAATTTAATTTTGTTCATTTTATTGGATTTTTGTAAAGAAATTTAAAGAAGAAATGCTAATGATATGAAAATAATTAAAGTCATTTCTTTATTAAAATTTTTTAATTTTGTCCAAACCTGGTGTGTAAAGAATTTCTTAGAACTTAATATTGCCAAATTTCGGTACATAACTTTCTCTCGTAAGTCCCGTATTACTCCTACCTATCCGAAGATATTACTTTCATGATGTTGCTATTCTATCTGTTTGTTCTATTCCTGAATTGGTAATTATTTGTGATAGCCAGTTAAACTTTCGTGCCCACTTTGATCATATAATTAACAAGGCTAATTCTTCTCTCGGCTCAATAAAACTTTGGTTTAAGGAATTTTCGATTTACACTTTCAGCCTTTAATCCATTTCTTACATATCCTATCGACTGCTTAACTTTATAAATCAAAGGAGTTTTTTCAAGTTTATAGACTAATCGTATACATGTACATCACAATTTTACAATTTTTAAATATTGCTTCCAAGTGAAACCAAAAAGTATATTTAATGATTCTCTTAGCAAAACTTGAATTTTGTTTCGAAATTTCGTTTCAAAGTTTAAGCCACTAAATTTATGCTCTGCTTATTCAAAATTTTTCTGAGGAAAAAAATGCAAAATTATTTGAAGAATTATTTTAGAAAACTAAAATTTTTCAAAACAATTTCCAACAGCTTAATATTTTTTATTAACTCTATAAATTCAGCACTAAATTTTTTCTTTGCTCTAAAAAGCACACACAGGTTTACATAATTGAATTTTCGCTAATTATTACTCTGCACATACTCTTCCAACGCCTTGGCTCGTTCCAAAGCTTTTCGAAAAACAAAATACTTGTGATACAACACTTCTATGATAAAAATTAGGGAACTTATCGCAATCAACGCCCAATAGCCAGTGAAGACATGTTGATAGTAATCCAATCGCAGCGGTTGCACCACGACAGTCTGTTCTACAAGGACTTGCGATAACTTCATTGTCACAGCCATGCGAAATGACTGCTCATCCCAAAACAAATCCAATCCAGCTTGCATAGCAATAAGAATAAACATGTCCATGTGTGGGCGAAGATGCGAATCGAATTGCAGCGGAAACATAGTAAAATGTCTGCCAAAGCAAATTTTCGAAAGCCGAAAGAAAACCTTTTCTAGACCTCGCTGCTGCTTATTGAGGAAATTCCAGCGGTCTTGACGAATGCTGTAGGCATAGTGTTCATCGAATAGGGATCTGCGTCTGTTGACCTCCATGTATGAAACTGGATAGAGAAGCTTTAAAAATGTTTCCCCGTAAGTAGCCCTCGTTCGAATGGCCTCGAGTTCATAATCAATCACCATCACTCGCAGATTCTCCTTCACTAGATCTTCAACGCTATCGATTGGTGGCTGAAACACCATATTGGTGCAGAAACTTGTTAGATAGGTGGAGTAGAAACAGGACAATATGAATCCAAGGACGAAAACCTGAGCAAAAAATAAGAACTGCCTTAAAGTTGGCATTGTCATCCGTTCCGCCATATTAGGGCTGTACATCAAAATCGCCAGGCTCCTCAGGAAGAAGTACTTCTGAGTGACTTCCGAAGAAGGCGGATCAATAAAACGCAACAATAAACCTATATAAATCACACTTAGGCCCGTGGCTATCCAAGTGCCTCCATCGAAACTTATGATAGGATAGTCACTCTTTGGCACCTCGCTCCGTAGCGGCACCATGATGCACCAACGAACCGTTTCCAATGGATAACTAGCTCCAATTTCTTCCAAGTCAAACATCGAATACGAATGCAGACTCAGCTCCAAGTTCTGGGTGTGGAACTCTCTGAGAATTTTCTCCAAATCCAAAGTGGGCTGAAAGTTGTAGACGAGCTGAATGTTCATGTGCCTGGCGAACAGTTTGATGAGATTCGCATGGCGCCCAACGATTTGTTCTTTTCCGTTTTGCTTCAGAAGAAACACCCTTGGCACGTCTTCCATGTAGAGAATTTGAATTTCATAGCCCTTCATATCCTTGGTGTCCTTCATGAAAAGCTGACTGGAATCAGAAACACCCGTTTTATTGACCCATTTTATCTTGGGGTAAGCCTCAATAGTGAATATCTGATTATTCTTGCTGGTTTTATCCTCGAATAGCACCAAGGTATGCACGAACTGTTTCTCCCAGAGCCAACTTCGGAAATACCTCAATTGGTCCAGACCAACCGGTTCTCTCATGACCAATAGCAACTTCGCCAAGTGCATTCCCCGCAAACGGGCGGCCACAATTTTTAGAACTTCCATTGACATATGATCGGTGAGAACAATGGAAAGTGTCGTATTCGCGTCCAATAGATATCTCAATTCCTCTTGTGACCATTCCGTAAAGTGCATCTGTGGAATCGGATATTTCTGTAAGAGTTGCTCAGAGATGTTCACAAACAAACTATCCGTGGGTTCAATGTACCGACTCCAGAACATAGGCAGCGTTTGCAACGGATAGGCTTCGTAAATCCTGCCAATTATTCCGATTACGAACGTACTATCAATTGCAGCGGTTGCAGTTTGAAGTATTGTGAGAGCTACTAGCCCTCGGAGTACTTTTGGCCTTTGCCACTTCATGCTGTCCGCGGAGTTTCTGTTTGAATTTCAGCAGGGCTAAGGATTTTTATAGCACACAGTCCAACTGACTGAGCTGTCGATGACTTGCAAGTTCTGTTTTTTTTCGTTGTGTGTTTTTTTTTTTGGGTGGGTGTTTCAGTAATTAACGAGTTGCTCTGGCTGAACTTGGATAGAATCGATTTGCGTTGTCCGGTTGACGTTTGGTCAGTTTTTTTTGGTCTGCAGATAGAGTATAGGCCAAGGCAATTAGCACTGTTTTATGTGAATGGCCGAACTTTACAAACTATAATGTGCCCTGCGACTGAGCTCTGGCTGGAGGTAATGTCGTTTTATAAGCGCGTCTATTTCAATTGGTTTTGTGTGAACGCTGTGAGAAAAAAATATTTACCAATTATTTTAATAGAATCGTTGATTTTGTCGAATCAAAGTAATTACACAAATTCGGTACTATGTCAGGATGACTTTCGATGTAGATGACAAGGTGCAGTTTTCATTTGAAGTCCAATTTCTAAGTAGGATTTTTTGTTATAAGGAAAAGTATGAAGCTTCTCATTCAATGCCAGTAATTATCTAAATGCTTGTTTGGTGTTGAACGGTAATGTTTTGTTTAACATTAGTTTGGGATTAAGCATGTATCATGTGAATAAGCGGCATTAAATCTCCATAATTATGACAATAGCTATCCTGATGGCTCAAGAGAAAAATTTAAAAAGTCGGTTGACCTTATCGTCTTCAGGGTGTTCATTCTCGGTTGTCAGTGGTGATTTTTGTAGGTTGTGTGCGTTTAGCTGCGCTGGTAGGCTGACCCAATGTCAGCGTAGAACGAGACTACTTCCTCGTTGTCTATGATTACGTTGTCATCCAGAGGAATAGCTGATCACTGGTCGCTAGAGCTGCTTGTAGATTAATATCTTTGTCAGTTGGCTAAGACTTGATCTTCTTTTCAGCAATGGGCGCAAACGGCTGAAGGCCCAGCTGGCCTTCTTTCTTGAGTGCAGGTTAAACCTTAGCAACTCGTTAAAGTGTACTCCCAGTCTTGACTTGACGTTAGGCTTTGCCGCTATTGTGGATCCGTCAGGGAGTCTCAAGACCAGATTTCTGCAAATGGTTGCGGTCTGAGTGCCCCAACCTGTTGAAGGTCTCCTGAAGCAGACAACTTTCGATTAGGAAGTGTTGATCCGGATGCCCTATTTCCGGTAGAATTGGAAAAGTATGTTGATGTGGGTTTTTACGTTTCAGAAAGCGATTAGTGGTGACATTGATGTGTCGTAGATGAGCAAGTCATCAGTATACAGAAGGTTATTGCATCCAATTGGAGAGGATTGGTCGGAAGTCATCAAGTAAAGAGGAAGGGGCCTAGTTTTGAGCCCTGGGCGACTCCAGCTCTGATGGTCTTCATGTTTGACTTGCAGTTACCTAGTTGGACGAACAGGTTCCTGAAAAATAGAAAAGAAAATAGAATTTGTATTATAGGCGGAGGTACTTAAGATTTTTTTTTTTTTTATATAATCTGCCCGCGCTCAAGGGATTATGATTACCCTTTAAATGTTTCAACACAGCGCGGGAGTGAAGTTAAGGAAGAGAAAGAAGGATAGGAAAGATGTGTGGCACGATGTTCTGAGACTGTTGGTGGTTGTCTCAGATATTTTTATCTCCAGGGATGGCGGCTGAGCTAAAGCGGAGAAATACCGTGTCTTATTTCTATGACGCTTATAATTCACATTATTTTATTCGTGTTCATCCTTGTTGGGCATACTAGTTTAACTCAATTACATGTTGTTAGTGTTATGCCTGAACAACATGTAATGAGTAAACCAGCAACCCATTGATGACAATTTTTAGAAGGTTTTAATGGAATTAAAACGACATAGACGACGGCAGGGATCGAACCTGTGATCATGAGGTTGACAGACGAACACACAACCATCGTGCCACGGCCACCCCTAAATTTAAGATGAAGCTTGTGGATTAGGCCGTATGCTATTAAATGCTTTCTCGACATCCAGAAAGCATCCGACGATGACACGATGACTGTTCAGGGCTGTGGTGATATCGTATTGGAATTTTAGCAGTGGATGCAAGGTTGAGTGTTTTTCTCGAAAGCCGAATTATATGTCAGGGATGATGGAATTTTCACTGCAGAAGTTCTCCAGTATTCGGAGAATTACATCTTCCTGTTTTCTACTTCTGGTGAAAGTAACAGTTTCTGATGCAGTTGTTTTAAATTCATCGGCTTAGAATTTCCGATGATTTCTACAACCTACTCTAGATTGCATAAATGTAGACTATTAGTGGGATCATTCGCTGGATTGATGTTATTAAAATTGATTTTTTCTGGATTTGACTGCAGCGTTTGGTTGGGTCAGTAGGTGGATTCGGTGTGAAGTTTCCTTCTAAGTAGTCGGCGAAAGCTTCCACCTTGTCCTGGGCCGAGGTAGCTTAAGTATTGTTGCTGAGGATGGTTTCCGGTATTTATGGCTCTTTTCCAATGATCCTATTGATGTTTTTGAAAGTATCAGGTCCTGGCTTGATTGCTTGCAATCTTTTCTGGTATTCGATATTATTGTGCTGTTGACTGAAGTTCAGGAACATGATGCTGTCTTGCTGTAGCTCATTCCAAACTACCTGCTAGTTTCTGTTGGTTGTATTCAGTTGACTTTTATGGATCCCCTGGAGACGTTTTCTTAGACGTTATCTGTGAGGACACTGTTGAGAATCTGGAGGTCATTGTCATTTCATTTCTTCCAAGTTTAATGGTGACGGCAGTAGCTTCGCTGGTTGTGAGACCTCTGATGATGGTTTCAGCGGTGTTGGGGGGAAATCTTCTTTTTTACGTAGATTGCCGCCCCTTTACAGCCCTCACCTTTGTCCTTTCGGAAGATTTTGAAGCCGGCCATGTGGTCTTGATTTGACAATCACAATACCGTCAAAAAGAACTCTCTTTTAATTTGCGGTTTTAGATTAATTACACGTAAAATGCATTTTTGTCACCATAAATAAAATACAAATTTGTTTTCAGCGTGCTAATTTTTCTTCACTGTTTTTTTTTTTGGCTTAGCCCATTGCACACATTTTAAAACATTTAAAGCAGGATACGTTTAATATTTTTATTTTTTGTTTTTAATAAATTTTAAATTTAATTTATATTTAATTGATTTATTTTATGCACATTATGTATGGAATGTAATGTAGGTCAAGTGAGTGCCTTTAGAATTTTTAGCAAACATGATGCAGACATTCCCTTGTGGACGGCGTCGATGAGAGATAACTAGACATATAGCAACACTCTGCCTGGCTTCATCAATCTTTTCTCATGTACACTGACTTACTTGTCGCCCAGTCTTTACTTTATCTTTTAGCGAATGCAAATTTTAAAAATTAACAATTATACTCTGAATGGTTGACTTCCTCAGCACATGATTAACACAAATTCACGTAATTTTGTCCGCATATTTTTGATCAATTATTTCAATGAAATGCTTTATTCATTTATTAAAAATTATCCTCAAACATTTTCTACGACTGTCAAATTCTATCTAATAAATTTCATTCACATACAAATGGTTTTGCATTTGAAAAAAAAAAAAAATTGGACATAAGATTCCATAGTAAGAAATCTTATTTATCAAGAAAGCGGTTCTAACGATGTAGATATTATTATATACATATAATCTACATTTTGGGCAAACAAAATTCGAAAAAAAATTTTATAAAGTCATTCAACTTACTCATGTACTTACTTAAGGTGGCGCTACAGTCCCAACAAGCTTCTCAAGCTATCTCGGTCCCATGATAGCTGTCTCCAGGTTCGCACGTCAAATTGGTTGAGGTCCTTTTCCACTTGTGTGAGCCACCAGAATCACGGTCTTCCTCTACCGCGCCATTAAATTCCATTAAAAACCTTCTAAAAATATTCATCAATGGGTTGCTGGTTTACTCATTACATGTTGTTCAGGCATAACACTAACAACATGTAATTGAGTTAAACTAGTATGCCCAACAAGGATGAACACGAATAAAATAATGTGAATTATAAGCGACATAGAAATAAGACACGGCATTCTCCGCTTTAGTTCAGCCGCCATCCCTGGAGATAAAATATCTCAACAACCTTCAGTCTCAGAACATCGTGCCACACATCTTTCCTATCCTTCTTTCTCTTCCTTAACTTCACGCCCGCGCTGTGTTCAAACATTTAAAGGGCTATCATAATCCCTTGAGCGCGTGTAGATTATATAAAAAAAAAGGTGCCTGCCCGTACGCTTTAACGACAGAAGTCAGCATTTCACGTTTGAAGCATTAAATTCTACGCAGTTTATGATTACCCATTTGACAATACTATCGAGATCCGTATTATATAATGAGCTTATCATAAGCTGCTGTTCTACTCGTAGATCCACATCCAAAGAACAAGGACATGCATCTGGACACGAATATGAGAAGCTGAGGGTACTGTCGTCAGCGAAACAATTTAATGGATTAGAAGTTTCTGACAAAAGATCATTGATGAATATCAGAAAGAGAGTCGGAGACAAAACAGAGCCCTGTGGTACACCAGCAATTATTTTGTGGACTTCAGATTTCAAACCGTCCAATACAACTTGTATTGAGTGGTTCGAAAGGTAGTTTCTAATCCATCGAAAAATAGATTCATCAATACCAAATGCACGCATTTTCGATAAGAGAGCTTGATGCCAAACTCTATCAAAGGCTTTTGAAATATCAAGTGCAATAATCTTACTTTCTCCAAAACGATATAAAGATTTGTTCCACTCTTCGGTGAGATATATTATCAGATCACCAGTGGACCTATTGCTATGAAAGCCATACTACTGCCGGTCATTAAGAAGTTTTCGTTCTTCAAGATATTTCTTGAGCTGATAATTTATCAGCGTTTCCATGACCTTAGAAAGAAGGGATGCAAGTCCAATTAGACGATAGTTATAGGGGGAAGAAGATTCGCCTTTTTTAATAACAGGCTGGACAAATACCGTTTTCCATTCACTCGGAGGATAGACACCAGTAGAGTAGGACAGATGGAAAAGCTTACCCAATGGTTTTGCCAGCGTTGAAGAAAACCTCTTCTGAACAATTAAGGCGATACTATCCGGGCCAGCGGATTTGTGTATATCAAGATCTTTCAGGACTCTTGCAACTGTACAATTGCGAAAGAAGATCATGGCACTATCAGACAGCGTTGGATTGACAGCAAACTGTTCTGCAGGAAAATTGTCTTTTTCTTGTGAGTTTGACATAAGGAGTGTTACTGAAACGACGAAGTAGTATTTCGTACGTATTTTACAAATGACGAAAAAATTTTACTACCTTTGGGATATTCTTGTATTTTTTTACGTAATTTTTCATCATGCAAGAATTAGGTTGTTTGAATATGATTATTACAGGTCTTTCTTGATTGCTTAGATTCATTTCAGTTTTCCTCAGTAGGGTTGGCTTTATAATATCGGAAACTTACTTCTCTAACCCTAATAATATCTTTACAGCTCGAATCCAACCATGAGTTTTCTCATTCCGAAAAGAATTAAATTTGAAAACATATCTGCACATCACTATCGAGGAAGCATTACGACCAGTGAAAGTTCCTGAAGAAATCGTCGAGACCGTCCCAGTTGCCTTTCTGATATTGCCAAACGCTTCTCTTGGGAATTATTTGTCTAACTAAGTCTTTTTGGCATAAAAAATTTGCAGATGTGCCAAGTAGTGAGGAACGTAAGGAATTCGAGTAGGCTTGTGAACGAGCTGAGTGCAGTTGCTTAACTCAGAAAAGTCTCGACATACCTTCCTGCGAGTGTTGTCTGACCAGAATAGCGCAGCCACGAAGAATCGTGTACATCGAAATCGGTCGTAATATCGATTTCACTGTGTGGAAAATGAGAAACAATTTTTTGAATAAAGTCGGAAAAAGCATCGAAATCATTAGAAGGTCAAGATACTATCCAAACTTGGCCTGCGATGGATAGGTATATGTAAAGTCGCATGTCTACGCCGATTAACCGTAAACAATTGAACACTTGGTAGTCAACATCCGGCGTATTATTGCCAAAATACAGCCTGTTTTACTGTGAAGGGTGTGTGGAAGTTGGACCTAAAGATTACGCCAGTCGCGGCGGCGAATCATATTCAGACATTTATGACAAATATTAAAGCTTTATTTGAAATTTATTATTATTTAATTTCATGGATATTTAAAACATTTGTCTGTATTTTTTTTAAATTAAAGTTCTCCGCCTCTATCCTTTATTTGATATATTATTTTTTCCTTTCTCTGTTTAAATGGTGATTTTTTCAATATTTGTATTGAAAAACATATTTTTTATTTTTTTTTAAATTATTATTTCTGTAGCTTTTACAATGATAAATACTTTTTATGAGGTGTCAATGAGCGCCTTACTAACCTTTCCTTTGTTGGCGGCAATCAGCCTAAGTTTACACTTGGTGATTCCGACCCGCACCTTAAATTCGGCTTTTCTAAGTAGTGGTATCGATTTATGGGGTAATCGTATCGCTACTTCTGTTCCCTCGCTCGATCTGTTGATCGATAACATCTCCCATTCCCGACTGAGGAGCTCTCCGTTGAGAGAGAGGATATACCTCTCCAGGCGGTCGTTGGGGAGGTTTGGGCCTTTGACCAGCAGCTTTCCGATGGGTCTGTTGAGATTCCTTATCTCTTCCATCTTTAAAAGCCGCAGGTCGGCGTTCGGCCACGGTGCCGTTGTCTTACTGATGAACTCTTGAAGCCAGTTTAGGGTATCATCGTTCTCACAGTTCATCACCTTGAAACCGTGGAGGGTGATGAGGTTCCCGAAGAGCGGCGGTTGCCTGCTCTTAACGATCGCCTCGTTCACCTCCTCCAGGATCCTTAGTTCAAGGAGCTGCCATTCATCCTCCGTCAGCTTGCGCGAAGGTTTACCGAAGTCGGCAATGGCCACTTGGTATCCCTTCACATTAGCTCGGGAGGTTTTTGCTCTCTTGCCAACGTTATTTGTTGGGGAGTCAGCCGGAGATGTGCTGGAGTTCCTGGCTCTCTTTGAGCATCTCGGCGCTTCTTGGTTTTGGGGGGGAATGTCTGGTGCGTTGGTTGAGTTAAGTACCGTCAAAGATTGTATTAGCTGATTGGATCTGCTCAGCGCTGCCGACTCTTTTGCTGTTAAGGAACCAGGGGTCCTTTTAGCAAAACGCCGAACAATCCTCTCTGCGTTTCGTTTGCGTCGTCTGGTAATTTCAGTCGCGTTGAGGTTGTTAGTCCTTTTCTGCCTGGGCTTATTCGTGTTGATCACGGTCGCCAGGCTGTCAGTTGTGTCGTTGTTCCGGTTTTCGGGTTCGAATTCCGTGGAGGTGTTACGGTCTCCCGGTGGGCTGTGGCCTACTAGGTTACCGTCCCGCTTCCCTTCGTCCGCGCCCTTATCAGAGGCAACCTTCATCTCTACCTCCCCGGTTGGTATCGTGGGTACCAAGAGGGGTTTAGTAGGTATGTTGCTTGACACTCCGACATGTTTCCGGATATTGTCGTCTGCCTGTTTATTTCCTGTTATTAGTATGTCTTTAGAGTTGACACCAGACCCCGACGGTAGGACCTTCTCCCTATGTAGAGGTTTCTCAGCATAGGGTGCAGGGGGTCCCATCGGGGTCTTATCATTCGTTTCTTTCCGAGAAGGGAGGTCAGGTTCAGGATTAGCTAATGGCCCATTCTTTCCCAAGCCCTCCCTTTCTAGAAAGACACGAGCGTTGTGCAGCCTCTTCCGTTCTTGCTCCGAGAGCTGGTCCCATTCCAGTAACCCCAACCTTTTAATGGTCCTCTTGCAATTAGAGACCTTGCTGCGTCTAGAGGACGTCGACAGATTGGAGGGTGTCGAGCTTACCATCGAGCAGACATCACTGACTTCGTCACTGACATCGATCGCATCACTTGCTCCATCTTCCATGTCAAGGTTGGAGAAGGGGTTAAGAAGAAGGTTCTCTTCTTCCTCGGTAAGTTTGGTTTTCTTATCGGATTGGTTCATTTTTGTGCGCTTCTTATATTTATTGACTGCAAGAAAAGAAAAGAAAAAGAAAAAGAAAAAGAGAAAGAAAAATGATAAGTAAAGCAGTTCTATAAATATAAGAGAAATCAATAAAATAAAAAGAAAAAATGGTGTCACTGGCGACCCCTCCTCTAGATATTGAGATCTGGAGGCAAAGCCCGAGCCGGTAGCCGTGACTACTACCGACACCATAGTAAAGCAGCCAGCGCTAACCTCATCTACCTCATGGAGAGTAGACAGTACGATGTAGCCCTCGTACAAGAACCCTGGACGGTAGGTGGCAATATAAGAGGGCTAAATTCAAAGGAACTAATGCTGTATAAGCATAATATAGGAAATAATAACAGTAACCCACGAACATGCATTGTAGCAAGGAAACTAGTTAATCTTTTTCTTCTAACTACTTTCAGCAATATCGACCAAACTGCGGTCAGAATTGACCGTGAGGAACTCCCACCGCTGATCTTAACCTCAACATACATGCCGTATGACGGAGTGGAAGGACCACCGGCGGACCTAACAGGAAAACTGATCACATTCTCAAGTAAGAACCACTTTGACATTGTCTTAGGCTGTGACTGCAATGCACATCATGTGCAATGGGGCAGTAGTGATACTAACTCAAGAGGCGAAGCCCTCTTCGAGTTTATTCTCAACAACAACCTCATAGTAGCTAATAGAGGCAATACACCTACCTTTATAACAAGAAATCGGGAAGAAGTCTTAGATATCACTTTACAAAGCAACTCAAACTCCTGCTCAGTAGAACAATGGACGGTCCTAGAAGACTTATCCTTCTCTGACCACCGTATTATTGAATTTTATATCCCTAATGTGGAGCAACAGCCTAATTCTTTTAGAAATAATAGGCGTACAAACTGGGACCTCTATATTAGGGAAATTAGACAAAACTTAACCTTCTTTAACTCCAATCAGAACATGGAGCCGGAAAAACTCGATAGCGACACCGAGGAATTCACTAGAATTCTGCAAAATGCTTTCAACAAAAGCTGTCCGCTCATCAACATGATGAAGAAAAGTAAAAAACCACCTTGGTGGACAACCGAACTCAGTAAAATTAGGAAAGAAACCAGAAAACTTTTCAACGCTGCAAAGCGTACTAGGCAGGAAAATGACTGGGAACTTTTTAAAGCTAGCCAAAGAAAATTCAAGCATGAAACTCAAAGAGCTAAAAGAAACTCATGGAAAAAATTCTGCAGTGATATTGAGTGCACAAATAAATCAGCTAGACTGAGAAGGATACTCTCCAAGACTAACACGTCCATAGGATCTCTTAGGAGACCGGACGGTCACTGGTCAGAGTCATCCATAGAAAGTCTAGAAATTTTGATCCAGGCACACTTTCCTAGCTGCAAATTAAACAATTATCAAGAGACGGTCAATCCTCTCTCTGAACACGAAGTCCCGGGGGACATTATAACGGAAGATAGGCTACATTGGGCTATCAACTCCTTCTCCCCTTATAAATCTCCAGGGCTAGACGGCATATTTCCACTGATGCTTCAGAAAATTAATGACTTAATTATTCCGAAACTGAAAAACCTGTACCTTAGAAGCCTAAAATGGGGTTATATTCCCCAAATATGGCGTAAGGCAAAGGTGGTTTTTATACCTAAAGCTGGAAAACCCAGCCACACAAATCCAAAGGACTTCAGACCTATCAGTCTCACTTCCTTTATGTTGAAAACCCTTGAACGACTGCTGGATATTCATATCCGTTGTAACTTGAATCCGGATTGCTTATCACCCTTTCAGCATGCATATACAAAAGGTAAAAGTGTAGATACGGCCTTACACTGTGCAGTAGGAACAATTGAGAAATCCCTCGCTGCCAAGGAATACACACTCGCGGCCTTCCTTGACATCGAGGGAGCTTTCAACAATGTTCAAAGCAATGCGGTTGAAAAGGCACTCTTAGACCTTAAAGTAAATACGACTATCGTTACATGGATCATGAATATGTTGGAAAACAGACAAATTCATAGTGAACTCAATAATGCTCATATTAATATGTACGCTTCAAGAGGAACTCCTCAAGGAGGGATACTTTCACCCCTTCTATGGACCTTAGTAATGAACGAGATTCTAATTAAACTGAAATACAGTGGCGTTAAGGTAGTTGCCTACGCAGACGACTTAGCTCTCCTTGCTACAGGCAAATACCTAACCACAGTTAGTGAACAGCTAGAATCCGCACTCTCCAAAGTATGCAATTGGACAAAGAAGTGCGGACTTGCTGTGAATCCCCTAAAGACAGTAATGGTACTTTTCACCAATAGAAGGAAAATTCCAAATTTTAATAAACCGAGGCTAAATGGCATAATACTCGAATTATCCGATAGTGCCAAGTACCTCGGGGTAATCTTGGATAAAAAACTCAACTGGGGTCCCAACATACTTGATAGGTATAGTAAATCAATGACAGCACTATATACATGTAACAGGATCCTAGGAAGGAACTGGGGTCCTAATCCCAAAATAATTAAATGGATGTATACAGCAATTGTAAGACCCATACTCACCCACGGCAACTTGGTTTGGTGGCGTGCCTTAGTTAAATCTAACCACCTTAAAACACTTACCAAGGTTCAAAGAATGGCATGTATGATGATCACGGGAGCCATGAAAACAACACCAACTGCAGGCTTAGAAGTTATTCTAAACCTCACTCCTCTCGACTTATTTGTACAAGAATCCGCGGCTAACACCGCCCTACGACTCAGTCAGACGAAGAGCTGGAGTTTAAACCCATTAGGTCACTCCCAAATCCTGACGAATTATGTTAGTACAAATACAACCACGGATTACATAACCCCAAAGTTAGACTTTGAAAGACCCTACAGCACCTACTTCCCCGACAGACAGGAATGGGAGAACAATATACCGCTCGTAGCTGAAACAACACACTCCATTTTCACAGATGGATCGAAAATGGATACTGGGGTTGGAGCAGGTTTCTTCTCAGAAAGCCTCAATCTTGCTTCCTACTTCAAACTCCCCGATCACAGTAGTGTTTTCCAAGCCGAGATCTTGGCAGTAAAGAATGCTGCAACACAGGTGTCAATGATGGCGCTATCACGATCTGATATCACCTTTTTCATTGACAGTCAAGCAGCGATAAAAGCACTCTCTGCCAATCTAACCAAGTCGAAGCTTGTTTCTTGCTGTCGCGAAGAGCTCAAGGTTCTTGGCTCGCAGCATAATGTTAGACTCTGCTGGGTCCCGGGACACAGTGGCATCCCAGGCAACGAAAAAGCTGACGAACTCGCTAGAAGGGGTTCGACACTTGAATTCTCTCTAATAGACCGCACAATCAACATCCCCCCATGTGCTATCAAGCAATACGTTGGCAGCATAACCAAGCGTAATTGCAATGCAAGATGGAGCCTCCTTGGCACATGCGGTATCACCAGGAGGCTGTGGCCTCAGTGGGACGAGAAAAAATCTAACTCAATCCTACTATTTAAGAAACCATCCATAAAATCTCTTATTAGTGTCATAACGGGTCACAACCTGTTAGGTTATCACAAGACTAAACTAGGACTTAGCACGGATGACATATGTAGAGGCTGCGGCAGCGCCGACGAGGTCGAGGATACCACTCACTTCCTCTGCCACTGCCCAGCACTCAGTCACATAAGGAATAGGACTTTAGGATATTACTTCTTTGATGATCTAGAGGATCTCTCTAACTACCCTCTGAAACTAATCCTGAAATTTATTGAGACCACCAAATGGCTAGAACTCCCTGTTGACTCATAGGTTCTTTTATATATTACAGAACATGTAATACTTCGGGCAGCACAATGGATCAAATATGATCTAAGTGGGATGAGACCAAGATCAATCGTCGGCCCATATAACCTAACCTAACCTATGAGGTGTCAATGACCACTTCTTCTATTAATTAAGAGCGGAACGAGCTATGAGAGAATAATAAAGTTCCAAGAACTGAATTATGAACAGTGCTGGGAATCACAGTACAGCGGTTCAGTCAAAATCTAGCAACAAAAATGGACCCCAGAAAGGGTAAATATACATAGTGCTATAGTACATACTCGTTGTGGTACATTTGCGGTGAGTTTATCAAAGCGAGAAATAAAAAAAATGTTTGAAGTAGGTTTTTTTTACAACAATGCTCAATTGAAGTAGCCATTTGCATTCCTCCCCTCAAACAATGCCGTCGTAATACTCTTAAAAAAACTGTTTAAAACTTATAATATTTGAATAAAAATATTAATTAAATCTTTAAATAAAATCAATTCACAGTAACCCGCTGAGGAAAAAAGTTCTGTTCACAATATGAACAATTTTTGTGTCTACATTATATTGAGAGATGACCCTGATCAGAACTCAACTGAATCAAGATGTCAATATAAAAGCTTTAGCAATACAATCAATATTTAATTACAAAATAAAATGTTTTCCTTACGAGTATGAGTATCTAAACACTATGTGTGATTACAAGTTTCTACAGATAATTCTTCAACTCACTTTAACTCAAAGGTTGTTGTTGTTTCTGTAACCCATTAAAACTTTACCTTAACTAAAGTGATTAACGAAGAGTCGTCAAAAGAAAGTCTTGACTAAAATAGATTTACTGATAAAATCGTCTACAAGAAGTCAAATATTTGAAAAGCAATTAAACGAAGCCATATTCGGTAATGTATTAAATCAAAATTTACATAACTTAAGACACGTGGACATGAACACTAGCGTGTCCTGCCGTTCTATGAAGAAAAAAAAATTCTCGAAAGGGGTATCAAAGTATTAACGAGTAGATTCTGAATATGTACTTACTTTTTGATTTGGACATGACTTTTGGGGCTCTACCGCGGTTTAAAGATCTTAAAATAAAGTAAAAAACTATATTCGAGAAATGTTTTTCTTCATACAACGACGGGACACCCTAGTGGACACTAACCTGAAGCTAAAGTGTCGATAATACCAACCTAGAGAGCCGTGATCGTCTAGTGGTTAGGACCCCACGTTGTGGCCGTGGTAACCCAGGTTCGAATCCTGGTCACGGCAATTCAAATTTTTATAAAGAGAGATACGTAAGTGTTAATATATTTTTAGTTTTTTTTTTAAGTATCTAAAACTAAATTAAACAAAAAAAAAAAAAAAAAAACAACAAGCAAGCAATAATTTTGTCCACTTATTTGAAAAAAATAATGAGACATAATTTGTTTGATTAAAATTCCATAAAGTTAAAGGTCGCTAGAAAAGTACTATGTGATTGGTGTTTAGGAAGATAAGTAAGTTTAACTATGTGTGTATTTTCGATTTGTGTTTAATAAGTAATGACAATTTGAATAAGGAGAAGATGCTATTTCTATGAATGTTCACTTGAGCTCTGAAGTTAATTGAGTTTCACGGAGCTTCCTTATAACAATTTGATTTGATAGTCGAAGCTAAAATGTATAGTATTATTTTGTATTCATGAAATTATAAATTCTCAACAACTTTCTTTTTCGTCCCAAATGGAAATCAAATTGATATTTTTATCAAATTGGTTTTGACATTTACATTTTGACAGTTCATGGCAGCCATTTATGTTATAAGTTCTCCTGGTTTATATTTTCAGATACAAAAGGCGTGTAAATGATAAAAAAAATATTATTCTCTTCCGCGCCATCAACAGAAAGTGCTACCGATTTTGTTGGTTGAAATTCGATGATTAGATGTGAGTGAACGTGAACAGGGCGGCAATAAGTGCCACACAGCTGATGACACAATTTGCCCTATCCTGCTATTCATCGGGGGGAATTTTTCTTGAATTTTCACTAATCACTATCCTGCTATTCGTTCGAAGTGAATTTGTATTTAAGTCGGTAATATTGCGCGGAATTCTGTTATTCACGTGAACGGATTCATTCTAAACAAATCGGATCCGCATATGAAATGTTGCGGACTTTTCATTGAATGGATCGTCTGTCTGGTTGGTGTTTAGTAAAATGTAAGTAAAAACTAATTTATTGCCTAATTTAGAATATATGTTTGTAAAAAAATAGATTCGGCCCTATCGAGGTAATCGTCGGAGCGGAATTCTCTCCGATTTCCTAAAAATCAGAGGCATTTTGCTTCAAGGTATTTCTCCGATCAGCTGATCGGAAATTCTGTCCGACGAAGTTCAACGCATGCCATTTGTGTGCGATGAAGCACTTCTTATTTTTGACACATACAAACAAAATTTTCTCCGAAATCCTCCGACAAGTTCTTGTTTCGGAAAGTGTTTTCTTTTTAAAGAAATAGTTAATTAAAATGTAAGTACAGTAGAACGCCGATTATCCGAACGCCTATTAACCGAATCGCCAATTATCCGAATCGGTCCTAAGCGTAATATGAAAAATTAAAACCAAGTATGTACAAGTACATATATGTACATACCTATACTGTAGTAAGTAAGTACATATGTATGTAATGTAATCGAAGGGGGAGAGACACAAAAACAAAGTGTAACCATCTCACAGCAAGGCGTTTATGTGCTTCGAAAACGCCCTTAAGTGGATGGAGCGGCAAGCCGAATGCGACGCACGGTATAAAACTTCTTGCCGTCCGGCGTCTGCGTCACCTTGCTAAACGGAAACGAGCTTCAACGTCGAGACAACTTACCCTGATCGAGATGTTCAAGTGAGCGCACGGGGTTTCGTGTATTATCTGCCGCGACGCTGATGCTCTCTCTCTCTCTTTCTTTAGTGCACTACATACTTACATAATGTAGAACTGTGTTTGTTAAACTTAATAAAATTTATTCTATATGTATAACAGTTCGTTTTTCTTTATTAACAGTCTATGTCCGATTATCCGAATTTTCGATTATCTGAATCGACCCCGGTCCCAATTAATTCGGATAATCGGCGTTCTATACTGTAATAAGGAAATTAACTTTATTTGCGTTAACTTGTGTTACCTATGTATTTATAATAGACTTTTTGTTCTTAAACAGAACGAAAAAACAAGTTCGCAACAATATGAGCGGATTACACCAAAAGGACACTAGAAATTGTACGAGTAGCTGTGTTTGTGAAGATCTGGCCCAATCAGTATAATTAATTGGGACCAAGACAAATGGATGTTTGAATGGAAAAAAAGTTTGTTCGTGATCTTTTGTTTTGTGCATTGATCCATTTCCATTGTGATTTAAGTACCTATTAGTCAAATAAATATAAAATATTGTGTTTCAAAAGTTTTTTTTTTCAATTTATTCTTTTTTTGACACTTCAAATGGAAACAAAAAACCTGTATGGAAATAGGTATGGGACTTTATTCGATAGTTTTGATTTAAAAATCGGTACATCTAATTACATTTCTTAAAAACGCTAGCGCATTATAATTGAAAAAAATACTTTTTATAAACAATAAATTGCACTCTCTCATGGATTTGTCATGGTTTAAAATGCTTATGGTGTTTATTTTATAAAAAAATTATCGAAAATATATCGCATTTTCGATATATCGGTTAATTAGCACATCTCTGTCTGAAATTTATATCCATCGCAATGCGTCGTTGGATTTCTGTAAGATTTCTTCCGATGAAAGCTACTACGAACCGAAATTGAATTTCCGACGAAGGATGCGTTGCGGAGAAAGTTCCGCTCCGAACGGTTACTTCGATAGGGCCGATTGTTAACATTTTTAGGATAAGAAGGACAAAAAGATAAATTTACTAGGTAATCGATTGCTTATGAATGATTGTAATCAGGCTGTGGTAGCCTTTTCTAATGTATGTAAAAGAGATGTGGGTTTTAATAGAGGGTCATTATGGGAATGTGGATACCGTCAACGCACATAATAACTCCAGGCACACCACATTTTGGGTTAAACAAGAGTTTTACTTTAATTTTTTCTTCTGTTGTCATTTGTAGAGAAATCCAATTGGGACATAAGTGGGCTTTAAGTGCGTCCTGTAATGTGTGGACTGAGCGAAGCCCGCATCCAAATCTTGCCCAACGCCATGTTGCAAATTATCTACAACAAAAAACCTCAAACAAGCGATTCGTTTCTCTTTTCTTTATATTGACTCATTTCGCTGTGAAGGTGGTAGCTTTCTGTTGGAGGTTTCTCTTATTCCACAGCTTGGAATTAGGACAAAAAAAAGTTAATTTCCAAACTAAATAAAAGATGAAAACAAATTAGAAAATTACTTCTGTTAAGGTAGAGCGGTTGTACTTGAATTTTTAATGAAATCAAACACAATTATCCAAGATTCGGCAGATTAACACATGAACAGCTGTTTACGTGAATATCAAATTGGTTAGGGATAATGTAGTTCACCCGATGGATGGCAGAATGCAAAGGCAGTGTGAAAGGGAATCGAATGGGTGGATCGAATATGCGATTCACGTGAATAGCAAAATAGGGCTGAATGATACATTCATCATTGGTGTAGATCGTATGAGGATATGGCTAACTCGCCCAATGGAGATGTGGCTTAGATCGCCCGATTTTTCCCGTAGACCTTTTGATGTGTAAGCATTTATGCCGATGGCGGCGGTAGAGTTAACCAAAAACCTGGGTCTAACGTGTATGTTCCGTGTAGTCCGTTACGGTAACACGTTAAATGTAGCACGTTACCTTACGCTAGATTGCATTTAAGACTCCATTAAAATAAGGAATATTGCGTACTCATAATTCATCGCGTTTACATTGAAAATTTTGACGGGCCTCAAGAAGAGTTCGCCTATGATGTCCATGGATTGGAATTTCGAATTTGGTACTTTCCACTGATAGTATGAACTAAATATCTCAATTCCCCCCACATTTATTCACCCTATATGTCGAAAAGATGAAAGACGAAACAACTTGTGTCAGTTTTCATTACAGGTTCATTCAATGTTTTGACATTTAAAGAAATCGAAAACATGTTGTTTCTTATTTTCTGCTGGTAAACCACATAATGCTGAATTTCGGATTAAATATTCTTAATAACATCAAAATATGAATCGTTCTCCATCTGTCAAGCCATGAACTGGATGACGGCTACGATGCTAATGGATTCAATTTTTAAAATTTCAATCGGCTTATAAATCTCTGATAGAGACAGTGAATGAAGCACAGAAATGTCAAAAAAAAATCGGAGGATTTATGTCAGGTTTCAAGAGTGAAACTGAAGAATCATATTTTCATGATTGACTTGATTTGTAGTTATAATGTAAACGCTCCATCAAGCCGCTTGTCAAGCGTACTTCCTCAGATGGATTTAAAAATGTTTTGATAACGGGTGATTTTTTAAGAGCTTGAGAACTTTTTTAAAAAAAAAAAAACGCATAAAATTTGCAAAATCTCATCGATTCTTTATTTGAAACGTTAGATTGGTCCATGACATTTACTTTTTGAAGATAATTTCATTTAAATGTTGACCACGGCTGCGTCTTAGGTGGTCCATTCGGAAAGTCCAATTTTGGGTAACTTTTTCGAGCATTTCGGCCGGAATAGCCCGAATTTCTTCGGAAATGTTGTCTTCCAAAGCTGGAATAGTTGCTGGCTTATTTGTGTAGACTTTAGACTTGACGTAGCCCCACAAAAAATAGTCTAAAGGCGTCAAATCGCATGATCTTGGTGGCCAACTTACCGGTCCATTCCTTGAGATGAATTGTTCTCCGAAGTTTTCCCTCAAAATGGCCATAGAATCGCGAGCTGTGTGGCATGTAGCGCCATCTTGTTGAAACCACATGTCAACCAAGTTCAGTTCTTCCATTTTTGGCAACAAAAAGTTTGTTAGCATTGAACGATAGCGATCGCCATTCACCGTAACGTTGCGTCCAACAGCATCTTTGAAAAAATACGGTCCAATGATTCCACCAGCGTACAAACCACACCAAACAGTGCATTTTTCGGGATGCATGGGCAGTTCTTGAACGGCTTCTGGTTGCTCTTCACTCCAAATGCGGCAATTTTGCTTATTTACGTAGCCATTCAACCAGAAATGAGCCTCATCGCTGAACAAAATTTGTCGATAAAAAAGCGGATTTTCTGACAACTTTTCTAGGGCCCATTCACTGAAAATTCGACGTTGTGGCAGATCGTTCGGCTTCAGTTCTTGCACGAGCTGTATTTTATACGGTTTTACACCAAGATCTTTGCGTAAAATCTTCCATGTGGTCGAATAACACAAACCCAATTGCTGCGAACGGCGACGAATCGACATTTCACGGTCTTCAGCAACACTCTCAGAAACAGACGCAATATTCTCTTCTGTACGCACTGTACGCATTCGTGTGGTTGGTTTAATGTCCAATAAAGTAAACTGAGTGCGAAACTTGGTCACAATCGCATTAATTGTTTGCTCACTTGGTCGATTATGTAGACCATAAATCGGACGTAAAGCGCGAAACACATTTCGAACCGAACACTGATTTTGGTAATAAAATTCAATGATTTGCAAGCGTTGCTCGTTAGTAAGTCTATTCATGATGAAATGTCAAAGCATACTGAGCATCTTTCTCTTTGACACCATGTCTGAAATCCCGCGTGATCTGTCAAATACTAATGCATGAAAATCCTAACCTCAAAAAAATCACCCGTTATTTTGGCTGCAATGTGAACGCTAATGTTTTTCATCAATCAAATATTCATCATGCCGTGCTTGTCAAACAAATTTGAGAATGTGAACGTCCATATTATTGCTCCTAGCAAATATTTCGTGTCAAATAACATCTCTGTTTTATATAGGTTGAAAAATTTAATGTTTTATCAAATAAGATCTATATGTTTAAAGATAAGTAAGACTAAGTTTACGTTACGTATTCAGAGTCCGGTGGTGCGTTCTTTTTCTAAAAATATTTTACATTTGAAATAAAAAGGTTCCATCCTTTACTTTGAGACTTTGTGATTTTATGTGAATTTCTGTATATTTCAGTTCAAGGCTCTGTCAAAGTTTATATAAAAAAATTTAGCTTAAGCGCACAGAACATGTTTTCAATATTTAAAAAACAATATTAACATTACGATTGATTCATTTTGTTGTTTATTGGGTAAGTTCGATAACAAATTTTTGTCACTCGGACGAACGTTGATGTTTCGACTTCTTAACCGTGAGTCCCGGAACTCACACTTTTTATTTTTTTTTTGTATCTTCGTATCTTCTTTTTTGTATTCCTTATTAAAAATCTCTTTATAAAAAAATATTTTTGAATTTTTTCAGTATCATTCATCCAAACAATTGCTATTTGCAGCGTTTAAAACTTTGAATTTTGATATTTCGTTCACAAAGGACTTGGAAAAAAATTGAGACCACCACATTGGATTAATTGCTGACCTGGCTGCAGCCAGTTTTTCTTTTATATGAGCACCAATACTCAAATTATTTAAAATTAGGAAACCAAGGTATTTAAACTCATTGAAAACTTCTATACTGGTGCTATTAATGTCCAGGTCCTTGTGTTTCTTTCAGAACGAGTTTGGTTCCCGAATACCATTATCTTAGATTAGATTAGATTTTGCAGAGTAATTTTGAAATCCCATAGATCACAAAATATTTTAAGTTTATTTATTTGGAGCTATATTGTCACCTGGTTATCAGCAAAAATTACTAGGTCATCAGTATAATAATAAGTTTTACATATATGTATATCGCCAAAGGACACCTGGGAAATGATTCTCGTTTTCGTTAATAAACAGGGCAAACATTAATGGACTTAAAACACATTCCTGTGGAATTTGACTCATTATTTCCATTAGATACCACTGCAGGCATATTCATTAACAACGGTTCGAAGACCCTAATAAAGTTTGTAGAAACCCCGATAATACTGTTAGTTGATATAATAATGAACAGCTGTTTATTGTGTCAAATGCTGCTTTAAAATCAATGAATAGGCTTTTTTGTGGATTAAACGTCTTGCCACGCCAGTAAGTGCGAAAAATTGATCCACCGTCGAAAGGTTGGCCTGAAAATCAGCTCGAAACCAACTGATTACATTATTATACGAGTACTGCACCCAACTGAGAGATATAGAATTTAGGTGAAAAGTTTTCTCAGAGAACTTAACACAGAAATAGCTCTTTAGTTTCCAGGTTGATTCGAATTACTTTTTTTAAAAATGGCAGTTATCCTTACCAAGTGAAAACTATTTGGGAAAGTCTCTTCATTGAAAATTTTATTCATTAAGTCATATTTAAGGATATACTCCAGAAATTCGGGAGTTGAATTTTTGTAAAAGTCTATGGCAATACCGTCTGATCATGCAAATCATGGAGTCTAATTCTGAAATATTAACATTTGGAAGTGCAAAACTTATTGAATATTGGTTCGGATCTGGTAGTGGAAGATTTTTAATGTATAAAGCAATCAGATTAACACTTACATATACTTATAGCCTTTTCACACCGAGCCGAAAACACGGTTTTCGGCTAAAAGTTTTCGAAACCTCAAAAAGTGTTCACACCGAATATTTACAAGTTTTCGCTTGTCATTGCGGCAAAATTTTAAACAACTTATTATTAAGGGCTTAGAATTTTACTAGTTAGCAATTTGTTAAACTTTTAGTAATTTAGTAGCTCTTCGAAAATTTTAAACGTTCTTTTTTCGTTTTACTAGCTAGTAAATTACTAATTGCCTTTTATAAAAAACGGTGCATCTGAACACGTCCAAACAAAGTTCGTGAAAAAATACAAAGCAAACAAGAATAAATCTGAGGAACTGACCTAATAGTTTGATTTGTGAGAAGTCAAAGTGACAACCTACAATTTATTTTGTTATTTTATTTTGCCTAGTTTCTCTTTGTTGAAGGTATGTGTGTATTTAGTTTATTATATTATTTCAATTCAAAAAAAGAGGCTGGGTGCGACCCACACTGATAACTTCCCATTGTGGTAAGAAAACCTTGAGTAGAATTTTACATCTTTTTCATGGACAAAAAGATAAAAACATATTGTGACGTTTTCTTCAATTTTACCATAGATGGAATTTGAATATGTGGGACTTGGGTACCACTGAACAACCTTATTCATATATGTATGTAGAGTGCATAATTCTTCTAAAAACTAAGTTGATAATAAAATTATAAAATTATGTATTATATTATAGAAATTACTTTATTATTTCGGTTCCAAACATTTTAATTGAAAAAAAAAATTAAAAACGAAATATTCAAATATAAAAGATATGGTTTGGTTATTGATGGAAGGGCTCTACAAAATATATCCGCTCTAAAACTAGATATATGTCAAATATAAACCATTTGTTAGAAATTGTATTATGTATAAAATTAAATAATGGCAAAGTCAATATCATTGCTCGTTCTCAAGATATTCTAGTCGAAAAACAAATATTACCACTTTTTAGTAGATTTTTTTATATTTTTGTTAAAACTGTCAATTCGATACTTGTCAAAATTTAATCATATGTTAATAATTGTATTATATCGATACCTTCCCGTAAGAATGTACTAAGCGACACTTTTTCCGAAAATGACTATTTGATGAGGAAATATAATATATGTTAAGGGCCACGTTTTGGCCTGGGTTTCGCCATTGAACTTTCTCCGTTTTTTTTCGTTTCCTGAACAATTTTAGAAATGTCGCTTAGTATACATTCTTACGGGAAGGTATCGATGTATAAAACAACATACTTTCGAAGGCACTATCGGTATTCATTCCCAAGAAATTCGACTTGAAATACAATTTTAACTAGTTTTCACTAGAATTTTTAATAGTTTTTTTATTTAAAAAAAAACTATTAATTCAATATTTGTCAACATTTTACCAATTGTACAAAATTATACTATGTATAAAATAAACTAAATTAGAAGTCAATATCACTACTAGTTCTCGATAAACTTGAGTGGAAAACAATTTTTACCAATTTTCAATAGAATTTTATATAGTTTTTTATTTTTTGTAAAAAAACTGTAAACTGTTTTTTTTTGAAATTTTCACCAGTTGTCAAACACATTATTTTTCGTAAAATAAAATTATTTTGAGTTTCAAATTGTTTTCCGTTCTTAGAATATCTGGGTTATGAAATTTTTTTTTTCAGTTTTTTTTATTTAAAAAAATAACGGTATGTTCATTTTTTTCCAAATTCATACCAAATCTGTATGACTTTATAATGAGTACATTAAACTTTATTTGAAATCAATAGCATTATTTTTTCGTGAGATATTTGAAACTAACCAAAATTTTTACTTTTTTTTTAAACCGTTATAGTGAAAAAACTACTCACTGAATTTTAATAAACGCCCTTTCAGCCTCTTTCGAATCTATTAAACAAAACTTATTTGAAGTCGATATCTTTACTCGTTCTTGAGATATCGACGACGAAAAATGGTACGAGAACGTACGGACGTACGAACGTACGCACGTACGAACGTACGAACGTACGAACGTACGAACGTACGAACGTACGAACGTACAAACGTACGAACGTACGAACGTACGAACGTACGAACGTACGAACGTACGAACGTACGAACGTACGAACGTACGAACGTACGAACGTACGAACGTACGTACACACACACACACAGACATCTCTCTAAGAATGATTGATATAGCCTCTAGGGACCTTGAAACGTCGAGAAATGTCAAAAATTCCAATTTGACAAATCGGACCGATTACAATAACTCCCTATGGGAAGTTAATATTAATGTCCTTTTCACCAAATAGCGAAAAGTTTGCTGTTTTGGACTCAGAAAAGAATGGAGCAGAAGAAGAATACAATATTAAAGTAAGTAGATCGTTTGATTCGTGTTTCTTAAAATATTTATGATATTGCTCTGTTTGTTTATTTTCAACAGGTTCAAACTGCACCTGCACAGTCTTCCAGCCCACTGCTTGGATTGTTGTCTTGGATTTTTAGGTTTTCGACCAAGAACCGAACCTGTCAAACCTATCTACATATATCTGGATTAAGATTCTCTATCGTCCAGCTCTTCAAAACGATTTGCTGGGGACTTAAAACATCACACTTTTCTGCGCAAAGCTGAGTCTTCAAACATATCGAAATTTTCATCTTCCGAAAATATTTTATATTATTTTATTTACTTTTAAAAAGAAGAAGAAAAGTTAAAGTAGCCAGTTTCTGATTTTAACTGTATTAAAATGTTAAGAGATAGTAATATGTTAAAATCGTTTAAAATTAGCATAATCCTTAGTAATTTACTAAAATGGCTTTAATTTGATTCCCTAAAGAGTTTTAAAAATTTAAAAGATTTACTTCTGGATTTTCTATTCTTCATCGTTTTAATATTTGTATACAATTTTTCAATGAAAAATTACTTTAAATTAGAGCAAGTATGTGCGATCCAGTCATGCGTTTTTCAAAGTAATCCGAGGATCTTCGAGTATATAATATCGGATTACATATAAGAATCTTGCAATAAATAAAGCGCAAATATTAAATTATTATACTCGTCAGTGGCGTAGCGTGCCATCTCAGCGCCCAGGGCGGGAGACCCATTTTGCCGCCCCATTCAATACTAAATTAAAATTAAATTTCGAGATATCATTTCACAGGCAATCAGGTATCTTTTATTGAAGGTAAAATAGGATCAGCGGTTTCATAAACGGATTCTATGGGCCTTACGAATGAGGCTCGTGAGACAAAGCTGCATCTGCGGATTCATCGCCATGCATGCGTTTTTTCCTGCGATTTGTTCTCGTTTTGAGTTCGATTTCGAGAGAGTCTTAGAAAAGTCGATTGCGGCTTGGACGAAACGGTCTCTGCTCTCCACTAGGAGAGCTTTTAAAACGCAGAGTTTCTGAGCACACCTAATCACACTCAGTTCACTCACTCTCAGCTCTACAGCTCAAAAGCCAAGAAAAGTGAGGAAGCTGAATGACTGCATGACTGTCAGAAGAAGACTGGCTCCCGATCCGTCAATTCGTCCAGTACCTCAAGAACTTCCACAATCTTATTTTTAATCGTCTTTACAGCTTCATGTCTTTGGCAAGACGAGGTTCACCTCTTCTGCAGTCTTGTGGTACTTCTGATGAGTCGACCTCATCTTGACCCTGCTCTGTGGTGGCACCAGAACGACTTCCAACTTCGACAGCAGGCACGTCTTATCCTTCTGCCTGTAAAATAAGTTATGCATTCCCATGAATTTTTGCCAGAGGACAATTTTAGGCTAGTCACGATTGTAGATGGAAGAATTATACTTACATTGGAATCACTTCCGCTGCTGCTGGATGCCGCCGAAGACGTTAACGTAGCTTTCGAACCAGAACTAGAACTGAAATATTTCAGTAATGCACCTGGAGACTTCTTCGCATCTGCTTCTTTCTTAGCCTTTTTCTTTCGGTATTCTGCGCTGCTTCCTTTAACTCTTTTCATTTTCAAAAACTGGTTCAAAGGTTGAGTGAAGTACTAAGTGTTTAGTTTTAGAAGACAGTATTTAAACTATAAACAACACAATCGAAATAACTTTTTGTGATGCGGGAGGGAGCAAAAACATTGAGCTGGCTGAGACTAGAATAACGTTTCCGTCGAATCCTAGTTATATTATCATATCTCGCATATGCATATCATATGTTTCGGAATGCTCCCTTTCAGTTTCGCGAGAGTTTCGGAACGTTTTTTACTCTTACGGCCCTACTCACCGTTTACGAATTCACGGAAATCAGCCGAGAGCGTCAACGACGAACCACAGATAGGGTGGCAAATTTCAAATTTACATCATTGTTGTTTGTTGACTTGTCAAACGATCTGTCATGAAACATATGATTTCTACTCTACCCGCATCACCGGCGACATTTTGCCGCCCCCCTAGGCCTGCCGCCCGGGGCGGACCACCCCCCACGCTACGCCGCTGATACTCGTACATTTATATTACATGCGTACATCTATGCCGTGCTTGTTTTACGAACTATGTATTATTTAATTTAGAGATTTTTTGAATTTGTGAGATTTATTAATATTGCAAAAGAAATTATTTTCGAATTTAACAAAAATATAACATAATAATTCGAGAATTGGTGGTAATTCGAACTAAATTTTATATTCACATCTTTCTCCAAACTAAAAGCCTAACTAAATTTTTACTTGAGAAATTTTTGGAGAATACGTCATACACAGTTGTTTCGTGAAATCTTAGCGAACATTTCATAAAATTTTTGTCCAACATTTCAAGAGAATTTCAATAAAATATTAAATTTAATGGATGCAAATTTGAGAACGAGTATGAAAGGCTGAGAGTAGCGTGTCGTCGGCAAACAATGATGTGGATTAGAATTTAGAATTTTCAGACAAGAGATCATAAAAATGAGGAAGAGGGTCGGAGAAAAAACGGAGCCCTCTGGCAAACCAGCATTTATTTTTATAAATATCGGACTTCAAATCATCCAATACAACTCAATTGAGTGGTTCGAAAGGTAGTTGATAATCCAACGTAGAAAAGATTCATCAATACCAAATAGGTTAGTATTACATTCAACGAAAGTGATTATTCTTAGCGAAAAAAATGCTGACACGTTTTCAACTACCACGAACGCTATGGCAATAAACAGACCATAAGATACTGGGGTGACAAGAACTCTTAAGAATCGCACCAAAAAAATACGACAGTATGGTGTGCAATTTCTGCCCGATGGACTATTGCCTCTTATTTTTTCAACCAGGTAGAGGCAGTCACTACTAACGTGTATCACCGTATGCTTGACGAACGGAGCACAATTTCAGCAAAATGAGGCCTCTGGACAGCCTTAGTTTCCAATAAATTTATAAGTAAGTACGGAGACATATAGTGGTAATCTTGGTCACCGGTCCAAGCCCCGTGTGATTGTTACTTGCGACTTATATGTACTATAAGGCAAGTTATGCATTCGTAAAAAAAATCGAACTCGAGATTTTGATCAAAGTTGACATTACGATGATGACGATGGGTCTCGCAATTCTGTCTGTCTGTCGGTTCGACTACAGTCTAAGCGACTCGGCCGATTTTCTTTAAACTTGGTAGATATCACTTAAATACAAATTTTATCGTTTTACATTTTTTTGTTTTTTAATTTAAATTTAAATTACAAACAAAGTCTGGTTAAGAACTTTTAAATAATATTGAAAATTTAATAAAATACAAATTTGTTTTTTTTTTGTTTGTTTTATAATTCTATTTATGTAGACATATTTCTGGCATAAGCCTCCCCCAATATTGTCCATAATTCTCTGTCTTTAGCTTCATTGTACCAATTTTGTCTGTAGTTCACCAAATCAATCCATCTTTTCTTAGGTCTTCCAGGTGGTCTTTTGTCCGCTGGAGTCCATTTTGTAATTATTTTTGTCCATCTTTGCTCCTGAAGTCTTGAGATGTGTCTTGCCCAGCTCCATTTAAGTCCTCTTGTTCTTTCTATAACGTCGATGATTTTGGTTTGTTGTCTTATATCTTGGTTTCTTATTCTTTGAATTTGTCTTATATGCCATACGATTTTTTTTTTTCGAAATTTTGTAAATATTTTTTTTTCTCAAAAACTGTTCGACAGATTTAAAAAAAAAGATAAAAAAAATTTCGTTTAGTTAAAGGCAGGTACTGGTTGAAGAAAAATTTCTGAAAAATGGTTATTGAGGGTACCTCCCAAGCAGCGGCGACGCGTGCCTAAAAAATGTAGTCGTTCAGTTTCAAAATTCTTATTTGCAATGCCAAGTCTTTTTTTATATAAAGGTACATTACCTATAATGTTTTTATTTTTATGTCAATAATAAATAGGTATGTGTTGATTAACCTTGTAGCTTGTAATTTTGTTGTCGCCAGCAACAAGATATATTGGTATCCTTCAAACACCCCACACATACTTACACATATTTGTTGCTTCTTACAAGCTACAAGGTTAAGATACTAAATTGTAAGCTTTCCTAAGTTTTTAAATCATGAATATCTTGGCTCCCGTTTGTCGTAATGGACTAATTTTTTTTTAATTTGAAGAAAATTAGCAGGACTATAATACAAAAATCCAAACCTGAAAAATAGTTACCGTGAAATACAGTTTTTTTTCTCAATAACTATGAAAAAAAGGTATTAAAAACAAGAAAAAAACGTTGAAACCAACGGTAACTGTTTATGTTTTTGCTCAAACATATTAAATTAAATGCAAGTTGATAGAAAATATTGTTATTAGCAATACAGTTTTTTTTATTTTCACTTTGCGACATACTGGGGCTGAGATATTAATTAAAACATAAAATCATAAAATGCGTGGGTGCACTGACTTACCTATGTTCAATAATTTATTACTCGGCTTTCGTTCCTCGTAGAGTGCTGATTTTTTTTTTAAATTGCAGGGAATTACAAGAACTTAAATAATAAAAAATAAAAATTTCATCAATAAATGATCTTTTTTCTTAATAATCACGAAAAAGTGATTTTTAAACAACAAAAAATTATTTCAACTTACTATAACTTTTTTTTAATTTGTTTAAACAAATGTTTTTTTTATGACATAATAGATAATGTTATTAGGAATAAATACATGTTTAATTTTTGCTTGTACGAGATAGTGGAACTGAGATATTCGCAAATGACCAAAAAATGACACAAAACACTTTTTTACCAATAACTTTGGTAAAAAAGGTTGTCATGTGGTGCAAATTTGGTTTTTAGCCTTTCTCATAAGCACCTATCGATCCATGAAAAAAAAAATAGACCATGCCTCTGCGCGCAAGGTCAAATGACGCTTTGACTGGACTAAAACCGTCCCTATGAACGACGCGCGTCTCATTTCTCATATTCGAAAAAATAAAAAAATTAAATATTGGAATATGTACCTAAATAAATAAATAAACTACTTACTTACCTACGCCCTAGCTACCCGTTTTCCTCATTTCCATCAATCTATATATTAAAAAAAAAACTCTACTCGTTCAAAACAGATTTGCACGAAATGCTCCCTACAACGAGCGAATTGTTTTTTTTTTTTCTTGTATGCTTTCTATGGGTTCATTTCGTTGCCAAATCGTATGAACGACTTGGGTAGATACTGATCGGTTGAGTGAAAACAAAACAGTAGCAGGTAGCTAGTTCGTTTTGTTTTATTTGGGTAGTTCACAGAAGGAATGCACGAGTTGAAAAATGGAAAATATGTACGTATACATTAGATATAACTATAAGGAATGAACGAACAGTATGAGTATGAGGTGTGGGTTAATTAGATAGAAATTAAAATAATGTCGCCTGTAAGCTAGTCGTTCATGCACGACTTGAACAATATGACGCCTCGCCACTGCTCCCAAGGAACCATTTTTTTGTTTTTGATTTTCTCGAAAACGGTAGTATCGATTCTGATAATTTTTTTTGCTAAGGCTCTTCAAAAACATAAATAGAATTGTGTATTCAAATTTTCAAAAACATTTTTTTTGGATTTAAAAAAAAAAATCCGATTTTTTTTTTTTCAAAAGTCAATATTTCGAAAACCTTATGCTAGATTTTTTTTAAACTTGATAAATAAAAGTTTTTCAATATAATCTACAAGATGTATGAAAAAAAAAGGTTTATTTACCTAACAATAATGGTACCCACCATACAAATGTAAAAAAATGGTTTTCAAAAATCTTATTTTTCTCGAAAGCGGTGCCTAGAATTTTGATAAAAATCTTTTTCTTTTAATTAATTTTAACGATCTTTAATTAAAAAAAAAATTTTTAAATTAAGATATTACAGTTTGTACCTACCATAGAATCATTTTTTTAAATTTTGAATTACTCATTACCGACATAACGGATTTTAATGAAATTTTTTGTGGAGATGCTTCTAAAAAGTTTTAAAACTATTGCATTTCAAAACTTAAAAAAAAATATTTTTTTTATTTTTGAAAAAAAAAAAAAAATTTTTTTTTTGGAAAATTCGATATCTCAAAAACGGCTCAATATTTATTTTGGGAATATAATTTTCATTCGTACAGTAATAAGAACATAAAGTTGGCACACCAAATTTTTTTCTTAAAAATCTTTTAAAAATTTTGTATATAAAAGCTTTTTTTTTTAAGAAACCAATACAACGACTTATAATTTTTGTTCTTGCATAAATTCATATTTGCATAGCATTCTGTTTTTGTCTTTTACTACTAAAAGAATTCGAAAAATTAATTTTATCCTTATGAACAGTTTTCTCTAATAACATTCGTATTTAAAATTCCTAGTCTATTACATAGGAGATAGGAGTAAGTTCGTGCGACCCAGTCGTGCATTTTATTTTTCATGGGGATTGAGTTGAGAATTGACAGCCATAGTTCAGACCCTAGAACATAATATCATTCCTGAAGATTTTTCGGATATTTTCCTATACAAAACAAAGGGTGTTTTTTAAGACACGGAGGTCTTAAATTTCAAATAAGACACAGACAAATGTTTTATATATCTTTGAAGTTGTCTTTATTTGAATTATAATATGTTGTCATTAATGTTTGAATATGATTTCGGGCATGTGGTTGCGCCACATGGTGGTCCAATTTTCACACACGCAGTAAATCAGACTGTATTTCGGCAACAACACCGTAAATGTTGGCTTCCAAGTGCTCAATTGTTTCTGGTTTAACAGCGTGGACATGCATCTTTATTCTTTACATATCCCCAAAGAAAGTAATCTAATGGCGTCAAATCACACGAAAGCGGTAGTCAGTTAACTTCGCCATTTCGTAGAATAACTCATTCGTCAAATGTGTCTTTCAGTTAATTATTTGTATGCCAGTGCGCGATACTCTATTAACTGGTGATTTAACTATTTGATTTCGATCACAGTTGGCAGGAAATAGTTAGTAATCATGTCTCGGTACCGCTCACCATTGGCTTTTACGTTCTGACCGTCATCTTTTTGAAGATACATAGACCAAAGGTGACTTTTTCTGTATGTAATGGTGTTTTGAAAATGGCTTCTGGATTTTCATTGCTCCAATGGCTGCAATTCTGTTTATTGACAAAGCCATTTAACAAAATGTGTGGTTCATCACTCAACAAAATTTGTTTCGATGAGTTTCTCGAATTTAGCCATGTTTTTCAAAATAGATTTTAACAATTTGCAAACGTTTTTCAGGCATTATTCTATTCATGATGACTTTTTGAAACCGAAATAACTTCAAAACAACCAAGAACTTTCAAATCCGCTGTCACAGAAAATAGTGTCGCCAGTTTAAAGTTCTCCACTTCCTTAAAAAACACCCTTTATTATAAAAATATACAAACATAATTTTTGATTTATTTCCTATGAAATTCTTTATAACAGAGCTTTTGCTTTAAACTAGCGCGTAATACGAGTATATGTATTTTGGTTTCCGAATGGCCATAAAGTGACTAAAAAATGAGTGGAATACATGAATCTATGTACGTAACGTATAGATATGTATGTATAAACATACATATGTTATATGTACATATATGAGCTGTGAATAATTATGGCCTTAAGCTCAGATTAGTGGAATTAAAACCTGTAATATATTTGTAGAAAATTAACTTTCACTTTCGTACTAATATTCATTTCTTAATATAATTTTGGTAATGTTTATTGAATTTAGCTAAGCAAACCTGATAGCCGTGATCGTCTAGTGGTTAGGACCCCACGTTGTGGCCGTGGTAACCCAGGTTCGAATCCTGGTCACGGCAATAGGTTTAATTATTTTTTTATTATAAATAAAATAACGTAAACGTAATAAACTTTATCAAACATTTAATCAGTACTTTAACAAACACATTTTCTGCATGCTGATTTTCTTTCATTGGGTCAGTGAATAGTCCGTTCACATATTACTGAAGTTGCTCATTGACGTCGAATTGTTTCTTTGAATCGATTATATTATTTTTCATAAAGGTTATTTTTTTAAGAAGCGGATAACTTTAGGTTAGCAACATTGTTTTCTGTGACAGTCGATTTGATAGTTCTCTGTTGAATCGAGGCTAGTTTGGTTTGATACGGCGAATAGAATCAAACGTTTCCAAATTTACTTTGAGAAAAATTGTTCAATTCGAAAAATTCATCAGAAAAAATTTGTTCAGTGATAAAGCATAAGTGTTATCAATAACCAGAATTGCTGCATTTGGCATTGTCGGAACAACATTAAATCCTGAAAAGTCAGCGTTTCGTGAGTAATTCGAAGCGCGAAGCAATCTTTCCAAAACTTAAACCTCGAGGTGAGAGAGGGATACATTTCTTTAAGTCCTGAGTTCTAATCAGTTATTTTATTTTGTTGTCAATTCCTATGGACAATTAATTTACGCTTTGACAATTTTTAAGCACGTTAATAACCCATTTAGCTGATAAAAATATTAAATTACGTTTATTTGGAATTACATCTGAAATGGGTTGACTGATTTTCTTCAAATTTGGAAAACTTTTGAAAATATTCTTTAAAAAATTATGTTCCAAATTTAAAAAAATCGGTTCACCCGTTTAGGTAGTGAATAAAGTGAATGTAAGGATGCAAACTATTTTACGGAGTTATCATGTTTTTACCAAACACCACAGAAATTTAAATAATGATAACTTGATGATTTGGCATGTTTGGATCTAAGTTAGAGTCCGCCTGACTCGTTAACTTCTTCAGCTCATCCGCTGGCACATCGAGAAGAGAACTCCTGTCTTCTTTGTAAATTAACGCATAGGTTTTCACAACCAACTGTTCCACTGCGTTTGAGTATAGCTCAGAAACCTGTTTTTGTTATTTTTCCAAAAACTTTAAGAGCAGGTCTCTGGCTGGTGGACACCTGGAATCTACTGACTCTACAAGTTTTTTGGAGCCGCAACGGAAAAAAGGAAGGACAGAAATGGTTAAGGATAAAGAATAGGCAGGTGAAACTTGTTGTGGTAAATTTTACCGCAACAATAGGGTCATGATTACTTATTTGTTGTACCTAAATTTGAAGGCAGACATTTTCCAGGAATATGGTTTTAGTAGAATTGCCACCTCGTTAGAGCCATTCGATTATTTTCTCTGTAGATTCTCATGTCTACACCGATAAACCGGAAACATTTGGGCAGTTGTAATAAAAGAAGGTTATAATACAAACTCTTTACTACTGTACTTGTTGTGCATTATTGATTTAAAATAGCTTTTTAGGCCATTAGTTCCTACTCGGACTCATCAGTCGACTAGTGAAGATCTTGTCATTTAAGTCTTGATTGGATATGGTTAGGTTAGGTTAAGGTGGCTGCTGACCGGAAAAGGCCAACATACTTAGACCAATATTTGGTCCGTTGTGATACCACGGGATTTTAAAAATCACCCTTACTCGTGGAACTATTTTGAGCTAACAATGAAGCGTTTGAGACAGTGAATATCGGAGTTGTTTAGATCACTAGGATCGTTATAGTAGTAGTCTCCTAAGTGGAGTCTACGACTTTGTGCTAGGGCAGGACAAGAACATAGAAAAGGCGAGAAACTGACTCTTCTTCTTCATCCATGCAGCTTCTGCAAAAATCATTTGCAGGAACTCCAAGACGGAAAGCACGTCTTCCTATTAAGCTGTGTCCAGTAAGGACACCTATAACGGAGCTAATATGCAATCTACCAATAGAAATTAGTTGTTTTGAGCGTTAAGCATCAAACAATGGCCAAATTAGTTTAGTAGACCGGCAAGTTGGGGTGCTGGTCCATCTTTGGTTAGCTCTCTTTATATCATGCTTCTTTGTATCATGCTTTAGCATAAGTTTACAAGCAGCTAGGGGTATACCGATGTTGGATTTGCTATCCAACAAAGGTAAGATTGTTCCGTTTTTTGCAAGTTCGTCGGCTTTGCAATTTCCTGGAATGTCTCTATGCCCGGGCACCCATATAAGGTGAATGTTAAACTGTTTTGAAATCTCCACCAGAGATGATCGACAATTTTGGGCTGTTAGTGAGTTAATGGAGACAGAGTCCAGTGACTTTATGGCAGCTTGACTGTCTGAGAAAATTCGTATATCAGTAGTCGATATAACGTTTTTTTTTAAGCCAAGAGAGGACTTCTTTTATTGCTAGAAGCTCTGCCTGGAACACGCTACAGTAATTGGGAAGACGAAAAGATCGGTTTTAGATCCATCTGTGTAGAAATTGATTGGATAAAGTTCACATTTGATTTTTGTAAAAAATATCGGTAAGCTGAATTTTACAAAAATTGCATATTGACAACGCTCTAACTAGTCAAATGATGACTCCAAGTTTAAAAATCTAAACAAAATTTCATTGATATAAAAAACGTTTTTTGTATTTGTAATAGTATGTATAGCACACACACACACTTGTATCATAATGAACCATAACGTAATGAAGAATTATTAATAAATAAGTCATACTCTTTGTGATGCTCTCAACAGGAAGTTCACTTCAATGCCACTAACCACACATACCCCTAATTACACTCTTAGTGAAGATGAACTTACTGATGTCAGCAGCGTTTTCAATTTTGTTAGACTTCAAGAAGAAGATATTGTTGAGGCAATTCTTTCGATTAAATCGAATGCAATTGGCCTCGATCTTATACACCCAAAATTTGTTAAACTACTGCTTCCGTACTTACTACCTTTTATAACATACATTTTTAACAGTATACTGACTTCTTCGGAATTTCCCTTGGAATGGAAAAAAGCCAAAATTATCCCTATTCCCAAAAAAACTACAGGTATAGTGTCAGAGTTCCGTCTTCCTATCGAAGGTTTTTGAAAAAGCAATTTTCAAGCAGATACAGCCTTATTTATCTTTGAATAGTCTTTTGAGCTCATGCCAGTCAGGTTTTCGGCCACATCGAAGTTGCAAATCTGCATTGCTTCTAGTGACAGACGAAATAAGAAGTAGAATGGATAGTGACCACTTAACACTCCTAACCCTCTTAGACTTCTCTAAGGCTTTCGACACGGTCAGACATTCAATATTATGTAGAAAATTAAGAAATATCTATGGATTTTCTTTCGAGTCTTGCAAATTAATGCTCTCGTATCTTAGTGGAAGACAACAACGCGTTGTCATAAATGACCGGTCATCCAGCTTAATGAGTGTACTAACTGGTGTGCCACAAGGATCTATACTTGGACCGATCCTTTTTTCGCTATACATCAACGAGCTTCCTCTAGTTGTTAAAAATTGTGTAATTCACCTATACGCCGATGATGTACAACTTTTGATAAGTCGCCCATTCCTTGCTAAAAACGACATGGTTTCTTTAATGAACGAGGACTTGCTTCGTATCTCCAATTGGTCCAAGCAAAATAATCTTTGCTTAAATCTTGTAAAGTCGAAAACCCTACCCATCTACCGAAAGGCATTTATCAGTTTTAAACCCGTTGAAGCTGGATGACGAAACCATTGATTATGTCGGCTCGGTGAGAAATCTAGGAATGGTTTTCAATCGTAGTCTCACATGGAACGATCACATAAACAGCGCGATCGGGAAGGTTTATGCTGGCCTTCGTGCTCTTCAGGTCACTCAAAGGTTCATTCCTAAAAAAACTAAAATGTTGCTAGCCAAAACTCTGTTACTCCCTGTTTTACTATATGGATGTGAAGTTTTCTGTGACTTGGACTATGCGACGAAGCGCAAACTTAATGTTGTATACAATAATATTGCTCGCTATGTATATAACCTACGCCGATACGACCATGTATCTTCCTTTTCAACACAACTTTGCAATTGCAGTCTGGATAATTTACTGAAATTTCGTCAACTGAGCTACTTGCATCAAATCATTCAAACTCAAGAACCCGATTATCTACACAGCAGACTGAATTTCCCTCATTCAACAAGGTCTCTCGTTCTAATACCGTCTCGTTATAAATATCTTAATACTCAACGTCAGTTTTTTATTCATGTTATACGCCTCTGGAACTCCCTGCCAATCGCATTGAGAGGAATCAGAGCCACAGGAAGATTTAAATGTTTTCTTTTCACGTATTTGGCAAACCATTGAAATTTTTGTTTTTATCTTATTTTTTGTTTCTTAATTCGGTTTAACATATAGCTACACATACATGCATAAATATATTATCTTTTAACTTAAATTTATTAAACTTAAATAGAATCCAATTGAATTCATAAATCCAATTAACTTACTCTTAATTCTTATATTAATATAAAGGCTTGCAACAACTTATAAGACGAATGTCTTAATTTGTAAGTGATTTTTGAATAAATAAATATAAAAATACAAATACAAATACTCTTGAACTCAAAAAGGCTAGTCGTTTCACTAATAACAAAACAGTATTGTTTTTCATTTCAAAGTCTTATGCCTCCAGTGAACCAAAAACAACGGTACCCACCATACAAATTTTAAACAAACATTTACTTTTTCTGCTAATAACATTTAGTTCGTCTATCAAATCCGCAAATTTTCTGTTAAAAGTCGTCAAATTTTAGAGAACTGAATTATTCATGTTTTGTGTGTCACTGTCAATATCACTTTCAATATGACTATGACTGTCACTTTCACCTCGGACGAAGTTAGTAAGTTACACGTAATTGGTAAGCAGTTTTTTTATAATTCTTTTTCTAGGTTTAAATTATTTACAGCTTACAAAAATAAGAACTTAATAATAAAGATGAACTACAAAAACAGTCGATTTTGCATTGATTTTTCGTATTTTGTTTATAAAATAAAAATACAAAATATATTCCTTACTGTGCTCTTTGACACATGTTGCCGTGACCAGGATTCGAACCTGGGTTACCACGGCCACAACGTGGGGTCCTAACCACTAGACGATCACGGCTCAACAAGATGTGACAAACTCATGGTAACCAATCCTTTAATTTATCCCAATCGAAGGGCATTTCGTCTGCTCATTGTCAATATCTCAGAGGTCTCCCACAATGTTTTATTTCATTATTTTCACCATTTCCTTCCTTATAATTTCGTTTTTCTAATGTAAAAGTCAAAGTCGACAAGTAAATGTTCAACATTGCGACCAATGCCACCACTTGTCCTGCTTAAAAATTCTGCTATCAACAGCCTACCATCAAACAAAATTGAAGTGTAAACATTTCACAATGACCCCAGCTCGCGGTCTGGTTCTGTGTTTTTTTTTTTTGCTGCGTTTGTTTGCGATTCTCAGCAGCATTTTCCGTTCAGCTCAAACAACAGCCATCATTTTTCGCAAATTATCTTGCAAAGAGGTTAATAATTTTCTATGCATTTCACTTCTAAGAGCAGTGATTTGGAAAACTATAAGTTGTCACACAATCCTGCCACTGATTGCAGTTGGAACTTTTATCCTGACCCGATTACAAAAATAAAATGCAAGGTGTCCTTCGGAAATTGTTGATTTGGCTGCTTTTCGCATTTTGTACATGGCATGCTATTGATGGAGTAAATTTCTCACGGATAATTGAATTGTCCGATCAAATTCGGCAAAAGCAAGAAATTCGTTCGATGGTTGTTTTCTCGCAAAAAAGTTTCGTGGCCAATTTGATTGGATACGAGGAACTATTACAACATGAGAGCGCCATTGTCCCCTTGATTCTGATTGGGGAAGATTACACGGAGGACGGAGTCTTGGGGCGAATTCTAGGCCTTTGGTCGTCTGTGATTGTTTTCATGGATGACATCGATAACCACAAGATGTTCTCAATAATAAATAACACTCTTTGGCAAATTCACTCATCCAAGATGCTTTTCGTTTTGGAGAAGGCTCCGCAGGATTCTGGGCCCATTATAAGATTTTTCCAAACATGTTTTCGTTTGGGCATAGTCGATATTATTCTAATGTTCGACGACCAAGTCCTGACCTACGAACCGTTTCCGAAAGTGAGCTTAGAAAACATCACTTCAACATCAGTCGCAGAGTACTATCCGGACCGAAGTTATGATTTGAAGGGCTACGTTTTTCATACGCCAATTATGCAAGACGCCGATAGAGTGCTTATCTATACAGACAAGGATGGGAGTGAAAAGATAACGGGAACCAATGTGGAGATTTTTAGGTCTTTTGTTCAGCGCCACAATGCCACTTTTGAAAGGCTTATGGGAGAGACCAACCACAGTGGGTTCGACATACTCGAAGCCTTGTCACTTCTTAGGCAGGGTAAAGTTGACATTCTGCTGCATTCTTATTCGTCTTTTTCACAAGTTCAGTTCGCCTTCAGTTATCCGATTGCACAGATAAAATGGCAAATGGTGGCTCCATATATCGGAGAGATTCCCTCTTACCAGTACATGATCCTGCCGTTTGACAATGAAGTTTGGATTTTACTCGGAATCACTTTTGTTTATATTACGCTAGCCAGCTGGCTAACCCGATCTTACTGTCAGCATTTGAGAGAATACGGTCCAGCGTTTTCGCGCAGTTTAACCCAGCTGCTTTACCTACCTTCGACCGACTTGTCATGTAATTTACGAACGTTAATTTTCGAAATGCAAATCTTTTGCTACGGATTGATTTTGACAAACATCTATGTGGCGTTTTTGTCAGCTTTTCTAACCACTACAGTTCAGGGCAATCAAATAGACACCTTCGAGCAATTATTGCAAAGTGGCTTTAAGATCTTATCAACAAATTATGAAGTTGAGATGATATCGAACACGAGTGGATATAGCAAACGTTACGACTGTCTCTTCGAAGTCCAAAATATCGATTTCATCAATGAATATCGGAAAAGCCTGAATGGAACGTTTGCATTTGTGTTTGCCGAAGATCGGGGCAGTTACTTTGTGGCACAACAGAAATATTTGGACGAAAAGCGGATGTATGTGTCGAAGAATACCCTGGGCACGTATTTTTTGACATTTATCATGCAAAATGATTCGCCCTTTCGAAAGAATTTCGACGGAATTCTATTGCAGCTATACGAAACGGGATTATATAAAAAATGGGAAGAAGATGTTTTCAATAAAGCTGTGGCCACCAAGTATTTGCAACTCTTTCGAACGGAAAGCAAGGATTTATTTCGACCTTTGACAATTGGTCATTTTGGTATTTGTTGGATTATGCTCATAATTGGGCTTTCATTGTCGGTGGTAGTTTTTTTGGTGGAAACTGTAAGATTTAAAATGGGCAAGAAAAAACTCAGGAATTGAGTTACCTAGTTCTTAAGAGATATTTCGTTGGAGCTATTATTGTTGTTGTTGTGTACTTAGATATAAATATAATTGTTAATGTTGTTTTGTTTTGAAATAGTAAATAGTAAAAATATTATGTGTTTTTTTTTAACCATGTCTCTTAGAGTAAGGTTCTTAAATAAAGATCCGTAAGTGTGTTTAGCTATTAATTGACCGGCGCATATTGAATTGAGCTTAGAAGATTGAGAAAAACTAATCCAAACTATAAATGGAAACATTCGACTTGACTTAGTTTCACATAAGGCATGCACTTGCATTAGTTACCCTGTTTGATAAAGTTTTTTTTTCTAGAATTCGAATACGTTTTTGGAAAGTTCTTAATGCAAATCACCTTCGTCTTCAAAACTGATTTTAATGTTTCCAATATTTGTTTCCCTCAACGAGATATTGTTAGTTTTTAAAATTAAACTTTTAAATTTGTTGGCCATGTTTAAGGATAAAAGTTACGTCAATAATTCCAATTAAATTTTTTTTATATATTTGCATTTATTTCAAAAGAAAAATTTATGATTTTTGAAAAATAAAAATGTTTTCGCTAATTAGGAAGAAACAGAAAAGACTAAGTAGGATTGAAAAGGTAAAAAAAACTTAGCACTTAGTACTTAGATTACTTCCAGACTCCGAATGGAAAAACAAAATTGTGAGTAGTTATTGAACATATCCTCAATTATGCTGACAACACACTATTTTGAAACTTTTAAGTTAGAGTATTTCTATAACTTCAACTGATGGATCAGTTTTGAGGCCGGGTTTGCATTCAGGACATATAAAATCTTCGATGGCTGCGTTCATTGATTATTTCCATTTTAGTCGTTGTTTAAAAACTTTTTGAGCATTTACCTAAGATCGTTGTTAATGACAATGGCACAACATTTTAAACAGCCTATTGTTAAGATATTAATATGATACTACTTAACAATTTGCTAACTTTAAAGTAGTTTACTAACTCATTCTTAATTTTAAACATTTTCTAATTAGTATCGTACTAAAGTAATTCTCTTAATTAATTGCTTCTGAACACACCCAAAACAATGACAGTTCGCCCAAAAAAAAACTATGAAAACAGATTATATTATCTTATAATTGTTTTTTTTTTTCCAAGCTTTTCTTTTGTTTGATATTTTGGATAATACAAATGTTCCTTGATGTTTTAACCATAACAAATAAATACTCCAGGAAAGAGGTTTGTTCGTAGACTATGGTCAAAGTTAAATAACTTTTGTAGGAACAATAAAAACATAATTTGTGAACTGCATTGTGTGCGGGTTTTCAATGCGATATAGTATCTAAAAATTCTGTGTTGCTGGGTGTGTAAGTTCAATCGCAAGTACATGTGCAAACATTCTGTTGCAAATCAAATTTTACTAAAATCGATATCAAATAAGATAGTTAATAGATTTATTTTTGAATCAAAAATGAAAATTGTATTTATTATAAAAAAAATTCTATTTTTGTGTAAATGGAAAAAAAACAAAAGTGTGGAACAGATAAAAAAATTTAAAATAAAACAAGGTTATCAGGCATGTTCCAAAAATCGAGTTAGAAAACCAATTTCCAAATGGACCTTGTTTTCAGTGTTCTACTCGTATATTTTACTGAATTTTATAATTTCGAAATCACTCTAAGTGAAATTTAAAACAGCTGTCATCTCTCACTTCTTAGTTTGACAAATACAAAACTATGTTGTTTGTAAAGTTTTTTGACTGCTATTAAAATTGTGTGCATACATTTTAAAAAAAAAGTAATTTCATAAAATATTTTAATGAGGGCGTTATTGCCTGCAGTGGCAGTAACAACGTACCAGACGTGAAGTTTCAGAAGAAAAAAAAGAAGAAAAATGTTAAGAGATCATTCAAAATTCAAACCTACGAGTATTAGGAATTACTGACGCTGGCTGCCTATATGGTGCGTTTCCACACTGATATAAAGGCACATTTAACAAGTCAGTCCAAAGCAGTAAAACTTCCATTCCTGTATCGTTTCAGCTGGTCTTGGTGTTTCGTTTTCTTGCCGACTGAAATTTCCAAAGATCAGTTGAAAAACTTTTGATATCGGTCTTGTTGGAAGTAATGCGTTAAAGATTTGAACCCTTATTTTACATAAACGTCTTAGAGGATAAAATTTGTTTGAATAAAATTATCAATGAAGTGAAAAGAATATCTAAACTTCATTTTCTGAAAAAATTTAATGTTTCTGGTGTAATAGGTTGCATCCAAATCAAGTTCCAAGGATATTCTATAATATTTCTATGATATTTCTGAAAATTTCACAATAAAAAGTAGTTCGCACAACTAGAACTGACCGTTTTTAAATCGACTTTAAATTTCAAATGTTCACAGAAGAGTTATAAAATTTCACATACTCAAGGTGTTTGAAACAACTTTTTTCGATTTTATGAAAAAACCTTCAATGCCAGGCAAAAGATATGTCGCGCATAGTTGTCGTTTCAGTGGAAGAAATATTGGCAAAGAATTTGAATCTCGTAGCCATAAAACATTTTTTATTGAATAGTTTATGTCCATTAAATCATAAAATACTCAATTGGCGTACTCTCTCCACTTGTGCTTTGCTTATATCGATTTTCCTCTTTACGAAAAAATTTATTTATTTTGGTACATATTTGCTGAATTCAGAAAAAGTGATGACAAATGTTTAGTTTGAAATCCTGTTTTTTTGTATCGTAGGTCAAAATAATTAACTTCAAACGTACGTACGTATACTCGTAAGTTCCACAGCACTGACCCCTTTACCTAATTTGCCCACCTTCTGCTTAACTTTCGCTCTATCACTAATAATTTGCTATGACTTTTAAGGTGTGTCCACACCAAAGAAACATTTCATGAAACATTGTTTAAAAAACATTTCTGAAATGTTTCCCATTTGCTTAAAAAACATTTCAGAAAAATTAAAGAAACATTTGAGAAATGTTTCTGATATGTTCGGCTTTTTTTATTTAATTTTAAAAATGTTCGTCAAGTGGATCCCACAAAACTTTTTTCTCGTTGCTTCACACTTTTCGCGACATTTTTATCTTTATATGAACAACCACTCACGCACTGTCTAGCTTTGTAAATGCTTGGGAAACAAAGAAAGTTTTCCATTCCGAATGGGAAAGAGAGAAGCATTTCATAAACATTTCAGAAACGTTTCTCTGTTTTTGAAATGTTTCTGAAACGTTTCAAAAATGTTTCCTTGGTGTGGACACACCTTTAGACGCAACAAAATTTTTCTTAAGAAAAAAACATTTTTTGTAATTTTCAATGTTCCCAAACACTAAATTTATTCAACAGCAAAACATCATCAGAGTTTCACTATTCTGACCTAAAAATACAAATTTCATTCCTGTTCGAAACCGACAAGTAAATGTCTATCATTTTAAATCAATGCCACCAGTTGTTCTGCTTAGAAATTCTGCTGACAATTTACCTATCACCAGTGTTCCATCAAGCTCAATTGAAAAGCAAACATTTCTAAGTGACCCCGGCTCGTGGGGGTGAATTTGTGTGTCCATTTTGATTCCTTGAGAGCGTGTTGCTTACAGCTGAAACAACAACCACCATTTTGTGCAAATTAACTTCCAAAATTGGATAACAATTTCTTCGTGCCTCAATGCTTAAAACTTACTGTGGTTTGGAAAAAAAAACTATAAGTTGTCACACAATCCTGCTCCTGATTGCAGTTGATAGAGTTGAGAGGATTCCAGCAGACGCAAATAAGCATAAGAATTTTCAGACAAGAAAATGCAACAAATCCTTCAGAAGTTATTGGCTCTTAAGCTGTTCGCAATTTACACATGGCATGTTGGTGATTGCATCAACTTCTCACAGATAATTGAATTATCCGACCAAATTCGACAAAGGCAAGAAATTCGCTCGATGGTCATTTTCTCGCAAAAACACTTTGTCTCCAATTTGAGTGGATACGAGGAGCTACTGCATCATGAGAGCTGCATTGTTTCTTTGATCCTGATTGGTGAAGATTACACTGGGGATAAAGTGTTGCACAATATAGTAGGACATTGGGCGTCCGTAATGGTTTTCATGGATAACATCGAGAACCAAAATATGATCTTAATACTGAACGAGACTCTTCGCCAGATGCGCTCGTCGAAGATAATGTTGATTTTGCAAACTCCTCCGCCAGATTCGGAGTTCTTTATAGGATTTTTTGAAACCTGTCGTCGTTTGGGCATAGTAAATATTGTCGTAATGTACGATAACCAGGTTCTGACCTACCACCCATATCCCAAGGTAGCCCTAGAAAACATAACTTCAACGTCAACCGCTGAGTATTACCCGGACCGAATGTATGACTTAAAAGGTTACGTTTTTCGCACGTTAATTCAACAAGACGGGTCTAGAGTCTTCATTTATAAGGACAAAGATGGAAATGAAAAAGTTACTGGAACAAACGCGAATCTGTATAGGTACTTCGTTAAGCGACACAATGCCACTTATGAAAAGATTGTAGACCGGAAGAATCGAACTGGTTTCGACATAGTCCATGGCTTATCACTCGTGCGACAAGGAATATGCGATATCTTGATGCACTCGTACGCATCTTTTTCGCCAGACAATATCGGTTTCAGCTATCCATTTGCTCAGATTCAATGGCTAATAGTGGTTCCGTTTGCCGGCGAGATCCCCTCTTACCGGTACTTGATTCTGCCGTTCGACTATGAAGTATGGATTTGTCTTGGAGTGAGTTTCGTTTATATTTCACTAGCCAGTTATTTCACCAGAATGTACTGTCAACACTTGACAGAATATGGTCCAGCATTTACCAGGAGTTTCGCAGAGTTCCTCTACCTCTCATCGACCGACCTGTCATGTAATTTACGAACCTTAGTTTTCGAAATGCAAATTTTTATTTACGGATTGATGTTGACGAACATCTATATGGCCTTTCTCTCAGCCTTTCTAACCACATCTGTTCAAGACAAACAGATCGAAACCTTGGAGGATTTACTTCAAAGTGGCGTCAAAATTGTTACGATAATGTATGAACTCAATTCCGTTAAGCACACAAACGGGTACAATAGGCGATACGATAGCATTTTCTATGTCCAAAACATCGATTTCATCAATGAGTATCGCAAAAGCCTGAACAAGACTTTTGCATTTGTCTTCACGACTGATCGAGCAAGATTTTTCCTGGGCCAACAGAAATATTTGGCCAAGAAGCGGATGTATATTGCCGAGAGTACCTTCGGTTCATATTTCTTGATATTTCTAATGCAAAAGGATTCGCCATTTCGAATGAATTTCGACACAATTTTACTGCAGCTATCCGATACGGGATTGTATATGAAATGGGAACAAGATGTCTTCAATCAAGCTGTGGCCACGAAGTACCTGCAGTTATTTCAGCCAGAAATTGAAGACTTGTTTCGACCTTTGACAATTGATTATTTAGGTGTTGGTTGGGCTACACTTGGCATCGGTGTTGGATTGTCAATTGCAGTTTTTTTGGCGGAGATTGTCAGATTCAAGTTGGGCAAGATAATAAGCCGAAAATTTGTGAATTGATTTGGAGACACTTGCTTTATATTTGTTGTGGAAGATTGTAGGTATAATTTTTGTAGAGTTAAATAATGTTTTGTTCAAAAAATTGTATTTGTTTGTTAAAGCCGTAATCCATTGATTACACTTTCTTGAGATCATACAAAAACTCTGCTGTTCTCTGTACTTCAATGGGAAACATGAAATGTTGGGAATCCTGCTTCACTTAGACGCTTTAAAGAAGAAGCTCATTGCCTCTACAAAATATCGAGTTACATATTATCAATACTATAATTTTGGAGTTGCTATTACACAAAATTGCTAATGTTACACATAGGTACCGTTCATAATTGAATTTGTCCATTATGCGTATTAAAATTTATAAAAAACCTTTGATATTGTTTTTCTGTGTAAGTGGAAGTTTAAAATAAACCTGCAGTCACAAAAAGTGCTTTAGAAGCTACTGTTACAATAATACTTTTGCTGGACTTCAGGAGGGGCTCATTTTGACTGAATTACTTGTTTATTAGCACATCTACCGCATGTTTACAGGCTGTTCCAGTATGTTTCTATTAGTTCTAGTTCTGGATTTGTGTCGTTATATAAAAAAGGCGAGTGAAATCTGGTTTCAAAGAAAGATCTTGCTCAGTCAAAGGGAGGTTCGGAAGCACCATCTATGCTGTATAATTAGGATTGGAGAACTTCAAACAAAAATTGTATCTTCAATTTCTAAAAATAACTAGAAAATAATTGGCACAACTCTTGACTTTTAAAAGCACAATAGACCGAGAGCTCACAGCAATTTTTTGGTGTGATTGATAACAAAAAATAATTATTATAATTACATAGGCCCTTAGTAGTTATTTACAAATGTGAACGTCTTGCATGCTCAAGTGGGAGCAATAGTGCATAATAGTGCATCAGATATGTAGTTCCTTCCAAGTCTAAATAATAGTGATAAAAACTTTGCCAAATTGTAGAGTTAGGGCCCCTGATTGAAAATATCGAGAACCGAGACGTTTTGCAGACAGCCTTCTGCCTGCCAGACGCGATAAGAATAGGGTACTTCTTGCACCAAGAAGGTCGCCTTCAAAACGTTCTGGACCTTAATATTTGCGATCAGAACACTTAGCTCTTCATTTTGAAGTTATGTAAAATTTTGCATAACTGATGCACTCTTATGCATTATTGCTCCCACTAGAGTATTCAAGATGTTCACATTTGTAAATAACTACTAAGGGCCTATGTAATTATAATAATTATTTTTTGTTATCAATCACACCCAAAAATTGCTGTGGGCTCTTAGTCTACAATGAATGAATAGATTATATATTGGGAGTATACACTGCGAACTGGAAATTCATTGTGCTTCCACCTAAATTTATATGAGCTTGGTCATCTTACTACTCTTCCTTAAAATATATCGCTTTTAGAAATTTAAGTATTTGGAGCACCTTCAGAGAGGATAGGTCGCTCTCTTCTAAGTGGTGTTTTCCCAGATAGTTTTTCCTTTGGTGCTTCCTCATGCATGTTGCAGAATTTACTTGTGGTACTGCTTACTACACCAAGTAAACCTTTCGCCTGCCTAAGTTTTGGGAGTTCTTTCCAGTTCTTGGATCTACATAAATAATCTCTTGCTTAATTTTGTTTTTGATAATATTTTCTCCTATTCCAGCATAGGTTTCAGGCCCTATTAAAGGTGTTGATGTCGTTATTTTTGCTAAGGAGAAAGATGGAGGACAACCTCCATAGCTGCGGAAGGGCAGTTTCTCATCGCCCCGGTAGTACAAATACACGCAAGGCTTTGGACTTTTTCTTGATCTTACTTAGCTGTTGATAAGTAGGTCTTACCATAATAGTGAACATCCACCTGATAATGTTTGGTGTGGTGTCTATAAAAGACTGCAAGTCTCTTGTAAATCATTAGGGAATTTTTTGGCTTTCCCGACTATAGTTTTTTCCAGAGCAATTTACTATCTAGTGTACTTTCTAAATATTGTAACTCCCTCTGCGTTTTAATTACAACATCGTTTCATGTGTTGCAGAATTCTTTTCCTGGTAAATGGTACTCGTATGATTGTAAGAGATAAAAGAAGAAACAATTTAAGGAAAAACGCAGTCAAAATATTTAAAGTAATTCTTGTAATAAACGGACGTGTCTTTAATCAGCTCCGAAGCTATTTTCATATTTTTGATATTCTTATCCTTGTTAAAGCTTAAATTTTTCTCTGAAAGTAATTTATTTGCGAAGTTTGCACTTCAATAAAACAGAAAACAAGAGTGATTTTTTATTAAATAATTAAGATAGTTCTTTAACAATATAAAGAAAAATATTTCTAATTTAAAAATGGTGCGGTGTGGACACTGCGAAGAGAATCTTCCCTCTGAAGGTGACTTTGCCTGTTGTAGTTCTTGTCATAGGAAGCTTCACTTTGATTGCACAACCGTATCCGCAAAAACGTTTAAAAACATGACCGCGATCCAAAAAGAGTCCTGGAAGTGCCAATATTGCAGGAAAGCTACCAAAGAAGGTCAAGGAACAAAGGACATGCAAGGACAAACGGAATCACTTACGGCTAACGGAGATAATTCCCGGAATCCAATTAAGACAAGAGGCCGTACTGCATCCACATCAACAAATGAAAAGGCCAACTCCGATCTGGAAAACGACATCAAGGACATAAAAAAGATGTTAAAAGAGTACTCCGCGAGTGTGGATTTTATATCAAAAAATTACGACACCTTCAACTCTACTTTGGAACTCAACAACAAACTATTGGTTAGCTTGAACGATGAAGTTTCCGAACTCAAACAACAACTTAAAGCAAGAGACTCGTTAATATCAACAATGGAAAAGAAAATAAATCTCTTAGAACAACAGGTAATTGAAAATAACATTGAAATAAAAAATATCCCAATCCAAAACACCGAAAATACAACGTTACTTGTGAAAGGCTTAGCAGAAGTGGTTGGCTACACAATTAACGATACAGACATCAATAACATATACCGCACAAACACCAAAAAGAATAAAAAAGATTCAAAGATTATAGTTTCCTTCACAAACAAAAACTGTAAGAATAATTTGTTAGAAAAATTGCAATCGCATGGTCCGCTTAATTTAAATGATCTATCTAAGAAATTAGAAAACTTTAATTACCAACAAAATTCGTTTATATATGTAAATAGACAACTCACCGCCACAAACAGGCATTTAATGTGGTTGTCAAAAAATCAAGCAAAAGAACGTGGATGGAAATTTGTCTGGACGAGAGATGGAAAGATTCTTGCGAGAAAGAGTGAAACAAGTAGTGTAGTACGCATTGACACTGTCAATGACGTATCTCTAATTGCATAATCTACTCCTTGAATAATCTTACTATTAAAATGCCAACACAAATGAACGAAGAAAATGAAAATGTAATAGATCAATTATTGAATATGGAGCACAGGGTGATAAGTAATTTACATGAATTAAAAAATTATGAATTATCAACAAATTTAATATCCTCGTGCATATATCTTAATATTAGATCTGTTAGAAAAAATTGGAATCTATTTATGACAAACTTACATGGCATAATTAATGACATACAAATCATCATTTTGGTAGAGATTAATATAAATGAATATGAAAACGGTTTTTATCAAATAAATGGATTTACAGCAGAGTTCTTAAATAGACCAGTGTTAAGGGGTGGTGGAATTGCGGTTTTTATTAGGAACGAGTTATCCATCGAAAGAAAAATTTTAAAAACGAAATTCTATGAAAATATTCAAGTGGAAATTGAAAACAATGGAGATAAATTCACAATTATAGCACTATATCGCCCACCTGGATTCAGCATATCAAGCTTCATAGATGAACTAGAAGAGCAAATTAATAAAATCAACATAAAAAGTAAACTTATTGTAATAGGTGATATAAACATAGATCTAAACAAACGAAACAATAATCTGGTGAAAAACTATTGTAGTATGTTTGCTTCAAAAGGTCTATCAAATGTAATAAAAGCATATACAAGAGTAGATTTAAAAAAAGGAAGTAAAACAAGGATAGACCATTGCCTTGTTCGAATGGAGAACGAAAAATTGTATGCTTCTGTCATTGAAACCGATGTATCAGATCATTACACATTGTTCTACGGGATTTCAAGGAATGTGATAGATAACATAGATACTCAAAAACAAGGTTACTATATTAACCAATCTATTTTGAACGCTTTAATTCAAAATACAAATTGGAACAATGTTATTGAACAATTTACCACAGCGAAAAGTCTATATGAAGAATTTGACCACGCATTAAAAACAATATACACGAGATCAATACAGAAACAAAAAACAAGAAAGCGGAATGATACAAATATATGGGTGGACCTCGAAATTCGACAGATATGCAAACAAAGAGATATTCTCTATAAACGATGGAAAAACAATAAACGATGCATCAGATACGAAACCGAATACAAAAATTACAGAAACTTCGTCAACAAAAAAATTGAAAAAACCAAAATGACATTTTACCGAGAAAAATTTTCAGAGTATCGCCTTGATCCGAAAAAAACTTGGAGTTTAATAAATGATATACTTGGAAGGAAGAGAATGAACTTAGATGGAGTGATCGAAAGAAATTTTGGTAGAGAAGTCAGTTCAGAAGAACTTGCGAACAGATTCGCTTCAAGCTTTATAAACGAAGTTGAAACGGTTGTGCACACTTGCAATATAAAATCGTACCACACTGAGATAACAAGCTCGAGACAATCAATCTACATATCACCAACCACAATAGAAGAAATCGAAAGAGCTTTAATAACATTAAATATAAACAAGTCTCCAGGTTCAGATGGAATTAGAGCAAAAGATATTCAATTGAATGCTCACACATTGACGCCAATAGTAGAACGTATAGTCAACTTGAGCTTTGAAGAGGCCTATGTTCCAGATGAACTTAAGGTTGCTATAGTACGACCTATATATAAAGCAGATGTAAAAACCGATGTATTGAACTATAGACCCATTTCTATTCTACCGATAATGGATAAAGTTTTAGAACAGATAATGGCACATCGACTACAGAGCTATATCGAAAAATACAACATAATAAATAAAAATCAATATGGATTTACCAAAAACAAAAATACAAGCAAGCTTCTAGCAGAATTCGCTAATGTAATAAACAACAATCTGAACAAAAATTATCACAATCTAGTGATTTTCATAGATTTTAAAAAGGCTTTTGATACGCTGAGACATGAAAAACTTCTGGAAATGCTGGAAAAAATTGGTATTCGAGATGTTAACTTGAACTGGTTTAAAAGTTATATGTCAAATAGAAAAATGCGAGTGAAAATTGGCGATTCATTAAGTGAAGAAAAAGGTCTTCAGTTCGGAGTTCCACAGGGTTCCATTTTAGGCCCTCTCCTATACATCATATATGCGAACCAACTATTTAATGTCTTGAAGAAAAGTATAGGTTTTGCGTACGCTGATGACACAGCAATAATAGTTAGCCACAGACACCTGGAAACAGCAACAAACATAATGCAAGACGAATTTAACTCAGTAATAAGATGGTGCCATGACTTTGGACTAGTAATAAATGTAAAAAAAACCAAACTTATGCATATCAGAAACTCACACATATTAAAAACACGAATAAATATAAAGATCCATGATACAGAGTGTATTCATCAAAACGCACACCAAGAAAGTCTTGATTCAGGTGATAATTGTAACAATTTCATTGAAAACGTGACACATTTTAAATATCTGGGTGTAGATCTTGACTGTTACTTTAAATGGGATGTACATATAGCACAACTTGGTAAAAAACTTAGAAAAGCAGTATATGCAATCTATCACTTGAGTATGCATACAAATTATAATGTATTGAAGCAAGTTTATTATTCACTGGTGGAATCCTCTCTGAGATACGGAATACTAGCGTGGGGAAACACAACCAAGAGTTACTTCATTGAACTGCAGCGTCTACAAAATCGAATCGTAAAAATTTTAATAAACAGCAAAAATAAAACAAACAGAGAACAAGATACGAATACACAAAATGCATACAAAACACTTGGACTATTGAACATAAACCAACTATTTGAACTCAATATTCTAGAAGAGTATTACAACGACCAGCAATACAAACAACCTATCGATCACCAATACAACACCAGGAAAAGAGCTCACGGATTTCTACAAACAACACGTTTTAAAAACTCGTATGGAAAACAACAATTATCAGTGATCATCCCACATATTTTCAACAAGATGCCAAGAGAAATACTTAATATAAATTATAAAAGACTAAGGAAGAAACGTCTTAGAGAACATCTATTAAACAACTTGTAAATTTAACATCATATTCCAAAAAAAAAAAAAAAAAAAAAAAAAAATATATTATTTCAAAGCATGTTAAATATGAACTTATTGAAATTTCAAGAATTATTGAATTAAATAACTATGTAAATAACCTTCTGCAGAAAAGCCCTTATAGGCTTCGCAGATACTTTTTTGTAATCAAACAAATGTGATTCTTCAGAATAAAGATTGAATTGAATTGAATTGAAAAAAAAAAAAAAAAAAAAAAAAAAAAAAAAAATGGTTCCGTTTAACGGTCTTTTACTTGAAAATATTAAATTCGCAAAATCTACACGCCAATTTGTAGTTTTTATTATTGTGAAAATAAATAAAAATAAAAACATTAGTCTACGTTGGAAATATTAAATAAAATAAAATGCACGACTGGGTCGCACGAACTTGCTCCTATGTAATAGACTAGGAATTTTAAAAACGAATGTTATTAAAGAAAACTGTTCATATGGATGAAATTATGTTTTTTAATTCTTTTAGTAGTAAGACATAAAAACAGAATGCTATGTAAATTATACTACAACAAAAATTATAACTCGTTGTAGTACATAGTTTTAAAATAAGCTTTTTTTTTAGAATAAGGTTTTATACACAAAATTTTTAAAACATTTTTAAGAAAAAAATTTGGTACGCTAACTTTAAGTTTTTACTATTGGACGAATGAAAATTAAATTTCCAAGAAACATATTGAGCCGTTTTTGAGATATCGAATTTTCGAAAAAAAAATACTTTTTTTTTCAAAAATTCAAAAAATATTTTTTTTTTGAAGTTTTGAAATACATTGTTTTTTAAACTTTTTAGAAACATCTCTAGACGAAATTTCATTAAAATCCGTTATGTCGATAGTGAGAAATTTAAAATTAGAAAAAATAGTTCTATGGTAGGTACAAGCTGTATCTTAATTTAAAATTTTTTTTATTAAATTAAAGATCGTAAAAAATAATTGAAAGAAAAAATTTTTATCAAAATTCTAGGCGTCGTTTTTGAGAAAAATACGATTTTTGAAAACATTTTTTTAACATTTCTTAACATTTGTATGGTGGGTACCTTTATTTATAGGTAAAATAATTTTTTTTTCTCACATCTTATAGATTATATTGAGAAACTTTTATTTGTAAAGTTTAAGAAAAATCTAGCATGGGGTTTCCGAAATATTGAGTTTTGAAAAAAAAAAATTGAAACTTTTCTTAAAAATCAAAAAAAAAATAATTTTTGAAAATTTGAATACACAAATCTGTTCAAATTGCAATATGCTTTAGCATAAAAAAATGTCAAAATCGGTGGTACCGTTTTTGAGAAAATCAAAAACAAAAAATGGTTCCATGGGGGGTACTATCAATAACCAATTTCCCGAATTTTTTTCAACCATATAGCTTTAAAAATATTTCTAAAATTTCGAAAAAAAAAAATTCGTATGGCAGGTACCGTTAGTTTGGTCTTAAAAAAAAAGAAAAAAAACTTGTGGGGGGAACAATTTAAAAAGTGATATCTACCAAGTTTAAAGAAAATCGACCGAGCCGCTTAGGCCGTAGTTGAACAGACAGACAGAATTACGAGATCCCCTTTTTTATTCTTCGCTATCATTGTAATGTCAACTTTGATCAAAATCTCGAGTTCGATTTTTTTTCCGAATGCATAACTTGCCTTATAGTACCTATAACTCGCAAGTAAAAAGTGGAATGGTTTTTAAGCTGTTTAAATTGACGGTGTGATTCTGGCTTTTTTCTTTGAAGCTACATTAATGCCATTATGTATAGAATAGCACATCATTAAAATGGCCGCCTCGGCTTCGCTGGCAGTTCTCCAACCGCTCGATCCAATTATTGAGGACTTTTGGGGTAATTTCGGCGTCACGAACTCGTGATTAAATGATTGGCTTGTTAGCGAAGAAGCGTAGAACTTACCGTAGCCTTACAGAAAATAATCGAGTGTTGTCAAGTCGTATGATTATGGCGGCCAATTATTGAGCACTTGCCGTGAGATAACCCAGTCACCATATTTACCCTTCACAACTTCGAAAAATGCTTCGCTTGTATGGTAGAGAGCCATCTTGTGGGAATCAAAGCACGGATATATCGATGTTGTAGAGCCCTGGTTATAGAAAATTAGTCAACATCCGAGACAATTGATTACGGATTTGATTATGGTCGTCCGGATGAAATAGCAGACTTACTGAATATTTTGACAGATGAATGTCATTGGTAACACAGCTACTGAAACCTAACAATTTTTAGAACTATTACTGCTCTTTGGTTATTATTATTTTCTTACCACAGACCAACAATTTGATGGAGCATTGCATTGTCTTTAGGCAAGATATGAGCAAATCATTCAATAGCTTATTTTCCTTTTTATTTTTATTTTGATTTTTATTTTTATTTTTATTTTTATTTTTATTTTTATTTTTATTTTTATTTTTATTTTTATTTTTATTTTTATTTTTATTTTTATTTTTATTTTCCATTTTATCCCATACAAATGCAAGCTACAGCAGTAGTGGAGATCGGCTTCTTAGTATTAAATGCCGATTTTACTGAGAAGGTATGTGTAAAAGGCGGCGGCGGCTTATCAATTTAAAAAGCAAAAGAAACCTTTAAACTTCAATGTTATTTATTTTCAAAAATAAAAGTATTAAGTTAAGATTTATATAAACTGAATATAGAGGCTAAGAGAGGCTAAGAGGCTAAGAGGCTAAGTTTTCTGAATGTGTTCCTTCCGTCTCGGGTTCAAAATCAACTCTGAGCGAGAACTCTCCATTGGAGATGCGTTTCTCCCTTACCCAGAGTAGATCCGTCTCACTCTAACATTCCTCCCCCCGTGAATCGCTCTGGGATTCACAATCCAAGTTTAGCACCGCTAGTCTTGAGGCTGGTCGACGAATACTCGTTTTGGCAGTCCGAACTTCCGCAAATCGTACTTGTCCGTCCTTTGCTGGGAACACTTTTGTGATGCGACCCTTGCTCCATTGGCCTCGCGGCTGATTTGGATCACATACTAAAACGAAGTCGTTGATCTGGAGCGGGCGAACTTTTTCGTTCCACTTCGGTCTTTTCAAAAGTTGAGGCAGGTACTCGACTATCCATCGTCTCCACAGGCGGTCTTTCAGGTTAAGTGCAATTTTCCACTGTTTCTTAAGGCAAATTTCTTCATCAGGTGGATATGGTGTCTGGGTAGAATTGACACACCCCAGAAGAAAATGGTTTGGAGTCAACGGCTCCTCATCTTCCGTGAAAAGTGGCATGTCAGTGAGTGGACGTGAATTTATAATATTTTCAGCTTCGACTAGTACACTTCTGAGGGTTTCAACCCTTGGAGCTTCATCGGTAAGGATGTTCATCATCAGGCGTTTGACAATACGAATCAGGCGCTCCCAACAGCCTCCGGAACTTGGGTTTAATGGACAATTGAAGATCCATTCTATCTCTCTGCTTGTGGCTTCCTTCTCAATACGATCCATATCGAATAAATGTTGTTCTTTTTTCAATTCTTTTTGAGCCCCGATAAAGTTGGTCCCATTATCACTCCTGATTCTGACTGGGGTTCCTCTTCTGTTAATAAAGTTGCGAAGACAAATGATGAAAGAATCGGTGGATAAATTTTCGGCTAGCTCGAGGTGTACTGCACGTACAGTCAGGCAAGTAAAGATGACTCCCCATCTCTTTTCTCGGCGGAATTTGAAAAGTATATTCATCAGCGGCTTGGCTTGTTCGGGTCCTTTTAGTAGAGCTGAATTAAGGCTTACATTTTGCACTGTCGCAGCGGCATCGAAAACAATCCTGATTTTATCAGGTTTGTGCGGGCTTTGAACAGCAAAGTGGGGTAAATACCACACTGGCTGAGATGAATCATTTATCTCGTCTGGCTGGAGTTTTCTAGCATATCCTTTTTGGATATATTTGGTCATCTCGTCTTTATATTTTTTGGCGAATTTGGGCTTAAATTTCATTTTGTTTTTGATTCCATACAAACGTTGCATGGCCATCTGAAAACTGTACAGCAGGATCGGTTTTGGATTTTTCCATAGAAGGCCGGTCTCGAAACGTTTTTTAATACGACGAGTTGTTGTTTCCATCGTCCGACGGGCTGTTTGATTTTCTTCAGACTCAAGGATGCAAGATGACGGATTGATTCCAAAATTATCGGCGGCAAAATATTCTTGAACTAGGCAATGCAGTTCATTCTCACTTCGAATCATTAGAACTGTTGGCGTTGACGTCACAATGTTGTTGTTAGTTGGTCCACATGCGACCCAACCAAGCCTCGTCTTCATAGCCACAGGTTTTCTATCACCAGCTGAGACTACTGTGGAAGATGTACTAAGATGGATGTTGTCCAGTCCGATGAGAATAGATAGTCGGGCGTTTTTATAACTTCTTAATGGAAGAAATTCCAAATGTTTGTGCTCCGTTTTGTTGAACGTCTGCATGGGCAAGTTGACGTTGCGCACTGTGCGGCAGTTAGAAATTGTATAGGTGTTTGGTTCACCTTCACCCCGAATCTCTAGGCTTACACTTTTTGACGGCTCTGTAGTGGTGTTTTGTCCATACCATTGGAGTGTCAGTGGTTGCGATCTTCCTTTGAGTCCTAATGTAGAAGCAACTTCTTCTTCGAGGATTGTCAAGCCGGATCCCTCATCAAATATAGCGAAAACTTCTATTTTTCCATTTGGACCAAAAAGCGTTACAGGAAGGACTTTAAACAGGAGGCTCGTGGAAGTTATGGTTCGGCAACTCAGTAATGGCTGGACAGCGGTAGCGACGACGGATTGGTTTCTTAATTGTGAAGACTCATCATGTAGACTTGTGTGATGATATTTTCGACAGTCTTGTATACCACACGTTTTTCTCTTTCGGCAGTTTGCAGTACTATGACCTTTTCGTAGACAAGAAAAGCATAAATGCATGGACTTTACCTTTTGCCAACGATCGTCAACACTTAAAGAACTGTAGACATTGCAATTCGAAATGAAATGACTTTCACCGCACAGGTAACACTTCAACGTCAATGGTGGATGTGATCCTTCTTGCCCGGTGGTGCTGGCATTGTTGTTCACATAAAGCATCCGGCGAGGTTGAGTTTGTGGTTTCAATCTTGAATTTGACGTTTGCGGAAGTGGTGTTGACGGCGGCGGTGGCATCAGGCATACAACTCTGGCTAGTTGACATAACCATTTTGAGAAATCTTCGATTGTTGTATTTTTTGTAAGAGTCGTTGTATGTTTAACCCATTCGTATTGCTTATCTTCAGGCAACTTCCCAACTAATTCTTCGAGAATGATTGAGTTTTGAAGGCTGTGCTCGCTCTTGGAAGCTTTCAACAATGCAACGACATTACGAACTTGCGTTGAGTAATCAAGAAGCTGATCGATTTTATTTTGTTTCATGGCTGGGAATTGTTGTATTTTCTGGAACTGATGCCTGACGAGAATATCCGACCTACCAAAACGAAACTTCAATTCTTCAATTATCTCTGGAACATTTTCTTTGTTGATCAGCATCGACGTCACTGCTTCTCTAGCCGGCCCGTTGAGGCATTTCTGCAATCTTTGCAAATTTTGTCGATTGTTGTAATTGAAGTCAGCAGTTGAGTCTTCGTAATTGGCCAGAAAAAGTGGCCATTCGTCAGGCCGACCCGAGAACGTAGGTAAATCGTGTAATTTCACTGTTGGAGGTGCGAAGTTGTTGCCTGTTCCTGGTTGATGGCTCCAGGATATCGGCGGCGAACACGGCAGCAGCTGATTCTCGATCAAGGTTGCAGGCGTTGCATTCTTGATTGCATTTGCCGGGATTTCGCTGGCATCTGGCTGGAGTTCGATGTTATTTAGCGAGACGTCGATTGCATTAGGCGGAACGTCGATGGCATTAGCAGTGTTGGCGGTACTCATTTTGGCATGCAGTCTTTCTATTTCTTCTTGGCTTTCTTTTGTACTGCTTTTGAGTTCCGCCACTGAAGAACTAAGTATCTTGAGACTTTCCAAGATAATGTCCAGTTTCGATCCTTCCACCATTGTCTCGTCCGCTCTCTCCTCTTCCTCACTCAAACTTCTTTCCTCCTCGTCGTGGCTCCTCGTTCGCGGCATATTTAATACTCGTCCTGTTCAGTGACGCTGTTCCGAATCGTATGGAACAGTTTGAAACAAAAATGTAACGAAGGCTGTGATTGGTCACTTGGGCTTATTTTTAAATTCTTCAAATAGAACGCGAATTCTGATTGGCGGGCGTCTTGTATGTGACTTTGGCGGCGCGATTAACTTTTTTTTTTTTTTTTTTTTTGTCTTTCGAGACGGAAGATTTTTTATTCAGAAAAACATGTAAAAGGCGGCGGCGGCTTATCAATTTAAAAAGCAAAAGAAACCTTTAAACTTCAATGTTATTTATTTTCAAAAATAAAAGTATTAAGTTAAGATTTATATAAACTGAATATAGAGGCTAAGAGAGGCTAAGAGGCTAAGAGGCTAAGTTTTCTGAATGTGTTCCTTCCGTCTCGGGTTCAAAATCAACTCTGAGCGAGAACTCTCCGTTGGAGATGCGTTTCTCCCTTACCCAGAGTAGATCCGTCTCACTCTAACAGTATGTGTGTCAACGACGATCTTCGTTAAAATAATCACATAATCAAAACCGCCAAAAAGCCTGCTAAGTGGTTGAGATTTCTTTATCGGTGTAACACATTTTTCACCCCTCTGATCTGGCTACAATTTGTAAGGCGTTTATACGTCCAAGACTCAAGTATAACTGACAACTTTACAAGTGCATCCCAAACTTCTCTCCACTTATTATGTAGATAGAGTTCAGAACAGAGCGTAAAAACTGATAAGAAACAGGCTAGCATGCAATCATTCCCATCTCTTAAACAACGTCGGAATGTTTCATGTGTTTCCTTGTCTTAGCGTTTCTTTCACAAGCAATGCTCGCTCGAAGTAGCCAGTTGCATTCCTCCCCCCCCCCATCAGTTCACCTGCGATTTCCGTTTTGCTAGAATTGCTCATCAGTTCACCCTCGAGCCTAGTTTTGGTCGTACCGTCAAATACAGAGATTTGTTTCTTAGTCGCACAACACGAATATGGAATAATTTACCCGGTGCGCGTTTTCCTGGATATTTCAAACATTCAAGACCAGTTCCAACACAACTGGCTTAGTTCAGGGAAAGTCCATATAGTTTGAGAAGATATGAAGTTTGAGTAGTCCAATAATTTTAAAAAAAATACTCAACATTTTGAGAACCTAATGACAGTTTAAGACACCCTGCATTTTAAAAACTCCATATAGTTTGAAAAGCTCGTTAAAGTTTAAGGAATCAGCTTGGGAAGATGTATTCAAAAGATTCTCAAACTTCAGGGAGTTTCTTAAACTGCGAGAAGTTGTGAACTCCCCGCGTTTAGTAAAGCTCTTAGGACTACATATATGGGCAAATCTCAGAAACTTTTGACTTTAGACTTTTGAAAACGCGTAAAGAGAAAATAACTAAGCACACCTTTAAAATTAAGTTTATGGCACCATTGTTACATCAGAAAATATAATTGATGGTGTTCCTCTTTTATTAACGAATGCTTAAGAAATTCTCACTCATTTTCCGGCGACGCACTGGGACCAAATGGTGCAAACCATCTCAAAAATCCATAACTTTTTCGTTTCTCAATATTTTTTTTTGAAATTTTGCACACTTATACTTGTATAACTAAGAATTTAAAATATTAAAACGTTTCAGATAGAAATAAATTATTTAATTTTTTTTTTAATAAAATAAAATAACAAATTTGTATAGATTTTGTTTCATTTATATGGGAAAAATTTGTTGGAGCAAGAATTATTGCAACAATTTGGATGAAATTTGTTTTCTTCTTTTACCGGTGAAAACATTTGAAAGTAGTTTTTTGTAAAATCCGCCCACTACCATGTTTTTCAGATTTTTGTTATTTTCTTATTTTTAGTGAACAGGAAGCCGAAAATTTGTTTTTAAGGTTTTTTAAACTTAAGACATCGCATGTATATTTTTTCTGCCCACTTTCCTGCCTACTTTCACTCCCTTTATTTTATTTTCAGCTTAAAGTTCATTAAGAGCAGGCATTTTTTAAATTAAGTTTTATATGAAGAAGTGAGTTTATGAAAAGTGTTATTTATTTTTAGTAAAATCCGTGTACTGCCACGCCCCTTTTTGATATATGAAAGTTTTTCGCCCTTAAGACAAAAAAAAAGGAATTCAAAAGTACACCTTATTACTAGGTATATTAATTAATGTCTAAAAGTTCTTAAGCCTCGTCAAACAATGTTTGTGTTATTTATAACTATGTACCTACATTTGTATTATATGCAACCATAAACCACACACCCCTTCCCACCCTCAAATGCTTGGCATTTATTTTTATTTAATTATGATTTTTTTTAATATAAATATGAGTAAGGAAGTTTAAAATTGGAAAACAAAAAATATTTTATTCTAAAAATAAAATTTAGAATTTTAAAAATATTGGAAATAAATGATAAAAACTTAAAAATTTTGTGGAAACATAGTCACTTATATGATGTTTATGAAAATGTGTTGCACATGAAAAATATACTGCACCTTACTCATTTTTTTATTAATTTACTGGTGAACTTAATTAAAAAAAATATAACTGTTTTGTAAAGAAGAGGGCTTGGGCTTTTCAAAAAGGTATAATACTTATACATTCTGTCCAGAAAAATACGAAATAATTGACTTCAAACTCTCACTTCCAATAATTCTAAAAAATAAAAATATCGAAATGTCATTTTTAACGGTAATTTTAGGTACCTAGAACAAAAGTAAGATACAAAAAATTTACTGTGTTAGGAAGAACCCTATTTCTAGTATATAATCCCATCATTAGATTTTTCAAATTACGAAATTCACCAAAACCATTTTTGAGATGGATTTCATCATTTGGTCCCATAGTGCGACGTTGAACTATCGAAACAGTAACACGAAACGACTTTACGTGGCCGAGTCACAAAGACTACTGATACCATAATAACGTTCGACGTAAGTTGTTTATACCTATGTTTATAAGACTGTTATTGATAAGGATAATTTTTTTTCACTTTGAACTATAGAAATTATGTGAGCGCAAAATTTTAAATTAATATAGAAATTTTTAATTTTTTATAACAAATGATAAAAATTTAACTTATGATTTATATTTAAGTAAAAGTTTGTTCACTTTTCTAAATATGTACATTTTATAGTGAAGCTTTTAATTAAAAATAACACGTAATTTTACTAAAAATTTTTATCAATAAAATTTTTCTCTGCTTAAAAAGTAATGTATGAAAAATATCAATGATTTTTCTTTGTAATTAACTACTGAATTTTAAAGATCCATAAAATATGTAGCGTCAGCGACAAAACGTACACTTCTTAGTATGATTTAGAAGAAGGAACAATAGTTAAGAACGGGAAATATTGCTTTTTATTAGAGTGCTAACTGAAAATGTCTTGAAAAAAAAAAAAGTTTCGCACTCTTTTAATTCAGTATAAGCTAATTTTAACCAGGTTGCGATTTTAGCACACACCTCTACCAAAGCTTAATTTATTCATTTTTGTCTATAGAAAATGAATATGTAATTTAGAAATCGGTGCAAAGCATGCTGTGTAAATGATAAGAGACGTACCAGATTTTAATGATTTTTTCGGAATTGTAGTACCGAAACTTCTGACAAACACTGTCATAAATCTAAGCAAAGCACATAATTTTTTCATAAAAAATTTTGATTTTCAAAGTCTCTTATGAACCCCATTTGAGTTTAACAAACTAAAATCAGATGCTTCAATCGTAAGAACATTAAACTTTTTAAATATTTTAATAGTAACATATAAAATTTTGTATTTTTCTTATACTTTTTGCCTTTTACTCGTTCTATAGGTAAAAAAAAATTCTTAATGTGGAAAATAACTTTTTTTATACTGTAATACTATATTTTCGAAAAAATTATCAGAGATAGAGTAAAAAAATATGACTATGAAGTAACTTAATTTCAAAGTTACACGAAAGTCAAAAGTTTCTGAGATTTGCTCATATGTGGATATAAACTTTAGATAAAGTAAATGCATATGGTTAGCAAATTAATGAATTGATATTTAATTGAAGTTGAGTTGACTTGCCAACTTATAGTTATAATTAGGACTTATAATTCAATTTCGTTAATTAGCACTTAGTTAAGCGCTATTTTTGCAAAAATGAAATGCTATTCCACCAGCAGAATAAATAAGAAAGCAATATCTATAACTGATAGAGCTTTACCATTCCAATTGCATGAAAACAGCCTGGAAACAATTCCTATATTTTTATTTTTCCATATTAACTTTCTTTAATAGTTTTTTTTTCTTAACAACAATTTCATTACACGTTTCAATTCCCCCTTTCAGATCGTGTAATTCGGATATAAATAAAAAATCCAAATCACTGTTCTTTAATTTACCATCAAGTACGATTCTCAATGTCCTGAATTATTAAAATACCAACTTTCCCTGAATCCACAACAAAGTGATTTATAGAAATTGCTTCAGGATTTTATTTTCGTTTCTGCCCCTTTTTTCCGAAGAAAACAATTTCAGGAGGAGAATTCTTCCAGAATAATAAGACACCTGAATGGCATGTTACAGGGAAACGAGCTTCCGTGTTTTATAAGAGTCGTCCTTCTATAATTTCTTCGCCTTTGCAAATGAAAGTACGAATAGGTAAATGTTAATAGCTATAAAGAAAAATGTATCAAGTAAGAACAAATAAAATCACTGTTATACTTATATATGAGGCCAATTTATAGATACTCAACTCATACACGCGTCTTACTCCTATGCATGCCACCCGTCCCTTGGCATGAAAATAAATATACATATACATATATCTAAGTATAGATGAATAAAGGATATGTATTGTATATGCAACAACTTCAGAGTTAGGTGCCATATGTTCATAGAAAAACTCGATTAAGGTGCAACATTTCGCGCGATTAATAATTCACCTATTGATTTTCTTACTACATCGCTTAACCATCCTGCAGAATCCTTTCACTCGGACTCGTATTGCAAGGAACAAGACGCAATCTAGACGAAGGGCAAGTATAATTTCCTCTCAACGTAAAATAACATTTTCCAAGAATTCCAAATAATGTCAGGAAAGTCAGAGCAGTGAAGTTTTCGGTTGGCAGATAGGTAAGGTAATTTCATCTATTATAGCACGTTCAAGGACGACACACAAGATGAGGATGAAGTAAACGTTTGTTCGGTTCATTTTCTTGATATTAGTTGCACAGAGAGTGCAACAACGAAGGCAATGCAATATTGTAGGTTATTCCCTGATCGTAGACATAACGACCTTTCAGAGATAGAGATGAGAAATGTTTGCAGGGAAAAGCTAGCATTTAGATTTTCTCTCGAAATGATGCAGACTAAAGCGGACGTTTTATTTATTTTTAATATAAAATCCAATTTCCGCAAAAAAAAAAATAATTTCTCGAGAAAGAAAAATAAGTTTTCTATAGGTTCAATATGTTCTGAATGTTATAGTACCATACATATAAAGGCTCCCTTTTTTATAAAGTAGAAGACACAAAATGAGAACCTTAACCGTTACAAATCTTCTTTAATTGACTATACGGACAAAATCAGTGATGCAAACGAAATACTTTTTCATTAATCAGAGCTCAAGTGTTCGTTGAGAGACCCTTATAATGTTAAACACAGCACGGTGATTGGGTTATTAGGGGGGTGGAGGCACAGGAGGTCTTTAGTGTTTGCAAATTGAAATGGTTAAAATGACAAAACCGTGCCGGGTAAATTATTCCATATTCGTATTGGGCGACTAAAAAATGAATCTCTGTATTTGACGGTACGACCAAAATTAGGCTCAAGGGTGAACTGATGAGTATTCCTAGCGAAACGGGGAATCCCTGGTGAGCTGATTGAGGGAAGGAATGAAACTGGCTTCTTCGAGCGAGCATTGCTTGTGAGTGAAGCGATAAGACAGGGAAATACATGAAACATTCCGATGGTGTTCAAGAGATGAAAATGATAGCTCTGTTTCCTATCAGCTTTTATGCCACGTTCTGAATTATATCCAATTAGTAGTGAGAAGTTTGAGATGCACCTGCCTAAAGATGTGAGTTATACTCGAGTTTGGACGTATAAATGCCTTATAAATGGTAGTCAGATCAGAGGAGGTGAACAATTGCTTACACCGATATAGAAATCCTAAAGAAAGGATACCTTTTTAGAAACAGGCTGGACAAATGCTGTTTTCCATCTTCTAGAGAAGATTCCAGAACAGTAAAAAGCTTACGGAATGGTTTTGCCACAGATGATTTGTTTATATCAAGACCTCGAAAGGCTTTTGCAACTGTACGAATACAGAAATATACCAGTCCCATTTAATGATTTACGCACTTAAGGACTATGACCACCCTTAAAATGTTAGATCACAGTGCCAGTGCGAGCGTTTTGGGAGAATTGGAGAGAATATAAAAGGAGATACCGATGCACATTGCTTTTGAATGTCTGAATCAGGGTTGCGAATTTTTTAATTAAAAAAACCATAAGTCATAAGTCTCTAGATGATTTGTGAATTCAAAAAATTTAATTCATAAGTTATTTAGTGACTTATGATTTAAAAAAAATTAATTTATAAGCTACTAAGTGATTTATGAATTGAAAAAAAATTAATTCATAACTTCTAAGTGACTTCTAAGTGACTTATGAATTGTTTTGGCTACGTAATTATTTAATTTTTAACGAAAGTAGATTTCGAGCTTTTGAGTGTCATAAAATTTTTATGCTAGCTTATAAATTTTCCAATTAATAATTATTTTAATCAGATTTCATCCATTAGCTTAGAATTAATTTTTTTTTAATTCATAAGTCACTAGATAACTTTTGAATTATTTTTTTTTTAATTCATAAGTCACTTACTTGCTTATGACTTAAATTTTTTTAATTCATAAGTCACTTAGTAGGTTGTGAATTATTTTTACTTGCGACTTATACATAGGTACCAGCGGCGACGCGTGCCTAAAAAATGTAGTCGTTCAGTTTCAAAATTCTTATTTGCAATGCCAAGAAGTCAAACAAGTCTTTTTTTTATATAAGTACTCGTACCTACATTATAATGTTTTTATTTTTATGTCAATAATAAATAGGTAGGTATGTGTTGATTAAGTACCAGCTAGCCGTTTTCCTCATTTCCTTCATTCCACAGTAAAAAAGCTTTCCTCGTTCAGAACTGATTTGAACGAAACCGTCCCTATGAACGACGCGCGTCTCATTTCTCATATTCGAAAAAATAAAAAAATTAAATATAGGAATATGTACCTAAATAAATAAATAAACTACTTACCTACGCCCTAGCTACCCGTTTTCCTCATTTCCACCATTCTATGTATTAAAAAAAGGCTCTACTCGTTCAAAACAGATTTGCACGAAATGCTCCCTACAACGAGCGAATTGTTTTTTTTTTTCTTGTATGCTTTCTATGGGTTCATTTCGTTGCCAAATCGTATGAACGACTTGGGTAGATACTGATCGGTTGAGTGAAAACAAAACAGTGGCGGGTAGCTAGTTCGTTTTGTTTTGTTTGGGTAGTTCAGAGAAGGAATGCGCGAGTTGGAAAATGGAAAATATGTACGTATACATTAGATATAACTATAAGGAATGAACGAACAGTATAAGTATGAGGTGTGGGTTAATTAGATAGAAATTAAAATAATGTCGCCTGTAAGCTAGTCGTTCATGCACGACTTGAACAATATGACGCCTCGCCACTGATAGGTACTATAAGGCAAGTTATGCATTCGGAAAAAAAAATCGAACTCGAGATTTTGATCAAAGTTGACATTACGATGATAGCGAGGGCCAAAAAAGTGGGTCTCGCAATTCTGTCTGTCTGTCTGTCTGTTCGAGTACAGCTAAACGGCTCGGCCGATTTTCTTTAAACTTGGTAGGTGTGTGTTTTATTCCCCCCCCCCCCGGATGTTTTTTTATTTGTTTTCTTAAGATCAAAAATAACGGTACCTGCCATACGATTTTTGTTCGAAATTTTATAAATATTTTTTTTTTCTATAAAACTATTCCACAGATTTTCTTAAAAAAAATTCAAAAAATTTCATTTAGTTAAAGCTAGCTAATGGTAGAAAAAAAATTTCAAAAAATTGATATTTTTGGTACCCCACTTGGAACCATTTTTTTGATTTTTTATTTTCTCAAAGACGGTACAACGGATTTTGATAATTTTTTTTTTGCTAAAGGTCCCTAATAGTTTGAATATTATTGTGAATTCAAATTTTCAAAAAATATTTTTTTGAATTTTAAAAAAAATATTTCAATTTTTTTTTGAAATCTCAATATTTCGAAAACCCCATGCTAGATTTTTTTTAAAACTTGATAAATAAAAGTTTCTTAATATAATCTACAAGATGTGAGAAAAAAAATTATTTTACCTAAAAATAACGGTACCCTCCATACAAAAGTTAAAAAATGGTTTTCGAAAATCGTATTTTTCTCGAAAACGGTTCCGAGAATTCTGCTAAAATTTTTTTCTTTTGATTAATTTCTACTATCTATAATTTAGTAAAAAAAAAATTGAAATCTAGATATTAATGACTGTATCTACCATAGAACGATTTTTTCGAATTTTGAATTTTTCATTATCGGCATAACGGATTTTAATGAAATTTTTTATAGAAAAGCTTCTTAAAAGTTTAAGAAACATTGCATTTCAAAACTGAAAAAAAAATCTAGTTTTTTTTTGATATCTCAAAAACGGATCAATATTTTTTTTGTAGATTTAATTTTTGTTCGTACATTAATAAACACTTTTAATTTGCGTTCTAAATTTTTTTTCTTAATAATGTTTCAAAAATTTTGTATAAAAGCTTATTTTTTTAAGAAACCACTACAACGAATTATAATTTTGTTCTTGCATAAACTAATTTTTGCTTAAAACACATGGCATCATGTGGTTAGTTCCAACTGCTAAATGAGTTGTTTTAGTTATTTAAAAAATTAAAAAGTGAATTTTATCCTTAAGAACAGTTTTCTCTAATAACATTCATTTTTGAAATTCTTAGTTGTTTTTTTTTTATATCACAAGTCACCAACTGACTTATGAATTAATTTTTTTTAATTCATAAGTCAGTAACTAGCTGCTGAATTGCATTTTTTCAAATTCATAAGTCACCCACTAGCTTGTGAATTAAGGCCAAGCTTAAGCTAAAAAGTGACTTAAGCTTTTGCAACCCCGGTCTGAATATTTTAATTGGAGGAAAATAGTAATCCGGGTTAAACATTCTACATTCGTGTAGCGCAGCTAAGAATAGAATCTCTGAACATAACAGTTCGTCCGAAGTTGGGCTTAAGGGTAAGCCGATGAGAATTCATTAAAGCGCGGGTATTACGCCGGAATTGTTTAAGGGGAGGAATGCAACTGGTTACTTCGCTAAAATACTTTTTTTTTTTAAATAACAGTAGAATAATGAAAGACAAGAATAATTGCGGCGGAGCTCGAGAGATGCAAAAGCACTTTTGGATTCTATCCAAGAGACTCAAGTGGGTGATTGGAAGACCTGCCCAAATATGAGAATTTTAGGATGAGATCAGAAGGGTGAAAAATTCCTTACAAAGTAGATGGAAACATAAGCAATTATCATCGTTGTTGACGACACTTAGGATGTAGTTAAACGGTAAGACAGACAGAATTGCTAGAACCTCTTTTTGAGACTTTTCTATCATAGTAATATCAAGTTTGATCAAAGTCTCGAAATCTATTTGCTAGTGCATAACTTGCCATATAGTACCTGGGTATACTATCGCAAGTAATAATCAGAGACGATGATGCCGGCAGAGTGTCAAAACTTCATAAATCAAAGCACTTAGTAGTTTTAGCCTTCAAATCAAAATCCCAAAATTTGAAATGCGCGGAATCACAATCCACATTTTCCAACATTAATCTATTACTGCGCCTGAACCATAAGCCAACGATGAAGCACCTTACCAACCTAATTGTGGCTTCTCCACAAATTAAAGTCTGACATAAATCTTTTCGGATTAATTTTAGTAATTTAAAAATTAGCCCTTAACCTTCCCCATATTAAATAACAACACAATTGCAATGATAACGAGGATGATATGTTACGTTACATTTCACGACGGACACATGTGTGTCTTCCTCTTTTGAGTGAGGAGAATACCAGTTGCACCAGGCGCCCACTTGAAGCAGGACCATGAGTACACTGCTGCATGTAAACAGCAAATAAATTAATCAGTTACATTTTCAAAGTGAAAATCCTTATAATATTGTTTGCGTGCACAACAAAGGAGGTACACGTGACGTACAACAAGAGCTCCTGCATTAAATATCCAAGATATACATAAATATATCTCCTGCAATACAATATCCGTGATCCTTCACGAGCAGAAGTGTTGCTGGGCTGGGTTACATAACGGAGGCGAAGCTCAGTCCTTTTACATCAAGCACTGTCACTTTTCAACAAACTGCTTTCAAACGCCAAGATGGCGGTGGTAAGCAAATTGTTCGCGTCTCATCGTTTTGATGAGGTTGTATATGTTATCTAAATACATGAACTGTACTTAGCGATATGAATATTTTTTCTGCCGGCTCATCCCTGCCGTATGTAGCTACATCCGTACTCATGTTATGTACTTTATATGTACATATAAGTAAAGTGCAGAGACAGGATAGTTTTGTGTTCATTTTTCTTTGGTTAGCACGATTCTAAGGATACGTTGTCGTCGTTCATGCCGTTATCAACTTTTGCCTAAAGCAGGACATTGTTCAAAAACACTCTCAGTGAAATGCGTTTCGTTGCTTTGCACAAAAATGGCGGCTTGTCCGGAAGAAGATATTCTTGATTTATTGCCCCCAGAACTCAATGGATTATCAAATCGATGTTGTCTAGATGTTGGCAAAATTTATGGCCTGCTTCGGTTGGCATTTTGGTCTCTCTAGAAAGTCGAAAAGTATGGGAGTTTATTATTCTTGTTTTTTTTTTCTATAAATGTATGTGTACCAAGGGGTTTTAATATTGACGTTGTTTTTGTATTTTTTTTTATTGAATTCGCGCTTTAATAAATTCCCTCCACGAACGACAAGGTTTTTTAGGCAACAAGCACTTTGTCATCAAGACAATGTGGTAATTGCCTTAACAACAGCAAAACATTGCTTTTACTTGTTGTTTTTTTTTTGGTAATGTTGCCATTAAGTAATGGTTTTCCCAAGTACGGTAGTATTGAGACTGCTGTGAATGAACTTGAAGTCTTTACGTTAAACAGTTAGCCATTGAGTATAGGGATTCTTTTTTAATTACTTTGCTTATGCTTTTGACATATATGTAGCCTGGGTCCTTATTCGGAATTCCCCCCCACCAAAATTCACTTTTTTTAATGAATCGATAAAAAAAGTGTGCTGTTGAAAAAAAACATCAAATTATGGAGGAGAAACACTTTTTTATGGTAAAAAAGTGAAGTATAAAAAAATGAATATAGGCCATAGGGTAAATTTTAAGTTTCTTTAAATCCAGATTCTGCAAATGCAAAAGAAACCTTGCATACAACCAACCTCGCACCCAGGGACGTATTTACCCTAGGGCTAAAAGGGCTATAGCCCGGGGCGGCAAGGCTGCTAGGGGCGGCTTGCGCTTGGCCAATTTATAATATTTATAATATTTTTTTTTGAAGCGATTGAACTTTCAAAACATACAAGTGAAAGGGCGCAAGCCGCCCCTAGCAATTGGCCAATTTATAATATTTTTTGAAGCGATTGAACTTTCAAAACATACAAGCAAAAGGGCGCATGCCGCCCATAACAATTGTCAAATTTACAATATTTTCAAAGGATAAACAAAAAATACAAAGATTTAAAAAAAAATGCGATTTTTTGAGTTTTTCAAGCATGACAATTTTTTCAGTGCCGTGAGTGTCCGGCTGTGAGAGAGTTCACTGTAACATGTCACTCACTTTTTTCACCATTAACTATTCTTATTCTTTATAAACAATTTTTTATAATGAAAATTCATAGTAAAAATATTTACAGACATGTACATACCTACTCTTTGGAACAAATTCCAATGAAACGAAAACATTATCTAAAAAAAAACACTTGTTGCTATGTAGCTCTACAAAAATGGGCTAGAATGGATCTTAATTTTTTTTCTAAGCCATCTACAAAAAATCCCTTTTTATTAAAAAAATGTATAAAAATCCATCAAGCCGGATTCTAGACATAAGGTCACACTCAAATTTTTAATCTTTATATACCTAGGAAATCATGCCTCAATTTTTTTATATACAAATACCCTTCCCTTCGCCAATAGTTTCGAAGGACTTAAGAAACAACATAATGATTGTTTTATGTACAATAGTTTATAATGATAGATAAATAAAAGGATATGTATTATTTTAAAAACTATTGGCGCAAAATTTTAATCAAATTTAGCATCATGCTATCTCCAACATTTTACTAAAGTTAAAATCGTCGAATACCTATTTTATCTTTTTAGTATCCTGCTCACTTGTCCCAATTATTGAAGTCCCTTGAGACAGAAATAATCACCCCTATTACAGAATTCGGCGAATGAGCTAAAGTGACAGTTTCAATTCATTTCCAAACTTTTGCTATTACTGAATCCGACGAATGAAAGTTGAACGAATGTCGGTCGCATGCCCTGCACCACCGACATTCGGTTCAACTCATCTGGTATTACTAAATCCGCAATCCATCCGCACTCCATACAATTTCTATCATTTTAGATTCGCACCAATTTCGAGACGAATCTGAAGTGAATTTTTGATTAAACGAAAATAAACAAGGGAGAGTACAAAAATGTAAGTCAAAAGCTTATCATACTGAATGCTAAAGTGTTTGTTTAACAAATTTTAATAGAAAACGCACAAATAGCAACGCAACCAGAGAGCCAGAAATCTAAAAAAAAAAAAAAAAAAAAAAAAAAAAAAAAGAGCACACGGTTGGTTTTGAACCGTCCACCATCTTCGTACTAACCACTCTCAACGATGCTTGATTTCGTTGATCGAAAACGACACTATTATCACAGCCTAGGCCAGTTGAATAAATGTTTGTAGCTGACAGTGTCGATACGAAAGTTCATAAATGATAAGGTAATTTTAGAAATCGACAATATAGTTCACCCTACGAATTTCATAATTGAGTTTTACAGCGGATGCGAATCAAGTCAACTCACCGGGAGTAAAATTCTGCGAATTCTGTAATAGACATGATTGTCTTAATTTTGGGGTTCTATACTCAAGCAATTCAATATTGTATCAAAAAAAAAATCAAGGTGTTGATACAGACGTTGAAACTGTGTCCAGGCTCTACGAGGCACTCATATCGTTTGTGAGAGAAAAACGAGAATGCTTTGATGTTTTTGAAGAGATGGGAAAAAGCAAAACCTCTGAAAATTACAAAATGGACCAAAACCGAATCGTCAAAAGGAAAAAACAAGATGATAAGTGTCGCGAAGGGGAGTTTTTTTTTGTGGTCGTGAAAATTTCAAAATAAATACATTCATTCCTATTTGCGACCAATTATTGAGTGCGCTGAAGAAAAGAAATTCATCCTATGAAGCAAAAACAAATGGTTTTATTTTTTTATCTAAGCTTGATCACATGAGTGAAGAAGCAATTCGAAAAAATGCAACCACTCTTCAGAAATTATACCCGGTTGATCTTGGGGAAGATTTTCAAGAAGAGTGTGTCTTACTTAAACATTTTCTGGAGCAAAACAACTCTGAAAATATGAGTTTAAGGCAGCTTAACCTTCATATAAGAGAAAATAAAATGCACGATTGGGTCGCACGAACTTGCTCCTATGCTTACGACACAATTCTCCAACCACTCCTTGTTTTACAAAAGTCCGCTATAAGAAAAATATTCAGAGCAAATCGCTTGGCTCATTCTATGGTTCTGTTTAAGTCATTGGGAATCCTGCCACTAAAACATTTATATTATTTTAAAGTCTTAAAAATATTTTTCTTGAGAGGTGGTTATATGCAGAGTCCAATTTCTGACACTAGGCATTTGCGTAGCAATTCATCCAAATCTGTTGTCACACCTTCATTTCGAACCACACATTTCAGAAACTTTTTCTCCGTTGTAGCATTTAAATTGTTTAATCGTCTACCTTTGAACTTTCGATGTATAAGTTCTCTTCCTATTTTCCTAAATAGAATTAAAAGTTGGCTTCTAGATTTCAATCACCATGAAATCAAAACTCTGTTGTTGTATATCACATAATTGCATTTTTTTTCTCTAAGCCTTTTGCTCATAAAAAAAAAAAAAAAACTTTGTTTTTCATAAAACTTTTCATTTTTTTTTTAAATTGGTAATAAATTGTTGTACACCCCACAATCTTAAGGTATTTTTTCTATGATGTGACATTAACACTTTTTTATTTTCAAAAAACAAATGTCACTAAGTATTCTTTCTTCAATTTTTAATTTGTTATATTATTTATTAAATTAAGTTCAAAGTTTGTAAGATAAGAATAATGAAATAAATAAAAATAAAAAAAAAAAAAATATGTAATCGACTGGGAATTTTAAAAACGAATGTTATTAGAGAAAACTGTTCATAAGGATAAAATTAATTTTTAAATTCTTTTAGTAGTAACAGAATGCTATGCAAATATGAATTTATGCAAGAACAAAAATTATAAGTCCTTGTAGTGGTTTCTTTAAAAGAAGCTTTTATATACAAACTTTTTAAAAGCTTTTTAAGAAAAAATTTTGGTACGCTAATTTAAAGTTTTTATTATTGTTCGAATAAAAATTAAATTTACGAAAAGAAATATTGGCCCGTTTCGGAGATATCGAATTTTCAAAAAAAAAAAAAAAAAAAAAAAGAAAAAAAAAGAGATTTTTTTTCAAAAATTCAAAAAATATTTATTTTAAAGTTTTGAAATGCAATGTGTTTTAGACTTTTTAGAAGCTTCTCTATAAAAATTTTCATTAAGATCCGTTATGTCGATAATGAGAAATTCAAAATTCGAAAAAAATGGTTCTATGGTAGGTACAAGCTGTAATATCTTAATTTCAAAATTTTTTTATTGAATTAAAGATCGTAAAAATTAATTGAAAGAAAAAAAATTTTATCAAAATTCTAGGTGCCGTTTTCGAGAAAAATACGATTTTTGAAAACCATTTTTTTTAATTTTTTAGCATTTGTATGGTAGGTACCTTTATTTTTAGGTAAAATAAAAAATTTTTTTCACATTTTGTAGATTATATTAAGAAACTTTTATTTATCAAGTTTAAAAAAAATCTAGCTTGGAGTTTTCGAAATATTGAGTTTTGAAAAAAAATTTTTGAAGTTTTTTTTAAAAATCCAAAAAAAATTTTTTTGAAAATTTGAGTACAAAATTCTATTTATGTTTTTGGGGAGCTTTAGCAAAAAGAAAAATTATCAAAATCGGTTGAACCGTTTTTCAGAAAATCAAAAACAAAAAAAATGGTTCCATGGGGGGTTCCCTCAATAACCATTTTTCGGAAAATTTTTTTCAACCAATACCTAGATTTAATTAAATGAAATTTTTCTGTATCTTTATTTTTAAAATCTGTTGAACAGCGAGACCCACTTTTTTAGTCTTCGCTATCATCGTAATGTCAACTTTGATCAAAATCTCGAGTTCGATTTTTTTTACGAATGCATAACTTGCCTTATAGTACCTATAAGTCGCAAGTAAAAATTGAATCGAACAGAACAAAAATTTGGTAGTTTTCGTTTTTCAATAAATTATTTTTGTGTTATTTAATCGTTGTTTTATTCTTCTTTCAAGGCAAGTTCAAAAGATAAAAACAATATTGCAATATACAATATAGCATTAAATCTCCACTTAATGGAATTTTTAAATCCGCTTAAGTGAAATTTTTTTTCACTTATCCGAACTCCGCTTAAGTGAAAGTATTTTTCACTTAAGCGGGGTTCGTTTAAGTGAAAAACCCGCTTAAGTGAAAGAAAGACTGTGACATTTTGCCGTTTCTCTTAAGCGGGTTTTGCGTATTCGATAAGTCTCATTACTAGTTCAATTCCCACAGTAAACAAACCAGATCCTGGGCCCGTATCGCGTAAGAGTAAAGTGATCACTCAATTAATTGATTGTCGTTTTGATAATCGCTCTCTCTATATTTCTTTATTGATATGATAAAGACAGCCATGTACTATATTCAAAATGACAATCAAAAAATTGACAATCAACTACCTTACTCGATTCCACCCCTAATACCTCAAATAACACCAAATCGAATCGAATTAACTGATACATATTAAAGATCGAGACTCATTGAAATGATTGATATTGAAATAGAAAATCGAGAAACGAGAAACGAGAATCATCTAAATGATTGAGATTGGGATCGATTAAAATGAAAATTTGTGAATTGGATCATCAATACTTTTCGATGATCGGATCGAAAAAATCTAATCGATCCTGATTGACACAGCTCTACTGCAGTGACGAATTGTAGTGCAGAAAGATCGTTTTCCGTAGATATTGAAACGAATAAAAACCTATTTAAGGTCTCGCATTAGTGCTTTAATAGTTTAAATTTATTAAATATAGAAGCTGAACTGACAAACAATTTAGAAAACGAATCTATTGTTAATGAATTTTGTAATGAATATACACACAAAAAAAATTGAAAACATCAAATATTACGCATTTCATTGTTTTTTATTATTATTTTCATTGTTCTAAAGGGCGGCAAAATATATCAGCCCGGGGCGCCAAATCCTTAAATACGCCTCTGTCGCACCTACCCCAAATCCTATAGTGTGCTCAAGCAGGGGAGTTGCAAGGGGGCAGCACGCCCATAAACAAGTAGTTCTAGTTGTAGTACTGTGGGTGGTCCGCTTATACTTCACTTTTTTACCATAAAAAAGTGTTTCTCCTCCATAATTTGATGTTTTCTATCAACAGCAAACACTTTTTTATCGATTCGTTAAAAAAAAAGTTAATTTTGATGGGGGGGAATTCCGAATAAGGTCCGTAGCCTGTTCCGATACCTGTTGATACCGTCAACAGACAGGCTCTGATATATCTAGTGCAGCAGTTTGGAATGGTTCGAAGTTGTCAGAGTGGTTTGAGATGTCAGCAGATGTCCCTCAGGGATGTATTCTAAGCCCTCTTTTATTCGCGCTATTTATCGATGATATCTCTGAAATGCTTCCTGGAGGTGTAATGTTCGCTGGAACTCTCATCAAAGTTCTTCTCTACGCTGATGACTTGGTATTAATAGCTGACAACCCCTTTACTCTCCAACTCCAAATTAATCGTCTGGATGATTATTGTAAGACTTGGGATCTCCACATCAATGTCCAAAAAACCAAAATTATGATTTTTGAGAGTCGAAATAGAAGAGTGAGGCTACCTGAAGAATCTTGGCGTCTCAATAATGAAATGATTGACATAGTACATGAGTTCAAGTACCTTGGAGTTTTGTTAACATCGAACTTGAACTTTGGCAAGCATGCAAAGGATAAAAGCACTGAAGCTAAGCTAGCGCTAAGTATTATGTGGAAAAGGTTCTTTGCTAACCAAAACATTGACCATTCGACAAAATATCAATTGTTTAGTTGGTGTTACACCCTTCGAAGAATTTGAAGCTGTTCAAAGACTTTTCTTCAAACGATTATTTCGATTGCCGAATTCAGCACCAACCTATGCTATGGAATCTGGCTTACCACCCATATACATTAATAATCTAAAAGCTCATGCAGACTATTTAACAAAAGTGATGAGGAGAAGTAATACCAGTATTCATAACAAAATTCTGATGAGACAACTGCAATTGAATCAGTATCCTTTTAGAGAGTGGAATCAGTTGGCCTTATCCAATGACCTTTCTCTGCCCTTAACAGAGGCAAACGTTTTCGAATGGCACACTATATTCGCATCAATTATTGCTAAGACATATGAAAAGATTTTTGACCAGCACCTAACCAGAGCTTCATCCTCGACCTCAAGGTTATTCTTAAGGAACCTTAACCATCAATTTCTAACTGAGGATAACTATTTCAACGTTAAGTATTCGTCTGAGGCTATAAGTACTATTTTCAGAGCAAGAGTAGAAATCCTTAATCTGAATTACATTCCTCATAGAACTGATCTTCGGCAGAATTGTGACTTGTGCAACAGAAGAGAATGTGAAGATGTTTACCACTTCATTGCTGTTTGCCCTTTATTGCAAGAAATACGGCGCTTGTATTTCCAAGAAAGTTCTTTTTCACGTAATAGCTTGTATTAAATATTAAACGGTGGTCGTGGTTGGTCTAATTTATACAAATTTTGCAAACACGCTTTAAATTACCGGAATAGTTTTTGAAATTTGTATTCTCTAAATATTTCTTCAAATTATTACTTTTTATGTGGCAAATCATTAAAATTGCAAACATAGTAAATCATTTCAAATTATTACTTTAATGTGGCAAATCATCAAAATTGCAAAAAAAAAAAAAACATCAAATCATTAATTTATTAGTTTTTATGTGGCAAATCATTAAAATTGCAAAAACTTCAGGATTATCGCTCTCCCAATTATTTATTTATTAAATCTTAGCTTAAACTATAAATATTCATAGTATCACTTTTCGTTTTATTTTGAATTATTTTTTTTAAATTTTTATATTTTCATGAAATGTCATATCCGGCAGACGGCATCAATATAGAATCGAAAAAATAAATAATTTTATCCATCTATCTATTATTCTGTTCCGATCTATTACGAACCCGAGCTAGGGATGCCGCATTTGAAAAATTACACCCGGTGTCATCCAACACAACTGTCATACGAGAAAACTATTATGCCTCAAAATTATAATGCGATAAATCTATCATGCGAGCAAACTACCATGCGAGCTAGCTTCAATGCGAGAAAACTATCTTGCGGAAAAACTTTCCTGGGATGAATTTATCATGTGCAAAAACTATCATGCAATAAAACTATCATGCGAGAAAGCTGTCATGCGAAAAAACTGTCATGCGAAAAAACTATCATACGAGCGCAGCTTTTACTTTCCGCTTCTGCAAATCGTCCAGCACTTTTAACATCACCTTAAAGCGAGAATGGTAGTACTTTTGTATATATGACATAAAGTATTATAATGGAGCATGATTTTGTATTGCGAACGCTATCCTGGAGGTGGCGCTAAAATTAGCTCACAATTTTAGAGTGGAGACGGAGAGTAGGATAAGATACAAAACAAGTTGTAAAAAAGAGAATATTTTATTATTAAATTTAGCAGAGACAAATCTAGCAAGTACTGTCGCTATGCTTAAGATGTCGCCACAATCGTTCGTCTTTTTGATAGTACTTTTTATATGCAAAGGTAGTAAATAGGTTTTGTATAACGTGGTACGTGGTACGCGAAGAGTTCTTAAACCATTTGACAATGTTGCTAATCGTAAAATTAATTCATAATATGAAATGTCGTATCTGAACGGACCGCAAAAGATTATTTTTCGTCCATTCAAACTCAGGAGTCTCTGAGAGGTTAAATAGCATTGCAAAAAGATAGAGCTAGCTCGTGGTACTTATTTGAATTAGGGAGATGTTGAATGAAATATTCTAGCAGTTAAAGTTGAATAGTAGATGAACTGCAGTTCAGATTTTTGGTGAAATGCAGCACCTTACTCAGCTTCTAGATGAGCACACTCGAATACCAGATGTTCCTGGGAAAAACGCCCATACTCTCGATTTGATTCTTACTTCTTATCCTGATAAATATACCATAAAGGTTACCTCCCTCCATTCAGAACTGTGGACCATTGTGTAATATCTGCAAATTTCTCTTGTCCCATTCATCCAGTTAAAAAGAAGCATTCCACTAGGAATACGAGAAAGCCAACTGGAGCAGTCTAAAATAACTTTTTTTCGAATTCTTAACTGGTCACTATGTTTCCTCGATAGCGACGTTCATGCCAGTGCTGATATGTACTCCTGAAAAGCCAACCCAACTGTAGAAAATAGGAAAAAATATAAACGAGTCAGAAACCATTGGAAAGCTGTTAACTGTTATAAAAGGAACCGAATTCTTACATGACCAGAAATTAAGGAAAAAACTTCTGCATTGTCACAAATGCAGTAGAAATTTCTGGTAATTTGTCAAGAACGTACAAAATTCAGCTTCATCCTCGGTTCCAATGCTCATCGACAATGACAAACCGATAACTAGATAAGTAAATGTACTCGCAGTTTTCATGGCTTCAAGTCTGATCTTCACAAAATTAATGCTGTGTTCCCCAGGGCTCCGGTTAGTCTCCGAATCTCTTTCTCATTCTTATAAATGACGTCTTGTCTGAAACTCCAAATCCACTTAATTGTTTTGCCGACCATCTACTCTCAGCTTTTCATACTCGTTTTAGAATACACGTCGATTTCCTTCAGAGGTGGAATTGTATCGGTATCGTATGATTAGCTCATTTAACTCCAATCTTTACATAATTTTTAAATAAAGTATAAAAAATCTTGTGAAGTTTAATTCTTCAAAAACTCAATGCTGTCTTTTGTCGTTAAAGCAAAATGCTACCTCTATGTCGTTGTTCTTAAATGAGACTTGCATCGAAGAAACCGAAAAGTTCTCAGATCTCGGTGTATGTGTCAACTAAGATCTTAGTTGGAATGACTACATTCTCGAAACCGCTAAATGCTTAAGATTTATATATCGGTGTAAGAAATTGTTCACCTCCTCTGATCTGGCTACCATTTATAAGGCGTTTATACGTCCATAACTCGAGTATAACTCACATTTTGGACAGGTGCAGCCCATCACGAACGTGAAAAAAAGAAGTCGTGTCCCTAAGTAAATTGTACGAACTCGCATGGTGAGTAGTAAAGTGAACTTGAAACATCTAAAAAAAACTGACATAATCGCATTATGAAATAATATTATTAAGCTCTAATTTTATTTACAAACCCCGTTTGTTATCTTCGTTTTTACTGGTCAACAGGGCTACCCTTTATACGCACCCGGATGAATCCATTTTACCCTTCTGTTATGTTAATCCATTTAATCCAATAATATTTGAAGCTTCACAAGATTCAAAACTGATCAATTTACTTCATTATTTAATTTATCCGTCTACCCTCGTTCAAACCCTAAAAAGACCTTTTGACCTTAATACCTCACTAAGCCCAATTAACTTTCATCAAAGTATCCTTTCGAATTTCCATTACTTGAAATAGAAAAAAAAATAAAAGATTCCTTTGTTTGCTAATGCAAATGTCCATCAGGAGAAACTCTTTCAGGCATACTCAATTTGTTTCCTCAATGAAAGGAGCAAAAGCAAGGACATCTTCAGCATATTGCTGCACAAAAAGTCTTAAAAGAATCCTCTTCCTTCAAGCATCTCTATAACACACTCTATCTCTGTCGCTTTTTCTTTGTCTCCTGTTGCATTATGAAACACTTGTTATGCCACCAAAAGCAAATTCCAAAAAGTGGGGTACTTTGCCGTTGCATATCTTCAAAACCATTTTCTTTCTTTTTGCACAAACCTAAGGAGCTTCAACTTATAGAGTTACCTACGTACATCCATACATAGCTGGCAGAAGCTGAATGCAATTTTGGTTTATCCTTTGGAAGGACTGTTGTGTGACATAAGCTAATCCATATACACAGAGTCGAAAGATATACCTGAGGCGTTAACGATAACCAAAAGACGATACATAATCGTATAGCTTTAACTTGGGGGTGTGAAATGGAAATTTTTCACCCTACCAAAGGATAACACCCCAAGATTGTCTTTGCGGGATTGGACTGTTCTCTAAGTTGAATCGAGTTGACACACATAAGACTTGCATTATCATCATCATTTTACCATCTTCATCTTCATCGTTGTCGTAGTCGTCATCATCGTCAGGATCTAAGGAGTCTTATTGTGTTGTTTGAGTCATTTTGGCAATATTGTGCAAGGACAATCCTTTGGTGTCCTTGAGAGAAAAATATATAAAAGTGTTTATCAAAATAGTTTTATCTCTCAAAAATAAGAACTAAGAACTTGAGAGACTCTTGGTTCGAATGTTCTCTGTCTGTGTGTGCACAAATGCATATCTTATTCTCAAAGGATCTTAATTGCTAAGAAACCAATTTATTTTTCGTTTGTACAAAACCCAAGGATCTACAAATTGCATCGGTTGTTTTTTTTTTTTGAAAAGTACAAAAAAAACACTAGGTTTTGTATAGGGCTCATAATTCAATAAATTGCTTGTTACTGCAGGAATTCCTGCAGGAAACATTTAGGAACACAAACAAAACATAAAGTGGACGACTGAGTCGAATGTACACGCTTGGATGAGTACTTTAACTAATTTCTTCAGACTTAAGTATTCTTTTGAAAGCAAGTTGAACACTTACAAAAGACAAAAACATGTAGCATCAAGGATAACGAACGCCGCAAACATCAATTAGTTCTAGTCCTAGTCAAGAATTCAAAGTGGAAGCTTCTATAAGGGTGTTGTTAAGTGAGTGTCGTCAGTAGAATAGTTGTCAAAAACTTACTGTTGGGAAAGGTTTAAATTTTGGACTACTATGAATGTCGTAGAGAGGAACCAATCACTCAAATCTATAGTAAAATGATCAACCTAAGACAGAACTCTCAATCTGAGATTACATCTGAGATACATGTTCATTTTGTCAAAAATACGTGAAGACCAATATTTTGGAGTCCTCGCTGATTTGGCTGTTCATTTTACCTCCATAATTGGTTGGGGTCTATATTTTTCGCCTCCTTAATTAAGCATATATTTTTGACTATCCTTGTCACAAGGTGATGTCATCTTCAACTGATATCTATAGCAATAGCAAACACCGAAATAAATAAAGTGTTTTGGCACGGGTAGATTTCGGCAGCTTATGGCGGCCATGTTGTTTTAGTGACATCTGTCAAATCTGTTTAATATTCACTAACTGATGCCACATCACACTAGCAAGAAAAACACGTCCAAATCATAAAACTCTATTATCAAAATGAATGTTCGTAAGTGCAAATGGTGCGTCCATTTTACGGTAGACGTGTTACTTGAAGAGTTGACTGTGAAGAGAGTCAACTCTTGAACGTTTAGTGGCAGTTTGGTGATCAATCAGTTAACATTCGTATGGCAAAGGAACACAAGATCGGCCTAGAACATCGAACGGTCCATGAAAGTGTACAGCAAAACCCGAGGCAGCCGAATCCTGCCGTTGAAGAACTCGGCCACTCACAGACTTCGCCGGGAGTTGGGCCTGCACCCGTACAAGATCCAACTGACCCAGAAGTTCATAACCATATATAGGACTGTTTGTAAATAACTGGTCTTCGGAGTGCTTGGAAGAGGTCTCCAATTTTGGCCAAAGCGACGAGGCGCATTTTTGCTAAAACAGCCAGTAAAATTTCCGTATTTGGGATACGGGCCAGCGTCGCCATTGGTCCATACTTTTTGGAAAATGACGTTGGTGAGGCTGTCAACGTCAATTTCGAGCGCTGGAGAACCATGATATCCAATTCCCAAATTCAACCATATGGACTTAGACGACATGTGGTTCGAGTAGGATGACATAGCGGACGCCAGGATTGATATTTGGCATGCACGATTCGAGGAAAACCGAAAGGAAGACCTGTAACGGTCATATTCGAAGAACCAAATATATGCATGACCAAGAATTAGGGCAAAAAATACTACAACTTTCGAATAGTAGCAAACATTTTTGGACATTTGCAAAGAACATACGAAATGCTACTTCGTCGCCGGTTCCAACGCTCGTCTTCAATGACACCTCTTTTCCTTTTCTCAGCTCGTTAGAGAAGGCCAATTTACTTGCAGCACAGTTCCCTGTTAATTCGACGCTGCTAGAAAGTGTTATGACTCCTCCTGTACCTCAGAACGCAAACGATTTTATGGGACGAATCTTTTTTCGCACTAGTGCAGTTGCCAGAGTTCTAAAAGATCATGATATATACAAATCCGCTGGCCCGGATAGTATCCCTCCCATTGTTCTTAAGAGGTGTTCTTCAACGCTGCTAAAACCACTGCGTAAGCTTTTCCATCCGTCCTACTCTAATGGTCTCTTTCCAAATAGATGGAAAACAGCATACTCGTATGTCCAGCCTGTCCCTAAAAAAGTCGTATCTTCTTCACCCTCTAACTACCGACCAATTGCACTTACGTCACTTCTTTCCAAGGTCATGGAAACGCTGATTAATTTCCAGCTCAAGAAATATCTCGAATAACGAAAGCTTCTTAATGACCGGCAGTATGGCTTTCGTAGCAATAGGTCAACTGGTGATAGGATGGTATATTTTACCGAACCGTTGCACAAATCTTTACATCGTTTTGGAGAAAGTAAGATGATTGCACTTGATATTTCAAAACCATTTGATAGAGTTTGGCATCAAGCTCTCTTCTCGAAAATACGTGCATTTCATATTGATGAATCTCTTCTTCTACGGATTAGATATAAGTTTTATTGGATGGTTTGAAGTCTGAAGTCCATAAAATAAATGCTGGAGTGCCACAGGGCTCTGTTTTGTCTCCGAATCTCTTTTTAATATTTATCAATGATCTGTTTTCTGAAACTTCTAATCCATTAAACCGTTTCGCTGACGACAGTACCCTCAGCTTCTCATATTCGATTTCAGATTCACATCCATGTCCTTCGGATGTGGAACTGAAAGCATTGTCCAATGGGGAATCAATTCTCATGTTTGGGCAGGTGCTCCAATAACCCACTTGAGTCTTTTGGATAGGATTTGGATAGCACAGTGCTCTACTAAAATAGCCAGTTGCATTCCTCCCTAAAAAGAATTCAACCGTGATACTCGTACTTCTAGGAATACACATCAGTTTACTCTGGAGCCCAACTTCGGACGTACTGTCAAGTAAAGAGTTTCTTTTTTTAGCTGAACTATCCGAATGTAAAATGCTTTACCCGGCAATATTTTTCCCTTCCATTTCGATATTCAAAGGTTCAAAAACCAATGTGCATCGGCTTCTCTTTAACTCTTCCCTATTTTCCTGACGCTCGCACAGTGTTTAATTTAACATTTTAAGGGTATTAAAAACCCCTCGAGTGCGCGTGCTGTATAAAAAAAAAACAAAAACTGTCTCGCAGAGGTGACGTGAATTTGCCACCAGAGACTTTTTCTTGTAGGGTTTACTGATGTGAATTTATTTCAGTCCATCAATCAAGTTCAGTCGGATTTATGCGGAAGATTAGAATGTGTTCCGTCAGTTTTTATAACAGGTTTACTAAAAACTGCTATTTAGTTGGAAAAAATGGTTGTTTATAGAACGTCCCTATATCTTTTGTTTTCGATATTCTTAAGAATGATAAATCCAGTTTTAATCAATTTTTATATTCTTACTCGTAACTTGAGAGAAAGATTGAATAGTGTTTTGTATTCAAATTTTGCAAACATTTAAAATATTTTTTGAAATCTCAAAAATTGAAAAACCACTTGTTCGATTTACGAGTATTTTAACTTGATAGCTTTCTGTTTTTAATACTATCTTAACGATGTACAAATAAGGAATAAAAATGATCGAAGTGCAGAACCAACGTTTAACGTCTTTTGCGTAATGTTGCGTTCGATTTTTTTTGTTAAATATGTAACTCGCCCTTATGTCTTGTCTCCATTTTACTTTTTTTTCAATCGGTTAATATCGATATTGTTTTCGATTATCGAATTCTTCAGCATTGAAACCGTTTCTATTCATGAGGGGGTGAAAATATTATACCCACAAGTTAGAAGCGTATCGCATTTACGAGATAACAATATCTTGAATCTGAAATGCAACCCCAAATCGAAGCATGATTGTTAGTTTTACTGTGTGGTTATTGAAAAGTGTATACACACTTCAATGGGTTTATTGAAATAAAAAGAAAAAATAACCAACAAAAACACAAGGACGAGAAGGAAAATAATGCAAACTATGTTTGTAGAGGTAGAGGTTGTATTTGTGGATTTAACTTGGTATACAATTCTCAGATAGAATTTCTTGTCTTAGTTTGAAGTATTTGGAGATGCGGACAGGACAGGACTCCTATTACATTTGCTTGAATTAATTCACAAGAATTGAATGTCTGAAGTCGATTTTGATTTTTGATGTCTGCTTTTTGATGTGGCACAATGAATAGTTACTATCTATTAGTTTGTAGAGGATATTTCCATATTTGATATTGCATTTTCTTCTTAAAATAATACACCTTGCATTAAGAAGCTTTAATTTATTTTTCCAACCATTAGGAAATGCGGGATCACATTCAGCGCAAATGCAAAGCATGTGAAAGTACATCTAGCTCTAGATGGGGACACAACATTACCTTAAGAGCATCTAATATAGCTTCGGATGGGGTACACTACTTCACAGTGAAATAACACACACCCCCCCCCCTCCCACACCAATATTCATTAATCCAGCATATCAATATTAAATCATTTATTTTATAATTCTGAACATACTTAACCCTCTAACGGGCAAAATAGTAAAAATAGTCGAATCAAGTTGATAATTTTTCAGTTAGATATATCGGGTTTTTCAATAAGAGCGCTACAAAAGTTTTTTTAAATAAAACAAAAACGGTTTTGGATATCAATGAAATTTTTATTCCTGTGAAAGTACGTTTGATGCCATTACGTATGGAACTCGATTTCTTTTGCATGGCCACCACGGGCACCCTTGCAGAAGTCCAGACGCTCAACCCAATTTTCGACGGTTTTCAAGCATAAATCGGCCGATACTGCTGCAATTTCACGTTCGATATTCTTACGAAGTTCATCAATCGTCGCTGGCTTGTTGGCATAGACCATAGACTTGACGTAGCCCCACAGGAAATAGTCTAACGGCGTCAAATCGCCGAGGCCGCCAAGCGACTGGACCATTTCTTGAGATAACATGTTCTCCAAACTTGGTTTCCAATAAATTGATTGTGACATTCACTGTTTGGCTTGTGGCGCCGCCGTCCTGTTGGAACCACATGTCCTCCAAGTCCATATAATCCAATTGGGGCCAAAAATATTCGGTTATCATTGAACGGTAGCGATCCCCATTCACAGTAACGTGCCGGTCTTGATCATCACGGAAGAAGTACGGCCCAATGACGCCGCCGCCGGCCCATAAACCACACCAAACCGTAATTTTTTCGGGATGCAATGATGACTCATGGACTACGTGTGGATTGCTGCCTGACCAATACCGCATATTTTGTTTATTGACGAAGCCATTCAGCCAGAAATGAGCCTCATCGCTAAAGATGATTTTTCGATGAAAATCCGAATCATTTTCAAGTTGTTGCTCAGCCCAATTCACGAACATACGACGCTTCTGGTAGTCAAGCGGCTTGAGTTCTTGCGTCAATTTAATCTTGTAAGGATGTAGGCCAAGATCTTTTCGCAAAATTCGCCACAACGACGTCACAGAGATGCCCAACGCTTGAGAACGACGTGTGAGAGACACATTTGGGCTTTCTGCAACTGAAGCCTCAGCGGCAGCAATATTCTCGACACTACGGGCACTTCTTTATCTCACTGGTACGGGAACATTTTGTACTGTTCCTGTAGATTCAAATTTTTCCACTAGACGCTCAATTGTTGATCTGCTAGGACGATTATGACGACCATAAATTGGAGGTAGCGCTCTTAACGTTGAGGCCACTGACTCCGAATTTCGGTAGTAAATTTTAATAATTTCGACTCGTTGTTGGCTCGTATATCTTTCCATCATGAAATGGCAAACGTTACTGAAGAGAAATGTCAAAAGAGCGGCAAGAAATATGGCGTCGTTTGCTGTCCCTGTCGCTCTACTTTTGTAGCGTCCCTGTTGAAAAACCCTTTAGTTGTACCCTTTGGCATAATGGTTAGTGCCCTGGACTGTCATGCGGAAGGTCTCGAGTTCGATTCTCAGCCGCTGCAAAAAAGTTTTTCAGAGGTGTACTGCCTCTTGCGAGGAATTGACAAATCCTCTAAGAATATATATCTTGTCATGGAAAGTGCTGCTCATCGCTCATCAGCCTTTCGGGATCGGCAGAAAATTGTAGGTCCCTCCGTTCCTGGTCAGGAACACACAGGAATCGTTGAGAGTTGTAACTTGTAAGTCACTAAGTCCTGATTCACTTTGAGCTATTGCACCACCAAATTTATTTATTTATTATAGATATAGGTAGGTAAAAGTAGGTAATTTTTTTATCCAGATTGACCGCCAGGTGAGAATTATGGTAGGCCCACTCAAGACGGTCTTGTCGGTTTGCGTGTAAAAAAACTTCTTTGATGGGATTATTTTTAATCCAACATTTCTTATTAACAAACAACAAAAACATTACTATAAAATTTTTATTTTGTATGGTCATAGTCCCAATATTTTTTAGATGTACAGCACATATGAAGTTTCCATTTGGAACATACTTCTTGTGTGTCAGACTTTTTGCAGTGTTTACACCTTTTCTTTTCGATTCTATCAACCGAAATCGGAAAATTATTTTCGCCATTGAAACGAACATCAGCAACTGGATGAACAGCTCATTTCCAACACTTAATGTGCTTGTAACTGCACTCTATGAGCTGATGATGGTCGTCTTACATGTCGTTTTTTTTTAAGGAAACAAACTCAGCTGCTACTCGTATTTCCTCACGAAATTATGGAAGCTGCAGAAGGTGTTTTTCTTTAGACAAATTATTCTGTTTTTCGACATGGATTCTTTTGTATAAAACGTATGGGTTCGTTGCGGCCATATCAATAAAATAGTAAAAGAGCCTCGTCATGATGTTTCGGCTCATAGCTCGAATATGATACCGACCTATAAGTCCATCCATGAGGTGAACTCCACCCATATGAGCATTATATTCCCGGATGATTTGGGGGCAGTATATTTCGATGAAATTTTCTGCTTTCTGTCATATCGAGCTGCCTTTCTTTCAAATGATACGTACATAGGTGGATGCCAAACGTACAAACTTGTTCTCCTTCCATAAGACCGTATTCACATCCACTCCATCGATTGATGTCCTATATTCTATGGAATATCCTTTGCTTTCCTTACTTACTTGATAGTCGGACGACAGCCCACACTCTGGAGTACGATTAGCTTATATAACGAGTGATTTTTTAGGAACTATCGGAAATTAAAAAAAAAAAAAAAAATCAGAAAAAATATTTGAATCGATAGTACGGTCGATATAATTTAATGTTTGAAGATTATTTCCATTGAACAGCGCTTTCCACTCTTTAATCGTTAAACAATTAAATTACGATAATCTCTTTAAGAAGCTTAGAAAGTCTTGAGAGTTAAAAATAACTGGTACCATATTTTATTCATGCAAAATGTCAATTATATTGTTAACCAAAGACGAAAATTTAATAAAATATCCTCGAATTTCACACTAGTTGTAACAATATCCCCTTCCCCTCCTCTCCACCTTAAAATAGCCCCGCAAACTTTTGAAACTTTTTAGTTGTGTTCAAAAACTCATCTTGACAATTTTCAACGCATCAACCTCATTATCATTATGCAATTCAACTTTGCCTACCTTCACCGCAATTACTCATTCCTAATCGGAGTGCCCTCTTATTAACTCACTGATGTAGCAAGCAAGACCCAGTGCATTAATATTCCCCAAACGTTCGTTTGCGTTGTTTTCTATCTGAAGTTCTCACACACACACAATTCGTGGTGTCAGATCCTGGCTGTTGCATTGCCTGCAAACTGCAACCATTAACATTGTCCTTATCGTGCATGCAAGTAGTGTGCAACTCGTATTATCCACACCGCTAAATGCGAACAGTTGATGGCGGAATTAAGAATAGTTTCTTGTTTATCTTTCAGCTAAAACTTGCTCTCAGACCCCCAAACCCCAGGCCCGTTTTGTCGTCTTAACAAAACCCTTCGTTTCTACCTTAATTGCATTTTGTATAATGTGCACCTTCTGTTGCGTGCTCCAATTTTCTAATTAATAAGGATGTCCTTTGTTTCATTTTCTCGCTCTCATTTTCTCTTTCTTTTGCCTTGGTGGAGGATTCTGCACTTGATTTTGCTTTTTATGCGTCACGGACTAAACGCTCCACATAAATAAAATAGAATTTATGTACTTCCCCACAAGATGGGGGGAATTTTTATTTTCAATCCATCCGCAAGTAATTTGAATCTGCGAGCTGCGACAGTGGTTGCTTACATTAATTTCGATGCATAGAAATATGTCGTTAAGGTAGTTAAGGAACACTAGGTTGTTTTCCAATTTACCCTATGAATTAAATTTTACTCAAAAACAGCTGCGAGGATTTTCTTGAAATTTGTTAATGCACTTAAATATCTCAGACCCATTGTGAATAAATTATAGCATATACTTAAGCTTGATTTTGCAGGTACTAATCATTTGAAACTTAAACTATTTAGTTAAAGATGGCTTCTAGCAATCGCAATTAAAAAATAGTAAAATCTGGGCTTACACAGTTTTAGCTTAACTTTCCAGCTTAAACGTGGATTTAGTATATGACGTGAAGTTTCTTCCATTTTTCCGTCCAGACATACTCCTGTTTTCCTCTCGCCTAAGATTTAATATAGCGTTAAGTATTTTTCAAGTAAAATATTTGTCAATGGAACCAAGTTAAATGTTACTTAAACTTGTGTAATGTAAATTTTCAAAATAGCTCTACTGTTGAATTTACCGCTAAATAACTTCAGATATTATATTCCAAACGATTTTTGGCAATTTATGTTTCGCATAATTTTTTCCCAAAATTCTTCAATTTTCAAACTGATCTTGTATTTATGAAAACAAAAATCTAATTAGTTCTAATAGTTTTCAGAACTCCAATAATAATTTGTATACCAAAATTTAGACCATTCGACTACTCGATTTTTAGAACTTAACCACTTAGAAATTAATTCAACAACTAGAACCCAAGTTATATAGGCGAAAGATCAAAGCTGATCCCTGGTGTGCCTTTGACTATTTTAAGGGGATACCATTTTTGTACTCTAACTTACTAATTAGTTTTACAGATTAAGTTGTTGCTAAGGGAAATTATTCTTACTAACTCGACATAATGGACTGAATCTAGACCCCAAACAACAAGCCCCTTTATAGTAACCTCAGTCCATAGCAAGCTGTTTCCTGTTTCATACGTCAAATTGTCTTAGATCTCCCGGCAATCGCTAGCATCATTTGAAGTCTTTCTCTTCTGCCCTGGGGCCCTATTTTGTATTACGAAACGAGCGGCATGTCAACGATACTGAGGAATACGATAGTCACGACAAAGAGCGATTAAGTAAAACGAAAAAGGCGTACAAAAGATGTTGCCAAGCTTACCCGAAAAAAACATTTTTTTTGAAGCGCAACCAACTTCTCGACTAATAGGAATGTCAAAAATTGACATAAACATTATCACATTTCAACGATAACGAAGTAATTTCAAAGATAATCGTTTTACAAAATACGGCCTCTGGGGTTAAAAGAAGTTTGGGATGATCTTCAGTTACTGGGATCAAAAATCGTCGGAAGTATTTTCCTCTCAAATTAGCCAAGTGTGTCCTATCTTTAAGAAAGCCTATGCCTCAGAACTACAAGGTGTCGCAAAAGCTGTCACCCTTTAGGAAGATGCTTTAATTATTTACAAATGGCGGCAAATATCCATTCTACTTTGGCATTTGTAAAGCAAATAGATACCAAATACTCGTTCACGTCAATAATTATTTCGATTTTTTTGGCGGAATAATTTTTCGGTGGTATTGGCACAGCATGAATTTCGGCGGAAATTTTTCGGTCGTCCGATTGGGCAAACACTATTTCTTTTAGCAGCTCGCCTTGAAGTCTGTGACACCACGACGAGATGTTGCCAGATCTGGCCAGCCCGGAGCGACTGTTCTACTGAGAATATTGCAGTTATGGTTGAGGAGCACCAGATGGCACTGAAGTATCGACCAGATGATGTGCCATGCAATTGGGTGATTGGCGGTCTGCACGAGCTGTAAGCCGTTGACCGTTTAACGCGAGTAACCTAGTCTGAAGTCATGATGAATCTTGACACTAGGTAGACAACTTTTCATTTCCATCTGTGGATATGTAAATAAGGAAAATTCACGGAATATCTGCGTATAACAGGCGAAGAGCTATTACACTCGCTCAAAGTTACTTTTGATTGTACATAGTCCTCTTGGCCAAACGACTATTGTGGAGGGCAAGAAGCTCTACAGAGCAATGCTCAACAACTTTATCTTTCCTCAATAGGATGAATTAGAACTGAAGGACATGTCGTTCTAACAGGATAAAGCAACGAAGTTTCCTTCAACAGTAAAAATGAAAATTCTGAGGGCTGCATTTCGGGGTCGTCTTATCTCTTGTTTTGGCAATTTGCACTGGCTGGCTAGAACGCCCGATTTAATAGTTCCAGACATCTGTTTGAATTTGTTTTTTAGTTTTTGAGGTTTTCAAGAGTATATTTCGATACGTCTCAGATTAGTCAAGCTTAAACAAAGGGAATATCTATCAAGAATTGGAGGACCTTTCGCCAGAAGTTCTGGGAAAAGTGATGGGAAATACTTAGCCCATATAATTTCCTCAAATATACATAATCCAAAAACAGAACCGAAGTTTTTCATCCATAAAAAAAAAATTAAAGCTTAAAAATAATATCGGGTGACAACTTTTCCGCCACCTTTTATACTTAAGTATAACTAGGGTAATTATGTTTTATAAAGAAACCCTTAAATTACTCGAGTGCAGGGCTTCGCAACGTATATTCTTTCTTAGCCAAACGAATCAGCTATTCTTTGTTTTCCCTTGTATCATTTTCTGAGTTGAAAGCTCAGCTTAGGTTGCCCTAATTGTTATGGTTATCTATAGTAACATTCTGTCCATGTCAGATATCAGTCTTGTGTGCCCTTTCTTGATGACAGCACTAAATCCTTCCTCTTACCCTTCCCATTACTACACTACCATCATCCTGGGGACCACAATGGACCAATTGAGTTCCGAGTGAAGTTATACGGCTTGCCGCATCATCAGTTGGTTTTGAACTCTTTTTTCAAAAACGATGTTAACAGTTCATTAGCTTGCCTAAAGCCTTTTCGACATTTAAGGTAGCGGTGAGTTCTTGCGGTCATGTATAAAGAAGGTGGGTGTCAAATTTGCCATAATGTCAAATTTGAATATATAGACGCTGGCTGGATTCTCCTGGCCCAAAGCTACACACCTATCCGATAGTTGACGAAATAATTCCAGTGATCACATAATACGGCAGAAAAGATTGTATATGAAGATGACGATTTAGCTGACGAATTTTCTCAATTATATTTTGCGGGTGAGTTGGTTTATACACATCGAAGTAAGTCATTGCTTACCGTTTTAAATGGCTTGACAGAAATTCAGTAATTAAGCTCCAGCAGCTTAATTTGATTTAAATTTAGGAATCAGCTTTTTAAACTAGGTCGAGTGGAATTAATTTTGGTAGAATGATGGAAGAATATTTTTTGAAGAATAAAGATGAAGAACATATACATGTTGGGCATGGTTCTTACTTCACAATTTTTCCAAGTTCCGAATGAAATATTAAAAAAATTCGTCTAGGTTTCTTTTTTAATTATAGATTCTTTATTTACTTGTTGAGGTTTGAATGTATAATTTTCTACTATGACGGAGCAGCAACGACCGTTTTACAAGAGGTTTAAAAAAGAACTCATTATACGTTAAATGTTTAAAGCGAAACTGAATTTCATGGAAGGGACGCCACAGTACGTGGGACGTCTAGTACAAAATTCCGGACATTGGGTGATTTTTTGTTTTTATTCTTGGAAATATTTTTTGTTTGATATGCATAGAAAATTGTCGCCTCTTTTATATATATAGTACCCCTTAGCATAATGGTTAGTGCGTTGGACTATCATGCGGAAGGTCTCGAGTTCGATTCTCAGCCGCTGCAAGAAAATTTTTTTCAGGGGTGTACTGCCTCTTGCGAGGAATTGATAAATTCTCCAAGAGTATCTCTTGTCATGGAAAATGCTGCTCATTAGCCGTTCGGAATCGGCAGAAAATTGTAGGTCCCCTCCGTTCCCTGGTAACATGCATACAGGAATGGTTGAGAGTTGTAAGTCACTAGGTCATTGTTCACTCCGAGCTGTTGCACCACCAAATTTAATTTTAAATTTATTTATATATAAAACAGTTTTTTTTTTATGTAGACTCTTTAATTTTCAAATAATAAGGACTCAAAGATGCAGTATTTTTAAAACCAACAAAAAAAATGGAATTTTAACGCATTTTTGTAACTTGTTTTTCTCAGACCGTTTTTATGTTTTATTTTCGAACTAAATTTTGTAGGCATGCAATTGGCTCACTTTAGCTTTAACAATTAAAAAAAATTATTAAAACAAAGTTGTTTTAGCTTTAAAAAAAAACTCTTTTTGTGAGTATTTGAAAAAATTCTAATTTCAGGTTTGAAGATGATTTTAAAAAAATGCTCGGGTTTTGGGTAGTCTTAAATGAATTTTGTACTTATTTGGAGTCATATTTTCAAAAAATTGGATCCGACCGCATCCGACCCCGCTCCTTGTAGGGTTTTTAAAAATCTCCCCTAGAGCTGAGAATGCGACCCAGTCGTGCATTTTATTTCTTTAGGTTATCATTATTTGTTATTGTTATAGACTAAATGGCAAAAAAGTATGGCTCTCTTTTAACGGTTATTTGTTCTCTTAATTAAAAAAAAAAGTAATCATGTGATTTTATAGTAATGAATGCCTTTTTTGTTTGGTTTTTTTTAACAAAGCGATCGTCTAGTACACAAATAATTTTGAAGCCTTCTACTAAGTGGAAATGGTTGCCATTACTTACGAAGACTTTTTCAAAGTCTTAAACGCTAAGGGGTTTACCTAAGTGACTATAAATATTGTTATCTAAACAGCAGTAAATTCTGTGGAAAAAAATTGGACTTGTTTGAATTTTTTCGCAAGTTTTGTTTGAAGCTGAAAAATAGATTTGTAGAATGCAGTTACAAAAAAAATCTAATTTTAAAACTGTATAAAACGTGGCTTGCAAAGGGAATTCAACACATTAACCTTTATAAGAAAACCACTCCCATATATCGCTAACAACACTAATGAACAGTTTGAAAACTTCAGTGAGCGACAAAACAGGCGTAATTCGCAAGCTTTACGTCAAAGTACAGGGAGCACGATTTTTCTTTTTGCAGAAAAAATTAATCTGAAAAGTGAAGTTAAGCTTGATGCTTCAAAAGTAATAGATTTTTTAATAAAATACCATGAAAAAGCAAAAGACATTTTGTTTGTACATATATTAGCAAGAAAAATGGGTGTTCAATATAAATAACATTCAAATAAAATTGTGAACGATGTCTCGAAATACATATTCAAAAAAAAAAGTGCAAAAATGCACATCATACTCTTGTAATATAAATTAAGAGCAATATATATTAATTTTTTCCTCCATAAAATTAATTTTACTCGTATTTGCCTAAAGGTATAAAATTTGGCAAATTCTCAGGGGTTTTGTTAAAATTTTTTTAAGGGAAAATTGCTTATTTTTTTCAGATTTTTTGAAATAAAGTATGAAACTATAATTTTTCAAGTGCAAAATAGTGAATACGTTTCAAAAACCATCCATTATTTCAAAAGTTACAGCCCGATGACCACTTTTTCACGTTTTCGTTGCACTATGCGCCCGTCTCCCATTCGCCTGTCTTTCGTTCGTTCGTTCGTTCGTTAGTATGTGTATTGTCAGTGCTGTTTGTCTGGTACACACAGTCAGTGCTGTCTGTCGAGTTCGTCCTCGTTCGCTTCTCCATCCCACATACATGTTTGAAACGTCGTTACTACATATACATCTTTAAGTTAACCTATAGCCCGCATATATGCTAGATCTTCCATCATTTTAAACCAAAAAAAGGTCCCATACAAAATTAACAACTTTTGAATTAATCCTGGTCTTCCATGTCTAGGTGGAATAGTACAATCTACCTGACAGCAGGATTCATCATATCGCTGCTCGCTCTTATCGGCTTTGGTTTGGGCCCTGAGACCTTCAGAGGTGTTTTTTTAGGTTTTCTATAACTTCCGACTTTATTTCTACCATGAAATCTCTTTCGATCGTGTGATCCCATATTTCTTTATTTTTTTCTTGTGGGAAGTCAATGATCTTCTTCTCTTGCGCTGACATAGCCTTACTTCGTTTGCTTTAATGTTTGACTGAATGTGCTGGTATTCATCTTCAAAGGGTTTCGTGGCAATCCCCGTAAGTCAGGGGCTTTTTGGCAATGTAGCTACTCAAAACATGTTGCTAGTGCCATAGATAGCCCAGATATGTAGCTCACAGCATACTTAACTTCTTCAGAATCAGCTTACTCAAAGTAGTAACAGAAATACGCCTATTTTGTGTTTCGCAAGAAACTTAAAATCATAGGGTAGGTGGTAAACTTGTACTTTCGACAACAGAACTTTCAGATTTAAGGATATTGCCGAGTACACTTCTCATTCGCCTTGATGCAGGGCAAGAAGAAATGTAAATTCCATTCAACAGTGTCATGGATTTATTTTTTTTTGTTGGTATGAAAGGATCTTAAAATTCTTCTACTATTTTATTTTTTAGATACAGTTGGAATGTATGTACCTATTCTACAGACAGAAGGAAATACATACTTTATAAACTAAGTTTGAAAAGAGAAAGAAGACGCAATCTAGCTTAAGGTGGTTTTATAACTTTGCATTTAATTTATTGCTTTGTTTTGTGTAACCATCTGTTTTTCTTTTTCACCATAACCTACCCTGATTTTTAAAGGACATCTTTTCAGGTATTTTATATCTTTGCAATTGTTCTTCATGTGGGTTAAGTCACATTAGTGTGTAGGAGTAAGATAAAACTCAGATATAGACTACAGCAAATACGATTCAAGACGATGAGTTACAGTAAACAATCAAGTTGGAACAATGGACAAACAAAAAATTAAGCTGAAAGCATCTATTTCAGTTTTAGTGATGAGATTTTCGTGGGAAGGTTTTTGGGGACTATGCTAGGTATAGCACTTAATTTTATGGGAATATCTTAGAGCTCAAGGGATGAGCGAATCATGGAAAAGTAAAAAAAAAAACAAAAGTTCATTTATTGTTTGGAAAAAGGTCCTTTCAAAAGTTAATGGGTCTGTGAAGAAAAAATATATGGAAGGCTCCCAAAATGAAAATGTAAGCTTATCTTTTTATTGTTCATCACTTGGTCTGCATGTTGTCAAGACTTGTTTTTATATTTCCGCGAGCTCAGGCGGATATGACACCTCTTAACATATCCTTTTACTATGCGAGCTGTCAGAAGTTGAAGTTAAATAGGTTCCCATGTAAAGGGTGGGCCAAATACAAGTTTATTTTTAAAAATGCAATAAAATGATCAAAAATATATGTTTTTCATGTATTATGGCTTTATTAGTAAGAGCAAACATTCCCATTGATTATGGAATATTACATTGTTCAAGTAGCTGCCTCGACTGGCAGTAGTAGTGCATTCTATCACCAAGCGAATAATCCGAGATCTTTGAGCAGAATGCTCCTCAGGCTAGTGTGTGAATCGTGGAACTGTTGGAATCGATGGCGAGTTGATGTTCGTGAATTAAATCTCGAATTTCCGACTATAACAACAGCCACAGTCTCGTCTGTGTGCACCGTACGACGGCGTTGTCCAGTCTTACTAACTTATTGTACAAACATATGCGTACAGCAGTCGCTTCGTTTCGGCCAGCTACACAGCTATACTTTGGAAATAAGTTTTCAAAATTGCCCAGTGTTGTTCAAGCGCAAAGCGACTCATTTCGTTCCGCGGAGGTATGATACTGACTTTCTGTCAAGATTTCGAGCGGGAAACAGCTGCTGTCTGTGTCAAAATAACCAATGATTTAAAAAGAAACCACTAGATGGCACATCCGTACATTAGTTTTTTGTAACAGAATCCTGCAACGGAAGTACAAAATTGTTGTGGACATTCATTCCACATTCGTTTACTATGGACATGAATAGAATCTCTGTACTTAACTGTACGTCCGATATTATGGCATTAACGTCAGAGTGAATATAAGGACAGATTTGGTTTTAGTGAGAAATCCAGTTCAACATTATTCTTAAGAATTACTTACAGAAAAAAATTGACAATCTTAACTTCTTTTTATAAAATAAATTTTTTGACCGATTTGGATGAGATAGATGACATATATATGTAAAATTTTTCTTCTTCTTCTGTCGGAGCTATTATGATCGGACAGGAATAAAATCTCTCCCAATTGTCTACTTACACTTGAGATCCGCGTCTCGGGTTCGCCCGGCTTATTAGATCTTAGGCTAAGTAAATCCTTGACATGATGATAAGTGCGTTGGATTGTCATGCATAGAGGGTCTTGGGTTCGATTCTTAGCCGCTGCAAATATGTTTTCAAGGCTGTACCACTCTTGCGAGGAATTGACAAATCCTCCAGAAGTATCTCTTGGTCATTAGAAGTGCTACTTATTCATCATCATCATCATCATCGGCTCGACAACCGGGTTCTGGCCCTGGCCTCTTTCAACAAGTCTCTCCACCTATCCCGGTCTCGAGCCGACGCCATCCAGTTGCGCACCCCAAGGTTTCGGGCGTCCTGGTCTACGCCATCTCTGCTGCGCAAGCATGGTCTACCGCGCTGTCGTCTATCATAGAATGTACCACAAAGAATTTTCCGAACAGGTTCCTCTTCGCTCATGCGAGCTAGGTGCCCTGCCCACCGGAGTCTACCGAGCTCAATTTTTGTCACGATATCTGCTTCAAGGTAGATTGCGTACAATTCATGATTGTACAGTCTCCGGGATCGTCCTTCCTCACATATGGGGCCAACAATTCTCCTTAAGACTTTTCTCTCGAACGCAGCCATGGTCCTGTACAGCAGCAGTTTTGAAGTTATGGTGAGATTTCTGGATTTGAAGAGTTTTGACAGACTATAGTAGGCTCTGTTGGATTTGAGAAGCCACCAGCGTATTTCTTCTTTTATATTGTTATCGGCTGCTACTATTGACCTAAGGTATTTAAAAGATTGCACCACTTCAAATTCGTGCTCCGCTACCTTGATCGTTTGAACAACTGTTCCTCTCGCATTCGACGCCACATGTACTTTTTTTTACCTTCACTAATGTGCAGCCCCAGATTTTGTGCCGCCTGCTCGATCTGGATGAAGATATCGTGTACAGCTTGTTCGTTTCTTCCGATGATGTCGATGTCGTCTGCGTAAGCCAGTAACTGGTATTGTTGACGATGGTCCCTCTTGTTGCCGTACCAGAGTCACGGATTGCTTTCTCCAACGCCAGGTTGAAGAGGAGGCAGGCCAAACCGTCCCCTTGTCGGAGTCCATTAAAGATGTTGATTGGTCTGGATAGCAATCCGGCTATTTTTACTTGACTTGTTACGTTGGTCATGGTCAATAGACTGGGCCAAAAAAATTGACTATTTTTTTTTTGAAAGATATATCGAGAATATCATTCAGAATGACAAAAAAAAATTTTCGTAAAAGTTTGAGCCCTTAATATCAATTTTAAGAGGGCTATCATCGCTAATTTTGATTTTTAGTCATAATTTCATGTTTTGCGTCAGAACTGACAAAACATTGAAGTAAAAAAAATTCATTTTGACTTACTTACTTTTATATAAAATTAAATTCCCTACAAAAAAGGTCTAATTGAAAATTTTCGTCAGACAAGCCGTTTTTGAGTAATTAAGCTTAATAAATTGTTATTTTTCGTTAGTTACAAAATTCCAAATTAAAAAAGTAAAATCGAAGAAAAATAACAATTTATTAAGCTTAATTACTCAAAAACGGCTTGTCTGACGAAAATTTTCAATGACTTTTCAATTTCGAATGACTTTTCAAAATCAACCAACTTAGAAGACTCCTAACGAATCACAATGTTTGTCCATTATGATTCTAAGAATTTGAATTGCACCTATGGTTGCCTTACTTGTGACAAACTTTAGCAGTGTTCTACTTCAGCTAATCAAAAGCTTATTATCACAGATTCGAGTATCACCAAGCCCTTTGTGCACTGGAATAAATAAGATTCTCCTCATTTTTGAAGCTTGGTGACGAGAATCATGGGGTGGGCATTTTTTGCAGCTACCTATACATGATGCCCGTACACTTTGCTCGATGTTGGGTTCACGATTTCTTCGCTTCCATTTTGGAGCTTCTGAATTCCAATTTAACGCGAGCATATGAAACGTATTATTTAGGGGAAGCCTTGACCAAGCTTAGAAAATCAGTTTCTATTTTCTTTATATTTATTTAATCCGTTAAAGTACTAACGTTACAAAACTTAAAACTAGATAACATTACAAATATGAATTTACTTACAATTATGTATTAAAAAAGTTTTCTTTAAATTTACTACATTTTAAATTGTCATTAACTGAAGAAATTAAAAAATTATACTTATTGAAAACTGAAATCAATTGATTTAAGGGACTGTTCATACCATAGTTTGTTCTGCTAAAGTTAGGATATAGAGACCGTTGATTTCTCAAGCTAGCTTGACTAAAACTAAAATTCAAGCGGCACAGAGCTGATGGAGATATTATTGATCCGTTGACTAATTTTATAATATAACATAGTTGTAGATATTGTCTATGTTTTGAGAGTAAAGGGAGATTTATTAAGATGAGTCTATTGTTATAGGGGGGCAGAGTCGATCTTTGTGACCAAGGAAGAAAACGAAGACAGAATCGTAAGAATCTCCTTTGGATTCCCTCAAGTCTGTTAATATGAACTGAATAGTATGGCGCCCAGACTACACAGCCATATTCGAGTACTGGTCTGACAAAAGATATGTAGAGAAGCTTAAGAACGTAAGGATCCACGAAGTCACGGGAGAATCTTTTTATAAATCCTAAAGTTTTATTAGCTTTTTTAATAATAAAGTTAATGTGATTAATAAATGTTAAATTAGAATCTAGAATAATCCCTAGATCGGAAAAAACGGACACTCTACATAATGTAAAAGAATCTAACATATAGTTGTAAGTTAACACATTTTTTTTGCGCGTAAAACACATTGTTTTACACTTGTCAATATTTAACAAAAGACGGTTAGTATTGCACCATTCCCTGAACCTATAAATGTCTTCTTGAAGTTGTTCACAGTCGCTGATGGAGGCTATTCTTTTAAAAATTTTGATATCATCGGCATAGATAAGCACAGATGAATTTTTTATAATTGATGTCAAGTCATTGATATATAGAACAAATAGTAATGGGCCTAGATGGCTCCCTTGTGGAACACCTGAGTTGACCAAAAATTGATCAGAACGCTCATTACGAAAAGTAACACTATACCTCCTGTTTTTTAAATAAGATGATATCCAGACTAGAAAGTTTTCATTGAACCCTAAGCCAATTAGTTTATTAATTAGAGTTTTGTGACAAAGCTTATCAAAGGCTTTGCTAAAATCAGTAAATACACAATCCACCTGTTTTCGATCTTCAAAGGAATCGATACAAAAAGAGGTAAAGTCAAACAGATTTGTAACAGTCGACTTCTTTTGGACAAAACCATGTTGGCTATCACAAATAATAGATTTACAGTTAAAAGATAAGACGTTACAGATAATGGATTCAAATAATTTGGGAATTACAGACAATTTAGCAATAGGGCGATAGTTAGTTATATCGTTTTTTGACCCTTTTTTATGGATGGGTATAATGAAAGCACTTTTCCACATAGAAGGAAATATTGAAGAATTTAAAGATTCATTAAATAGAACATATAGGGGATAGGATAAATAAGATACACATTTCTTTAATACACTAGATGGTACGCCATCAGGACCAGGGCTAAAACAATCGTCGAGTTTCAAAATATTCTGAACAATAGATTCTTCACAAATAGAGAAGTTAATTGTGTTAAGGTGTGAAAAAATAGGGAGGGAAGGTGAAAAATCAGAGGGTTCGTGAGAACCAGACTCTACAAATGCATCTTTAAAAAAATTAGCAAACATATTAGATATTTCTCCAGAATCATGACTGGTTACGTTATTAAAAGACATAGAGTTGGGGTAGCCGTCAATTTTTCTTTTACTACTCACGAAGTTCCAGAAATTTTTAGGATTTCGTTTTAGATCATTTTCGATTTTTAAAATGTAATCGGAATATAAAATATTAGAGTAGTCAGAAAACATAGACTTCAGATCGGAGTAAGCGATATAATCTTCATCAGCTCTGGATTTGGAATATTTCAACCATGCTTTGTTTCTTCTATTTTTTAGATTTTTAAGCTCAGTATTAAACCATGGTGGATTTTGAGATCTACTGCAAGATTTACGTAGTGGAGTTGTTTCATAAAAACATTTAAAAAGGATATCATAAAATTTTAAACACATTTCGTTAATATTACAATTAAAAAAAACTTGATTCCAGTTAACATTACACAACAAATTAAATAATTGATCAAAATTACATTTTTTAAAGTTGAACTCAAGATTTTCATTTGATTTGTCAAAGTCATTGCACAGGCTAATGTTTAATGATATATCTAGAGCTGGGTGGTGCCGGTCTTCTTTTAATAGTATGATATCAGCAGGGGTTACAGATGTATCCGAATTTATAGTGTTCGAGAAAAAAACTAAGTCCAAAATATTGTTGAAACTGTTGAGAACCCCATTAAATTGACTAAGTCCACACGAGGCCAAACCATCAATTATTGAGAACTCATTAGCTGTGGAAGGGTTCGAAGGAGATACGATGTTGAAGTCTGAAGATATTTTCCATCGCAAGTTTGGGAGATTAAAATCGCCTAATATCAAGAGCTCGTCATTTGTATCCATTTGGTTATGTATGCTTTCAACACATTTAATATAACTTTCATACACATTGTTTATAGATCTTGGAGGTATATAGACAGAGATAATGTAGAGGTAACCAGATACCATTTTAATTTTGATACATATTATTTCTATTTCAGAAGCTTCAAAAGCATCAACCAAATTACATATAAAAGAATTCTTCACAGCAATTAGGATTCCGCCACCAACTGTTTCAAGGTCATTTGAGTGGTGTCTGTCACGCCTAAAGACTTGGTACGTTGTATCAAAAAGCTCAGTATCCAAGAATGAGTCATTCAGCCAAGTTTCTGTTATTACAATAATATCATGAGGAAGGTTATTGACATTTTTATAGATCGAATTGATCTTCGTTCTAAGTCCATTAACATTTTGATAGTAGATTAATATTTGTTGAAGCTGCTTCTTTGGTGATATAGCATTGTCGGCCCCAAGCGAAAAGGGTTATGATGATTTGAAGTTTGTCTGTTATTTTGTTTGTTTACAAATTCATGGATTATTATACCATTTGGCCAAAGTGATGATGAGTTGATTAAATGAAAAACTGAATCAGGAACTCGTATTTTGAATGAAGAGTACTTAGAATGGTTACGATGTAATAACTTTTCAACTTTTATCATTGAAGAAATTCCAAACTTTGATGAGAGGTGGGTTTTTATATCTAGTGCATTCGTTATGGGATCGAGCTTAGAAATAAATAAAGTTCTATAGCCTTCTACAACTTTTAAGCCAGACACTATTGGTGAATCTGAAGATGAGGAATGCAAACGAGATATGGATGGTTGAAGTGTCGATTGATGTTGATGAGATGGAGGAGTTGGTGTTGAAAGCTTACTGACATTCAATGTAGGTTGAATGTATAAAGGCATTGAAAGGGCAGATACCTTTGTTGCAGGTTTCTTTGTTGATGGATTTTGTGTTGAAGAATCTACATCTAGTTCATCACTTTTTCGTTTTGAAGGTGCAGCAGCACTTTGCACTGAAGAATTATTTACAGGATCTTCTTCCTTATCATCAATATTATTACATGTTTGCAAATTTTGTATACTTTGGTTATTAGTGCTGTCTTAGCTGCTGCTTTACTCCAATATCAGGTTTCTGTGGCTCATTGGTACTTTCCTATTGAAAACCCTAGCAATGAATCTTGGTCTTTCTGTAAAAGACGTTTCATGAAATCGCTTATATTTCCTGTATCTCGTTTGATGCCCCTAACAACCATCCAAAAGGGTGGCAACTCAATCTCCAGTTGAGGCACTAGGCACCGGGTGTTCAAACCGATGAGCAGTTGTGAATAGACAGGTCAAAAAAAAAAAAAACGTCAACACATTTCTTAACGTTTGGTAATAATTCGCAAGGCATCAATCGCCTGTAATATGAGGTGAAGAAATCAAGCTTAATAAATATATGTCAGAACATGAACAAAAAAATAATAAAGTACCCTTTTGAAAAGTATTTTTTGGTTTTCAATTTCAAGAAACCGATAAACATAGAGTCGAAGTTTTGTGAAAAAATAAAATAAAACTTCTTCCAGTTTCTATTAGGTATCTAATATCTACCTATCCAACTTTCTGAGTGTTCAAATCGGAAAACTTTAAATAAAAATTTCTCTTCCAATCGATTTACTCTCAAATACAAATTCTATCTATCAAAACCTCTGACCCTTTATAGCTTCAACCAAAAGCTTCTCCTTTTCCAATTTTACTTGTGCAATTTTTCTTTACGGCTACCAAAGGGAAAGAAATACAACAAAAAAATAAGCACGATAACTTTCTACTCTGCTGCCTCCTTATTATTTTTATCGGGTCACTTCGCATTGAATAAAGAAAAAGCCATGTACATGTGAGCCTAAGACGATATGCAGTGCATGCAGCAGCCCCAGCGCCAGCAGCTACCACCACATAACCATAAGAATCTCGACTATTGCATTAGAAAAATTATCTTTCCAAAAGAACGAGAGAGGTCACAGAAGCAACAGAGATCACCACCTGGTGTTGGAAGTTAGAAGTTTCAGGATGCCTCATCTCTCCCCCGTTCAGGGTGCAATGAAATATTATTATTTTCTTATTTTTTTTTTCTCTTTCTTTCCAACAAAAGGACTCCTTGAGAACAACGAGGATGAGTATGTCGTTCATATCTACTCACAATGTGTGTGTAATCATTTGAAGGACCATAAATATTATTTTTCATCCTGCCATACAAAGAGACAGGCAAAATGTTCTTGGAGATTGAAGAAAAAGATGAGAAGATATGTGGGAGTCAACAACGCCCTCATACGTCGAAAGCTGAAAGTAGATACTTATCGTTTGGTAAACGATTTGTCACCTGGAATTTATGGTGTTTTGATAAAAGTTTTGCAATAAGAAACTTCCTCTTTCGGCAGAGGGTATTTTATTTTCGACGAGCCATATGTACTCTACTTTGCCATCTAGTGAATGAACGTTAAGTTTGTTCTAACAGTATGTTAAGCAAGAAATGTTAAGAAGTGAAATTTCTAAGGCAGTTATACTCGTACAGTGACTGACTAGGAAAATGGTCACAACTAGTAAGACCCCGCGTCGGCTTCGGTAGTGCAACTTAAAACATTATATGCCCTTTCTAAGCACATAGAAATATGTCTATAGATTTTAGACAGGAATAGGGGGAACTTACAACTTCCCGCCGATTGCAAATGACTATGATAAGAAGCACTATTGCTACTTTTCATAGTACCCGTTGGCGTAATGATAAGATCCTTTGACTGTCATGCTAAAGGTCTGAGCTCGATTTCCAAAATGTTTTTCAGTGGTACAATACCTCTTGCGAAGAGGTGACAAATCCTCCAAGAGCTAATCGTTTTATAAAAAGTGCATCGCATCTTAAACATTCGGACCCGGCAAAAAATTATTGGTCCCGTCGATTACACAGGTATACACACATTTTGGTGCCGAGACTTTTTGAACTGTTCTTTAGTAAATTTGACCTCCTGAAAACGAATCTGCAATCGGTTTTTGCCTAGCAGTTCCCGTTTTCATGTTATGGGGTAGGGTGCTGCAAACCTGACACCACCTAGAAATACCCAAAATAATTGGGAAAAGAAGAAAGTAAATCCAAGCTCAGTTAGTGATATTTACATATAAATATAAAAAAATAATAATTTTATTAGCAAGATACTAGCGAGTACATTTCATATACAAAATATTTTTCACTGCTGATTTGATGTACTGGAACCCAAGAAGCTTCGTTTTTTGCTTGATCTGCAATGTGGTTTTTTCGGACAATCTCTTAGCAGATTCCAGCAGTAATCTGCCATCATATGCGTATCCCACTTGCCCTGGTATCGATCTTCCATTGTCCTTATATCCTGGTGAAATCGGTTACCTTGCTCTTCACTCAAGTCTCCCAAGTTTTCAGGAAACCGGTCCAAATGGTTTTGCAAGCAATGCACCTTGATGCTCATGTTGCACCCAAGCTCACGAAAACCAGTCAGCATGTTCTGAACTAAATCCTTATAATTTAAAGCCTTCTTGTTGCCTAGAAAGTTTTCGACAACTGATACAAATGATGTCCACGCTTTTTGCTCTTTTTCATTCATAGATTCAACAAAGTTGGTGTCCTTTATTAACCGTCTGATTTGAGGTCTATCGAATATGCCAGCTTTTATTTTTTCAATGCTTAATCCTTGCATCTTTGTAGATATGAATTTAAAACATGATGAATCCTTATCTAGAGCCTTAACAAATTGCTTCATTAAGCCAAGTTTTATATGAAGTGGAGGCAGGATTATTTTATTCCGATCAACCAAAGGCGCATTAATAACATTTTTTCCTCCAACAACCATGTTCTCTCTTTCAGGCCAGTCTTTTTTTACCCAGTGATCTAGTTTAGCTCTGCTATCCTAAAGGCACAAGAAGTAGGGATATTTTGTGTATCCACCTTGCTGTCCAAGGAGAAAGTTAACCCATGTTCGTGATACTTAATCTTTTCCAAGATTATAGCTATATTCTTGTACTCTTCTTTCATTTGTATTGTAATGTCTTATATAGCAAAATTTAGGTCCTATTATTTTAATTATATAATAATTATATAATAATAATTATATAATAAGATAATTATCTTTCTATGGCAGGTAGAGGGGGTAATAATTACCCTTCTATGACAGGTAGAGGGGCTAATAATTCCCCTTCGAACATTCTTTCATGTGAATTTCTTGCATATGAATTTTTTAAATTAGCGTAAATTGAATATTTCTGTAACTCAAAAACTAGAGCTGCTAGGGAAAAATGGTTTTCAGTTTTGAAATCAGCGTTAGAAGTATAAATAAAATCAGCTGCAAAACTCAAGACACCAAAAAAATTTTTTTTTTTTGTAGACCTGTGTTATCGCGCGTACAAGAATAGTTGAGAGTTGAGAATGGTAGAGTGCTTATTCCAATTATAAACAGACAAAGAGGACCTCTCTGAGAGAGCTTTTCTACAAAACGAATTTAACATTATTCGTTAGCTTTTAAGCAGATTTGGGGATAAGCAAAAAAGTACTAAGCCATTCAGAGTTCTAGCATTCAGAACGTAGTTTTTTTTCACTGTTTATGTTTGTTTTTGTGCTTATTGGAAGATACGTGTCTAAGGCTTATGATTTTTTAAAATAATGCTTTTCACAAAATGATTGATATTTTAGTTTTTTTTTTTAAATCCACAGAGGAACAGAAGTCAACCCATATAAAACAGTTTGATTTCTTTAACAGTACTAAAATAGTACTAAGAAACTTATAAATTCGGCATTTAATTCCGACTGTATTGGAAATTTTTTGACTTACGGGATTCTGGAATTCGAGTTTTTGGGCATTCAGGATTTCGACATTGGGATTCTCATTTTCTGCTATTCGAAATTTTGTCCCCTTCCTACAAAAAGAGTGTATGGTTTGCTATCTATGCATACATGCATGTTGCAGTCTATGCATACTGTACTTCTCTTAGTAAATTTTAAGAAACCCAATATGTTAGGAAAGAATAAAAGACAAAAGGCATGAAAAAGAATTTGGAAAAATTAGTTTTTGTCGAGGACAATTGTACTGCGACAATTTTAATGTTCTCGAAATTCTTGCAAGCAAGTAGAAATAACAAAAAAATGATGACAGCATCTTGATTTATTCAGGTATTTCAATAAATAGTTCTTACAAAAAATATTTTCAAATTTAAAATAAATTTATCGGATCAGGCCAAATTACCGACTAAGCAAAGTTTAAAGCTAAGCTCTGTCAGTCCATCCTAGAGCAGGGATCACATTCCATGGCGTAATTTTATCTAATTTCAGATTCAGCTTCAACGGAGTCAGGCCACCAGTATTATGTGTGATTCAACCAATTAGTATTGTGTGTATCCCCTTCGAAAATGATGATGTAGTATCGCAGGTCCCTGATTAAAAAGACACTTAAAGAATTCCTTTGCTTTTCATGCAGCCAGTTAAGGCCGTAGAGTAACGAAATCTCGCCCCACAAAATCCCGAATCACGAAATCCCGCCGAAAATAAAAATAAAAATACTGCCGACATATATTTTTGGAAATATTTGGCGGGATTTTCAATACTATTTTAGTACTATTAATTAAATATTTTATTTTGATTTATTTTTAAACCAATGGAAAGTATTTAAGGAACTGTTGGTTCGGAAAAAATTCTGTTCTTGTTAGAACTCCGAGGAGGTAAGCCTCCTCCATAAGATAAGATCAATTTCAATGGGTTGCCCAATCATTTTTGGACATTTGACCAAAATATTTTTGGACTTTTGCCAAAAATATTTTTTTAACAAACTTTTTTTCAACAATTTTTTTTTAACTATTTGTTTTTGAAGAAATTTAGATATTTCATACATTTTTTTCTAGACATTTTTTTTCAAAAATATTTCTTGACAAAAATTTGGCACCCAAGATACTTTTAATCAAAAAAACTGTTTACATTGGCGCCTGCCAGGCGACTTAACATACCCTAAGCGGAGCGACGCCACGGAGTCGCGTGAGCGGGTGTGTCCCCGAAAAAGGGAGTTAAAATCCTTAAGTCCCGCGGAGCGGGCCATCCAATGTACTTTTAATCAAAAAACCTGTTTACGTTGACGCCTGCCAGGCGACTTAGCATACACTAAGCGGAGCAACGGAGTCGCGTGAGCGGGTGTGTCCCCAAAAGAGGGAGTTAAAATCCTTAAGTCCCGCGTAGCGGTCAACCCAAAGTACTGTTTGTTTATTAAACATAAACTGCAAGCACACCAATTATTGACATCATATATTATAAGAAAAACAAATTTTTATATCTCTAAAGTCGATTTTCTGGCAAACTAAGTGCCATAGACCTATCAAAGTTGACACTTTTTTTTAAATGTGATTTTTGGCTAAACCAAGCATCTTAGAGAATTAAAAAATACATATTCGTGCTCTAGAGAGTGCCACCTATCAATCCACGTATCGCATGAAACGAAAAACAAATTTTGATCTTTAAACGCGATTTGCGGCTAAACGGAGCTTCGTAGACCCCCTAAAGTTGACATTTTCAAACGTGGTTTCTGGCGAAACTAGGCATCTTAGCGACAGCAAGTTAAAAATTGCATATTCGTGATGTAGGGAGTGATGCATCACATGATTTTTTTTTTGTTTTTAAACATTTTTGAAAATTTTTTTTGTAATTTTTTTGACTCAAGATACTTTCAAGACTTCATACTCGTACTTATACTTTTTTTGGACTGGTCTTCAGCTTTAATCCAATCAGAGCTCATTTAAAATTAACGAAATCAGAGCGGTCTTCTTCGTATTGAATATTCCAGTACAATAGTAGGGAACTTCGATCTCGTTGCTTCTAACTGATTCACCATTACTATGGAAATGAAAATCCATACTGTGCTGTGAATTTAGTATTGAAACGGCGGGATTTCGTGCTTCGGGATTCGGGATTTTGTGAATCGGGATTTTGTGATGCGGGATTTCGTACCCAACCCGTTAAGGCACATTACGACACTTTTAATTTTAGACACTCTGGAAGCATACAAAATTCTTTTGTAAGAGATAAAATCTGCACTTCTATACATCTGCTTGCAGTTTCTTTTAAATTAGAAAGATCAAGCACCCATGAAATTATGAAGTAGCGTTCAGAAGAAGTTGCAGACCAAAAAGTTAAGAAATCTGATACCATATATAGAAAAATTGGTGTACCCTATATAACAATTAGATTCTTTCCAAATAAATGTGCTGGTAATCTATTTTCGATTTTCAAGCTATGTAGTTAAGAGCGTCAATTAAAAATTTATTCTACCAAAAGTTAGTGGAAGATTGGTGCTGATTGTAGTAGCTGAAAGTTTCTTCACTACAAACGTTTGAACTTGAAATTAACGGAGGTTTAAAATTTATCAAACTTTGTTTGGAGTTGCATTTGAATATCTTAATTTTCTTAGCCGTATCGTACGAATGTAAAAAGCCTTACCCTCCCTCACATTTGCCCCCACTTTCAATATTCAGAACTTCAAAAGTAATGTGCATTGAAACCTGATTTAAGATAATTCTCTTTTTTCTCAAAGCCTCCATTGTCCCAATCATCTTGAAGTGAAGTTTTAACCCCACACATTACAAAAATATTACAAAATTGGACCCACTTATGTACATATGTACATATGAACATAGTAGAATCTTCGGCATAATGATGAATGTGTATTTTGAAAAGGGGCGAAACAGTCACTGAGTCTTGATGACGACCATTTGTAACACTTAAAATTTCAGTTGTTGTGTACTGTTACCACAAAATTCTTCCAATTTATCATCGTAATTATATACTTTTTGTAAGATAAGGAAGAAATCCAAACAATAAAGATAACTTACAACTAAGTTAACAAGTAAGCTTAAGAACTAAACATCTGCAACGAATGGCTTGAAACCACTTCCAAGCCATTCTATATTTTTTCAAATACACTATTTGCTGCTTTCACTTCTTCTAAAACAAAACAAATGAATCATCACCCCATACCAAAACAAAAGAATCGTGTATTCACTCGAAACGAATACACCATTTGATTTGTTTTCTCAAATGCATCGAATACAGCGAGTTTATATCGAAAACATCGAATACACCAAATAATACACTAAACACACCGAGTACACCAAGCGAACTGAGAACTTTCAATTGCTAAAGAATGTGAGGGTGAACAAATAGAAAAGTTGTCCAAGGCAAATTTTACTTTAACTTTTAATCAAATTATCCGATCATTAAGGTGAAGATCAATAAAGAAAGTGGAAAACTCAAGCTAAATTTTGATAAGAACTATTGGGAAAGGGTAAAACTGACCATATTAAAAGAATGGGTAAAGTTTTTTTTTAATTTCAACTTTTGTTATGAAAAATTCAAAAGTTGATGAAAAATTGAATAATTTTAAGAATCTTATGATGCAAATCTACTATCGTAATGATTCTCTATAATGTTTCATAGGCAATAACTTGATATATGCAACGGGAGACGAGGTAGAGGAACTTTATTTAATTTCTCACTATAAGATTAAAAATTAAAATCGTGAAAAAATGCCGATTTTACTGTATCGATTCTAACTTGAGTATTACGAGTCTTTATGATTGAGGTCAATAGTTCAATGAAATTATGGTCATCTTTATTTTTGTTTAAATTTTTTCCAAACTGACACCAAATTTAATACTAAAAAGCTGTGTGAAGCAAAACTGGGATAGGTTCTTATAATTAAAAATTCAAAAGTTGATGAAAAATTTCTGAATATTGAACAAAAATTAAAACTCATTTATTGCCCCAACCCTGCTCTAAGATAATGCCGAACAATATTTTACGATCAATTCAACAAGTTACACACTAAAATTGGTCATAAGGATTCCAAAAAAAAATCAATTTTCATAAAACAATTCAAACGAGATGGTTCATAAACTAGTTTCTAACTTCCGAAATCGTCAATAGATCTATAAAATTAAGGTCTGAGAATACTGTCATTAAAGTAAATATACAATTTGTGAAAAGAAATTATCCAACTCTACATGATTAATCTGAAAAAATAATATTTAAAGAAATTGAAGTAGTGTTTCTTTTCCATTGACTAAAAATGTAAAATCTGTATACAAAATTCAAAATGGAGAAAATAAGTATTTTTATATTATTGGTTTGCTTATTCTTTAAATAAACATATTATGTAAAAGATTACAAAACCTTAAATCTAAGGAAAGCTGATATAAAAGTATTTTCAATTAAGTTTTTTTTTAAAGGCTTGTTCCACCAGTACACATATATCACTCATTAGTTTTGACAATATTAACGTATTTTGAAAAATTATCTTGTCTACAAATAAGCTCTTATTCAAATATATAAAACATTACCATGAATGACATAGAAACTGTATTATAATGTTCTATAAAATTTGCAAAAAAAGTTTTAGTACATTTTCCTTGAACATATTTCATTTTTAAGAAAGATATGGGCTTATCCCTGTAAATTTTAACTTCTTGAGTTTGAAAAAACAAAAAAAATTAAGGCACGCATGTAAATTTGAGTTTTTCTTCAATTATAAACCACGAATAAATAAAAAACTTCAAAATAACTCATATGTATTGTTTGTTGAAGAGTATAAAGGTATAAAGTATAGAAAAATGAATTTAAAATAATTTATTTTAAGAACCGAGTTAATTGATTTGGTTTTTATTGTTAATCTTCACAGCTTCTTTTTTAAAACTTATTTGTTTAACACTTTTACCATTTTCTTATAGTTTCTACTGTTTAAATTACGCTCACTGTAAGGGTATAATCAAACAATGCTTTGGTGTGCTAGTAAAAAATGTGCCTTTTTTGAAACAGTTACGTTTTTTACATTCGTTTTGTTAACTTCATAAAATTTGTATGAATGTGTATTTTGAAAAGGGGCGAAACAGTCACTGAGTCTTGATGACGACCATTTGTAACACTTAAAATTTCAGTTGTTGTGTACTGTTACCACAAAATTCTTCCAATTTATCATCGTAATTATATACTTTTTGTAAGATAAGGAAGAAATCCAAACAATAAAGATAACTTACAACTAAGTTAACAAGTAAGCTTAAGAAAATAAGAACTAATAGAACTACTAAGCATAAGTGGGGTTTGGGGTTAAGAATTCTTGGATTCATAGGTTATTACATCTATAGTTAGTGCGGTAAAAGTTGAGTTCAAAAAGTGACACCGATCTAAGACTTCTAGGGTTGGTGTAAAGTGAAATTCTTTGAAGAAGTGCAGGGCAGTCGATATTACCAGCCAAAAATTTATGGATAAAAACAATGTCGGCCACTTTCCTGCGTTCTTCAAGTCCATACACTTAAGGCTATCAACATAAGGTGGAAGGTTAAACATATAAGACCAAATGCTTCAATTCGAAATGGATGAAAAGCATAAAAAGGAGGCCATCCCTGGCTAGCATATTCGAGAAGGAGCCTGCCAAACGTGAGGTAAGGGGATTTAGTGACATAGGCTTCCGAAAATTCCGTAGACCATCTCGCTTAACAAAACCGAGTGTGGAGTTGACTCTATTTATAGAACTATAACTATCAAATATGGAATCTGAAGTTCAGTTCCTATCGCATAAAACTCCTAGATCATGCAACGAAGCAACTTCTGTAACCGGCTCGTTATTGATAAAATAGGTACGAGGGAGTAAGAAGTGTTTTCGGGAATATGTTATTGCTTGAAACTGTGTTACGTTGAGCTCAAGAAAGTTTTTCTTGCGCCAGGTCTGTCCATTTCGAGCTGAAGAAGTTCGGAGTCATTAAGGGGGAACATACATTTTCTTATCGTCGGCATATTCAGAGATGGATGAGTCTTTGATGACGCAGTCTACGTCATTGATTGTTAAAATTAAAATTATAGGGCCGGGATGGCTTCCTTGTGGACAAAATCAACTAGGTTTGTTGTATTTGATGTAAATCTAAGGAATTCGTGTTGATTGGGGGAGAAAATATATAAAATTTGTTTACAGTGAAAGTGCATTGTGCCATAAACAATGCTTTCATAAAGCTTAGGGATGCACAAGAGTTTAGCGATAATTAGAGACTTCATTCTTTTGGCCTTTTTTATAGATCGGGATAGTAAAAGAGTGTTTCTAATAGGAAGGAAAAATCACTCGTAAAATTTAGAGCTGGAAGAGAGCAGTCAGGGGCTTCAGTAGGATTGTACAGCAGCTCTTTAAAATTATTGACGGTAAACCATCAGGGCATCCTGTGTATTTATCTTTAAGTTTATTGATCTTTTCATCAACAAAAGACGAGGATATGACAATAGAAGATAAGGATTTTTGTGCGCAATTGTCTTAGTAAGAAAAATGAAATTGGAAATAATTTTGGTATTATCTGAATTTACGTTCAAGGACGTAATGGTAGAAGGGTACCTAACGAATTTTCTTTAAGCATTAATGAAATTAAGGCTCAGAAAATATGTTGGAATTTAAATTAAGAGAATTACAGACTTCAGAGAATATTGTGTTCACGCACTGGAAATTCGAGAAATTATGTCCGAAGTCAGATTGCAGATACCGAAGCCAGAGTATATTTTTTCTGTTTCTTGTAGACTTAAATTCACTATCATACCACGGAGGACTAGAGGAAATGGTTTGTTTTTTGATGTACAGTTGGAACTGATTGTCTTACACAACTGAACACTAATAATAGAATATGAAGGAGACATTTATATAGCGACTTTCAAGGATACCACGCAAATTATTAATGTTATAAATACTAATCGTGTAAGAGTAGCCTTAAGAAACAAGAATGTACACATAGATATTAAGCTCTTAGCTTTAAGCCACATACAAAGGCAACTTATACATACACCAATACAAATGAAGTCACATATGTAAATATAAGATGCAATAAATGAGTTCTTTTTAAATCAACCACCAAACGAAGCGGTTCACCTGGTTTAATTTACAAAACGTGTGGATACGATAACTGGCGACGAGAATAAAAATATATATATATAAAGAAAAGAAAGTAAAATATAAATTATACAAAAAAAAAAAAAAGTAAATATGACAAATAACACGGTTGAACAAAACGTGGCTGCGGCACATTTTACCTTCGAAGCATTCGACAGAAGAAAATGCAAATGGAGTAGGTACATAGAACGTTTAGAGACTGCATTCTCTATGTACAAAGTTCCTGCCGACATGCACAGTATATACCTGTTGCATCACATGGGCGCTGAAACATACGACACGTTGTGTGACAAAATCACTCCGGACAAAGCGACGTCGAAGTCATTTAAGCAGGTGGTGGAGATATTGGAAAAACATTTTAATCCTGTTCCACACGAAATAGTTGAAAATTATAAATTCCACATAAGGAAACAAGAAGAGGGCGAGTCAGTGGATGATTTTGTTGTGGCGCTAAAGAGGTTGTCGGCAAGTTGTGGGTTTGGAGATTATTTGAAGACGGCACTCAGAAACCAATTAGTTTTCGGACTGAACAACAAGAATATCCAAAATAGGTGTCTGGAGAAAAGAGATCTGACACTAGAGACAGCATTAGATTTGGCTCGCGGCATGGAGGCTTCAGAAAGAGGTGGTGCGGTAATGGGAGGCAAGCAGGAAGAGGTGCTGGTTAACAAGATGGCGGCAAGTGGCGGCGGAGTGAATTTGTATAAAGGTAAAAATAGTACTATAAAAAATAAACCATGTACCAGTAGTACCAGCACGTTCAGTTGTTTTAGATGCGGAAATAAAAATCATCTAGCAAATGATTGCTTCCATAAGAATTCAGTTTGCTCACTCTGTAAAAAAGTTGGACATATCCGACGTGCCTGTAAAAAAAACTACCAAACCAATTTCGTCGAAGACGAAACAGGTGAAGAGGAAACTGAAATGGTTGAAAGCATTTGCAATGTTACATTGGAAAACATTGAAAGTAACAAAATTGAATTGTCGGGAACAGATAAATTTATCATCGCACTGAACGTTCTGGATACTGACGTAGAGTTTGAAGTAGATACTGGTTCTTTAGTTACAATCATGAATAAAAGAAATTTTATTAATCATTTTGGTAAAGAAAACTTGATATTAAAAAAATCAGACATAAAATTAAAAAGTTACTGTGGAAATAATGTAAATATTTTAGGCACTCGTATGGTAAAAGTAATACATAATAATAAAACCTCATTTTTGAAAATTTATATTGCCGAATCTCAAAGGCATAGTCTCTTAGGAAGGGATTGGATAAAAAAACTAAAGATAAACTTGAATCAATATTTGTTAAACATAAACACAAATTGTAATGGAAATATAACCGAAGATTTAAAAACAAAGTATCCGAGGGTGTTTGATGGTTCAGCAGGTAAAATTTTAAATTTTCAAGCAAAGTTGAATATCCGCGAAAAAGCTAGGCCTGTGTTTAGGAAGTTCCGACCTGTACCTTTTGCGATTCGAGAAGCCGTCGAAGAAAAGATAGCAGAATTGGTTAAAGACGGAATTTTGGTCAAAGTAAATTATAGCGAATGGGCTACACCCCTGGTTCCGGTAATGAAGGCCAATAATAAGGTACGTTTATGTGGAGATTACAAAGTCACGGTGAACCCAGAGCTTTGGGTAGATGAGCATCCACTTCCAACAACAGAGGAGCTATTTGAGTCCATGAGTGGGGGGAAAAAGTTTTCTAAATTAGACCTGTCTGGAGCATACTTGCAAATGGAGGTCAATCCGGAAGCACAAGCTGTCTTAACGTTGAATACACACCTGGGGCTAATGCGGCCAACGAGGCTTATGTATGGGATAGCATCCGCTCCTGCAATTTGGCAAAAGTATATGGAACAACTATTGCAAGGAATCCGCGGGGTAAAAATTTTCATAGACGACATAAAGGTGACCGGCAGAACGGACGAGGAACATTTAAAAAGTTTACATGAAGTTTTAAAACGGTTGAACGAACAAAACATGAAAGTAAATCTTGAAAAGTGTGCTTTCTTTGAGGACAAAATAGAATATTGCGGTTTTGTCATTGATAAGCATGGCATACATAAGTCTCATTCAAAGATAAAAGCTATTCAAAACATGAAGCGGCCTTGTAACAAAGACGAGGTTAGAGCATTCGTGGGATTAGTGAACTATTATGGTAGACTCTTTAAAAACCTGAGCACAATATTATACCCTATTAATAATCTTTTGAAAAACGATGTCAAGTTGAAGTGGGACGGAAAATGTGAAGAATCTTTTAAAAAAGTAAAAGAGGGAATGCATAGTCATCAGATTTTGTAGTTCATTTTGATCCTTCATTAGAGCTTTCGCTTGCAACAGATGCTTCACCTTATGGAGTAGGAGCGGTATTAAGCCACATATATAAAGACGGAACCGAAAGACCAATAATGTATGCATCGCAAACCCTAAACAAAACGCAACAAAAATACTCACAAGTAGATAAAGAAGCATATGCTATAATTTTTGGAATAAAAAAATTTTATCAATATCTTTTCGGTCGAAAATTCACCTTGATCACCGATAATAAGCCAATAGCACAAATTTTTTCACCACAAAAGGGCCTTCCTGCGTTATCAACATCGAGGATGCAACATTATGCCGTATATTTACAATCTTTTAACTACGATATTGTTTTTAGAAAAACCGATGAACATGGTAACGCAGACGCAATGTCTCGGTTACCAGAACCAGATGAATCTTACTATGGTATGGATGAGGCAGACATCATGTGCATTGAGCAAATAAATACACTACCATTGACCGTAGAAGACCTAAGTAAGGCAACTATGAACGCAAAGGAAACTACTATTTTACTACAAGGACTACGGATGGGTAAGAAGGTAGACAGTATTTATCGTTTTGGAATTGACCAAGCAGAGTTTGGACTAAAAGGAAACTGCATCATGAGAGGCATGCGAGTCTATATTCCGAAGTCTTTGAGAAATAAAGTATTGAAAGAGCTGCACTCTACACATTTTGGAGCTACACGTATGAAAGCATTAGCCAGGAGCTATTGTTGGTGGGAAGGAATAGATCGAGATATAGAAATGATGTCATTAAACTGCCGACAATGTTCAGAGGTAAGACCAAATGCAAAAAAGGAACAAAGACACTGCTGGCAAACACCGAGTGCACCATTTGAAAGAGTCCACATTGACTATGCAGGCCCATTCATGGGAAGGATTTTTCTTATTTTAGTTGATGCATATTCGAAATGGCCTGAAGTATTCGTGGTTCGCAACATGACAACAGAAACAACAATTAAAAAGTGTCGAGAGGTATTCAGTCGATTCGGAATTCCAACAACCATAGTAAGTGACCATGGTGTTCAGTTCACCAGTCACCAGTTCCAAAACTTCCTAAAACAAAACGGAGTGGTACATAAAATGGGAGCGCCGTACCACCCATCAACAAATGGACAAGCTGAGAGGTACGTTCAAACCATTAAACAAAAACTTAAGTCCATGGAATGTTCACCTGATGAAATCGAAAAAGTACTATGCAATATTCTACTAGATTATCGTAAAATGACGCACCCGGCAACTGGAAAATCTCCATCGATGATCGTCTTTAATAGACAACTCCGATCAAGACTTGACTTGATGATACCAAACGAGAACACGAACAATAAAAATTACCCAAGAAATGCAACCCGGTATTTTGAAGTCGGTGACCACGTTCCAGCTAGGGAATATTTGGATTCAAAAACGAAATGGTCATTCGGAATTATTGTATCAAAAAGTGGTCTCCTACATTATGATGTAAAACTAGAAGATGGTCGAATTTGGAGGCGACATGTTGACCAAATTAAGAAAGCGGGGCATAATGATGAAAACTACAAAACTGATTTGACATCAAACTATTCAGAACCAGAATTACCTGATTATTCACCTGAAAACGAAACGGAGCATAAAATCGCCAACAATCCAACTGAAACTCCTATCGCGGAAGCTACACAATCGAGACTTTCTAAAACACAGACTAGTACTACAACAGTTGTTGTAAATGAAAAAGATCCTAACGTTTACATTGAGGAACCTGTCAAACACTCTGGTACTTTAGAGGTGTCGAAAAAGAAAACAAAAATTGTAAGTAACGAAGAACCAGATAATTTAAGACGTTCTAAAAGAACTATTAAGCCTCCAGTCAAACTGGACTTGTAACTTGTAAATTTATTTAGAGGGGAAGATATGTTATAAATACTAATCGTGTAAGAGTAGCCTTAAGAAACAAGAATGTACACATAGATATTTAGCTCTTAGCTTTAAGCCACATACAAAGGCAACTTATACATACACCAATACAAATGAAGTCACATATGTAAATATAAGATGCAATAAATGAGTTCTTTTTAAATCAACCACCAAACGAAGCGGTTCACCTGGTTTAATTTACAAAACGTGTGGATACGATAATTAAGTTTGCGAAACTTTGACTTACGAAAATCGAAAACAGTAACGAATTCCGAAGGAATTGGAAAAGAAACCTACTTTGAAATTTGTTTCCTTATTAGACAGAAAACTTAGCGGCCTGTACTTGGAGGGACCCGAGGAATACCTCTTCTTTTTCAGTTTTGTAAATTTCCTCTAATTTATTGTACTTATTTTTAAATTCAGCAATAACCAGCTGCATTCCAACCCTCAAAAGCCGTAATACTCGACTAGCTAGGAATGCTCACGTTTTTATTCGTTTTGGACGTACTTTCAGATATCGAGGTTCTTTTCTTAGTCGCACTTCTATAAAGTGGAATACTTTGCCCTTCATTGTGATGTTGTAGAAGCTTTCGAGTCGACATCGACATCTCTGCTATTTCTCTCCAATTTGCGTAAACTCTCGAAGTATGTTACAAAGTACCTTTAAAAGGGTACCCAGAACCTCTTGAGTGTGTGCAAACTATAAAAAAGTCAATCGTTTGCTTCGTCTGTTTTGCAGGGAAATATGGAATATTGATATCGATCTCTGCCCGAGATAGGTGCGCCTGAGAAGATAGTGGTACTCTAGTTTCCGAATTTTGACAAGGTCACTGAGTTTATAGTGTTGTTTTGCTTTTGGAAATATATTCTTACTATCTGACCTGATTTCTCTATCAGTGTGGTGCTTCTCGTAATCATTGGCACCATTCCGAAACTGTTGATTTATAAGAATTTTCCCATTTCTCAGAATCAATTTTATCTCACGAAAAGCAATTGTTTCCTGGCTCCGCTTACACAATATTGTTATTATCTTTATCAAAACCAACACAATTCTAAAAGCAGTTGCTCCTTCCTTGTGCTGTTAATAACAAAACTTTTAAGCCTTCAAGTATTATGTGGGCGGTCACCACGAGTATTTCATTTCAAATATAAATTTAACAAAACAAATTTTTTGTATACGAGTTTTTACCTTTTTTGCGAACAATCAGTTCGAATTTCAAAAAATAAACTCGAATCATTAGTTGTGTAGGTAAGCTATGTATGTATATGTATATATTGTTAAGTTTCAAATCAAATTGAAGAATAGGTACATATGTAGGTATACATTGCGAAAAAACGAGCAAATTCTGCATAATTTATTTCGATGCGGAATCAAACGAAAATGTTTTTATTTTTGACACTGTAATGCAATTAGGGTGTTTATTTAAATTTGTTTTTTTGTTTTCTTTTTTTCAAAATAGCATTTAGTAACCTATCTGCCAGATGGATTAAGCAAAAAACATTGCAATTCTAGGTAGCTTGCAATTGGTATTTTTGTTCACATCAGACAGAACGTTAGCTTGTTAAATCACTTTGAACTGCGAAGCCAAAATTGGCTTAAATGTTAATTTATATTTAATGGTTTAGAGTTTAATCTGTTAATATTTATAAACTTAAGCCTGATGGATTTTATTTGTTATGCTAATCGCAAATGGGTTTATTTCAAGTGGAATTGATTTACTTATTTAATGTCAATAAATTATCCAAATTGACAAACTGCACATAATGTTTTGCCCAAAGTTGACTATTAGGCTTTTAAGCTGATCAATATATGCAGAGTAATTCGAAAGTCAGAGGAACACTCAAATGGATGAATATGAACCATGACACACATTTAAAAATATCAATTATGTGTTCTTTTTTTTATAATGAGCGCGAATTAAAAGACATACAACTACTTTTAAATGATTATCAAATAACGAGCGTTAGGAAAACAACGAAGGTTGGTCTGGTTATCGAAATATGGCCATCCAAAGTGATTTCACTGATTCCACAGATTTTCGACCTCCAAATACCCTACAATGTCTTTGGGTGGCGATATTTCCAAAACCAGGCCTTGTAAAAGGTTGCGGTTTTCAAAATTTCTAGTCAATTTTGTAAGAGCTATTCACGGGTGAAAACCAGAAGGTTCTGCGAGGTCTGGTTATCGAAATATGGCCACTCAAAGTGATTTTACTGAAAATTGACCCAAATCTAAGAAAGTCATCGGATGCGGATAGAGATATTTCCGCAACCAAGGCTCGTAACGCGTTGCGGTTTTCAATTCTGAATAGAGAATTAACAGACCTTTCCATGGATGTGCCAAACTCAAAAATTTATTTTTTCTTAAATTTTGGGAAAAATCATGGACTTGTCTATAAAAATCATTATTTTTTCGAAGTTCACCAATCCCATCGAGATATACATCAAACGAAAGGTCTCTTCAATACCTACACACACCTGTAAGCCAAATCGTCCTGCGTGGTCTGGTTAGCGAAATATGGCCATCCAAAGTGATTTCACTGATTCCACAGATTTTTGAGCTTTCACTACCTAACAATGTGCTTGGGTGGCGATATTTCCGAAACCAAACCTTGAAAAAGGTTGCGGTTTCCAAAATTTCTAGTCAATTTTGTAAGAGCTATTCACGGGTGAAAACCAGAAGGTTCTGCGAGGTCCGGTTATCGAAATATGGCCACCCAAAGTGATTTTACTGAAAATTGACCCAAATCTAAAAAAGTCATCGGATGCGGATGGAGATATTTCCGCACCCAAGGCTCGTAACGCGTTGCGATTTTCAATTCTGAATAGAGAATTAACAGACCTTTCCATGGATGTGCCAAACTCAAAAATTTATTTTTTCTTAAATTTTGGGAAAAATCATGGACTAACCACTTGTCTATAAAAATCATTATTTTTTCGAAGTTCACCAATCCCATCGAGATATACATCAAACGAAAGGTCTCTTCAATACCTACACACACCTGTAAGTCAAATCGTCCTGCGTGGTCTGGTTAGCGAAATATGGCCATCCAAAGTGATTTCAGTGATTCCACAGATTTTTGAGCTTTCACTACCTAACAATGTGCTTGGGTGGCGATATTTCCGAAACCAAACCTTGAAAAAAGGTTGCGGTGTCCAAAATTTTTAGTCAATTTTGTAAGAGCTATTCACGGGTGAAAACCAGAAGGTTCTGCGAGGTCTGGTTATCGAAATATGGCCACCCAAAGTGATTTTACTGAAAATTGACCCAAATCTAAAAAAGTCATCGGATGCGGATGGAGATATTTCCGCACCCAAGGCTCGTAACGCGTTGCGATTTTCAATTCTGAATAGAGAATTAACATACCTTTCCATGGATGTGCCAAACTCAAAAATTTATTTTTTCTTAAATTTTGGGAAAAATCATGGACTAACCACTTGTCTATAAAAATCATTATTTTTTCGAAGTTCACCAATCCCATCGAGATATACATCAAACGAAAGGTCTCTTCAATACCTACACACACCTGTAAGTCAAATCGTCCTGCGTGGTCTGGTTAGCGAAATATGGCCATCCAAAGTGATTTCACTGATTCCACAGATTTTTGAGCTTTCACTACCTAACAATGTGCTTGGGTGGCGATATTTCCGAAACCAAACCTTGAAAAAAGGTTGCGGTGTCCAAAATTTTTAGTCAATTTTGTAAGAGCTATTCACGGGTGAAAACCAGAAGGTTCTGCGAGGTCTGGTTATCGAAATATGGCCACCCAAAGTGATTTTACTGAAAATTGACCCAAATCTAAAAAAGTCATCGGATGCGGATGGAGATATTTCCGCAACCAAGGCTCGTAACGCGTTGCGATTTTCAATTCTGAATAGAGAATTAACAGACCTTTCCATGGATGTGCCAAACTCAAAATTTTTTCTTTCAATTAATTTTGGGAAAAATCATGGACTAACCACTTGTCTATAAAAATCATTATTTTTTCGAAGTTCACCAATCCCATCGAGATATACATCAAACGAAAGGTCTCTTCAATACCTACACACACCTGTAAGCCAAATCGTCCTGCGTGGTCTGGTTAGCGAAATATGGCCATCCAAAGTGATTTCACTGATTCCACAGATTTTTGAGCTTTCACTACCTAACAATGTGCTTGGGTGGCGATATTTCCGAAACCAAACCTTGAAAAAGGTTGCGGTTTCCAAAATTTCTAGTCAATTTTGTAAGAGCTATTCACGGGTGAAAACCAGAAGGTTCTGCGAGGTCTGGTTATCGAAATATGGCCACCCAAAGTGATTTTACTGAAAATTGACCCAAATCTAAAAAAGTCATCGGATGTGCTTGGGTGGCGATATTTCCGAAACCAAACCTTGTAAAAGGTTGCGGTTTCCAAAATTACTAGTCAATTTTGTAAGAGCTATTCACGGGTGAAAACCAGAAGGTTCTGCGAGGTCTAGTTATCGAAATATGGCCACCCAAAGTGATTTTACTGAAAATTGACCCAAATCTAAAAAAGTCATCGGATGCGGATGGAGATATTTCCGCAACCAAGGCTCGTAACGCGTTGCGATTTTCAATTCTGAATAGAGAATTAACAGACCTTTCCATGGATGTGCCAAACTCAAAATTTTTTCTTTCAATTAATTTTGGGAAAAATCATGGACTAACCACTTGTCTATAAAAATCATTATTTTTTCGAAGTTCACCAATCCCATCGAGATATACATCAAACGAAAGGTCTCTTCAATACCTACACACACCTGTAAGCCAAAACGTCCTGCGTGGTCTGGTTAGCGAAATATGGCCATCCAAAGTGATTTCACTGATTCCACAGATTTTTGAGCTTTCACTACCTAACAATGTGCTTGGGTGGCGATATTTCCGAAACCAAACCTTGAAAAAGGTTGCGGTTTCCAAAATTTCTAGTCAATTTTGTAAGAGCTATTCACGGGTGAAAACCAGAAGGTTCTGCGAGGTCTGGTTATCGAAATATGGCCACCCAAAGTGATTTTACTGAAAATTGACCCAAATCTAAAAAAGTCATCGGATGTGCTTGGGTGGCGATATTTCCGAAACCAAACCTTGTAAAAGGTTGCGGTTTCCAAAATTACTAGTCAATTTTGTAAGAGCTATTCACGGGTGAAAACCAGAAGGTTCTGCGAGGTCTAGTTATCGAAATATGGCCACCCAAAGTGATTTTACTGAAAATTGACCCAAATCTAAAAAAGTCATCGGATGCGGATGGTGATATTTCCGCAACCAAGGCTCGTAACGCGTTGCGGTTTTCAATTCTGAATAGAGAATTAACAGACCTTTCCATGGATGTGCCAAACTCAAAATTTTTTCTTTCAATTAATTTTGGGAAAAATCATGGACCACTTGTCTATAAAAATCATTGTTTTTTCGAAGTTCACCAATCCCATCGAGATATACATCAAACGAAAGGTCTGTTCAATACCTACACACATCTGTAAGTCAAATCGTCCTGCGTGGTCTGGTTAGCGAAATATGGCCATCCAAAGTGATTTCACTGATTCCACAGATTTTTGAGCTTTCACTACCTAACAATGTGCTTGGGTGGCGATATTTCCGAAACCAAACCTTGAAAAAGGTTGCGGTTTCCAAAATTTTTAGTCAATTTTGTAAGAGCTATTCACGGGTGAAAACCAGAAGGTTCTGCGAGGTCTGGTTATCGAAATATGGCCACCCAAAGTGATTTTACTGAAAATTGACCCAAATCTAAAAAAGTCATCGGATGCGGATGGAGATATTTCCGCAACCAAGGCTCGTAACGCGTTGCGATTTTCAATTCTGAATAGAGAATTAACAGACCTTTCCATGGATGTGCCAAACTCAAAATTTTTTCTTTCAATTAATTTTGGGAAAAATCATGGACTAACCACTTGTCTATAAAAATCATTATTTTTTCGAAGTTCACCAATCCCATCGAGATATACATCAAACGAAAGGTCTGTTCAATACCTACACACACCTGTAAGCCAAATCGTCCTGCGTGGTCTGGTTAGCGAAATATGGCCATCCAAAATGATTTCACTGATTCCACAGATTTTTGAGCTTTCACTACCTAACAATGTGCTTGGGTGGCGATATTTCCGAAACCAAACCTTGAAAAAAGGTTGCGGTGTCCAAAATTTTTAGTCAATTTTGTAAGAGCTATTCACGGGTGAAAACCAGAAGGTTCTGCGAGGTCTGGTTATCGAAATATGGCCACCCAAAGTGATTTTACTGAAAATTGACCCAAATCTAAAAAAGTCATCGGATGCGGATGGAGATATTTCCGCACCCAAGGCTCGTAACGCGTTGCGATTTTCAATTCTGAATAGAGAATTAACAGACCTTTCCATGGATGTGCCAAACTCAAAAATTTATTTTTTCTTAAATTTTGGGAAAAATCATGGACTAACCACTTGTCTATAAAAATCATTATTTTTTCGAAGTTCACCAATCCCATCGAGATATACATCAAACGAAAGGTCTCTTCAATACCTACACACACCTGTAAGTCAAATCGTCCTGCGTGGTCTGGTTAGCGAAATATGGCCATCCAAAGTGATTTCACTGATTCCACAGATTTTTGAGCTTTCACTACCTAACAATGTGCTTGGGTGGCGATATTTCCGAAACCAAACCTTGAAAAAAGGTTGCGGTGTCCAAAATTTTTAGTCAATTTTGTAAGAGCTATTCACGGGTGAAAACCAGAAGGTTCTGCGAGGTCTGGTTATCGAAATATGGCCACCCAAAGTGATTTTACTGAAAATTGACCCAAATCTAAAAAAGTCATCGGATGCGGATGGAGATATGTATTTCCGCAACTAAGGCTCGTAACGCGTTGCGATTTTCAATTCTGAATAGAGAATTAACAGACCTTTCCATGGATGTGCCAAACTCAAAAATTTATTTTTTCTTAAATTTTGGGAAAAATCATGGACTAACCACTTGTCTATAAAAATCATTATTTTTTCGAAGTTCACCAATCCCATCGAGGTATACATCAAACGAAAGGTCTCTTCAATACCTACACACATCTGTAAGCCAAATCGGCCTGCGTGGTCTGGTTAGCGAAATATGGCCATCCAAAGTGATTTCACTGATTCCACAGATTTTTGAGCTTTCACTACCTAACAATGTGCTTGGGTGGCGATATTTCCGAAACCAAACCTTGAAAAAAGGTTGCGGTGTCCAAAATTTTTAGTCAATTTTGTAAGAGCTATTCACGGGTGAAAACCAGAAGGTTCTGCGAGGTCTGGTTATCGAAATATGGCCACCCAAAGTGATTTTACTGAAAATTGACCCAAATCTAAAAAAGTCATCGGATGCGGATGGAGATATTTCCGCAACCAAGGCTCGTAACGCGTTGCGATTTTCAATTCTGAATAGAGAATTAACAGACCTTTCCATGGATGTGCCAAACTCAAAATTTTTTCTTTCAATTAATTTTGGGAAAAATCATGGACTAACCACTTGTCTATAAAAATCATTATTTTTTCGAAGTTCACCAATCCCATCGAGATATACATCAAACGAAAGGTCTCTTCAATACCTACACACACCTGTAAGCCAAATCGTCCTGCGTGGTCTGGTTAGCGAAATATGGCCATCCAAAGTGATTTCACTGATTCCACAGATTTTTGAGCTTTCACTACCTAACAATGTGCTTGGGTGGCGATATTTCCGAAACCAAACCTTGAAAAAGGTTGCGGTTTCCAAAATTTCTAGTCAATTTTGTAAGAGCTATTCACGGGTGAAAACCAGAAGGTTCTGCGAGGTCTGGTTATCGAAATATGGCCACCCAAAGTGATTTTACTGAAAATTGACCCAAATCTAAAAAAGTCATCGGATGTGCTTGGGTGGCGATATTTCCGAAACCAAACCTTGTAAAAGGTTGCGGTTTCCAAAATTACTAGTCAATTTTGTAAGAGCTATTCACGGGTGAAAACCAGAAGGTTCTGCGAGGTCTAGTTATCGAAATATGGCCACCCAAAGTGATTTTACTGAAAATTGACCCAAATCTAAAAAAGTCATCGGATGCGGATGGAGATATTTCCGCAACCAAGGCTCGTAACGCGTTGCGATTTTCAATTCTGAATAGAGAATTAACAGACCTTTCCATGGATGTGCCAAACTCAAAATTTTTTCTTTCAATTAATTTTGGGAAAAATCATGGACTAACCACTTGTCTATAAAAATCATTATTTTTTCGAAGTTCACCAATCCCATCGAGATATACATCAAACGAAAGGTCTGTTCAATACCTACACACACCTGTAAGCCAAATCGTCCTGCGTGGTCTGGTTAGCGAAATATGGCCATCCAAAATGATTTCACTGATTCCACAGATTTTTGAGCTTTCACTACCTAACAATGTGCTTGGGTGGCGATATTTCCGAAACCAAACCTTGAAAAAAGGTTGCGGTGTCCAAAATTTTTAGTCAATTTTGTAAGAGCTATTCACGGGTGAAAACCAGAAGGTTCTGCGAGGTCTGGTTATCGAAATATGGCCACCCAAAGTGATTTTACTGAAAATTGACCCAAATCTAAAAAAGTCATCGGATGCGGATGGAGATATTTCCGCACCCAAGGCTCGTAACGCGTTGCGATTTTCAATTCTGAATAGAGAATTAACAGACCTTTCCATGGATGTGCCAAACTCAAAATTTTTTCTTTCAATTAATTTTGGGAAAAATCATGGACTAACCACTTGTCTATAAAAATCATTATTTTTTCGAAGTTCACCAATCCCATCGAGATATACTTACATCAAACGAAAGGTCTCTTCAATACCTACACACACCTGTAAGCCAAATCGTCCTGCGTGGTCTGGTTAGCGAAATATGGCCATCCAAAGTGATTTCACTGATTCCACAGATTTTTGAGCTTTCACTACCTAACAATGTGCTTGGGTGGCGATATTTCCGAAACCAAACCTTGAAAAAGGTTGCGGTTTCCAAAATTTCTAGTCAATTTTGTAAGAGCTATTCACGGGTGAAAACCAGAAGGTTCTGCGAGGTCTGGTTATCGAAATATGGCCACCCAAAGTGATTTTACTGAAAATTGACCCAAATCTAAAAAAGTCATCGGATGTGCTTGGGTGGCGATATTTCCGAAACCAAACCTTGTAAAAGGTTGCGGTTTCCAAAATTACTAGTCAATTTTGTAAGAGCTATTCACGGGTGAAAACCAGAAGGTTCTGTGAGGTCTAGTTATCGAAATATGGCCACCCAAAGTGATTTTACTGAAAATTGACCCAAATCTAAAAAAGTCATCGGATGCGGATGGAGATATTTCCGCAACCAAGGCTCGTAACGCGTTGCGATTTTCAATTCTGAATAGAGAATTAACAGACCTTTCCATGGATGTGCCAAACTCAAAATTTTTTCTTTCAATTAATTTTGGGAAAAATCATGGACCACTTGTCTATAAAAATCATTGTTTTTTCGAAGTTCACCAATCCCATCGAGATATACATCAAACGAAAGGTCTCTTCAATACCTACACACACCTGTAAGCCAAATCGTCCTGCGTGGTCTGGTTAGCGAAATATGGCCATCCAAAGTGATTTCACTGATTCCACAGATTTTTGAGCTTTCACTACCTAACAATGTGCTTGGGTGGCGATATTTCCGAAACCAAACCTTGAAAAAGGTTGCGGTTTCCAAAATTTCTAGTCAATTTTGTAAGAGCTATTCACGGGTGAAAACCAGAAGGTTCTGCGAGGTCTGGTTATCGAAATATGGCCACCCAAAGTGATTTTACTGAAAATTGACCCAAATCTAAAAAAGTCATCGGATGTGCTTGGGTGGCGATATTTCCGAAACCAAACCTTGTAAAAGGTTGCGGTTTCCAAAATTACTAGTCAATTTTGTAAGAGCTATTCACGGGTGAAAACCAGAAGGTTCTGCGAGGTCTAGTTATCGAAATATGGCCACCCAAAGTGATTTTACTGAAAATTGACCCAAATCTAAAAAAGTCATCGGATGCGGATGGTGATATTTCCGCAACCAAGGCTCGTAACGCGTTGCGGTTTTCAATTCTGAATAGAGAATTAACAGACCTTTCCATGGATGTGCCAAACTCAAAATTTTTTCTTTCAATTAATTTTGGGAAAAATCATGGACCACTTGTCTATAAAAATCATTGTTTTTTCGAAGTTCACCAATCCCATCGAGATATACATCAAACGAAAGGTCTGTTCAATACCTACACACATCTGTAAGTCAAATCGTCCTGCGTGGTCTGGTTAGCGAAATATGGCCATCCAAAGTGATTTCACTGATTCCACAGATTTTTGAGCTTTCACTACCTAACAATGTGCTTGGGTGGCGATATTTCCGAAACCAAACCTTGAAAAAGGTTGCGGTTTCCAAAATTTTTAGTCAATTTTGTAAGAGCTATTCACGGGTGAAAACCAGAAGGTTCTGCGAGGTCTGGTTATCGAAATATGGCCACCCAAAGTGATTTTACTGAAAATTGACCCAAATCTAAAAAAGTCATCGGATGCGGATGGAGATATTTCCGCAACCAAGGCTCGTAACGCGTTGCGATTTTCAATTCTGAATAGAGAATTAACAGACCTTTCCATGGATGTGCCAAACTCAAAATTTTTTCTTTCAATTAATTTTGGGAAAAATCATGGACTAACCACTTGTCTATAAAAATCATTATTTTTTCGAAGTTCACCAATCCCTTCGAGATATACATCAAACGAAAGGTCTGTTCAATACCTACACACACCTGTAAGCCAAATCGTCCTGCGTGGTCTGGTTAGCGAAATATGGCCATCCAAAATGATTTCACTGATTCCACAGATTTTTGAGCTTTCACTACCTAACAATGTGCTTGGGTGGCGATATTTCCGAAACCAAACCTTGTAAAAGGTTGCGGTTTCCAAAATTTCTAGTCAATTTTGTAAGAGCTATTCACGGGTGAAAACTAGAAGGTTCTGCGAGGTCTGGTTATCGAAAGTGATTTTACTGAAAATTGACCCAAATCTAAAAAAGTCATCGGATGCGGATGGAGATATTTCCGCAACCAAGGCTCGTAACGCGTTGCGGTTTTCAATTCTGAATAGAGAATTAACAGACCTTTCCATGGATGTGCCAAACTCAAAATTTCTTCTTTCAATTAATTTTGGGAAAAATCATGGACTAACCACTTGTCTATAAAAATCATTATTTTTTCGAAGCTCACCAATCCCATCGAGATATACATCAAACGAAAGGTCTGTTCAATACCTACACACACCTGTAAGCCAAATCGTCCTGCGTGGTCTGGTTAGCGAAATATGGCCATCCAAAATGATTTCACTGATTCCACAGATTTTTGAGCTTTCACTACCTAACAATGTGCTTGGGTGGCGATATTTCCGAAACCAAACCTTGTAAAAGGTTGCGGTTTTCAAAATTTCTAGTCAATTTTGTAAGAGCTATTCACGGGTGAAAGCCAGAAAGTTCTGCGAGGTCTGGTTATCGAAAGTGATTTTACTGAAAATTGACCCAAATCTAAAAAAGTCATCGGATGCGGATGGAGATATTTCCGCAACCAAGGCTCGTAACGCGTTGCGGTTTTCAATTCTGAATAGAGAATTAACAGACCTTTCCATGGATGTGCCAAACTCAAAATTTCTTCTTTCAATTAATTTTGGGAAAAATCATGGACTAACCACTTGTCTATAAAAATCATTATTTTTTCGAAGCTCACCAATCCCATCGAGATATACATCAAACGAAAGGTCTGTTCAATACCTACACACACCTGTAAGTCAAATCGTCCTGCGTGGTCTGGTTAGCGAAATATGGCCATCCAAAATGATTTCACTGATTCCACAGATTTTTGAGCTTTCACTACCTAACAATGTGCTTGGGGGGCGATATTTCCGAAACCAAACCTTGTAAAAGGTTGCGGTTTTCAAAATTTCTAGTCAATTTTGTAAGAGCTATTCACGGGTGAAAACCAGAAGGTTCTGCGAGGTCTGGTTATCGAAATATGGCCACCCAAAGTGATTTTACTGAAAATTGACCCAAATCTAAAAAAGTCATCGGATGCGGATGGAGATATTTCCGCAACCAAGGCTCGTAACGCGTTGCGATTTTCAATTCTGAATAGAGAATTAACAGACCTTTCCATGGATGTGCCAAACTCAAAATTTTGTCTTTCAATTAATTTTGGGAAAAATCATGGACTAACCACTTGTCTATAAAAATCATTATTTTTTCGAAGTTCACCAATCCCTTCGAGATATACATCAAACGAAAGGTCTGTTCAATACCTACACACACCTGTAAGCCAAATCGTCCTGCGTGGTCTGGTTAGCGAAATATGGCCATCCAAAGTGATTTCACTGATTCCACAGATTTTCGACCTCCAAATACCCTACAATGTCTTTGGGTGGCGATATTTCCAAAACCAGGCCTTGTAAAAGGTTGCGGTTTTCAAAATTTCTAGTCAATTTTGTAAGAGCTATTCACGGGTGAAAACCAGAAGGTTCTGCGAGGTCTGGTTATCGAAATATGGCCACCCAAAGTGATTTTACTGAAAATTGACCCAAATCTAAAAAAGTCATCGGATGCGGATGGAGATATTTCCGCAACCAAGGCTCGTAACGCGTTGCGATTTTCAATTCTGAATAGAGAATTAACAGACCTTTCCATGGATGTGCCAAACTCAAAATTTTGTCTTTCAATTAATTTTGGGAAAAATCATGGACTAACCACTTGTCTATAAAAATCATTATTTTTTCGAAGTTCACCAATCCCTTCGAGATATACATCAAACGAAAGGTCTGTTCAATACCTACACACACCTGTAAGCCAAATCGTCCTGCGTGGTCTGGTTAGCGAAATATGGCCATCCAAAGTGATTTCACTGATTCCACAGATTTTCGACCTCCAAATACCCTACAATGTCTTTGGGTGGCGATATTTCCAAAACCAGGCCTTGTAAAAGGTTGCGGTTTTCAAAATTTCTAGTCAATTTTGTAAGAGCTATTCACGGGTGAAAACCAGAAGGTTCTGCGAGGTCTGGTTATCGAAATATGGCCACCCAAAGTGATTTTACTGAAAATTGACCCAAATCTAAAAAAGTCATCGGATGCGGATGGAGATATTTCCGCAACCAAGGCTCGTAACGCGTTGCGATTTTCAATTCTGAATAGAGAATTAACAGACCTTTCCATGGATGTGCCAAACTCAAAATTTTGTCTTTCAATTAATTTTGGGAAAAATCATGGACTAACCACTTGTCTATAAAAATCATTATTTTTTCGAAGTTCACCAATCCCTTCGAGATATACATCAAACGAAAGGTCTGTTCAATACCTACACACACCTGTAAGCCAAATCGTCCTGCGTGGTCTGGTTAGCGAAATATGGCCATCCAAAGTGATTTCACTGATTCCACAGATTTTCGACCTCCAAATACCCTACAATGTCTTTGGGTGGCGATATTTCCAAAACCAAGCCTTGTAAAAGGTTGCGGTTTTCAAAATTTCTAGTCAATTTTGTAAGAGCTATTCACGGGTGAAAACCAGAAGGTTCTGCGAGGTCTGGTTATCGAAATATGGCCACTCAAAGTGATTTTACTGAAAATTGACCCAAATCTAAAAAAGTCATCGGATGCGGATGGAGATATTTCCGCAACCAAGGCTCGTAACGCGTTGCGATTTTCAATTCTGAATAGAGAATTAACAGACCTTTCCATGGATGTGCCAAACTCAAAATTTTGTCTTTCAATTAATTTTGGGAAAAATCATGGACTAACCACTTGTCTATAAAAATCATTATTTTTTCGAAGTTCACCAATCCCTTCGAGATATACATCAAACGAAAGGTCTGTTCAATACCTACACACACCTGTAAGCCAAATCGTCCTGCGTGGTCTGGTTAGCGAAATATGGCCATCCAAAGTGATTTCACTGATTCCACAGATTTTTGAGCTTTCACTACCTAACAATGTGCTTGGGTGGCGATATTTCCGAAACCAAACCTTGAAAAAGGTTGCGGTTTCCAAAATTTCTAGTCAATTTTGTAAGAGCTATTCACGGGTGAAAACTAGAAGGTTCTGCGAGGTCTGGTTATCGAAATATGGCCACCCAAAGTGATTTTACTGAAAATTGACCCAAATCTAAAAAAGTCATCGGATGCGGATGGAGATATTTCCGCAACCAAGGCTCGTAACGCGTTGCGATTTTCAATTCTGAATAGAGAATTAACAGACCTTTCCATGGATGTGCCAAACTCAAAATTTCTTCTTTCAATTAATTTTGGGAAAAATCATGGACTAACCACTTGTCTATAAAAATCATTATTTTTTCGAAGTTCACCAATCCCATCGAGATATACATTAAACGAAAGGTCTCTTCAATACCTACACACACCTGTAAGTCAAATCGTCCTGCGTGGTCTGGTTAGCGAAATATGGCCATCCAAAGTGATTTCACTGATTCCACAGATTTTTGAGCTTTCACTACCTAACAATGTGCTTGGGTGGCGATATTTCCGAAACCAAACCTTGAAAAAGGTTGCGGTTTCCAAAATTTCTAGTCAATTTTGTAAGAGCTATTCACGGGTGAAAACCAGAAGGTTCTGCGAGGTCTGGTTATCGAAATATGACCACCCAAAGTGATTTTACTGAAAATTGACCCAAATCTAAAAAAGTCATCGGATGCGGATGGAGATATTTCCGCAACCAAGGCTCGTAACGCGTTGCGATTTTCAATTCTGAATAGAGAATTAACAGACCTTTCCATGGATGTGCCAAACTCAAAATTTTTTCTTTCAATTAATTTTGGGAAAAATCATGGACTAACCACTTGTCTATAAAAATCATTATTTTTTCGAAATTCACCAATCCCATTGAGATATACATCAAAGGAAAGGTCTCTTCAATACCTACAAACACCTGTAAGTCAAATCGTCCTGCGTGGTCTGGTTAGCGAAATATGGCCATCCAAAGTGATTTCACTGATTCCACAGATTTTTGAGCTTTCACTACCTAACAATGTGCTTGGGTGGCGATATTTCCGAAACCAAACCTTGAAAAAGGTTGCGGTTTCCAAAATTTCTAGTCAATTTTGTAAGAGCTATTCACGGGTGAAAGCCAGAAGGTTCTGCGAGTTCTGGTTATCGAAAGTGATTTTACTGAAAATTGACCCAAATCTAAAAAAGTCATCGGATGCGGATGGAGATATTTCCGCAACCAAGGCTCGTAACGCGTTGCGGTTTTCAATTCTGAATAGAGAATTAACAGACCTTTCCATGGATGTGCCAAACTCAAAATTTCTTCTTTCAATTAATTTTGGGAAAAATCATGGACTAACCACTTGTCTATAAAAATCATTATTTTTTCGAAGCTCACCAATCCCATCGAGATATACATCAAACGAAAGGTCTGTTCAATACCTACACACACCTGTAAGCCAAATCGTCCTGCGTGGTCTGGTTAGCGAAATATGGCCATCCAAAATGATTTCACTGATTCCACAGATTTTTGAGCTTTCACTACCTAACAATGTGCTTGGGTGGCGATATTTCCGAAACCAAACCTTGTAAAAGGTTGCGGTTTTCAAAATTTCTAGTCAATTTTGTAAGAGCTATTCACGGGTGAAAACCAGAAGGTTCTGCGAGGTCTGGTTATCGAAATATGGCCACCCAAAGTGATTTTACTGAAAATTGACCCAAATCTAAAAAAGTCATCGGATGCGGATGGAGATATTTCCGCAACCAAGGCTCGTAACGCGTTGCGATTTTCAATTCTGAATAGAGAATTAACAGACCTTTCCATGGATGTGCCAAACTCAAAATTTTTTCTTTCAATTAATTTTGGGAAAAATCATGGACTAACCACTTGTCTATAAAAATCATTATTTTTTCGAAGTTCACCAATCAAATCGAGATATACATCAAACGAAAGGTCTGTTCAATACCTACACACACCTGTAAGCCAAATCGTCCTGCGTGGTCTGGTTAGCGAAATATGGCCATCCAAAGTGATTTCACTGATTCCACAGATTTTTGAGCTTTCACTACCTAACAATGTGCTTGGGTGGCGATATTTCCGAAACCAAACCTTGAAAAAGGTTGCGGTTTCCAAAATTTCTAGTTAATTTTGTAAGAGCTATTCACGGGTGAAAACCAGAAGGTTCTGCGAGGTCTGGTTATCGAAATATGACCACCCAAAGTGATTTTACTGAAAATTGACCCAAATCTAAAAAAGTCATCGGATGCGGATGGAGATATTTCCGCAACCAAGGCTCGTAACGCGTTGCGGTTTTCAATTCTGAATAGAGAATTAACAGACCTTTCCATGGATGTGCCAAACTCAAAATTTCTTCTTTCAATTAATTTTGGGAAAAATCATGGACTCACTTGTCTATAAAAATCATTATTTTTTCGAAGCTCACCAATCCCATCGAGATATACATCAAACGAAAGGTCTGTTCAATACCTACACACACCTGTAAGCCAAATCGTCCTGCGTGGTCTGGTTAGCGAAATATGGCCATCCAAAGTGATTTCACTGATTCCACAGATTTTTGAGCTTTCACTACCTAACAATGTGCTTGGGTGGCGATATTTCCGAAACCAAACCTTGAAAAAGGTTGCGGTTTCCAAAATTTCTAGTCAATTTTGTAAGAGCTATTCACGGGTGAAAACCAGAAGGTTCTGCGAGGTCTGGTTATCGAAATATGACCACCCAAAGTGATTTTACTGAAAATTGACCCAAATCTAAAAAAGTCATCGGATGCGGATGGAGATATTTCCGCAACCAAGGCTCGTAACGCGTTGCGATTTTCAATTCTGAATAGAGAATTAACAGACCTTTCCATGGATGTGCCAAACTCAAAATTTCTTCTTTCAATTAATTTTGGGAAAAATCATGGACTAACCACTTGTCTATAATAATCATTATTTTTTCGAAGCTCACCAATCCCATCGAGATATACATCAAACGAAAGGTCTGTTCAATACCTACACACACCTGTAAGCCAAATCGTCCTGCGTGGTCTGGTTAGCGAAATATGGCCATCCAAAATGATTTCACTGATTCCACAGATTTTTGAGCTTTCACTACCTAACAATGTGCTTGGGTGGCGATATTTCCGAAACCAAACCTTGTAAAAGGTTGCGGTTTTCAAAATTTCTAGTCAATTTTGTAAGAGCTATTCACGGGTGAAAACCAGAAGGTTCTGCGAGGTCTGGTTATCGAAATATGGCCACCCAAAGTGATTTTACTGAAAATTGACCCAAATCTAAAAAAGTCATCGGATGCGGATGGAGATATTTCCGCAACCAAGGCTCGTAACGCGTTGCGATTTTCAATTCTGAATAGAGAATTAACAGACCTTTCCATGGATGTGCCAAACTCAAAATTTTGTCTTTCAATTAATTTTGGGAAAAATCATGGACTAACCACTTGTCTATAAAAATCATTATTTTTTCGAAGTTCACCAATCAAATCGAGATATACATCAAACGAAAGGTCTGTTCAATACCTACACACACCTGTAAGCCAAATCGTCCTGCGTGGTCTGGTTAGCGAAATATGGCCATCCAAAGTGATTTCACTGATTCCACAGATTTTTGAGCTTTCACTACCTAACAATGTGCTTGGGTGGCGATATTTCCGAAACCAAACCTTGAAAAAGGTTGCGGTTTCCAAAATTTCTAGTCAATTTTGTAAGAGCTATTCACGGGTGAAAACCAGAAGGTTCTGAGAGGTCTGGTTATCGAAATATGGCCACCCAAAGTGATTTTACTGAAAATTGACCCAAATCTAAAAAAGTCATCGGATGCGGATGGAGATATTTCCGCAACCAAGGCTCGTAACGCGTTGCGATTTTCAATTCTGAATAGAGAATTAACAGACCTTTCCATGGATGTGCCAAACTCAAAATTTTGTCTTTCAATTAATTTTGGGAAAAATCATGGACTAACCACTTGTCTATAAAAATCATTATTTTTTCGAAGTTCACCAATCAAATCGAGATATACATCAAACGAAAGGTCTGTTCAATACCTACACACACCTGTAAGCCAAATCGTCCTGCGTGGTCTGGTTAGCGAAATATGGCCATCCAAAGTGATTTCACTGATTCCACAGATTTTTGAGCTTTCACTACCTAACAATGTGCTTGGGTGGCGATATTTCCGAAACCAAACCTTGAAAAAGGTTGCGGTTTCCAAAATTTCTAGTCAATTTTGTAAGAGCTATTCACGGGTGAAAGCCAGAAGGTTCTGCGAGGTCTGGTTATCGAAAGTGATTTTACTGAAAATTGACCCAAATCTAAAAAAGTCATCGGATGCGGATGGAGATATTTCCGCAACCAAGGCTCGTAACGCGTTGCGGTTTTCAATTCTGAATAGAGAATTAACAGACCTTTCCATGGATGTGCCAAACTCAAAATTTCTTCTTTCAATTAATTTTGGGAAAAATCATGGACTAACCACTTGTCTATAAAAATCATTATTTTTTCGAAGCTCACCAATCCCATCGAGATATACATCAAACGAAAGGTCTGTTCAATACCTACACACACCTGTAAGCCAAATCGTCCTGCGTGGTCTGGTTAGCGAAATATGGCCATCCAAAGTGATTTCACTGATTCCACAGATTTTTGAGCTTTCACTACCTAACAATGTGCTTGGGTGGCGATATTTCCGAAACCAAACCTTGAAAAAGGTTGCGGTTTCCAAAATTTCTAGTTAATTTTGTAAGAGCTATTCACGGGTGAAAACCAGAAGGTTCTGCGAGGTCTGGTTATCGAAATATGACCACCCAAAGTGATTTTACTGAAAATTGACCCAAATCTAAAAAAGTCATCGGATGCGGATGGAGATATTTCCGCAACCAAGGCTCGTAACGCGTTGCGATTTTCAATTCTGAATAGAGAATTAACAGACCTTTCCATGGATGTGCCAAACTCAAAATTTCTTCTTTCAATTAATTTTGGGAAAAATCATGGACTAACCACTTGTCTATAATAATCATTATTTTTTCGAAGCTCACCAATCCCATCGAGATATACATCAAACGAAAGGTCTGTTCAATACCTACACACACCTGTAAGCCAAATCGTCCTGCGTGGTCTGGTTAGCGAAATATGGCCATCCAAAATGATTTCACTGATTCCACAGATTTTTGAGCTTTCACTACCTAACAATGTGCTTGGGTGGCGATATTTCCGAAACCAAACCTTGTAAAAGGTTGCGGTTTTCAAAATTTCTAGTCAATTTTGTAAGAGCTATTCACGGGTGAAAACCAGAAGGTTCTGCGAGGTCTGGTTATCGAAATATGGCCACCCAAAGTGATTTTACTGAAAATTGACCCAAATCTAAAAAAGTCATCGGATGCGGATGGAGATATTTCCGCAACCAAGGCTCGTAACGCGTTGCGATTTTCAATTCTGAATAGAGAATTAACAGACCTTTCCATGGATGTGCCAAACTCAAAATTTTGTCTTTCAATTAATTTTGGGAAAAATCATGGACTAACCACTTGTCTATAAAAATCATTATTTTTTCGAAGTTCACCAATCAAATCGAGATATACATCAAACGAAAGGTCTGTTCAATACCTACACACACCTGTAAGCCAAATCGTCCTGCGTGGTCTGGTTAGCGAAATATGGCCATCCAAAGTGATTTCACTGATTCCACAGATTTTTGAGCTTTCACTACCTAACAATGTGCTTGGGTGGCGATATTTCCGAAACCAAACCTTGAAAAAGGTTGCGGTTTCCAAAATTTCTAGTCAATTTTGTAAGAGCTATTCACGGGTGAAAACCAGAAGGTTCTGAGAGGTCTGGTTATCGAAATATGGCCACCCAAAGTGATTTTACTGAAAATTGACCCAAATCTAAAAAAGTCATCGGATGCGGATGGAGATATTTCCGCAACCAAGGCTCGTAACGCGTTGCGATTTTCAATTCTGAATAGAGAATTAACAGACCTTTCCATGGATGTGCCAAACTCAAAATTTCTTCTTTCAATTAATTTTGGGAAAAATCATGGACTAACCACTTGTCTATAAAAATCATTATTTTTTCGAAGCTCACCAATCCCATCGAGATATACATCAAACGAAAGGTCTGTTCAATACCTACACACACCTGTAAGCCAAATCGTCCTGCGTGGTCTGGTTAGCGAAATATGGCCATCCAAAATGATTTCACTGATTCCACAGATTTTTGAGCTTTCACTACCTAACAATGTGCTTGGGTGGCGATATTTCCGAAACCAAACCTTGAAAAAGGTTGCGGTTTCCAAAATTTCTAGTCAATTTTGTAAGAGCTATTCACGGGTGAAAACCAGAAGGTTCTGCGAGGTCTGGTTATCGAAATATGGCCACCCAAAGTGATTTTACTGAAAATTGACCCAAATCTAAAAAAGTCATCGGATGCGGATGGAGATATTTCCGCAACCAAGGCTCGTAACGCGTTGCGATTTTCAATTCTGAATAGAGAATTAACAGACCTTTCCATGGATGTGCCAAACTCAAAATTTCTTCTTTCAATTAATTTTGGGAAAAATCATGGACTAACCACTTGTCTATAAAAATCATTATTTTTTCGAAGTTAACCAATCCCATCGAGATATACATCAAAGGAAAGGTCTCTTCAATACCTACAAACACCTGTAAGTCAAATCGTCCTGCGTGGTCTGGTTAGCGAAATATGGCCATCCAAAGTGATTTCACTGATTCCACAGATTTTTGAGCTTTCACTACCTAACAATGTGCTTGGGTGGCGATATTTCCGAAACCAAACCTTGAAAAAGGTTGCGGTTTCCAAAATTTCTAGTCAATTTTGTAAGAGCTATTCACGGGTGAAAACCAGAAGGTTCTGAGAGGTCTGGTTATCGAAATATGGCCACCCAAAGTGATTTTACTGAAAATTGACCCAAATCTAAAAAAGTCATCGGATGCGGATGGAGATATTTCCGCAACCAAGGCTCGTAACGCGTTGCGATTTTCAATTCTGAATAGAGAATTAACAGACCTTTCCATGGATGTGCCAAACTCAAAATTTTTTCTTTCAATTAATTTTGGGAAAAATCATGGACTAACCACTTGTCTATAAAAATCATTATTTTTTCGAAGCTCACCAATCCCATCGAGATATACATCAAACGAAAGGTCTGTTCAATACCTACACACACCTGTAAGCCAAATCGTCCTGCGTGGTCTGGTTAGCGAAATATGGCCATCCAAAGTGATTTCACTGATTCCACAGATTTTTGAGCTTTCACTACCTAACAATGTGCTTGGGTGGCGATATTTCCGAAACCAAACCTTGAAAAAGGTTGCGGTTTCCAAAATTTCTAGTCAATTTTGTAAGAGCTATTCACGGGTGAAAGCCAGAAGGTTCTGCGAGGTCTGGTTATCGAAAGTGATTTTACTGAAAATTGACCCAAATCTAAAAAAGTCATCGGATGCGGATGGAGATATTTCCGCAACCAAGGCTCGTAACGCGTTGCGGTTTTCAATTCTGAATAGAGAATTAACAGACCTTTCCATGGATGTGCCAAACTCAAAATTTCTTCTTTCAATTAATTTTGGGAAAAATCATGGACTAACCACTTGTCTATAAAAATCATTATTTTTTCGAAGCTCACCAATCCCATCGAGATATACATCAAACGAAAGGTCTGTTCAATACCTACACACACCTGTAAGCCAAATCGTCCTGCGTGGTCTGGTTAGCGAAATATGGCCATCCAAAATGATTTCACTGATTCCACAGATTTTTGAGCTTTCACTACCTAACAATGTGCTTGGGTGGCGATATTTCCGAAACCAAACCTTGTAAAAGGTTGCGGTTTTCAAAATTTCTAGTCAATTTTGTAAGAGCTATTCACGGGTGAAAACCAGAAGGTTCTGCGAGGTCTGGTTATCGAAATATGGCCACCCAAAGTGATTTTACTGAAAATTGACCCAAATCTAAAAAAGTCATCGGATGCGGATGGAGATATTTCCGCAACCAAGGCTCGTAACGCGTTGCGGTTTTCAATTCTGAATAGAGAATTAACAGACCTTTCCATGGATGTGCCAAACTCAAAATTTCTTCTTTCAATTAATTTTGGGAAAAATCATGGACTAACTAACCACTTGTCTATAAAAATCATTATTTTTTCGAAGCTCACCAATCCCATCGAGATATACATCAAACGAAAGGTCTGTTCAATACCTACACACACCTGTAAGCCAAATCGTCCTGCGTGGTCTGGTTAGCGAAATATGGCCATCCAAAATGATTTCACTGATTCCACAGATTTTTGAGCTTTCACTACCTAACAATGTGCTTGGGTGGCGATATTTCCGAAACCAAACCTTGTAAAAGGTTGCGGTTTTCAAAATTTCTAGTCAATTTTGTAAGAGCTATTCCCGGGTGAAAACCAGAAGGTTCTGCGAGGTCTGGTTATCGAAATATGGCCACCCAAAGTGATTTTACTGAAAATTGACCCAAATCTAAAAAAGTCATCGGATGCGGATGGAGATATTTCCGCAACCAAGGCTCGTAACGCGTTGCGATTTTCAATTCTGAATAGAGAATTAACAGACCTTTCCATGGATGTGCCAAACTCAAAATTTTGTCTTTCAATTAATTTTGGGAAAAATCATGGACTAACCACTTGTCTATAAAAATCATTATTTTTTCGAAGTTCACCAATCCCATCGAGATATACATCAAACGAAAGGTCTGTTCAATACCTACACACACCTGTAAGCCAAATCGTCCTGCGTGGTCTGGTTAGCGAAATATGGCCATCCAAAGTGATTTCACTGATTCCACAGATTTTTGAGCTTTCACTACCTAACAATGTGCTTGGGTGGCGATATTTCCGAAACCAAACCTTGAAAAAGGTTGCGGTTTCCAAAATTTCTAGTCAATTTTGTAAGAGCTATTCACGGGTGAAAACCAGAAGGTTCTGCGAGGTCTGGTTATCGAAATATGGCCACCCAAAGTGATTTTACTGAAAATTGACCCAAATCTAAAAAAGTCATCGGATGCGGATGGAGATATTTCCGCAACCAAGGCTCGTAACGCGTTGCGATTTTCAATTCTGAATAGAGAATTAACAGACCTTTCCATGGATGTGCCAAACTCAAAATTTTTTCTTTCAATTAATTTTGGGAAAAATCATGGACTAACCACTTTTCTATAAAAATCATTATTTTTTCGAAGCTCACCAATCCCATCGAGATATACATCAAACGAAAGGTCTGTTCAATACCTACACACACCTGTAAGCCAAATCGTCCTGCGTGGTCTGGTTAGCGAAATATGGCCATCCAAAGTGATTTCACTGATTCCACAGATTTTTGAGCTTTCACTACCTAACAATGTGCTTGGGTGGCGATATTTCCGAAACCAAACCTTGAAAAAGGTTGCGGTTTCCAAAATTTCTAGTCAATTTTGTAAGAGCTATTCACGGGTGAAAACCAGAAGGTTCTGCGAGGTCTGGTTATCGAAATATGGCCACCCAAAGTGATTTTACTGAAAATTGACCCAAATCTAAAAAAGTCATCGGATGCGGATGGAGATATTTCCGCAACAAAGGCTCGTAACGCGTTGCGGTTTTCAATTCTGAATAGAGAATTAACAGACCTTTCCATGGATGTGCCAAACTCAAAATTTTTTCTTTCAATTAATTTTGGGAAAAATCATGGACTAACCACTTGTCTATAAAAATCATTGTTTTTTCGAAGTTCACCAATCCCATCGAGATATACATCAAACGAAAGGTCTCTTCAATACCTACACACACCTGTAAGTCAAATCGTCCTGCGTGGTCTGGTTAGCGAAATATGGCCATCCAAAGTGATTTCACTGATTCCACAGATTTTTGAGCTTTCACTACCTAACAATGTGTTTGGGTGGCGATATTTCCGAAACCAAACCTTGAAAAAGGTTGCGGTTTCCAAAATTTCTAGTCAATTTTGTAAGAGCTATTCACGGGTGAAAGCCAGAAGGTTCTGCGAGGTCTGGTTATCGAAAGTGATTTTACTGAAAATTGACCCAAATCTAAAAAAGTCATCGGATGCGGATGGAGATATTTCCGCAACCAAGGCTCGTAACGCGTTGCGATTTTCAATTCTGAATAGAGAATTAACAGACCTTTCCATGGATGTGCCAAACTCAAAATTTTTTCTTTCAATTAATTTTGGGAAAAATCATGGACTAACCACTTGTCTATAAAAATCATTATTTTTTCGAAGCTCACCAATCCCATCGAGATATACATCAAACGAAAGGTCTGTTCAATACCTACACACACCTGTAAGCCAAATCGTCCTGCGTGGTCTGGTTAGCGAAATATGGCCATCCAAAGTGATTTCACTGATTCCACAGATTTTTGAGCTTTCACTACCTAACAATGTGCTTGGGTGGCGATATTTCCGAAACCAAACCTTGTAAAAGGTTGCGGTTTTCAAAATTTCTAGTCAATTTTGTAAGAGCTATTCACGGGTGAAAACCAGAAGGTTCTGCGAGGTCTGGTTATCGAAATATGGCCACCCAAAGTGATTTTACTGAAAATTGACCCAAATCTAAAAAAGTCATCGGATGCGGATGGAGATATTTCCGCAACCAAGGCTCGTAACGCGTTGCGATTTTCAATTCTGAATAGAGAATTAACAGACCTTTCCATGGATGTGCCAAACTCAAAATTTTGTCTTTCAATTAATTTTGGGAAAAATCATGGACTAACCACTTGTCTATAAAAATCATTATTTTTTCGAAGTTCACCAATCAAATCGAGATATACATCAAACGAAAGGTCTGTTCAATACCTACACACACCTGTAAGCCAAATCGTCCTGCGTGGTCTGGTTAGCGAAATATGGCCATCCAAAGTGATTTCACTGATTCCACAGATTTTTGAGCTTTCACTACCTAACAATGTGCTTGGGTGGCGATATTTCCGAAACCAAACCTTGAAAAAGGTTGCGGTTTCCAAAATTTCTAGTCAATTTTGTAAGAGCTATTCACGGGTGAAAACCAGAAGGTTCTGAGAGGTCTGGTTATCGAAATATGGCCACCCAAAGTGATTTTACTGAAAATTGACCCAAATCTAAAAAAGTCATCGGATGCGGATGGAGATATTTCCGCAACCAAGGCTCGTAACGCGTTGCGATTTTCAATTCTGAATAGAGAATTAACAGACCTTTCCATGGATGTGCCAAACTCAAAATTTCTTCTTTCAATTAATTTTGGGAAAAATCATGGACTAACCACTTGTCTATAAAAATCATTATTTTTTCGAAGCTCACCAATCCCATCGAGATATACATCAAACGAAAGGTCTGTTCAATACCTACACACACCTGTAAGCCAAATCGTCCTGCGTGGTCTGGTTAGCGAAATATGGCCATCCAAAATGATTTCACTGATTCCACAGATTTTTGAGCTTTCACTACCTAACAATGTGCTTGGGTGGCGATATTTCCGAAACCAAACCTTGAAAAAGGTTGCGGTTTCCAAAATTTCTAGTCAATTTTGTAAGAGCTATTCACGGGTGAAAACCAGAAGGTTCTGCGAGGTCTGGTTATCGAAATATGGCCACCCAAAGTGATTTTACTGAAAATTGACCCAAATCTAAAAAAGTCATCGGATGCGGATGGAGATATTTCCGCAACCAAGGCTCGTAACGCGTTGCGATTTTCAATTCTGAATAGAGAATTAACAGACCTTTCCATGGATGTGCCAAACTCAAAATTTCTTCTTTCAATTAATTTTGGGAAAAATCATGGACTAACCACTTGTCTATAAAAATCATTATTTTTTCGAAGTTAACCAATCCCATCGAGATATACATCAAAGGAAAGGTCTCTTCAATACCTACAAACACCTGTAAGTCAAATCGTCCTGCGTGGTCTGGTTAGCGAAATATGGCCATCCAAAGTGATTTCACTGATTCCACAGATTTTTGAGCTTTCACTACCTAACAATGTGCTTGGGTGGCGATATTTCCGAAACCAAACCTTGAAAAAGGTTGCGGTTTCCAAAATTTCTAGTCAATTTTGTAAGAGCTATTCACGGGTGAAAACCAGAAGGTTCTGAGAGGTCTGGTTATCGAAATATGGCCACCCAAAGTGATTTTACTGAAAATTGACCCAAATCTAAAAAAGTCATCGGATGCGGATGGAGATATTTCCGCAACCAAGGCTCGTAACGCGTTGCGATTTTCAATTCTGAATAGAGAATTAACAGACCTTTCCATGGATGTGCCAAACTCAAAATTTTTTCTTTCAATTAATTTTGGGAAAAATCATGGACTAACCACTTGTCTATAAAAATCATTATTTTTTCGAAGCTCACCAATCCCATCGAGATATACATCAAACGAAAGGTCTGTTCAATACCTACACACACCTGTAAGCCAAATCGTCCTGCGTGGTCTGGTTAGCGAAATATGGCCATCCAAAGTGATTTCACTGATTCCACAGATTTTTGAGCTTTCACTACCTAACAATGTGCTTGGGTGGCGATATTTCCGAAACCAAACCTTGAAAAAGGTTGCGGTTTCCAAAATTTCTAGTCAATTTTGTAAGAGCTATTCACGGGTGAAAGCCAGAAGGTTCTGCGAGGTCTGGTTATCGAAAGTGATTTTACTGAAAATTGACCCAAATCTAAAAAAGTCATCGGATGCGGATGGAGATATTTCCGCAACCAAGGCTCGTAACGCGTTGCGGTTTTCAATTCTGAATAGAGAATTAACAGACCTTTCCATGGATGTGCCAAACTCAAAATTTCTTCTTTCAATTAATTTTGGGAAAAATCATGGACTAACCACTTGTCTATAAAAATCATTATTTTTTCGAAGCTCACCAATCCCATCGAGATATACATCAAACGAAAGGTCTGTTCAATACCTACACACACCTGTAAGCCAAATCGTCCTGCGTGGTCTGGTTAGCGAAATATGGCCATCCAAAATGATTTCACTGATTCCACAGATTTTTGAGCTTTCACTACCTAACAATGTGCTTGGGTGGCGATATTTCCGAAACCAAACCTTGTAAAAGGTTGCGGTTTTCAAAATTTCTAGTCAATTTTGTAAGAGCTATTCACGGGTGAAAACCAGAAGGTTCTGCGAGGTCTGGTTATCGAAATATGGCCACCCAAAGTGATTTTACTGAAAATTGACCCAAATCTAAAAAAGTCATCGGATGCGGATGGAGATATTTCCGCAACCAAGGCTCGTAACGCGTTGCGGTTTTCAATTCTGAATAGAGAATTAACAGACCTTTCCATGGATGTGCCAAACTCAAAATTTCTTCTTTCAATTAATTTTGGGAAAAATCATGGACTAACTAACCACTTGTCTATAAAAATCATTATTTTTTCGAAGCTCACCAATCCCATCGAGATATACATCAAACGAAAGGTCTGTTCAATACCTACACACACCTGTAAGCCAAATCGTCCTGCGTGGTCTGGTTAGCGAAATATGGCCATCCAAAATGATTTCACTGATTCCACAGATTTTTGAGCTTTCACTACCTAACAATGTGCTTGGGTGGCGATATTTCCGAAACCAAACCTTGTAAAAGGTTGCGGTTTTCAAAATTTCTAGTCAATTTTGTAAGAGCTATTCCCGGGTGAAAACCAGAAGGTTCTGCGAGGTCTGGTTATCGAAATATGGCCACCCAAAGTGATTTTACTGAAAATTGACCCAAATCTAAAAAAGTCATCGGATGCGGATGGAGATATTTCCGCAACCAAGGCTCGTAACGCGTTGCGATTTTCAATTCTGAATAGAGAATTAACAGACCTTTCCATGGATGTGCCAAACTCAAAATTTTGTCTTTCAATTAATTTTGGGAAAAATCATGGACTAACCACTTGTCTATAAAAATCATTATTTTTTCGAAGTTCACCAATCCCATCGAGATATACATCAAACGAAAGGTCTGTTCAATACCTACACACACCTGTAAGCCAAATCGTCCTGCGTGGTCTGGTTAGCGAAATATGGCCATCCAAAGTGATTTCACTGATTCCACAGATTTTTGAGCTTTCACTACCTAACAATGTGCTTGGGTGGCGATATTTCCGAAACCAAACCTTGAAAAAGGTTGCGGTTTCCAAAATTTCTAGTCAATTTTGTAAGAGCTATTCACGGGTGAAAACCAGAAGGTTCTGCGAGGTCTGGTTATCGAAATATGGCCACCCAAAGTGATTTTACTGAAAATTGACCCAAATCTAAAAAAGTCATCGGATGCGGATGGAGATATTTCCGCAACAAAGGCTCGTAACGCGTTGCGGTTTTCAATTCTGAATAGAGAATTAACAGACCTTTCCATGGATGTGCCAAACTCAAAATTTTTTCTTTCAATTAATTTTGGGAAAAATCATGGACTAACCACTTGTCTATAAAAATCATTGTTTTTTCGAAGTTCACCAATCCCATCGAGATATACATCAAACGAAAGGTCTCTTCAATACCTACACACACCTGTAAGTCAAATCGTCCTGCGTGGTCTGGTTAGCGAAATATGGCCATCCAAAGTGATTTCACTGATTCCACAGATTTTTGAGCTTTCACTACCTAACAATGTGTTTGGGTGGCGATATTTCCGAAACCAAACCTTGAAAAAGGTTGCGGTTTCCAAAATTTCTAGTCAATTTTGTAAGAGCTATTCACGGGTGAAAGCCAGAAGGTTCTGCGAGGTCTGGTTATCGAAAGTGATTTTACTGAAAATTGACCCAAATCTAAAAAAGTCATCGGATGCGGATGGAGATATTTCCGCAACCAAGGCTCGTAACGCGTTGCGATTTTCAATTCTGAATAGAGAATTAACAGACCTTTCCATGGATGTGCCAAACTCAAAATTTTTTCTTTCAATTAATTTTGGGAAAAATCATGGACTAACCACTTGTCTATAAAAATCATTATTTTTTCGAAGCTCACCAATCCCATCGAGATATACATCAAACGAAAGGTCTGTTCAATACCTACACACACCTGTAAGCCAAATCGTCCTGCGTGGTCTGGTTAGCGAAATATGGCCATCCAAAGTGATTTCACTGATTCCACAGATTTTTGAGCTTTCACTACCTAACAATGTGCTTGGGTGGCGATATTTCCGAAACCAAACCTTGAAAAAGGTTGCGGTTTCCAAAATTTCTAGTCAATTTTGTAAGAGCTATTCACGGGTGAAAACCAGAAGGTTCTGCGAGGTCTGGTTATCGAAATATGGCCACCCAAAGTGATTTTACTGAAAATTGACCCAAATCTAAAAAAGTCATCGGATGCGGATGGAGATATTTCCGCAACCAAGGCTCGTAACGCGTTGCGATTTTCAATTCTGAATAGAGAATTAACAGACCTTTCCATGGATGTGCCAAACTCAAAATTTTTTCTTTCAATTAATTTTGGGAAAAATCATGGACTAACCACTTGTCTATAAAAATCATTATTTTTTCGAAGCTCACCAATCCCATCGAGATATACATCAAACGAAAGGTCTCTTCAATACCTACAAACACCTGTAAGTCAAATCGTCCTGCGTGGTCTGGTTAGCGAAATATGGCCATCCAAAGTGATTTCACTGATTCCACAGATTTTTGAGCTTTCACTACCTAACAATGTGCTTGGGTGGCGATATTTCCGAAACCAAACCTTGAAAAAGGTTGCGGTTTCCAAAATTTCTAGTCAATTTTGTAAGAGCTATTCACGGGTGAAAACCAGAAGGTTCTGCGAGGTCTGGTTATCGAAATATGGCCACCCAAAGTGATTTTACTGAAAATTGACCCAAATCTAAAAAAGTCATCGGATGCGGATGGAGATATTTCCGCAACCAAGGCTCGTAACGCGTTGCGATTTTCAATTCTGAATAGAGAATTAACAGACCTTTCCATGGATGTGCCAAACTCAAAATTTTTTCTTTCAATTAATTTTGGGAAAAATCATGGACTAACCACTTGTCTATAAAAATCATTATTTTTTCGAAGCTCACCAATCCCATCGAGATATACATCAAAGGAAAGGTCTGTTCAATACCTACACACACCTGTAAGCCAAATCGTCCTGCGTGGTCTGGTTAGCGAAATATGGCCATCCAAAGTGATTTCACTGATTCCACAGATTTTTGAGCTTTCACTACCTAACAATGTGCTTGGGTGGCGATATTTCTGAAACCAAACCTTGAAAAAGGTTGCGGTTTCCAAAATTTCTAGTCAATTTTGTAAGAGCTATTCACGGGTGAAAGCCAGAAGGTTCTGCGAGGTCTGGTTATCGAAAGTGATTTTACTGAAAATTGACCCAAATCTAAAAAAGTCATCGGATGCGGATGGAGATATTTCCGCAACCAAGGCTCGTAACGCGTTGCGGTTTTCAATTCTGAATAGAGAATTAACAGACCTTTCCATGGATGTGCCAAACTCAAAATTTCTTCTTTCAATTAATTTTGGGAAAAATCATGGACTAACCACTTGTCTATAAAAATCATTATTTTTTCGAAGCTCACCAATCCCATCGAGATATACATCAAACGAAAGGTCTGTTCAATACCTACACACACCTGTAAGCCAAATCGTCCTGCGTGGTCTGGTTAGCGAAATATGGCCATCCAAAATGATTTCACTGATTCCACAGATTTTTGAGCTTTCACTACCTAACAATGTGCTTGGGTGGCGATATTTCCGAAACCAAACCTTGAAAAAGGTTGCGGTTTCCAAAATTTCTAGTCAATTTTGTAAGAGCTATTCACGGGTGAAAACCAGAAGGTTCTGCGAGGTCTGGTTATCGAAATATGGCCACCCAAAGTGATTTTACTGAAAATTGACCCAAATCTAAAAAAGTCATCGGATGCGGATGGAGATATTCCCGCAACCAAGGCTCGTAACGCGTTGCGATTTTCTGAATAGAGAATTAACAGACCTTTCCATGGATGTGCCAAACTCAAAATTTTTTCTTTCAATTAATTTTGGGAAAAATCATGGACTAACCACTTGTCTATAAAAATCATTATTTTTTCGAAGTTCACCAATCCCATCGAGATATACATCAAACGAAAGGTCTGTTCAATACCTACACACACCTGTAAGCCAAATCGTCCTGCGTGGTCTGGTTAGCGAAATATGGCCATCCAAAGTGATTTCACTGATTCCACAGATTTTTGAGCTTTCACTACCTAACAATGTGCTTGGGTGGCGATATTTCCGAAACCAAACCTTGAAAAACGTTGCGGTTTCCAAAATTTCTAGTCAATTTTGTAAGAGCTATTCACGGGTGAAAACCAGAAGGTTCTGCGAGGTCTGGTTAGCGAAATATGGCCACCCAAAGTGATTTTACTGAAAATTGACCCAAATCTAAAAAAGTCATCGGATGCGGATGGTGATATTTCCGCAACCAAGGCTCGTAACGCGTTGCGGTTTTCAATTCTGAATAGAGAATTAACAGACCCTTCCATGGATGTGCCAAACTCAAAATTTTTTCTTTCAATTAATTTTGGGAAAAATCATGGACTAACCACTTGTCTATAAAAATCATTATTTTTTCGAAGCTCACCAATCCCATCGAGATATACATCAAACGAAAGGTCTGTTCAATACCTACACACACCTGTAAGCCAAATCGTCCTGCGTGGTCTGGTTAGCGAAATATGGCCATCCAAAATGATTTCACTGATTCCACAGATTTTTGAGCTTTCACTACCTAACAATGTGCTTGGGTGGCGATATTTCCGAAACCAAACCTTGAAAAAGGTTGCGGTTTCCAAAATTTCTAGTCAATTTTGTAAGAGCTATTCACGGGTGAAAACCAGAAGGTTCTGCGAGGTCTGGTTATCGAAATATGGCCACCCAAAGTGATTTTACTGAAAATTGACCCAAATCTAAAAAAGTCATCGGATGCGGATGGAGATATTTCCGCAACCAAGGCTCGTAACGCGTTGCGATTTTCAATTCTGAATAGAGAATTAACAGACCTTTCCATGGATGTGCCAAACTCAAAATTTTTTCTTTCAATTAATTTTGGGAAAAATCATGGACTAACCACTTGTCTATAAAAATCATTATTTTTTCGAAGCTCACCAATCCCATCGAGATATACATCAAACGAAAGGTCTGTTCAATACCTACACACACCTGTAAGCCAAATCGTCCTGCGTGGTCTGGTTAGCGAAATATGGCCATCCAAAGTGATTTCACTGATTCCACAGATTTTTGAGCTTTCACTACCTAACAATGTGCTTGGGTGGCGATATTTCTGAAACCAAACCTTGAAAAAGGTTGCGGTTTCCAAAATTTCTAGTCAATTTTGTAAGAGCTATTCACGGGTGAAAGCCAGAAGGTTCTGCGAGGTCTGGTTATCGAAAGTGATTTTACTGAAAATTGACCCAAATCTAAAAAAGTCATCGGATGCGGATGGTGATATTTCCGCAACCAAGGCTCGTAACGCGTTGCGGTTTTCAATTCTGAATAGAGAATTAACAGACCTTTCCATGGATGTGCCAAACTCAAAATTTCTTCTTTCAATTAATTTTGGGAAAAATCATGGACTAACCACTTGTCTATAAAAATCATTATTTTTTCGAAGCTCACCAATCCCATCGAGATATACATCAAACGAAAGGTCTGTTCAATACCTACACACACCTGTAAGCCAAATCGTCCTGCGTGGTCTGGTTAGCGAAATATGGCCATCCAAAGTGATTTCACTGATTCCACAGATTTTTGAGCTTTCACTACCTAACAATGTGCTTGGGTGGCGATATTTCCGAAACCAAACCTTGAAAAAGGTTGCGGTTTCCAAAATTTCTAGTCAATTTTGTAAGAGCTATTCACGGGTGAAAGCCAGAAGGTTCTGCGAGGTCTGGTTATCGAAAGTGATTTTACTGAAAATTGACCCAAATCTAAAAAAGTCATCGGATGCGGATGGTGATATTTCCGCAACCAAGGCTCGTAACGCGTTGCGGTTTTCAATTCTGAATAGAGAATTAACAGACCTTTCCATGGATGTGCCAAACTCAAAATTTTTTCTTTCAATTAATTTTGGGAAAAATCATGGACTAACCACTTGTCTATAAAAATCATTATTTTTTCGAAGCTCACCAATCCCATCGAGATATACATCAAACGAAAGGTCTGTTCAATACCTACACACACCTGTAAGTCAAATCGTCCTGCGTGGTCTGGTTAGCGAAATATGGCCATCCAAAATGATTTCACTGATTCCACAGATTTTTGAGCTTTCACTACCTAACAATGTGCTTGGGGGGCGATATTTCCGAAACCAAACCTTGTAAAAGGTTGCGGTTTTCAAAATTTCTAGTCAATTTTGTAAGAGCTATTCACGGGTGAAAACCAGAAGGTTCTGCGAGGTCTGGTTATCGAAATATGGCCACCCAAAGTGATTTTACTGAAAATTGACCCAAATCTAAAAAAGTCATCGGATGCGGATGGTGATATTTCCGCAACCAAGGCTCGTAACGCGTTGCGGTTTTCAATTCTGAATAGAGAATTAACAGACCTTTCCATGGATGTGCCAAACTCAAAATTTTTTCTTTCAATTAATTTTGGGAAAAATCATGGACTAACCACTTGTCTATAAAAATCATTATTTTTTCGAAGCTCACCAATCCCATCGAGATATACATCAAACGAAAGGTCTGTTCAATACCTACACACACCTGTAAGCCAAATCGTCCTGCGTGGTCTGGTTAGCGAAATATGGCCATCCAAAGTGATTTCACTGATTCCACAGATTTTTGAGCTTTCACTACCTAACAATGTGCTTGGGTGGCGATATTTCCGAAACCAAACCTTGAAAAAGGTTGCGGTTTCCAAAATTTCTAGTCAATTTTGTAAGAGCTATTCACGGGTGAAAACCAGAAGGTTCTGCGAGGTCTGGTTATCGAAATATGGCCACCCAAAGTGATTTTACTGAAAATTGACCCAAATCTAAAAAAGTCATCGGATGCGGATGGAGATATTTCCGCAACCAAGGCTCGTAACGCGTTGCGATTTTCAATTCTGAATAGAGAATTAACAGACCTTTCCATGGATGTGCCAAACTCAAAATTTCTTCTTTCAATTAATTTTGGGAAAAATCATGGACTAACCACTTGTCTATAAAAATCATTATTTTTTCGAAGTTCACCAATCCCATCGAGATATACATCAAACAAAAGGTCTCTTCAATACCTACACACACCTGTAAGTCAAATCGTCCTGCGTGGTCTGGTTAGCGAAATATGGCCATCCAAAGTGATTTCACTGATTCCACAGATTTTTGAGCTTTCACTACCTAACAATGTGCTTGGGTGGCGATATTTCCGAAACCAAACCTTGAAAAAGGTTGCGGTTTCCAAAATTTCTAGTCAATTTTGTAAGAGCTATTCACGGGTGAAAGCCAGAAGGTTCTGCGAGGTCTGGTTATCGAAAGTGATTTTACTGAAAATTGACCCAAATCTAAAAAAGTCATCGGATGCGGATGGAGATATTTCCGCAACCAAGGCTCGTAACGCGTTGCGGTTTTCAATTCTGAATAGAGAATTAACAGACCTTTCCATGGATGTGCCAAACTCAAAATTTCTTCTTTCAATTAATTTTGGGAAAAATCATGGACTAACCACTTGTCTATAAAAATCATTATTTTTTCGAAGTTCACCAATCCCATCGAGATATACATCAAACGAAAGGTCTCTTCAATACCTACACACACCTGTAAGTTAAATCGTTCTGCGTGGTCTGGTTAGCGAAATATGGCCATCCAAAGTGATTTCACTGATTCCACAGATTTTTGAGCTTTCACTACCTAACAATGTGTTTGGGTGGCGATATTTCCGAAACCAAACCTTGAAAAAGGTTGCGGTTTCCAAAATTTCTAGTCAATTTTGTAAGAGCTATTCACGGGTGAAAACCAGAAGGTTCTGCGAGGTCTGGTTATCGAAATATGGCCACCCAAAGTGATTTTACTGAAAATTGACCCAAATCTAAAAAAGTCATCGGATGCGGATGGAGATATTTCCGCAACCAAGGCTCGTAACGCGTTGCGATTTTCAATTCTGAATAGAGAATTAACAGACCTTTCCATGGATGTGCCAAACTCAAAATTTCTTCTTTCAATTAATTTTGGGAAAAATCATGGACTAACCACTTGTCTATAAAAATCATTATTTTTTCGAAGTTCACCAATCCCATCGAGATATACATCAAACGAAAGGTCTCTTCAATACCTACACACACCTGTAAGTCAAATCGTCCTGCGTGGTCTGGTTAGCGAAATATGGCCATCCAAAGTGATTTCACTGATTCCACAGATTTTTGAGCTTTCACTACCTAACAATGTGCTTGGGTGGCGATATTTCCGAAACCAAACCTTGAAAAAGGTTGCGGTTTCCAAAATTTCTAGTCAATTTTGTAAGAGCTATTCACGGGTGAAAGCCAGAAGGTTCTGCGAGGTCTGGTTATCGAAAGTGATTTTACTGAAAATTGACCCAAATCTAAAAAAGTCATCGGATGCGGATGGAGATATTTCCGCAACCAAGGCTCGTAACGCGTTGCGGTTTTCAATTCTGAATAGAGAATTAACAGACCTTTCCATGGATGTGCCAAACTCAAAATTTCTTCTTTCAATTAATTTTGGGAAAAATCATGGACTAACCACTTGTCTATAAAAATCATTATTTTTTCGAAGTTCACCAATCCCATCGAGATATACATCAAACGAAAGGTCTCTTCAATACCTACACACACCTGTAAGTTAAATCGTTCTGCGTGGTCTGGTTAGCGAAATATGGCCATCCAAAGTGATTTCACTGATTCCACAGATTTTTGAGCTTTCACTACCTAACAATGTGTTTGGGTGGCGATATTTCCGAAACCAAACCTTGAAAAAGGTTGCGGTTTCCAAAATTTCTAGTCAATTTTGTAAGAGCTATTCACGGGTGAAAACCAGAAGGTTCTGCGAGGTCTGGTTATCGAAATATGGCCACCCAAAGTGATTTTACTGAAAATTGACCCAAATCTAAAAAAGTCATCGGATGCGGATGGAGATATTTCCGCAACAAAGGCTCGTAACGCGTTGCGGTTTTCAATTCTGAATAGAGAATTAACAGACCTTTCCATGGATGTGCCAAACTCAAAATTTTTTCTTTCAATTAATTTTGGGAAAAATCATGGACTAACAACTTGTCTATAAAAATCATTATTTTTTCGAAGTTCACCAATCCCATCGAGATATACATCAAACGAAAGGTCTCTTCAATACCTACACACACCTGTAAGTCAAATCGTCCTGCGTGGTCTGGTTAGCGAAATATGGCCATCCAAAGTGATTTCACTGATTCCACAGATTTTTGAGCTTTCACTACCTAACAATGTGCTTGGGTGGCGATATTTCCGAAACCAAACCTTGAAAAAGGTTGCGGTTTCCAAAATTTCTAGTCAATTTTGTAAGAGCTATTCACGTGTGAAAACCAGAAGGTTCTGCGAGGTCTGGTTATCGAAATATGGCCACCCAAAGTGATTTTACTGAAAATTGACCCAAATCTAAAAAAGTCATCGGATGCGGATGGAGATATTTCCGCAACCAAGGCTCGTAACGCGTTGCGATTTTCAATTCTGAATAGAGAATTAACAGACCTTTCCATGGATGTGCCAAACTCAAAATTTCTTCTTTCAATTAATTTTGGGAAAAATCATGGACTAACCACTTGTCTATAAAAATCATTATTTTTTCGAAGTTCACCAATCCCATCGAGATATACATCAAACGAAAGGTCTCTTCAATACCTACACACACCTGTAAGTTAAATCGTCCTGCGTGGTCTGGTTAGCGAAATATGGCCATCCAAAATGATTTCACTGATTCCACAGATTTTTGAGCTTTCACTACCTAACAATGTGTTTGGGTGGCGATATTTCCGAAACCAAACCTTGAAAAAGGTTGCGGTTTCCAAAATTTCTAGTCAATTTTGTAAGAGCTATTCACGGGTGAAAACCAGAAGGTTCTGCGAGGTCTGGTTATCGAAATATGACCACCCAAAGTGATTTTACTGAAAATTGACCCAAATCTAAAAAAGTCATCGGATGCGGATGGAGATATTTCCGCAACCAAGGCTCGTAACGCGTTGCGATTTTCAATTCTGAATAGAGAATTAACAGACCTTTCCATGGATGTGCCAAACTCAAAATTTTTTCTTTCAATTAATTTTGGGAAAAATCATGGACTAACAACTTGTCTATAAAAATCATTATTTTTTCGAAGTTCACCAATCCCATCGAGATATACATCAAACGAAAGGTCTCTTCAATACCTACACACACCTGTAAGTCAAATCGTCCTGCGTGGTCTGGTTAGCGAAATATGGCCATCCAAAGTGATTTCACTGATTCCACAGATTTTTGAGCTTTCACTACCTAACAATGTGCTTGGGTGGCGATATTTCCGAAACCAAACCTTGAAAAAGGTTGCGGTTTCCAAAATTTCTAGTCAATTTTGTAAGAGCTATTCACGTGTGAAAACCAGAAGGTTCTGCGAGGTCTGGTTATCGAAATATGGCCACCCAAAGTGATTTTACTGAAAATTGACCCAAATCTAAAAAAGTCATCGGATGCGGATGGTGATATTTCCGCAACCAAGGCTCGTAACGCGTTGCGGTTTTCAATTCTGAATAGAGAATTAACAGACCTTTCCATGGATGTGCCAAACTCAAAATTTTTTCTTTCAATTAATTTTGGGAAAAATCATGGACTAACCACTTGTCTATAAAAATCATTATTTTTTCGAAGCTCACCAATCCCATCGAGATATACATCAAACGAAAGGTCTCTTCAATACCTACACACACCTGTAAGTCAAATCGTCCTGCGTGGTCTGGTTAGCGAAATATGGCCATCCAAAGTGATTTCACTGATTCCACAGATTTTTGAGCTTTCACTACCTAACAATGTGCTTGGGTGGCGATATTTCCGAAACCAAACCTTGTAAAAGGTAATATGTCCGAGAGAATTAATAAAAGAAACAAGCAGAGCAGCGGTTGAACTTAGACTGAATGTTTATTATATAAATACTTAAAACTAAAAGCTTAAACAAACTATGGCTTATATACTAACTATATAAATGAACCTATACCTGACAACTTTACTTATTTATATAGTAATGGAATACATTACACTTTTCCTTTCTTAAAAATAATTAGTTGTATTGAATTTATCATAGTATATACAAATATATGTATATATTCATAATATAATACATAATTCAATTTGTTTAGTTTTCTTTTTAATTCATTTAAATTTTAATTAATAACATAATAATGCTTTTCCTTTCTTAAATTTTTTTTTTTTTAATGATTTTTCATTCATTAAATATATTTAAATATACTCGTATTTTATAAATAATATTTTGTTTTGTTTTTATATAAATCATTTTTTTTTTTTTTTCAATTTTAATTAACATTTCAAATTCCAAAATTTAATTCAAAAATTCAATTGAAAAATTTAATTCAAATATTTAATTCAAAAATTTAATTCCAAAAATACATTCATATGTACTTAATAATGACAGCGATAAAATGAAGTTTGCTTTCGTTTTCTTTTTGACCTACGAACAGTTGTTTTTGGATTTGAAAGCTTCTCCTCTTCATCACAACTAAGATACTCGTCATCAGATGAAATTAAGACAGCAGTTTCAGCATCATTATTTCTTATATTTTCATCTTTATTATAAAAGTAGCAAGCTACTGGTTTTTCAAATCTAACATTTTTACTATTGATTTTACGAAGTTGTGTTCCATGACATACAATTTTTCTATTATCAAGTACAATTAAATATCTGACCTTTCCAATCATTTCTTTAATAATTGCTGGACTTTTAAATTTGTTATTATTTACATATCTTATGTACCAGACTTTATCTCCTATTTTAAAATATTGATCAGGAGAAGCTCTAACATTTTTGCTTAAAATCTTTTTAGCTTTATTTTTGTTTTTATTTTCGAAAAAACTTTTCGTATTTCTTCTATCTTCCTCCACACTTTCAGATTTGTTTTTAGATTTCAGCATGCTTAATGGTGTATTTATTGGTTGCTTAAAAATCATTTCACATGGCGTTAATTTAGTAACAGTAGAAGGCGTGTTGCGATACTTAAAAAGGAAATCATCAACTTTATGTTGTAAACTTAATCGTTTAGTTCTATTATCTAATAAATACTTTTTCAGTACACTTTTCACGGTCTGCACCGCCCTCTCGGCCAAACCATTACTCTCAGGATGATATGGAGGAGATTTAAGGACTTTAACGTTATTAGCATGACAAAAATCAATAAAGAGTTTTGAGTTATAAGGCGGACCATTGTCACTTACTAGCTCAATCGGAAGTCCAAAAGTTGCAAAATTTGTTCGTAGTACATTAACTAGAGTGTCTGCTCTAGTGTTAGGCATTATACGCACGTCAATCCATTTCGAATATGAATCAACAAGTACAAGAAAATTTGTCTGTTCCAAATAAAAAAAATCTAAATGGATTCTTTGATAAAAACAAGTTGTAGCTGGCCACGAAGACAGATTAACTTTACATGGCTTGTTTGATGCAAAATCGCATACTTCGCAATCGCTCACAAACTTTTCTATATCGCTATCAATACCCATCCACCAAACCGCAGATCTAGCCAAAGATTTCATTCTGACAATGCCTACATGTCCAGAATGTAAAAGATTTAAAACTCGATTACGCTTAGACTCTGGAATAATAATTCTACTGCCGTAAAACAGACAACCGTCTTCAACAGATAAAACTGATTGTTTTTGAAAGAACTTTTTCAGTTCAGAACGCGGTGGACTTTTCCATATACCATCCTTTACGCTGTCATAAACCTCACTTAAAATAACATCATTTTTGATGCCCTTTGATATATCTTCTTTCGAAATATTAACTACATTTTCTACTGAAAAGAAATTTATACGATTAACTTCTATATCGGTTTTTGTTTCTATAGGTAATCGACTAAGACCATCCGCATTACCGATACTGGTACCTTTCTTATACACGACTTTATAATTATACATTGAAAGCTCTATGGCCCAACGTTGCAGCCTCTGGGCGGCTACTGGTGATGACCCCTTTTTATCGCCTAAAATCTCTCTTAAGGGCTGATGGTCCGTAAACAAGATAAATTCTAAGCCATAAATATATTTATGAAACTTACGTACCGCAAACATGATGGCTAAGGCTTCTTTATGAAGCTGAGAATAGCCCTTCTCAGCTGCTGAGAGGGTACCTGAAACGAATAGCACTGGTTTTTCTTCACCCTCCACGATATGAGATAATACGGCACCTACACCATATCCGCTGGCATCACAAGTAACAATTATCGGTTTCGAAGGATCGTAGTGAGCGAGTAAACTGTCTTTAACTAACCACTCCTTACTTTCATTAAAAATATTATCACATTCTTTTGACCATACAAAAGAAATTTCCTTTCGAAGCAATTTATAAAGGCAACTCAACCTCGCTGAAAGATTAGGTATAAACTTTGAGTAGTGGTTTAACAACCCTAAATATGAACGAAGCTGTGATAAATCTTTTGGAGCGGGCGCGTTTGTAATTGCTTCCACCTTCTTACAGTTGGGTTGGATTCCTTTAGCAGAGATCGTATGCCCCAAATACTCTACCTCGGGTTGAAAAAATTTACACTTCTGAAATTTAACTTTGACACCATAATATACTAAACGTTCCAAAACAGCAAACAAATTTACTTTACACTCATCAAAAGATGAACCTCCTATTAGTATATCATCTAAATAGCACTTTGTTTTGGACAAACCTTTTAAAATTTGGTCCATAACCTGTTGAAAAATGCTAGGGGCAGAACTAACACCAAACGGTAACCTCGTATATTGAAATAAACCCTTTGAGGTATTCACCGTCAAATACTTTTGAGAATCTTCGGCCACCGCAAGTTGCTGATAAGCTCCTGCAAGGTCCAACACGCAAAAACAACTACAAGAATGAAGATCTGTTAAAAGGTCGTCGATTCTTGGCAATGGGTATTTGTTAACTTCAATCACTCGATTGATAGTCACCTTGCAGTCCATACATAAGCGGATGCTGCCATCTGCTTTTGGCACTACCACGACAGGTGAGGCATAAGAAGAATAATTAACTTGTTTCAGAATCTTATTTTGGCACAAGCGACCGATTTCTTTTTCAACTACATCTCGCAGGCCATATGGAACCGTATAGGCTTTGAAAAAAATGGGACTTGTATTCGGTTTTATGATTATATCGGCACTAAAATGTTTAATTGGAAGACTATAATCTGTATTAAAGACACAACTATATTTTTGACAGATTTCCTTTGTGCATAACTCAACAGGCCCACTAATGTCACTTATTTTATTAATTGAAAAATTTAATCGCCACTCACTGTACAAAACATCAATCCAATTTCTTCCCATTAAAGGAGTGAATTGTTTACTGGTTTCAATAACCAAAATTGGAAGTTTTAAATTCACGTTATTCATTTTATCAGCATGAGAAACATTTACATGCAAAATACCAATAACTTTTATTTTTGAACCGGTCACGACATAAAGCTGGTCTTGTACGTTTAGCAGAGGAACATCAGAGAAATATTTGAGGTAATCTAAATGAGAAAACACAGTTTGAGCTGCTCCCGAATCAATTTCCATTTTGATATTATAATTATTAACATGCAAAATTTTATATAAAGGATCAGATTTAATTTTAGAAATACTATAAATTGTTTTTAAATCTAAATTACTGGAATACTTTGAACACAATAAATCTTCCCTGTCATTATCGATTTGATTTACCCTACTTCTGCTTTTGGTTCTTCCTCGTTGTCTGCTCTTCCCGCTTCGTCGTTTGTAACAATTATTAGCATAGTGGCCCATCACACCACAATTGAAACACTGCACTCTCTCCTTTCCCTGTTGATGTCGTTCCAAGCTACTTCGATTTTGATGTTGAATCGTTCGATTTGATCGCCCACGCTGCTGTTGTTGTGGATTAGCTTGACTACGGTACTTAGACCTGCCAATCCAGTTTGTTGCCGATGGATTAATTGTGAGCATCTCTTTATTTGTTATTTCCAAAGTTTTTGACAAATTTACCGCTTCTTCAAACGTATGATCTTTCTCCAAAAGTCGTTGTTGTATACGTGAATCTCTCATACCGCAAATCAACTTATCTCGTAAAGCTTCATTTAAGAAAGCTTTAAAATCACATGACTGGGCAAGCGATTGTAGTTCAACTACAAACTCCCCTATCGTCTCTGAATCTTTTTGTTCCCGCTTCCAGAACTTGTATCGCTCTGCAATGATGATGTTTTTGGGCTTAAGATTTTCCAAAAGCTTAGAGGTCATTTTCTCATATGAAAACTCTGTGGTTTTCTGAGGTGCTACAATAGATTTGAAGAGTTTGTAGATATCACCACCTGCACAACTTATGAAAAACGCCACTTTCATCTTATCGTCCACTATTTGGTTAAGCGAAAGAAGTTGCTCCATCCTTTCCAAATAAGTCTCGAAATCATCGATTCCGACCACAAAACTTTCAATTGCACCTATTATAGGCATTGTATTGGATTTTACAAAACCGAGTGCACCTTTTTCGTCTTTGGACATATCCACTTTTAACTTTTTTTTTTTTTTTTTTTTTTTTTTTTTGAACTTTTTCCTCGTCGCCAAATTAATATGTCCGAGAGAATTAATAAAAGAAACAAGCAGAGCAGCGGTTGAACTTAGACTGAATGTTTATTATATAAATACTTAAAACTAAAAGCTTAAACAAACTATGGCTTATATACTAACTATATAAATGAACCTATACCTGACAACTTTACTTATTTATATAGTAATGGAATACATTACAAAAGGTTGCGGTTTTCAAAATTTCTAGTCAATTTTGTAAGAGCTATTCACGGGTGAAAACCAGTAGGTTCTGCGAGGTCTGGTTATCGAAATATGGCCACCCAAAGTGATTTTACTGAAAATTGACCCAAATCTAAAAAAGTCATCGGATGCGGATGGAGATATTTCCGCAACCAAGGCTCGTAACGCGTTGCGGTTTTCAATTCTGAATAGAGAATTAACAGACCTTTCCATGGATGTGCCAAACTCAAAATTTCTTCTTTCAATTAATTTTGGGAAAAATCATGGACTAACCACTTGTCTATAAAAATCATTATTTTTTCGAAGTTCACCAATCCCATCGAGATATACATCAAACGAAAGGTCTGTTCAATACCTACACACACCTGTAAGCCAAATCGTCCTGCGTGGTCTGGTTAGCGAAATATGGCCATCCAAAGTGATTTCACTGATTCCACAGATTTTTGAGCTTTCACTACCTAACAATGTGCTTGGGTGGCGATATTTCCGAAACCAAACCTTGAAAAAGGTTGCGGTTTCCAAAATTTCTAGTCAATTTTGTAAGAGCTATTCACGGGTGAAAGCCAGAAGGTTCTGCGAGGTCTGGTTAGCGAAATATGGCCACCCAAAGTGATTTTACTGAAAATTGACCCAAATCTAAAAAAGTCATCGGATGTGCTTGGGTGGCGATATTTCCGAAACCAAACCTTGTAAAAGGTTGCGGTTTCCAAAATTACTAGTCAATTTTGTAAGAGCTATTCACGGGTGAAAACCAGAAGGTTCTGCGAGGTCTAGTTATCGAAATATGGCCACCCAAAGTGATTTTACTGAAAATTGACCCAAATCTAAAAAAGTCATCGGATGCGGATGGTGATATTTCCGCAACCAAGGCTCGTAACGCGTTGCGGTTTTCAATTCTGAATAGAGAATTAACAGACCTTTCCATGGATGTGCCAAACTCAAAATTTTTTCTTTCAATTAATTTTGGGAAAAATCATGGACTAACCACTTGTCTATAAAAATCATTGTTTTTTCGAAGTTCACCAATCCCATCGAGATATACATCAAACGAAAGGTCTCTTCAATACCTACACACACCTGTAAGTCAAATCGTCCTGCGTGGTCTGGTTAGCGAAATATGGCCATCCAAAATGATTTCACTGATTCCACAGATTTTTGAGCTTTCACTACCTAACAATGTGCTTGGGGGGCGATATTTCCGAAACCAAACCTTGTAAAAGGTTGCGGTTTTCAAAATTTCTAGTCAATTTTGTAAGAGCTATTCACGGGTGAAAACCAGAAGGTTCTGCGAGGTCTGGTTATCGAAATATGGCCACCCAAAGTGATTTTACTGAAAATTGACCCAAATCTAAAAAAGTCATCGGATGCGGATGGAGATATTTCCGCAACCAAGGCTCGTAACGCGTTGCGATTTTCAATTCTGAATAGAGAATTAACAGACCTTTCCATGGATGTGCCAAACTCAAAATTTTTTCTTTCAATTAATTTTGGGAAAAATCATGGACTAACCACTTGTCTATAAAAATCATTATTTTTTCGAAGTTCACCAATCCCATCGAGATATACATCAAACGAAAGGTCTCTTCAATACCTACACACACCTGTAAGTCAAATCGTCCTGCGTGGTCTGGTTAGCGAAATATGGCCATCCAAAGTGATTTCACTGATTCCACAGATTTTTGAGCTTTCACTACCTAACAATGTGCTTGGGTGGCGATATTTCCGAAACCAAACCTTGTAAAAGGTTGCGGTTTTCAAAATTTCTAGTCAATTTTGTAAGAGCTATTCACGGGTGAAAACCAGAAGGTTCTGCGAGGTCTGGTTATCGAAATATGGCCACCCAAAGTGATTTTACTGAAAATTGACCCAAATCTAAAAAAGTCATCAGATGCGGATGGAGATATTTCCGCAACCAAGGCTCGTAACGCGTTGCGATTTTCAATTCTGAATAGAGAATTAACAGATATTTCCATGGATGTGCCAAACTCAAAATTTTGTCTTTCAATTAATTTTGGGAAAAATCATGGACTAACCACTTGTCTATAAAAATCATTATTTTTTCGAAGTTCACCAATCCCATCGAGATATACATCAAACGAAAGGTCTGTTCAATACCTACACACATCTGTAAGCCAAATCGTCCTGCGTGGTCTGGTTAGCGAAATATGGCCATCCAAAGTGATTTCACTGATTCCACAGATTTTTGAGCTTTCACTACCTAACAATGTGCTTGGGTGGCGATATTTCCGAAACCAAACCTTGAAAAAGGTTGCGGTTTCCAAAATTTCTAGTCAATTTTGTAAGAGCTATTCACGGGTGAAAACCAGAAGGTTCTGCGAGGTCTGGTTATCGAAATATGGCCACCCAAAGTGATTTTACTGAAAATTGACCCAAATCTAAAAAAGTCATCGGATGCGGATGGAGATATTTCCGCAACCAAGGCTCGTAACGCGTTGCAATTTTCAATTCTGAATAGAGAATTAACAGACCTTTCCATGGATGTGCCAAACTCAAAATTTTTTCTTTCAATTAATTTTGGGAAAAATCATGGACTAACCACTTGTCTATAAAAATCATTATTTTTTCGAAGCTCACCAATCCCATCGAGATATACATCAAACGAAAGGTCTGTTCAATACCTACACACACCTGTAAGCCAAATCGTCCTGCGTGGTCTGGTTAGCGAAATATGGCCATCCAAAGTGATTTCACTGATTCCACAGATTTTTGAGCTTTCACTACCTAACAATGTGCTTGGGTGGCGATATTTCCGAAACCAAACCTTGAAAAAGGTTGCGGTTTCCAAAATTTCTAGTCAATTTTGTAAGAGCTATTCACGGGTGAAAGCCAGAAGGTTCTGCGAGGTCTGGTTATCGAAAGTGATTTTACTGAAAATTGACCCAAATCTAAAAAAGTCATCGGATGCGGATGGAGATATTTCCGCAACCAAGGCTCGTAACGCGTTGCGATTTTCAATTTTGAATAGAGAATTAACAGACCTTTCCATGGATGTGCCAAACTCAAAATTTTTTTTTTCAATTAATTTTGGGAAAAATCATGGACTAACCACTTGTCTATAAAAATCATTATTTTTTCGAAGTTCACCAATCCCATCGAGATATACATCAAACGAAAGGTCTCTTCAATACCTACACACACCTGTAAGTCAAATCGTCCTGCGTGGTCTGGTTAGCGAAATATGGCCATCCAAAGTGATTTCACTGATTCCACAGATTTTTGAGCTTTCACTACCTAACAATGTGCTTGGGTGGCGATATTTCCGAAACCAAACCTTGAAAAAGGTTGCGGTTTCCAAAATTTCTAGTCAATTTTGTAAGAGCTATTCACGGGTGAAAACCAGAAGGTTCTGCGAGGTCTGGTTATCGAAATATGGCCACCCAAAGTGATTTTACTGAAAATTGACCCAAATCTAAAAAAGTCATCGGATGCGGATGGAGATATTTCCGCAACCAAGGCTCGTAACGCGTTGCGATTTTCAATTCTGAATAGAGAATTAACAGACCTTTCCATGGATGTGCCAAACTCAAAATTTCTTCTTTCAATTAATTTTGGGAAAAATCATGGACTAACCACTTGTCTATAAAAATCATTATTTTTTCGAAGTTCACCAATCCCATCGAGATATACATCAAACGAAAGGTCTCTTCAATACCTACACACACCTGTAAGTCAAATCGTCCTGCGTGGTCTGGTTAGCGAAATATGGCCATCCAAAATGATTTCACTGATTCCACAGATTTTTGAGCTTTCACTACCTAACAATGTGTTTGGGTGGTGATATTTCCGAAACCAAACCTTGAAAAAGGTTGCGGTTTCCAAAATTTCTAGTCAATTTTGTAAGAGCTATTCACGGGTGAAAACCAGAAGGTTCTGCGAGGTCTGGTTATCGAAATATGGCCACCCAAAGTGATTTTACTGAAAATTGACCCAAATCTAAAAAAGTCATCGGATGCGGATGGAGATATTTCCGCAACCAAGGCTCGTAACGCGTTGCGGTTTTCAATTCTGAATAGAGAATTAACAGACCTTTCCATGGATGTGCCAAACTCAAAATTTTTTCTTTCAATTAATTTTGGGAAAAATCATGGACTAACCACTTGTCTATAAAAATCATTATTTTTTCGAAGTTCACCAATCCCATCGAGATATACATCAAACGAAAGGTCTCTTCAATACCTACACACACCTGTAAGTCAAATCGTCCTGCGTGGTCTGGTTAGCGAAATATGGCCATCCAAAGTGATTTCACTGATTCCACAGATTTTTGAGCTTTCACTACCTAACAATGTGCTTGGGTGGCGATATTTCCGAAACCAAACCTTGAAAAAGGTTGCGGTTTCCAAAATTTCTAGTCAATTTTGTAAGAGCTATTCACGGGTGAAAGCCAGAAGGTTCTGCGAGGTCTGGTTATCGAAAGTGATTTTACTGAAAATTGACCCAAATCTAAAAAAGTCATCGGATGCGGATGGAGATATTTCCGCAACCAAGGCTCGTAACGCGTTGCGATTTTCAATTCTGAATAGAGAATTAACAGACCTTTCCATGGATGTGCCAAACTCAAAATTTCTTCTTTCAATTAATTTTGGGAAAAATCATGGACTAACCACTTGTCTATAAAAATCATTATTTTTTCGAAGCTCACCAATCCCATCGAGATATACATCAAACGAAAGGTCTGTTCAATACCTACACACACCTGTAAGCCAAATCGTCCTGCGTGGTCTGGTTAGCGAAATATGGCCATCCAAAATGATTTCACTGATTCCACAGATTTTTGAGCTTTCACTACCTAACAATGTGCTTGGGTGGCGATATTTCCGAAACCAAACCTTGTAAAAGGTTGCGGTTTTCAAAATTTCTAGTCAATTTTGTAAGAGCTATTCACGGGTGAAAACCAGAAGGTTCTGCGAGGTCTGGTTATCGAAATATGGCCACCCAAAGTGATTTTACTGAAAATTGACCCAAATCTAAAAAAGTCATCGGATGCGGATGGAGATATTTCCGCAACCAAGGCTCGTAACGCGTTGCTATTTTCAATTCTGAATAGAGAATTAACAGACCTTTCCATGGATGTGCCAAACTCAAAATTTTGTCTTTCAATTAATTTTGGGAAAAATCATGGACTAACCACTTGTCTATAAAAATCATTATTTTTTCGAAGTTCACCAATCCCATCGAGATATACATCAAACGAAAGGTCTGTTCAATACCTACACACACCTGTAAGCCAAATCGTCCTGCGTGGTCTGGTTAGCGAAATATGGCCATCCAAAGTGATTTCACTGATTCCACAGATTTTTGAGCTTTCACTACCTAACAATGTGCTTGGGTGGCGATATTTCCGAAACCAAACCTTGAAAAAGGTTGCGGTTTCCAAAATTTCTAGTCAATTTTGTAAGAGCTATTCACGGGTGAAAACCAGAAGGTTCTGCGAGGTCTGGTTATCGAAATATGGCCACCCAAAGTGATTTTACTGAAAATTGACCCAAATCTAAAAAAGTCATCGGATGCGGATGGAGATATTTCCGCAACAAAGGCTCGTAACGCGTTGCGGTTTTCAATTCTGAATAGAGAATTAACAGACCTTTCCATGGATGTGCCAAACTCAAAATTTTTTCTTTCAATTAATTTTGGGAAAAATCATGGACTAACAACTTGTCTATAAAAATCATTATTTTTTCGAAGTTCACCAATCCCATCGAGATATACATCAAACGAAAGGTCTCTTCAATACCTACACACACCTGTAAGTCAAATCGTCCTGCGTGGTCTGGTTAGCGAAATATGGCCATCCAAAGTGATTTCACTGATTCCACAGATTTTTGAGCTTTCACTACCTAACAATGTGCTTGGGTGGCGATATTTCCGAAACCAAACCTTGAAAAAGGTTGCGGTTTCCAAAATTTCTAGTCAATTTTGTAAGAGCTATTCACGTGTGAAAACCAGAAGGTTCTGCGAGGTCTGGTTATCGAAATATGGCCACCCAAAGTGATTTTACTGAAAATTGACCCAAATCTAAAAAAGTCATCGGATGCGGATGGAGATATTTCCGCAACCAAGGCTCGTAACGCGTTGCGATTTTCAATTCTGAATAGAGAATTAACAGACCTTTCCATGGATGTGCCAAACTCAAAATTTCTTCTTTCAATTAATTTTGGGAAAAATCATGGACTAACCACTTGTCTATAAAAATCATTATTTTTTCGAAGTTCACCAATCCCATCGAGATATACATCAAACGAAAGGTCTCTTCAATACCTACACACACCTGTAAGTTAAATCGTCCTGCGTGGTCTGGTTAGCGAAATATGGCCATCCAAAATGATTTCACTGATTCCACAGATTTTTGAGCTTTCATTACCTAACAATGTGTTTGGGTGGCGATATTTCCGAAACCAAACCTTGAAAAAGGTTGCGGTTTCCAAAATTTCTAGTCAATTTTGTAAGAGCTATTCACGGGTGAAAACCAGAAGGTTCTGCGAGGTCTGGTTATCGAAATATGACCACCCAAAGTGATTTTACTGAAAATTGACCCAAATCTAAAAAAGTCATCGGATGCGGATGGAGATATTTCCGCAACCAAGGCTCGTAACGCGTTGCGATTTTCAATTCTGAATAGAGAATTAACAGACCTTTCCATGGATGTGCCAAACTCAAAATTTTTTCTTTCAATTAATTTTGGGAAAAATCATGGACTAACAACTTGTCTATAAAAATCATTATTTTTTCGAAGTTCACCAATCCCATCGAGATATACATCAAACGAAAGGTCTCTTCAATACCTACACACACCTGTAAGTCAAATCGTCCTGCGTGGTCTGGTTAGCGAAATATGGCCATCCAAAGTGATTTCACTGATTCCACAGATTTTTGAGCTTTCACTACCTAACAATGTGCTTGGGTGGCGATATTTCCGAAACCAAACCTTGTAAAAGGTTGCGGTTTCCAAAATTTCTAGTCAATTTTGTAAGAGCTATTCACGGGTGAAAACTAGAAGGTTCTGCGAGGTCTGGTTATCGAAATATGGCCACCCAAAGTGATTTTACTGAAAATTGACCCAAATCTAAAAAAGTCATCGGATGCGGATGGAGATATTTCCGCAACAAAGGCTCGTAACGCGTTGCGGTTTTCAATTCTGAATAGAGAATTAACAGACCTTTCCATGGATGTGCCAAACTCAAAATTTTTTCTTTCAATTAATTTTGGGAAAAATCATGGACTAACCACTTGTCTATAAAAATCATTATTTTTTCGAAGTTCACCAATCCCATCGAGATATACATCAAACGAAAGGTCTCTTCAATACCTACACACACCTGTAAGTCAAATCGTCCTGCGTGGTCTGGTTAGCGAAATATGGCCATCCAAAGTGATTTCACTGATTCCACAGATTTTTGAGCTTTCACTACCTAACAATGTGCTTGGGTGGCGATATTTCCGAAACCAAACCTTGAAAAAGGTTGCGGTTTCCAAAATTTCTAGTCAATTTTGTAAGAGCTATTCACGGGTGAAAACCAGAAGGTTCTGCGAGGTCTGGTTAGCAAAATATGGCCACCCAAAGTGATTTTACTGAAAATTGACCCAAATCTAAAAAAGTCATCGGATGTGCTTGGGTGGCGATATTTCCGAAACCAAACCTTGTAAAAGGTTGCGGTTTCCAAAATTACTAGTCAATTTTGTAAGAGCTATTCACGGGTGAAAACCAGAAGGTTCTGCGAGGTCTAGTTATCGAAATATGGCCACCCAAAGTGATTTTACTGAAAATTGACCCAAATCTAAAAAAGTCATCGGATGCGGATGGTGATATTTCCGCAACCAAGGCTCGTAACGCGTTGCGGTTTTCAATTCTGAATAGAGAATTAACAGACCTTTCCATGGATGTGCCAAACTCAAAATTTTTTCTTTCAATTAATTTTGGGAAAAATCATGGACTAACCACTTGTCTATAAAAATCATTATTTTTTCGAAGCTCACCAATCCCATCGAGATATACATCAAACGAAAGGTCTGTTCAATACCTACACACACCTGTAAGTCAAATCGTCCTGCGTGGTCTGGTTAGCGAAATATGGCCATCCAAAATGATTTCACTGATTCCACACATTTTTGAGCTTTCACTACCTAACAATGTGCTTGGGGGGCGATATTTCCGAAACCAAACCTTGTAAAAGGTTGCGGTTTTCAAAATTTCTAGTCAATTTTGTAAGAGCTATTCACGGGTGAAAACCAGAAGGTTCTGCGAGGTCTGGTTATCGAAATATGGCCACCCAAAGTGATTTTACTGAAAATTGACCCAAATCTAAAAAAGTCATCGGATGCGGATGGAGATATTTCCGCAACCAAGGCTCGTAACGCGTTGCGATTTTCAATTCTGAATAGAGAATTAACAGACCTTTCCATGGATGTGCCAAACTCAAAATTTTTTCTTTCAATTAATTTTGGGAAAAATCATGGACTATAACCACTTGTCTATAAAAATCATTATTTTTTCGAAGTTCACCAATCCCATCGAGATATACATCAAACGAAAGGTCTCTTCAATACCTACACACACCTGTAAGTCAAATCGTCCTGCGTGGTCTGGTTAGCGAAATATGGCCATCCAAAGTGATTTCACTGATTCCACAGATTTTTGAGCTTTCACTACCTAACAATGTGCTTGGGTGGCGATATTTCCGAAACCAAACCTTGTAAAAGGTTGCGGTTTTCAAAATTTCTAGTCAATTTTGTAAGAGCTATTCACGGGTGAAAACCAGTAGGCTCTGCGAGGTCTGGTTATCGAAATATGGCCACCCAAAGTGATTTTACTGAAAATTGACCCAAATCTAAAAAAGTCATCGGATGCGGATGGAGATATTTCCGCAACCAAGGCTCGTAACGCGTTGCGGTTTTCAATTCTGAATAGAGAATTAACAGACCTTTCCATGGATGTGCCAAACTCAAAATTTCTTCTTTCAATTAATTTTGGGAAAAATCATGGACTAACCACTTGTCTATAAAAATCATTATTTTTTCGAAGCTCACCAATCCCATCGAGATATACATCAAACGAAAGGTCTGTTCAATACCTACACACACCTGTAAGCCAAATCGTCCTGCGTGGTCTGGTTAGCGAAATATGGCCATCCAAATGATTTCACTGATTCCACAGATTTTTGAGCTTTCACTACCTAACAATGTGCTTGGGTGGCGATATTTCCGAAACCAAACCTTGAAAAAGGTTGCGGTTTCCAAAATTTCTAGTCAATTTTGTAAGAGCTATTCACGGGTGAAAGCCAGAAGGTTCTGCGAGGTCTGGTTATCGAAAGTGATTTTACTGAAAATTGACCCAAATCTAAAAAAGTCATCGGATGCGGATGGAGATATTTCCGCAACCAAGGCTCGTAACGCGTTGCGGTTTTCAATTCTGAATAGAGAATTAACAGACCTTTCCATGGATGTGCCAAACTCAAAATTTCTTCTTTCAATTAATTTTGGGAAAAATCATGGACTAACCACTTGTCTATAAAAATCATTATTTTTTCGAAGTTCACCAATCCCATCGAGATATACATCAAACGAAAGGTCTGTTCAATACCTACACACACCTGTAAGCCAAAGCGTCCTGCGTGGTCTGGTTAGCGAAATATGGCCATCCAAAGTGATTTCACTGATTCCACAGATTTTTGAGCTTTCACTACCTAACAATGTGTTTGGGTGGCGATATTTCCGAAACCAAACCTTGAAAAAGGTTGCGGTTTCCAAAATTTCTAGTCAATTTTGTAAGAGCTATTCACGGGTGAAAACCAGAAGGTTCTGCGAGGTCTGGTTATCGAAATATGGCCACCCAAAGTGATTTTACTGAAAATTGACCCAAATCTAAAAAAGTCATCGGATGCGGATGGAGATATTTCCGCAACCAAGGCTCGTAACGCGTTGCGATTTTCAATTCTGAATAGAGAATTAACAGACCTTTCCATGGATGTGCCAAACTCAAAATTTCTTCTTTCAATTAATTTTGGGAAAAATCATGGACTAACCACTTGTCTATAAAAATCATTATTTTTTCGAAGTTCACCAATCCCATCGAGATATACATCAAACGAAAGGTCTCTTCAATACCTACACACACCTGTAAGTTAAATCGTCCTGCGTGGTCTGGTTAGCGAAATATGGCCATCCAAAATGATTTCACTGATTCCACAGATTTTTGAGCTTTCACTACCTAACAATGTGTTTGGGTGGCGATATTTCCGAAACCAAACCTTGAAAAAGGTTGCGGTTTCCAAAATTTCTAGTCAATTTTGTAAGAGCTATTCACGGGTGAAAACCAGAAGGTTCTGCGAGGTCTGGTTATCGAAATATGGCCACCCAAAGTGATTTTACTGAAAATTGACCCAAATCTAAAAAAGTCATCGGATGCGGATGGAGATATTTCCGCAACCAAGGCTCGTAACGCGTTGCGGTTTTCAATTCTGAATAGAGAATTAACAGACCTTTCCATGGATGTGCCAAACTCAAAATTTTTTCTTTCAATTAATTTTGGGAAAAATCATGGACTAACCACTTGTCTATAAAAATCATTATTTTTTCGAAGTTCACCAATCCCATCGAGATATACATCAAACGAAAGGTCTCTTCAATACCTACACACACCTGTAAGTCAAATCGTCCTGCGTGGTCTGGTTAGCGAAATATGGCCATCCAAAGTGATTTCACTGATTCCACAGATTTTTGAGCTTTCACTACCTAACAATGTGCTTGGGTGGCGATATTTCCGAAACCAAACCTTGAAAAAGGTTGCGGTTTCCAAAATTTCTAGTCAATTTTGTAAGAGCTATTCACGGGTGAAAGCCAGAAGGTTCTGCGAGGTCTGGTTATCGAAAGTGATTTTACTGAAAATTGACCCAAATCTAAAAAAGTCATCGGATGCGGATGGAGATATTTCCGCAACCAAGGCTCGTAACGCGTTGCGATTTTCAATTCTGAATAGAGAATTAACAGACCTTTCCATGGATGTGCCAAACTCAAAATTTCTTCTTTCAATTAATTTTGGGAAAAATCATGGACTAACCACTTGTCTATAAAAATCATTATTTTTTCGAAGCTCACCAATCCCATCGAGATATACATCAAACGAAAGGTCTGTTCAATACCTACACACACCTGTAAGCCAAATCGTCCTGCGTGGTCTGGTTAGCGAAATATGGCCATCCAAAATGATTTCACTGATTCCACAGATTTTTGAGCTTTCACTACCTAACAATGTGCTTGGGTGGCGATATTTCCGAAACCAAACCTTGTAAAAGGTTGCGGTTTTCAAAATTTCTAGTCAATTTTGTAAGAGCTATTCACGGGTGAAAACCAGAAGGTTCTGCGAGGTCTGGTTATCGAAATATGGCCACCCAAAGTGATTTTACTGAAAATTGACCCAAATCTAAAAAAGTCATCGGATGCGGATGGAGATATTTCCGCAACCAAGGCTCGTAACGCGTTGCGATTTTCAATTCTGAATAGAGAATTAACAGACCTTTCCATGGATGTGCCAAACTCAAAATTTTGTCTTTCAATTAATTTTGGGAAAAATCATGGACTAACCACTTGTCTATAAAAATCATTATTTTTTCGAAGTTCACCAATCCCATCGAGATATACATCAAACGAAAGGTCTGTTCAATACCTACACACACCTGTAAGCCAAATCGTCCTGCGTGGTCTGGTTAGCGAAATATGGCCATCCAAAGTGATTTCACTGATTCCACAGATTTTTGAGCTTTCACTACCTAACAATGTGCTTGGGTGGCGATATTTCCGAAACCAAACCTTGAAAAAGGTTGCGGTTTCCAAAATTTCTAGTCAATTTTGTAAGAGCTATTCACGGATGAAAACCAGAAGGTTCTGCGAGGTCTGGTTATCGAAATATGGCCACCCAAAGTGATTTTACTGAAAATTGACCCAAATCTAAAAAAGTCATCGGATGCGGATGGAGATATTTCCGCAACCAAGGCTCGTAACGCGTTGCGATTTTCAATTCTGAATAGAGAATTAACAGACCTTTCCATGGATGTGCCAAACTCAAAATTTTTTCTTTCAATTAATTTTGGGAAAAATCATGGACTAACCACTTGTCTATAAAAATCATTATTTTTTCGAAGCTCACCAATCCCATCGAGATATACATCAAACGAAAGGTCTGTTCAATACCTACACACACCTGTAAGCCAAATCGTCCTGCGTGGTCTGGTTAGCGAAATATGGCCATCCAAAGTGATTTCACTGATTCCACAGATTTTTGAGCTTTCACTACCTAACAATGTGCTTGGGTGGCGATATTTCCGAAACCAAACCTTGTAAAAGGTTGCGGTTTCCAAAATTTCTAGTCAATTTTGTAAGAGCTATTCACGGGTGAAAACCAGAAGGTTCTGCGAGGTCTGGTTATCGAAATATGACCACCCAAAGTGATTTTACTGAAAATTGACCCAAATCTAAAAAAGTCATCGGATGCGGATGGAGATATTTCCGCAACCAAGGCTCGTAACGCGTTGCGGTTTTCAATTCTGAATAGAGAATTAACAGACCTTTCCATGGATGTGCCAAACTCAAAATTTCTTCTTTCAATTAATTTTGGGAAAAATCATGGAAAAGGTTGCGGTTTCCAAAATTTCTAGTCAATTTTGTAAGAGCTATTCACGGGTGAAAACCAGAAGGTTCTGCGAGGTCTGGTTATCGAAATATGGCCACCCAAAGTGATTTTACTGAAAATTGACCCAAATCTAAAAAAGTCATCGGATGCGGATGGAGATATTTCCGCAACCAAGGCTCGTAACGCGTTGCGATTTTCAATTTTGAATAGAGAATTAACAGACCTTTCCATGGATGTGCCAAACTCAAAATTTCTTCTTTCAATTAATTTTGGGAAAAATCATGGACTAACCACTTGTCTATAAAAATCATTATTTTTTCGAAGTTCACCAATCCCATCGAGATATACATCAAACGAAAGGTCTCTTCAATACCTACACACACCTGTAAGTTAAATCGTTCTGCGTGGTCTGGTTAGCGAAATATGGCCATCCAAAGTGATTTCACTGATTCCACAGATTTTTGAGCTTTCACTACCTAACAATGTGTTTGGGTGGCGATATTTCCGAAACCAAACCTTGAAAAAGGTTGCGGTTTCCAAAATTTCTAGTCAATTTTGTAAGAGCTATTCACGGGTGAAAACCAGAAGGTTCTGCGAGGTCTGGTTATCGAAATATGACCACCCAAAGTGATTTTACTGAAAATTGACCCAAATCTAAAAAAGTCATCGGATGCGGATGGAGATATTTCCGCAACAAAGGCTCGTAACGCGTTGCGGTTTTCAATTCTGAATAGAGAATTAACAGACCTTTCCATGGATGTGCCAAACTCAAAATTTTTTCTTTCAATTAATTTTGGGAAAAATCATGGACTAACCACTTGTCTATAAAAATCATTGTTTTTTCGAAGTTCACCAATCCCATCGAGATATACATCAAACGAAAGGTCTCTTCAATACCTACACACACCTGTAAGTCAAATCGTCCTGCGTGGTCTGGTTAGCGAAATATGGCCATCCAAAGTGATTTCACTGATTCCACAGATTTTTGAGCTTTCACTACCTAACAATGTGTTTGGGTGGCGATATTTCCGAAACCAAACCTTGAAAAAGGTTGCGGTTTCCAAAATTTCTAGTCAATTTTGTAAGAGCTATTCACGGGTGAAAACCAGAAGGTTCTGCGAGGTCTGGTTATCGAAATATGGCCACCCAAAGTGATTTTACTGAAAATTGACCCAAATCTAAAAAAGTCATCGGATGCGGATGGAGATATTTCCGCAACCAAGGCTCGTAACGCGTTGCGATTTTCAATTCTGAATAGAGAATTAACAGACCTTTCCATGGATGTGCCAAACTCAAAATTTTTTCTTTCAATTAATTTTGGGAAAAATCATGGACTAACCACTTGTCTATAAAAATCATTATTTTTTCGAAGTTCACCAATCCCATCGAGATATACATCAAACGAAAGGTCTGTTCAATACCTACACACATCTGTAAGCCAAATCGTCCTGTGTGGTCTGGTTAGCGAAATATGGCCATCCAAAGTGATTTCACTGATTCCACAGATTTTTGAGCTTTCACTACCTAACAATGTGCTTGGGTGGCGATATTTCCGAAACCAAACCTTGAAAAAGGTTGCGGTTTCCAAAATTTCTAGTCAATTTTGTAAGAGCTATTCACGGGTGAAAGCCAGAAGGTTCTGCGAGGTCTGGTTATCGAAAGTGATTTTACTGAAAATTGACCCAAATCTAAAAAAGTCATCGGATGCGGATGGAGATATTTCCGCAACCAAGGCTCGTAACGCGTTGCGATTTTCAATTCTGAATAGAGAATTAACAGACCTTTCCATGGATGTGCCAAACTCAAAATTTCTTCTTTCAATTAATTTTGGGAAAAATCATGGACTAACCACTTGTCTATAAAAATCATTATTTTTTCGAAGCTCACCAATCCCATCGAGATATACATCAAACGAAAGGTCTGTTCAATACCTACACACACCTGTAAGCCAAATCGTCCTGCGTGGTCTGGTTAGCGAAATATGGCCATCCAAAGTGATTTCACTGATTCCACAGATTTTTGAGCTTTCACTACCTAACAATGTGCTTGGGTGGCGATATTTCCGAAACCAAACCTTGAAAAAGGTTGCGGTTTCCAAAATTTCTAGTCAATTTTGTAAGAGCTATTCACGGATGAAAACCAGAAGGTTCTGCGAGGTCTGGTTATCGAAATATGGCCACCCAAAGTGATTTTACTGAAAATTGACCCAAATCTAAAAAAGTCATCGGATGCGGATGGAGATATTTCCGCAACCAAGGCTCGTAACGCGTTGCGATTTTCAATTCTGAATAGAGAATTAACAGACCTTTCCATGGATGTGCCAAACTCAAAATTTCTTCTTTCAATTAATTTTGGGAAAAATCATGGACTAACCACTTGTCTATAAAAATCATTATTTTTTCGAAGCTCACCAATCCCATCGAGATATACATCAAACGAAAGGTCTGTTCAATACCTACACACACCTGTAAGCCAAATCGTCCTGCGTGGTCTGGTTAGCGAAATATGGCCATCCAAAGTGATTTCACTGATTCCACAGATTTTTGAGCTTTCACTACCTAACAATGTGCTTGGGTGGCGATATTTCCGAAACCAAACCTTGAAAAAGGTTGCGGTTTCCAAAATTTCTAGTCAATTTTGTAAGAGCTATTCACGGATGAAAACCAGAAGGTTCTGCGAGGTCTGGTTATCGAAATATGGCCACCCAAAGTGATTTTACTGAAAATTGACCCAAATCTAAAAAAGTCATCGGATGCGGATGGAGATATTTCCGCAACCAAGGCTCGTAACGCGTTGCGATTTTCAATTCTGAATAGAGAATTAACAGACCTTTCCATGGATGTGCCAAACTCAAAATTTTTTCTTTCAATTAATTTTGGGAAAAATCATGGACTAACCACTTGTCTATAAAAATCATTGTTTTTTCGAAGTTCACCAATCCCATCGAGATATACATCAAACGAAAGGTCTCTTCAATACCTACACACACCTGTAAGTCAAATCGTCCTGCGTGGTCTGGTTAGCGAAATATGGCCATCCAAAGTGATTTCACTGATTCCACAGATTTTTGAGCTTTCACTACCTAACAATGTGCTTGGGTGGCGATATTTCCGAAACCAAACCTTGTAAAAGGTTGCGGTTTCCAAAATTTCTAGTCAATTTTGTAAGAGCTATTCACGGGTGAAAACCAGAAGGTTCTGCGAGGTCTGGTTATCGAAATATGACCACCCAAAGTGATTTTACTGAAAATTGACCCAAATCTAAAAAAGTCATCGGATGCGGATGGAGATATTTCCGCAACCAAGGCTCGTAACGCGTTGCGGTTTTCAATTCTGAATAGAGAATTAACAGACCTTTCCATGGATGTGCCAAACTCAAAATTTCTTCTTTCAATTAATTTTGGGAAAAATCATGGAAAAGGTTGCGGTTTCCAAAATTTCTAGTCAATTTTGTAAGAGCTATTCACGGGTGAAAACCAGAAGGTTCTGCGAGGTCTGGTTATCGAAATATGGCCACCCAAAGTGATTTTACTGAAAATTGACCCAAATCTAAAAAAGTCATCGGATGCGGATGGAGATATTTCCGCAACCAAGGCTCGTAACGCGTTGCGGTTTTCAATTCTGAATAGAGAATTAACAGACCTTTCCATGGATGTGCCAAACTCAAAATTTCTTCTTTCAATTAATTTTGGGAAAAATCATGGACTAACCACTTGTCTATAAAAATCATTATTTTTTCGAAGCTCACCAATCCCATCGAGATATACATCAAACCACTTGTCTATAAAAATCATTATTTTTTCGAAGTTCACCAATCCCATCGAGATATACATCAAACGAAAGGTCTCTTCAATACCTACACACACCTGTAAGTTAAATCGTTCTGCGTGGTCTGGTTAGCGAAATATGGCCATCCAAAGTGATTTCACTGATTCCACAGATTTTTGAGCTTTCACTACCTAACAATGTGTTTGGGTGGCGATATTTCCGAAACCAAACCTTGAAAAAGGTTGCGGTTTCCAAAATTTCTAGTCAATTTTGTAAGAGCTATTCACGGGTGAAAACCAGAAGGTTCTGCGAGGTCTGGTTATCGAAATATGACCACCCAAAGTGATTTTACTGAAAATTGACCCAAATCTAAAAAAGTCATCGGATGCGGATGGAGATATTTCCGCAACAAAGGCTCGTAACGCGTTGCGGTTTTCAATTCTGAATAGAGAATTAACAGACCTTTCCATGGATGTGCCAAACTCAAAATTTTTTCTTTCAATTAATTTTGGGAAAAATCATGGACTAACCACTTGTCTATAAAAATCATTGTTTTTTCGAAGTTCACCAATCCCATCGAGATATACATCAAACGAAAGGTCTCTTCAATACCTACACACACCTGTAAGTCAAATCGTCCTGCGTGGTCTGGTTAGCGAAATATGGCCATCCAAAGTGATTTCACTGATTCCACAGATTTTTGAGCTTTCACTACCTAACAATGTGTTTGGGTGGCGATATTTCCGAAACCAAACCTTGAAAAAGGTTGCGGTTTCCAAAATTTCTAGTCAATTTTGTAAGAGCTATTCACGGGTGAAAACCAGAAGGTTCTGCGAGGTCTGGTTATCGAAATATGGCCACCCAAAGTGATTTTACTGAAAATTGACCCAAATCTAAAAAAGTCATCGGATGCGGATGGAGATATTTCCGCAACCAAGGCTCGTAACGCGTTGCGATTTTCAATTCTGAATAGAGAATTAACAGACCTTTCCATGGATGTGCCAAACTCAAAATTTTTTCTTTCAATTAATTTTGGGAAAAATCATGGACTAACCACTTGTCTATAAAAATCATTATTTTTTCGAAGTTCACCAATCCCATCGAGATATACATCAAACGAAAGGTCTGTTCAATACCTACACACATCTGTAAGCCAAATCGTCCTGTGTGGTCTGGTTAGCGAAATATGGCCATCCAAAATGATTTCACTGATTCCACAGATTTTTGAGCTTTCACTACCTAACAATGTGCTTGGGTGGCGATATTTCCGAAACCAAACCTTGTAAAAGGTTGCGGTTTTCAAAATTTCTAGTCAATTTTGTAAGAGCTATTCACGGGTGAAAACCAGAAGGTTCTGCGAGGTCTGGTTATCGAAATATGGCCACCCAAAGTGATTTTACTGAAAATTGACCCAAATCTAAAAAAGTCATCGGATGCGGATGGAGATATTTCCGCAACCAAGGCTCGTAACGCGTTGCGATTTTCAACTCTGAATAGAGAATTAATAGACCTTTCCATGGATGTGCCAAACTCAAAATTTTTTCTTTCAATTAATTTTGGGAAAAATCATGGACTAACCACTTGTCTATAAAAATCATTATTTTTTCGAAGTTCACCAATCCCATCGAGATATACGTGATTTCACTGATTCCACAGATTTTTGAGCTTTCACTACCTAACAATGTGCTTGGGTGGCGATATTTCCGAAACCAAACCTTGAAAAAGGTTGCGGTTTCCAAAATTTCTAGTCAATTTTGTAAGAGCTATTCACGGGTGAAAACCAGAAGGTTCTGCGAGGTCTGGTTATCGAAATATGGCCACCCAAAGTGATTTTACTGAAAATTGACCCAAATCTAAAAAAGTCATCGGATGCGGATGGAGATATTTCCGCAACCAAGGCTCGTAACGCGTTGCGGTTTTCAATTCTGAATAGAGAATTAACAGACCTTTCCATGGATGTGCCAAACTCAAAATTTCTTCTTTCAATTAATTTTGGGAAAAATCATGGACTAACCACTTGTCTATAAAAATCATTATTTTTTCGAAGCTCACCAATCCCATCGAGATATACATCAAACCACTTGTCTATAAAAATCATTATTTTTTCGAAGTTCACCAATCCCATCGAGATATACATCAAACGAAAGGTCTCTTCAATACCTACACACACCTGTAAGTTAAATCGTTCTGCGTGGTCTGGTTAGCGAAATATGGCCATCCAAAGTGATTTCACTGATTCCACAGATTTTTGAGCTTTCACTACCTAACAATGTGTTTGGGTGGCGATATTTCCGAAACCAAACCTTGAAAAAGGTTGCGGTTTCCAAAATTTCTAGTCAATTTTGTAAGAGCTATTCACGGGTGAAAACCAGAAGGTTCTGCGAGGTCTGGTTATCGAAATATGACCACCCAAAGTGATTTTACTGAAAATTGACCCAAATCTAAAAAAGTCATCGGATGCGGATGGAGATATTTCCGCAACAAAGGCTCGTAACGCGTTGCGGTTTTCAATTCTGAATAGAGAATTAACAGACCTTTCCATGGATGTGCCAAACTCAAAATTTTTTCTTTCAATTAATTTTGGGAAAAATCATGGACTAACCACTTGTCTATAAAAATCATTGTTTTTTCGAAGTTCACCAATCCCATCGAGATATACATCAAACGAAAGGTCTCTTCAATACCTACACACACCTGTAAGTCAAATCGTCCTGCGTGGTCTGGTTAGCGAAATATGGCCATCCAAAGTGATTTCACTGATTCCACAGATTTTTGAGCTTTCACTACCTAACAATGTGTTTGGGTGGCGATATTTCCGAAACCAAACCTTGAAAAAGGTTGCGGTTTCCAAAATTTCTAGTCAATTTTGTAAGAGCTATTCACGGGTGAAAACCAGAAGGTTCTGCGAGGTCTGGTTATCGAAATATGGCCACCCAAAGTGATTTTACTGAAAATTGACCCAAATCTAAAAAAGTCATCGGATGCGGATGGAGATATTTCCGCAACCAAGGCTCGTAACGCGTTGCGATTTTCAATTCTGAATAGAGAATTAACAGACCTTTCCATGGATGTGCCAAACTCAAAATTTTTTCTTTCAATTAATTTTGGGAAAAATCATGGACTAACCACTTGTCTATAAAAATCATTATTTTTTCGAAGTTCACCAATCCCATCGAGATATACGTGATTTCACTGATTCCACAGATTTTTGAGCTTTCACTACCTAACAATGTGCTTGGGTGGCGATATTTCCGAAACCAAACCTTGAAAAAGGTTGCGGTTTCCAAAATTTCTAGTCAATTTTGTAAGAGCTATTCACGGGTGAAAACCAGAAGGTTCTGCGAGGTCTGGTTATCGAAATATGGCCACCCAAAGTGATTTTACTGAAAATTGACCCAAATCTAAAAAAGTCATCGGATGCGGATGGAGATATTTCCGCAACCAAGGCTCGTAACGCGTTGCGATTTTCAATTCTGAATAGAGAATTAATAGACCTTTCCATGGATGTGCCAAACTCAAAATTTTTTCTTTCAATTAATTTTGGGAAAAATCATGGACTAACCACTTGTCTATAAAAATCATTATTTTTTCGAAGTTCACCAATCCCATCGAGATATACGTGATTTCACTGATTCCACAGATTTTTGAGCTTTCACTACCTAACAATGTGCTTGGGTGGCGATATTTCCGAAACCAAACCTTGAAAAAGGTTGCGGTTTCCAAAATTTCTAGTCAATTTTGTAAGAGCTATTCACGGGTGAAAACCAGAAGGTTCTGCGAGGTCTGGTTATCGAAATATGGCCACCCAAAGTGATTTTACTGAAAATTGACCCAAATCTAAAAAAGTCATCGGATGCGGATGGAGATATTTGCGCAACCAAGGCTCGTAACGCGTTGCGGTTTTCAATTCTGAATAGAGAATTAACAGACCTTTCCATGGATGTGCCAAACTCAAAATTTCTTCTTTCAATTAATTTTGGGAAAAATCATGGACTAACCACTTGTCTATAAAAATCATTATTTTTTCGAAGCTCACCAATCCCATCGAGATATACATCAAACCACTTGTCTATAAAAATCATTATTTTTTCGAAGTTCACCAATCCCATCGAGATATACATCAAACGAAAGGTCTCTTCAATACCTACACACACCTGTAAGTTAAATCGTTCTGCGTGGTCTGGTTAGCGAAATATGGCCATCCAAAGTGATTTCACTGATTCCACAGATTTTTGAGCTTTCACTACCTAACAATGTGTTTGGGTGGCGATATTTCCGAAACCAAACCTTGAAAAAGGTTGCGGTTTCCAAAATTTCTAGTCAATTTTGTAAGAGCTATTCACGGGTGAAAACCAGAAGGTTCTGCGAGGTCTGGTTATCGAAATATGACCACCCAAAGTGATTTTACTGAAAATTGACCCAAATCTAAAAAAGTCATCGGATGCGGATGGAGATATTTCCGCAACAAAGGCTCGTAACGCGTTGCGGTTTTCAATTCTGAATAGAGAATTAACAGACCTTTCCATGGATGTGCCAAACTCAAAATTTCTTCTTTCAATTAATTTTGGGAAAAATCATGGACTAACCACTTGTCTATAAAAATCATTATTTTTTCGAAGTTCACCAATCCCATCGAGATATACATCAAACGAAAGGTCTGTTCAATACCTACACACATCTGTAAGCCAAATCGTCCTGTGTGGTCTGGTTAGCGAAATATGGCCATCCAAAATGATTTCACTGATTCCACAGATTTTTGAGCTTTCACTACCTAACAATGTGCTTGGGTGGCGATATTTCCGAAACCAAACCTTGTAAAAGGTTGCGGTTTTCAAAATTTCTAGTCAATTTTGTAAGAGCTATTCACGGGTGAAAACCAGAAGGTTCTGCGAGGTCTGGTTATCGAAATATGGCCACCCAAAGTGATTTTACTGAAAATTGACCCAAATCTAAAAAAGTCATCGGATGCGGATGGAGATATTTCCGCAACCAAGGCTCGTAACGCGTTGCGATTTTCAATTCTGAATAGAGAATTAACAGACCTTTCCATGGATGTGCCAAACTCAAAATTTTTTCTTTCAATTAATTTTGGGAAAAATCATGGACTAACCACTTGTCTATAAAAATCATTATTTTTTCGAAGTTCACCAATCCCATCGAGATATACATCAAACGAAAGGTCTCTTCAATACCTACACACACCTGTAAATCAAATCGTCCTGCGTGGTCTGGTTAGCGAAATATGGCCATCCAAAGTGATTTCACTGATTCCACAGATTTTTGAGCTTTCACTACCTAACAATGTGCTTGGGTGGCGATATTTCCGAAACCAAACCTTGAAAAAGGTTGCGGTTTCCAAAATTTCTAGTCAATTTTGTAAGAGCTATTCACGGGTGAAAACCAGAAGGTTCTGCGAGGTCTGGTTATCGAAATATGGCCACCCAAAGTGATTTTACTGAAAATTGACCCAAATCTAAAAAAGTCATCGGATGCGGATGGAGATATTTCCGCAACCAAGGCTCGTAACGCGTTGCGATTTTCAATTCTGAATAGAGAATTAACAGACCTTTCCATGGATGTGCCAAACTCAAAATTTCTTCTTTCAATTAATTTTGGGAAAAATCATGGACTAACCACTTGTCTATAAAAATCATTATTTTTTCGAAGTTCACCAATCCCATCGAGATATACATCAAACGAAAGGTCTGTTCAATACCTACACACATCTGTAAGCCAAATCGTCCTGTGTGGTCTGGTTAGCGAAATATGGCCATCCAAAATGATTTCACTGATTCCACAGATTTTTGAGCTTTCACTACCTAACAATGTGCTTGGGTGGCGATATTTCCGAAACCAAACCTTGTAAAAGGTTGCGGTTTTCAAAATTTCTAGTCAATTTTGTAAGAGCTATTCACGGGTGAAAACCAGAAGGTTCTGCGAGGTCTGGTTATCGAAATATGGCCACCCAAAGTGATTTTACTGAAAATTGACCCAAATCTAAAAAAGTCATCGGATGCGGATGGAGATATTTCCGCAACCAAGGCTCGTAACGCGTTGCGATTTTCAATTCTGAATAGAGAATTAACAGACCTTTCCATGGATGTGCCAAACTCAAAATTTCTTCTTTCAATTAATTTTGGGAAAAATCATGGACTAACCACTTGTCTATAAAAATCATTATTTTTTCGAAGTTCACCAATCCCATCGAGATATACATCAAACGAAAGGTCTGTTCAATACCTACACACATCTGTAAGCCAAATCGTCCTGTGTGGTCTGGTTAGCGAAATATGGCCATCCAAAATGATTTCACTGATTCCACAGATTTTTGAGCTTTCACTACCTAACAATGTGCTTGGGTGGCGATATTTTCGAAACCAAACCTTGTAAAAGGTTGCGGTTTTCAAAATTTCTAGTCAATTTTGTAAGAGCTATTCACGGGTGAAAACCAGAAGGTTCTGCGAGGTCTGGTTATCGAAATATGGCCACCCAAAGTGATTTTACTGAAAATTGACCCAAATCTAAAAAAGTCATCGGATGCGGATGGAGATATTTCCGCAACCAAGGCTCGTAACGCGTTGCGATTTTCAATTCTGAATAGAGAATTAACAGACCTTTCCATGGATGTGCCAAACTCAAAATTTTTTCTTTCAATTAATTTTGGGAAAAATCATGGACTAACCACTTGTCTATAAAAATCATTATTTTTTCGAAGTTCACCAATCCCATCGAGATATACATCAAACGAAAGGTCTCTTCAATACCTACACACACCTGTAAATCAAATCGTCCTGCGTGGTCTGGTTAGCGAAATATGTATGGCCATCCAAAGTGATTTCACTGATTCCACAGATTTTTGAGCTTTCACTACCTAACAATGTGCTTGGGTGGCGATATTTCCGAAACCAAACCTTGTAAAAGGTTGCGGTTTTCAAAATTTCTAGTCAATTTTGTAAGAGCTATTCACGGGTGAAAACCAGAAGGTTCTGCGAGGTCTGGTTATCGAAATATGGCCACCCAAAGTGATTTTACTGAAAATTGACCCAAATCTAAAAAAGTCATCGGATGCGGATGGAGATATTTCCGCAACCAAGGCTCGTAACGCGTTGCGATTTTCAATTCTGAATAGAGAATTAACAGACCTTTCCATGGATGTGCCAAACTCAAAATTTCTTCTTTCAATTAATTTTGGGAAAAATCATGGACTAACCACTTGTCTATAAAAATCATTATTTTTTCGAAGTTCACCAATCCCATCGAGATATACATCAAACGAAAGGTCTCTTCAATACCTACACACACCTGTAAGTCAAATCGTCCTGCGTGGTCTGGTTAGCGAAATATGGCCATCCAAAATGATTTCACTGATTCCACAGATTTTTGAGCTTTCACTACCTAACAATGTGTTTGGGTGGCGATATTTCCGAAACCAAACCTTGAAAAAGGTTGCGGTTTCCAAAATTTCTAGTCAATTTTGTAAGAGCTATTCACGGGTGAAAACCAGAAGGTTCTGCGAGGTCTGGTTATCGAAATATGACCACCCAAAGTGATTTTACTGAAAATTGACCCAAATCTAAAAAAGTCATCGGATGCGGATGGAGATATTTCCGCAACAAAGGCTCGTAACGCGTTGCGGTTTTCAATTCTGAATAGAGAATTAACAGACCTTTCCATGGATGTGCCAAACTCAAAATTTTTTCTTTCAATTAATTTTGGGAAAAATCATGGACTAACCACTTGTCTATAAAAATCATTATTTTTTCGAAGTTCACCAATCCCATCGAGATATACATCAAACGAAAGGTCTGTTCAATACCTACACACATCTGTAAGCCAAATCGTCCTGTGTGGTCTGGTTAGCGAAATATGGCCATCCAAAATGATTTCACTGATTCCACAGATTTTTGAGCTTTCACTACCTAACAATGTGCTTGGGTGGCGATATTTCCGAAACCAAACCTTGTAAAAGGTTGCGGTTCTCAAAATTTCTAGTCAATTTTGTAAGAGCTATTCACGGGTGAAAACCAGAAGGTTCTGCGAGGTCTGGTTATCGAAATATGGCCACCCAAAGTGATTTTACTGAAAATTGACCCAAATCTAAAAAAGTCATCGGATGCGGATGGAGATATTTCCGCAACCAAGGCTCGTAACGCGTTGCGATTTTCAATTCTGAATAGAGAATTAACAGACCTTTCCATGGATGTGCCAAACTCAAAATTTTTTCTTTCAATTAATTTTGGGAAAAATCATGGACTAACCACTTGTCTATAAAAATCATTATTTTTTCGAAGTTCACCAATCCCATCGAGATATACATCAAACGAAAGGTCTCTTCAATACCTACACACACCTGTAAGTTAAATCGTTCTGCGTGGTCTGGTTAGCGAAATATGGCCATCCAAAGTGATTTCACTGATTCCACAGATTTTTGAGCTTTCACTACCTAACAATGTGCTTGGGTGGCGATATTTCCGAAACCAAACCTTGTAAAAGGTTGCGGTTTTCAAAATTTCTAGTCAATTTTGTAAGAGCTATTCACGGGTGAAAACCAGAAGGTTCTGCGAGGTCTGGTTATCGAAATATGGCCACCCAAAGTGATTTTACTGAAAATTGACCCAAATCTAAAAAAGTCATCGGATGCGGATGGAGATATTTCCGCAACCAAGGCTCGTAACGCGTTGCGATTTTCAATTCTGAATAGAGAATTAACAGACCTTTCCATGGATGTGCCAAACTCAAAATTTTTTCTTTCAATTAATTTTGGGAAAAATCATGGACTAACCACTTGTCTATAAAAATCATTATTTTTTCGAAGTTCACCAATCCCATCGAGATATACATCAAACGAAAGGTCTCTTCAATACCTACACACACCTGTAAGTTAAATCGTTCTGCGTGGTCTGGTTAGCGAAATATGGCCATCCAAAGTGATTTCACTGATTCCACAGATTTTTGAGCTTTCACTACCTAACAATGTGCTTGGGTGGCGATATTTCCGAAACCAAACCTTGAAAAAGGTTGCGGTTTCCAAAATTTCTAGTCAATTTTGTAAGAGCTATTCACGGGTGAAAACCAGAAGGTTCTGCGAGGTCTGGTTAGCGAAATATGGCCACCCAAAGTGATTTTACTGAAAATTGACCCAAATCTAAAAAAGTCATCGGATGCGGATGGAGATATTTCCGCAACCAAGGCTCGTAACGCGTTGCGATTTTCAATTCTGAATAGAGAATTAACAGACCTTTCCATGGATGTGCCAAACTCAAAATTTTTTCTTTCAATTAATTTTGGGAAAAATCATGGACTAACCACTTGTCTATAATAATCATTATTTTTTCGAAGCTCACCAATCCCATCGAGATATACATCAAACGAAAGGTCTGTTCAATACCTACACACACCTGTAAGCCAAATCGTCCTGCGTGGTCTGGTTAGCGAAATATGGCCATCCAAAGTGATTTCACTGATTCCACAGATTTTTGAGCTTTCACTACCTAACAATGTGCTTGGGTGGCGATATTTCCGAAACCAAACCTTGAAAAAGGTTGCGGTTTCCAAAATTTCTAGTCAATTTTGTAAGAGCTATTCACGGGTGAAAACCAGAAGGTTCTGCGAGGTCTGGTTATCGAAATATGGCCACCCAAAGTGATTTTACTGAAAATTGACCCAAATCTAAAAAAGTCATCGGATGCGGATGGAGATATTTCCGCAACCAAGGCTCGTAACGCGTTGCGATTTTCAATTCTGAATAGAGAATTAACAGACCTTTCCATGGATGTGCCAAACTCAAAATTTTTTCTTTCAATTAATTTTGGGAAAAATCATGGACTAACCACTTGTCTATAAAAATCATTATTTTTTCGAAGCTCACCAATCCCATCGAGATATACATCAAACGAAAGGTCTGTTCAATACCTACACACACCTGTAAGCCAAATCGTCCTGCGTGGTCTGGTTAGCGAAATATGGCCATCCAAAGTGATTTCACTGATTCCACAGATTTTTGAGCTTTCACTACCTAACAATGTGCTTGGGTGGCGATATTTCCGAAACCAAACCTTGTAAAAGGTTGCGGTTTCCAAAATTTCTAGTCAATTTTGTAAGAGCTATTCACGGGTGAAAACCAGAAGGTTCTGCGAGGTCTGGTTATCGAAATATGACCACCCAAAGTGATTTTACTGAAAATTGACCCAAATCTAAAAAAGTCATCGGATGCGGATGGAGATATTTCCGCAACCAAGGCTCGTAACGCGTTGCGGTTTTCAATTCTGAATAGAGAATTAACAGACCTTTCCATGGATGTGCCAAACTCAAAATTTCTTCTTTCAATTAATTTTGGGAAAAATCATGGAAAAGGTTGCGGTTTCCAAAATTTCTAGTCAATTTTGTAAGAGCTATTCACGGGTGAAAACCAGAAGGTTCTGCGAGGTCTGGTTATCGAAATATGGCCACCCAAAGTGATTTTACTGAAAATTGACCCAAATCTAAAAAAGTCATCGGATGCGGATGGAGATATTTCCGCAACCAAGGCTCGTAACGCGTTGCGGTTTTCAATTCTGAATAGAGAATTAACAGACCTTTCCATGGATGTGCCAAACTCAAAATTTTTTCTTTCAATTAATTTTGGGAAAAATCATGGACTAACCACTTGTCTATAAAAATCATTATTTTTTCGAAGCTCACCAATCCCATCGAGATATACATCAAACGAAAGGTCTGTTCAATACCTACACACACCTGTAAGCCAAATCGTCCTGCGTGGTCTGGTTAGCGAAATATGGCCATCCAAAGTGATTTCACTGATTCCACAGATTTTTGAGCTTTCACTACCTAACAATGTGCTTGGGTGGCGATATTTCCGAAACCAAACCTTGTAAAAGGTTGCGGTTTCCAAAATTTCTAGTCAATTTTGTAAGAGCTATTCACGGGTGAAAACCAAAAGGTTCTGCGAGGTCTGGTTATCGAAATATGACCACCCAAAGTGATTTTACTGAAAATTGACCCAAATCTAAAAAAGTCATCGGATGCGGATGGAGATATTTCCGCAACCAAGGCTCGTAACGCGTTGCGGTTTTCAATTCTGAATAGAGAATTAACAGACCTTTCCATGGATGTGCCAAACTCAAAATTTCTTCTTTCAATTAATTTTGGGAAAAATCATGGAAAAGGTTGCGGTTTCCAAAATTTCTAGTCAATTTTGTAAGAGCTATTCACGGGTGAAAACCAGAAGGTTCTGCGAGGTCTGGTTATCGAAATATGGCCACCCAAAGTGATTTTACTGAAAATTGACCCAAATCTAAAAAAGTCATCGGATGCGGATGGAGATATTTCCGCAACCAAGGCTCGTAACGCGTTGCGGTTTTCAATTCTGAATAGAGAATTAACAGACCTTTCCATGGATGTGCCAAACTCAAAATTTTTTCTTTCAATTAATTTTGGGAAAAATCATGGACTAACCACTTGTCTATAAAAATCATTATTTTTTCGAAGTTCACCAATCCCATCGAGATATACATCAAACGAAAGGTCTGTTCAATACCTACACACATCTGTAAGCCAAATCGTCCTGTGTGGTCTGGTTAGCGAAATATGGCCATCCAAAATGATTTCACTGATTCCACAGATTTTTGAGCTTTCACTACCTAACAATGTGCTTGGGTGGCGATATTTCCGAAACCAAACCTTGTAAAAGGTTGCGGTTTTCAAAATTTCTAGTCAATTTTGTAAGAGCTATTCACGGGTGAAAACCAGAAGGTTCTGCGAGGTCTGGTTATCGAAATATGGCCACCCAAAGTGATTTTACTGAAAATTGACCCAAATCTAAAAAAGTCATCGGATGCGGATGGAGATATTTCCGCAACCAAGGCTCGTAACGCGTTGCGATTTTCAATTCTGAATAGAGAATTAACAGACCTTTCCATGGATGTGCCAAACTCAAAATTTCTTCTTTCAATTAATTTTGGGAAAAATCATGGACTAACCACTTGTCTATAAAAATCATTATTTTTTCGAAGTTCACCAATCCCATCGAGATATACATCAAACGAAAGGTCTGTTCAATACCTACACACATCTGTAAGCCAAATCGTCCTGTGTGGTCTGGTTAGCGAAATATGGCCATCCAAAATGATTTCACTGATTCCACAGATTTTTGAGCTTTCACTACCTAACAATGTGCTTGGGTGGCGATATTTCCGAAAACAAACCTTGTAAAAGGTTGCGGTTTTCAAAATTTCTAGTCAATTTTGTAAGAGCTATTCACGGGTGAAAACCAGAAGGTTCTGCGAGGTCTGGTTATCGAAATATGGCCACCCAAAATGATTTTACTGAAAATTGACCCAAATCTAAAAAAGTCATCGGATGCGGATGGAGATATTTCCGCAACCAAGGCTCGTAACGCGTTGCGATTTTCAATTCTGAATAGAGAATTAACAGACCTTTCCATGGATGTGCCAAACTCAAAATTTTTTCTTTCAATTAATTTTGGGAAAAATCATGGACTAACCACTTGTCTATAAAAATCATTATTTTTTCGAAGTTCACCAATCCCATCGAGATATACATCAAACGAAAGGTCTCTTCAATACCTACACACACCTGTAAGTTAAATCGTTCTGCGTGGTCTGGTTAGCGAAATATGGCCATCCAAAGTGATTTCACTGATTCCACAGATTTTTGAGCTTTCACTACCTAACAATGTGCTTGGGTGGCGATATTTCCGAAACCAAACCTTGAAAAAGGGTGCGGTTTCCAAAATTTCTAGTCAATTTTGTAAGAGCTATTCACGGGTGAAAACCAGAAGGTTCTGCGAGGTCTGGTTATCGAAATATGGCCACCCAAAGTGATTTTACTGAAAATTGACCCAAATCTAAAAAAGTCATCGGATGCGGATGGAGATATTTCCGCAACCAAGGCTCGTAACGCGTTGCGATTTTCAATTCTGAATAGAGAATTAACAGACCTTTCCATGGATGTGCCAAACTCAAAATTTTTTCTTTCAATTAATTTTGGGAAAAATCATGGACTAACCACTTGTCTATAAAAATCATTATTTTTTCGAAGCTCACCAATCCCATCGAGATATACATCAAACGAAAGGTCTGTTCAATACCTACACACACCTGTAAGCCAAATCGTCCTGCGTGGTCTGGTTAGCGAAATATGGCCATCCAAAGTGATTTCACTGATTCCACAGATTTTTGAGCTTTCACTACCTAACAATGTGCTTGGGTGGCGATATTTCCGAAACCAAACCTTGAAAAAGGTTGCGGTTTCCAAAATTTCTAGTCAATTTTGTAAGAGCTATTCACGGGTGAAAACCAGAAGGTTCTGCGAGGTCTGGTTATCGAAATATGGCCACCCAAAGTGATTTTACTGAAAATTGACCCAAATCTAAAAAAGTCATCGGATGCGGATGGAGATATTTCCGCAACCAAGGCTCGTAACGCGTTGCGATTTTCAATTCTGAATAGAGAATTAACAGACCTTTCCATGGATGTGCCAAACTCAAAATTTTTTCTTTCAATTAATTTTGGGAAAAATCATGGACTAACCACTTGTCTATAAAAATCATTATTTTTTCGAAGCTCACCAATCCCATCGAGATATACATCAAACGAAAGGTCTGTTCAATACCTACACACACCTGTAAGCCAAATCGTCCTGCGTGGTCTGGTTAGCGAAATATGGCCATCCAAAATGATTTCACTGATTCCACAGATTTTTGAGCTTTCACTACCTAACAATGTGCTTGGGTGGCGATATTTCCGAAACCAAACCTTGTAAAAGGTTGCGGTTTTCAAAATTTCTAGTCAATTTTGTAAGAGCTATTCACGGGTGAAAACCAGAAGGTTCTGCGAGGTCTGGTTATCGAAATATGGCCACCCAAAGTGATTTTACTGAAAATTGACCCAAATCTAAAAAAGTCATCGGATGCGGATGGAGATATTTCCGCAACCAAGGCTCGTAACGCGTTGCGATTTTCAATTCTGAATAGAGAATTAACAGACCTTTCCATGGATGTGCCAAACTCAAAATTTTTTCTTTCAATTAATTTTGGGAAAAATCATGGACTAACCACTTGTCTATAAAAATCATTATTTTTTCGAAGCTCACCAATCCCATCGAGATATACATCAAACGAAAGGTCTGTTCAATACCTACACACACCTGTAAGCCAAATCGTCCTGCGTGGTCTGGTTAGCGAAATATGGCCATCCAAAGTGATTTCACTGATTCCACAGATTTTTGAGCTTTCACTACCTAACAATGTGCTTGGGTGGCGATATTTCCGAAACCAAACCTTGAAAAAGGGTGCGGTTTCCAAAATTTCTAGTCAATTTTGTAAGAGCTATTCACGGGTGAAAACCAGAAGGTTCTGCGAGGTCTGGTTATCGAAATATGGCCACCCAAAGTGATTTTACTGAAAATTGACCCAAATCTAAAAAAGTCATCGGATGCGGATGGAGATATTTCCGCAACCAAGGCTCGTAACGCGTTGCGATTTTCAATTCTGAATAGAGAATTAACAGACCTTTCCATGGATGTGCCAAACTCAAAATTTTTTCTTTCAATTAATTTTGGGAAAAATCATGGACTAACCACTTGTCTATAAAAATCATTATTTTTTCGAAGCTCACCAATCCCATCGAGATATACATCAAACGAAAGGTCTGTTCAATACCTACACACACCTGTAAGCCAAATCGTCCTGCGTGGTCTGGTTAGCGAAATATGGCCATCCAAAGTGATTTCACTGATTCCACAGATTTTTGAGCTTTCACTACCTAACAATGTGCTTGGGTGGCGATATTTCCGAAACCAAACCTTGAAAAAGGTTGCGGTTTCCAAAATTTCTAGTCAATTTTGTAAGAGCTATTCACGGGTGAAAACCAGAAGGTTCTGCGAGGTCTGGTTATCGAAATATGGCCACCCAAAGTGATTTTACTGAAAATTGACCCAAATCTAAAAAAGTCATCGGATGCGGATGGAGATATTTCCGCAACCAAGGCTCGTAACGCGTTGCGATTTTCAATTCTGAATAGAGAATTAACAGACCTTTCCATGGATGTGCCAAACTCAAAATTTTTTCTTTCAATTAATTTTGGGAAAAATCATGGACTAACCACTTGTCTATAAAAATCATTATTTTTTCGAAGCTCACCAATCCCATCGAGATATACATCAAACGAAAGGTCTGTTCAATACCTACACACACCTGTAAGCCAAATCGTCCTGCGTGGTCTGGTTAGCGAAATATGGCCATCCAAAATGATTTCACTGATTCCACAGATTTTTGAGCTTTCACTACCTAACAATGTGCTTGGGTGGCGATATTTCCGAAACCAAACCTTGTAAAAGGTTGCGGTTTTCAAAATTTCTAGTCAATTTTGTAAGAGCTATTCACGGGTGAAAACCAGAAGGTTCTGCGAGGTCTGGTTATCGAAATATGGCCACCCAAAGTGATTTTACTGAAAATTGACCCAAATCTAAAAAAGTCATCGGATGCGGATGGAGATATTTCCGCAACCAAGGCTCGTAACGCGTTGCGATTTTCAATTCTGAATAGAGAATTCACAGACCTTTCCATGGATGTGCCAAACTCAAAATTTCTTCTTTCAATTAATTTTGGGAAAAATCATGGACTAACCACTTGTCTATAAAAATCATTATTTTTTCGAAGTTCACCAATCCCATCGAGATATACATCAAACGAAAGGTCTCTTCAATACCTACACACACCTGTAAGTTAAATCGTTCTGCGTGGTCTGGTTAGCGAAATATGGCCATCCAAAGTGATTTCACTGATTCCACAGATTTTTGAGCTTTCACTACCTAACAATGTGCTTGGGTGGCGATATTTCCGAAACCAAACCTTGAAAAAGGGTGCGGTTTCCAAAATTTCTAGTCAATTTTGTAAGAGCTATTCACGGGTGAAAACCAGAAGGTTCTGCGAGGTCTGGTTATCGAAATATGGCCACCCAAAGTGATTTTACTGAAAATTGACCCAAATCTAAAAAAGTCATCGGATGCGGATGGAGATATTTCCGCAACCAAGGCTCGTAACGCGTTGCGATTTTCAATTCTGAATAGAGAATTAACAGACCTTTCCATGGATGTGCCAAACTCAAAATTTTTTCTTTCAATTAATTTTGGGAAAAATCATGGACTAACCACTTGTCTATAAAAATCATTATTTTTTCGAAGCTCACCAATCGCATCGAGATATACATCAAACGAAAGGTCTGTTCAATACCTACACACACCTGTAAGCCAAATCGTCCTGCGTGGTCTGGTTAGCGAAATATGGCCATCCAAAATGATTTCACTGATTCCACAGATTTTTGAGCTTTCACTACCTAACAATGTGCTTGGGTGGCGATATTTCCGAAACCAAACCTTGTAAAAGGTTGCGGTTTTCAAAATTTCTAGTCAATTTTGTAAGAGCTATTCACGGGTGAAAACCAGAAGGTTCTGCGAGGTCTGGTTATCGAAATATGGCCACCCAAAGTGATTTTACTGAAAATTGACCCAAATCTAAAAAAGTCATCGGATGCGGATGGAGATATTTCCGCAACCAAGGCTCGTAACGCGTTGCGATTTTCAATTCTGAATAGAGAATTCACAGACCTTTCCATGGATGTGCCAAACTCAAAATTTCTTCTTTCAATTAATTTTGGGAAAAATCATGGACTAACCACTTGTCTATAAAAATCATTATTTTTTCGAAGTTCACCAATCCCATCGAGATATACATCAAACGAAAGGTCTCTTCAATACCTACACACACCTGTAAGTTAAATCGTTCTGCGTGGTCTGGTTAGCGAAATATGGCCATCCAAAGTGATTTCACTGATTCCACAGATTTTTGAGCTTTCACTACCTAACAATGTGCTTGGGTGGCGATATTTCCGAAACCAAACCTTGAAAAAGGGTGCGGTTTCCAAAATTTCTAGTCAATTTTGTAAGAGCTATTCACGGGTGAAAACCAGAAGGTTCTGCGAGGTCTGGTTATCGAAATATGGCCACCCAAAGTGATTTTACTGAAAATTGACCCAAATCTAAAAAAGTCATCGGATGCGGATGGAGATATTTCCGCAACCAAGGCTCGTAACGCGTTGCGATTTTCAATTCTGAATAGAGAATTAACAGACCTTTCCATGGATGTGCCAAACTCAAAATTTTTTCTTTCAATTAATTTTGGGAAAAATCATGGACTAACCACTTGTCTATAAAAATCATTATTTTTTCGAAGCTCACCAATCCCATCGAGATATACATCAAACGAAAGGTCTGTTCAATACCTACACACACCTGTAAGCCAAATCGTCCTGCGTGGTCTGGTTAGCGAAATATGGCCATCCAAAGTGATTTCACTGATTCCACAGATTTTTGAGCTTTCACTACCTAACAATGTGCTTGGGTGGCGATATTTCCGAAACCAAACCTTGTAAAAGGTTGCGGTTTTCAAAATTTCTAGTCAATTTTGTAAGAGCTATTCACGGGTGAAAACCAGAAGGTTCTGCGAGGTCTGGTTATCGAAATATGGCCACCCAAAGTGATTTTACTGAAAATTGACCCAAATCTAAAAAAGTCATCGGATGCGGATGGAGATATTTCCGCAACCAAGGCTCGTAACGCGTTGCGATTTTCAATTCTGAATAGAGAATTCACAGACCTTTCCATGGATGTGCCAAACTCAAAATTTCTTCTTTCAATTAATTTTGGGAAAAATCATGGACTAACCACTTGTCTATAAAAATCATTATTTTTTCGAAGTTCACCAATCCCATCGAGATATACATCAAACGAAAGGTCTGTTCAATACCTACACACATCTGTAAGCCAAATCGTCCTGTGTGGTCTGGTTAGCGAAATATGGCCATCCAAAATGATTTCACTGATTCCACAGATTTTTGAGCTTTCACTACCTAACAATGTGCTTGGGTGGCGATATTTCCGAAACCAAACCTTGTAAAAGGTTGCGGTTTTCAAAATTTCTAGTCAATTTTGTAAGAGCTATTCACGGGTGAAAACCAGAAGGTTCTGCGAGGTCTGGTTATCGAAATATGGCCACCCAAAGTGATTTTACTGAAAATTGACCCAAATCTAAAAAAGTCATCGGATGCGGATGGAGATATTTCCGCAACCAAGGCTCGTAACGCGTTGCGATTTTCAATTCTGAATAGAGAATTAACAGACCTTTCCATGGATGTGCCAAACTCAAAATTTCTTCTTTCAATTAATTTTGGGAAAAATCATGGACTAACATCTTGTCTATAAAAATCATTATTTTTTCGAAGTTCACCAATCCCATCGAGATATACGTGATTTCACTGATTCCACAGATTTTTGAGCTTTCACTACCTAACAATGTGCTTGGGTGGCGATATTTCCGAAACCAAACCTTGAAAAAGGTTGCGGTTTCCAAAATTTCTAGTCAATTTTGTAAGAGCTATTCACGGGTGAAAACCAGAAGGTTCTGCGAGGTCTGGTTATCGAAATATGGCCACCCAAAGTGATTTTACTGAAAATTGACCCAAATCTAAAAAAGTCATCGGATGCGGATGGAGATATTTCCGCAACCAAGGCTCGTAACGCGTTGCGATTTTCAATTCTGAATAGAGAATTAACAGACCTTTCCATGGATGTGCCAAACTCAAAATTTCTTCTTTCAATTAATTTTGGGAAAAATCATGGACTAACCACTTGTCTATAAAAATCATTATTTTTTCGAAGTTCACCAATCCCATCGAGATATACATCAAACGAAAGGTCTCTTCAATACCTACACACACCTGTAAGTTAAATCGTTCTGCATGGTCTGGTTAGCGAAATATGGCCATCCAAAGTGATTTCACTGATTCCACAGATTTTTGAGCTTTCACTACCTAACAATGTGCTTGGGTGGCGATATTTCCGAAACCAAACCTTGAAAAAGGTTGCGGTTTCCAAAATTTCTAGTCAATTTTGTAAGAGCTATTCACGGGTGAAAACCAGAAGGTTCTGCGAGGTCTGGTTATCGAAATATGGCCACCCAAAGTGATTTTACTGAAAATTGACCCAAATCTAAAAAAGTCATCGGATGCGGATGGAGATATTTCCGCAACCAAGGCTCGTAACGCGTTGCGGTTTTCAATTCTGAATAGAGAATTAACAGACCTTTCCATGGATGTGCCAAACTCAAAATTTTTTCTTTCAATTAATTTTGGGAAAAATCATGGACACTTGTCTATAAAAATCATTATTTTTTCGAAGCTCACCAATCCCATCGAGATATACATCAAACGAAAGGTCTGTTCAATACCTACACACACCTGTAAGCCAAATCGTCCTGCGTGGTCTGGTTAGCGAAATATGGCCATCCAAAGTGATTTCACTGATTCCACAGATTTTTGAGCTTTCACTACCTAACAATGTGCTTGGGTGGCGATATTTCCGAAACCAAACCTTGTAAAAGGTTGCGGTTTCCAAAATTTCTAGTCAATTTTGTAAGAGCTATTCACGGGTGAAAACCAGAAGGTTCTGCGAGGTCTGGTTATCGAAATATGACCACCCAAAGTGATTTTACTTAAAATTGACCCAAATCTAAAAAAGTCATCGGATGCGGATGGAGATATTTCCGCAACCAAGGCTCGTAACGCGTTGCGGTTTTCAATTCTGAATAGAGAATTAACAGACCTTTCCATGGATGTGCCAAACTCAAAATTTCTTCTTTCAATTAATTTTGGGAAAAATCATGGAAAAGGTTGCGGTTTCCAAAATTTCTAGTCAATTTTGTAAGAGCTATTCACGGGTGAATACCAGAAGGTTCTGCGAGGTCTGGTTATCGAAATATGGCCACCCAAAGTGATTTTACTGAAAATTGACCCAAATCTAAAAAAGTCATCGGATGCGGATGGAGATATTTCCGCAACCAAGGCTCGTAACGCGTTGCGGTTTTCAATTCTGAATAGAGAATTAACAGACCTTTCCATGGATGTGCCAAACTCAAAATTTTTTCTTTCAATTAATTTTGGGAAAAATCATGGACTAACCACTTGTCTATAAAAATCATTATTTTTTCGAAGTTCACCAATCCCATCGAGATATACATCAAACGAAAGGTCTGTTCAATACCTACACACATCTGTAAGCCAAATCGTCCTGTGTGGTCTGGTTAGCGAAATATGGCCATCCAAAATGATTTCACTGATTCCACAGATTTTTGAGCTTTCACTACCTAACAATGTGCTTGGGTGGCGATATTTCCGAAACCAAACCTTGTAAAAGATTGCGGTTTTCAAAATTTCTAGTCAATTTTGTAAGAGCTATTCACGGGTGAAAACCAGAAGGTTCTGCGAGGTCTGGTTATCGAAATATGGCCACCCAAAGTGATTTTACTGAAAATTGACCCAAATCTAAAAAAGTCATCGGATGCGGATGGAGATATTTCCGCAACCAAGGCTCGTAACGCGTTGCGATTTTCAATTCTGAATAGAGAATTAACAGACCTTTCCATGGATGTGCCAAACTCAAAATTTTTTCTTTCAATTAATTTTGGGAAAAATCATGGACTAACCACTTGTCTATAAAAATCATTATTTTTTCGAAGTTCACCAATCCCATCGAGATATACATCAAACGAAAGGTCTGTTCAATACCTACACACATCTGTAAGCCAAATCGTCCTGTGTGGTCTGGTTAGCGAAATATGGCCATCCAAAATTATTTCACTGATTCCACAGATTTTTGAGCTTTCACTACCTAACAATGTGCTTGGGTGGCGATATTTCCGAAACCAAACCTTGTAAAAGGTTGCGGTTTTCAAAATTTCTAGTCAATTTTTTAAGAGCTATTCACGGGTGAAAACCAGAAGGTTCTGCGAGGTCTGGTTATCGAAATATGGCCACCCAAAGTGATTTTACTGAAAATTGACCCAAATCTAAAAAAGTCATCGGATGCGGATGGAGATATTTCCGCAACCAAGGCTCGTAACGCGTTGCGATTTTCAATTCTGAATAGAGAATTAACAGACCTTTCCATGGATGTGCCAAACTCAAAATTTCTTCTTTCAATTAATTTTGGGAAAAATCATGGACTAACCACTTGTCTATAAAAATCATTATTTTTTCGAAGTTCACCAATCCCATCGAGATATACATCAAACGAAAGGTCTGTTCAATACCTACACACATCTGTAAGCCAAATCGTCCTGTGTGGTCTGGTTAGCGAAATATGGCCATCCAAAATGATTTCACTGATTCCACAGATTTTTGAGCTTTCACTACCTAACAATGTGCTTGGGTGGCGATATTTCCGAAACCAAACCTTGTAAAAGGTTGTGGTTTTCAAAATTTCTAGTCAATTTTGTAAGAGCTATTCACGGGTGAAAACCAGAAGGTTCTGCGAGGTCTGGTTATCGAAATATGGCCACCCAAAGTGATTTTACTGAAAATTGACCCAAATCTAAAAAAGTCATCGGATGCGGATGGAGATATTTCCGCAACCAAGGCTCGTAACGCGTTGCGGTTTTCAACTCTGAATAGAGAATTAACAGACCTTTCCATGGATGTGCCAAACTCAAAATTTTTTCTTTCAATTAATTTTGGGAAAAATCATGGACTAACCACTTGTCTATAAAAATCATTATTTTTTCGAAGTTCACCAATCCCATCGAGATATACATCAAACGAAAGGTCTGTTCAATACCTACACACATCTGTAAGCCAAATCGTCCTGTGTGGTCTGGTTAGCGAAATATGGCCATCCAAAATGATTTCACTGATTCCACAGATTTTTGAGCTTTCACTACCTAACAATGTGCTTGGGTGGCGATATTTCCGAAACCAAACCTTGTAAAAGGTTGCGGTTTTCAAAATTTCTAGTCAATTTTGTAAGAGCTATTCACGGGTGAAAACCAGAAGGTTCTGCGAGGTCTGGTTATCGAAATATGGCCACCCAAAGTGATTTTACTGAAAATTGACCCAAATCTAAAAAAGTCATCGGATGCGGATGGAGATATTTCCGCAACCAAGGCTCGTAACGCGTTGCGATTTTCAATTCTGAATAGAGAATTAACAGACCTTTCCATGGATGTGCCAAACTCAAAATTTCTTCTTTCAATTAATTTTGGGAAAAATCATGGACTAACATCTTGTCTATAAAAATCATTATTTTTTCGAAGTTCACCAATCCCATCGAGATATACGTGATTTCACTGATTCCACAGATTTTTGAGCTTTCACTACCTAACAATGTGCTTGGGTGGCGATATTTCCGAAACCAAACCTTGAAAAAGGTTGCGGTTTCCAAAATTTCTAGTCAATTTTGTAAGAGCTATTCACGGGTGAAAACCAGAAGGTTCTGCGAGGTCTGGTTATCGAAATATGGCCACCCAAAGTGATTTTACTGAAAATTGACCCAAATCTAAAAAAGTCATCGGATGCGGATGGAGATATTTCCGCAACCAAGGCTCGTAACGCGTTGCGATTTTCAATTCTGAATAGAGAATTAACAGACCTTTCCATGGATGTGCCAAACTCAAAATTTCTTCTTTCAATTAATTTTGGGAAAAATCATGGACTAACCACTTGTCTATAAAAATCATTATTTTTTCGAAGTTCACCAATCCCATCGAGATATACATCAAACGAAAGGTCTGTTCAATACCTACACACATCTGTAAGCCAAATCGTCCTGTGTGGTCTGGTTAGCGAAATATGGCCATCCAAAATGATTTCACTGATTCCACAGATTTTTGAGCTTTCACTACCTAACAATGTGCTTGGGTGGCGATATTTCCGAAACCAAACCTTGTAAAAGGTTGCGGTTTTCAAAATTTCTAGTCAATTTTGTAAGAGCTATTCACGGGTGAAAACCAGAAGGTTCTGCGAGGTCTGGTTATCGAAATATGGCCACCCAAAGTGATTTTACTGAAAATTGACCCAAATCTAAAAAAGTCATCGGATGCGGATGGAGATATTTCCGCAACCAAGGCTCGTAACGCGTTGCGATTTTCAATTCTGAATAGAGAATTAACAGACCTTTCCATGGATGTGCCAAACTCAAAATTTCTTCTTTCAATTAATTTTGGGAAAAATCATGGACTAACCACTTGTCTATAAAAATCATTATTTTTTCGAAGTTCACCAATCCCATCGAGATATACATCAAACGAAAGGTCTGTTCAATACCTACACACATCTGTAAGCCAAATCGTCCTGTGTGGTCTGGTTAGCGAAATATGGCCATCCAAAATGATTTCACTGATTCCACAGATTTTTGAGCTTTCACTACCTAACAATGTGCTTGGGTGGCGATATTTCCGAAACCAAACCTTGTAAAAGGTTGCGGTTTTCAAAATTTCTAGTCAATTTTGTAAGAGCTATTCACGGGTGAAAACCAGGGGCCTGTTTCTCAGATCATACACATCATACATTTCATACAACATACAACATTTTCATACATCATACACATCATACAATTTTCTGTTTCTCAGATTTCACTGGAAGTGTTGTATGATATTTGTATTGTTGTATGATGTGTATGATTCTGACATTTCATTATTATTTGAGTGTTAGGTTAAATAATCTCAACTTTGTTTTCTTGCGAAAGAAAAAAGTTAATTGTTAGATAAGAAAATTAAAGTTTTACTAATTTAAAAGTAATATGGGAGATAATTTATGTATAAAACTATGGAATTACTATATTCATTAATAAATTAATAACTGTAATTGATTATGATAATAGTTGATTACAAAATTAAAATTCTTGAAAGAATCAGAAAAATGCTTCGATGGTTCATAAATGAACAAATTAATTTTAAAAAACTAACAGCACTAGCTTCATGGCTTAAGGCTGGGGGTTCTATTTATTTTGAGTCTTCTAGGTGGATTTCACTTCAAACATGAAATTCTCTTGTTAAACTATGAGATAATTTGGATTTGTGAGTTTCAAGCCAGTGAACTTTCCACAAATAAAATGACTGCACACTAGAATTGTTTGTTCTTATGACGACTGTAGAAAAGAAAACAATGAAAATTAATTCAAAATTGTTATAATTTTATTAGTTCAAAAAATACTAACTTTTGTATATTTCCTTTTCATGTTGTACATGCAGTTTACAACAGAATTTTGTGTTGTATTAAATGTATGAAAATTTGTAGGTTAATTTGCTGTATGATGTGTATGATAAATTTCTGAGAAACAGAATCATACAACATTCCAATATTTCCAGTGTAATCTTCGGTCATACATTGTTGTATGACAGCGGATCATACAACAAATCTGAGAAACAGAAATCATACAGCAGAACTGTCAATATCATACAATGTATGATGTGTATGATTTGAGAAACAGGCCCCAGAAGGTTCTGCGAGGTCTGGTTATCGAAATATGGCCACCCAAAGTGATTTTACTGAAAATTGACCCAAATCTAAAAAAGTCATCGGATGCGGATGGAGATATTTCCGCAACCAAGGCTCGTAACGCGTTGCGATTTTCAATTCTGAATAGAGAATTAACAGACCTTTCCATGGATGTGCCAAACTCAAAATTTCTTCTTTCAATTAATTTTGGGAAAAATCATGGACTAACCACTTGTCTATAAAAATCATTATTTTTTCGAAGTTCACCAATCCCATCGAGATATACATCAAACGAAAGGTCTCTTCAATACCTACACACACCTGTAAGTCAAATCGTCCTGCGTGGTCTGGTTAGCGAAATATGGCCATCCAAAGTGATTTCACTGATTCCACAGATTTTTGAGCTTTCACTACCTAACAATGTGCTTGGGTGGCGATATTTCCGAAACCAAACCTTGAAAAAGGTTGCGGTTTCCAAAATTTCTAGTCAATTTTGTAAGAGCTATTCACGGGTGAAAACCAGAAGGTTCTGCGAGGTCTGGTTATCGAAATATGGCCACCCAAAGTGATTTTACTGAAAATTGACCCAAATCTAAAAAAGTCATCGGATGCGGATGGAGATATTTCCGCAACCAAGGCTCGTAACGCGTTGCGATTTTCAATTCTGAATAGAGAATTAACAGACCTTTCCATGGATGTGCCAAACTCAAAATTTCTTCTTTCAATTAATTTTGGGAAAAATCATGGACTAACCACTTGTCTATAAAAATCATTATTTTTTCGAAGTTCACCAATCCCATCGAGATATACATCAAACGAAAGGTCTCTTCAATACCTACACACACCTGTAAGTCAAATCGTCCTGCGTGGTCTGGTTAGCGAAATATGGCCATCCAAAGTGATTTCACTGATTCCACAGATTTTTGAGCTTTCACTACCTAACAATGTGCTTGGGTGGCGATATTTCCGAAACCAAACCTTGAAAAAGGTTGCGGTTTCCAAAATTTCTAGTCAATTTTGTAAGAGCTATTCACGGGTGAAAACCAGAAGGTTCTGCGAGGTCTGGTTATCGAAATATGACCACCCAAAGTGATTTTACTGAAAATTGACCCAAATCTAAAAAAGTCATCGGATGCGGATGGAGATATTTCCGCAACAAAGGCTCGTAACGCGTTGCGGTTTTCAATTCTGAATAGAGAATTAACAGACCTTTCCATGGATGTGCCAAACTCAAAATTTCTTCTTTCAATTAATTTTGGGAAAAATCATGGACTAACCACTTGTCTATAAAAATCATTATTTTTTCGAAGTTCACCAATCCCATCGAGATATACATCAAACGAAAGGTCTGTTCAATACCTACACACATCTGTAAGCCAAATCGTCCTGTGTGGTCTGGTTAGCGAAATATGGCCATCCAAAATGATTTCACTGATTCCACAGATTTTTGAGCTTTCACTACCTAACAATGTGCTTGGGTGGCGATATTTCCGAAACCAAACCTTGTAAAAGGTTGCGGTTTTCAAAATTTCTAGTCAATTTTGTAAGAGCTATTCACGGGTGAAAACCAGAAGGTTCTGCGAGGTCTGGTTATCGAAATATGGCCACCCAAAGTGATTTTACTGAAAATTGACCCAAATCTAAAAAAGTCATCGGATGCGGATGGAGATATTTCCGCAACCAAGGCTCGTAACGCGTTGCGATTTTCAATTCTGAATAGAGAATTAACAGACCTTTCCATGGATGTGCCAAACTCAAAATTTCTTCTTTCAATTAATTTTGGGAAAAATCATGGACTAACCACTTGTCTATAAAAATCATTATTTTTTCGAAGTTCACCAATCCCATCGAGATATACATCAAACGAAAGGTCTGTTCAATACCTACACACATCTGTAAGCCAAATCGTCCTGTGTGGTCTGGTTAGCGAAATATGGCCATCCAAAATGATTTCACTGATTCCACAGATTTTTGAGCTTTCACTACCTAACAATGTGCTTGGGTGGCGATATTTCCGAAACCAAACCTTGTAAAAGGTTGCGGTTTTCAAAATTTCTAGTCAATTTTGTAAGAGCTATTCACGGGTGAAAACCAGAAGGTTCTGCGAGGTCTGGTTATCGAAATATGGCCACCCAAAGTGATTTTACTGAAAATTGACCCAAATCTAAAAAAGTCATCGGATGCGGATGGAGATATTTCCGCAACCAAGGCTCGTAACGCGTTGCGATTTTCAATTCTGAATAGAGAATTAACAGACCTTTCCATGGATGTGCCAAACTCAAAATTTCTTCCTTCAATTAATTTTGGGAAAAATCATGGACTAACCACTTGTCTATAAAAATCATTATTTTTTCGAAGTTCACCAATCCCATCGAGATATACATCAAACGAAAGGTCTCTTCAATACCTACACACACCTGTAAGTCAAATCGTCCTGCGTGGTCTGGTTAGCGAAATATGGCCATCCAAAGTGATTTCACTGATTCCACAGATTTTTGAGCTTTCACTACCTAACAATGTGCTTGGGTGGCGATATTTCCGAAACCAAACCTTGAAAAAGGTTGCGGTTTCCAAAATTTCTAGTCAATTTTGTAAGAGCTATTCACGGGTGAAAACCAGAAGGTTCTGCGAGGTCTGGTTATCGAAATATGGCCACCCAAAGTGATTTTACTGAAAATTGACCCAAATCTAAAAAAGTCATCGGATGCGGATGGAGATATTTCCGCAACCAAGGCTCGTAACGCGTTGCGATTTTCAATTCTGAATAGAGAATTAACAGACCTTTCCATGGATGTGCCAAACTCAAAATTTCTTCTTTCAATTAATTTTGGGAAAAATCATGGACTAACCACTTGTCTATAAAAATCATTATTTTTTCGAAGTTCACCAATCCCATCGAGATATACATCAAACGAAAGGTCTCTTCAATACCTACACACACCTGTAAGTCAAATCGTCCTGCGTGGTCTGGTTAGCGAAATATGGCCATCCAAAATGATTTCACTGATTCCACAGATTTTTGAGCTTTCACTACCTAACAATGTGCTTGGGTGGCGATATTTCCGAAACCAAACCTTGTAAAAGGTTGCGGTTTTCAAAATTTCTAGTCAATTTTGTAAGAGCTATTCACGGGTGAAAACCAGAAGGTTCTGCGAGGTCTGGTTATCGAAATATGGCCACCCAAAGTGATTTTACTGAAAATTGACCCAAATCTAAAAAAGTCATCGGATGCGGATGGAGATATTTCCGCAACCAAGGCTCGTAACGCGTTGCGATTTTCAATTCTGAATAGAGAATTAACAGACCTTTCCATGGATGTGCCAAACTCAAAATTTCTTCTTTCAATTAATTTTGGGAAAAATCATGGACTAACCACTTGTCTATAAAAATCATTATTTTTTCGAAGTTCACCAATCCCATCGAGATATACATCAAACGAAAGGTCTGTTCAATACCTACACACATCTGTAAGCCAAATCGTCCTGTGTGGTCTGGTTAGCGAAATATGGCCATCCAAAATGATTTCACTGATTCCACAGATTTTTGAGCTTTCACTACCTAACAATGTGCTTGGGTGGCGATATTTCCGAAACCAAACCTTGTAAAAGGTTGCGGTTTTCAAAATTTCTAGTCAATTTTGTAAGAGCTATTCACGGGTGAAAACCAGAAGGTTCTGCGAGGTCTGGTTATCGAAATATGGCCACCCAAAGTGATTTTACTGAAAATTGACCCAAATCTAAAAAAGTCATCGGATGCGGATGGAGATATTTCCGCAACCAAGGCTCGTAACGCGTTGCGATTTACAATTCTGAATAGAGAATTAACAGACCTTTCCATGGATGTGCCAAACTCAAAATTTTTTCTTTCAATTAATTTTGGGAAAAATCATGGACTAACCACTTGTCTATAAAAATCATTATTTTTTCGAAGTTCACCAATCCCATCGAGATATACATCAAACGAAAGGTCTGTTCAATACCTACACACATCTGTAAGCCAAATCGTCCTGTGTGGTCTGGTTAGCGAAATATGGCCATCCAAAATGATTTCACTGATTCCACAGATTTTTGAGCTTTCACTACCTAACAATGTGCTTGGGTGGCGATATTTCCGAAACCAAACCTTGTAAAAGGTTGCGGTTTTCAAAATTTCTAGTCAATTTTGTAAGAGCTATTCACGGGTGAAAACCAGAAGGTTCTGCGAGGTCTGGTTATCGAAATATGGCCACCCAAAGTGATTTTACTGAAAATTGACCCAAATCTAAAAAAGTCATCGGATGCGGATGGAGATATTTCCGCAACCAAGGCTCGTAACGCGTTGCGATTTTCAATTCTGAATAGAGAATTAACAGACCTTTCCATGGATGTGCCAAACTCAAAATTTTTTCTTTCAATTAATTTTGGGAAAAATCATGGACTAACCACTTGTCTATAAAAATCATTATTTTTTCGAAGTTCACCAATCCCATCGAGATATACATCAAACGAAAGGTCTGTTCAATACCTACACACATCTGTAAGCCAAATCGTCCTGTGTGGTCTGGTTAGCGAAATATGGCCATCCAAAATGATTTCACTGATTCCACAGATTTTTGAGCTTTCACTACCTAACAATGTGCTTGGATGGCGATATTTCCGAAACCAAACCTTGTAAAAGGTTGCGGTTTTCAAAACTTCCTAACTAACTAACCACTTGTCTATAAAAATCATTATTTTTTCGAAGTTCACCAATCCCATCGAGATATACATCAAACGAAAGGTCTGTTCAATACCTACACACATCTGTAAGCCAAATCGTCCTGTGTGGTCTGGTTAGCGAAATATGGCCATCCAAAATGATTTCACTGATTCCACAGATTTTTGAGCTTTCACTACCTAACAATGTGCTTGGGTGGCGATATTTCCGAAACCAAACCTTGTAAAAGGTTGCGGTTTTCAAAATTTCTAGTCAATTTTGTAAGAGCTATTCACGGGTGAAAACCAGAAGGTTCTGCGAGGTCTGGTTATCGAAATATGGCCACCCAAAGTGATTTTACTGAAAATTGACCCAAATCTAAAAAAGTCATCGGATGCGGATGGAGATATTTCCGCAACCAAGGCTCGTAACGCGTTGCGATTTTCAATTCTGAATAGAGAATTAACAGACCTTTCCATGGATGTGCCAAACTCAAAATTTTTTCTTTCAATTAATTTTGGGAAAAATCATGGACTCACTTGTCTATAAAAATCATTATTTTTTCGAAGTTCACCAATCCCATCGAGATATACATCAAACGAAAGGTCTGTTCAATACCTACACACATCTGTAAGCCAAATCGTCCTGTGTGGTCTGGTTAGCGAAATATGGCCATCCAAAATGATTTCACTGATTCCACAGATTTTTGAGCTTTCACTACCTAACAATGTGCTTGGGTGGCGATATTTCCGAAACCAAACCTTGTAAAAGGTTGCGGTTTTTAAAATTTCTAGTCAATTTTGTAAGAGCTATTCACGGGTGAAAACCAGAAGGTTCTGCGAGGTCTGGTTATCGAAATATGGCCACCCAAAGTGATTTTACTGAAAATTGACCCAAATCTAAAAAAGTCATCGGATGCGGATGGAGATATTTCCGCAACCAAGGCTCGTAACGCGTTGCGATTTTCAATTCTGAATAGAGAATTAACAGACCTTTCCATGGATGTGCCAAACTCAAAATTTTTTCTTTCAATTAATTTTGGGAAAAATCATGGACTAACCACTTGTCTATAAAAATCATTATTTTTTCGAAGTTCACCAATCCCATCGAGATATACATCAAACGAAAGGTCTGTTCAATACCTACACACACCTGTAAGTCAAATCGTCCTGCGTGGTCTGGTTAGCGAAATATGGCCATCCAAAGTGATTTCACTGATTCCACAGATTTTTGAGCTTTCACTACCTAACAATGTGCTTGGGTGGCGATATTTCCGAAACCAAACCTTGAAAAAGGTTGCGGTTTCCAAAATTTCTAGTCAATTTTGTAAGAGCTATTCACGGGTGAAAACCAGAAGGTTCTGCGAGGTCTGGTTATCGAAATATGGCCACCCAAAGTGATTTTACTGAAAATTGACCCAAATCTAAAAAAGTCATCGGATGCGGATGGAGATATTTCCGCAACCAAGGCTCGTAACGCGTTGCGATTTTCAATTCTGAATAGAGAATTAACAGACCTTTCCATGGATGTGCCAAACTCAAAATTTCTTCTTTCAATTAATTTTGGGAAAAATCATGGACTAACCACTTGTCTATAAAAATCATTATTTTTTCGAAGTTCACCAATCCCATCGAGATATACATCAAACGAAAGGTCTCTTCAATACCTACACACATCTGTAAGCCAAATCGTCCTGTGTGGTCTGGTTAGCGAAATATGGCCATCCAAAATGATTTCACTGATTCCACAGATTTTTGAGCTTTCACTACCTAACAATGTGCTTGGGTGGCGATATTTCCGAAACCAAACCTTGTAAAAGGTTGCGGTTTTCAAAATTTCTAGTCAATTTTGTAAGAGCTATTCACGGGTGAAAACCAGAAGGTTCTGCGAGGTCTGGTTATCGAAATATGGCCACCCAAAGTGATTTTACTGAAAATTGACCCAAATCTAAAAAAGTCATCGGATGCGGATGGAGATATTTCCGCAACCAAGGCTCGTAACGCGTTGCGATTTTCAATTCTGAATAGAGAATTAACAGACCTTTCCATGGATGTGCCAAACTCAAAATTTTTTCTTTCAATTAATTTTGGGAAAAATCATGGACTAACCACTTGTCTATAAAAATCATTATTTTTTCGAAGTTCACCAATCCCATCGAGATATACATCAAACGAAAGGTCTCTTCAATACCTACACACACCTGTAAGTCAAATCGTCCTGCGTGGTCTGGTTAGCGAAATATGGCCATCCAAAGTGATTTCACTGATTCCACAGATTTTTGAGCTTTCACTACCTAACAATGTGCTTGGGTGGCGATATTTCCGAAACCAAACCTTGAAAAAGGTTGCGGTTTCCAAAATTTCTAGTCAATTTTGTAAGAGCTATTCACGGGTGAAAACCAGAAGGTTCTGCGAGGTCTGGTTATCGAAATATGGCCACCCAAAGTGATTTTACTGAAAATTGACCCAAATCTAAAAAAGTCATCGGATGCGGATGGAGATATTTCCGCAACCAAGGCTCGTAACGCGTTGCGATTTTCAATTCTGAATAGAGAATTAACAGACCTTTCCATGGATGTGCCAAACTCAAAATTTCTTCTTTCAATTAATTTTGGGAAAAATCATGGACTAACCACTTGTCTATAAAAATCATTATTTTTTCGAAGTTCACCAATCCCATCGAGATATACATCAAACGAAAGGTCTCTTCAATACCTACACACACCTGTAAGTCAAATCGTCCTGCGTGGTCTGGTTAGCGAAATATGGCCATCCAAAATGATTTCACTGATTCCACAGATTTTTGAGCTTTCACTACCTAACAATGTGTTTGGGTGGCGATATTTCCGAAACCAAACCTTGAAAAAGGTTGCGGTTTCCAAAATTTCTAGTCAATTTTGTAAGAGCTATTCACGGGTGAAAACCAGAAGGTTCTGCGAGGTCTGGTTATCGAAATATGACCACCCAAAGTGATTTTACTGAAAATTGACCCAAATCTAAAAAAGTCATCGGATGCGGATGGAGATATTTCCGCAACAAAGGCTCGTAACGCGTTGCGGTTTTCAATTCTGAATAGAGAATTAACAGACCTTTCCATGGATGTGCCAAACTCAAAATTTTTTCTTTCAATTAATTTTGGGAAAAATCATGGACTAACCACTTGTCTATAAAAATCATTATTTTTTCGAAGTTCACCAATCCCATCGAGATATACATCAAACGAAAGGTCTGTTCAATACCTACACACATCTGTAAGCCAAATCGTCCTGTGTGGTCTGGTTAGCGAAATATGGCCATCCAAAATGATTTCACTGATTCCACAGATTTTTGAGCTTTCACTACCTAACAATGTGCTTGGGTGGCGATATTTCCGAAACCAAACCTTGTAAAAGGTTGCGGTTTTTAAAATTTCTAGTCAATTTTGTAAGAGCTATTCACGGGTGAAAACCAGAAGGTTCTGCGAGGTCTGGTTATCGAAATATGGCCACCCAAAGTGATTTTACTGAAAATTGACCCAAATCTAAAAAAGTCATCGGATGCGGATGGAGATATTTCCGCAACCAAGCCTCGTAACGCGTTGCGATTTTCAATTCTGAATAGAGAATTAATAGACCTTTCCATGGATGTGCCAAACTCGAAATTTTTTCTTTCAATTAATTTTGGGAAAAATCATGGACTAACCACTTGTCTATAAAAATCATTATTTTTTCGAAGTTCACCAATCCCATCGAGATATACATCAAACGAAAGGTCTGTTCAATACCTACACACACCTGTAAGTCAAATCGTCCTGCGTGGTCTGGTTAGCGAAATATGGCCATCCAAAGTGATTTCACTGATTCCACAGATTTTTGAGCTTTCACTACCTAACAATGTGCTTGGGTGGCGATATTTCCGAAACCAAACCTTGAAAAAGGTTGCGGTTTCCAAAATTTCTAGTCAATTTTGTAAGAGCTATTCACGGGTGAAAACCAGAAGGTTCTGCGAGGTCTGGTTATCGAAATATGGCCACCCAAAGTGATTTTACTGAAAATTGACCCAAATCTAAAAAAGTCATCGGATGCGGATGGAGATATTTCCGCAACCAAGGCTCGTAACGCGTTGCGATTTTCAATTCTGAATAGAGAATTAACAGACCTTTCCATGGATGTGCCAAACTCAAAATTTCTTCTTTCAATTAATTTTGGGAAAAATCATGGACTAACCACTTGTCTATAAAAATCATTATTTTTTCGAAGTTCACCAATCCCATCGAGATATACATCAAACGAAAGGTCTGTTCAATACCTACACACATCTGTAAGCCAAATCGTCCTGTGTGGTCTGGTTAGCGAAATATGGCCATCCAAAATGATTTCACTGATTCCACAGATTTTTGAGCTTTCACTACCTAACAATGTGCTTGGGTGGCGATATTTCCGAAACCAAACCTTGTAAAAGGTTGCGGTTTTCAAAATTTCTAGTCAATTTTGTAAGAGCTATTCACGGGTGAAAACCAGAAGGTTCTGCGAGGTCTGGTTATCGAAATATGGCCACCCAAAGTGATTTTACTGAAAATTGACCCAAATCTAAAAAAGTCATCGGATGCGGATGGAGATATTTCCGCAACCAAGGCTCGTAACGCGTTGCGGTTTTCAATTCTGAATAGAGAATTAACAGACCTTTCCAGGGATGTGCCAAACTCAAAATTTTTTCTTTCAATTAATTTTGGGAAAAATCATGGACTAACCACTTGTCTATAAAAATCATTATTTTTTCGAAGCTCACCAATCCCATCGAGATATACATCAAACGAAAGGTCTGTTCAATACCTACACACATCTGTAAGCCAAATCGTCCTGTGTGGTCTGGTTAGCGAAATATGGCCATCCAAAATGATTTCACTGATTCCACAGATTTTTGAGCTTTCACTACCTAACAATGTGCTTGGGTGGCGATATTTCCGAAACCAAACCTTGTAAAAGGTTGCGGTTTTCAAAATTTCTAGTCAATTTTGTAAGAGCTATTCACGGGTGAAAACCAGAAGGTTCTGCGAGGTCTGGTTATCGAAATATGGCCACCCAAAGTGATTTTACTGAAAATTGACCCAAATCTAAAAAAGTCATCGGATGCGGATGGAGATATTTCCGCAACCAAGGCTCGTAACGCGTTGCGGTTTTCAATTCTGAATAGAGAATTAACAGACCTTTCCATGGATGTGCCAAACTCAAAATTTTTTCTTTCAATTAATTTTGGGAAAAATCATGGACTAACCACTTGTCTATAAAAATCATTATTTTTTCGAAGCTCACCAATCCCATCGAGATATACATCAAACGAAAGGTCTGTTCAATACCTACACACACCTGTAAGCCAAATCGTCCTGCGTGGTCTGGTTAGCGAAATATGGCCATCCAAAGTGATTTCACTGATTCCACAGATTTTTGAGCTTTCACTACCTAACAATGTGCTTGGGTGGCGATATTTCCGAAACCAAACCTTGTAAAAGGTTGCGGTTTCCAAAATTTCTAGTCAATTTTGTAAGAGCTATTCACGGGTGAAAACCAGAAGGTTCTGCGAGGTCTGGTTATCGAAATATGACCACCCAAAGTGATTTTACTGAAAATTGACCCAAATCTAAAAAAGTCATCGGATGCGGATGGAGATATTTCCGCAACCAAGGCTCGTAACGCGTTGCGGTTTTCAATTCTGAATAGAGAATTAACAGACCTTTCCATGGATGTGCCAAACTCAAAATTTCTTCTTTCAATTAATTTTGGGAAAAATCATGGAAAAGGTTGCGGTTTCCAAAATTTCTAGTCAATTTTGTAAGAGCTATTCACGGGTGAAAACCAGAAGGTTCTGCGAGGTCTGGTTATCGAAATATGGCCACCCAAAGTGATTTTACTGAAAATTGACCCAAATCTAAAAAAGTCATCGGATGCGGATGGAGATATTTCCGCAACCAAGGCTCGTAACGCGTTGCGATTTTCAATTCTGAATAGAGAATTAACAGACCTTTCCATGGATGTGCCAAACTCAAAATTTTTTCTTTCAATTAATTTTGGGAAAAATCATGGACTAACCACTTGTCTATAAAAATCATTATTTTTTCGAAGTTCACCAATCCCATCGAGATATACATCAAACGAAAGGTCTGTTCAATACCTACACACATCTGTAAGCCAAATCGTCCTGTGTGGTCTGGTTAGCGAAATATGGCCATCCAAAATGATTTCACTGATTCCACAGATTTTTGAGCTTTCACTACCTAACAATGTGCTTGGGTGGCGATATTTCCGAAACCAAACCTTGTAAAAGGTTGCGGTTTTCAAAATTTCTAGTCAATTTTGTAAGAGCTATTCACGGGTGAAAACCAGAAGGTTCTGCGAGGTCTGGTTATCGAAATATGGCCACCCAAAGTGATTTTACTGAAAATTGACCCAAATCTAAAAAAGTCATCGGATGCGGATGGAGATATTTCCGCAACCAAGGCTCGTAACGCGTTGCGATTTTCAATTCTGAATAGAGAATTAACAGACCTTTCCATGGATGTGCCAAACTCAAAATTTTGTCTTTCAATTAATTTTGGGAAAAATCATGGACTAACCACTTGTCTATAAAAATCATTATTTTTTCGAAGTTCACCAATCAAATCGAGATATACATCAAACGAAAGGTCTGTTCAATACCTACACACACCTGTAAGCCAAATCGTCCTGCGTGGTCTGGTTAGCGAAATATGGCCATCCAAAGTGATTTCACTGATTCCACAGATTTTTGAGCTTTCACTACCTAACAATGTGCTTGGGTGGCGATATTTCCGAAACCAAACCTTGAAAAAGGTTGCGGTTTCCAAAATTTCTAGTCAATTTTGTAAGAGCTATTCACGGGTGAAAACCAGAAGGTTCTGAGAGGTCTGGTTATCGAAATATGGCCACCCAAAGTGATTTTACTGAAAATTGACCCAAATCTAAAAAAGTCATCGGATGCGGATGGAGATATTTCCGCAACCAAGGCTCGTAACGCGTTGCGATTTTCAATTCTGAATAGAGAATTAACAGACCTTTCCATGGATGTGCCAAACTCAAAATTTTTTCTTTCAATTAATTTTGGGAAAAATCATGGACTAACCACTTGTCTATAAAAATCATTATTTTTTCGAAGTTCACCAATCCCATCGAGATATACATCAAACGAAAGGTCTGTTCAATACCTACACACATCTGTAAGCCAAATCGTCCTGTGTGGTCTGGTTAGCGAAATATGGCCATCCAAAATGATTTCACTGATTCCACAGATTTTTGAGCTTTCACTACCTAACAATGTGCTTGGGTGGCGATATTTCCGAAACCAAACCTTGTAAAAGGTTGCGGTTTTCAAAATTTCTAGTCAATTTTGTAAGAGCTATTCACGGGTGAAAACCAGAAGGTTCTGCGAGGTCTGGTTATCGAAATATGGCCACCCAAAGTGATTTTACTGAAAATTGACCCAAATCTAAAAAAGTCATCGGATGCGGATGGAGATATTTCCGCAACCAAGGCTCGTAACGCGTTGCGATTTTCAATTCTGAATAGAGAATTAACAGACCTTTCCATGGATGTGCCAAACTCAAAATTTTTTCTTTCAATTAATTTTGGGAAAAATCATGGACTAACCACTTGTCTATAAAAATCATTATTTTTTCGAAGTTCACCAATCCCATCGAGATATACATCAAACGAAAGGTCTGTTCAATACCTACACACATCTGTAAGCCAAATCGTCCTGTGTGGTCTGGTTAGCGAAATATGGCCATCCAAAATGATTTCACTGATTCCACAGATTTTTGAGCTTTCACTACTTAACAATGTGCTTGGGTGGCGATATTTCCGAAACCAAACCTTGTAAAAGGTTGCGGTTTTCAAAATTTCTAGTCAATTTTGTAAGAGCTATTCACGGGTGAAAACCAGAAGGTTCTGCGAGGTCTGGTTATCGAAATATGGCCACCCAAAGTGATTTTACTGAAAATTGACCCAAATCTAAAAAAGTCATCGGATGCGGATGGAGATATTTCCGCAACCAAGGCTCGTAACGCGTTGCGATTTTCAATTCTGAATAGAGAATTAACAGACCTTTCCATGGATGTGCCAAACTCAAAATTTCTTCTTTCAATTAATTTTGGGAAAAATCATGGACTAACCACTTGTCTATAAAAATCATTATTTTTTCGAAGTTCACCAATCCCATCGAGATATACATCAAACGAAAGGTCTCTTCAATACCTGTAAGTCAAATCGTCCTGCGTGGTCTGGTTAGCGAAATATGGCCATCCAAAGTGATTTCACTGATTCCACAGATTTTTGAGCTTTCACTACCTAACAATGTGCTTGGGTGGCGATATTTCCGAAACCAAACCTTGAAAAAGGTTGCGGTTTCCAAAATTTCTAGTCAATTTTGTAAGGGCTATTCACGGGTGAAAACCAGAAGGTTCTGCGAGGTCTGGTTATCGAAATATGGCCACCCAAATTGATTTTACTGAAAATTGACCCAAATCTAAAAAAGTCATCGGATGCGGATGGAGATATTTCCGCAACCAAGGCTCGTAACGCGTTGCGGTTTTCAATTCTGAATAGAGAATTAACAGACCTTTCCAGGGATGTGCCAAACTCAAAATTTTTTCTTTCAATTAATTTTGGGAAAAATCATGGACTAACCACTTGTCTATAAAAATCATTATTTTTTCGAAGTTCACCAATCCCATCGAGATATACATCAAACGAAAGGTCTCTTCAATACCTACACACACCTGTAAGCCAAATCGTCCTGTGTGGTCTGGTTAGCGAAATATGGCCATCCAAAGTGATTTCACTGATTCCACAGATTTTTGAGCTTTCACTACCTAACAATGTGCTTGGGTGGCGATATTTCCGAAACCAAACCTTGAAAAAGGTTGCGGTTTCCAAAATTTCTAGTCAATTTTGTAAGGGCTATTCACGGGTGAAAACCAGAAGGTTCTGCGAGGTCTGGTTATCGAAATATGGCCACCCAAATTGATTTTACTGAAAATTGACCCAAATCTAAAAAAGTCATCGGATGCGGATGGAGATATTTCCGCAACCAAGGCTCGTAACGCGTTGCGGTTTTCAATTCTGAATAGAGAATTAACAGACCTTTCCAGGGATGTGCCAAACTCAAAATTTTTTCTTTCAATTAATTTTGGGAAAAATCATGGACTAACCACTTGTCTATAAAAATCATTATTTTTTCGAAGTTCACCAATCCCATCGAGATATACATCAAACGAAAGGTCTCTTCAATACCTACACACACCTGTAAGCCAAATCGTCCTGTGTGGTCTGGTTAGCGAAATATGGCCATCCAAAGTGATTTCACTGATTCCACAGATTTTTGAGCTTTCACTACCTAACAATGTGCTTGGGTGGCGATATTTCCGAAACCAAACCTTGAAAAAGGTTGCGGTTTCCAAAATTTCTAGTCAATTTTGTAAGGGCTATTCACGGGTGAAAACCAGAAGGTTCTGCGACGTCTGGTTATCGAAATATGGCCACCCAAATTGATTTTACTGAAAATTGACCCAAATCTAAAAAAGTCATCGGATGCGGATGGAGATATTTCCGCAACCAAGGCTCGTAACGCGTTGCGGTTTTCAATTCTGAATAGAGAATTAACAGACCTTTCCATGGATGTGCCAAACTCAAAATTTTTTCTTTCAATTAATTTTGGGAAAAATCATGGACTAACCACTTGTCTATAAAAATCATTATTTTTTCGAAGTTCACCAATCCCATCGAGATATACATCAAACGAAAGGTCTCTTCAATACCTACACACACCTGTAAGTTAAATCGTCCTGCGTGGTCTGGTTAGCGAAATATGGCCATCCAAAATGATTTCACTGATTCCACAGATTTTTGAGCTTTCACTACCTAACAATGTGCTTGGGTGGCGATATTTCCGAAACCAAACCTTGTAAAAGGTTGCGGTTTTCAAAATTTCTAGTCAATTTTGTAAGAGCTATTCACGGGTGAAAACCAGAAGGTTCTGCGAGGTCTGGTTATCGAAATATGGCCACCCAAAGTGATTTTACTGAAAATTGACCCAAATCTAAAAAAGTCATCGGATGCGGATGGAGATATTTCCGCAACCAAGGCTCGTAACGCGTTGCGGTTTTCAATTCTGAATAGAGAATTAACAGACCTTTCCATGGATGTGCCAAACTCAAAATTTTTTCTTTCAATTAATTTTGGGAAAAATCATGGACTAACCACTTGTCTATAAAAATCATTATTTTTTCGAAGTTCACCAATCCCATCGAGATATACATCAAACGAAAGGTCTCTTCAATACCTGTAAGTCAAATCGTCCTGCGTGGTCTGGTTAGCGAAATATGGCCATCCAAAGTGATTTCACTGATTCCACAGATTTTTGAGCTTTCACTACCTAACAATGTGCTTGGGTGGCGATATTTCCGAAACCAAACCTTGAAAAAGGTTGCGGTTTCCAAAATTTCTAGTCAATTTTGTAAGGGCTATTCACGGGTGAAAACCAGAAGGTTCTGCGAGGTCTGGTTATCGAAATATGGCCACCCAAATTGATTTTACTGAAAATTGACCCAAATCTAAAAAAGTCATCGGATGCGGATGGAGATATTTCCGCAACCAAGGCTCGTAACGCGTTGCGGTTTTCAATTCTGAATAGAGAATTAACAGACCTTTGCAGGGATGTGCCAAACTCAAAATTTTTTCTTTCAATTAATTTTGGGAAAAATCATGGACTAACCACTTGTCTATAAAAATCATTATTTTTTCGAAGTTCACCAATCCCATCGAGATATACATCAAACGAAAGGTCTCTTCAATACCTACACACACCTGTAAGCCAAATCGTCCTGTGTGGTCTGGTTAGCGAAATATGGCCATCCAAAGTGATTTCACTGATTCCACAGATTTTTGAGCTTTCACTACCTAACAATGTGCTTGGGTGGCGATATTTCCGAAACCAAACCTTGAAAAAGGTTGCGGTTTCGAAAATTTCTAGTCAATTTTGTAAGGGCTATTCACGGGTGAAAACCAGAAGGTTCTGCGACGTCTGGTTATCGAAATATGGCCACCCAAATTGATTTTACTGAAAATTGACCCAAATCTAAAAAAGTCATCGGATGCGGATGGAGATATTTCCGCAACCAAGGCTCGTAACGCGTTGCGGTTTTCAATTCTGAATAGAGAATTAACAGACCTTTCCATGGATGTGCCAAACTCAAAATTTTTTCTTTCAATTAATTTTGGGAAAAATCATGGACTAACCACTTGTCTATAAAAATCATTATTTTTTCGAAGTTCACCAATCCCATCGAGATATACATCAAACGAAAGGTCTCTTCAATACCTACACACACCTGTAAGCCAAATCGTCCTGTGTGGTCTGGTTAGCGAAATATGGCCATCCAAAGTGATTTCACTGATTCCACAGATTTTTGAGCTTTCACTACCTAACAATGTGCTTGGGTGGCGATATTTCCGAAACCAAACCTTGAAAAAGGTAGCGGTTTCCAAAATTTCTAGTCAATTTTGTAAGAGCTATTCACGGGTGAAAACCAGAAGGTTCTGCGAGGTCTGGTTATCGAAATATGGCCACCCAAATTGATTTTACTGAAAATTGACCCAAATCTAAAAAAGTCATCGGATGCGGATGGAGATATTTCCGCAACCAAGGCTCGTAACGCGTTGCGATTTTCAATTCTGAATAGAGAATTAACAGACCTTTCCATGGATGTGCCAAACTCAAAATTTTTTCTTTCAATTAATTTTGGGAAAAATCATGGACTAACCACTTGTCTATAAAAATCATTATTTTTTCGAAGTTCACCAATCCCATCGAGATATACATCAAACGAAAGGTCTCTTCAATACCTGTAAGTCAAATCGTCCTGCGTGGTCTGGTTAGCGAAATATGGCCATCCAAAGTGATTTCACTGATTCCACAGATTTTTGAGCTTTCACTACCTAACAATGTGCTTAGGTGGCGATATTTCCGAAACCAAACCTTGAAAAAGGTTGCGGTTTCCAAAATTTCTAGTCAATTTTGTAAGGGCTATTCACGGGTGAAAACCAGAAGGTTCTGCGAGGTCTGGTTATCGAAATATGGCCACCCAAATTGATTTTACTGAAAATTGACCCAAATCTAAAAAAGTCATCGGATGCGGATGGAGATATTTCCGCAACCAAAGCTCGTAACGCGTTGCGGTTTTCAATTCTGAATAGAGAATTAACAGACCTTTCCATGGATGTGCCAAACTCAAAATTTTTTCTTTCAATTAATTTTGGGAAAAATCATGGACTAACCACTTGTCTATAAAAATCATTATTTTTTCGAAGTTCACCAATCCCATCGAGATATACATCAAACGAAAGGTCTCTTCAATACCTACACACACCTGTAAGCCAAATCGTCCTGTGTGGTCTGGTTAGCGAAATATGGCCATCCAAAGTGATTTCACTGATTCCACAGATTTTTGAGCTTTCACTACCTAACAATGTGCTTGGGTGGCGATATTTCCGAAACCAAACCTTGAAAAAGGTTGCGGTTTCCAAAATTTCTAGTCAATTTTGTAAGGGCTATTCACGGGTGAAAACCAGAAGGTTCTGCGAGGTCTGGTTATCGAAATATGGCCACCCAAATTGATTTTACTGAAAATTGACCCAAATCTAAAAAAGTCATCGGATGCGGATGGAGATATTTCCGCAACCAAAGCTCGTAACGCGTTGCGGTTTTCAATTCTGAATAGAGAATTAACAGACCTTTCCATGGATGTGCCAAACTCAAAATTTTTTCTTTCAATTAATTTTGGGCAAAATCATGGACTAACCACTTGTCTATAAAAATCATTATTTTTTCGAATTTCACCAATACCATCGAGATATACATCAAACGAAAGGTCTCTTCAATACCTACACACACCTGTAAGCCAAATCGTCCTGTGTGGTCTGGTTAGCGAAATATGGCCATCCAAAGTGATTTCACTGATTCCACAGATTTTTGAGCTTTCACTACCTAACAATGTGCTTGGGTGGCGATATTTCCGAAACCAAACCTTGAAAAAGGTTGCGGTTTCCAAAATTTTTAGTCAATTTTGTAAGGGCTATTCACGGGTGAAAACCAGAAGGTTCTGCGAGGTCTGGTTATCGAAATATGGCCACCCAAATTGATTTTACTGAAAATTGACCCAAATCTAAAAAAGTCATCGGATGCGGATGGAGATATTTCCGCAACCAAGGCTCGTAACGCGTTGCGGTTTTCAATTCTGAATAGAGAATTAACAGACCTTTGCAGGGATGTGCCAAACTCAAAATTTTTTCTTTCAATTAATTTTGGGAAAAATCATGGACTAACCACTTGTCTATAAAAATCATTATTTTTTCGAAGTTCACCAATCCCATCGAGATATACATCAAACGAAAGGTCTCTTCAATACCTACACACACCTGTAAGCCAAATCGTCCTGTGTGGTCTGGTTAGCGAAATATGGCCATCCAAAGTGATTTCACTGATTCCACAGATTTTTGAGCTTTCACTACCTAACAATGTGCTTGGGTGGCGATATTTCCGAAACCAAACCTTGAAAAAGGTTGCGGTTTCGAAAATTTCTAGTCAATTTTGTAAGGGCTATTCACGGGTGAAAACCAGAAGGTTCTGCGACGTCTGGTTATCGATATATGGCCACCCAAATTGATTTTACTGAAAATTGACCCAAATCTAAAAAAGTCATCGGATGCGGATGGAGATATTTCCGCAACCAAGGCTCGTAACGCGTTGCGGTTTTCAATTCTGAATAGAGAATTAACAGACCTTTCCATGGATGTGCCAAACTCAAAATTTTTTCTTTCAATTAATTTTGGGAAAAATCATGGACTAACCACTTGTCTATAAAAATCATTATTTTTTCGAAGTTCACCAATCCCATCGAGATATACATCAAACGAAAGGTCTCTTCAATACCTACACACACCTGTAAGCCAAATCGTCCTGTGTGGTCTGGTTAGCGAAATATGGCCATCCAAAGTGATTTCACTGATTCCACAGATTTTTGAGCTTTCACTACCTAACAATGTGCTTGGGTGGCGATATTTCCGAAACCAAACCTTGAAAAAGGTAGCGGTTTCCAAAATTTCTAGTCAATTTTGTAAGAGCTATTCACGGGTGAAAACCAGAAGGTTCTGCGAGGTCTGGTTATCGAAATATGGCCACCCAAATTGATTTTACTGAAAATTGACCCAAATCTAAAAAAGTCATCGGATGCGGATGGAGATATTTCCGCAACCAAGGCTCGTAACGCGTTGCGATTTTCAATTCTGAATAGAGAATTAACAGACCTTTCCATGGATGTGCCAAACTCAAAATTTTTTCTTTCAATTAATTTTGGGAAAAATCATGGACTAACCACTTGTCTATAAAAATCATTATTTTTTCGAAGTTCACCAATCCCATCGAGATATACATCAAACGAAAGGTCTCTTCAATACCTGTAAGTCAAATCGTCCTGCGTGGTCTGGTTAGCGAAATATGGCCATCCAAAGTGATTTCACTGATTCCACAGATTTTTGAGCTTTCACTACCTAACAATGTGCTTAGGTGGCGATATTTCCGAAACCAAACCTTGAAAAAGGTTGCGGTTTCCAAAATTTCTAGTCAATTTTGTAAGGGCTATTCACGGGTGAAAACCAGAAGGTTCTGCGAGGTCTGGTTATCGAAATATGGCCACCCAAATTGATTTTACTGAAAATTGACCCAAATCTAAAAAAGTCATCGGATGCGGATGGAGATATTTCCGCAACCAAGGCTCGTAACGCGTTGCGATTTTCAATTCTGAATAGAGAATTAACAGACCTTTCCATGGATGTGCCAAACTCAAAATTTTTTCTTTCAATTAATTTTGGGAAAAATCATGGACTAACCACTTGTCTATAAAAATCATTATTTTTTCGAAGTTCACCAATCCCATCGAGATATACATCAAACGAAAGGTCTCTTCAATACCTACACACACCTGTAAGCCAAATCGTCCTGTGTGGTCTGGTTAGCGAAATATGGCCATCCAAAGTGATTTCACTGATTCCACAGATTTTTGAGCTTTCACTACCTAACAATGTGCTTGGGTGGCGATATTTCCGAAACCAAACCTTGAAAAAGGTTGCGGTTTCCAAAATTTCTAGTCAATTTTGTAAGGGCTATTCACGGGTGAAAACCAGAAGGTTCTGCGAGGTCTGGTTATCGAAATATGGCCACCCAAATTGATTTTACTGAAAATTGACCCAAATCTAAAAAAGTCATCGGATGCGGATGGAGATATTTCCGCAACCAAAGCTCGTAACGCGTTGCGGTTTTCAATTCTGAATAGAGAATTAACAGACCTTTCCAGGGATGTGCCAAACTCAAAATTTTTTCTTTCAATTAATTTTGGGAAAAATCATGGACTAACCACTTGTCTATAAAAATCATTATTTTTTCGAAGTTCACCAATCCCATCGAGATATACATCAAACGAAAGGTCTCTTCAATACCTACACACACCTGTAAGCCAAATCGTCCTGTGTGGTCTGGTTAGCGAAATATGGCCATCCAAAGTGATTTCACTGATTCCACAGATTTTTGAGCTTTCACTACCTAACAATGTGCTTGGGTGGCGATATTTCCGAAACCAAACCTTGAAAAAGGTTGCGGTTTCCAAAATTTCTAGTCAATTTTGTAAGGGCTATTCACGGGTGAAAACCAGAAGGTTCTGCGACGTCTGGTTATCGAAATATGGCCACCCAAATTGATTTTACTGAAAATTGACCCAAATCTAAAAAAGTCATCGGATGCGGATGGAGATATTTCCGCAACCAAGGCTCGTAACGCGTTGCGGTTTTCAATTCTGAATAGAGAATTAACAGACCTTTCCATGGATGTGCCAAACTCAAAATTTTTTCTTTCAATTAATTTTGGGAAAAATCATGGACTAACCACTTGTCTATAAAAATCATTATTTTTTCGAAGTTCACCAATCCCATCGAGATATACATCAAACGAAAGGTCTCTTCAATACCTACACACACCTGTAAGCCAAATCGTCCTGCGTGGTCTGGTTAGCGAAATATGGCCATCCAAAGTGATTTCACTGATTCCACAGATTTTTGAGCTTTCACTACCTAACAATGTGCTTGGGTGGCGATATTTCCGAAACCAAACCTTGAAAAAGGTAGCGGTTTCCAAAATTTCTAGTCAATTTTGTAAGAGCTATTCACGGGTGAAAACCAGAAGGTTCTGCGAGGTCTGGTTATCGAAATATGGCCACCCAAAGTGATTTTACTGAAAATTGACCCAAATCTAAAAAAGTCATCGGATGCGGATGGAGATATTTCCGCAACCAAGGCTCGTAGCGCGTTGCGATTTTCAATTCTGAATAGAGAATTAACAGACCTTTCCATGGATGTGCCAAACTCAAAATTTTTTCTTTCAATTAATTTTGGGAAAAATCATGGACTAACCACTTGTCTATAAAAATCATTATTTTTTCGAAGTTCACCAATCCCATCGAGGTATACATCAAACGAAAGGTCTCTTCAATACCTACACACACCTGTAAGCCAAATCGTCCTGTATGGTCTGGTAAGCGAAATATGGCCATCCAAAGTGATTTCACTGATTCCACAGATTTTTGAGCTTTCACTACCTAACAATGTGCTTGGGTGGCGATATTTCCGAAACCAAACCTTGAAAAAGGTTGCGGTTTCCAAAATTTTTAGTCAATTTTGTAAGGGCTATTCACGGGTGAAAACCAGAAGGTTCTGCGAGGTCTGGTTATCGAAATATGGCCACCCAAATTGATTTTACTGAAAATTGACCCAAATCTAAAAAAGTCATCGGATGCGGATGGAGATATTTCCGCAACCAAGGCTCGTAACGCGTTGCGGTTTTCAATTCTGAATAGAGAATTAACAGACCTTTCCATGGATGTGCCAAACTCAAAATTTTTTCTTTCAATTAATTTTGGGCAAAATCATGGACTAACCACTTGTCTATAAAAATCATTATTTTTTCGAAGTTCACCAATCCCATCGAGATATACATCAAACGAAAGGTCTCTTCAATACCTACACACACCTGTAAGCCAAATCGTCCTGCGTGGTCTGGTTAGCGAAATATGCCCATCCAAAGTGATTTCATTGATTCCACAGATTTTTGAGCTTTCACTACCTAACAATGTGCTTGGGTGGCGATATTTCCGAAACCAAACCTTGAAAAAGGTTGCGGTTTCCAAAATTTCTAGTCAATTTTGTAAGGGCTATTCACGGGTGAAAACCAGAAGGTTCTGCGAGGTCTGGTTATCGAAATATGGCCACCCAAATTGATTTTACTGAAAATTGACCCAAATCTAAAAAAGTCATCGGATGCGGATGGAGATATTTCCGCAACCAAGGCTCGTAACGCGTTGCGATTTTCAATTCTGAATAGAGAATTAACAGACCTTTCCATGGATGTGCCAAACTCAAAATTTTTTCTTTCAATTAATTTTGGGAAAAATCATGGACTAACCACTTGTCTATAAAAATCATTATTTTTTCGAAGTTCACCAATCCCATCGAGGTATACATCAAACGAAAGGTCTCTTCAATAAAAATATGGCCATCCAAAGTGATTTCACTGATTCCACAGATTTTTGAGCTTTCACTACCTAACAATGTGCTTGGGTGGCGATATTTCCGAAACCAAACCTTGAAAAAGGTTGCGGTTTCCAAAATTTTTAGTCAATTTTGTAAGGGCTATTCACGGGTGAAAACCAGAAGGTTCTGCGAGGTCTGGTTATCGAAATATGGCCACCCAAATTGATTTTACTGAAAATTGACCCAAATCTAAAAAAGTCATCGGATGCGGATGGAGATATTTCCGCAACCAAGGCTCGTAACGCGTTGCGGTTTTCAATTCTGAATAGAGAATTAACAGACCTTTCCATGGATGTGCCAAACTCAAAATTTTTTCTTTCAATTAATTTTGGGCAAAATCATGGACTAACCACTTGTCTATAAAAATCATTATTTTTTCGAAGTTCACCAATACCATCGAGATATACATCAAACGAAAGGTCTCTTCAATACCTACACACACCTGTAAGTCAAATCGTCCTGCGTGGTCTGGTTAGCGAAATATGGCCATCCAAAGTGATTTCACTGATTCCACAGATTTTTGAGCTTTCACTACCTAACAATGTGCTTGGGTGGCGATATTTCCTAAACCAAACCTTGAAAAGGGTTGCGGTTTCCAAAATTTCTAGTCAATTTTGTAAGGGCTATTCACGGGTGAAAACCAGAAGGTTCTGCGAGGTCTGGTTATCGAAATATGGCCACCCAAAGTGATTTTACTGAAAATTGACCCAAATCTAAAAAAGTCATCGGATGCGGATGGAGATATTTCCGCAACCAAGGCTCGTAACGCGTTGCGGTTTTCAATTCTGAATAGAGAATTAACAGACCTTTCCAGGGATGTGCCAAACTCAAAATTTTTTCTTTCAATTAATTTTGGGAAAAATCATGGACTAACCACTTGTCTATAAAAATCATTATTTTTTCGAAGTTCACCAATCCCATCGAGATATACATCAAACGAAAGGTCTGTTCAATACCTACACACACCTGTAAGCCAAATCGTCCTGCGTGGTCTGGTTAGCGAAATATGGCCATCCAAAGTGATTTCATTGATTCCACAGATTTTTGAGCTTTCACTACCTAACAATGTGCTTGGGTGGCGATATTTCCGAAACCAAACCTTGAAAAAGGTTGCGGTTTCCAAAATTTCTAGTCAATTTTGTAAGGGCTATTCACGGGTGAAAACCAGAAGGTTCTGCGAGGTCTGGTTATCGAAATATGGCCACCCAAATTGATTTTACTGAAAATTGACCCAAATCTAAAAAAGTCATCGGATGCGGATGGAGATATTTCCGCAACCAAGGCTCGTAACGCGTTGCGGTTTTCAAGTCTGAATAGAGAATTAACAGACCTTTCCATGGATGTGCCAAACTCAAAATTTTTTCTTTCAATTAATTTTGGGAAAAATCATGGACTAACCACTTGTCTATAAAAATCATTATTTTTTCGAAGTTCACCAATCCCATCGAGGTATACATCAAACGAAAGGTCTCTTCAATACCTACACACACCTGTAAGCCAAATCGTCCTGCGTGGTCTGGTAAGCGAAATATGGCCATCCAAAGTGATTTCACTGATTCCACAGATTTTTGAGCTTTCACTACCTAACAATGTGCTTGGGTGGCGATATTTCCGAAACCAAACCTTGAAAAAGGTTGCGGTTTCCAAAATTTTTAGTCAATTTTGTAAGGGCTATTCACGGGTGAAAACCAGAAGGTTCTGCGAGGTCTGGTTATCGAAATATGGCCACCCAAATTGATTTTACTGAAAATTGACCCAAATCTAAAAAAGTCATCGGATGCGGATGGAGATATTTCCGCAACCAAGGCTCGTAACGCGTTGCGGTTTTCAATTCTGAATAGAGAATTAACAGACCTTTCCATGGATGTGCCAAACTCAAAATTTTTTCTTTCAATTAATTTTGGGCAAAATCATGGACTAACCACTTGTCTATAAAAATCATTATTTTTTCGAAGTTCACCAATACCATCGAGATATACATCAAACGAAAGGTCTCTTCAATACCTACACACACCTGTAAGTCAAATCGTCCTGCGTGGTCTGGTTAGCGAAATATGGCCATCCAAAGTGATTTCACTGATTCCACAGATTTTTGAGCTTTCACTACCTAACAATGTGCTTGGGTGGCGATATTTCCTAAACCAAACCTTGAAAAAGGTTGCGGTTTCCAAAATTTCTAGTCAATTTTGTAAGGGCTATTCACGGGTGAAAACCAGAAGGTTCTGCGAGGTCTGGTTATCGAAATATGGCCACCCAAAGTGATTTTACTGAAAATTGACCCAAATCTAAAAAAGTCATCGGATGCGGATGGAGATATTTCCGCAACCAAGGCTCGTAACGCGTTGCGGTTTTCAATTCTGAATAGAGAATTAACAGACCTTTCCAGGGATGTGCCAAACTCAAAATTTTTTCTTTCAATTAATTTTGGGAAAAATCATGGACTAACCACTTGTCTATAAAAATCATTATTTTTTCGAAGTTCACCAATCCCATCGAGATATACATCAAACGAAAGGTCTCTTCAATACCTACACACACCTGTAAGCCAAATCGTCCTGCGTGGTCTGGTTAGCGAAATATGCCCATCCAAAGTGATTTCATTGATTCCACAGATTTTTGAGCTTTCACTACCTAACAATGTGCTTGGGTGGCGATATTTCCGAAACCAAACCTTGAAAAAGGTTGCGGTTTCCAAAATTTCTAGTCAATTTTGTAAGGGCTATTCACGGGTGAAAACCAGAAGGTTCTGCGAGGTCTGGTTATCGAAATATGGCCACCCAAATTGATTTTACTGAAAATTGACCCAAATCTAAAAAAGTCATCGGATGCGGATGGAGATATTTCCGCAACCAAGGCTCGTAACGCGTTGCGATTTTCAATTCTGAATAGAGAATTAACAGACCTTTCCATGGATGTGCCAAACTCAAAATTTTTTCTTTCAATTAATTTTGGGAAAAATCATGGACTAACCACTTGTCTATAAAAATCATTATTTTTTCGAAGTTCACCAATCCCATCGAGATATACATCAAACGAAAGGTCTCTTCAATACCTACACACACCTGTAAGCCAAATCGTCCTGTGTGGTCTGGTTAGCGAAATATGGCCATCCAAAGTGATTTCACTGATTCCACAGATTTTTGAGCTTTCACTACCTAACAATGTGCTTGGGTGGCGATATTTCCGAAACCAAACCTTGAAAAAGGTTGCGGTTTCCAAAATTTCTAGTCAATTTTGTAAGAGCTATTCACGGGTGAAAACCAGAAGGTTCTGCGAGGTCTGGTTATCGAAATATGGCCACCCAAATTGATTTTACTGAAAATTGACCCAAATCTAAAAAAGTCATCGGATGCGGATGGAGATATTTCCGCAACCAAGGCTCGTAACGCGTTGCGGTTTTCAATTCTGAATAGAGAATTAACAGACCTTTCCAGGGATGTGCCAAACTCAAAATTTTTTCTTTCAATTAATTTTGGGAAAAATCATGGACTAACCACTTGTCTATAAAAATCATTATTTTTTCGAAGTTCACCAATCCCATCGAGATATACATCAAACGAAAGGTCTGTTCAATACCTACACACACCTGTAAGCCAAATCGTCCTGCGTGGTCTGGTTAGCGAAATATGGCCATCCAAAGTGATTTCATTGATTCCACAGATTTTTGAGCTTTCACTACCTAACAATGTGCTTGGGTGGCGATATTTCCGAAACCAAACCTTGAAAAAGGTTGCGGTTTCCAAAATTTCTAGTCAATTTTGTAAGGGCTATTCACGGGTGAAAACCAGAAGGTTCTGCGAGGTCTGGTTATCGAAATATGGCCACCCAAATTGATTTTACTGAAAATTGACCCAAATCTAAAAAAGTCATCGGATGCGGATGGAGATATTTCCGCAACCAAGGCTCGTAACGCGTTGCGGTTTTCAAGTCTGAATAGAGAATTAACAGACCTTTCCATGGATGTGCCAAACTCAAAATTTTTTCTTTCAATTAATTTTGGGAAAAATCATGGACTAACCACTTGTCTATAAAAATCATTATTTTTTCGAAGTTCACCAATACCATCGAGATATACATCAAACGAAAGGTCTCTTCAATACCTACACACACCTGTAAGCCAAATCGTCCTGTGTGGTCTGGTTAGCGAAATATGGCCATCCAAAGTGATTTCACTGATTCCACAGATTTTTGAGCTTTCACTACCTAACAATGTGCTTGGGTGGCGATATTTCCGAAACCAAACCTTGAAAAAGGTTGCGGTTTCCAAAATTTCTAGTCAATTTTGTAAGGGCTATTCACGGGTGAAAACCAGAAGGTTCTGCGAGGTCTGGTTATCGAAATATGGCCACCCAAATTGATTTTACTGAAAATTGACCCAAATCTAAAAAAGTCATCGGATGCGGATGGAGATATTTCCGCAACCAAGGCTCGTAACGCGTTGCGATTTTCAATTCTGAATAGAGAATTAACAGACCTTTCCATGGATGTGCCAAACTCAAAATTTTTTCTTTCAATTAATTTTGGGAAAAATCATGGACTCACTTGTCTATAAAAATCATTATTTTTTCGAAGTTCACCAATCCCATCGAGATATACATCAAACGAAAGGTCTCTTCAATACCTACACACACCTGTAAGCCAAATCGTCCTGCGTGGTCTGGTTAGCGAAATATGCCCATCCAAAGTGATTTCATTGATTCCACAGATTTTTGAACTTTCACTACCTAACAATGTGCTTGGGTGGCGATATTTCCGAAACCAAACCTTGAAAAAGGTTTCGGTTTCCAAAATTTCTAGTCAATTTTGTAAGGGCTATTCACGGGTGAAAACCAGAAGGTTCTGCGAGGTCTGGTTATCGAAATATGGCCACCCAAATTGATTTTACTGAAAATTGACCCAAATCTAAAAAAGTCATCGGATGCGGATGGAGATATTTCCGCAACCAAGGCTCGTAACGCGTTGCGGTTTTCAATTCTGAATAGAGAATTAACAGACCTTTCCAGGGATGTGCCAAACTCAAAATTTTTTCTTTCAATTAATTTTGGGAAAAATCATGGACTAACCACTTGTCTATAAAAATCATTATTTTTTCGAAGTTCACCAATCCCATCGAGATATACATCAAACGAAAGGTCTGTTCAATACCTACACACACCTGTAAGCCAAATCGTCCTGCGTGGTCTGGTTAGCGAAATATGGCCATCCAAAGTGATTTCATTGATTCCACAGATTTTTGAGCTTTCACTACCTAACAATGTGCTTGGGTGGCGATATTTCCGAAACCAAACCTTGTAAAAGGTTGCGGTTTCCAAAATTTCTAGTCAATTTTGTAAGGGCTATTCACGGGTGAAAACCAGAAGGTTCTGCGAGGTCTGGTTATCGAAATATGGCCACCCAAATTGATTTTACTGAAAATTGACTCAAATCTAAAAAAGTCATCGGATGCGGATGGAGATATTTCCGCAACCAAGGCTCGTAACGCGTTGCGATTTTCAATTCTGAATAGAGAATTAACAGACCTTTCCATGGATGTGCCAAACTCAAAATTTTTTCTTTCAATTAATTTTGGGAAAAATCATGGACTAACCACTTGTCTATAAAAATCATTATTTTTTCGAAGTTCACCAATCCCATCGAGATATACATCAAACGAAAGGTCTCTTCAATACCTACACACACCTGTAAGCCAAATCGTCCTGTGTGGTCTGGTTAGCGAAATATGGCCATCCAAAGTGATTTCACTGATTCCACAGATTTTTGAGCTTTCACTACCTAACAATGTGCTTGGGTGGCGATATTTCCGAAACCAACCCTTGAAAAAGGTTGCGGTTTCCAAAATTTCTAGTCAATTTTGTAAGGGCTATTCACGGGTGAAAACCAGAAGGTTCTGCGAGGTCTGGTTATCGAAATATGGCCACCCAAATTGATTTTACTGAAAATTGACCCAAATCTAAAAAAGTCATCGGATGCGGATGGAGATATTTCCGCAACCAAGGCTCGTAACGCGTTGCGATTTTCAATTCTGAATAGAGAATTAACAGACCTTTCCATGGATGTGCCAAACTCAAAATTTTTTCTTTCAATTAATTTTGGGAAAAATCATGGACTAACCACTTGTCTATAAAAATCATTATTTTTTCGAAGTTCACCAATCCCATCGAGATATACATCAAACGAAAGGTCTCTTCAATACCTACACACACCTGTAAGCCAAATCGTCCTGCGTGGTCTGGTTAGCGAAATATGCCCATCCAAAGTGATTTCATTGATTCTACAGATTTTTGAGCTTTCACTACCTAACAATGTGCTTGGGTGGCGATATTTCCGAAACCAAACCTTGAAAAAGGTTGCGGTTTCCAAAATTTCTAGTCAATTTTGTAAGGGCTATTCACGGGTGAAAACCAGAAGGTTCTGCGAGGTCTGGTTATCGAAATATGGCCACCCAAATTGATTTTACTGAAAATTGACCCAAATCTAAAAAAGTCATCGGATGCGGATGGAGATATTTCCGCAACCAAGGCTCGTAACGCGTTGCGGTTTTCAATTCTGAATAGAGAATTAACAGACCTTTCCAGGGATGTGCCAAACTCAAAATTTTTTCTTTCAATTAATTTTGGGAAAAATCATGGACTAACCACTTGTCTATAAAAATCATTATTTTTTCGAAGTTCACCAATCCCATCGAGATATACATCAAACGAAAGGTCTGTTCAATACCTACACACACCTGTAAGCCAAATCGTCCTGCGTGGTCTGGTTAGCGAATATGGCCATCCAAAGTGATTTCATTGATTCCACAGATTTTTGAGCTTTCACTACCTAACAATGTGCTTGGGTGGCGATATTTCCGAAACCAAACCTTGAAAAAGGTTGCGGTTTTCAAAATTTCTAGTCAATTTTGTAAGGGCTATTCACGGGTGAAAACCAGAAGGTTCTGCGAGGTCTGGTTATCGAAATATGGCCACCCAAATTGATTTTACTGAAAATTGACCCAAATCTAAAAAAGTCATCGGATGCGGATGGAGATATTTCCGCAACCAAGGCTCGTAACGCGTTGCGGTTTTCAAGTCTGAATAGAGAATTAACAGACCTTTCCATGGATGTGCCAAACTCAAAATTTTTTCTTTCAATTAATTTTGGGAAAAATCATGGACTAACCACTTGTCTATAAAAATCATTATTTTTTCGAAGTTCACCAATACCATCGAGATATACATCAAACGAAAGGTCTCTTCAATACCTACACACACCTGTAAGCCAAATCGTCCTGTGTGGTCTGGTTAGCGAAATATGGCCATCCAAAGTGATTTCACTGATTCCACAGATTTTTGAGCTTTCACTACCTAACAATGTGCTTGGGTGGCGATATTTCCGAAACCAAACCTTGAAAAAGGTTGCGGTTTCCAAAATTTCTAGTCAATTTTGTAAGGGCTATTCACGGGTGAAAACCAGAAGGTTCTGCGAGGTCTGGTTATCGAAATATGGCCACCCAAATTGATTTTACTGAAAATTGACCCAAATCTAAAAAAGTCATCGGATGCGGATGGAGATATTTCCGCAACCAAGGCTCGTAACGCGTTGCGATTTTCAATTCTGAATAGAGAATTAACAGACCTTTCCATGGATGTGCCAAACTCAAAATTTTTTCTTTCAATTAATTTTGGGAAAAATCATGGACTAACCACTTGTCTATAAAAATCATTATTTTTTCGAAGTTCACCAATCCCATCGAGATATACATCAAACGAAAGGTCTCTTCAATACCTACACACACCTGTAAGCCAAATCGTCCTGCGTGGTCTGGTTAGCGAAATATGCCCATCCAAAGTGATTTCATTGATTCCACAGATTTTTGAGCTTTCACTACCTAACAATGTGCTTGGGTGGCGATATTTCCGAAACCAAACCTTGAAAAAGGTTGCGGTTTCCAAAATTTCTAGTCAATTTTGTAAGGGCTATTCACGGGTGAAAACCAGAAGGTTCTGCGAGGTCTGGTTATCGAAATATGGCCACCCAAATTGATTTTACTGAAAATTGACCCAAATCTAAAAAAGTCATCGGATGCGGATGGAGATATTTCCGCAACCAAGGCTCGTAACGCGTTGCGGTTTTCAATTCTGAATAGAGAATTAACAGACCTTTCCAGGGATGTGCCAAACTCAAAATTTTTTCTTTCAATTAATTTTGGGAAAAATCATGGACTAACCACTTGTCTATAAAAATCATTATTTTTTCGAAGTTCACCAATCCCATCGAGATATACATCAAACGAAAGGTCTGTTCAATACCTACACACACCTGTAAGCCAAATCGTCCTGCGTGGTCTGGTTAGCGAAATATGCCCATCCAAAGTGATTTCATTGATTCCACAGATTTTTGAGCTTTCACTACCTAACAATGTGCTTGGGTGGCGATATTTCCGAAACCAAACCTTGAAAAAGGTTGCGGTTTCCAAAATTTCTAGTCAATTTTGTAAGGGCTATTCACGGGTGAAAACCAGAAGGTTCTGCGAGGTCTGGTTATCGAAATATGGCCACCCAAATTGATTTTACTGAAAATTGACCCAAATCTAAAAAAGTCATCGGATGCGGATGGAGATATTTCCGCAACCAAGGCTCGTAACGCGTTGCGGTTTTCAAGTCTGAATAGAGAATTAACAGACCTTTCCATGGATGTGCCAAACTCAAAATTTTTTCTTTCAATTAATTTTGGGAAAAATCATGGACTAACCACTTGTCTATAAAAATCATTATTTTTTCGAAGTTCACCAATACCATCGAGATATACATCAAACGAAAGGTCTCTTCAATACCTACACACACCTGTAAGCCAAATCGTCCTGTGTGGTCTGGTTAGCGAAATATGGCCATCCAAAGTGATTTCACTGATTCCACAGATTTTTGAGCTTTCACTACCTAACAATGTGCTTGGGTGGCGATATTTCCGAAACCAAACCTTGAAAAAGGTTGCGGTTTCCAAAATTTCTAGTCAATTTTGTAAGGGCTATTCACGGGTGAAAACCAGAAGGTTCTGCGAGGTCTGGTTATCGAAATATGGCCACCCAAATTGATTTTACTGAAAATTGACCCAAATCTAAAAAAGTCATCGGATGCGGATGGAGATATTTCCGCAACCAAGGCTCGTAACGCGTTGCGGTTTTCAATTCTGAATAGAGAATTAACAGACCTTTCCAGGGATGTGCCAAACTCAAAATTTTTTCTTTCAATTAATTTTGGGAAAAATCATGGACTAACCACTTGTCTATAAAAATCATTATTTTTTCGAAGTTCACCAATCCCATCGAGATATACATCAAACGAAAGGTCTGTTCAATACCTACACACACCTGTAAGCCAAATCGTCCTGCGTGGTCTGGTTAGCGAAATATGGCCATCCAAAGTGATTTCATTGATTCCACAGATTTTTGAGCTTTCACTACCTAACAATGTGCTTGGGTGGCGATATTTCCGAAACCAAACCTTGTAAAAGGTTGCGGTTTCCAAAATTTCTAGTCAATTTTGTAAGGGCTATTCACGGGTGAAAACCAGAAGGTTCTGCGAGGTCTGGTTATCGAAATATGGCCACCCAAATTGATTTTACTGAAAATTGACTCAAATCTAAAAAAGTCATCGGATGCGGATGGAGATATTTCCGCAACCAAGGCTCGTAACGCGTTGCGATTTTCAATTCTGAATAGAGAATTAACAGACCTTTCCATGGATGTGCCAAACTCAAAATTTTTTCTTTCAATTAATTTTGGGAAAAATCATGGACTAACCACTTGTCTATAAAAATCATTATTTTTTCGAAGTTCACCAATCCCATCGAGATATACATCAAACGAAAGGTCTCTTCAATACCTACACACACCTGTAAGCCAAATCGTCCTGCGTGGTCTGGTTAGCGAAATATGCCCATCCAAAGTGATTTCATTGATTCCACAGATTTTTGAGCTTTCACTACCTAACAATGTGCTTGGGTGGCGATATTTCCGAAACCAAACCTTGAAAAAGGTTGCGGTTTCCAAAATTTCTAGTCAATTTTGTAAGGGCTATTCACGGGTGAAAACCAGAAGGTTCTGCGAGGTCTGGTTATCGAAATATGGCCACCCAAATTGATTTTACTGAAAATTGACCCAAATCTAAAAAAGTCATCGGATGCGGATGGAGATATTTCCGCAACCAAGGCTCGTAACGCGTTGCGGTTTTCAATTCTGAATAGAGAATTAACAGACCTTTCCAGGGATGTGCCAAACTCAAAATTTTTTCTTTCAATTAATTTTGGGAAAAATCATGGACTAACCACTTGTCTATAAAAATCATTATTTTTTCGAAGTTCACCAATCCCATCGAGATATACATCAAACGAAAGGTCTGTTCAATACCTACACACACCTGTAAGCCAAATCGTCCTGCGTGGTCTGGTTAGCGAAATATGCCCATCCAAAGTGATTTCATTGATTCCACAGATTTTTGAGCTTTCACTACCTAACAATGTGCTTGGGTGGCGATATTTCCGAAACCAAACCTTGAAAAAGGTTGCGGTTTCCAAAATTTCTAGTCAATTTTGTAAGGGCTATTCACGGGTGAAAACCAGAAGGTTCTGCGAGGTCTGGTTATCGAAATATGGCCACCCAAATTGATTTTACTGAAAATTGACCCAAATCTAAAAAAGTCATCGGATGCGGATGGAGATATTTCCGCAACCAAGGCTCGTAACGCGTTGCGGTTTTCAAGTCTGAATAGAGAATTAACAGACCTTTCCATGGATGTGCCAAACTCAAAATTTTTTCTTTCAATTAATTTTGGGAAAAATCATGGACGTTACCACTTGTCTATAAAAATCATTATTTTTTCGAAGTTCACCAATACCATCGAGATATACATCAAACGAAAGGTCTCTTCAATACCTACACACACCTGTAAGCCAAATCGTCCTGTGTGGTCTGGTTAGCGAAATATGGCCATCCAAAGTGATTTCACTGATTCCACAGATTTTTGAGCTTTCACTACCTAACAATGTGCTTGGGTGGCGATATTTCCGAAACCAAACCTTGAAAAAGGTTGCGGTTTCCAAAATTTCTAGTCAATTTTGTAAGGGCTATTCACGGGTGAAAACCAGAAGGTTCTGCGAGGTCTGGTTATCGAAATATGGCCACCCAAATTGATTTTACTGAAAATTGACCCAAATCTAAAAAAGTCATCGGATGCGGATGGAGATATTTCCGCAACCAAGGCTCGTAACGCGTTGCGGTTTTCAATTCTGAATAGAGAATTAACAGACCTTTCCATGGATGTGCCAAACTCAAAATTTTTTCTTTCAATTAATTTTGGGAAAAATCATGGACTAACCACTTGTCTATAAAAATCATTATTTTTTCGAAGTTCACCAATCCCATCGAGATATACATCAAACGAAAGGTCTCTTCAATACCTACACACACCTGTAAGCCAAATCGTCCTGCGTGGTCTGGTTAGCGAAATATGCCCATCCAAAGTGATTTCATTGATTCCACAGATTTTTGAGCTTTCACTACCTAACAATGTGCTTGGGTGGCGATATTTCCGAAACCAAACCTTGAAAAAGGTTGCGGTTTCCAAAATTTCTAGTCAATTTTGTAAGGGCTATTCACGGGTGAAAACCAGAAGGTTCTGCGAGGTCTGGTTATCGAAATATGGCCACCCAAATTGATTTTACTGAAAATTGACCCAAATCTAAAAAAGTCATCGGATGCGGATGGAGATATTTCCGCAACCAAGGCTCGTAACGCGTTGCGGTTTTCAATTCTGAATAGAGAATTAACAGACCTTTCCAGGGATGTGCCAAACTCAAAATTTTTTCTTTCAATTAATTTTGGGAAAAATCATGGACTAACCACTTGTCTATAAAAATCATTATTTTTTCGAAGTTCACCAATCCCATCGAGATATACATCAAACGAAAGGTCTGTTCAATACCTACACACACCTGTAAGCCAAATCGTCCTGCGTGGTCTGGTTAGCGAAATATGCCCATCCAAAGTGATTTCATTGATTCCACAGATTTTTGAGCTTTCACTACCTAACAATGTGCTTGGGTGGCGATATTTCCGAAACCAAACCTTGAAAAAGGTTGCGGTTTCCAAAATTTCTAGTCAATTTTGTAAGGGCTATTCACGGGTGAAAACCAGAAGGTTCTGCGAGGTCTGGTTATCGAAATATGGCCACCCAAATTGATTTTACTGAAAATTGACCCAAATCTAAAAAAGTCATCGGATGCGGATGGAGATATTTCCGCAACCAAGGCTCGTAACGCGTTGCGGTTTTCAAGTCTGAATAGAGAATTAACAGACCTTTCCATGGATGTGCCAAACTCAAAATTTTTTCTTTCAATTAATTTTGGGAAAAATCATGGACTAACCACTTGTCTATAAAAATCATTATTTTTTCGAAGTTCACCAATACCATCGAGATATACATCAAACGAAAGGTCTCTTCAATACCTACACACACCTGTAAGCCAAATCGTCCTGTGTGGTCTGGTTAGCGAAATATGGCCATCCAAAGTGATTTCACTGATTCCACAGATTTTTGAGCTTTCACTACCTAACAATGTGCTTGGGTGGCGATATTTCCGAAACCAAACCTTGAAAAAGGTTGCGGTTTCCAAAATTTCTAGTCAATTTTGTAAGGGCTATTCACGGGTGAAAACCAGAAGGTTCTGCGAGGTCTGGTTATCGAAATATGGCCACCCAAATTGATTTTACTGAAAATTGACCCAAATCTAAAAAAGTCATCGGATGCGGATGGAGATATTTCCGCAACCAAGGCTCGTAACGCGTTGCGGTTTTCAATTCTGAATAGAGAATTAACAGACCTTTCCAGGGATGTGCCAAACTCAAAATTTTTTCTTTCAATTAATTTTGGGAAAAATCATGGACTAACCACTTGTCTATAAAAATCATTATTTTTTCGAAGTTCACCAATCCCATCGAGATATACATCAAACGAAAGGTCTGTTCAATACCTACACACACCTGTAAGCCAAATCGTCCTGCGTGGTCTGGTTAGCGAAATATGGCCATCCAAAGTGATTTCATTGATTCCACAGATTTTTGAGCTTTCACTACCTAACAATGTGCTTGGGTGGCGATATTTCCGAAACCAAACCTTGTAAAAGGTTGCGGTTTCCAAAATTTCTAGTCAATTTTGTAAGGGCTATTCACGGGTGAAAACCAGAAGGTTCTGCGAGGTCTGGTTATCGAAATATGGCCACCCAAATTGATTTTACTGAAAATTGACTCAAATCTAAAAAAGTCATCGGATGCGGATGGAGATATTTCCGCAACCAAGGCTCGTAACGCGTTGCGATTTTCAATTCTGAATAGAGAATTAACAGACCTTTCCATGGATGTGCCAAACTCAAAATTTTTTCTTTCAATTAATTTTGGGAAAAATCATGGACTAACCACTTGTCTATAAAAATCATTATTTTTTCGAAGTTCACCAATACCATCGAGATATACATCAAACGAAAGGTCTCTTCAATACCTACACACACCTGTAAGCCAAATCGTCCTGTGTGGTCTGGTTAGCGAAATATGGCCATCCAAAGTGATTTCACTGATTCCACAGATTTTTGAGCTTTCACTACCTAACAATGTGCTTGGGTGGCGATATTTCCGAAACCAAACCTTGAAAAAGGTTGCGGTTTCCAAAATTTCTAGTCAATTTTGTAAGGGCTATTCACGGGTGAAAACCAGAAGGTTCTGCGAGGTCTGGTTATCGAAATATGGCCACCCAAATTGATTTTACTGAAAATTGACCCAAATCTAAAAAAGTCATCGGATGCGGATGGAGATATTTCCGCAACCAAGGCTCGTAACGCGTTGCGATTTTCAATTCTGAATAGAGAATTAACAGACCTTTCCATGGATGTGCCAAACTCAAAATTTTTTCTTTCAATTAATTTTGGGAAAAATCATGGACTAACCACTTGTCTATAAAAATCATTATTTTTTTGAAGTTCACCAATCCCATCGAGATATACATCAAACGAAAGGTCTCTTCAATACCTACACACACCTGTAAGCCAAATCGTCCTGCGTGGTCTGGTTAGCGAAATATGCCCATCCAAAGTGATTTCATTGATTCCACAGATTTTTGAGCTTTCACTACCTAACAATGTGCTTGGGTGGCGATATTTCCGAAACCAAACCTTGAAAAAGGTTGCGGTTTCCAAAATTTCTAGTCAATTTTGTAAGGGCTATTCACGGGTGAAAACCAGAAGGTTCTGCGAGGTCTGGTTATCGAAATATGGCCACCCAAATTGATTTTACTGAAAATTGACCCAAATCTAAAAAAGTCATCGGATGCGGATGGAGATATTTCCGCAACCAAGGCTCGTAACGCGTTGCGATTTTCAATTCTGAATAGAGAATTAACAGACCTTTCCATGGATGTGCCAAACTCAAAATTTTTTCTTTCAATTAATTTTGGGAAAAATCATGGACTAACCACTTGTCTATAAAAATCATTATTTTTTCGAAGTTCACCAATCCCATCGAGATATACATCAAACGAAAGGTCTCTTCAATACCTACACACACCTGTAAGCCAAATCGTCCTGCGTGGTCTGGTTAGCGAAATATGCCCATCCAAAGTGATTTCATTGATTCCACAGATTTTTGAGCTTTCACTACCTAACAATGTGCTTGGGTGGCGATATTTCCGAAACCAAACCTTGAAAAAGGTTGCGGTTTCCAAAATTTCTAGTCAATTTTGTAAGGGCTATTCACGGGTGAAAACCAGAAGGTTCTGCGAGGTCTGGTTATCGAAATATGGCCACCCAAATTGATTTTACTGAAAATTGACCCAAATCTAAAAAAGTCATCGGATGCGGATGGAGATATTTCCGCAACCAAGGCTCGTAACGCGTTGCGGTTTTCAATTCTGAATAGAGAATTAACAGACCTTTCCAGGGATGTGCCAAACTCAAAATTTTTTCTTTCAATTAATTTTGGGAAAAATCATGGACTAACCACTTGTCTATAAAAATCATTATTTTTTCGAAGTTCACCAATCCCATCGAGATATACATCAAACGAAAGGTCTGTTCAATACCTACACACACCTGTAAGCCAAATCGTCCTGCGTGGTCTGGTTAGCGAAATATGGCCATCCAAAGTGATTTCATTGATTCCACAGATTTTTGAGCTTTCACTACCTAACAATGTGCTTGGGTGGCGATATTTCCGAAACCAAACCTTGTAAAAGGTTGCGGTTTCCAAAATTTCTAGTCAATTTTGTAAGGGCTATTCACGGGTGAAAACCAGAAGGTTCTGCGAGGTCTGGTTATCGAAATATGGCCACCCAAATTGATTTTACTGAAAATTGACCCAAATCTAAAAAAGTCATCGGATGCGGATGGAGATATTTCCGCAACCAAGGCTCGTAACGCGTTGCGATTTTCAATTCTGAATAGAGAATTAACAGACCTTTCCATGGATGTGCCAAACTCAAAATTTTTTCTTTCAATTAATTTTGGGAAAAATCATGGACTAACCACTTGTCTATAAAAATCATTATTTTTTCGAAGTTCACCAATCCCATCGAGATATACATCAAACGAAAGGTCTCTTCAATACCTACACACACCTGTAAGCCAAATCGTCCTGCGTGGTCTGGTTAGCGAAATATGGCCATCCAAAGTGATTTCACTGATTCCACAGATTTTTGAGCTTTCACTACCTAACAATGTGCTTGGGTGGCGATATTTCCGAAACCAAACCTTGAAAAAGGTTGCGGTTTCCAAAATTTCTAGTCAATTTTGTAAGGGCTATTCACGGGTGAAAACCAGAAGGTTCTGCGAGGTCTGGTTATCGAAATATGGCCACCCAAATTGATTTTACTGAAAATTGACCCAGATCTAAAAAAGTCATCGGATGCGGATGGAGATATTTCCGCAACCAAGGCTCGTAACGCGTTGCGGTTTTCAAGTCTGAATAGAGAATTAACAGACCTTTCCATGGATGTGCCAAACTCAAAATTTTTTCTTTCAATTAATTTTGGGAAAAATCATGGACTAACCACTTGTCTATAAAAATCATTATTTTTTCGAAGTTCACCAATACCATCGAGATATACATCAAACGAAAGGTCTCTTCAATACCTACACACACCTGTAAGCCAAATCGTCCTGTGTGTTCTGGTTAGCGAAATATGGCCATCCAAAGTGATTTCACTGATTCCACAGATTTTTGAGCTTTCACTACCTAACAATGTGCTTGGGTGGCGATATTTCCGAAACCAAACCTTGAAAAAGGTTGCGGTTTCCAAAATTTCTAGTCAATTTTGTAAGGGCTATTCACGGGTTAAAACCAGAAGGTTCTGCGAGGTCTGGTTATCGAAATATGGCCACCCAAATTGATTTTACTGAAAATTGACCCAAATCTAAAAAAGTCATCGGATGCGGATGGAGATATTTCCGCAACCAAGGCTCGTAACGCGTTGCGATTTTCAATTCTGAATAGAGAATTAACAGACCTTTCCATGGATGTGCCAAACTCAAAATTTTTTCTTTCAATTAATTTTGGGAAAAATCATGGACTAACCACTTGTCTATAAAAATCATTATTTTTTCGAAGTTCACCAATCCCATCGAGATATACATCAAACGAAAGGTCTCTTCAATACCTACACACACCTGTAAGCCAAATCGTCCTGTGTGGTCTGGTTAGCGAAATATGGCCATCCAAAGTGATTTCACTGATTCCACAGATTTTTGAGCTTTCACTACCTAACAATGTGCTTGGGTGGCGATATTTCCGAAACCAAACCTTGAAAAAGGTTGCGGTTTCCAAAATTTCTAGTCAATTTTGTAAGGGCTATTCACGGGTGAAAACCAGAAGGTTCTGCGAGGTCTGGTTATCGAAATATGGCCACCCAAATTGATTTTACTGAAAATTGACCCAAATCTAAAAAAGTCATCGGATGCGGATGGAGATATTTCCGCAACCAAGGCTCGTAACGCGTTGCGGTTTTCAATTCTGAATAGAGAATTAACAGACCTTTCCATGGATGTGCCAAACTCAAAATTTTTTCTTTCAATTAATTTTGGGAAAAATCATGGACTAACCACTTGTCTATAAAAATCATTATTTTTTCGAAGTTCACCAATCCCATCGAGATATACATCAAACGAAAGGTCTCTTCAATACCTACACACACCTGTAAGCCAAATCGTCCTGTATGGTCTGGTAAGCGAAATATGGCCATCCAAAGTGATTTCACTGATTCCACAGATTTTTGAGCTTTCACTACCTAACAATGTGCTTGGGTGGCGATATTTCCGAAACCAAACCTTGAAAAAGGTAGCGGTTTCCAAAATTTCTAGTCAATTTTGTAAGAGCTATTCACGGGTGAAAACCAGAAGGTTCTGCGAGGTCTGGTTATCGAAATATGGCCACCCAAAGTGATTTTACTGAAAATTGACCCAAATCTAAAAAAGTCATCGGATGCGGATGGAGATATTTCCGCAACCAAGGCTCGTAACGCGTTGCGATTTTCAATTCTGAATAGACAATTAACAGACCTTTCCATGGATGTGCCAAACTCAAAATTTTTTCTTTCAATTAATTTTGGGAAAAATCATGGACTAACCACTTGTCTATAAAAATCATTATTTTTTCGAAGTTCACCAATCCCATCGAGATATACATCAAACGAAAGGTCTCTTCAATACCTACACACACCTGTAAGAAAAATCGTCCTGTATGGTCTGGTAAGCGAAATATGGCCATCCAAAGTGATTTCACTGATTCCACAGATTTTTGAGCTTTCACTACCTAACAATGTGCTTGGGTGGCGATATTTCCGAAACCAAACCTTGAAAAGGGTTGAGGTTTCCAAAATTTCTAGTCAATTTTGTAAGGGCTATTCACGGGTGAAAACCAGAAGGTTCTGCGAGGTCTGGTTATCGAAATATGGCCACCCAAAGTGATTTTACTGAAAATTGACCCAAATCTAAAAAAGTCATCGGATGCGGATGGAGATATTTCCGCAACCAAGGCTCGTAACGCGTTGCGATTTTCAATTCTGAATAGAGAATTAACAGACCTTTCCACGGATGTGCCAAACTCAAAATTTTTTCTTTCAATTAATTTTGGGAAAAATCATGGACTAACCACTTGTCTATAAAAATCATTATTTTTTCGAAGTTCACCAATCCCATCGAGATATACATCAAACGAAAGGTCTCTTCAATACCTACACACACCTGTAAGCCAAATCGTCCTGCGTGGTCTGGTTAGCGAAATATGGCCAACCAAAGTGATTTCATTGATTCCACAGATTTTTGAGCTTTCACTACCTAACAATGTGCTTGGGTGGCGATATTTCCGAAACCAAACCTTGAAAAAGGTTGCGGTTTCCAAAACTTCTAGTCAATTTTGTAAGGGCTATTCACGGGTGAAAACCAGAAGGTTCTGCGAGGTCTGGTTATCGAAATATGGCCACCCAAATTGATTTTACTGAAAATTGACCCAAATCTAAAAAAGTCATCGGATGCGGATGGAGATATTTCCGCAACCAAGGCTCGTAACGCGTTGCGGTTTTCAATTCTGAATAGAGAATTAACAGACCTTTCATGGATGTGCCAAACTCAAAATTTTTTCTTTCAATTAATTTTGGGCAAAATCATGGACTAACCACTTGTCTATAAAAATCATTATTTTTTCGAAGTTCACCAATACCATCGAGATATACATCAAACGAAAGGTCTCTTCAATACCTACACACACCTGTAAGTCAAATCGTCCTGCGTGGTCTGGTTAGCGAAATATGGCCATCCAAAGTGATTTCACTGATTCCACAGATTTTTGAGCTTTCACTACCTAACAATGTGCTTGGGTGGCGATATTTCCTAAACCAAACCTTGAAAAGGGTTGCGGTTTCCAAAATTTCTAGTCAATTTTGTAAGGGCTATTCACGGGTGAAAACCAGAAGGTTCTGCGAGGTCTGGTTATCGAAATATGGCCACCCAAATTGATTTTACTGAAAATTGACCCAAATCTAAAAAAGTCATCGGATGCGGATGGAGATATTTCCGCAACCAAGGCTCGTAACGCGTTGCGATTTTCAATTCTGAATAGAGAATTAACAGACCTTTCCATGGATGTGCCAAACTCAAAATTTTTTCTTTCAATTAATTTTGGGAAAAATCATGAACTAACCACTTGTCTATAAAAATCATTATTTTTTCGAAGTTCACCAATCCCATCGAGATATACATCAAACGAAAGGTCTCTTCAATACCTACACACACCTGTAAGCCAAATCGTCCTGTGTGGTCTGGTTAGCGAAATATGGCCATCCAAAGTGATTTCACTGATTCCACAGATTTTTGAGCTTTCACTACCTAACAATGTGCTTGGGTGGCGATATTTCCGAAACCAAACCTTGAAAAAGGTTGCGGTTTCCAAAATTTCTAGTCAATTTTGTAAGGGCTATTCACGGGTGAAAACCAGAAGGTTCTGCGAGGTCTGGTTATCGAAATATGGCCACCCAAATTGATTTTACTGAAAATTGACCCAAATCTAAAAAAGTCATCGGATGCGGATGGAGATATTTCCGCAACCAAGGCTCGTAACGCGTTGCGGTTTTCAATTCTGAATAGAGAATTAACAGACCTTTCATGGATGTGCCAAACTCAAAATTTTTTCTTTCAATTAATTTTGGGCAAAATCATGGACTAACCACTTGTCTATAAAAATCATTATTTTTTCGAAGTTCACCAATACCATCGAGATATACATCAAACGAAAGGTCTCTTCAATACCTACACACACCTGTAAGTCAAATCGTCCTGCGTGGTCTGGTTAGCGAAATATGGCCATCCAAAGTGATTTCACTGATTCCACAGATTTTTGAGCTTTCACTACCTAACAATGTGCTTGGGTGGCGATATTTCCGAAACCAAACCTTGAAAAAGGTTGCGGTTTCCAAAATTTCTAGTCAATTTTGTAAGGGCTATTCACGGGTGAAAACCAGAAGGTTCTGCGAGGTCTGGTTATCGAAATATGGCCACCCAAATTGATTTTACTGAAAATTGACCCAAATCTAAAAAAGTCATCGGATGCGGATGGAGATATTTCCGCAACCAAGGCTCGTAACGCGTTGCGATTTTCAATTCTGAATAGAGAATTAACAGACCTTTCCATGGATGTGCCAAACTCAAAATTTTTTCTTTCAATTAATTTTGGGAAAAATCATGGACTAACCACTTGTCTATAAAAATCATTATTTTTTCGAAGTTCACCAATCCCATCGAGATATACATCAAACGAAAGGTCTCTTCAATACCTACACACACCTGTAAGCCAAATCGTCCTGTGTGGTCTGGTTAGCGAAATATGGCCATCCAAAGTGATTTCACTGATTCCACAGATTTTTGAGCTTTCACTACCTAACAATGTGCTTGGGTGGCGATATTTCCGAAACCAAACCTTGAAAAAGGGTGCGGTTTTCAAAATTTCTAGTCAATTTTGTAAGGGCTATTCACGGGTGAAAACCAGAAGGTTCTGCGAGGTCTGGTTATCGAAATATGGCCACCCAAATTGATTTTACTGAAAATTGACCCAAATCTAAAAAAGTCATCGGATGCGGATGGAGATATTTCCGCAACCAAGGCTCGTAACGCGTTGCGGTTTTCAATTCTGAATAGAGAATTAACAGACCTTTCCAGGGATGTGCCAAACTCAAAATTTTTTCTTTCAATTAATTTTGGGAAAAATCATGGACTAACCACTTGTCTATAAAAATCATTATTTTTTCGAAGTTCACCAATCCCATCGAGATATACATCAAACGAAAGGTCTCTTCAATACCTACACACACCTGTAAGCCAAATCGTCCTGTGTGGTCTGGTTAGCGAAATATGGCCATCCAAAGTGATTTCACTGATTCCACAGATTTTTGAGCTTTCACTACCTAACAATGTGCTTGGGTGGCGATATTTCCGATACCAAACCTTGAAAAAGGGTGCGGTTTCCAAAATTTCTAGTCAATTTTGTAAGGGCTATTCACGGGTGAAAACCAGAAGGTTCTGCGAGGTCTGGTTATCGAAATATGGCCACCCAAATTGATTTTACTGAAAATTGACCCAAATCTAAAAAAGTCATCGGATGCGGATGGAGATATTTCCGCAACCAAGGCTCGTAACGCGTTGCGGTTTTCAATTCTGAATAGAGAATTAACAGACCTTTCATGGATGTGCCAAACTCAAAATTTTTTCTTTCAATTAATTTTGGGCAAAATCATGGACTAACCACTTGTCTATAAAAATCATTATTTTTTCGAAGTTCACCAATACCATCGAGATATACATCAAACGAAAGGTCTCTTCAATACCTACACACACCTGTAAGCCAAATCGTCCTGCGTGGTCTGGTTAGCGAAATATGGCCATCCAAAGTGATTTCACTGATTCCACAGATTTTTGAGCTTTCACTACCTAACAATGTGCTTGGGTGGCGATATTTCCTAAACCAAACCTTGAAAAGGGTTGCGGTTTCCAAAATTTCTAGTCAATTTTGTAAGGGCTATTCACGGGTGAAAACCAGAAGGTTCTGCGAGGTCTGGTTATCGAAATATGGCCACCCAAATTGATTTTACTGAAAATTGACCCAAATCTAAAAAAGTCATCGGATGCGGATGGAGATATTTCCGCAACCAAGGCTCGTAACGCGTTGCGATTTTCAATTCTGAATAGAGAATTAACAGACCTTTCCATGGATGTGCCAAACTCAAAATTTTTTCTTTCAATTAATTTTGGGAAAAATCATGGACTAACCACTTGTCTATAAAAATCATTATTTTTTCGAAGTTCACCAATCCCATCGAGATATACATCAAACGAAAGGTCTCTTCAATACCTACACACACCTGTAAGCCAAATCGTCCTGTGTGGTCTGGTTAGCGAAATATGGCCATCCAAAGTGATTTCACTGATTCCACAGATTTTTGAGCTTTCACTACCTAACAATGTGCTTGGGTGGCGATATTTCCGAAACCAAACCTTGAAAAAGGTTGCGGTTTCCAAAATTTCTAGTCAATTTTGTAAGGGCTATTCACGGGTGAAAACCAGAAGGTTCTGCGAGGTCTGGTTATCGAAATATGGCCACCCAAATTGATTTTACTGAAAATTGACCCAAATCTAAAAAAGTCATCGGATGCGGATGGAGATATTTCCGCAACCAAGGCTCGTAACGCGTTGCGGTTTTCAATTCTGAATAAAGAATTAACAGACCTTTCCATGGATGTGCCAAACTCAAAATTTTTTCTTTCAATTAATTTTGGGAAAAATCATGGACTAACCACTTGTCTATAAAAATCATTATTTTTTCGAAGTTCACCAATCCCATCGAGATATACATCAAACGAAAGGTCTCTTCAATACCTACACACACCTGTAAGCCAAATCGTCCTGTGTGGTCTGGTTAGCGAAATATGACCATCCAAAATGATTTCACTGATTCCACAGATTTTTGAGCTTTCACTACCTAACAATGTGCTTGGGTGGCGATATTTCCGAAACCAAACCTTGAAAAAGGTTGCGGTTTCCAAAATTTCTAGTCAATTTTGTAAGGGCTATTCACGGGTGAAAACCAGAAGGTTCTGCGAGGTCTGGTTATCGAAATATGGCCACCCAAAGTGATTTTACTGAAAATTGACCCAAATCTAAAAAAGTCATCGGATTCGGATGGAGATATTTCCGCAACCAAGGCTCGTAACGCGTTGCGATTTTCAATTCTGAATAGAGAATTAACAGACCTTTCCATGGATGTGCCAAACTCAAAATTTTTTCTTTCAATTAATTTTGGAAAAAATAATGGACTAACCACTTGTCTATAAAAATCATTATTTTTGCGAAGTTCACCAATCCCATCGAGATATACATCAAACGAAAGGTCTCTTCAATACCTACACACACCTGTAAGCCAAATCGACCTGTATGGTCTGGTAAGCGAAATATGGCCATCCAAAGTGATTTCACTGATTCCACAGATTTTTGAGCTTTCACTACCTAACAATGTGCTTGGGTGGCGATATTTCCGAAACCAAACCTTGAAAAAGGTTGCGGTTTCCAAAATTTTTAGTCAATTTTGTAAGGGCTATTCACGGGTGAAAACCAGAAGGTTCTGCGAGGTCTGGTTATCGAAATATGGCCACCCAAATTGATTTTACTGAAAATTGACCCAAATCTAAAAAAGTCATCGGATGCGGATGGAGATATTTCCGCAACCAAGGCTCGTAACGCGTTGCGGTTTTCAATTCTGAATAGAGAATTAACAGACCTTTCCATGGATGTGCCAAACTCAAAATTTTTTCTTTCAATTAATTTTGGGAAAAATCATGGACTAACCACTTGTCTATAAAAATCATTATTTTTTCGAAGTTCACCAATCCCATCGAGATATACATCAAACGAAAGGTCTCTTCAATACCTACACACACCTGTAAGCCAAATCGTCCTGTGTGGTCTGGTTAGCGAAATATGGCCATCCAAAGTGATTTCACTGATTCCACAGATTTTTGAGCTTTCACTACCTAACAATGTGCTTGGGTGGCGATATTTCCGAAACCAAACCTTGAAAAAGGGTGCGGTTTCCAAAATTTCTAGTCAATTTTGTAAGGGCTATTCACGGGTGAAAACCAGAAGGTTCTGCGAGGTCTGGTTATCGAAATATGGCCACCCAAATTGATTTTACTGAAAATTGACCCAAATCTAAAAAAGTCATCGGATGCGGATGGAGATATTTCCGCAACCAAGGCTCGTAACGCGTTGCGGTTTTCAATTCTGAATAGAGAATTAACAGACCTTTCCAGGGATGTGCCAAACTCAAAATTTTTTCTTTCAATTAATTTTGGGAAAAATCATGGACTAACCACTTGTCTATAAAAATCATTATTTTTTCGAAGTTCACCAATCCCATCGAGATATACATCAAACGAAAGGTCTCTTCAATACCTACACACACCTGTAAGCCAAATCGTCCTGTGTGGTCTGGTTAGCGAAATATGGCCATCCAAAGTGATTTCACTGATTCCACAGATTTTTGAGCTTTCACTACCTAACAATGTGCTTGGGTGGCGATATTTCCGAAACCAAACCTTGAAAAAGGTTGCGGTTTCCAAAATTTCTAGTCAATTTTGTAAGGGCTATTCACGGGTGAAAACCAGAAGGTTCTGCGAGGTCTGGTTATCGAAATATGGCCACCCAAATTGATTTTACTGAAAATTGACCCAAATCTAAAAAAGTCATCGGATGCGGATGGAGATATTTCCGCAACCAAGGCTCGTAACGCGTTGCGGTTTTCAATTCTGAATAGAGAATTAACAGACCTTTCCAGGGATGTGCCAAACTCAAAATTTTTTCTTTCAATTAATTTTGGGAAAAATCATGGACTAACCACTTGTCTATAAAAATCATTATTTTTTCGAAGTTCACCAATCCCATCGAGATATACATCAAACGAAAGGTCTCTTCAATACCTACACACACCTGTAAGCCAAATCGTCCTGTGTGGTCTGGTTAGCGAAATATGGCCATCCAAAGTGATTTCACTGATTCCACAGATTTTTGAGCTTTCACTACCTAACAATGTGCTTGGGTGGCGATATTTCCGAAACCAAACCTTGAAAAAGGTTGCGGTTTCCAAAATTTCTAGTCAATTTTGTAAGGGCTATTCACGGGTGAAAACCAGAAGGTTCTGCGAGGTCTGGTTATCGAAATATGGCCACCCAAATTGATTTTACTGAAAATTGACCCAGATCTAAAAAAGTCATCGGATGCGGATGGAGATATTTCCGCAACCAAGGCTCGTAACGCGTTGCGGTTTTCAATTCTGAATAGAGAATTAACAGACCTTTCCATGGATGTGCCAAACTCAAAATTTTTTCTTTCAATTAATTTTGGGAAAAATCATGGACTAACCACTTGTCTATAAAAATCATTATTTTTTCGAAGTTCACCAATCCCATCGAGATATACATCAAACGAAAGGTCTCTTCAATACCTACACACACCTGTAAGCCAAATCGTCCTGCGTGGTCTGGTTAGCGAAATATGGCCATCCAAAGTGATTTCACTGATTCCACAGATTTTTGAGCTTTCACTACCTAACAATGTGCTTGGGTGGCGATATTTCCGAAACCAAACCTTGAAAAAGGTAGCGGTTTCCAAAATTTTTAGTCAATTTTGTAAGAGCTATTCACGGGTGAAAACCAGAAGGTTCTGCGAGGTCTGGTTATCGAAATATGGCCACCCAAAGTGATTTTACTGAAAATTGACCCAAATCTAAAAAAGTCATCGGATGCGGATGGAGATATTTCCGCAACCAAGGCTCGTAACGCGTTGCGGTTTTCAATTCTGAATAGAGAATTAACAGATCTTTCCAGGGATGTGCCAAACTCAAAATTTTTTCTTTCAATTAATTTTGGGCAAAATCATGGACTAACCACTTGTCTATAAAAATCATTATTTTTTCGAAGTTCACCAATACCATCGAGATATACATCAAACGAAAGGTCTCTTCAATACCTACACACACCTGTAAGTCAAATCGTCCTGAGTGGTCTGGTTAGCGAAATATGGCCATCCAAAGTGATTTCACTGATTCCACAGATTTTTGAACTTTCACTACCTAACAATGTGCTTGGGTGGCGATATTTCCTAAACCAAACCTTGAAAAGGGTTGCGGTTTCCAAAATTTCTAGTCAATTTTGTAAGGGCTATTCACGGGTGAAAACCAGAAGGTTCTGCGAGGTCTGGTTATCGAAATATGGCCACCCAAAGTGATTTTACTGAAAATTGACCCAAATCTAAAAAAGTCATCGGATGCGGATGGAGATATTTCCGCAACCAAGGCTCGTAACACGTTGCGGTTTTCAATTCTGAATGGAGAATTAACAGACCTTTCCAGGGATGTGCCAAACTCAAAATTTTTTCTTTCAATTAATTTTGGGAAAAATCATGGACTAACCACTTGTCTATAAAAATCATTATTTTTTCGAAGTTCACCAATCCCATCGAGATATACATCAAACGAAAGGTCTCTTCAATACCTACACACACCTGTAAGCCAAATCGTCCTGCGTGGTCTGGTTAGCGAAATATGGCCATCCAAAGTGATTTCACTGATTCCACAGATTTTTGAGCTTTCACTACCTAACAATGTGCTTGGGTGGCGATATTTCCGAAACCAAACCTTGAAAAAGGTTGCGGTTTCCAAAATTTCTAGTCAATTTTGTAAGGGCTATTCACGGGTGAAAACCCAAAGTGATTTTACTGAAAATTGACCCAAATCTAAAAAAGTCATCGGATGCGGATGGAGATATTTCCGCAACCAAAGCTCGTAACGCGTTGCGATTTTCAATTCTGAATAGAGAATTAACAGACCTTTCCATGGATGTGCCAAACTCAAAATTTTTTCTTTCAATTAATTTTGGGAAAAATCATGGACTAACCACTTGTCTATAAAAATCATTATTTTTTCGAAGTTCACCAATCCCATCGAGATATACATCAAACGAAAGGTCTCTTCAATACCTGTAAGTCAAATCGTCCTGCGTGGTCTGGTTAGCGAAATATGGCCATCCAAAGTGATTTCACTGATTCCACAGATTTTTGAGCTTTCACTACCTAACAATGTGCTTGGGTGGCGATATTTCCGAAACCAAACCTTGAAAAAGGTTGCGGTTTCCAAAATTTCTAGTCAATTTTGTAAGGGCTATTCACGGGTGAAAACCAGAAGGTTCTGCGAGGTCTGGTTATCGAAATATGGCCACCCAAATTGATTTTACTGAAAATTGACCCAAATCTAAAAAAGTCATCGGATGCGGATGGAGATATTTCCGCAACCAAGGCTCGTAACGCGTTGCGGTTTTCAATTCTGAATAGAGAATTAACAGACCTTTCCATGGATGTGCCAAACTCAAAATTTTTTCTTTCAATTAATTTTGGGCAAAATCATGGACTTAACCACTTGTCTATAAAAATCATTATTTTTTCGAAGTTCACCAATACCATCGAGATATACATCAAACGAAAGGTCTCTTCAATACCTACACACACCTGTAAGTCAAATCGTCCTGCGTGGTCTGGTTAGCGAAATATGGCCATCCAAAGTGATTTCACTGATTCCACAGATTTTGAGCTTTCACTACCTAACAATGTGCTTGGGTGGCGATATTTCCGAAACCAAACCTTGAAAAAGGTTGCGGTTTCCAAAATTTCTAGTCAATTTTGTAAGGGCTATTCACGGGTGAAAACCAGAAGGTTCTGCGAGGTCTGGTTATCGAAATATGGCCACCCAAATTGATTTTACTGAAAATTGACCCAAATCTAAAAAAGTCATCGGATGCGGATGGAGATATTTCCGCAACCAAGGCTCGTAACGCATTGCGGTTTTCAATTCTGAATAGAGAATTAACAGACCTTTCCAGGGATGTGCCAAACTCAAAATTTTTTCTTTCAATTAATTTTGGGAAAAATCATGGACTAACCACTTGTCTATAAAAATCATTATTTTTTCGAAGTTCACCAATACCATCGAGATATACATCAAACGAAAGGTCTCTTCAATACCTACACACACCTGTAAGCCAAATCGTCCTGCGTGGTCTGGTTAGCGAAATATGGCCATCCAAAGTGATTTCACTGATTCCACAGATTTTTGAGCTTTCACTACCTAACAATGTGCTTGGGTGGCGATATTTCCGAAACCAAACCTTGAAAAAGGTTGCGGTTTCCAAAATTTCTAGTCAATTTTGTAAGAGCTATTCACGGGTGAAAACCAGAAGGTTCTGCGAGGTCTGGTTATCGAAATATGGCCACCCAAATTGATTTTACTGAAAATTGACCCAAATCTAAAAAAGTCATCGGATGCGGATGGAGATATTTCCGCAACCAAGGCTCGTAACGCGTTGCGGTTTTCAATTCTGAATAGAGAATTAACAGACCTTTCCAGGGATGTGCCAAACTCAAAATTTTTTCTTTCAATTAATTTTGGGAAAAATCATGGACTAACCACTTGTCTATAAAAATCATTATTTTTTCGAAGTTCACCAATCCCATCGAGATATACATCAAACGAAAGGTCTCTTCAATACCTACACACACCTGTAAGCCAAATCGTCCTGCGTGGTCTGGTTAGCGAAATATGGCCATCCAAAGTGATTTCACTGATTCCACAGATTTTTGAGCTTTCACTACCTAACAATGTGCTTGGGTGGCGATATTTCCGAAACCAAACCTTGAAAAAGGTTGCGGTTTCCAAAATTTCTAGTCAATTTTGTAAGGGCTATTCACGGGTGAAAACCAGAAGGTTCTGCGAGGTCTGGTTATCGAAATATGGCCACCCAAATTGATTTTACTGAAAATTGACCCAAATCTAAAAAAGTCATCGGATGCGGATGGAGATATTTCCGCAACCAAGGCTCGTAACGCATTGCGGTTTTCAATTCTGAATAGAGAATTAACAGACCTTTCCATGGATGTGCCAAACTCAAAATTTTTTCTTTCAATTAATTTTGGGAAAAATCATGGACTAACCACTTGTCTATAAAAATCATTATTTTTTCGAAGTTCACCAATCCCATCGAGATATACATCAAACGAAAGGTCTCTTCAATACCTACACACACCTGTAAGCCAAATCGTCCTGTGTGGTCTGGTTAGCGAAATATGGCCATCCAAAGTGATTTCACTGATTCCACAGATTTTTGAGCTTTCACTACCTAACAATGTGCTTGGGTGGCGATATTTCCGAAACCAAACCTTGAAAAAGGTTGCGGTTTCCAAAATTTCTAGTCAATTTTGTAAGGGCTATTCACGGGTGAAAACCAGAAGGTTCTGCGAGGTCTGGTTATCGAAATATGGCCACCCAAATTGATTTTACTGAAAATTGACCCAAATCTAAAAAAGTCATCGGATGCGGATGGAGATATTTCCGCAACCAAGGCTCGTAACGCGTTGCGGTTTTCAATTCTGAATAGAGAATTAACAGACCTTTCCATGGATGTGCCAAACTCAAAATTTTTTCTTTCAATTAATTTTGGGAAAAATCATGGACTAACCACTTGTCTATAAAAATCATTATTTTTTCGAAGTTCACCAATCCCATCGAGATATACATCAAACGAAAGGTCTCTTCAATACCTACACACACCTGTAAGCCAAATCGTCCTGCGTGGTCTGGTTAGCGAAATATGGCCATCCAAAGTGATTTCACTGATTCCACAGATTTTTGAGCTTTCACTACCTAACAATGTGCTTGGGTGGCGATATTTCCTAAACCAAACCTTAAAAAGGGTTGCGGTTTCCAAAATTTCTAGTCAATTTTGTAAGGGCTATTCACGGGTGAAAACCAGAAGGTTCTGCGAGGTCTGGTTATCGAAATATGGCCACCCAAAGTGATTTTACTGAAAATTGACCCAAATCTAAAAAAGTCATCGGATGCGGATGGAGATATTTCCGCAACCAAGGCTCGTAACGCGTTGCGATTTTCAATTCTGAATAGAGAATTAACAGACCTTTCCATGGATGTGCCAAACTCAAAATTTTTTCTTTCAATTAATTTTGGGAAAAATCATGGACTAACCACTTGTCTATAAAAATCATTATTTTTTCGAAGTTCACCAATCCCATCGAGATATACATCAAACGAAAGGTCTCTTCAATACCTACACACACCTGTAAGCCAAATCGTCCTGTATGGTCTGGTAAGCGAAATATGGCCATCCAAAGTGATTTCACTGATTCCACAGATTTTTGAGCTTTCACTACCTAACAATGTGCTTGGGTGGCGATATTTCCGAAACCAAACCTTGAAAAAGGTTGCGGTTTCCAAAATTTTTAGTCAATTTTGTAAGGGCTATTCACGGGTGAAAACCAGAAGGTTCTGCGAGGTCTGGTTATCGAAATATGGCCACCCAAATTGATTTTACTGAAAATTGACCCAAATCTAAAAAAGTCATCGGATGCGGATGGAGATATTTCCGCAACCAAGGCTCGTAACGCGTTGCGATTTTCAATTCTGAATAGAGAATTAACAGACCTTTCCATGGATGTGCCAAACTCAAAATTTTTTCTTTCAATTAATTTTGGGAAAAATCATGGACTAACCACTTGTCTATAAAAATCATTATTTTTTCGAAGTTCACCAATACCATCGAGATATACATCAAACGAAAGGTCTCTTCAATACCTACACACACCTGTAAGCCAAATCGTCCTGTGTGGTCTGGTTAGCGAAATATGGCCATCCAAAGTGATTTCACTGATTCCACAGATTTTTGAGCTTTCACTACCTCCCAATGTGCTTGGGTGGCGATATTTCCGAAACCAAACCTTGAAAAAGGTTGCGGTTTCCAAAATTTCTAGTCAATTTTGTAAGGGCTATTCACGGGTGAAAACCAGCAGGTTCTGCGAGCTCTGGTTATCGAAATATGGCCACCCAAATTGATTTTACTGAAAATTGACCCAAATCTAAAAAAGTCATCGGATGCGGATGGAGATATTTCCGCAACCAAGGCTCGTAACGCGTTGCGGTTTTCAATTCTGAATAGAGAATTAACAGACCTTTCCATGGATGTGCCAAACTCAAAATTTTTTCTTTCAATTAATTTTGGGAAAAATCATGGACTAACCACTTGTCTATAAAAATCATTATTTTTTCGAAGTTCACCAATCCCATCGAGATATACATCAAACGAAAGGTCTCTTCAATACCTACACACACCTGTAAGCCAAATCGTCCTGCGTGGTCTGGTTAGCGAAATATGGCCATCCAAAGTGATTTCACTGATTCCACAGATTTTTGAGCTTTCACTACCTAACAATGTGCTTGGGTGGCGATATTTCCTAAACCAAACCTTAAAAAGGGTTGCGGTTTCCAAAATTTCTAGTCAATTTTGTAAGGGCTATTCACGGGTGAAAACCAGAAGGTTCTGCGAGGTCTGGTTATCGAAATATGGCCACCCAAAGTGATTTTACTGAAAATTGACCCAAATCTAAAAAAGTCATCGGATGCGGATGGAGATATTTCCGCAACCAAGGCTCGTAACGCGTTGCGATTTTCAATTCTGAATAGAGAATTAACAGACCTTTCCATGGATGTGCCAAACTCAAAATTTTTTCTTTCAATTAATTTTGGGAAAAATCATGGACTAACCACTTGTCTATAAAAATCATTATTTTTTCGAAGTTCACCAATACCATCGAGATATACATCAAACGAAAGGTCTCTTCAATACCTACACACACCTGTAAGCCAAATCGTCCTGTGTGGTCTGGTTAGCAAAATATGGCCATCCAAAGTGATTTCACTGATTCCACAGATTTTTGAGCTTTCACTACCTAACAATGTGCTTGGGTGGCGATATTTCCGAAACCAAACCTTGAAAAAGGTTGCGGTTTCCAAAATTTCTAGTCAATTTTGTAAGGGCTATTCACGGGTGAAAACCAGAAGGTTCTGCGAGGTCTGGTTATCGAAATATGGCCACCCAAATTGATTTTACTGAAAATTGACCCAAATCTAAAAAAGTCATCGGATGCGGATGGAGATATTTCCGCAACCAAGGCTCGTAACGCGTTGCGGTTTTCAATTCTGAATAGAGAATTAACAGACCTTTCCAGGGATGTGCCAAACTCAAAATTTTTTCTTTCAATTAATTTTGGGAAAAATCATGGACTAACCACTTGTCTATAAAAATCATTATTTTTTCGAAGTTCACCAATCCCATCGAGATATACATCAAACGAAAGGTCTCTTCAATACCTACACACACCTGTAAGCCAAATCGTCCTGTGTGGTCTGGTTAGCGAAATATGGCCATCCAAAGTGATTTCACTGATTCCACAGATTTTTGAGCTTTCACTACCTAACAATGTGCTTGGGTGGCGATATTTCCGAAACCAAACCTTGAAAAAGGTTGCGGTTTCCAAAATTTCTAGTCAATTTTGTAAGGGCTATTCACGGGTGAAAACCAGAAGGTTCTGCGAGGTCTGGTTATCGAAATATGGCCACCCAAAGTGATTTTACTGAAAATTGACCCAAATCTAAAAAAGTCATCGGATGCGGATGGAGATATTTCCGCAACCAAGGCTCGTAACGCGTTGCGGTTTTCAATTCTGAATAGAGAATTAACAGACCTTTCCATGGATGTGCCAAACTCAAAATTTTTTCTTTCAATTAATTTTGGGCAAAATCATGGACTAACCACTTGTCTATAAAAATCATTATTTTTTCGAAGTTCACCAATACCATCGAGATATACATCAAACGAAAGGTCTCTTCAATACCTACACACACCTGTAAGTCAAATCGTCCTGCGTGGTCTGGTTAGCGAAATATGGCCATCCAAAGTGATTTCACTGATTCCACAGATTTTTGAGCTTTCACTACCTAACAATGTGCTTGGGTGGCGATATTTCCTAAACCAAACCTTGAAAAAGGTTGCGGTTTCCAAAATTTCTAGTCAATTTTGTAAGGGCTATTCACGGGTGAAAACCAGAAGGTTCTGCGAGGTCTGGTTATCGAAATATGGCCACCCAAAGTGATTTTACTGAAAATTGACCCAAATCTAAAAAAGTCATCGGATGCGGATGGAGATATTTCCGCAACCAAGGCTCGTAACGCGTTGCGGTTTTCAATTCTGAATAGAGAATTAACAGACCTTTCCAGGGATGTGCGAAACTCAAAATTTTTTCTTTCAATTAATTTTGGGAAAAATCATGGACTAACCACTTGTCTATAAAAATCATTATTTTTTCGAAGTTCACCAATCCCATCGAGATATACATCAAACGAAAGGTCTCTTCAATACCTACACACACCTGTAAGCCAAATCGTCCTGCGTGGTCTGGTTGGCGAAATATGGCCATCCAAAGTGATTTCATTGATTCCACAGATTTTTGAGCTTTCACTACCTAACAATGTGCTTGGGTGGCGATATTTCCGAAACCAAACCTTGAAAAAGGTTGCGGTTTCCAAAATTTCTAGTCAATTTTGTAAGGGCTATTCACGGGTGAAAACCAGAAGGTTCTGCGAGGTCTGGTTATCGAAATATGGCCACCCAAATTGATTTTACTGAAAATTGACCCAAATCTAAAAAAGTCATCGGATGCGGATGGAGATATTTCCGCAACCAAGGCTCGTAACGCGTTGCGGTTTTCAATTCTGAATAGAGAATTAACAGACCTTTCCAGGGATGTGCCAAACTCAAAATTTTTTCTTTCAATTAATTTTGGGCAAAATCATGGACTAACCACTTGTCTATAAAAATCATTATTTTTTCGAAGTTCACCAATACCATCGAGATATACATCAAACGAAAGGTCTCTTCAATACCTACACACACCTGTAAGTCAAATCGTCCTGTGTGGTCTGGTTAGCGAAATAGGTATTGAAGAGACCTTTCGTTTGATGTATATCTCGATGGTATTGGTGAACTTCGAAAAAATAATGATTTTTATAGACAAGTGGTTAGTCCATGATTTTTTGAGCTTTCACTACCTAACAATGTGCTTGGGTGGCGATATTTCCGAAACCAAACCTTGAAAAAGGTTGCGGTTTCCAAAATTTCTAGTCAATTTTGTAAGAGCTATTCACGGGTGAAAACCAGAAGGTTCTGCGAGGTCTGGTTATCGAAATATGGCCACCCAAAGTGATTTTACTGAAAATTGACCCAAATCTAAAAAAGTCATCGGATGCGGATGGAGATATTTCCGCAACCAAGGCTCGTAACGCGTTGCGGTTTTCAATTCTGAATAGAGAATTAACAGACCTTTCCAGGGATGTGCCAAACTCAAAATTTTTTCTTTCAATTAATTTTGGGAAAAATCATGGACTAACCACTTGTCTATAAAAATCATTATTTTTTCGAAGTTCACCAATCCCATCGAGATATACATCAAACGAAAGGTCTCTTCAATACCTACACACACCTGTAAGCCAAATCGTCCTGCGTGGTCTGGTTAGCGAAATATGGCCATCCAAAGTGATTTCATTGATTCCACAGATTTTTGAGCTTTCACTACCTAACAATGTGCTTGGGTGGCGATATTTCCGAAACCAAACCTTGAAAAAGGTTGCGGTTTCCAAAATTTCTAGTCAATTTTGTAAGGGCTATTCACGGGTGAAAACCAGAAGGTTCTGCGAGGTCTGGTTATCGAAATATGGCCACCCAAATTGATTTTACTGAAAATTGACCCAAATCTAAAAAAGTCATCGGATGCGGATGGAGATATTTCCGCAACCAAGGCTCGTAACGCGTTGCGGTTTTCAATTCTGAATAGAGAATTAACAGACCTTTCCAGGGATGTGCCAAACTCAAAATTTTTTCTTTCAATTAATTTTGGGAAAAATCATGGACTAACCACTTGTCTATAAAAATCATTATTTTTTCGAAGTTCACCAATCCCATCGAGATATACATCAAACGAAAGGTCTCTTCAATACCTACACACACCTGTAAGCCAAATCGTCCTGCGTGGTCTGGTTAGCGAAATATGGCCATCCAAAGTGATTTCATTGATTCCACAGATTTTTGAGCTTTCACTACCTAACAATGTGCTTGGGTGGCGATATTTCCGAAACCAAACCTTGAAAAAGGTTGCGGTTTCCAAAATTTCTAGTCAATTTTGTAAGGGCTATTCACGGGTGAAAACCAGAAGGTTCTGCGAGGTCTGGTTATCGAAATATGGCCACCCAAATTGATTTTACTGAAAATTGACCCAAATCTAAAAAAGTCATCGGATGCGGATGGAGATATTTCCGCAACCAAGGCTCGTAACGCGTTGCGGTTTTCAATTCTGAATAGAGAATTAACAGACCTTTCCATGGATGTGCCAAACTCAAAATTTTTTCTTTCAATTAATTTTGGGCAAAATCATGGACTAACCACTTGTCTATAAAAATCATTATTTTTTCGAAGTTCACCAATACCATCGAGATATACATCAAACGAAAGGTCTCTTCAATACCTACACACACCTGTAAGTCAAATCGTCCTGCGTGGTCTGGTTAGCGAAATATGGCCATCCAAAGTGATTTCACTGATTCCACAGATTTTTGAGCTTTCACTACCTAACAATGTGCTTGGGTGGCGATATTTCCGAAACCAAACCTTGAAAAAGGTTGCGGTTTCCAAAATTTCTAGTCAATTTTGTAAGGGCTATTCACGGGTGAAAACCAGAAGGTTCTGCGAGGTCTGGTTATCGAAATATGGCCACCCAAATTGATTTTACTGAAAATTGACCCAAATCTAAAAAAGTCATCGGATGCGGATGGAGATATTTCCGCAACCAAGGCTCGTAACGCGTTGCGATTTTCAATTCTGAATAGAGAATTAACAGACCTTTCCATGGATGTGCCAAACTCAAAATTTTTTCTTTCAATTAATTTTGGGGAAAAATCATGGACTAACCACTTGTCTATAAAAATCATTATTTTTTCGAAGTTCACCAATCCCATCGAGATATACATCAAACGAAAGGTCTCTTCAATACCTACACACAACTGTAAGCCAAATCGTCCTGTGTGGTCTGGTTAGCGAAATATGGCCATCCAAAGTGATTTCACTGATTCCACAGATTTTTGAGCTTTCACTACCTAACAATGTGCTTGGGTGGCGATATTTCCGAAACCAAACCTTGAAAAAGGTTGCGGTTTCCAAAATTTCTAGTCAATTTTGTAAGGGCTATTCACGGGTGAAAACCAGAAGGTTCTGCGAGGTCTGGTTATCGAAATATGGCCACCCAAATTGATTTTACTGAAAATTGACCCAAATCTAAAAAAGTCATCGGATGCGGATGGAGATATTTCCGCAACCAAGGCTCGTAACGCGTTGCGGTTTTCAATTCTGAATAGAGAATTAACAGACCTTTCCATGGATGTGCCAAACTCAAAATTTTTTCTTTCAATTAATTTTGGGCAAAATCATGGACTAACCACTTGTCTATAAAAATCATTATTTTTTCGAAGTTCACCAATACCATCGAGATATACATCAAACGAAAGGTCTCTTCAATACCTACACACACCTGTAAGTCAAATCGTCCTGCGTGGTCTGGTTAGCGAAATATGGCCATCCAAAGTGATTTCACTGATTCCACAGATTTTTGAGCTTTCACTACCTAACAATGTGCTTGGGTGGCGATATTTCCTAAACCAAACCTTGAAAAGGGTTGCGGTTTCCAAAATTTCTAGTCAATTTTGTAAGGGCTATTCACGGGTGAAAACCAGAAGGTTCTGCGAGGTCTGGTTATCGAAATATGGCCACCCAAAGTGATTTTACTGAAAATTGACCCAAATCTAAAAAAGTCATCGGATGCGGATGGAGATATTTCCGCAACCAAGGCTCGTAACGCGTTGCGGTTTTCAATTCTGAATAGAGAATTAACAGACCTTTCCAGGGATGTGCCAAACTCAAAATTTTTTCTTTCAATTAATTTTGGGAAAAATCATGGACTAACCACTTGTCTATAAAAATCATTATTTTTTCGAAGTTCACCAATCCCATCGAGATATACATCAAACGAAAGGTCTCTTCAATACCTACACACACCTGTAAGCCAAATCGTCCTGCGTGGTCTGGTTAGCGAAATATGGCCATCCAAAGTGATTTCATTGATTCCACAGATTTTTGAGCTTTCACTACCTAACAATGTGCTTGGGGTGGCGATATTTCCGAAACCAAACCTTGAAAAAGGTTGCGGTTTCCAAAATTTCTAGTCAATTTTGTAAGGGCTATTCACGGGTGAAAACCAGAAGGTTCTGCGAGGTCTGGTTATCGAAATATGGCCACCCAAAGTGATTTTACTGAAAATTGACCCAAATCTAAAAAAGTCATCGGATGCGGATGGAGATATTTCCGCAACCAAGGCTCGTAACGCGTTGCGATTTTCAATTCTGAATAGAGAATTAACAGACCTTTCCATGGATGTGCCAAACTCAAAATTTTTTCTTTCAATTAATTTTGGGCAAAATCATGGACTAACCACTTGTCTATAAAAATCATTATTTTTTCGAAGTTCACCAATACCATCGAGATATACATCAAACGAAAGGTCTCTTCAATACCTACACACACCTGTAAGTCAAATCGTCCTGCGTGGTCTGGTTAGCGAAATATGGCCATCCAAAGTGATTTCACTGATTCCACAGATTTTTGAGCTTTCACTACCTAACAATGTGCTTGGGTGGCGATATTTCCGAAACCAAACCTTGAAAAAGGTTGCGGTTTCCAAAATTTCTAGTCAATTTTGTAAGGGCTATTCACGGGTGAAAACCAGAAGGTTCTGCGAGGTCTGGTTATCGAAATATGGCCACCCAAATTGATTTTACTGAAAATTGACCCAAATCTAAAAAAGTCATCGGATGCGGATGGAGATATTTCCGCAACCAAGGCTCGTAACGCGTTGCGATTTTCAATTCTGAATAGAGAATTAACAGACCTTTCCATGGATGTGCCAAACTCAAAATTTTTTCTTTCAATTAATTTTGGGAAAAATCATGGACTAACCACTTGTCTATAAAAATCATTATTTTTTCGAAGCTCACCAATCCCATCGAGATATACATCAAACGAAAGGTCTCTTCAATACCTACACACACCTGTAAGCCAAATCGTCCTGTGTGGTCTGGTTAGCGAAATATGGCCATCCAAAGTGATTTCACTGATTCCACAGATTTTTGAGCTTTCACTACCTAACAATGTGCTTGGGTGGCGATATTTCCTAAACCAAACCTTGAAAAAGGTTGCGGTTTCCAAAATTTCTAGTCAATTTTGTAAGGGCTATTCACGGGTGAAAACCAGAAGGTTCTGCGAGGTCTGGTTATCGAAATATGGCCACCCAAATTGATTTTACTGAAAATTGACCCAAATCTAAAAAAGTCATCGGATGCGGATGGAGATATTTCCGCAACCAAGGCTCGTAACGCGTTGCGGTTTTCAATTCTGAATAGAGAATTAACAGACCTTTCCAGGGATGTGCCAAACTCAAAATTTTTTCTTTCAATTAATTTTGGGAAAAATCATGGACTAACCACTTGTCTATAAAAATCATTATTTTTTCGAAGCTCACCAATCCCATCGAGATATACATCAAACGAAAGGTCTCTTCAATACCTACACACACCTGTAAGCCAAATCGTCCTGTGTGGTCTGGTTAGCGAAATATGGCCATCCAAAGTGATTTCACTGATTCCACAGATTTTTGAGCTTTCACTACCTAACAATGTGCTTGGGTGGCGATATTTCCGAAACCAAACCTTGAAAAAGGTTGCGGTTTCCAAAATTTCTAGTCAATTTTGTAAGGGCTATTCACGGGTGAAAACCAGAAGGTTCTGCGAGGTCTGGTTATCGAAATATGGCCACCCAAATTGATTTTACTGAAAATTGACCCAAATCTAAAAAAGTCATCGGATGCGGATGGAGATATTTCCGCAACCAAGGCTCGTAACGCGTTGCGGTTTTCAATTCTGAATAGAGAATTAACAGACCTTTCCAGGGATGTGCCAAACTCAAAATTTTTTCTTTCAATTAATTTTGGGAAAAATCATGGACTAACCACTTGTCTATAAAAATCATTATTTTTTCGAAGTTCACCAATCCCATCGAGATATACATCAAACGAAAGGTCTCTTCAATACCTACACACACCTGTAAGCCAAATCGTCCTGCGTGGTCTGGTTAGCGAAATATGGCCATCCAAAGTGATTTCACTGATTCCACAGATTTTTGAGCTTTCACTACCTAACAATGTGCTTGGGTGGCGATATTTCCGAAACCAAACCTTGAAAAAGGTTGCGGTTTCCAAAATTTCTAGTCAATTTTGTAAGGGCTATTCACGGGTGAAAACCAGAAGGTTCTGCGAGGTCTGGTTATCGAAATATGGCCACCCAAATTGATTTTACTGAAAATTGACCCAAATCTAAAAAAGTCATCGGATGCGGATGGAGATATTTCCGCAACCAAGGCTCGTAACGCGTTGCGGTTTTCAATTCTGAATAGAGAATTAACAGACCTTTCCATGGATGTGCCAAACTCAAAATTTTTTCTTTCAATTAATTTTGGGCAAAATCATGGACTTAACCACTTGTCTATAAAAATCATTATTTTTTCGAATTTCACCAATACCATCGAGATATACATCAAACGAAAGGTCTCTTCAATACCTACACACACCTGTAAGCCAAATCGTCCTGTGTGGTCTGGTTAGCGAAATATGGCCATCCAAAGTGATTTCACTGATTCCACAGATTTTTGAGCTTTCACTACCTAACAATGTGCTTGGGTGGCGATATTTCCGAAACCAAACCTTGAAAAAGGTTGCGGTTTCCAAAATTTTTAGTCAATTTTGTAAGGGCTATTCACGGGTGAAAACCAGAAGGTTCTGCGAGGTCTGGTTATCGAAATATGGCCACCCAAATTGATTTTACTGAAAATTGACCCAAATCTAAAAAAGTCATCGGATGCGGATGGAGATATTTCCGCAACCAAGGCTCGTAACGCGTTGCGGTTTTCAATTCTGAATAGAGAATTAACAGACCTTTCCATGGATGTGCCAAACTCAAAATTTTTTCTTTCAATTAATTTTGGGCAAAATCATGGACTAACCACTTGTCTATAAAAATCATTATTTTTTCGAAGTTCACCAATACCATCGAGATATACATCAAACGAAAGGTCTCTTCAATACCTACACACACCTGTAAGCCAAATCGTCCTGTGTGGTCTGGTTAGCGAAATATGGCCATCCAAAGTGATTTCACTGATTCCACAGATTTTTGAGCTTTCACTACCTAACAATGTGCTTGGGTGGCGATATTTCCGAAACCAAACCTTGAAAAAGGTTGCGGTTTCCAAAATTTCTAGTCAATTTTGTAAGGGCTATTCACGGGTGAAAACCAGAAGGTTCTGCGAGGTCTGGTTATCGAAATATGGCCACCCAAAGTGATTTTACTTAAAATTGACCCAAATCTAAAAAAGTCATCGGATGCGGATGGAGATATTTCCGCAACCAAGGCTCGTAACGCGTTGCGGTTTTCAATTCTGAATAGAGAATTAACAGACCTTTCCAGGGATGTGCCAAACTCAAAATTTTTTCTTTCAATTAATTTTGGGAAAAATCATGGACTAACCACTTGTCTATAAAAATCATTATTTTTTCGAAGTTCACCAATCCCATCGAGATATACATCAAACGAAAGGTCTCTTCAATACCTACACACACCTGTAAGCCAAATCGTCCTGCGTGGTCTGGTTAGCGAAATATGGCCATCCAAAGTGATTTCACTGATTCCACAGATTTTTGAGCTTTCACTACCTAACAATGTGCTTGGGTGGCGATATTTCCGAAACCAAACCTTGAAAAAGGTTGCGGTTTCCAAAATTTCTAGTCAATTTTGTAAGGGCTATTCACGGGTGAAAACCAGAAGGTTCTGCGAGGTCTGGTTATCGAAATATGGCCACCCAAATTGATTTTACTGAAAATTGACCCAAATCTAAAAAAGTCATCGGATGCGGATGGAGATATTTCCGCAACCAAGGCTCGTAACGCGTTGCGGTTTTCAATTCTGAATAGAGAATTAACAGACCTTTCCATGGATGTGCCAAACTCAAAATTTTTTCTTTCAATTAATTTTGGGCAAAATCATGGACTAACCACTTGTCTATAAAAATCATTATTTTTTCGAAGTTCACCAATACCATCGAGATATACATCAAACGAAAGGTCTCTTCAATACCTACACACACCTGTAAGCCAAATCGTCCTGTGTGGTCTGGTTAGCGAAATATGGCCATCCAAAGTGATTTCACTGATTCCACAGATTTTTGAGCTTTCACTACCTAACAATGTGCTTGGGTGGCGATATTTCCGAAACCAAACCTTGAAAAAGGTTGCGGTTTCCAAAATTTCTAGTCAATTTTGTAAGGGCTATTCACGGGTGAAAACCAGAAGGTTCTGCGAGGTCTGGTTATCGAAATATGGCCACCCAAAGTGATTTTACTGAAAATTGACCCAAATCTAAAAAAGTCATCGGATGCGGATGGAGATATTTCCGCAACCAAGGCTCGTAACGCGTTGCGGTTTTCAATTCTGAATAGAGAATTAACAGACCTTTCCAGGGATGTGCCAAACTCAAAATTTTTTCTTTCAATTAATTTTGGGAAAAATCATGGACTAACCACTTGTCTATAAAAATCATTATTTTTTCGAAGTTCACCAATCCCATCGAGATATACATCAAACGAAAGGTCTCTTCAATACCTACACACACCTGTAAGTCAAATCGTCCTGCGTGGTCTGGTTAGCGAAATATGGCCATCCAAAGTGATTTCACTGATTCCACAGATTTTTGAGCTTTCACTACCTAACAATGTGCTTGGGTGGCGATATTTCCGAAACCAAACCTTGAAAAAGGTTGCGGTTTCCAAAATTTCTAGTCAATTTTGTAAGGGCTATTCACGGGTGAAAACCAGAAGGTTCTGCGAGGTCTGGTTATCGAAATATGGCCACCCAAATTGATTTTACTGAAAATTGACCCAAATCTAAAAAAGTCATCGGATGCGGATGGAGATATTTCCGCAACCAAGGCTCGTAACGCGTTGCGATTTTCAATTCTGAATAGAGAATTAACAGACCTTTCCATGGATGTGCCAAACTCAAAATTTTTTCTTTCAATTAATTTTGGGAAAAATCATGGACTAACCACTTGTCTATAAAAATCATTATTTTTTCGAAGTTCACCAATCCCATCGAGATATACATCAAACGAAAGGTCTCTTCAATACCTACACACACCTGTAAGCCAAATCGTCCTGTGTGGTCTGGTTAGCGAAATAGGCATTGAAGAGACCTTTCGTTTGATGTATATCTCGATGGTATTGGTGAACTTCGAAAAAATAATAAGATAATAACAGACCTTTCCATGAATGTGCCAAACTCAAAATTTTTTCTTTCAATTAATTTTGGGCAAAATCATGGACTAACCACTTGTCTATAAAAATCATTATTTTTTCGAATTTCACCAATACCATCGAGATATACATCAAACGAAAGGTCTCTTCAATGCCTATTTCGCTAACCAGACCACACAGGACGATTTGGCTTACAGGTGTGTGTAGGTATTGAAGAGACCTTTCGTTTGATGTATATCTCGATGGTATTGGTGAACTTCGAAAAAATAATGATTTTTATAGACAAGTGGTTAGTCCATGATTTTTTTGAGCTTTCACTACCTAACAATGTGCTTGGGTGGCGATATTTCCGAAACCAAACCTTGAAAAAGGTTGCGGTTTCCAAAATTTCTAGTCAATTTTGTAAGAGCTATTCACGGGTGAAAACCAGAAGGTTCTGCGAGGTCTGGTTATCGAAATATGGCCACCCAAAGTGATTTTACTGAAAATTGACCCAAATCTAAAAAAGTCATCGGATGCGGATGGAGATATTTCCGCAACCAAGGCTCGTAACGCGTTGCGGTTTTCAATTCTGAATAGAGAATTAACAGACCTTTCCATGGATGTGCCAAACTCAAAATTTTTTCTTTCAATTAATTTTGGGCAAAATCATGGACTAACCACTTGTCTATAAAAATCATTATTTTTTCGAATTTCACCAATACCATCGAGATATACATCAAACGAAAGGTCTCTTCAATGCCTATTTCGCTAACCAGACCACACAGGACGATTTGGCTTACAGGTGTGTGTAGGTATTGAAGAGACCTTTCGTTTGATGTATATCTCGATGGTATTGGTGAACTTCGAAAAAATAATGATTTTTATAGACAAGTGGTTAGTCCATGATTTTGCCCAAAATTAATTGAAAGAAAAAATTTTGAGTTTGGCACATCCATGGAAAGGTCTGTTAATTCTCTATTCAGAATTGAAAACCGCAACGCGTTACGAGCCTTGGTTGCGGAAATATCTCCATCCGCATCCGATGACTTTTTTAGATTTGGGTCAATTTTCAGTAAAATCAATTTGGGTGGCCATATTTCGATAACCAGACCTCGCAGAACCTTCTGGTTTTCACCCGTGAATAGCCCTTACAAAATTGACTAAAAATTTTGGAAACCGCAACCTTTTTCAAGGTTTGGTTTCGGAAATATCGCCACCCAAGCACATTGTTAGGTAGTGAAAGCTCAAAAATCTGTGGAATCAGTGAAATCACTTTGGATGGCCATATTTCGCTAACCAGACCACACAGGACGATTTGGCTTACAGGTGTGTGTAGGTATTGAAGAGACCTTTCGTTTGATGTATATCTCGATGGTATTGGTGAAATTCGAAAAAATAATGATTTTTATAGACAAGTGGTTAGTCCATGATTTTGCCCAAAATTAATTGAAAGAAAAAATTTTGAGTTTGGCACATCCATGGAAAGGTCTGTTAATTCTCTATTCAGAATTGAAAACCGCAACGCGTTACGAGCCTTGGTTGCGGAAATATCTCCATCCGCATCCGATGACTTTTTTAGATTTGGGTCAATTTTCAGTAAAATCAATTTGGGTGGCCATATTTCGATAACCAGACCTCGCAGAACCTTCTGGTTTTCACCCGTGAATAGCCCTTACAAAATTGACTAGAAATTTTGGAAACCGCAACCTTTTTCAAGGTTTGGTTTCGGAAATATCGCCACCCAAGCACATTGTTAGGTAGTGAAAGCTCAAAAATCTGTGGAATCAGTGAAATCACTTTGGATGGCCATATTTCGCTAACCAGACCACGCAGGGACGATTTGGCTTACAGGTGTGTGTAGGTATTGAAGAGACCTTTCGTTTGATGTATATCTCGATGGGATTGGTGAACTTCGAAAAAATAATGATTTTTATAGACAAGTGGTTAGTCCATGATTTTTCCCAAAATTAATTGAAAGAAAAAATTTTGAGTTTGGCACATCCCTGGAAAGGTCTGTTAATTCTCTATTCAGAATTGAAAACCGCAACGCGTTACGAGCCTTGGTTGCGGAAATATCTCCATCCGCATCCGATGACTTTTTTAGATTTGGGTCAATTTTCAGTAAAATCAATTTGGGTGGCCATATTTCGATAACCAGACCTCGCAGAACCTTCTGGTTTTCACCCGTGAATAGCCCTTACAAAATTGACTAGAAATTTTGGAAACCGCAACCTTTTTCAAGGTTTGGTTTCGGAAATATCGCCACCCAAGCACATTGTTAGGTAGTGAAAGCTCAAAAATCTGTGGAATCAGTGAAATCACTTTGGATGGCCATATTTCGCTAACCAGACCACGCAGGACGATTTGACTTACAGGTGTGTGTAGGTATTGAAGAGACCTTTCGTTTTGATGTATATCTCGATGGTATTGGTGAACTTCGAAAAAATAATGATTTTTATAGACAAGTGGTTAGTCCATGATTTTGCCCAAAATTAATTGAAAGAAAAAATTTTGAGTTTGGCACATCCATGGAAAGGTCTGTTAATTCTCTATTCAGAATTGAAAATCGCAACGCGTTACGAGCCTTGGTTGCGGAAATATCTCCATCCGCATCCGATGACTTTTTTAGATTTTGGGTCAATTTTCAGTAAAATCACTTTGGGTGGCCATATTTCGATAACCAGACCTCGCAGAACCTTCTGGTTTTCACCCGTGAATAGCCCTTACAAAATTGACTAGAAATTTTGGAAACCGCAACTTTTTCAAGGTTTGGTTTCGGAAATATCGCCACCCAAGCACATTGTTAGGTAGTGAAAGCTCAAAAATCTGTGGAATCAGTGAAATCACTTTGGATGGCCATATTTCGCTAACCAGACCACGCAGGACGATTTGACTTACAGGTGTGTGTAGGTATTGAAGAGACCTTTCGTTTGATGTATATCTCGATGGTATTGGTGAACTTCGAAAAAATAATGATTTTTATAGACAAGTGGTTAGTCCATGATTTTGCCCAAAATTAATTGAAAGAAAAAAATTTTGAGTTTGGGCACATCCATGGAAAGGTCTGTTGATTCTCTATTCAGAATTGAAAACCGCAACGCGGTTACGAGCCTTGGTTGCGGAAATATCTCCATCCGCATCCGATGACTTTTTTAGATTTGGGTCAATTTTCAGTAAAATCAATTTGGGTGGCCATATTTCGATAACCAGACCTCGCAGAACCTTCTGGTTTTCACCCGTGAATAGCCCTTACAAAATTGACTAGAAATTTTGGAAACCGCAACCTTTTTCAAGGTTTGGTTTCGGAAATATCGCCACCCAAGCACATTGTTAGGTAGTGAAAGCTCAAAAATCTGTGGAATCAATGAAATCACTTTGGATGGCCATATTTCGCTAACCAGACCACGCAGGACGATTTGGCTTACAGGTGTGTGTAGGTATTGAAGAGACCTTTCGTTTGATGTATATCTCGATGGGATTGGTGAACTTCGAAAAAAATAATGATTTTTATAGACAAGTGGTTAGTCCATGATTTTTTCCCAAAATTAATTGAAAGAAAAAATTTTGAGTTTGGCACATCCCTGGAAAGGTCTGTTAATTCTCTATTCAGAATTGAAAACCGCAACGCGTTACGAGCCTTGGTTGCGGAAATATCTCCATCCGCATCCGATGACTTTTTTAGATTTGGGTCAATTTTCAGTAAAATCAATTTGGGTGGGCCATATTTCGATAACCCAGACCTCGCAGAACCTTCTGGTTTTCACCCGTGAATAGCCCTTACAAAATTGACTAGAAATTTTGGAAACCGCAACCTTTTTCAAGGTTTGGTTTCGGAAATATCGCCACCCAAGCACATTGTTAGGTAGTGAAAGCTCAAAAATCTGTGGAATCAGTGAAATCACTTTGGATGGCCATATTTCGCTAACCAGACCACGCAGGACGATTTGGCTTACAGGTGTGTGTAGGTATTGAAGAGACCTTTCGTTTGATGTATATCTCGATGGGATTGGTGAACTTCGAAAAAATAATGATTTTATAGACAAGTGGTTAGTCCATGATTTTTCCCAAAATTAATTGAAAGAAAAAATTTTGAGTTTGGCACATCCATGGAAAGGTCTGTTAATTCTCTATTCAGAATTGAAAATCGCAACGCGTTACGAGCCTTGGTTGCGGAAATAATCTCCATCCGCACCCGATGACTTTTTTAGATTTGGGTCAATTTTCACTAAAATCACTTTGGGTGGCCATATTTCGATAACCAGAGCCTCGCAGAACCTTCTGGTTTTCACCCGTGAATAGCTCTTACAAAATTGACTAGAAATTTTGGAAACCGCAACCTTTTTCAAGGTTTGGTTTCGGAAATATCGCCACCCAAGCACATTGTTATGTAGTGAAAGCTCAAAAATCTGTGGAATCAGTGAAATCATTTTGGATGGCCATATTTCGCTAACCAAACCACACAGGACGATTTGGCTTACAGGTGTGTGTAGGTATTGAACAGACCTTTCGTTTGATGTATATCTCGATGGGATTGGTGAACTTCGAAAAAATAATGATTTTTATAGACAAGTGGTTAGTCCATGATTTTTCCCAAAATTAATTGAAAGAAAAAAATTTGAGTTTGGCACATCCATGGAAAGGTCTGTTAATTCTCTATTCAGAATTGAAAATCGCAACGCGTTACGAGCCTTGGTTGCGGAAATATCTCCATCCGCACCCGATGACTTTTTTAGATTTGGGTCAATTTTCACTAAAATCACTTTGGGTGGCCATATTTCGATAACCAGACCTCGCAGAACCTTCTGGTTTTTCACCCGTGAATAGCTCTTACAAAATTGACTAGAAATTTTGGAAACCGCAACCTTTTTCAAGGTTTGGTTTCGGAAATATCGCCACCCAAGCACATTGTTATGTAGTGAAAGCTCAAAAATCTGTGGAATCAGTGAAATCATTTTGGATGGCCCTATTTCGCTAACCAAACCACACAGGACGATTTGGCTTACAGGTGTGTGTAGGTATTGAACAGACCTTTCGTTTGATGTATATCTCGATGGGATTGGTGAACTTCGAAAAAATAATGATTTTTATAGACAAGTGGTTAGTCCATGATTTTTCCCAAAATTAATTGAAAGAAAAAATTTTGAGTTTGGCACATCCATGGAAAGGTCTGTTATTTCTCTATTCAGAATTGAAAACCGCAACGCGTTACGAGCCTTGGTTGCGGAAATATCTCCATCCGCATCCGATGACTTTTTTAGATTTGGGTCAATTTTCAGTAAAATCAATTTGGGTGGCCATATTTCGATAACCAGACCTCGCAGAACCTTCTGGTTTTCACCCGTGAATAGCTCTTACAAAATTGACTAGAAATTTTGGAAACCGCAACCTTTTCAAGGTTTGGTTTCGGAAATATCGCCACCCAAGCACATTGTTAGGTAGTGAAAGCTCAAAAATCTGTGGAATCAGTGAAATCACTTTGGATGGCCATATTTCGCTTACCAGACCATACAGGACGATTTGGCTTACAGGTGTGTGTAGGTATTGAAGAGACCTTTCGTTTGATGTATATCTCGATGGGATTGGTGAACTTCGAAAAAATAATGATTTTTATAGACAAGTGTTAGTCATGATTTTTCCCAAAATTAATTGAAAGAAAAAATTTTGAGTTTGGCACATCCATGGAAAGGTCCTGTTAATTCTCTATTCAGAATTGAAAATCGCAACGCGTTACGAGCCTTGGTTGCGGAAATATCTCCATCCGCATCCGATGACTTTTTTAGATTTGGGTCAATTTTCAGTAAAATCACTTTGGGTGGCCATATTTCGATAACCAGACCTCGCAGAACCTTCTGGTTTTCACCCGTGAATAGCTCTTACAAAATTGACTAGAAATTTTGTAAACCGCAACCTTTTTCAAGGTTTGGTTTCGGAAATATCGCCACCCAAGCACATTGTTAGGTAGTGAAAGCTCAAAAAATCATGGACTAACCACTTGTCTATAAAAAATCATTATTTTTCGAAGTTCACCAATACCATCGAGATATACATCAAACGAAAGGTCTCTTCAATACCTATTTCGCTAACCAGACCACACAGGACGATTTGGCTTACAGGTGTGTGTAGGTATTGAAGAGACCTTTCGTTTGATGTATATCTCGATGGTATTGGTGAACTTCGAAAAAATAATGATTTTTATAGACAAGTGGTTAGTCCATGATTTTTTGAGCTTTCACTACCTAACAATGTGCTTGGGGTGGCGATATTTCCGAAACCAAACCTTGAAAAAGGTTGGCGGTTTCCAAAATTTCTAGTCAATTTTGTAAGAGCTATTCACGGGTGAAAACCAGAAGGTTCTGCGAGGTCTGGTTATCGAAATATGGCCACCCAAAGTGATTTTACTGAAAATTGACCCAAATCTAAAAAAGTCATCGGATGCGGATGGAGATATTTCCGCAACCAAGGCTCGTAACGCGTTGCGATTTTCAATTCTGAATAGAGAATTAACAGACCTTTCCATGGATGTGCCAAACTCAAAAATTTTTTCTTTCAATTAATTTTGGGCAAAATCATCTATAAAAATCATTATTTTTTCGAAGTTCACCAATACCATCGAGATATACATCAAACGAAAGGTCTCTTCAATACACACCTGTAAGTCAAATCGTCCTGCGTGGTCTGGTTAGCGAAATATGGCCATCCAAAGTGATTTCACTGATTCCACAGATTTTTGAGCTTTCACTACCTAACAATGTGCTTGGGTGGCGATATTTCCTAAACCAAACCTTGAAAAGGGTTGCGGTTTCCAAAATTTCTAGTCAATTTTGTAAGGGCTATTCACGGGTGAAAACCAGAAGGTTCTGCGAGGTCTGGTTATCGAAATATGGCCACCCAAAGTGATTTTACTGAAAATTGACCCAAATCTAAAAAAGTCATCGGATGCGGATGGAGATATTTCCGCAACCAAGGCTCGTAACGCGTTGCGGTTTTCAATTCTGAATAGAGAATTAACAGACCTTTTCAGGGATGTGCCAAACTCAAAATTTTTTCTTTCAATTAATTTTGGGAAAAATCATGGACTAACCACTTGTCTATAAAAATCATTATTTTTTCGAAGTTCACCAATCCCATCGAGATATACATCAAACGAAAGGTCTCTTCAATACCTACACACACCTGTAAGCCAAATCGTCCTGTGTGGTCTGGTTAGCGAAATATGGCCATCCAAAGTGATTTCATTGATTCCACAGATTTTTGAGCTTTCACTACCTAACAATGTGCTTGGGTGGCGATATTTCCGAAACCAAACCTTGAAAAAGGTTGCGGTTTCCAAAATTTCTAGTCAATTTTGTAAGGGCTATTCACGGGTGAAAACCAGAAGGTTCTGCGAGGTCTGGTTATCGAAATATGGCCACCCAAATTGATTTTACTGAAAATTGACCCAAATCTAAAAAAGTCATCGGATGCGGATGGAGATATTTCCGCAACCAAGGCTCGTAACGCGTTGCGGTTTTCAATTCTGAATAGAGAATTAACAGACCTTTCCAGGGATGTGCCAAACTCAAAATTTTTTCTTTCAATTAATTTTGGGAAAAATCATGGACTTGTCTATAAAAATCATTATTTTTTCGAAGTTCACCAATCCCATCGAGATATACATCAAACGAAAGGTCTCTTCAATACCTACACACACCTGTAAGCCAAATCGTCCTGCGTGGTCTGGTTAGCGAAATATGGCCATCCAAAGTGATTTCATTGATTCCACAGATTTTTGAGCTTTCACTACCTAACAATGTGCTTGGGTGGCGATATTTCCGAAACCAAACCTTGAAAAAGGTTGCGGTTTCCAAAATTTTTAGTCAATTTTGTAAGGGCTATTCACGGGTGAAAACCAGAAGGTTCTGCGAGGTCTGGTTATCGAAATATGGCCACCCAAATTGATTTTACTGAAAATTGACCCAAATCTAAAAAAGTCATCGGATGCGGATGGAGATATTTCCGCAACCAAGGCTCGTAACGCGTTGCGGTTTTCAATTCTGAATAGAGAATTAACAGACCTTTCCATGGATGTGCCAAACTCAAAATTTTTTCTTTCAATTAATTTTGGGCAAAATCATGGACTAACCACTTGTCTATAAAAATCATTATTTTTTCGAAGTTCACCAATACCATCGAGATATACATCAAACGAAAGGTCTCTTCAATACCTACACACACCTGTAAGCCAAATCGCCCTGTGTGGTCTGGTTAGCGAAATATGGCCATCCAAAGTGATTTCACTGATTCCACAGATTTTTGAGCTTTCACTACCTAACAATGTGCTTGGGTGGCGATATTTCCGAAACCAAACCTTGAAAAAGGTTGCGGTTTCCAAAATTTTTAGTCAATTTTGTAAGGGCTATTCACGGGTGAAAACCAGAAGGTTCTGCGAGGTCTGGTTATCGAAATATGGCCACCCAAATTGATTTTACTGAAAATTGACCCAAATCTAAAAAAGTCATCGGATGCGGATGGAGATATTTCCGCAACCAAGGCTCGTAACGCGTTGCGGTTTTCAATTCTGAATAGAGAATTAACAGACCTTTCCATGAATGTGCCAAACTCAAAATTTTTTCTTTCAATTAATTTTGGGCAAAATCATGGACTAAAAAAATCATTATTTTTTCGAAGTTCACCAATACCATCGAGATATACATCAAACGAAAGGTCTCTTCAATACCTACACACACCTGTAAGCCAAATCGTCCTGTGTGGTCTGGTTAGCGAAATAGGCATTGAAGAGACCTTTCGTTTGATGTATATCTCGATGGTATTGGTGAACTTCGAAAAAATAATAAGATAATAACAGACCTTTCCATGGATGTGCCAAACTCAAAATTTTTTCTTTCAATTAATTTTGGGCAAAATCATGGACTAACCACTTGTCTATAAAAATCATTATTTTTTCGAAGTTCACCAATACCATCGAGATATACATCAAACGAAAGGTCTCTTCAATACCTACACACACCTGTAAGCCAAATCGTCCTGTGTGGTCTGGTTAGCGAAATATGGCCATCCAAAGTGATTTCACTGATTCCACAGATTTTTGAGCTTTCACTACCTAACAATGTGCTTGGGTGGCGATATTTCCGAAACCAAACCTTGAAAAAGGTTGCGGTTTCCAAAATTTTTAGTCAATTTTGTAAGGGCTATTCACGGGTGAAAACCAGAAGGTTCTGCGAGGTCTGGTTATCGAAATATGGCCACCAAAATTGATTTTACTGAAAATTGACCCAAATCTAAAAAAGTCATCGGATGCGGATGGAGATATTTCCGCAACCAAGGCTCGTAACGCGTTGCGGTTTTCAATTCTAAATAGAGAATTAACAGACCTTTGCATGAATGTGCCAAACTCAAAATTTTTTCTTTCAATTAATTTTGGGCAAAATCATGGACTAACCACTTGTCTATAAAAATCATTATTTTTTCGAAGTTCACCAATACCATCGAGATATACATCAAACGAAAGGTCTCTTCAATACCTACACACACCTGTAAGCCAAATCGTCCTGTGTGGTCTGGTTAGCGAAATAGGCATTGAAGAGACCTTTCGTTTGATGTATATCTCGATGGTATTGGTGAACTTCGAAAAAATAATGATTTTTATAGACAAGTGGTTAGTCCATGATTTTGCCCAAAATTAATTGAAAGAAAAAATTTTGAGTTTGGCACATCCATGGAAAGGTCTGTTAATTCTCTATTCACCTGTAAGCCAAATCGTCCTGTGTGGTCTGGTTAGCGAAATATGGCCATCCAAAGTGATTTCACTGATTCCACAGATTTTTGAGCTTTCACTACCTAACAATGTGCTTGGGTGGCGATATTTCCGAAACCAAACCTTGAAAAAGGTTGCGGTTTCCAAAATTTCTAGTCAATTTTGTAAGGGCTATTCACGGGTGAAAACCAGAAGGTTCTGCGAGGTCTGGTTATCGAAATATGGCCACCCAAATTGATTTTACTGAAAATTGACCCAAATCTAAAAAAGTCATCGGATGCGGATGGAGATATTTCCGCAACCAAGGCTCGTAACGCGTTGCGGTTTTCAATTCTGAATAGAGAATTAACAGACCTTTCCAGGGATGTGCCAAACTCAAAATTTTTTCTTTCAATTAATTTTGGGAAAAATCATGGACTTGTCTATAAAAATCATTATTTTTTCGAAGTTCACCAATCCCATCGAGATATACATCAAACGAAAGGTCTCTTCAATACCTACACACACCTGTAAGCCAAATCGTCCTGCGTGGTCTGGTTAGCGAAATATGGCCATCCAAAGTGATTTCATTGATTCCACAGATTTTTGAGCTTTCACTACCTAACAATGTGCTTGGGTGGCGATATTTCCGAAACCAAACCTTGAAAAAGGTTGCGGTTTCCAAAATTTTTAGTCAATTTTGTAAGGGCTATTCACGGGTGAAAACCAGAAGGTTCTGCGAGGTCTGGTTATCGAAATATGGCCACCCAAATTGATTTTACTGAAAATTGACCCAAATCTAAAAAAGTCATCGGATGCGGATGGAGATATTTCCGCAACCAAGGCTCGTAACGCGTTGCGGTTTTCAATTCTGAATAGAGAATTAACAGACCTTTCCATGGATGTGCCAAACTCAAAATTTTTTCTTTCAATTAATTTTGGGCAAAATCATGGACTAACCACTTGTCTATAAAAATCATTATTTTTTCGAAGTTCACCAATACCATCGAGATATACATCAAACGAAAGGTCTCTTCAATACCTACACACACCTGTAAGCCAAATCGCCCTGTGTGGTCTGGTTAGCGAAATATGGCCATCCAAAGTGATTTCACTGATTCCACAGATTTTTGAGCTTTCACTACCTAACAATGTGCTTGGGTGGCGATATTTCCGAAACCAAACCTTGAAAAAGGTTGCGGTTTCCAAAATTTTTAGTCAATTTTGTAAGGGCTATTCACGGGTGAAAACCAGAAGGTTCTGCGAGGTCTGGTTATCGAAATATGGCCACCCAAATTGATTTTACTGAAAATTGACCCAAATCTAAAAAAGTCATCGGATGCGGATGGAGATATTTCCGCAACCAAGGCTCGTAACGCGTTGCGGTTTTCAATTCTGAATAGAGAATTAACAGACCTTTCCATGAATGTGCCAAACTCAAAATTTTTTCTTTCAATTAATTTTGGGCAAAATCATGGACTAAAAAAATCATTATTTTTTCGAAGTTCACCAATACCATCGAGATATACATCAAACGAAAGGTCTCTTCAATACCTACACACACCTGTAAGCCAAATCGTCCTGTGTGGTCTGGTTAGCGAAATAGGCATTGAAGAGACCTTTCGTTTGATGTATATCTCGATGGTATTGGTGAACTTCGAAAAAATAATAAGATAATAACAGACCTTTCCATGGATGTGCCAAACTCAAAATTTTTTCTTTCAATTAATTTTGGGCAAAATCATGGACTAACCACTTGTCTATAAAAATCATTATTTTTTCGAAGTTCACCAATCCCATCGAGATATACATCAAACGAAAGGTCTCTTCAATACCTACACACACCTGTAAGCCAAATCGTCCTGTGTGGTCTGGTTAGCGAAATATGGCCATCCAAAGTGATTTCACTGATTCCACAGATTTTTGAGCTTTCACTACCTAACAATGTGCTTGGGTGGCGATATTTCCGAAACCAAACCTTGAAAAAGGTTGCGGTTTCCAAAATTTTTAGTCAATTTTGTAAGGGCTATTCACGGGTGAAAACCAGAAGGTTCTGCGAGGTCTGGTTATCGAAATATGGCCACCAAAATTGATTTTACTGAAAATTGACCCAAATCTAAAAAAGTCATCGGATGCGGATGGAGATATTTCCGCAACCAAGGCTCGTAACGCGTTGCGGTTTTCAATTCTAAATAGAGAATTAACAGACCTTTCCATGAATGTGCCAAACTCAAAATTTTTTCTTTCAATTAATTTTGGGCAAAATCATGGACTAACCACTTGTCTATAAAAATCATTATTTTTTCGAAGTTCACCAATACCATCGAGATATACATCAAACGAAAGGTCTCTTCAATACCTACACACACCTGTAAGCCAAATCGTCCTGTGTGGTCTGGTTAGCGAAATAGGCATTGAAGAGACCTTTCGTTTGATGTATATCTCGATGGTATTGGTGAACTTCGAAAAAATAATGATTTTTATAGACAAGTGGTTAGTCCATGATTTTTTGAGCTTTCACTACCTAACAATGTGCTTGGGTGGCGATATTTCCGAAACCAAACCTTGAAAAAGGTTGCGGTTTCCAAAATTTCTAGTCAATTTTGTAAGAGCTATTCACGGGTGAAAACCAGAAGGTTCTGCGAGGTCTGGTTATCGAAATATGGCCACCCAAAGTGATTTTACTGAAAATTGACCCAAATCTAAAAAAGTCATCGGATGCGGATGGAGATATTTCCGCAACCAAGGCTCGTAACGCGTTGCGATTTTCAATTCTGAATAGAGAATTAACAGACCTTTCCATGGATGTGCCAAACTCAAAATTTTTTCTTTCAATTAATTTTGGGCAAAATCATCTATAAAAATCATTATTTTTTCGAAGTTCACCAATACCATCGAGATATACATCAAACGAAAGGTCTCTTCAATACCTACACACACCTGTAAGTCAAATCGTCCTGCGTGGTCTGGTTAGCGAAATATGGCCATCCAAAGTGATTTCACTGATTCCACAGATTTTTGAGCTTTCACTACCTAACAATGTGCTTGGGTGGCGATATTTCCTAAACCAAACCTTGAAAAGGGTTGCGGTTTCCAAAATTTCTAGTCAATTTTGTAAGGGCTATTCACGGGTGAAAACCAGAAGGTTCTGCGAGGTCTGGTTATCGAAATATGGCCACCCAAAGTGATTTTACTGAAAATTGACCCAAATCTAAAAAAGTCATCGGATGCGGATGGAGATATTTCCGCAACCAAGGCTCGTAACGCGTTGCGGTTTTCAATTCTGAATAGAGAATTAACAGACCTTTCCAGGGATGTGCCAAACTCAAAATTTTTTCTTTCAATTAATTTTGGGAAAAATCATGGACTAACCACTTGTCTATAAAAATCATTATTTTTTCGAAGTTCACCAATCCCATCGAGATATACATCAAACGAAAGGTCTCTTCAATACCTACACACACCTGTAAGCCAAATCGTCCTGTGTGGTCTGGTTAGCGAAATATGGCCATCCAAAGTGATTTCATTGATTCCACAGATTTTTGAGCTTTCACTACCTAACAATGTGCTTGGGTGGCGATATTTCCGAAACCAAACCTTGAAAAAGGTTGCGGTTTCCAAAATTTCTAGTCAATTTTGTAAGGGCTATTCACGGGTGAAAACCAGAAGGTTCTGCGAGGTCTGGTTATCGAAATATGGCCACCCAAATTGATTTTACTGAAAATTGACCCAAATCTAAAAAAGTCATCGGATGCGGATGGAGATATTTCCGCAACCAAGGCTCGTAACGCGTTGCGGTTTTCAATTCTGAATAGAGAATTAACAGACCTTTCCATGGATGTGCCAAACTCAAAATTTTGTCTTTCAATTAATTTTGGGCAAAATCATGGACTAACCACTTGTCTATAAAAATCATTATTTTTTCGAAGTTCACCAATACCATCGAGATATACATCAAACGAAAGGTCTCTTCAATACCTACACACACCTGTAAGTCAAATCGTCCTGCGTGGTCTGGTTAGCGAAATATGGCCATCCAAAGTGATTTCACTGATTCCACAGATTTTTGAGCTTTCACTACCTAACAATGTGCTTGGGTGGCGATATTTCCGAAACCAAACCTTGAAAAAGGTTGCGGTTTCCAAAATTTCTAGTCAATTTTGTAAGGGCTATTCACGGGTGAAAACCAGAAGGTTCTGCGAGGTCTGGTTATCGAAATATGGCCACCCAAAGTGATTTTACTGAAAATTGACCCAAATCTAAAAAAGTCATCGGATGCGGATGGAGATATTTCCGCAACCAAGGCTCGTAACGCGTTGCGGTTTTCAATTCTGAATAGAGAATTAACAGACCTTTCCAGGGATGTGCCAAACTCAAAATTTTTTCTTTCAATTAATTTTGGGAAAAATCATGGACTAACCACTTGTCTATAAAAATCATTATTTTTTCGAAGTTCACCAATCCCATCGAGATATACATCAAACGAAAGGTCTCTTCAATACCTACACACACCTGTAAGCCAAATCGTCCTGTGTGGTCTGGTTAGCGAAATATGGCCATCCAAAGTGATTTCACTGATTCCACAGATTTTTGAGCTTTCACTACCTAACAATGTGCTTGGGTGGCGATATTTCCGAAACCAAACCTTGAAAAAGGTAGCGGTTTCCAAAATTTCTAGTCAATTTTGTAAGAGCTATTCACGGGTGAAAACCAGAAGGTTCTGCGAGGTCTGGTTATCGAAATATGGCCACCCAAATTGATTTTACTGAAAATTGACCCAAATCTAAAAAAGTCATCGGATGCGGATGGAGATATTTCCGCAACCAAGGCTCGTAACGCGTTGCGGTTTTCAATTCTGAATAGAGAATTAACAGACCTTTCCAGGGATGTGCCAAACTCAAAATTTTTTCTTTCAATTAATTTTGGGAAAAATCATGGACTAACCACTTGTCTATAAAAATCATTATTTTTTCGAAGTTCACCAATCCCATCGAGATATACATCAAACGAAAGGTCTCTTCAATACCTACACACACCTGTAAGCCAAATCGTCCTGCGTGGTCTGGTTAGCGAAATATGGCCATCCAAAGTGATTTCACTGATTCCACAGATTTTTGAGCTTTCACTACCTAACAATGTGCTTGGGTGGCGATATTTCCGAAACCAAACCTTGAAAAAGGTTGCGGTTTCCAAAATTTCTAGTCAATTTTGTAAGGGCTATTCACGGGTGAAAACCAGAAGGTTCTGCGAGGTCTGGTTATCGAAATATGGCCACCCAAATTGATTTTACTGAAAATTGACCCAAATCTAAAAAAGTCATCGGATGCGGATGGAGATATTTCCGCAACCAAGGCTCGTAACGCGTTGCGGTTTTCAATTCTGAATAGAGAATTAACAGACCTTTCCATGGATGTGCCAAACTCAAAATTTTGTCTTTCAATTAATTTTGGGCAAAATCATGGACTAACCACTTGTCTATAAAAATCATTATTTTTTCGAAGTTCACCAATACCATCGAGATATACATCAAACGAAAGGTCTCTTCAATACCTACACACACCTGTAAGTCAAATCGTCCTGCGTGGTCTGGTTAGCGAAATATGGCCATCCAAAGTGATTTCACTGATTCCACAGATTTTTGAGCTTTCACTACCTAACAATGTGCTTGGGTGGCGATATTTCCGAAACCAAACCTTGAAAAAGGTTGCGGTTTCCAAAATTTCTAGTCAATTTTGTAAGGGCTATTCACGGGTGAAAACCAGAAGGTTCTGCGAGGTCTGGTTATCGAAATATGGCCACCCAAAGTGATTTTACTGAAAATTGACCCAAATCTAAAAAAGTCATCGGATGCGGATGGAGATATTTCCGCAACCAAGGCTCGTAACGCGTTGCGGTTTTCAATTCTGAATAGAGAATTAACAGACCTTTCCAGGGATGTGCCAAACTCAAAATTTTTTCTTTCAATTAATTTTGGGAAAAATCATGGACTAACCACTTGTCTATAAAAATCATTATTTTTTCGAAGTTCACCAATCCCATCGAGATATACATCAAACGAAAGGTCTCTTCAATACCTACACACACCTGTAAGCCAAATCGTCCTGTGTGGTCTGGTTAGCGAAATATGGCCATCCAAAGTGATTTCACTGATTCCACAGATTTTTGAGCTTTCACTACCTAACAATGTGCTTGGGTGGCGATATTTCCGAAACCAAACCTTGAAAAAGGTTGCGGTTTCCAAAATTTCTAGTCAATTTTGTAAGGGTTATTCACGGGTGAAAACCAGAAGGTTCTGCGAGGTCTGGTTATCGAAATATGGCCACCCAAATTGATTTTACTGAAAATTGACCCAAATCTAAAAAAGTCATCGGATGCGGATGGAGATATTTCCGCAACCAAGGCTCGTAACGCGTTGCGGTTTTCAATTCTGAATAGAGAATTAACAGACCTTTCCAGGGATGTGCCAAACTCAAAATTTTTTCTTTCAATTAATTTTGGGAAAAATCATGGACTAACCACTTGTCTATAAAAATCATTATTTTTTCGAAGTTCACCAATCCCATCGAGATATACATCAAACGAAAGGTCTCTTCAATACCTACACACACCTGTAAGCCAAATCGTCCTGCGTGGTCTGGTTAGCGAAATATGGCCATCCAAAGTGATTTCACTGATTCCACAGATTTTTGAGCTTTCACTACCTAACAATGTGCTTGGGTGGCGATATTTCCGAAACCAAACCTTGAAAAAGGTTGCGGTTTCCAAAATTTTTAGTCAATTTTGTAAGGGCTATTCACGGGTGAAAACCAGAAGGTTCTGCGAGGTCTGGTTATCGAAATATGGCCACCCAAATTGATTTTACTGAAAATTGACCCAAATCTAAAAAAGTCATCGGATGCGGATGGAGATATTTCCGCAACCAAGGCTCGTAACGCGTTGCGGTTTTCAATTCTGAATAGAGAATTAACAGACCTTTCCATGGATGTGCCAAACTCAAAATTTTTTCTTTCAATTAATTTTGGGCAAAATCATGGACTAACCACTTGTCTATAAAAATCATTATTTTTTCGAAGTTCACCAATACCATCGAGATATACATCAAACGAAAGGTCTCTTCAATACCTACACACACCTGTAAGTCAAATCGTCCTGCGTGGTCTGGTTAGCGAAATATGGCCATCCAAAGTGATTTCACTGATTCCACAGATTTTTGAGCTTTCACTACCTAACAATGTGCTTGGGTGGCGATATTTCCGAAACCAAACCTTGAAAAAGGTTGCGGTTTCCAAAATTTCTAGTCAATTTTGTAAGGGCTATTCACGGGTGAAATCCAGAAGGTTCTTCGAGGTCTGGTTATCGAAATATGGCCACCCAAATTGATTTTACTGAAAATTGACCCAAATCTAAAAAAGTCATCGGATGCGGATGGAGATATTTCCGCAACCAAGGCTCGTAACGCGTTGCGATTTTCAATTCTGAATAGAGAATTAACAGACCTTTCCATGGATGTGCCAAACTCAAAATTTTTGGGAAAAATCATGGACTAACCAGTTGTCTATAAAAATCATTATTTTTTCGAAGTTCACCAATCCCATCGAGATATACATCAAACGAAAGGTCTCTTCAATACCTACACACACCTGTAAGTCAAATCGTCCTTAGTGGTCTGGTTGAAAAAGGTTGCGGTTTCCAAAATTTCAAGTCAATTTTGTAAGAGCTATTCACGGGTGAAAACCAGAAGGTTCTGCGAGGTCTGGTTATCGAAATATGGCCACCCAAAGTGATTTTACTGAAAATTGACCCAAATCTAAAAAAGTCATCGGATGCGGATGGAGATATTTCCGCAACCAAGGCTCGTAACGCGTTGCGGTTTTCAATTCTGAATAGAGAATTAACAGACCTTTCCAGGGATGTGCCAAACTCAAAATTTTTTCTTTCAATTAATTTTGGGAAAAATCATGGACTAACCACTTGTCTATAAAAATCATTATTTTTTCGAAGTTCACCAATCCCATCGAGATATACATCAAACGAAAGGTCTCTTCAATACCTGTAAGTCAAATCGTCCTGCGTGGTCTGGTTAGCGAAATATGGCCATCCAAAGTGATTTCACTGATTCCACAGATTTTTGAGCTTTCACTACCTAACAATGTGCTTGGGTGGCGATATTTCCGAAACCAAACCTTGAAAAAGGTTGCGGTTTCCAAAATTTCTAGTCAATTTTGTAAGGGCTATTCACGGGTGAAAACCAGAAGGTTCTGCGAGGTCTGGTTATCGAAACATGGCCACCCAAATTGATTTTACTGAAAATTGACCCAAATCTAAAAAAGTCATCGGATGCGGATGGAGATATTTCCGCAACCAAGGCTCGTAACGCGTTGCGGTTTTCAATTCTGAATAGAGAATTAACAGACCTTTCCAGGGATGTGCCAAACTCAAAATTTTTTCTTTCAATTAATTTTGGGAAAAATCATGGACTAACCACTTGTCTATAAAAATCATTATTTTTTCGAAGTTCACCAATCCCATCGAGATATACATCAAACGAAAGGTCTCTTCAATACCTACACACACCTGTAAGCCAAATCGTCCTGCGTGGTCTGGTTAGCGAAATATGGCCATCCAAAGTGATTTCACTGATTCCACAGATTTTTGAGCTTTCACTACCTAACAATGTGCTTGGGTGGCGATATTTCCGAAACCAAACCTTGAAAAAGGTTGCGGTTTCCAAAATTTATAGTCAATTTTGTAAGAGCTATTCACGGGTGAAAACCAGAAGGTTCTGCGAGGTCTGGTTATCGAAATATGGCCACCCAAAGTGATTTTACTGAAAATTGACCCAAATCTAAAAAAGTCATCGGATGCGGATGGAGATATTTCCGCAACCAAGGCTCGTAACGCGTTGCGGTTTTCAATTCTGAATAGAGAATTAACAGACCTTTCCAGGGATGTGCCAAACTCAAAATTTTTTCTTTCAATTAATTTTGGGAAAAATCATGGACTAACCACTTGTCTATAAAAATCATTATTTTTTCGAAGTTCACCAATCCCATCGAGATATACATCAAACAAAAGGTCTCTTCAATACCTGTAAGTCAAATCGTCCTGCGTGGTCTGGTTAGCGAAATATGGCCATCCAAAGTGATTTCACTGATTCCACAGATTTTTGAGCTTTCACTACCTAACAATGTGCTTGGGTGGCGATATTTCCGAAACCAAACCTTGAAAAAGGTTGCGGTTTCCAAAATTTATAGTCAATTTTGTAAGAGCTATTCACGGGTGAAAACCAGAAGGTTCTGCGAGGTCTGGTTATCGAAATATGGCCACCCAAAGTGATTTTACTGAAAATCGAGATATACATCAAACGAAAGGTCTGTTCAATACCTACACACACCTGTAAGCCAAATCGTCCTGCGTGGTCTGGTTAGCGAAATATGGCCATCCAAAGTGATTTCACTGATTCCACAGATTTTTGAGCTTTCACTACCTAACAATGTGCTTGGGTGGCGATATTTCCGAAACCAAACCTTGAAAAAGGTTGCGGTTTCCAAAATTTATAGTCAATTTTGTAAGAGCTATTCACGGGTGAAAACCAGAAGGTTCTGCGAGGTCTGGTTATCGAAATATGGCCACCCAAAGTGATTTTACTGAAAATTGACCCAAATCTAAAAAAGTCATCGGATGCGGATGGAGATATTTCCGCAACCAAGGCTCGTAACGCGTTGCGGTTTTCAATTCTGAATAGAGAATTAACAGACCTTTCCAGGGATGTGCCAAACTCAAAATTTTTTCTTTCAATTAATTTTGGGAAAAATCATGGACTAACCACTTGTCTATAAAAATCATTATTTTTTCGAAGTTCACCAATCCCATCGAGATATACATCAAACAAAAGGTCTCTTCAATACCTGTAAGTCAAATCGTCCTGCGTGGTCTGGTTAGCGAAATATGGCCATCCAAAGTGATTTCACTGATTCCACAGATTTTTGAGCTTTCACTACCTAACAATGTGCTTGGGTGGCGATATTTCCGAAACCAAACCTTGAAAAAGGTTGCGGTTTCCAAAATTTATAGTCAATTTTGTAAGAGCTATTCACGGGTGAAAACCAGAAGGTTCTGCGAGGTCTGGTTATCGAAATATGGCCACCCAAAGTGATTTTACTGAAAATCGAGATATACATCAAACGAAAGGTCTGTTCAATACCTACACACACCTGTAAGCCAAATCGTCCTGCGTGGTCTGGTTAGCGAAATATGGCCATCCAAAGTGATTTCACTGATTCCACAGATTTTTGAGCTTTCACTACCTAACAATGTGCTTGGGTGGCGATTTTTCCAAAACCAAACCTTGAAAAAGGTTGCGGTTTCCAAAATTTCTAGTCAATTTTGTAAGAGCTATTCACGGGTGAAAACCACCTTTGCAAATCTGGAAAACAAATTTTTATTACATTTTCGGAGATGTTGCAATTTTGCTTTTGCACTCAAAAAACTGATATGTTTTCTGCGTTTGAAAAATGTTGGTACGCATCATTATAAATTACTTCAATTACTAAGACCCTACTTACAACATTTCAACAAAATCTGTTGTAAAGTTAGGATAAATATGTAGATAACCCAAACGTCATTTTGAATATGACAGGTATGAACAGTATAAATCATAATCATACGCTCGGTATGGTAAGTAAGGCATGCACATTATTTGTCTTCGCAAACCTATGAATTCAGTCAAAATGATCAAGTTTTTAAGTGAGCAAACCTAAGAAATGTTCAAAAATGCGGGACAATTGACACAACTTGACGAAATTGTTAAAAAAAAAAGCCTTTAGTCGAAGTACTCACAAAAAGTCAGAGAACATATATTACACAAACTCAAACAATCACTCCATATAGTAAACAGTGAAATGTAACTTTCAATGCTCGTCCTTAACACACGTCATTTTCATTTGACCTATGAGTTCAGGCCTTGCAAAGGAAGAACTTTTTTGATTTGATTAAAATCACTGACACATTTCATGTTATCTCACCAATTAGTTATGAAATTTAAATCGCATTTAAAGATTTATGGGAACTTCTTGAAACGTCTATGATAAAGTGTCAGAAGTTTCATTTCAATGTTGACATGTTGACCAAGTTTAACTTTAACTGTCAACACACACACAATGTTCTGAATATTCAAACATGGGACTAATCTTGAATCTGAATGTAAACAAGAAATTAAATTGTTTGTAAAAAAAACTAGGAAGTTATAAAATATTCAACGTTTGACGTTTGTCCAAGTCAGTGTGACACTTCCAGGTAAAAGTATTTGAGAATTCTAATTAGTTGTCAACATGCTCTGTAAGTCACTAGTAATCGGTTGCGTGCTTATGACCATTCATCAAATCCTATCATATCGGTTTGATTTTGTCGTAAATATAACAAGGACTTTGAGTGAAACAAATAGTTTTCATACATTCACAGTATTTCGCAATGAATTCGTCTTTTTGAAGAACATTGACGGATTTTCTTTGGAGCATTTATTGCAAGTTTATTTTGATGTTCCTCTGATCTGCTGCAACGATGACGTTTCCAATACAATACGCTTGCGAAGCACTTTAAATATAAACAGTTTGGGATTTGTGGTTATGAACGAAATCACAGACGAAATTCGAAATGTCTCTGAGATGGCTTTGACGAAATTGCATGACATGAAGATTATTTTCGTTGTGACAGATCCACAAGCATCATCTGACGCCGCATGGCAGTTGGAAAGCTTCTTCCATTGGTGTTGGGAGGTTAATCTATTGAATGTCATTGTAACGTTTGCCAGTGCCGATGGCAGTAGGAATGAAGTTCATACTTATAGTCCATTTCCTGTGGCCATAGATTTGTTTAATTTAACAGAGGCCAGAGTGGATGAATACTTTTGGAACAAGGCTACCAATATCAAGGGGTATAAGTTTGCTTCTCCGATTTTTATTGATGAGCCGCTCGTGATGAAGGTAAATAAATTAAATGAACGCAATTTTTAACGCGAATGTAATGTAACTGTAATTAGTAACTGAAAAATATAAAATTATTTGAGTTGTAATGTGGCCTACTCAAGATTGTATCTTTAATAACTTTACAGATTTTGAGGAAAGTTTTCAAATTCTCACTCGGTTAGACAAATTGATCGAATAGTTAGTAAAATATTGGTGTAATTTGATACGACAATAAGTTGAGTTTGCTTTTGTATCTACACCAGGATTGCAAAAGATTAAGTCACTTTTTAGTTTAAGCTTGGCTTTAATTCACAAGCTAGTGGGTAAGTTTTGAATTTAAAAAAATGTCATTTAGCAGATAGTTACTGACTTATGAATTAAAAAAAATTAAGTCATGAGCAAGTAAGTGACTTATGAATTAAGAAAAATAATTCGCAACCTACTATGTGACTTATGACTTAAAAATAATTAATTCGTAAGCTAATGGATGAATTCTGATCAAAAAAATTTTGATTGGAAAATTTATAAGCTAGGTTGATAATTTTATCACACAAAATTCTCCAAAAGCTTTCTTTAATAAAATTGTTATTAATATTAAATAATTATGTAGTCAAAACAAGCTTAAAAATTTCCAATCTACCAACTAGCTTAAGAATTGAATTTTTTTTTAAATCATAATCACTAACTAACTAATGAATAAATTTTTTTTAATTCACAATTCATCTACAGACTTAAGACTTATTTTGTTTTTAATTCAATAATTTGCAACCCTGAGCTGATCTTAAATCGGATTGTTTGTATCAGTTTTAATTTTTGAGATATCGTTAAAACGAGTTTTTTTAAGTAAAGTCTATTTTGTATTAAGAAAACCATTAGAAAGACAACCCCAACCACTACTTATCATAAAATCTCCTTTTATAAGATTTGCCTGCTTCACTTAGCTCATGAGGGCTGTTTTTAATCCTCCAACAATAGTCCGCCATCACGTGAGCATCCCAGTGACCCTGGTAACGTTTCTGCATAGTTTGAATGTTCTTCTCAGTGAAGAACCTAGATTTTCAGGGAAACGGTCCAAATGACTGTGGAGGAAGTGTACCTTGATGCTCATAAACAACCAAGCTGCTGGAAGTGTGACAACATCAGTTCAATGTGCTCAGCATATCTTTCATCATTTTTGTTTCCCAGAATATTTTGTGCAGTCCAAACGAATTTATTCCAGGCATTTTTTTCATTATCATGTAAGTATGAAAGTTTCCATCTTTTATCAACCTTCTTATTTGTGGACCATCAAAAATTCTGGATTTAAGCAGAGCTAAGTCTGAGCACTTGGTTAGAAAAGATTGACCTTCCAGACAAGCTCTGGTTCCGGGATACCTGAGAGTGATAAATGAACCCCTTGTGGTCAGGGATCACATAATATGGCCAACTTTAGATATCAAACTAATATTTCGAATATTTTTTTTTAAACTTGACATAAAATCTACAAGATGTGAGAAAAAATAAAATCCACGAACTTGCTCCTATGTAATAGACTAGGAATTTTAAAAACGAATGTTATTAGAAAAAACTGTTCATAGAATAAAATTATCATCATTTTTTAAATTCTTTTAGTAGTAAGAGACAAAAACAGAATGCTATGCAAATATGAATTTATGCAAGAACCAAAATTATAAGTCGTTGTAGTGATTCCTTAAAAAAATAAGCTTTTATGTACAAAATTTTTAAAACATTTTTAAGAAAAAATTTTGGTACGCCAACCTTAAGTTTTTATTATTGTACGAATAAAAGTCTAATTTCCAAACAAAATATTAAGCCGTTCTTGAGATATCGAATTTTTCAAAAAAAAAATGACTTTTTTTTTCTAAAAATTGAAAAAATATTTTTTCTTAAGTTTTTAAATGCAATGGCGCAAAATTTTAAACAGTTCTCGTTTAAGGAATAAAACCGGCTCTACTTAACGCAGTCGTTTAGCTTGGAGACTTGGTCTAACTTTTGCATAATTTTAAACACGTTAGACAACTCTTCTAACTGATGTGGGTTTTACAACAGAACCTAAGCGAATTTGCGTTGAACAACCCTTAATTTGACAGATACATAACTCACACAACTACAAAAAGACAAGAAAAAAGTAAAAAGAACAGAACTTTAAACCAAATAATTTTTCGCCGAAAAAAGTACATTTTATGTACTACCTATTTCAGTACAGATTTTGATTGTTTATAAGTTATTTACATTATTTTAGATGGAAATAAAATATATGTAAATCGTATATTCACAGCATAAAAACTCAATTTGTTGTTGCAAGGTGCAGATTTATTTAGCTATACTCGTCTCGGCCGGCGCGGCGGCGGCGGCGCGCGTGCATACATAAGATATGTATGTACCTATTTACATTTGTATTTACAGATTTGTTCATCGTAGAGCACTTTCGTACGATTATTTCAAATTTATAATATTCAGTTATTCAGTCTATTTACAAAAAACATCTTTAAAAAATTGAATAAAACATCAGTAAACATTTTTCTTCCATTTGCTTTGGTATGAAATGACCATTGTCAATATGGATAAAGTATACTTTTAAAAGATAAACTAGCTATTTGCTGCTGTTAAAGTAAGACGAGCTCTTTAACGTTAAAGTATAGTTTATGTCCTTTAAAATTAACAAAAAGTCGGTTCTCGTTTTATACTCAATATTTAGAGTCGACTCCCATTCTAAAATTGATTTAGAGTAGGTTTTAAATGTTTAAAATTTTGCGCCAATGTTTTTTAAACTTTTTAGGAGCTTCTTTATAAAAAATTTCATTGAAATCCGTTATGTCGATAATGAGAAATTCAAAATTCGAAAAAATCGTTCTATGGTAGGTACAGTCAGTAATATCTAGATTTAAATTTTTTTTTTATTAAATTATAAATCGTAAGGATTAATCAAAAGAAAACAAATTTTAGCAAAATTCTCGGAACCGTTTTCGAGAAAAATACGATTTTCGAAAACCATTTTTTTAAATTTGTATGGAAGGTACCGTTAGTTTTAGATAAAACAAAATTTTTTTTCTTAAATCTTGTAGACTATGTTAAGAAACTTTTATTTGTCAAGTTTAAAAAAAATCGAGCATGGGGTTTTCGAAATATTGAGTTTCCAAAAAAAAATTTTGAATTTTTTTTTTTAATCCAAAAATTTAAAAATTGAAAATTTGAATATGCAATAATATTCAAACTTTGGAGGAGCTTTGGTATAAAAAAAAATTATTTAAATCGGCTGTACCGTTTTCGAGAAAATCAAAAACAAAAAAAATGGAGCCAGAGGGGCTACCAAAAATAACAATTTTTTGGAAAATTTTTTTCAACCATTAGCTAGTTTTAACCAAATGAAATTTTTTTTAAAAAATTCTGTGGGACAGTTTTTGAGAAAAAAAATATTTATAAAATTTCGAAAAAAAATCGTATGGCAGGTACCGTTATTTTTGGTCTTAAAAAAAAACAGAAAAAAACGTCCGGGGGGAAAAAATTAAAACCCATATCTACCAAGTTTGAAGAAAATCGGCCAAGCCGTTTAGGCTGTAGTCGAACCGACAGACAGACAGACAGAATTGCGAGACCCACTTTTTTGGTTTCGCTATCATCGTAATGTCAACTTTGATGAAAATCTCGAGTTCAATTTTTTATACGAATGCATACTTGCCTTATAGTACCTATAAGTCACAAGTAAAAATTGTATTTACCTAAAAATAACGGTGCTCACCATATACAAGTGTAAAAAAATGGTTTTCGAAAATTGTATTTTTCTCAAAAACGGCGCATAGAATTTTGATAAATTTTTTTCTTTCGATTAATTTAAGCGATCTATAAAATTTAATAAAAAAAATTAAAACTAAGATAATACGGACTTTACCTACTATAGAAACATTTTTAAAATTTTGAATTTCTCACTATCGGCATTACGGATTATAATGAAATTTTATATAGAGAAGTTTCTAAAAAGTTTGAAAAACATTGCGTATCAAATCTTAAAATAAATACCTTTTGAATTTAAAAAAAAATAGATTTTTTTGAAAATTTGATATTTCAAAAACGGGTCAATATTTTTTGGAAATTTAATTTTTATTTGTAAAATAATAAAGAGTTTAAGTTGCCCTACCGACATTTTTTCTTGAATTTTTTTTTAATGTTTTATATAAAAGGTTTTTTTTAAGAAACCACTACAACGACTTATAATTTTTCTTCTTGCATAAACTAATATTTGCTTGAATCATATGGCATCCCGTTTCTAGCTCCAAATACTAAACGAATTGTTTTAGTCATTTATAAAATGAATTTTATGCTTATGAACAGTTTTTCTGGAGTAACATTAATTTTTGAATTTTTTAGTTTTTTTTTACATAAGAGCAAGTTCGTGCGATTCAGTCGTGCATTTTATTTTATTTAGATATACAGATTGGTTTTTTGATGTTCTAAATAGTGAATGGGAAGTAATAATCTGGTGGTAGAATGCGTTCCACATTCGTGTGGTTTAATTAAATTGGAATTTCGAATTGTATGCTTTGAAAAATGTTCTTTAAATATCATGAAATTAAATGAAATTGTACCCCAAAACAAATAAGGATTTAATGACAAAGACTTCAGAAATAAAATAAAATGCACAACTGCATTAATGAAAACTGTTCCTAAGGATCCAAAAAAAAAATAGATTTTTTTTTTCAAAAATTCAAAAAATATTTTTTTAAGTTTTAAAATGCAATGTTTTTTAAACTTTTTAGAAGCTTCTCTATAATAATTTCATTAAAATCCTTTATGCCGATAATGAGAAATTCTAAATTCAAAAAATGGCTCTATGGTATGTATAGTCAGTAATATATTAATTTCAATTTTTTTATTAAATTATAGATCGTACAAATTAAACGAAAGAAAAAAAATTTTGATGAAAAATTTTCGGAACAGTTTTCGAGAAAAATACGATTTTGAAAAACATTTCATAACATACGAGTATGTATGGTGGGTACCGTTATTTTTAGGTAAAACAAAATTTTTTTCTCAAATCTCGTAGATTATATTAAGAAACTTTTATTGTTTGAAAAAAATCGAGCATGGGGTTTTCGAAATAATGAGTTTCCAAAAAAAAAATTTTAATTTTTTTAAAAATCCAAAAAATAAAAAATTTAAAAATTTGAATATATAATAATATTTCGAGAAAATTAAAAACAAGGGGGCTACCAAAAATAACAATTTTTTGATTTTTTTTCAACCATTACCTAGCTTTAAGGTACTAGTACGGTCTAGAAATCGCAAAAAACGTATGATTTTTGGGATTTTTTTTCTCGGAAACTTTATAAGATAATAACATAATTTTTTTTTAAATAATGAATACATGTGTCAAGAGTACAAAAAAAATTGTGTGTCGAATTTTGGCCGAATTATAGAAGGCGTCAACGTCGACTCATCAAAAAACACATTTTTCCATGGCGGACAGTTAATCTCCGGATCTACTGAACCGATTTTCAAAAAATTTGTTGCAACTAGATTGTTTTTATGTTTTCTAAGACAATTTACCACAATTTGACCAAAAAGTTATGAATAAAAAAAATGGCGACCCAAAAATTGCAAACAAAAATTTTTTTTTTCAAAGCTCGAGATTTTTTTTTGTTTTGACTTTTTAAACTAATTGTGGTAAATTGTCTCGGAAGAAACCTTCCTTTAAATAACCCACTTTGGTTTTTTTGTTTCAGTCCAGCCAATCCTGAGATTAACTGTCCGCCATGGGACAATGTATTTTTTGATGAGTCGACGTTGGGCCTTCTATAATTCGGCCAAAATTCTCAATTTTAAAAAAAATAATTTTTTTTGTACTCTTGACGCATGTATTCATTATTTAAAAAAAAATTATGTTATTACCTAATAAGGTTTCTGAGAAAAAAATTCCCAAAAATCGTGCGTTTTTTGGCGTTCTAGATCGTACTAGTACCTTAACAAAATGAGATTTTATGATTTTTTTTTAATTCTGTGGGACACTGAAGAAAAAAAAATATTTATAAAATTTCGAAAAAAATCGTATTCAGCAACAACAGCAATTGATATAGATTTCCAGCTTGTGGTGATTTTTCAATTTGCAGTGAATATGAAAAAACATAAAAAATGCCACACTCGAGATGTAACCAAGCCCCGGAGAAAGCCTACAATATTGAATTATTCGATACTTTTAATTTGGAAATACGTAGAGAGTAGATCAGGTACCTTTGGCACATGCCTACACGTACTAGTACAATCACATTGTACATTTATTGTTTTACATTACAAATTACACTAGTCCATAGATAGATCTACGAAGTAGAGACACTGGCAACTGAGACCATAGGCTTATACATTACAACAGTGACACACAAAAAGAAACACATGTCAACAGCATACGGTTCTCCATCGAAGTACTAACCACGCACAATGATGCTTGATTTCGCTGATCGATGGGAAGCGATGCTTTCATCAAAGCCTAGCGGCCTACGCTTATTGTGTTAAGATTGAAAAATATTTTCCAATCGAAACTTGCTCTTTTACTCAATCAATCTTCTTTTTCTGCATGAATACATGTGAATTTGTATTTCAATTTAAATTTTCTTCTTCCAGGTACACGATGGAATAAACAATCGCACTCACATCGCAGGCAGCGCAGGTCGCCTTTACAAGGAATTCATCCGTCACATCAACGCCACATTCTTCCTCATAAATATTCCAAACAATTCGATGCACTTGCACCAGAAGCAAGTTATCCAGCTGACAATTGACAAAGTGATTGACATTAGCATCCACCCGGCCATTTATTTGCTGCCCTATGCATCGGAAGGAAGCTATCCCATCGCACATACCAATGCGTGCATAATAATGCCCGTTGTACCGGAAATCGATCGCAGTAACTACATATTTTACGCCTTCGACCTAAATACCTGGAGGATAATCTTTGGGCTATTTGTAACGTTCCTGGCAATCGAGTTGATTGCAAATTATACCTATGGGCGTCAATTGCTCTTTGGTAGGTCGTTGGCAACTACAGTGGCGGGAATTACTGGTCAACCTAGTAACATGACGCCCCCACCGCCAAGGACGAGAATCCTGTCTAGCTCACTGTTGGTGTTTACGGGCTTTTTTGTTACCAATTTGTATGTGAGCACATTGACGAGTCTATTCAGTACAACAGTCTATGGCCACCAGCCAGAGAGTGCGGAGGAAATTTTCAACACTGGACTGCAAATACTTTTGCTGGACTATCAAGTCGATTCGTATTTCAAGACAAAGCTATTTCCGAAATTGCTGGAACAGCATGTTCGCATTACCGACCCCGATTTCCTGGCTCATCACCTAAATACGCTCGATACGAACTATGCGTATGTTGTGAAGGAGGAGCGCTGGAAGCTGATTAACTACCAACAGTCAAGGCTGTGGAAGCCAATTTTTAAAATTGCCCAAAACTTCTGCGTTCCCAATATGTTTCTTTCGTATCCTATTCAATTGGACTCACCGTTCTACGAGGTATTGAAAACATTCACGCAAAATGTCGATAGTTCTGGACTCTATCTGAAGTGGAGCGATATGAGCCATTATGAGGCCAAGGAATTGGGATTGATTGAGATTTTGAAGGATACCAGGGAACATCCGGTTGCGTTGACTCTGAAACATTTTGAATTAGTTTTCAAGTTGACTGCGTGTGGATTTGTAGCGTGCATCGCTTGTTTTTTAATTGAAAAATTCTTTCCATGTCCTAAGAGGTTCAGTATGAACAAAGTAAAATAATTTATTCTTTTCAACTTGATGACATTAAGGTTGTCAAAATCTGTAGCATTTAGACCCAATTTACTGATAAAATTTATCATTGGAATTTATCTGCAATATCTGTAGGAGTTTTAATCGTAAATGAAATATCATTTTTATAAAAAATTTAATTATCTTCCTTTTTTGTAGAAATGTTTTCTTAAACACATTTTATTTTAAGAGTCAGAAAGGTGTGAATTTCTTCATTTTAAGTTTCCAATAGTTAAGTAGGAAAACCTCTGAAAAAAGAAAACTTTTTCGTACTAAGACTCTGTACAATCGTACGAAAGATTATCAGACAAATACAAAATGTCTCTTTTATACAATGATTCGTTCTTGAGATATTGATCCAAATGCAGCGAAATTTTTACTTGCGATATTGGTACGATAGGGCAAGTTATGCATTTAGAAAAAAATCGAACTAGAGATTTTGATCACAGTTCCGCCTGTCTGTCTGTATGTCTATAATTTTGATACCTTCCCCTTAACAGCCTTAACCACTTCATCTTGCAAACGGCATACAAGAACGAAAATTATAAGTAGTTGTAGCGGTTTCCAAAGAAATTAAACTTTTATATACAAAATTTTAAAAACATTTAAAAAAAAAAAATTTGGTAAACCAACTTGAAGTTTTTATTATTGTACGAATACAAATTTAGTCACCACCAACAAATATATATTGACAAAAAAAGGTATTGTATTTTTCAAAAATTCAAAAAACATATTTTTTTAAGTTTTGAAATGCAATGTTTTTCTGTAAAAAATTTCATTAAAATCGGTTTTGCCGATAATGAGAAATTAAAAATTTGAAAAAATGGTTCTATGGTAGGTACAGTCAGTTAAACATATCTTAATTATAAAATCTGTTTGTTTTTGAATTATATATCTTAAGAATTAATTGAGAAAAATTTATCAAAATTCCATGCGCCGTTTTCGAGAAAAATACGATTTTCGAAAGCCATTTTTTAACATTTGTATGGGGAGTACCGTTATTTTAAAGTAAAACAAATAAAGTTGTCACATCCTATGATATGCATTAAGAAACTTTTACTTATCAAGTTTTAGAAAAATCGAGCATGGAGTTTTCGAAATATTGAGTTAAAAAAAAAAATTAAAAATGATATCTACCAAGTTTAAAGAAAATCGGCCGAGCCGACAGACAGGCAGAATTTCGAGACCCACTTTTTGATCAAAATCTCGAGCTTGATTTTTTACGAATGAATGCATAACTTAATTTATAGAACCTTTAAGTCGCAAGTAAAAATGTAAGTATGCTATTATGGCCATGAACTACATTTTGGTCAAAATAATTTTGGGAAAAAATGGTATTAAGAGTACCTATCATAGAACTGTTTTTTCTTATGTTCGACATTCCAATTAACGGTTCTAATGATTTTGATTAAAATCTGTGTACAGGAATTTAAAATAATACTGTGTACACAAATTTTCAAAAAAAAATATTTTTTGGGTTTAAAAACAAAAATCCAAAATTTTTCTTTGTAAGATCAATATCTTAAAAACGTGTAAGCGATTATTTTTTTAAATTATTTCCTAAAATCTATATTATTAAATACTTAAAATTAGTAGATATCCCAAATTTGTTTCTCTAAAAATTTAAAAAAAAATCTCTTACATAAAAAATTATTTTAATATAAAAACAATTTTTTAAACTTTGCTTAAATTCATAGTTTTAAAGAAATCATACGGCAATTTCATGCATTTGAACATTTTTCTCTAATTAAATCCATGTTCTTTTTTTTTTTTTATAATCTGCCCGCGCTCAAGGGATTATAATTACCCTTTAAATGTTTCAACACAGCGCGGGCGTGAAGTTACGGAAGAGAAAGAAGGATAGGAAAGATGTGTGGCACGATGTTCTGAGACTGAAGGTTGTTGTCTCAGATATTTTATCTCCAGGGATGGCGGCTGAACTAAAGCGGAGAATGCCGTGTCTTATTTCTATGTCGCTTATAATTCACATTATAAGTTGGGCATACTAGATTAACTCAATTACATGTTGTTAGTGTTATGCCTGAACAACATGCAATGAGTAAGCCAGCAACCCATTGCTGACAATTTTAGAAGGTTTTTAATGAAATTAAAACAACATAGACCACGGCAGGGATCGAACCTGTGATCATGAGTTTCACAGGCGAGCACACATCCATCGCGCCCTGGCCACCCCAATCCATGTTCTTCTATTTATAAACAATTTCTTAATTCCAATTTTATTTTAATTCTCAGTGATAACACTTCTTACCAATTTCAGTTATCAAATTTGATCACTATCAGCCAAGTTCTACACTTCACTTTCATTCGAAATGGAATTTAAATCTATACAAAATAAAATTTGGTGTTATAAAACTCACTTTCACTTTCATCGATATCAATTTCATTTTTTCGAAGTGAAGTTGATGAGAATTTTCATGTTCCAGAAGTCGATTTTCTCAATTTTTTTTATTTGCAATATAGCACTCTTTACAATATTTCATTGAATTAATATTTTCAAAATTTACACACAAAATTTTAATAGCATTTTAATAGTAAAATGTGGACCACAGAAAATTCACTCGATTTGGAAATTCGTTTCCATTTCGATTCGCTCGATTTTTGGAACCTGGCTATATATTTTTACAAAGTGAACAATTCTTACGATTATTGACTTTTTTCCGACTGGAATAACGTTGCAAAAAATATATATGTAAATCAGTGATCACTGCCAGTATTTAAAATTATTATATTGAATGTGACTACTAAATAAGGATTCCATTGTGAGATACATTGAATTAAAGATCAATAAAGTTGTGTTCATTTGTTGAAAAATTTCACTTTTGTTATTTGTTTTAATCGGTGCGTGGCCCAAATTCATAATCTGATCCATCTTTTGTAGCACTCATATTTTTTTTTTTCAAACGAAGATCATTCATTAAATTTTGGCTGCCATCTTGTATTTGAATATTTATTAAATAATTTGCTAGCTAGTCATAGAAAAAACCATAAAGTGTGAAAATGTAAATTTTTTTGTTTTTTATTATTTGCACTTAAACAAGGCATATGACTAACCTTGGCACGAGTACGATAACTTGGCCGCCAAGATTTAATGACGGATTTTTGTAGAGGGGTCAAAAATAAGCACTTTTTACTACGGGAGGGGGGGTCTATCTCCCCCCGTTAAGGAGGTAGGGGCACTTTTAGAAAAAATGTTTTAAATTGAAAAAAAAAAATATTAAAAAACAGCGGCAACACCTACAATAAAGTGCTATACTGCGTTTGAAAGCCAGAAGATAGTTCTATAATCCTGCATTTAAGTTAAATTACTCATGTCAATGGTTTTTGAGAAATTCGCATTTAAAGTCCAAATTTTGATAAAATAACGTGAAAAAAAAAGTTAAGACCAATTGTTTTCAAAATTGTGAAATGAAATTGTAAATTAGCTTGCATGTGTTTCATGTATCTATCAGTTCTTAATCGAACACAAAAAACCGCATGGTTCTATGTCTTCTGGTTTTTGAGAAAATCGAAAATAACTAAAACTACTTTTCTACAAAATGTTTGATATTTTTTGCTTCCTTACATAAATAAATCAGTGCTATCTTCCAACATTACAATATATAAACAGTAAAGTATGTATGGGGGGGCATGCTGCCCCCCTGCAACCCCCCTGCTTGGGCACACTATAGGATTTGGGGTAGGTGCGAGGTTGGGTGCATGCAAAGTTTCTTTTGCATTCACAGAATCTGTATTTAAAAAAAATTCAAATTTATTCTATTTATCCAATGTCCACTAAATACATATAAAATACAATAAACGATTTTGAAAACCAAAACAAACTTCCGACCATGTTCACCATGTTCGCAAATAATAGAGTTTTTATCAGATGTAAAAAAAGTTTACCCTTGTTATACCGATGGTGATATATGTGAATGTTTACAGTTAAAAGACATCGATCCTCCCACCCTTCAGAGCGAAAATTTAGAAAGTGTTTTACCGCCAAAACATCCTCGGCTTCCCACCATAAAAGAGTAACTCAACGAACTCGACAGTTATACTCGTAGTACGGACGATGGCTTTATTGACGAGACTTACACACCTTCTTAATACATTTTGACCATTTTTAACTAACTATGACTGACTAACTCCTGACTAACTGACAAAATAACTGACCCAGATGCAATTCTACCTCCTCATGGTGCATTCTGGGTAACGCTAAATGAATTGCGGTACTGAACTAACAAAGATTCATTATGTTTATTAATATTAATCCTTAAAATGGAATCACAGTCACCACCAAAAATCAAAAAAAGTAGTTTTGGTAATTTTCGATTTTCTCAAAAATTAGAACACATAGAACCATGCGGTTTTTTGTGTTCGATTAAGAACTGATAGATACATAGATCACATATAAGTTAATTTACAATTTCATTTCAAAATTTTGAAAACAATCGGTCTAAACTTTTTTTTTCACGTTATTTTATCAAAATTTTGACTTTAAATGCGAATTTCTCAAAAACCATTGACATGAGTAATTTAATTTAAATGCAGGATTATAGAACAATTTTCTGGCTTTCAAACGCAGTATAGCACTTTATTGTAAGTGTTGCCGTTGTTTTTTAATATTTTTTTTTCAATTTAATCCATTTTTTTCTAAAAGTGCCCCTACCTCTTAACCGGAGGTTTTCTCAAAAACCAGAAGACATAGAACCATGCGGTTTTTTGTGTTCGATTAAGAACTGATAGATTCATGAAACACATATCAGCTAATTTACAATTTCATTTCACAATTTTGAAAACAACCGGTCTAAACATTTTTTTTTCACGTTTTTTTATCAAAATTTGGACTTTAAATGCGAATTTCTCAAAAACTATTGATATGAGTAATTTAATTTAAATGCAGGATTATAGAACAATCTTCTGGCTTTCAAACGCAGTATAGCACTTTATTGTAGGTGTTGCCGTTGTTTTTTAATATTTTTTTTTTCAATTTAAACCATTTTTTCTAAAAGTGCCCCTACCTCCTAAACGGGGGGAGATAGACCCCCCCCTCCCATAGTAAAAAGTGCTTGTTTTTGACCCCCCTACGAAAACCCGTTATCAAATCTTGGCGGCCAAGTTATCGTACTCTCCCCCTAACCTTATATTGTTTGGGTTAAGTGAAGAGATTTTAAAAGGAAATATCGATGAAAATTCGTCTTGTTACGTGGGCATGTTGGGTGAACTAGTATCACCTAGTGACCAAAAGTCGACCAATTACCTGGCGGCCGTGCGGCAGCGCGACACCGTCAACGACGTCATCAGCCGTCATCCACCGATGAAAAATTTTTTTAATTTTTTTTTGTTTCTATTATTAATTTTTGTTTATCCTTTGTTTATGCGTTTTTTTTTTTATTTTTATTAGTTTTTACATCCTTCAGTTGCTGGGGTTTGTGTAAATATTCTGAAAAAAAAAAAGAATAAAATATAATTTAGAAATTAAATACAATAAAATGCTATCTACAATACAAAGGTATGAATTTGTTTTGGTTAGGATTCTATTGCTTTTGCGTAAGAATCTTTGCAATACAAATTCAACACTTGGTAGAAATGGTACTTACCTCAAATGTATAAAATAATGGACAGCAATATCTGAAGAAGAAAATGAAATAACAAAAGGGAAATTAATTTTATTATAAATTAGTTAATTATTAAAAGATTACTTACCAAAATATTTGTTCGTCCTAATGTAGAGGCCATGATTGTTGTGACATTTCTCATAAATTTTTTTTTATAAATCAAAGAAACAACTATAGTTGTTTCGTTATGGGTATGTAATTTTAGTTTTGTCTCGTTTCGTTCAAAGGAAAAGGGGGCAGAAATATAACTACTAGCAAATGCGCAGAAAGCATTCTAGCAGTTTTGTTCATCCATCAAATGAACTTTAATGAATTTATTTATGGTTTAAGTCCAGGATAAGTAGGATTGGTATAGTAAGGAAGAAAAATATATTTGAATAGATAGCTAATTAGATAAGATAGAGTAATTTAGGATATATTTTAAAATTATATGCGAATTATTTTAGATTAGAGCAATATATGAGAATAAAGACTGAGTTAGATACTTAAAGATGGATTGTTAGTGTATATGTGTGTGTGCTATTTCTTGGTCGTGGATGAGGGGGTATTTAGAGTTGCAAATAGTTATCTCACTCAGACGTAGTGGTAATTATTTACTTGGGTAATAGGAGAATGACTAGGAACTAGCCTAAGGGATTCTATGGTCATCATTGGATATTTTGTGAGCGAAAAATCAAGAAGTGTTAAGTCGTGTTAAACTGCCATTTTTGATTTTTTTTTAATTCAAAATTAAATTTGATTTTGATTTTACTGCCAAATTCGGAAAAACGAGATTTTTGTGAGCAGTAGAATAAAGAAGTATTCTTGAAAAAAAAAAAAATAATCTTTTTAGATTTTGAGGTAAATGAAAAAGTGATTGCCATAAAAATGAGAAATATTATATGTAATATACATATATATGTATATCATTTACCAATTTAGAATCTACCAGAAGATCTTAAATCACTTGGAGTTCTTACGAGGATTTAATACTAATTGTTAAAGCAGAGGTATGTGATGATAAAATGGAAAGTTTAAAGTTGTTTGTCTGACGTGTGATTTTTGTTTTAACCAGGTTTAGGCCAGAGATCTTTCATAAGATCTAGAAAGGTCAGACACAGAGGTCTAGGCCTCTGCCAACTTTTTTTTGTTGTTTGCGGTTCTTGACCGAAGCGAGGGTATCCTTTGAAGGAAAAAAGCATTCCTTTGTTCCAAGAAACAAGAGAACAAGCTTTTGAAGAAGACAAAGACCAACATTATCACCAGAGGGTATTATACCTATAGCCCATATATACCTAATAGATATCCCACTGGGGACATATAAAGGGTATTTGTTGAAAAAGGGTGCTTCGCAGAGGAAAAAGAGAGGTGAAGAACAGCAGGAGAAGAGGAAATTGAAGATCCTAGAAAAGAAAAAAAAAAGGAAGAAGTGTAAAAAAAAGTGAAAAAGAAAAAAACTTAAAGAATAATTTGGAATTTTTTTAACTTAAACCAACAAATTTTTTTTGAATAATTTAACGTACATAGTATACATTAGTGTGAAATTGGGTTCTCCAAATCTTTTTTTTTTTTTTTGTTTGTAAGAAATTATAATTTTTTTATTTAAATCCTTGGTTGAACTAAAGAAAATTAAAGTGATCTTAAAGATTTAAAAATCAAAATAATTCACTGAAGTAGTGAATTGATCTACGCCTGTTTCTCCAGCGTGCTGCCGGCATCGGCAGGACTACGAGGGACCAGGAAAAACTGTGAGTAGTTATTGTACTTGTGTTTTGTGGATAAAAAGCTCCTTCAAATATCCTTTAAGGTCAATTTTCTTTTTTTTTTGGTTTAAATTTTTTTGTATTTAGTTTTTTTTATATTTTTAAAGTGAAGAAAAGAAACGAGTGGGAGAGCTCGATTGAGTTTTTTTAAATTTTTTTATGAAGATAAAATTTAATAAAGTTATAATTTGAAGTTAAAAGGAAACAAACATGGTGTGCTAATTTCTTAGCTAAGGGTGTGTGGAGGTTTGGTAAAGCCGTCCAGATGTAGATTTGGTTTGAGGACATGACAGACTAACTTTTCTCTACTGACTAACCCGTGACTGGTTGGGATCATTTAGGGGCTATTTCCAACAAAAGAGGCCATGGAATTAGCGAAGGATGTATCTTCAAGATACTTGGGTGGGTGGCCAGACCTTCGTCAACAACATCAGACGAACGTTTGGAATTCAGGGTGACGGTATTTAGGAGGGATAAGAAGGAGGTGCTTTAGGGAAGTTACATATTTTTTTTTTGGTTTAGGGATTAATTTTAGGTTAGGGTTTAAATTTTTTATTTTACTTTTTTTATCATTTTTTTTTTACTTACTTATTTTATAAATTTTTGTAGGTTAGGGCTTATATTTTTTTTAACTTTTTTATTAAATTTTCTTTATTTAATTTTTTTATTATTTTTATAGGTGAAGGGTTTTTCAGTTAAATTTTTTTTTTGTTAGTTAGGTGAAGGGTTTATTTTTTTTATCAGTTAATTTTTTTTAGGTTAGTAAGATTAGTTTTTTTATAATACTTTTTTTTTTACTTTAATTCGAAGCACCAACTTTTTTGCTTGCTCTTAAATATCGTCAGGGTTCTCAGGTTTGTGTCATTTAACATCGAATAGTATACCTTAGGCACGAATAAATAATGATTAGTCGAGCAGGAGGTGTACTGAGAGGTGGCAAGAACCACCCCATACGACGAGCTGAAGCCGAGCGATCGCAAGCGTGCCGCAGCCTCCTCCAGTACACCGAAGCATTCCTCCGTGGAAACCTAGCTCCTAACAGTCTTGAAAGCTTATATATTGCAACGAGAAGAAATATTCAAGACAGGTGAAGTATTAAACATTGGAGAAGTGCGCCTAAAGAAATAACCTTTATATTAGACTGTTCTTCCAAAGTTCGTCTCAAGGGTAAGCTGACGAGCATTCTAGTACAATTATTTGTAGGGAACAAATAGCTATTTCATTTAGGTACTGTTGATACAAAAAGTGATAAAACAATTCAAGCCAGGAGACCTTACAACGAAACGGTGTTCAAGAGAAACAAAATATTCCAGAACTGAATTCTATCCAATGGATTCAAGTAAGTAATTGGGGCTCTTGCCTTCGAAGTAAAAGTCAAAAAAGAAGGGACAAATAATGTTCTTGCTTCTTTTTTTAAAAAAATACATTTTCTGCGTTTTTGGCTCCGTCGAATATTTGATGATTTCATAAAAGATGGTCAATAATACAATTAAATTCCTTTTCTTTGATGAATGTTTCATACATGGATAATGGCGTAAATGGTATATTTCACTTTACCGACAGAAGACACGAGAGTGTTTTCGAAGCATTAAATTCCACACATCTATTAATACCCCATTGTGTAATGATGTCAAAATCGAAAAATAATCAGCCTAGAATACGCTCCTTACGCCATTCCATATACGGAAAAATTGGTTGTGAACCTGGAAACTCTTGGGCGCTGCAATCAGCGAAACAATGAAGTGGATTTGAAGTCAGCCAAGAGATCATTTGGTAAGATAAGAAAGAGTGTCGGTTACAAAACAAAGCCTTGGGGAACACCAGTATTTATATTTTGAATATCATACTTAAACCCATCTAGAAGAACTCGAATTGAATAGTCAGAAATAAATTTATACGCACGCATTTTCAATAAAAGAGCTTTTTGTTCCACACAACAATTCACGCTTTCAAGTACAGGTGGGACCATAACAAAGTCGAAATTACAACAATAAACACTCTAAGCTAATTTGCTTTATCTATCGAGGTAGCAAAGTGTTATTGTGAACGATCGTGTTTGATGACAATGACGTTATAAGAGTTTCACAGACGCCATTGCACACTTTTCATTTTTTTTATTTTATTTAATTCTTGTAATAATATCATCATGTAAATTGTTTTATATTTTAAATAAAGTTTATCTCTTCATATATATATCTAAAAGAGTTTATAATATTTTTTACAAATTACCAAAATTTTTTACTAGCCTTGGGTACAAATTTTTTTCTTTGAATATGATCATTACAAGTATTCCTCGCTTACCTTTACTTTTTCTGCTTTCATTCAGTTGGGGTTTGTTTTGAAGCATTGAAAGCTTAACTCTCCTATCCTAATAACTATTTTAAAGCCATAGTATTTTTAATTTAAAATGTTTGATAATAAAAAGTTAACTAAACGATTAAATGCTAATATTGGTTAGCATAATCCAAGACCTAAAACACCGCGAGGAAATGCTACAAAATATCGATATCACTGAAATCGACGAGGCTTGATTTCAAGTGGCACTGAAATATATAACAAGGACTATCGTTCGAACTTGAATAACCATTTTTCCAGACTTTCTTCTGAATTTTTAAAGTTTTTTTTTTTAAAGTTAGAGGTTCGCTGACAAAAACAAGACTATTTTTATAGGTGCGTAGCTTTCATGTTCAGGCTTATTTTTTACTTGCGACTTATAGGTACTATAAGGCAAGTTATGCATTCGTAAAAAAATCGAACTCGAGATTTTGATCAAATTTGACATTACGATGATAGCGAAGACCAAAAAAGTGGGTCTCGCAATTCTATCTGTTGGTTCGACTACAGTCTAAACAACTCGGCCGATTTTCTTTAAACTTGGTAGATATGAGTTTTAATTTTTTCCTCCCACACTTTTTTTTCTTTTTTTTTAAGACCAAAAATAACGGTACCTGCCATACGATTTTTTTCGAAATTTTATAAATATTTTTTTTCTCGAAAACTGTCCTACAGAATTTTTTAAAAAAAATTTGAAAAATCTCATTTAGTTAAAACTAGCTAATGGTTGAAAATATATTTACAAAAAATTGTTATTTTTGGTAGCCCCCCTGGGTTCATTTTATTGTTTTTGATTTTCTCGAAAACGGAAAAGCCGATTTAAATAATTTGTTTTATGCTAAAGCTCCTCAAAAGTTTGAATATTATTACACATTCAAATTTTCATTTTTTTTATTTTTTGGATTTTTTACGATCTATAATTTAAAAATTTGAAATATATGTAGATATTACTGACTGTACCTACCATAGAACGATTTTTTCGAATTTTGAATTTCTCATTATCGGCATAACGGATTTTAATGAATTTTTTTATAAAGAAGCTCCTAAAAAATTTAAAGAACATTGCATTTCAAAACTTAAAAACAAAAATATTTTTTTCAATTTTTAGAAAAAAGTCATTTTTTTTTTTTGAAAAATTCGATATCTCAAGAACGGCTTAGTATTTTTTTTTGGAAGTTTTTTTCTTAAAAATGTTTTAAAATTTTTTTACATAAAAGCTTATTTTTTTTAAGGAACCACTACAACTTATAATTTTTGTTCTTGCATAAATTCATATTTGCATAGCATTCTGTTTTTATCTCTTACTACTAAAAGAATTTAAAAAATTCATTTTATCCTTATGAACAGTTTTCTTTAGTAACATCTGTTTTTTAAAATTCCTAGTCTATTACATAGGAGCAAGTTCGTGCGACCTAGTCGTGCATTTTATTTTCTAAATTTTAAGCATAGTGTTTTTTAGCTATAAGGAAACAATCTCCTAAAAAAGTGGGATCAACAGCAAACTGATGGGAATTCGTAGAAATGAGAGTATTTTCAAATGTCTTAGAGGAGGAATTCAACTGGCTTTTTCACTAGAATACTGATTTTAATAATATCGATCATAATACCCATGAAACATTGCAGCTGTGTTCCAATGTAGTTGGCTACGAGATTCAAGTAAGTTTATTATTATTATTATTACAACTTTATTGATTCATAAATAAATTACATAATCAATAATTAAAGAATTGAGCTCTACCTACCAGGGCTTTGAGCTATCAAGTAAGTTATAGGAGCAATGTGGAGGTGGATTTCTCTTCAAAGACAACTTTGTGATTTTAAAGTATTGCATTCTAATGTCTTAAAAACAAAGTCAACCATAAAAACTTTACAGCATTTAACAGTACAAAACGGATACCTATTACAACAATAAAATTACTATTGGCGTACTGGTAAAGTGTGTTAAACTATTACACAAAAGGTATTACGATTAATTTCCAGTTCTTCTCATCTTAGCCGGACTTGACAGAAAATTGTGGCATAACATAGGTCCAACTCCCTGTGATCACTAAGGTCACATCAGTGCATGAAGAAACTGATTGTTTGGAATCTATACTGTCATCTATCATTTTAGGTACGAGTACTTACTACATATATACATAGATTTGATTTTTTCCGATAATACTAGAAGCTAAAAATAATATGTATTGCAAAAAAAAAAACAGTACTGAACTTTTAACATTTATTGTTCTTGTACTTCTGGGAAATTGATAAACTCCAAGAACATTTTGAATAGAAGCGTAAGGGTTGGGATTCTTCTTGGAAGCTTGTGTTTTAAGTTGAAGAAGCTATTTTTGTAGGTGCGCAAAGTTTAGAAAGTGAAAATATGTGCGTGCAACAATTAAAGGCCTATTTTGTGAAACAATAGAAATATATCATTGTATTTTTCGCAATTGACATTCTGTTCTATCAAACACCTCTCGATATTTTTGGAGAACAAACGGCTGCAAGCACACCCATTCGTCTCAAAGAATCCTCGCAATACCGAGATTTGCCACTCCACCATTCTGAACTCATTCGGATCAATACCAAGCAACATAGAATACACCACTCAACAATTACAGTTTGGTAAAAAATTTTAGGTTACCAACCCTTCCAGATCCATTTGGGAGGATTTAACATTACTGGAAGACGAATGATCCATTTTTATATTGATGGGGTTGGTGCATGTGTGTACTGAGACAGACTTATCTTAGTCTCTACCTCTTTTTTCCTTATCACTGTAGCGTGTTCGAGGCGGAACTTTTTCCGATAAAAGAAGTCCTGTCTTGGCTCAAAGACAAAGTGAAAATAGGTATACATATCGCAACATGCAAAATGAATGCTACATCAAGATGCTACTGAGGAAAAAACCTTAGATGGAACAACATCACCACTTGTCTGGCGACAGAATAAGTCTGGCCACAGCTTCGTATGGGCTTCGTATTAGGTGTCATAACACTGTCTAATAGGTAAACATACAACGAAACTCGGAGTATTCTCAATTGATTTTTGCAGAAGCTGTATGGACGAGGAAGAGGTATAATCGATTCCTGTACATGTTCTGCTCCATCTCAAAGACGAGGGCTTCATCTAGGAGACTTCTACTATAATGATCCTACCGACCTGACAGATCTATTGTGCACATTATTACGATACTAGTTAGAAAATGTTTAAAACTAGGAACGAGTTAAAATACTACTGTAAGGCTGTTTGAAATTTTGCGCCAATATCTTTAATTTTCAGAACCACTTGAACTGAAGGAGCCAGTTAATTTAGTTTTTGTATTCGAGTTACGAGTATTTTCCGTTTGGAAGTAAATAACAAAATGGACACGAATAAATTTACTAATCAAACGACACAAAAACAAAAAAAGTTAACTCAACCGTAATGCAGTATGCATCTAACTTGCGGTTCAAAAAAAGGACTTGATTTTTTTCAGTAAATTAATTCTTTTCAATAAAAGGCCCAACAAAAAAAAAACAAATTGAAAACTACTCACTAAAACGCTTTTTCTCCCAAAACTTTCCCTGAACGAAATTCCCTGTGGAATGATTCAGAAAATATTAATTATTCGTGTTACAACCTAAAATATTTACAGTCAGTTCCACTAGTAAGTTTCGAAAGGGAAAAGACTCACAATTATCATGAAAACATTGCAGTGTGTACTTAAAAGCTGATTATGATTAGTTATAAAGGGAATAATGCTGTTTACAGTTGATTAAGCTGATGTTTGCCCATGGCAAATAGGTAGGACAGAGTTATGGTATGTGCATTTACACCACCAAAGCATAGTTTTGGAGTCCTTAATTTTTAGGGAGGCACTTTTTTAAGTAAACATTGTACGTTGGTAGGCATTTAGAACTAGCGAGTCCGTAAAAATATCATGCGCCAATAATCCCAACCACATTTGGCTATCAAACTTCCCCCTAAGTCTATTATCATTGTAAAACACTTCAATAGTTTTCAAAGCATTGGCCTACCAGCCGGGGAGCCTTTTTGACTCGGCTTACGTAGCAAAATTTTCAATTCCAATTCAAAAATTTAAAGGCTTATAGCAACTATTGCCGTGCGACATTTACCCTTTTATCTAACTTATATAATTAAACTATCAGCGTGAGGAAAAAAAAAACTGTCTAAACTCAAGATAAGTTACGTCCTCATTCCTCAACCTAAAAATAACCACTTCTTTGCCTATTTTCTGTATGTTAATTCTTCCCGCCTCCATGTATAGCTATGTGGCAATTGAATGTGCAACTGACTCCATACTACGAAAACTTTTGCAGATTTAATTAAAAGTACTCTTACAGTTTGCAAAGCGAGAACTTTTTAAAATCCTACAACTTCCTACGAGTATAGTCGTAGACTTACTCATGGCATGGAACCGCACCGCACTTAAAATTCATTTAGAAAAATTCCCAAATGAGATCTGGAGAAATATCTCTCCAACCATATAATAATCCCATAAGCATTTAGCTCAAATTTTGGATTACAAAAATAAAAAAAAAACGCGCAATGGAAATTTTTTCGCATATGGAAAGCCGGAAGAAAAAAAAGAAGAAATACTTAAATCATGGATAAATCTTTTGGGTTAAAGATGAAAATTAAAATCCTTGCGATTCTGCTATAAATTAGTTTAGACGGAACAAATGATACTCACATATAGTCGCTGCTGACGGAAAAGACATGCGGATGAACAAAAAAAAAGAGCATATTCTATTCTAACTAACGACTTTGTTGAACATCGACAGCCATGGTTGCCATCTTCAAGGAAAAAAAATATATACTAAACTGAATCTGGGTGCATGCTTCACTTATTGATTTATTGATGACGATTGGAATCCATCCACTTGTGCGCACAATGATGATGAACTCGTTGTTCTCGTCTTCATTATAATCTTGCAATTGGTTTTATATTTTTTGTTTTATAGAAAATATATAATAATTAATTTATTTAAGTTTTGGCAGGATTTGGTAGGTACTTAGGCAAACATTTTTTTTTCCTCTTTTGACTTTTTTTTTTCTTCTTAAAATATTTGTTTCACTATTTTCTCACACTTTACATTTTTTATCAAAATTTACTTTTATCAAAATTTAAAACTATTTTAGCTTTATAGGGTTTTATTTTAAAATTTAGAGTTTAGACTTAAGTAGATAGGTATTTAAATTTTGGAAAACTTGAATAAGGATTTTGAGTTGGAATTTGGAGTTAAGGTTAGGTTATTCCGTATTCCTGTTCTGATGCACTTTGTGGCTCGTGATTGTCTGCATGAGCACATGTGGGAAAAAGCTCGACTGTTCCGTCGTGGACCAATTTGCCAGATTCAGCGTAATAGCAATTAGGCTCACGATAGTCAACGGGTGCTTATCGCTGAAGAAGCTGAAATGCTGGCTTGTGACGTGTCAATATTCTCGTTGTTTACGATATTGGTAGGTCCGTACCGACTGAATTTTAAGGCGTCGGCGTCGATCGATGCACGTAAATTCTGACAAAGTGAGAGTTTTATTAACTCCTCGTGAATACGTTTCAGATTTTGACACTGCAATCAAGAGTATTTTTAAGTTTAAAATAAGCCTATGGTTTACTTTAAGAAAACTATAATTTTTAAGTACTTACGTATTGTAAAATATATGTTGGAAAATTTTCAATGCCACGAGGGTGGATGGATCGACTGGCTCCAGCTATGGTTTGCGCAGAAAAGAAAGTTCGAGCATGGCGGAAATGAATAGATAGCTGATGGCTATTCGGAGAATTTTCGAACAAAAAAAATTAAAATAAATTCAATGGTTCTTTCGAACAAAAGTTTTGGGGATGGTTTACATTAACTATGGTGAAATTGATTTGTAGCTTTCGCAATTATATTTGTGGCTTCGTTACTATTTTAGAGGCTTCGTGGCTATTTTAATTAGAAATTCATGACAAATTTCAAAATAATCAATTTTCAACAAAAATTTTGGTGACACAAATTAAGACCTTAAAGTTTCTACCAAAAAGAAGATAATGGCAACCATTACGACTCCCTTTTCGGCACCAAAATACGAGCATCTTGTTTCCCTCTTTAAAAAAAAACTCCTCGATTGAAATATCTCCAAAAAAATAAGTTTTTTTTTGTTTCACATAGCTAGAAATGTCCAAGTCATGTGTTTCAATTAGAATATAATTTGGGATGGGAGTATGTTTTTTTTTTGTTCATGGTATTCATGAATGAAGGACGAGGCTAAATATCCACAGAAAAAGAAAAGAACCAGCCAAATAGGAAAAAAATTGCTTCATCGTGTCACTTTAAAAGGATGAGAAGCCATTTTAGAGGGACACGAGCAAGGAGGCGAACGATGCGATGCGATGCGATGGAAGAAACTTTTAAGTGTCATTTATGTTTGAAACGTGACACTTGAATGTTTTTTTTTTTTATTTTTTAAACCTCATCGTTTTTTTGGTTAAATATATTTTTTTTTGTGAGAAGATTTAACGGTTAGGAGTTTATAAAACTTTTTAAATTGCCAAACAATGGCAGGAGCCATCAGTGTATTATATTTAGATTTGTATACGGAATAGGTTGGTCTACTGTAAGGATTGGCTAAAGTTTATAAAAGGCGAATACCATGTATCGTTAATTAACAAAAAGAAAACTTTAGTTCTCGTAAGATATGTTGATACTAGTTAAATACAAGGGATGTATTTTTTAGTTGAAAAAAAGGTGGAACAGTTCTATCACTGAAAAACTACAAAAAAGGAGATCCAGCTTTCCTAAAACACTCGCATTGTGCTCAAACATTTTAAGGATAGTCATAGTTCCTTTAGTGCGCGCAAAACTATGCAAACAAAAACAAAAAGGTCAAGAATATGATCCATTTTTAAACTTGCAAACAAAAGCTAATGCTGAGTTGGATTCGACGATCACCACTGCAGAAACTGGTTTGAAATCGTTGCTCAGATATTATTTAATGCAAACAAAATGCCCCAAAAGGTGTGAATGTTGGAATGTTGCCACTTGTACTCGATGACAATTGTTATGATGATAATGCAGACTGTATGCACTTTAAACGCAAACTTTGAACATCGGGTCAACCTTGAGGGGCGACAAACAATATTTAAAAAAAAATTTTTTTTTAAAATGAAATAAGAAAAGCAAATTTTCAACATAATCTCGCAACTTGCAAATTCAAAAAATTCAAAGGTTTAGGCTGTACGTCGAGGTACAGACATACAGACGGAGCCGCCGAACCAACTTTTTTCGCGTTGTATTTCATCAACTTTCATCAAAATCTCTTATTTCTATAGTTCTTATATCGCAAGTAAAAATGGATCCAAAATAATTAACACTTACAATTGTACGCAGAAAATTTTTCTTGAGGCATAAAACCCATTTCATTTTTTACTTGCGACTTATAGGTACTATAAGGCAAGTTATGCATTCGTAAAAAACAAACGAACTCCAGATTTTGATCAAAGTTGACATCCGCTATCATCGCGGAGACCAAAAAAGTGGGTCTCGCAATTCTGTCTGTCTGTCTGTCTGTCGGTTCGATTACAGCTAAACGGCTCGGCCGATTTTCTTTAAACTTGGTAGATATGGGTTTTATTTTTTCCCCCCGGAAGTTTTTTGATTTGATTTTTTTAAGACCAAAAATAACGGTACCTGCCATACGATTTTTTTTCGAAATTTTATAAATATTTTTTTTCTCAAACACTGTCCCACAGATTAAAAAAAAAATCATAAAATTTCATTTAGTTAAACCTAGGTAATGAATGAAAAAATGTCCAAAAAATTATTATTGGAATCATTTTTTTTGTTTTTGATTTTCTCAAAAACGGTACAACCGATTTTGATCATTTTTCTTATGTTAGTGCTCCTCAGCAGTTTCAATACTATTGTCTATTCAAATTTTCAAAAAATTTTTTTTTGGATTTTTAAAAAAAATTTTCCAAATTTTTTTTTTGAAAACTCAATATTTCGAAAACCCCATGCTGGATTTTTTTTTAAACTTGATAAATAAAAGTTTCTTTAAATAATCTACAAGATATGAGAAAAAAAAATATTTTACCTAAAAATAACGGTACCCTCCATACAAATGTTAAAAAATGGTTTTCGAAAATCTTATTTTTCTCGAAAACGGTTCCGAGAATTTTGCTTAAATTTTTATTTTTTCGAAAAATTTTTAAGATTTAATACAAAAAAAAATTGAAAACAAGACATTACTGACTGTACCTACCATAGAACGATTTTCTAAAATTTTGAATTTCTCATTATCGACAAAACGGATTTACATGAAATTTTTTAAAGAGATGCTTCTACAAACTTCAAGAAACATTGCATTTCAAAACTTAAAAAAAAAATTTTTTGAATTTTTGAAAAAAAAAATCATTTTTTGTTGGAAAATTCGATATCTCAAAAATGGGTCAATATTTTTTTTGGAAATTTTATTTTCATTCGTACAATAATAAAAACCTAAAGTTGACGTACCAAATAAATATTTAAATATTTTAAAGATTTTATATACATATAAAACCTTATTTTATTAAGAAACCACTACAACGACTTATAATTTTTGTTCTTGCATAAATTCATATTTGCATTGCATTTTGTTTTTGTCCCTTACTACTTAAAGAATTTAAAAAATGATGATAAACTTATACTTATGAACAGTTTTTTCTAATAACATTCGCTTTTAAAATCCCTAGTCTATTACATAGGAGCAAGTTCGTGCGACCCAGTCGTGCATTTTATTTTCTAAATCACGATATTTTAATGAAATTTTTGAAAAATTGACTTCCGTTTCAAACTAACTCAGCGGCATAAATACCAATATGAAGCAGATTCCTCTAAAATTATTTCTAGCTCTAGCTCTAGCTCCAGCTCTAGCTCTAGCTCAACGGTCAACGAACAAAACAAACCTCTATCTTTAGTTTTAGCTTAACGAACAAAACAATGCTCTAGCTCTAGCTCTAGCTCTAGCTCTAGCTCTAGCTCTAGCTCTAGCTCTAGCTCTAGCAATAGCTCTAGCAATAGCTCTAGCTCTAGCTCTAGCTCTAGCTCTAGCTCTAGCTCTAGCTCTAGCTCTAGCTCTAGCTCTAGCTCTAGCTCTAGCTCTAGCTCTAGCTCTAGCTCTAGCTCTAGCTCTAGCTCTAGCTCTAGCTCTAGCTCTAGCTCTAGCTCTAGCTCTAGCTCTAGCTCTAGCTCTAGCTCTAGCTCTAGCTCTAGCTCTAGCTCAACGGTCAACGAACAAAAGAAAGCTCTAGCTTTAGCTCTAGCTTGACGAACAAAACAAAGTTCTAGCTCTAGCTCTATTTCTAGCTCTAGCTCTATTTCTAGCTCTAGCTCTAGCTCTAGCTCTAGCTCTAGCTCTAGCTCTAGCTCTAGCTCTAGCTCTAGCTCTAGCTCTAGCTCTAGCTCTAGCTCTAGCATAGCTCTAGCTCTAGCTCTAGCTCTAGCTCTAGCTCTAGCTCTAGCTCTAGCTCTAGCTCTAGCTCTAGCTCTAGCTCTAGCTCTAGCTCTAGCTCTAGCTCTAGCTCTAGCTCTAGCTCTAGCTCTAGCTCTAGCTCTAGCTCTAGCACTAGCTCTAGCTCTAGCTCTAGCTCTAGCTCTAGCTCTAGCTCTAGCTCTAGCTCTAGCTCTAGCTCTAGCTCTAGCTCTAGCTCTAGCTCTAGCTCTAGCTCTAGCTCTAGCTCTAGCTCTAGCTCTAGCTCTAGCTCTAGCTCTAGCTCTAGCTCTAGCTCTAGCAATAGCTCTAGCTCTAGCTCTAGCTCTAGCTCTAGCTCTAGCTCTAGCTCTAGCTCTAGCTCTAGCTCTAGCTCTAGCTCTAGCTCTAGCTCTAGCTCTAGCTCTAGCTCTAGCTCTAGCTCTAGCTCTAGCTCTAGCTCTAGCTCTAGCTCTAGCTCTAGCTCTAGCTCTAGCTCAACGGTCAACGAACAAAAGAAAGCTCTAGCTTTAGCTCTAGCTTGACGAACAAAACAAAGTTCTAGCTCTAGCTCTATTTCTAGCTCTAGCTCTAGCTCTAGCTCTAGCTCTAGCTCTAGCTCTAGCTCTAGCTCTAGCTCTAGCTCTAGCTCTAGCTCTAGCTCTAGCTCAACGGTCAACGAACAAAAGAAAGCTCTAGCTTTAGCTCTAGCTTGACGAACAAAACAAAGTTCTAGCTCTAGCTCTATTTCTAGCTCTAGCTCTAGCTCTATTTCTAGCTCTAGCTCTAGCTCTAGCTCTAGCTCTAGCTCTAGCTCTAGCTCTAGCTCTAGCTCTAGCTCTAGCTCTAGCTCTAGCTCTAGCTCTAGCTCTAGCTCTAGCTCTAGCTCTAGCATAGCTCTAGCTCTAGCTCTAGCTCTAGCTCTAGCTCTAGCTCTAGCTCTAGCTCTAGCTCTAGCTCTAGCTCTAGCTCTAGCTCTAGCTCTAGCTCTAGCTCTAGCACTAGCTCTAGCTCTAGCTCTAGCTCTAGCTCTAGCTCTAGCTCTAGCTCTAGCTCTAGCTCTAGCTCTAGCTCTAGCTCTAGCTCTAGCTCTAGCTCTAGCTCTAGCTCTAGCTCTAGCTCTAGCTCTAGCTCTAGCTCTAGCTCTAGCTCTAGCTCTAGCTCTAGCTCTAGCTCTAGCTCTAGCTCTAGCTCTAGCTCTAGCTCTAGCTCTAGCTCTAGCTCTAGCTCTAGCTCTAGCTCTAGCTCTAGCTCTAGCTCTAGCTCTAGCTCTAGCTCTAGCTCTAGCTCTAGCTCTAGCTCTAGCTCTAACTCTAGCTCTAGCTCTAGCTCTAGCTCTAGCTCTAGCTCTAGCTCTAGCTCTAGCTCTAGCTCTAGCTCTAGCTCTAGCTCTAGCTCTAGCTCTAGCTCTAGCTCTAGCTCTAGCTCTAGCTCTAGCTCTAGCTCTAGCTCTAGCTCTAGCTCTAGCTCTAGCTCTAGCTCTAGCTCTAGCTCTAGCTCTATCTCTAGCTCTAGCTCTAGCTCTAGCTCTAGCTCTAGCTCTAGCTCAACGGTCAACGAACAAAAGAAAGCTCTAGCTTTAGCTCTAGCTTGACGAACAAAACAAAGTTCTAGCTCTAGCTCTATCTCTAGCTCTAGCTCTAGCTCTAGCTCTAGCTCTAGCTCTAGCTCAACGGTCAACGAACAAAAGAAAGCTCTAGCTTTAGCTCTAGCTTGACGAACAAAACAAAGTTCTAGCTCTAGCTCTATTTCTAGCTCTAGCTCTATTTCTAGCTCTAGCTCTAGCTCTAGCTCTAGCTCTAGCTCTAGCTCTAGCTCTAGCTCTTGCTCTAGCTTTAGCTCTAGCTCTAGCTCTAGCTCTAGCTCTAGCTCTAGCTCTAGCTCTAGCTCTAGCTCTAGCTCTAGCTCTAGCTCTAGCTCTAGCTCTAGCTCTAGCTCTAGCTCTAGCTCTAGCTCTAGCTCTAGCTCTAGCTCTAGCTCTAGCTCTAGCTCTAGCTCTTGCTCTAGCTTTAGCTCTAGCTCTAGCTCTAGCTCTAGCTCTAGCTCTAGCTCTAGCTCTAGCTCTAGCTCTAGCTCTAGCTCTAGCTCTAGCTCTAGCTCTAGCTCTAGCTCTAGCTCTAGCTCTAGCTCTAGCTCTAGCTCTAGCTCTAGCTCTAGCTCTAGCTCTAGCTCTAGCTCTAGCTCTAGCTCTAGCTCTAGCATAGCTCTAGCTCTAGCTCTAGCTCTAGCTCTAGCTCTAGCTCTAGCTCTAGCTCTAGCTCTAGCTCTAGCTCTAGCTCTAGCTCTAGCTCTAGCTCTAGCTCTAGCTCTAGCTCTAGCTCTAGCTCTAGCTCTAGCTCTAGCTCTAGCTCTAGCTCTAGCTCTAGCTCTAGCTCTAGCTCTAGCTCTAGCTCTAGCTCTAGCTCTAGCTCTAGCATAGCTCTAGCTCTAGCTCTAGCTCTAGCTCTAGCTCTAGCTCTAGCTCTAGCTCTAGCTCTAGCTCTAGCTCTAGCTCTAGCTCTAGCTCTAGCTCTAGCTCTAGCTCTAGCTCTAGCTCTAGCTCTAGCTCTAGCTCTAGCTCTAGCTCTAGCTCTAGCTCTAGCTCTAGCTCTAGCTCTAGCTCTAGCTCTAGCTCTAGCTCTAGCTCTAGCTCTAGCTCTAGCTCTAGCTCTAGCTCTAGCTCTAGCTCTAGCTCTAGCTTTAGCTCTAGCTCTAGCTCTAGCTCTAGCTCTAGCTCTAGCTCTAGCTCTAGCTCTAGCTCTAGCTCTAGCTCTAGCTCTAGCTCTAGCTCTAGCTCTAGCTCTAGCTCTAGCTCTAGCTCTAGCTCTAGCTCTAGCTCTAGCTCTAGCTCTAGCTCTAGCTCTAGCTCTAGCTCTAGCTCTAGCTCTAGCTCTAGCTCTAGCTCTAGCTCTAGCTCTAGCTCTAGCTCTAGCTCTAGCTCTAGCTCTAGCTCTAGCTCTAGCTCTAGCTCTAGCTCGAGCTCTAGCTCTAGCTCTAGCTCTAGCTCTAGCTCTTGCTCTAGCTTTAGCTCTAGCTCTAGCTCTAGCTCTAGCTCTAGCTCTAGCTCTAGCTCTAGCTCTAGCTCTAGCTCTAGCTCTAGCTCTAGCTCTAGCTCTAGCTCTAGCTCTAGCTCTAGCTCTAGCTCTAGCTCTAGCTCTAGCTCTAGCTCTAGCTCTAGCTCTAGCTCTAGCTCTAGCTCTAGCTCTAGCTCTAGCTCTAGCTCTAGCTCTAGCTCTAGCTCTAGCTCTAGCTCTAGCTCTAGCTCTAGCTCTAGCTCTAGCTCTAGCTCTAGCTCTAGCTCTAGCTCTAGCTCTAGCTCTTGCTCTAGCTTTAGCTCTAGCTCTAGCTCTAGCTCTAGCTCTAGCTCTAGCTCTAGCTCTAGCTCTAGCTCTAGCTCTAGCTCTAGCTCTAGCTCTAGCTCTAGCTCTAGCTCTAGCTCTAGCTCTAGCTCTAGCTCTTGCTCTAGCTTTAGCTCTAGCTCTAGCTCTAGCTCTAGCTCTAGCTCTAGCTCTAGCTCTAGCTCTAGCTCTAGCTCTAGCTCTAGCTCTAGCTCTAGCTCTAGCTCTAGCTCTAGCTCTAGCTCTAGCTCTAGCTCTAGCTCTAGCTCTAGCTCTAGCTCTAGCTCTAGCTCTAGCTCTAGCTCTAGCTCTAGCTCTAGCTCTAGCTCTAGCTCTAGCTCTAGCTCTAGCTCTAGCTCTAGCTCTAGCTCTAGCTCTAGCTCTAGCTCTAGCTCTAGCTCTAGCTCTAGCTCTAGCTCTAGCTCTAGCTCTAGCTCTAGCTCTAGCTCTAGCTCTAGCTCTAGCTCTAGCTCTAGCTCTAGCTCTAGCTCTAGCTCTAGCTCTAGCTCTAGCTCTAGCATAGCTCTAGCTCTAGCTCTAGCTCTAGCTCTAGCTCTAGCTCTAGCTCTAGCTCTAGCTCTAGCTCTAGCTCTAGCTCTAGCTCTAGCTCTAGCTCTAGCTCTAGCTCTAGCTCTAGCTCTAGCTCTAGCTCTAGCTCTAGCTCTAGCTCTAGCTCTAGCTCTAGCTCTAGCTCTAGCTCTAGCTCTAGCTCTAGCTCTAGCTCTTGCTCTAGCTTTAGCTCTAGCTCTAGCTCTAGCTCTAGCTCTAGCTCTAGCTCTAGCTCTAGCTCTAGCTCTAGCTCTAGCTCTAGCTCTAGCTCTAGCTCTAGCTCTAGCTCTAGCTCTAGCTCTAGCTCTAGCTCTAGCTCTAGCTCTAGCTCTAGCTCTAGCTCTAGCTCTAGCTCTAGCTCTAGCTCTAGCTCTAGCTCTAGCTCTAGCTCTAGCTCTAGCTCTAGCTCTAGCTCTAGCTCTAGCTCTAGCTCTAGCTCTAGCTCTAGCTCTAGCTCTAGCTCTAGCTCTAGCTCTAGCTCTAGCTCTAGCTCTAGCTCTAGCTCTAGCTCTAGCTCTAGCTCTAGCTCTAGCTCTAGCTCTAGCTCTAGCTCTAGCTCTAGCTCTAGCTCTAGCTCTAGCTCTAGCTCTAGCATAGCTCTAGCTCTAGCTCTAGCTCTAGCTCTAGCTCTAGCTCTAGCTCTAGCTCTAGCTCTAGCTCTAGCTCTAGCTCTAGCTCTAGCTCTAGCTCTAGCTCTAGCTCTAGCTCTAGCTCTAGCTCTAGCTCTAGCTCTAGCTCTAGCTCTAGCTCTAGCTCTAGCTCTAGCTCTAGCTCTAGCTCTAGCTCTAGCTCTAGCTCTAGCTCTAGCTCTAGCTCTAGCTCTAGCTCTAGCTCTAGCTCTAGCTCTAGCTCTAGCTCTAGCTCTAGCTATGAATGTACCGGTATCCAATCTGATTCAACTTTTTAAAATCAATCTGTTTCAGTAATATGTCAAAAAACCACATAAAACCACATGGAATGCATATTTAAAAACAAAAATCAATTTTGCGAGTACAAAGTACGAAACCGACGATATAAATACATCATGTAATCAAAAATAATGGTGGATTACAAAATGGGCAAGTGTAATGCTAATTTTTTGTGTGTTCCCGTTGATTTAACTAATTTGTTATTAATACCTACTCACATCCCCGATGCAGCACTAATGATTTGACCCTAATTTAAAATGCAAGGCCAATTATATGCTCAGACGTAAAGGATATGGAAAACAAAAACTAATCGCGCCCACATTATGAGTAGCAGTAGACAGACGGAGAATCTCTCCGCCTATCACGATGGGATGGTTATAAATAAAATCCTATTTTATTAGCTCCGAGGCAAAAAGTAGATCAGACGAGCGAGTCCTTTCATACGGATGAAATTTCACACAGGAACACATAACACACACATAAATTCGCTAGTGAGCATTTGAAGTGGTTTCAATTAAAATTCAATTATCGGGAACGGGACAACATGCTTTAATGGTTTTCTAATTTCAATGAGTTTTTCGGTTAGAATAAAAAAATAAAATAAGAGTGAACACTTATGGCATGGATGATGAGGATGAATTCATCATGGGTACCTATATCGTTCACGTAACAATCTCCAAAACCACTATGGATTCCTGACAGATACCAAGGACATTTCGGTTATTCCAATCCAAATTCCGGTCAACGAACAAAACTTGATTATTTGCGGCTGCGGCGGCGGCTTCGGCTTCGGCTTCGGTAGTGGTAGCATCAGCCATAACGAATTTTTAGTTTATGGCCTTGGCATTATAGAGGGAGTGTGGAACCATCAAGCCGATACAAATTGTACCTATAACCCAGCCAGGTTGTATTCTCCGTTAGCTGATGGTTTTATCGGTCAAAACCAGTCTGTGTCTAGGCATTCGTGTAGTGCTTGTATCTAAAACATCCAGAACCAGGTTGTCGGTTTATCGTCGTTGTCCTCACATAGGTACATGATTCATGCATACCCTTATCTGGTTTGGAACACTTATCAAAACGCGTGTGGTCTGTACGAGTAATACCTAAAATAACACACAATCCACACACAAATTTAAGGAGTTTTATAAAATCGGTATTCAAATCACACTAACAGTGTGGTGGCCAAGTAGGTAATTCTGTGCTTATGATGAATTTAGATCAAAATTCTGACTCAGTCAAAATTATTTCTCTTTCAGCTTTCTCCAAAAAAAAAAAAACATTTAAAGTATTTCAACTTTCCCCATTTTTACTTGCGACTTATATGTATGTACATAGGTACTATTAGGCAAGTTATGCATTCGGAAAAAAAATTGAACTCGAGATTTTGATTAAAGTTAACATTACGATGATAGCGAAGACCAAAAAAGTCGCAATTCTGTCTGTCTGTTTGACTAGAGCCTAAACAGCTCGGCCGATTTTCTTTAAACTTGGTTGATAATATTTTTATTTTTTCCCCCACACGCTTTTTTCTTGTCTTTTTTTCAAAACCCAAAATAACGGTACCTTTGAATTTCTCATTAGCGACATTCGTACATTTTATTTATGTATTTCCCAGAAAGTGGCGAGCTTAGTATTTCCTTAAATATAATCAGACCAAAAAACATAAATGTTAAAAAAAGAGCCAAGTTCTTCTACGACCCAAACGCAAAATAGTTGGCCTACTCATCAATTAACAAATTAACATTTTTTATGTGCCTATATTTTCTGGTCCCCAAGCAGTTGTTTTTTAATATTTTTTGTCGATGTAATAAATTACATTTAATAAGTAAATAGACCAAACAGAACTAAATTCGAGAAAGCACATATGGCTCCAGTTTGCATTCCTTCAAACAAAGATAGAGCATAATAGTTGGAGTACTCTCTCTGGGATGCAAAATAGTTGGCCTATGAAGATTTAAATAGATTTTAAGTTAACCGATATTAAAAAAATGACATGCACTTGTTTTGTTGTTTATTGATCTCTTGTTTTATGCAAGCCAGCAACAATTTAATGTCAACCATGGTGCGTGGTGTTGCATTATCAAGAGACCTTATAGGGAATCCATAAATAAAGCCTTCGAAACGGGATTATCGAGCTATAAAATCGCAAAACAATTCAATTTACCGCGCTCATCAATTCGAAACATTATCTCAAAGTTCAAAAATAGTGGAAATGTGGAGATCGGTAAAAAAACGGGACGCCCACCAATTGCAAAACCTCGAGATTGCCGAGTTTAAAAAAAAATGATAAAAGAAAATCGACGTCAAACGGCCGCTGCAATAACTGTTCAATGGAGGGAAAGAATAAAAAAAAAGTGTTTCGGTCGACACTCACAAACTATGAAAAAAATTGGATACAAATTTTATAAGGTCTGCTTTAGATTTATTTAAATTAGAGCAATTTCGATTCGTTAAAAACATAGGCCAAAGAAAAACCACTTTTAACACCTTAACAAAAGAAAAGAGTGGGCCAAACAACGTAAAAACTGGACTTTAAGTGAATGGCGGTCCGTTATTTGGAGTGATGAGTCCAGGTTTGAAGCTTGCGTGGGCGACGAACGAAAACGAGTCATTAGAAATTCAAAAGAGGTTTTTCACAAAGATTGCCTTAAAAAAACGGTCAAGTTTCCTGCATCTCTAATGATATGAGGATGCATGTCGGGGCGGGGTTGGGCAATTTGCATTTTGTAAATGGAAGTGTCAATGCTGCCAGGTACAGGGATATTCTGGAAAATGAGCTTCTCCCATCAATACCACCACTTCAAGCTAGTGATCGAGACTATATTTTCCAACAGGATGGAGCTTCTTACCATACAGCAAGGTCTAAAATGGCGTGGCTATCTGCTGAAGCTGTTCCTTTACTGGAATGGCCTTCCAGCAGCCCTGACCTTTCACCAATTGAAACTGTCTGGCATAAAATGAAACAAAAACCGCGAAAAGAACCATGCCGGACCTCTTCAAGACCTTAAAGCTAAAATCATAAATATTTGGCAATCTTTTGGCACCGAAGAATGTCAAAAATTAGTTGACACAATGCCACGACGCATAGAAGCAGTTATCAAGGCCAAAGGCGACTTAACACCATGGTAAAATAAAAATTAAGACCCATAGGCCAACTATTTTGCGCTTAAAAAAAAGTATCAATCGTTATTTTATTTTGTATTATGGCTCTATATCGTTATTTAATTGAAGTCATTTTGGTTTTGTTACTTATTTCTATTCAAAATAAATATATCTTAAGAAAAATACCAAAATATTGATTTTATTTCCGATGAATTTTAAGAATCAGAAGATTTTTGTTTTTTATCATAGGTAGTCCAACTATTTTGCGTTTGGGCTCGTATACAAGAACCTTTGTGTAACAAGTCAGCCGTGAAAAGTACTGAGATCTAAAAGTACGCCAAGTTCTTACTTCATGAAGGTTTAATACCGAATATTTAAAGTAGAATAATATTGAAACAGCTACAATGTAATAGAGAAATTTAATTATTTAATGACTACTGACTAAAATTTGATGGGCTCACTGGTCAAGTTTTCAAAACCTTTTGAATTGGGCATAAGAAAAAAACTTGCCAAGTAAGCCCATCAAATTTTAGTCAGTAATCATTAAATAATAAAATGTCTCTATTACATTGTAGCATTTCAATATTATTCTACGAGTGCTTTAAATATTCGGTATTAAATCGTCATGAAGTAAGAACTTGGCGTACTTTTAGATCTCAGTACTTTTCACGGCTGACTTGTTACATAAAGGTTTTTGTATAGAAGAACCTGGCTCTCTTTTTAACATTTTAATATTTTGCCATGTCAAAATCTCGAAAGATAAGGAAAGATAGAAGAGTGGACTCTACCTACTAAAATCAACTTAGTTTATAGCTTATTCCTATTTCTTTTGGTATATTTTCTTTTTGTTATTGGTTGTTTTGATTTGCGCTTCAATTATTTCTTCTTATCCTGGCAAGATACCTAACACGAAAATACCTACCTTAGTTACAGCAATCGGAAGTGCTCCATATAAATTTAACATTTTCTCAGAAAGTGGGCGGATACCACGCCCCCTGAATGGAAAATTTAAAATTTTCGATTTTTTCCTCTGCTTGCATGACAAGACCTACCGTTGTGCAAGATTCTACGATGTCGGGAAGTGCTACATAATTTTGATGATCTGTCAGTCAATCAGTCAGTTACGGTTTTTGTGATTTTTGAGGCCTTATATCTCAGGAACTGCTTATGCTAGAAAATTGATATTTGGTTAGGCGCCTGTGCCTGACTAGCTTAGTATATATTAGGAGTTTTAAGTTTCTGACTTCATTGGTACTGAAGATAGGAAGGGGTCAAATCGCCTGAGTTTGTTACTGTAAAAAGGGTGTAGCGCCAGAACTTGGCTGGGCACTACCGTGCTCTTTGATTTCCCAAATATTTCCATGTTCAGAAATAATTTTGTTTATTGTGCGATTTTTATTTCGCAAATTTTCAAAAAAAAATATCATTTCGCCAAACTAATTTGGTGATATTTTTCGTTAATATTCGGTGGTCTTTTGAAAGCAAGTACCTCAAATATGAAACTCGCAACACAAAGCAATTGAAAAGGTTAATAAAAAGAGAGAAGTAATATTATGCGAAATAAAAATAGGCGAATTGAACAATGCTGAACAAAATTCTATCAAAAGACCCTATCGCCCAAATAGGAGCTTTATATAATTCTCGCTAAAGAAACGTACCGTCTTGTTGGGTCCTTCAGTGGCATGTCGTAAACCATTTGGAACAAGATAGAGTAAAAGTCATAAATCATGTTTTGTAAATATAAGTATTGTATAGCACTGACAGATTGTTAAATGCTCCAATTAAATATGCTTTTGGAGTAGAAATCACTTAAACTGCTAGACGGCTCTGCTTTCTACGTGCAGGTTATGCAGAGTCATTTAAGAATGCAATATTTTAAAGGATGATTAATACAATTTTAATTTTTATAGCCTTATAATCATTCTGTTAAATTATATTCGAAAGTTAATTATTTGACTATTTAAATGTGTTTTTTGCGTAATTATTGATAGTTTCAGATTTTTGACGCCAATTTCATTCGTTTTTTGTTACCACAAGAAATTGTACAAAATGTATTTCAAAAATTCATTTTCTACCTCAATACTTATAAATTAGATGCTTGCACAGACATTACATGAAAATTTCAAGAAAAAAAATGTCTGTCATCAAAACTGGCAAAGTTATTCAAATTCGAAGATTTGCGAAGAATTCGCATTTTCAAGCAAAACAAAAATGAAATACAGCTGCTGGTAGCACTATCTATAACATTTTATCTTTGATAATTTGAAAATCACTCCCAAAAATTCGAAAAAGCGACTGTTGAAGCTACATCTACTAAATGAGCTGTAATTTATAAAGTCTGTCTTGTCAAATCAACATAGAGCTTAATAGCGTTCAACAACATGTGCGAAATTATTAAATTGATATATGAAAGTTGGTCTTCTGGTCGGGCAACATTTCTCGCGCTTTACCCATTTTACGGTCGCCATAATCATCCTTTCAAGAGTACCATTAGCACAGAAACCCAAGATCTACCGACACAAATCTCAGCTGTCCGTGAGAGTATGAAGGAGAATCCGAAGCAGTCAATGCCGCACCGCGCACAAGAGCTCGGCCTTTCACAGACCACAACTTCCAGACTCGGGCCTAACCCCGTACAAACTTTACACAGGAGTCATAGGGCTATGCCAAAAAGCCACAATCCACCACTGATTTTTTTTTGTTATATTCAAAAAAAATTCATTTAGTTAAACATAGGTAATGGTTGAAAAATATGTTCCAAAAACTTGTTATTTTTGGTACCCCCCTTGGAACCATTTTTTTTTTTTGGTTTTGATTTTTTCATAAGCGTTACGACCGATTTTGATCATTTATTTTTATATAAAAGCTCCTGGCAGTTTCAATATTATTAAACTTTCCCAACATTTTTTTTTTTGGATTTTTACAAAAAAAATAATTTTTTTTTTTGAAAACTCAATATTTCAAAAACCCTATGATCGATGTTTTAAAACTTGATAAATAGAAGTTTCTTAATACAATCTACAAGGTATGGGAAACAAAATTTATTTTACCTAAAAATAACGGTACCCTCCATACAAATGTTAAAAATGGTTTTCGAAAGTCGAATTTTTCCCAAAAACAGTTCCGAGAATTTAGCTAAAAATTTTATTCTTTCGATTAATTCTTACAATCAATAATTTAATAAAAAAAATTGAAATCAAGATATTACTGACTGTACCTAATACAGAACGATTTTTTCGAATTTTGAATTTCTCATTATCGGCATAACGGATTTTAATGAAATTTTTTATAAAGAAGCTCCTAAAAAGTTTAAAAAACATTGCATTTCAAAACTTAAAAAAAAATATTTTTTGAATTTTTGAATTTTTTTTTGTGAAAATTGAATTTTTGTTCAAACAATAATAAAAACTTTAAATTAGCGTACCAAAATTTTTAAAATTTTTGTATATAAAAGCTTATTTTTATAAGAAACCACTTAAAAGATTTATAATTTTTGTTTTTGCATAAACCAATATTTGCTTGAATCACATGTCATCCTATTTTTAGCTCCAACTACTAAAGAAGTTGTTTTTGTCATTTAAAAAAAATGAAATTGTATGCTTGTGAACAGTTTTTCTGTAGTAACATTAATTTTTGAAATTCGAGCAAGTTCGTGCGACCCAGTCGTGCATTTTATTTTCAACTCAATCCGAACTGGATGAGTCCGTCAGAATGTCCAGAATGCAATCCACAGGTCTGCACGAGTTATGATATCAAAATAGAACACTTCAGCGCTAATTGGGCCACGGAGCTAGACTGCCAGTGGTCATTTCTACCTAACTACTTGAATATGCCGCCGTCAGATTAAACAGGCAATCGAGTAGAATAGTAGATTAGTTAAGCCCTTTAATGAAATATTAAGAAGACTTTATAAGACGATGTTTTCAGGCCTATATATTTTGCTATGCTATACACGTTCAGTAAACTTAAAAAGGCAGTTGGAGACGTCAGTTGTAGCTCCGAGTGAAAACTTCTTCTCAAAATATTAGTTCCCGTTTGCATTGATGTGCTGCGGGGTAGGGGATTCAAAAATGACCTGTGATATCGCACTTTATACTCACAAAAACATAACGATATAGTGGATCGGACCGATTTTCGATTTGTACAAAATTATTATTTTCTTTCTGAACATACTGTCTCACATTGATTGCATACGCTACACGAACGACACTTGAAATAGCACGCATTAAAAGCCCGCACCTTGTTAGTTGGATTATCGTGTGGCAACAAACGTTCCTCCCCAGCAGCGGTGTTAGCCAAATGTGGTGTCCAGGATTGATCCTTGATTGTCCATCATCAAAGGTTTGTCGTCTTCCTTGCCTGCTGCGTGCATATATGATCCAAATTATCAATATAATCTGCTGGTGGTGCTGTGCTGGCTTTCCACCCAGCTAAGATTATTATTCAAAGCTCAAAGGAAATGATATCCTGGCTGTCTAATTGATTTAAAATTAGACCAATGCAATAGACGGCATCTTAGAACTGTGTCGTCCTCGTCATGAGAAGAGAATTTGAACACGTATTGTTGTTCACCCCAAGCTAGAAGTGGAATGCCACATGGCTTCAAACACCCGTGAAGGCATACACCAGTTGCGGCAAGTGCATGATAAATAATGTTCCACAAGTTTAATAGACTTGAACATGAGTTAGCTGGATAACAAAACATCCTAAAATACGAGTAAATGACATATGTTTCTCTGGCTGTTTTCCAAAAAGTTTTGTGCCTTTCGATGTGAATGCAGTCAGCATCTGGGGAATTTGTGGACTTATACATACAAAATAAATCGTATCTACTTCGCCAAAAAAAAAAATAAAAACTAAGACAACATCCGGTGAATGAAAATCTACACGACCGACTCGACTGTTGCTCGGTGTTGACGTTTTTATCGTTCACCTGATTACCTTCTATTTCATATTTCTCTCAAGTCTAATATTATTTTTATTTTTCACGGAAAATCCTGTCACATTAAAAATTGAAGGGGTTACCAAGGGTATTGCCATCATTTGTTGGGAATTCAAGAAGTCTAGTTTTTCATAACTGAAGAAAGGGCTATTCGACAAACTTCGTTTCAGGTTTTCGGGATGCAATGATCCGCGAAATCCGCTAACCTTAGGTTAGGTTAGATTGAAGTGGCTACCAGCGTCAAAGCTAACACACTTTGACTAGAGTTTGTCCATTGTGATATTACATGAACCTAGAGATTTTCTCCCTGCTCGTTAAACCATTTGGAGCTCCTTATGAAGCGGAGGAGACTATAAATGTCTATATTAATTGGATCACTAGATTCCTCGAAGAAAAACTCTCCAAGATGGAATGGATGGATGGAAGATGAGGAATTGATTCTACCTCTTCCTCGTCCATACAGCTTCTGCAAAAATCGTTTGAATAAGCGCCAAGCCTCAGTGCGTAATTGCCTATAAGACAGTGTTCAGTTATGACACCAATCACGGAACTGATGTGCAATCTACTTAAAGATATCAAGCATTAAGAACGTTTCATATCAAGCAATGGCCAGATCTGTTCTGTCATCAGGCAGTTGGTTAAATTATTCCATCTTAGGTTTGTCATCTTTATAGCATCTTGTTTCAGCATAGGATTACAAGTAGCAATGGGTATACTTTTATTAGTCTTATCAGGAAATATAGGCGATGTAGATCCACTTTTGGCGAGTTTGACAGCCTTACAGTTCCTTGAAATGCCATGGCGTCTAACGGAGGTGAATATTGAACTGCTGCGTCATCTCTATAAGAGAGGAACGGCAGTTGAGGGCTGTTATATAGTTGCTAGAGATTGAGTCCAGAGATTTAATAGGCGCTTGACTATCCGAAAAGATGCGGTTATCAGTAGTTGATAACATGTTTTCTTTGACCCAAGAAAGGACTTCTTTAATAACCATAAGTTCCACCTGGAACATGCTACAATGATTAGCAAGATGGAAAGAGAGACATAAATTTAGTCTATCTGAGTACACACCCCTACCAACCCCATCATAAGTTTTCGATCCGCCGGCGTCGTCGGTGTCAAAATCGATAGAACGATCTTCTAAGAAACTCAAAGTTTAACCCAAATGCAGACCTTTTTAAGCTTTAAGCAAATCAATTTAAATTGATTAAAGTTTAATTTGATTTGCTATAATAGATAGACAGGTTTAGGTTTGGGTTAAATTTATTTGAGCTAAGTTAAATTGATTTGCTATTTGGTTAAATACACTTGCGAATGGTATATCATATAGTTAAGTTTCATTTTCAGTTACAAAAAATAAAATTACTCGCACAAAAAAAAGTTAGTTAAGAAAAATTTAAACTTACCTTTTATAATAATTTGATTACTAAGGCCTGGCGGTGCGGGAAAACATTAAGACTGTCACGTTTCTGTGTTGTTCAGACTCATATTGTGTTTTTGAAACCTGAGGAAGGGCAAAGAAATATCGCTATTAGGATATGCAGGTTCTAAATAAGTACAAAAACGCGATGGAAAAAATAGAATAAATATAGAATAAAATGAGAGGGTCACACGAATTCACTATTAAGAGATAAGATAGAAATGGCGACTACTGACAGTCTAGCCCTGTGGCCCAACTAGCGCTGAAGTGCACCATTTTGAAACCATAGTTGTGTTCAACCAGGAAAAGTCCAGAACAAATTAAATTCGGCGCAAGTAAAATGCCTTATGCCTGCGCTGAATACGATGGCAAAGGGACGAAATTTATTCCGAGCACCTGCGACGACGCACGTTGTTGGCTTTTTAGGCACAAATCTCTTACTCCTCTTCACCTCTTTTCATCTTTCAAACTTTCAAACACTTGCGTTCGGAATTCTTCGTGTAAATATACATAAGATTTAATTAAGATATTATTGGATTAATTGGAGAACACTGGATCACCAGAGATTGCCCTTCTCTCGAAGTTGGCTGTAATCTATGCATTATTCAAAAACGAAAATACAAAGCGCGGAAAAAATCAACTTTAATAGTTAACAAAATATAATCGAATAATGACATCAACTGATTTTGACAGTTTTCACCAACCTGCACTAGCTCAAAAGGTAGTGCAAAATACTCTGAACTAGTGTACACTAGTTTTCAGCTCAATGAACTCTAACCAGTGTAAGTCAGTGCAGAAATTTTCTCAATGGACAAAAAAAAGCTACACTTTTCTGCCCAGAGTAGTCCAGTGCAGCTGGTTGAACAGAACTCATAACTCGTTTGAGTGCAGAGGTAGAGTTGAGAAAAGAGTTCAAGTCTTTGATCTTCATTTCCGAAAGTTTGCCAATGTCGTCATAAAATGCCCTTCCTAATGATTGTGCTCTAAATTTGGCCAGAACAGGGCATTTGCAGAGGAAATGGAGGACTGTTCCCTTTTTCCTCTAGTCAAAACAGCTATGACAGTGAGTGTTTCGAGGAATGCCTTGCTTCGTTGTATGCTCTCCAATTGGCCAGTGTCCGCTACAAGTAGCTTCGATCCTGACTATATAATCTTGCCTGGGACTGCGTGTCAGATCAATAGTTCGGGATTTACAATAGGTGGGCCAAAACTTTCTAGATATATTGCAGTTAGTTAAACTGCTCCATCTAAGTTTTGATTCACTAAGAAAAATTGAGAGAATATTGCCCTTCATAACTTCGAGCAGAATGTTGACTCTTTCCGCAAGTAAGTTATGACGGGCTGATCCTTACCTGGCCAGCTCGTCATTTCCACAATGACCCGGAACCCAGATAATAGCAACATTGTTAATATTGAGGCTATCAATTTGGAGGATGATGGCTTTAACAGCCGCCTGACTGTGATATAATAATGATTTATAAAAAAAAATACTGAAACTTTTTCATAAAAATATTGACCCGTTTATGAGACATCGAATTTTCACAAAAGAATGTTTGTTTCTTAATTCAAAAATTCAAAAAAAAAAATAATTATATTTGTAAGTTTTGAAATGCAATGTTTTCAAACTTTTTAGGAGTTTCTCTATAAAAAAAAAATCATTAAAATCCGTTATGCCGATAATGAGAAATTCAAAATCCGAAAAATGGTTATAGTTATGTAACTACCATAGAGTCAGTAATGTCTTAATATCAAAATGTGTGTATTGAATCAAAAATAAAGAAATATGTAGAAGGCTCCTAGAGAATCTAAACCTAGTAACTTAAAACTCTCAACAATTCCTGTGTGTGTCACCAGGAATGGAGGGGACCTACAATTATCTGCCGATTCCAAACGGCTTATGAGCAGCACTTTTCCGGACAAGAGCAAAGAGATACACTTAATAGGATTTGTCAATTCCTCTAAACAAGCAGTACACCCCTAAAAAACCCAACCAACCCAAGACCTTCTGTATGACAGTGACAGTCCAATGCACTAACCCTTATGCCAAAGTGAATAATACTTTGAATTATTCATCATCATCGGCTCGACAACCGGGTTCCGGTCCTGGCCTCTTTCAACAAGTCTCTCCACCTATCCCGGTCTCTAGCCGACGCCATCCAGTTGCGCACCCCAAGGCTTCGGGCGTCCTGGTCTACGCCATCTCTCCAGCGCAAGCATGGTCTACCATGCTGTCGTCTACCATAGAATGTACCACAAAGAACTTTCCGAGCAGGTTCCTCTTCGCTCATGCGAGCTAGGTGCCCTGCCAACCGGAGTCTACCGAGCTTAATTTTTGTCACGATATCTGCTTCAAGGTAGATTGCGTACAGTTCATGATTGTACCGTCTCCGGAATCGTCCTTCCTCACATACGGGGCCAACAATTCTCCTTAAGACTTTTCTCTCGAACGCAGCTAAGAGGTCGGAGTGCCTTTTGCTAAGCACCCAAGTCTCGGATCCATATGTGAGTACTGGCAGGACCATGGTCCTGTACAGCAGCAGTTTTGAAGTTATGGTGAGATTTCTGGATTTGAAGAGCTTTGACAGACTGTAGTAGGCTCTGTTGGATTTGAGAAGCCGCCCGCGTATTTCTTCTTCTATATTGTTATCGGCTGCTACTATTGACCTAAGGTATTTAAAGGATTGCACCACTTCAAATTCGTGCTCCGCAACCTTGATTGTTTGACCAACTGTTCCTCTCGCATTCGACGCCACCATGTACTTTGTTTTACCTTCACTCATGTGCAGCCCCAGATTTTGTGCCGCCTGCTCGATCTGGATGAAGGAATCGTGTACAGCTTGTTCGGTTCTTCCGATGATGTCGATGTCGTCTGCGTAAGCCAGTAACTGGCTGGACCTGTTGACGATGGTCCATCTTGTTGCCGTGCCAGAGTCACGGATTGCTTTCTCCAACACCAGGTTGAAGAGGAGGCAGTCCAAACCGTCCCCTTGTCGGAGTCCATTAAAGATGTTGATTGGTCTGGATAGCAATCCGGCTATTTTTACTTGGCTGGTTACGTTGGTCATGGTCAACCTACATAGTCGTGTCAATTTATTTGGGATGCCGAATTCTCTCATGGCTTTGTAAAGTTCTACCCTGGCTATGCTATCATAGGCGGCCTTAAAGTCTATAAACAGATGGTATGTTGGGATGTTAAATTCTAGACATTTTTCCATCGCCTGCCTAAGGGTAAAGATCTGATCAGTTGTTGATTTGCCTAGAATGAAACCACACTTTTATTTTCCGATGACGGTTTTAGCGTATGGGGTTATCCGGTCTTGTAGGATAGAGGAGAGTATCTTATAGGCGGTACTCAACAACGTGATACCTCTATAATTGCTGCACGTTGTGACATCTCCCTTCTTATGTATGGGGCATATTAAACCTTTTCGCCAGTCTTCTGGCATTTCTTCCTGCTCCCATACGTCTACTATAATATCATGAATTGCTTGACGTAAGGCTGGCCCGCCGTGATGGAATAATTCGGCTGGTATGCCATCGGCTCCCGGGGCTTTGTTCTGTTTAAGCCGGCCTATAGCCTTCTCAACCTCTTCTATGCTTGGTGGCGGCAACATAGGGTATTCTTCTTGAAGTAGTGGAGCCTCCACTTCTGCAGTCAGCTGACCATTTAGCAATTCTTTAAAGTACACTTCCCATCGCTCCAGTATGCTTTCAGGATCGGTGATCAGATTTCCCTCTCCGTCCTTGCAGTATGTGCAGCGTGGTGTTTACTGCGTCATGTTTCGGACGGATTGGAAGAACTTCCGCGCCTGGTGCGGACCTCGCTCTCGGCTGTTTTTTATTTCACAGATTAGGTTCTTCTCCCAGGCTGATTTCTTTTGTCTGTGAAGCCGTTTTTCTGTTCTTCTGAGCTCTTTATATTCCTCTTCGCGTGCCCGCGTTCTATGAGATTGTTGCATTGCTCGGTACGCAACATTCTTACGTTCAGACGCTAGCTTGCATTCATCATCAAACCAGTCGTTCCGATTTTTACGACTGCTGCCTAAGATGGAGTTGGCAGTACTAATGACAATATTCTTAAGGCGTGTCCACTTCACATTTACGCCCAGCATACTGGCTCCAGGACTTACTCTCCCTAAATCAAGTGATTCTAGGGCGAGTCCTAACGCATTACCAAAGGTGTTACTGGTGTTTTCATTGCGCAGGGCAGCCGTGTTGATTCGAACCTGATCGGCGGATGCAATGCGTCTTCGCAAGGCAATACGCCCTCGGAAAACCATACCAACAAGATAGTGATCCGAGTCGATATTGGCACCTCGGTACGTTCGTACCGTCATCAAGTTCGAGTAGTGGCGACGGTCTATCAACACGTGGTCTATTTGGTTACGAGTGACTCCATCAGGTAATACCCAGGTGGATTTGTAGATATCTTTACGCGGGAACATGGTACTCGCAACGACCATGTTTTTCGATGCTGCTTATTCTAAGACTCGAAGTCCATTGTCATTAGTGTTCTCATGCAAACTATGGGTGCCTGCGTAATGGCTGAATACCGGCTCCCGACCTATTTTTGCGTTCAAATCCCCAAGGATGATTTTAACATCATACCTTGGACAGGCATTGAGGGCCCTCTCGACTTGTTCGTAGTAAGTCTCTTTTTCTTCGTCTGAGGACTCCTCCGTAGGTCCGTGAACGTTAATGAGGCTGATGTTCGTAAATTTGCCTCGCACGCGAAGGGTGCATAGCCTTTCGCTTATAGCGTTAAAGCCGATGATGGTAGACTTCATTTTTTCGCTGACTAGGAAGCCTTCCCCGAGCACATGGTGTTTTGTATGACAGCTATAGTATATGTCATATTCTTTCTGTAGAACACCATTCCCTGTCCATCTGATTTCTTGAAGAGCTGTTATGTCAGCTTTATATTTTGACAGGGCATCTGCTAGGTGCTGAGCAGCTCGAGCTTTATAGAGCGATCGTACGTTCCATAAGAAAATTCGTAAATCGTTTTTCAGTTTTCGTTGCGTTGGTTGTCGTCGTGTGATCAGTCCGTTTCCGAGGCTTGTTGTCGGTCTCGTAATTCATAAAGTTTTACGGGACAGAGAATTATCCTGTCGCCAACCTGAGGAACCAGCCTGATCATATTAGCCAAGCCTTTTAAAAGGCTTGTTTCTAGCGGCCGCCACGGAGAGGCTATGATCAGACTTCCACCAGTCCCGAATAGTTACGGCACGTGCATGTTTTCGTATGCTACATGTTATTCCCCCTATTCGTCTGATGGCTGACCGCCACTTTGAATTATTATAGATTGTAAAAATTAATTCAAAGAAAAAAATGCTAATCAAAATTCTAGGTACCGTTAGCGAGAAAAATGCGAATTTAGAAAAGAATATAAATTTTCAAAATTAAAATAATTATTAGAAAAAAAATGGGAATTTACCTAAATTTGTGTTTAGAATGTCTTAAAATATGTGTTTGAATATATATTTTCAAAAGCAATTCGAATGTAAAAGTATAAATTTTCTAAAATTAAGTCCAAAATGTAGGGCAATATGCTTAGGGGCTTTAAATAAATTTTTGTGATATTGGTTTGATATTTGTTTATTTAAAATGATTCTTAGACCCAATTTTATCGAAAATGATATAAATTTGACAATTTTGACAGTTGTAATCCAAATTTTAGGCGCAATTCTCAAATATTCGAAACAATCTAAAATGATAGTTTAAAATCGTAGTAACTTTTCTGATTGATATTTGTATTTCAAACCTCTAACGTCATTTCATTAGAATTATAACCTTAGAAAATTACTTAGCAGTAAGTGTTCGAAATGTGACAAAAAGTAATAATCCGCAATTATGGTCGCGTCACATGATTTCCTTTTATTCGCTTGTTCTTGCACAACCACTTAAGTTCCATTTAGACAGTAGAATTCTAGCATTAATCGGAAACTGCCAGCGGGGCTTCTGGCAATAAATGGACTTAAGACTTCTCACTCAAAAGAAAAGGTGGACCTTATGACACCGAGTGTTCAACAATATTTAGAAAAGCAGAGTTGAAACTGGGCTATTATTTTGTTGAAACATATATTTGGTCTGTATGAGTGCTAGGAGCTCTACCAAGAAGTGGATGAAAACCTAAACACGTCGACTTCATATATTCGCTGATCGAGCCAATTATTTACAACAATTGACCAGCTAAGCCAGTTTTTTGCATCACAGCTCCAACGCTCAAGTTAACAAGGAATACGGACCCTAAGGTTTAAGAATACTTAAATCCCGGATGTCTTTGTTCTCCGAACCGCAAATCATGAAATGATCTCCTGTCTCCAATTGAGTAAGCATATAAAAATTGTTTTTATTTTATTTTTTGTTTACCTGGCAGTGCTGACCTTGTTCAAATCACACAATATTTTTTGAACTTGTTTACTTCTCCCGCATGTCATCTAAAAGAGTGACTTTGAATTTTGAAATCACCTTAGCTGAGAGGTGGAATAGTTGATGGAAGTCGTCTTTTTTTTCAGCGCGATGATGTCAAGAGAAAACTATAGAAAAGGGAACTCTGACTCGTTCCTCTACGAGTCCTTGCGGTCTACGAATAGGTGGTGATGATGATGATGATGATGCTGGTACGTGTGCCACCTTTTGAAAAATTTCAACTCTATCGGGTGATTCACAAGATGGAAAGCAACTATTTTAGCCCCATTGCGCTCCGCTGATGTTGGGGTTTATGAGTAATGTATCACCTACTTACGTTCTGACATGTGCTTGTGCCAAAAGGATGATTGTCAGTTGGGAGTGCACGAAATTTGTGAAATTTGCCATGCAAGGGATAATTTCAGAGATTGGTTGAGTTTTTTTTTTAAGTTAAGTGCTATCCAGGTTTTTGTTTGCAATATGTTCTCAGAATTTACTAGTTTTAGATTGAAATAAATTTAAATATGTACTGGTTAGACTTAGAAAATAATTGGGTATAAAAACTGGTAGTCCAAAAAATAAACCTGTTTGAAATAAAATTTCGGATATATAAAGTTTGCTGAGTGCAGAAGGCTAGAGGCTTGAATGTATTTTATATTTGTATACAAACATTAATTGAAAACTTTTGGTTCCCTTTTATATGTATATGTAACACCATCAATGACAGTGAAGAAAAGGGTAAAAAATTTTAAATTATTTATTTTAACCTTTTCACCCTGTGAATCTTGAAATTTTGACGATCTGGAATTTTGGTGAGCAATTTTGAACTTCAACCTACAGTTATGCGCTGTTTGTTATAGTTTTCCAGTGCATTCATTTACCAACTTATAACTCTTGAGTGTTTGCGTATGAATTTATTTAGTTTTCCCTCAACCGTATTTAAAAAAAATAACTACAATTGTTCGGGTACCCCATTTGTTACTGCACATTCTACACAAGCTTTGCAAGCAAATTTGTTTAATAAGCTGCTTCTGCACATACCTTAAACAATAACAATTCGCTTATAAACTAAGTAAACAGATCTTTTTTCACATGAAGAAATGTCATAATGGTTAACTTCAAATAATGCTCAATTCTATTATTTTGCGAAATCATCGTTAAAAACCTATTGTAATTCTAGAATAGTTTTAATATCTAACAAATTCCACTTAAATTTTGCGCCAAAGTCTTAAAGTACAAAATTAATTTTTTTTTCTTAAATCCATAGGTCTTAGGTCAAGAAGAACACTCCTACTCTCATAGCATGAAACACTAGGACTTCCGAAGGATTTTCGTTACACAAACTTAGGAAATCTATTCTGAACGAAGTATTCTTGAATAAGTATATGTACAATAAGAATATATCCAACAACGGTCTTACAATGTTAATGGTTTTAAGTATCTATCTTCGAAAAACTTTAAAATTCAAAACCATATGATCGGTGGGAAGCGAAAAATTAATTTATGAGTCGATGATCGCTTCGAGATCTTTCTGCTTCTCAAATCTTTGTACAGATACAAGAGACGGGTGGTTTTAAATATTTATAAGCACTTTACTTATTGTTAAAATAGAGCCCATTTAGCTTACACCATTAAAGAATTTTATTCCGCTTGGATCTGACAAACATTTTATACTGCTGCAAACATTTAGATCGCCCAGTCATTAGTAAAAATAATAAACAGGAATGGTCCAAGATGACTCCCTTAAGGTACACCTCAGAAGTTTACTATTTCTCTAGATAATAAGTGGCCAATTTCGACATATTGTTTTCTTCTATTAAAATAACTTTTAATCCAATAAAGCCGCACGGAGTATAAGCCAAACATCTTAAGTTTATTCAATAGAACATTATGTTAAACACTGTTAAAAGCCTTTGAAAAATCGGTATAGATAGAGTCAACTTAATAGCGTTTGAGTTTGTAAAAATCGAAAAGTTAGTTGCTATCGATATATCCACTGTGAATTTTGACCTCGATGATCTTATTGTGTCGCAACAACTGGGCAATCATTCCGGAGCTTAGCTACTCGACTCGAACAAGACTGAAACCGCATGAGATCATGTACATTTGTACATACATCGTGGCCGCAACCCAATTGGTCGTTCAGCCGGGAATATTGCGGCTGTAGCTGCCGATGTCACTGAGAACGAAGAAATATCAACATGACGACAGGCCACGCTACAGGGCCATAAAAAACAAATTTTTCCTGCCGGACGGGGCTTGGTGAACTTGTGGTTTCAACAAAATGGTGCAGCCGCACACACATCACGAGCCACTATGGATATTGTAAAAGTAGCGTTTCCTGGTCGCGTAATCTCCCGTTTTGGCGATTTGGCATGGCCAGCTAGATCCCCCGATTATTCAACCATCCCAGACTACTTTGTTTGGGAGTACTCGAAATCGCGGACTTATGCCAAGAAGCCTCAGGCAATCGTAGCCCTCATGGAAAATATTCGGCAGGAATGCGAACAGTTATCACCGGAAATCTTGCTGAAAGCAATGGAAAATGCACAATGCCATCTTACAGTAGACGTGGTGGCTCCTCACAGTCGACTCTACAACATTTGATGACCAAATTTCAGACAACCGGTTCGGTTATTAATCGGCCAACATTCGAAGGCCAAAGGAACACAAGATCACCTTAAAATATCACTGCGCGCTGTGAAAGTATACAAGAAAACGCGAGGCAGTCGATTCCTGGCCTTTCGTAGACTTCAACTTGGTGAATTTTGCGTCATGACTTGGGTCTACACCCGGACAAGATTCAACTGACTCAAGAGCTCAAAGTTCATGACCATATAGACAACGCCCTTTGTTTGCTGACTGAGCCTCTGAGCATTTAGAAGAGAGGCGTTTAGAATTTTTGCCGAGAAAATCATTTTTTCGACGAGGCGCATTTTTGGAGAAATGAGACGATTCCAATCCACACGAGGTTCACCAGGTGACAAAACATCCTGAAAAATGTATGGTTTGATGTGGTTTGGGCCTTTTCTTTTAGAAAACGACATTGGTGAGGCGGTGACCGTCAATGCAGAGCGTTACACAACGATAATAATCTATTTCTTGTATAGCCCTAATTGAATCATATGGAACTAGACGTCATGTGGTTCCAGAAGGATTTTTTTATAATTAGCGCGCATTCAAGGGGTTATCACTACTCTTAAAATGATTAACACAGTACGAGCGTTAGGTAAACAAGGAAGGGTTTGAAAGGAGATACCGATGCATATTAGTTGTAAATTTCGGAATATTACAATGGGGAGGAAAAATAGAGCTGGATAGAGCATTCCATATTCGTTTAGTTCGAGTGAAAAAAGAATCTCTGTATTTCACAGTACGTCCGAAGTTGGAATTAAGGGTAAACTGATGAGCATTCCTAAAAGCGCGAGTAATACGGTTTAATTGTTTAAGTGGAGGAGACTCAAGTGGCACTACTTTCCACACAGCAGACAGATACGATGGACATTTTTCATGAACGATTTGAGGGTAAGGTTATTTCTCGCAGAGGTGATGTGAATTGGCAACCAAGGTCATGCGATTTGACCCCACTACACTTTTTCTTGAGGAGTTTCCTGAAATCGAAGGTCTATCTTGGATCCGTAAAAATCCGAGGCGTGAATTTGAAGGATGTCATATTCCATACATAATGGGCATACATGGGCTTAATAAAGACAGAATTTTGTTAATACCTCCCACACAGTTTGTTTAAATATATTTCAACATTTACCAGACCTTATTGAAAAACGAAAAAAAAAATTTTGTTTGTACTCTTGACGCATGTATTCATTATTAAAAAAAAAAATATGTTATTACCTAATAACGTTTCCGAGAAATAAATTCCCAAAAATCGTGCATTTTTTCTATTTCAATATACCTAATCTTGGTCTGAAGTGGTATGGTTAATGCGTTCGATCTTCACGTCCAGGGTGTGGGATCGATTAACACTCACTGGACTTTAAAACCAGAAACTTATGTTTTTTTCAGGGATTGTGCCTTTTGCGAGGAAGTGACAAATCCTCCAAAAGTATCTCATATCGTGAAAAAGTGCCATCTCTATTCCCCAAGTGGAAAATGTGATAAGTCAAGTTTACATTCCTCCAGTAGGATTTGTTTTCTTCAAACACCCCGTTTAGGACTTAAATTGTTTCGATATAGCTGACCACACTCCGCTTTCCATCGTCTTTAAAGATTTAAAAAACATTACAATCACGTTCGTCTTAATTTTCGCCCAGGAATAATAATGAAACATTTTTGAAAAATCAAAAGATTACTTTAATTTCATTTTATTAGGACTGAGAGCAATAATAAGATTTGAATGAAAATGCTATTATCTACCTTGAAATATACAATCATAATAAAACGTTTGGTATGTACAACTAAAAGTATGCAATTAATATATGAGTGTGGTGAAATTCAAATGAAATTTTAATATTTTATGTGGAAGCAGTGCAGTGGGAGGCAAACTTTAAATGTGAACTGCGCAAAATTTTAAACGATTTAGTAAAATCTTAAAGCTATTTTAGTAAGTTACTAAGTTAAGAAGAAGATTTTGCTAATTTTAAACGATTTGAGCATCTTACTATCTCTTAATATTCAACTAAAGTAAAAATCACAAACTGGCTGCTTTAACTTTTAGTAATTCGCTAAATCCCTATGACAAATGTCATTTTCTTCTAAAAAAAATTCTTGGCAATTTTATTTGAAAGAGTTAAATTGTTTTTTTTTTTTTTATATAATTCGTTAATTCGTGAGCTAATTGTTTTCAACGTAAATAAAATAATATAATATGATTAGAAAGACGAAAATTTTGATATGTTTGAAGACACAGTGCGATGTTTTAAATCCCGAGCATATCATTTTGAAGAGTTAGACGATGGAGAATTTTACCCCAGGTATAGATTTGACAAGATAGCAGTTCGGTTTTGGTGTAAGACCTAAACATACCATGGGCTTCTGATTTCACCAAAATTGCAAGCTCTAGTTACATTAAACTTTACTTTTTCTTGCGATGTTTGTAAGTTGACTTCCTAATGGAGCATAAAGGATATACCTACGTACAACAATTAATCTAATAGGAGCTCTACATAGAATAGTCCAGACAACAGCGGAGAAAATAATAAAAAAAAGATTTCGAAAAAGGTTGCCACAAATAAACAAATAAAATAAATTGTAGGTTGTCACTTTGACTTCTGAGTTTCTGACATTTCAAATTATTAGGTCTGTTCCTCAGATTTAGTTTTGTTCGCTTTTTATTCACGAACTGTCATTGTTAAGACGTGTTCAGATGCAGCATTTTTAATAAAAGGTTATTAGTATTTTACTACTTAGTAAAACGAAAAAAACAAAAGGAGCTAGTAAATTACTAAATGTTTATCTAATTCCTGACTAGTAACATGCTAAGCCCTTAACAATAGGTTCTTAAAAATGTTGCCCCAATGTTTTGAAATAAGTTAAGATTTTAAAGGATATTTTCTATCTTCTTCGGGTAAAGTGTGCATAGGTCTCTTATCAGTATGCAGTGAATAACTGGACACCTTTCACATCACACCCAAAGCGCTGATTTAAATAAATTAAAAATTTGCTGAAACTTGTGACACTTGCCAACAAAAAATGTGTGTGTGTGCCGTTACAGTTCCGTTTTTTCTATATTTTTTATGTCCCTACAAATGACAACAGTATATCCTTCCTCCAGTAAAGAACACAATTAATTTTTGCAGAGGCTGCTTCGGCTTCCATGCCACGGATTTGAATTTAGCGGTTGGTTGCAGCAGTTTTCCTGAGATTACGATGCTCCTGCTGCTGATGCTGCCTCTATGGTATGGTGCGGTCGGTGTGACTATTACTTTGCGTCAGCGTCAGCACAAAATCCACTTCACTATCAAAGCGAAAGCGAACAGCCAACATTATAAAAAATGGCTGCGGAAACCTAAGGACCTTCACTACTATTTTTTTCAGTCGTTCTCGCATGTTGTCCGCTCTTGTAAAAAAAAATACCACAAAACAAGAACCAAAAAAAAAAAAATACTTGTTTGTGCAAGGAACTTCCTCCGCCGATGTTAATTTTTCATTTTATTTGCTTACTAAGTGTGCACCTTATTCGGAAGCAACACACTGCCACTGGACATTCCATACAAACTGCAAAAAGAAACTCCATATAGATGTGCATCATCATAACTTTTCAGGACCTTCCTAAACTTGTACGAATGTATGTACAAAGCATCCTGCAAAGTTTCAAACAAAAGCAAATCCAAAAACCCAAACGACTAAATGGAAAATGGAAAATGGAAAAATGAGGTTTTTGACTATCCTTAGCATTTTTGCTTGCAATTTACATGCGGAGACAATTGTGCACAATTTGCAGGATACAGATGCAAACCGTGTGATTATTGTTGGTAGAATAGCTGGCCATTTGCAAAAAGACTGATGTCCACTGCTCCATTAAAACTATAAGGTGCCCATTCCATTCGTCCTTATACTCTTCTGCAATTCTCCTTTTGTTTTCTATCGTCTTCCTGGTAGTTTTATTTTTGTCCTCAACAATCTAGCTACAGGTGGGATGATTTGTTTAAAAAAAAAGGATTTTATTTTGTTGTCCGACATTTTGTTTTTAATTTGAATTTACGTCCTTGGGGTTGGATAAGGCTAGTTTAGTATGTTAATGAAGTTATTGTTGGCACTTGCACCTATACCAACTAAGGATGATGGCATCCTGTCAGGATGTAAAAGAAATTCATTTAAAAATAAAGCAAACAAAATACGAAAATTATCAAAATGGCCAACCACAATTGCAGTGCACATAACAATAAAAAAAAAAGAAGTTGTTATGGTTGCAGATATCTGCGATGTGGTTGCAGCTGAGTAGGTAGGTACGAGTATTGCAGAGAATACACTTAAAAAAATCTATTCCCCTCCACTGTGAAAGCAATTCAAATAAATGTACCTATAGGTATTACTACTCGTACTCGATTCGAAGAGAAAGCAACGTGCAAGGATTTTGTGTGTGGAAATCTGTTGCAGGACGAACGCGGATAAAGTCAATATAGAACTCGAGTAGATCCGCTTTGAATGGGTTTTCATATAAAAATTGTTATGAAATTCTATGACATGAAGTTGGTTGTTATTGATGCGCACTTTATGGTTAGTTTATGGAAGGGAAAAAAAGCAGCAACCTTAAGTCATTTAATAATAAAGAGTGCAGGAAAGGAATAGCAATGAGTTGGGGTTATGTTTGCGTTTTCTAAAAATGGAAGAGCAAAATGCTGTCGAGGTATTTAACTTTCAGTTTTACACGCCACAGCTGATTAATACTCGTACATTCCCGAGAGCATTCGCCACGGATAAGGACACTTTCCAACGTATTTCAATGACAACAATCGTTTGGTTTTGGTTACTGTCATTTAAACGCAGCGTTTAAATCAAGTGTCTTATTTTTCAAGTGGTGATTCCAAAGTGATTCTGTCGAGATTTTAGTAAAAATTATCATTTTTTGTAGAGGATGGTTCTTGAATTAAAATTCAAACGATTAAATCTTCGATCTATAAAGGATTTTGACAGTTCATGGCGGCCATTTTGATTTATTCGTTGTCAATTTCGTGTTTCATCATGGCAAGAAGCGACGTCGAGCAACCAGCAACCTGCCTAAATGAAAAAAATCTTTATTTTCTAACCATAATCTTCAGTGACAAGGTCCAGTTTTGGATGAAAGGGTGTATCCCCAAGCACAATTGCCCGATTTGGGACGATGGCAATTCACACAAGGTCCATAAACTGACAACGCATCCGCAGAAAGTCACTGTTAAGGCTGGTTGCATTGTCGTGTTGATGATGCTGCCTTCACCAACAACGGAGGGCGCTACTGATTGATGATAAGTAATTTCTTTCGATGAAAATTGGTTGATATGGATGAATCAATTTTAACACGAAAGCTTTATGTGCCACAAAGCTGATGCCACAATTGACATTCTGCACAAGCAATTTGAACGCACGGCTTGGTTATATGATGAACAGTCAAAGTGATCTGGTCCCCATAGAGTTTTACTTGAGGTCTTTTCTGAAGTCATGGGGAAGAGACAATCAGCCGCTAATGATCGGTGACTTAAAAGTCTTCATATTCCTTGTCAATGCAAAAATTCAGAGAGGCAAGCCATTTGGATCTTAAGAAAGTATAGTAGAATACGCAATTAAAACTGTTACCAAATTTAGCCTAATTAAGTCATTTTTATAACGCCGCATATATTTGATAGCCATTCGCTTCAACAATGCAAAAGGGGAGCCCAAAACTCCTTGTCAAACACCTGGAAGACGTATTTAAAGCTTGCATGAAACGGATAATGTTCAAAAAAAATATTACACTCTTCATTTCCGACTAAGCTTTTAAGCACAAATATTACGGAAAAACCATTATTGGTTTTAAAAATTTCTAATTGTTAACATTTTAGTGTTCGTCAAAGAATTTCGGTCTACACTTTTGTAAATTTAGGCGACCTGTAGAGGCCATGCAGTTTTGGTGACATCTCTCAAAATGGCACAGCCAAATGATAAAACATTATAATCAAAATGAGTGTTCGTTGGTACAGACGTTGCCCCCATTTTACGGTGTACATAGTGGCCCTTCGTAATTGACTCTTCAACGTTTGTTAACCAAATTTGTGATGACCCGCTGTAATCAATTAACTGACGACAAGAACTCGGCCATTCGCAGACTTGAGTCGGGACCTATACCCGTACAAGATCCAACTGACGCAGGTGGTCAAAGTTCATGAGCGTTTGTTACCTGACTGGGCTTTTTACCATTAGGAAGAGGACCTCTATTCTGGCCGAAAAATCATCTTTAGCGACAAGGCGAATTTTTGGATGAATAACTGGGTTAACAAGCAAAATTGCCGCTAATGAGAAGATTCCAACCCATACGGAGTTCATCAGGTGACATTGCATTGTCAAAAAGTTATGGTTTGGTGTGAATTTAAGGCCTGTGGGGCTGTTGGTTCGTACTTGTTTGAAAACGACGTTGGTGAGGCGGTCACCGTCAATGGAACGCGTTACAGAACGATGATAAAAAAATGTATTATGGCCCAAGTTGAACAATATGGACCTTAGCAATATGTAGTTCGAGCAGAAAGAACGGTCCTAGGTGCCACTCAGCGGATTGCAAGATTGGCGTTCTGCATGAACAATTTGAGGGTAAGGTCATTTCTCACAGATGTGAAGTGAATTATCCACCAAAGTTGTAGCCCCCTCCAGGTTTCCGCCTTGACGATGGCGAGGGGGCTTACGTTTGACCCTCCAGCAATCCAGCTGCAGGAACATTCAACTAAGAGAAACCTACAAAAAAACAGGGATGTTTATCCAAATAAATAAAAATATGAACAAAAGTTTACAAGGAACTGATAAAAATCGAGTGGGGATATTATACACTCAAGTGTCGACAGAAGTCACGGCTGCCGGCGAGTGCTTGGCTTCGCAAGAAGCTAAGTCACCAGTGACAAAGAAAATAAACAAGTCAATCCTTATTAAACAGCACAACCTTGCAGCGGCTCTTCTCCCTGCTCTAGATTGCCTGGCTATTGACGATAGGGAGACCTCGAACAGACCTCCTTCGGAAGTCGAACCGAGGACGAGTTGCTGGAAGACTCGAGTCAAGAAGAGACTATGCTGAAGTCTACTACACCGCCTAATGCTTCGAAGCAACGCAGTTACTACAGATCCTCTAAAAGATTCGAGAGTGTTACGGCGAAAAAGGACCCAACTACTCTCAGTTCAAGAGACGGGGCCCTTCTAAAGAAACATAGGAAGTTGATAAAGAACTATGAAAGTCAGTTGGCAAAGACTACCACTGTACCCATGGCTTCCTCCCAACAACAGAAAGATAAACCATTCAGCGAAAGAGTAGCTGCTTCCACATCTAAAAAGTTTAAAACCAACAGCTTTGACAACACCCCGATCGATCTGCAGGTGGCTATTATTAGTCGAGAGGATCCGGATGGGAAAATCACGGGCCATAAATGGTTACTCGCGGAAAATGAAATCCTTAAAGCCATGATGGTGGCATCTGATGACGATAGTTCTGAGGACTACATCTTCGACGGAGCTGGTTGGCGGAAAGGAGTAAAAGGGGTTTGCTGTGGAGACCCGAAATCCTTGGAGTTCCTCACTCACACAATCGCCAATATTGGTGAACTGTGAAATGCATTTCTCGGGGTTCTTCCTGTCACAGCTCTACCACTTCGTCAGCAGGTTAAGATGTGGATTACTCCTCCTGTCACGCATGAGGACTCATCCATTATTAAACTGATGGCAAAACAAAATAAGGAGCTCCCCATATTGGAATGGAAGCTCTTGAATTCCAGAAAGAGTCTTAACGGGGAAGGTAAGGACCTCTTGTTCGCAATTGACACTGTGAATACATTGAGAACACAAGTGAGGCGGCGAAACTTCGAAAGATCCTTGCATACAATCCCATGATTCTGGGATACATTAAGCATCCCGATGGATCGTGGTCGAACTCGAGCCAAGAAACACCTGAACTCTTTATGGAAACACATTTCCCGGGCTGTAAGAATTATCAAGGACCAGGTTTTACACAACCACACACCTTAGATATCTTACAATCAGTACCAGAATTGGAACAGGTTATCACAGAGCAGAAGATTATGTGGGCAATAAACTCGTTCAAACCCTATAAATCAGCTGGACCAGATGATATTATCCCGGCATTTCTTCAACATGCTCTACAGATATCAGAATCCTGATAGGTGTAATAACGGGTCACTGCGCCATTGGCACAATGGCCGCTAGAATGGGTGAATTTGCACTCGATTTCTGTAGGAGCTGTCAGGATGTCGAGGAGATTGAAACCATTAAACACCTGCTCTGTCCTCTGTGACTGTCCGAACCTCCAAGCAAATCGCCTCCGCTACTTTGGAAACAGGTTTGTTGAAGAAATAGACGATCTAACGCAGGTCTCAATGGCAAATATGAGAAAATCCATTGCAAGGCTAGTTCGAAAGTGAACCAGTCTACATAAGACATTAGTTAGGAGCATATCTGCTTTTATTAATAGGGGATCACAATGGACCAATAGGCCCCCGTGTGCGCAACAGCCTATGTGCTGTGCACGCCTCTCCTAACCTAACCTAACCTAACCTAACCTAACCTAACCTAACCTAACCTAACCTGTGCGATGTGACAAAGCTAGACTTTTTATTATAGGGTTTTCTGAAATGGCAGGTCTATTCGAATAATAAGGTGAACATAAACACTTCCCATCGCTCAAATTCAGCCGGATCTATTGGGAAGAGTTGTTGAAAATTGTACGACTCCCTGAAAAGGTGTTGACTTGAAAGGTTTTGACTTGAAATTTGATGAATCCGTTCGTAAGATGGTGCAAGTGAAGTTGATAGTTCAAGCACGGTGATACCTCCCTTCTCATCATATCTGTATTTGAAGAGCTCTTTATGTTAGACATCAGTTTTCGCCGCCTTGTTGTCTTTAAGCTTTTTGATAGCTTAGCAAACCTCTTCAATACTAAGTGCTGGATCTCTTTTTCACTTATTGGTAGTGGGTTATTGTCTTATCCCATTTCTGTTGAAAATGCTGCTTTAAAACATCTGCTATTCCCTGTGGTTCCATGATTAGGTTATCTGTTGGGTTCGCTGTTTCAAAGTTTTAAAACCTGTAACTTTTTTATAAATCCTCCAGGGCCGGTTTCGATCGCGAATGTCTTCGATCTTCTTGAGCTGGGAAGCTAGGAAGCTGGTTACGCCCTCTTTCTTCTACTATTGATCTTATTCTTCTTTCTTCTTCAGGATAGATTCTTTTCTCAAGCTTCTTTTATTTTGGACTGCAGCATATTCGCAATTGCATCTTCTCCCTTTATTATTAGCTGAACGTATCTATTTCCTTACTCTAGGGTTGATGCTAGCCTACGGGAGTTTCTGCTGCCCGTTTGATGATATTGGGACCACTGATCATTGGCGTTTGTGGTAAGTGAATGCACAGCGAAGATCTTCTCGCGCTAATGCTCTCTTTGTGGATCATCCCCGCAATCGTTATCTATTGTCGCCTTGTGTAGTCTGCGCTTGCCAACTAATTCCCTGAAGATGTCTTCCTCTCCGAATTTAGCTCAAGCTTTATCAATATTTTTATTTCAAATCAACATCTAAAGTTAAATGGCTTTAAATTGCTAAAATTGATGTTTAAACAATTTAAATGGCTCTAAGCGATTAATGCCAGACTCGTTTCACACTTTAATGCGTGTTATCCTTTTATTTCCAAACGATTCTTAAACCGAAAAACTCCTTAACAGACTAATTTTAAATTTTAATACATATTTGCATAATGAGTGGTTATTAACCAAAAAAATTGAACACAAAAACCAACATCCTGCTGCTGAAATCTCATAAAAATAAAACCATGTGAGAATGTGTGAAAATGAGCTCAGGTGGGTCGACGTTCCTCTGAAATAATTTCACTTGAACTGCGCTTGATAGCTTTCCTCTTGAAGCAGGTAGAACTATTAAAACGGTAGAACTTTTATGCTGTTATCTGAGTGTTTTATTAATTTGAAGAAGCGTGTGGTAAAATTTAACACTTAATTAAAGGTTTAGCTTTAGATAAGCGAAATAATTTATTAATAAACAACTAACGATGAGGTTTGTTTTTCATTGAGATAAATAAAAATAAGAATAACCTTCACAGATGTTTCTTCCTTTTGCAGGACATTTTCATTAAAATGACGATTTTTGCAAATACCTCCATAAATGTAGTGGTCTTCTCTGTTTCAGAATGAATTTATGGATTCAGCAACACATGGCTGGCATTGCTCATATTTATTTTCTAAGGACGTAATATACATATGTACAACTCTTTTAAGTACATAGGAATTTAAATGCAATCCCATTGGGATCCAGAAGAGTTGGAAACTCATGCACATTTGGGCTACAGATGCAAAATGCAGCACCAGACACACAGCCAGTTAGACAAACACGATGAAGCTATTTCTGGAAGATTTAATTAAATTTATATGTGAACAACTTGACTGCTGTGGGTGATGGTGTTGGTGCAGGATTTCAATTAGTATAACAATCCTACATAGATATATACCTGATCGGAGCGAGAACTAACAGTTGTCACTTGAGTATTTAATTAGATTTTGAAAAAAAAAATTAGGTAAAATTATATTATGGACTGAAAACAGTTAAGAAAACTGAACTTGGCATTTTTAACAAACATAAAATGGTCGTGTGTAAGTAAGAGTTTTGTTTGGTAGCCATTTTATAATGATGTGATTTTCTTTAATGGGATGTAATTTCATAGTGACCAGTTAAAGTTCCTGAAGAAATCGTTGAGACCGTCCCAGTTAGCCTCATCGTATTGCCAAACGGTTCTCTTAGGAGTGTTTTCTGTAGAGATGATAATACACTAATAGTATATTGAGCAAGGTCAGAGGTCAGAAACAAGTCTAAGATGTTAGCGGATGGAGGTGCAATGTCAGATATCTTGTGTACATTGAAATCACCCGTAACAACGATTTCTCTGAATGGGAAACGGTTCTCTGGATAGAGTCGGACAGCGAATCAACTTTATTATAAGTCGAGTTACTATCCAAACTTGGACTGCGATAAATAAAGCATGTATGAATGATGCGCTTATGTTAACGCTAATTTAAGCCACAGGAAACTTTAAAGTTTATATTTAAACACAAGCCGTATTGCGGTTGAAGCTGATAAGCAATATCATTATGTGCATAAATGGCAAGAAAACGGTGAGAGAAAAATATAACCATATAGACTGAATTCCTAGAGATCAAAATATTCACCCGCTTGGGTTTCCCTAATTACCGAAACTGCTGGCTAATTTTTCACATTATGGACATATGTATGCGATACAGAAGTTCTTCCTGAGCCCCCGAATGTTGTTGTATTATATATGCTGTAGTGTATATAAGTAAAAGAATGCAATGATTTTAGTCGAACAGTGAGACATTCCAAATAGCATCGAAGAAACATGTCTTGTATAAGTAAAAATGACTAGACTTGCATCTCTGTTGGTGGCAAGGTTGGTGAAAACTTTTTTTGAAAAGAATCCAAGAGGTTGCCAATGATTGGACAGAAACTGTTGAATAACAGCGCCTGAAGCTGTATCGGATGCATCTGTCATTATTGACAATGGAACGTTAACTTCTGGATGCGCAAGTAGGGTTGAGTTGGCTCGAGCTTTTTTACAGGATTCAAAAACATTTTCGAGTTCGGGCGTCCAATTGATAATAGTTTTATCATTCTTCTTGTTGCCGCATGGATATGCATAAAGAGGAGCTTGGATCTGAACAGCTTTGGGAACAAAACATCTGTAGAAATTTAGCATTCCCAAAAATCTTCGCAGCTATTGGACTGTTGATGGCTTCTTGTAGGAGATGATGGTGTTAACTTTAGATGGCAATGGTTTAATTCTGTTGGAGCCCATTACATAAAACAACAAAACTAGGAAATAAAAACGAATTAAAACATATATTAGCTAAGAACGAATAAGGTCATCACTAACCTTTTTAAAAATTTAATTTTAAATCTACCGCCTTGATACCAAGGTTCACCATATTTTTATTTCTATATAACGTCATAAAGAATTAAAAACAGATGTTACATTTTAATTAAAACGAATAAAGAATTTTACATGTCAAGTCACGTTACACAAAAAAGGTCGTTTTCTTAATTCTATCGAAAAGTCTATCTGTTCATCGTTCGCTATATAATTTAAAAAGCTGAAAAAGTTAAAAACGTTAAAAATATAACTATTCGTAAAGAAATAGAATTTTTCCTGAAAAATCAAATCAAATTTTTCTATTTCACGATTTGTAAACGAGCAAATCGTTCAGATTCCTTCTTGAGTGACAAGATAACCCAAGAAACTTACAGATGATGATTCGAAAGTGCATTTGGAAAGTTATGGTAAGTTATGGACAAATCGTTGGAAGGTTTGCGCGTTGTTGCACAGACTAAAAGTCATCACCATGAACTCTAACAGCCCAAAAGAAGTGATGATAGCTGTTTTTGGGATGTTTCTAGTTCAACACGGATTTGATGGTATGCTCGTGTCAGATCTATAACGCTGAACCCTTTCTTGCCCTTCAGATGTTGATCGAAATCTCCAATAGGAGGCATGTGATATCGATCTGAGATGGTGATAGGGATAGCATTGAGTCGTCTATAGTCGCCACAAGGTCACCAGTCACCATTTGAAGAGGACTCGCCGAACTGCTCTTTGAAGGTCGACAAATCACTTCGTTGATCATGTACTTGAACTGTTGATTTGTGGTTTTGAGTTGTTCAGGAGGCAGACGTCTGGCTTTGGAGTACACAGGAGGTCCTTTCGTTTGAATGTGGTGCGTTACTTTGTCCTTGGTTTTAGACAGTAGCTTTGTCTTTGTGATGTCTTCAAATTCTTTCAATAAATCGTAAATGAAGGATGTCGGATTTATTGTTTGAATATTTGATGTACTTGTTGAAGTCGTTGCATCAAAACCATGAGTTTGAAGACTTGTTTTTCGATCGATTAGTTTCTTGATTTTAACGTCAACTAAAAGATCGAAAAATGATAAGAAATCGGATCCAACGATCAGCTCGGTGACTTGGGTACTGACAAAGGCCAGTTAAAGTTTCTGCGAAGACCAAGGCTGAGTGACATCAGTCGTTCCCCATAAGTTGGAATTTCAGAGCCATTCGCTGCGTAGAGAACTCGGTTCGATTGGCTGTTCCTTTTGTCTATACTTGTAGGTGGAATGACTGAAATTGTAGATCCAGTGTCTATGAGAAAACATTTTTGGGAAGATTTCTCATTGACATAAAGGCGACTTATGGTATCTGCGGACTGATTGCTGTCCGCAAATTAGTTTCCCGTCTGTAACTGACAAGGTTCTTGCCACTTCCTCGCTTTTTTGCCATATTGTCGGTGGAAGTAGCAGATGCTAGAATTTTTGGACTTCGATCTCTTCCTGAAATAATTCTTTTAAACGTCAAGAACTTCGGCCTCTAGGTACTTGAAGTTGCCTAATTTGTTCTTGTAAAGCAGCAATCTGATTTTGCAATTCAGAAAAAACAGCAACACTGGACAGTGGCGTTGAAGCAGTTGCAACATCTGAATTGGTGCAGACATCAGAGATTTTATCTGCCATATCTGCCAAAGTTTTGAGATCTTGATTTTCACTACACGATAGGTCGTGTTAGGTGCGAGTAGTTGCTTCATCCATAAGGTTCTGAACGCCTTCTAATATAGAGGGTGATGCAAGCTCTCTCATCTTTGTAAGCAGTTGAGTTGGTCGTCTTCCATCAGGAGTGATGCCGCTGAGAAGTATCTGGAGTCTCTTCTATTCCGATTCTTGGAATGCTGACAGAAGTCGAGTCTTCACACCATTGTATTTTTCCGTGGCAGGAGGGCTGGTAACCACGACTCGAACTTCTAGGTTTCCAACCAGAGTATAGTGTTTCGTTGTGTCCGAAGTGATTCCACTGGTATGGAACTGAGCCTCAAGCTGGAAGAACCACAAGTCAGGGCTTTGCTTCCAGAATGGTGGCACTTTTTTTAATACTTTGGCAATTACTCCTTCTGCGACCTTATCTTCTGAGTCAGGCATTGTGTTGGTGTGAGATGTCTTTTGTCATGTAGGTTATTGGCACCTTACCGTGGGTCGGGGGATCCCTTGTAAATTTTGTTAGTGTGGTATCTTGTGATACCTGTTAAGTGTTTTAACTCGGGGTCACCAATGTAGTTATTTCTTGAAGGTAAGAAGTTAACTCTTTGAATTCTTAATTAGAACTGATTTATATTTATTTACAAAGCACTATTTATACTAAAAGCTTGTTAATGTTCGATAAACAAACTTAATAAATTATTACAATGAATGATTGATAAATTGTTCTTAAATAAAATAAAATATTATTATTTTTAAAACTAAGTGGAACGGTTTAAATAATTTTTTTTTTCAGGATCTTTAACAGGTAACTATGTTTCTTCAGTAGTGACGTATGATTTTTTTGGGAATGAAAATTTTTGTCCCGAATAGGGTTAAAAGTATAAAACTCAAGGCTAAATCATGGTTTGATTTGAGCTGCAAAGAGGTTATCAAGGAAAAAGAGGTAAGCTTCCGGTGTTTTAGACCCAACCCAACTGAGGAAAACCGGAAAAGTTCAAACAAGCCAGGAAGGCCTGCAACGCACATATTCGACGGACCAAATTTTTACATGACCAACAATCAAGGAAAAGAATCCTGCAACGCACAAAGGCAGTACAAATTTTTGGTCATTTGTCAAGAACGTAAAAACTTCAACTTTATCCCCGGTTCCAACGCTCATTTCCAATGACTATCCAATAACGACTTCTTTAGCTCTACGTTGCCTGTTAGCAAGTTTGCCCCTTTTGTACTTGAGATCGTAAATTATTCAATGGGACAGATATAGGCTGAGTTCGTAATTGCAATGTTTGTTGCCCCTGCCCAGCCTAAAACATGCTTCGAATAAATTTATGAACACAATTACAACAGCATGTGTGCAGTCATCATACTTTGTTAAAAATGAGTTCATAATTGCCAAAATAGTTCGATATCAGCATCGGACCAGACTTTGGCCTCGTATTCAATCCTTTGGATGGATGGTTATTAATTTCTTATCAAAGATGTACAAATCAATATTTGTACGATTATAAATTAGTTTAAAAAAAAAATTACTCACATTAGATCCTCTGCCATTTTCCTGCAAATTCAGCAACATAAAAAAAACACATGCCAAATTGAACGCATATTGACTTTAAGTTTACTTTTATGAACACAAATGTTACCGTGCTCATGCAGAGATGATGCTGTTTGTTTACAATTATGAACGCAAGTTTTGCAGGACTGCGGCAGTTTTGCAATTACGAACTCAGCCATACTTCCGCACTCGTACAGTTGCAAAAGCACTTCGAGTTCTTGATATAAGCAAATTCGCTGGTCTTGATTCCCCATTGCCATGGCCACCATTCTTCTGAAGAGGTATTCTTCATCGCTGGCAAAAGCATTGCGTAAGATTTTTTATCGCTCTTACATTTTCCAAAAAAAAAATAGATTTTTTTTTCAAAAATTCAAAAAATATTTTTTTCTAAAGTTTTAACATGCAATGTTTTTTAAACTTTTAAGAAGCTTCTCTATACAAAAATTTCATTAAAAAATGGTTCTATGGTAGGTAATATCTGGATTTCAATTTTCTTATTAAATAATGGATCGTAAGAATTAATCAAACGAAAAAAATTTAAGCAAAATTCTCGGAACCGTTTTCGAGAAAAACACGATTTTCGAAAACCATTTTTTAACAATTGTATAGAGAGTACCGTTATTTGTATGTAAAATAATTGTTTTTTTCTAGCATCTTGTAATTTATATTAAGAAACTTTTATTTATCAAGTTTTAAAAAACTCCAGCATGGAGTTTTTGAAATATTGAGTTTTGAAAAAAAAAACATTAATTTTTTTTTAATCAAAAAAAAAAAAAAATGACACAATTTGAAAACACAATAATATCTACACTTTTGGGGAGCTTTAGCATAAAAAAATGATTAAACTCGGCTGCACCGAGAAAATCAAAAACCAAAAACAAAGATATCAAGGGGTGTGATGTGCTTTTTGCTTTCCAGCCGAGGTTTTGCTCGCCGGATTTCCAGGGTCGTTCTGAAGAAAAACACGAAACTTCAGTAGGAAGGTCTTTAGAACCTTATACAAAATCTTTATTAAAAACAAATCTTAACTTCATATAACAACTTAAATATTCTTGACTTCAATTAATTACACCCTGCCTGGTGTATCTGGTAAACATCGGTTAATTTTCTGGTATTGGGGTCCTGCTGGTTTCCTCTAGAAAGCTTTATTCTGGCATCTGGTTCCTTCGTCAACTGGCATTCGGTATCGGGCCACTCTTTTATAAGTGCGGGCTATGGACTACGCTCCTGGCGCTTACAAGATCAACAGTTTAAGGCCCTGGTAGGCACAAGATCAGCAGTTTAAGGCCCTGGTAGGCACAAGGACGTTTTATTCTTCGAACCAAGCTGATGGAACGAAATTGCCGGACAATTTCAGACGACTCGTAAACTATAATCTAGCTCGTCAGCTTCGACCGTAGCAAACAAGTGATTTTCCTTCCCAAAAGGAGGTCCACTTGTTATATTTATCGTAAAAACTGAGTGTGAATTATATACTGGTCGAATGTAAATCACTCAATGTGTTCAACAAACTGTGACGTCATGATCTTATAGTGACTGCATATTATATTAAGACAAGGTATAAAATCCCTTTATCGTGGCGAGGTAACTGGTGTCGCTGGTAGCTGCGGCGTCGTATGGTGTCGTCGGTCGGTGCTGCGGCGGCGGATGCTGAGCCATGGTGAATTAAATTACCCAGTGTGTTCAATATTGGTAGAAGCATGGAACGCTTCGTTACAGGGGGGTACCAAAAATAATTGTTTGCTAATTTTTTTCAAGTTTAACTAAGTGAAATTTTTTGAATTTTTTTTTTAATCTGTGGGACAGTTTTTGGGGAAAAAAATATTAATAAAATTTCGAAAAAAAATCGTATGGCAGGTACCGTTATTTTCAGTCTTAAAAAAAAAGAAAAAATCGTGTGGGGAAAAAAAATAAAAATACTACCAAGTTTAAAGAAAATCGGGCGAGCCGTTTAGGCTGTAGTCGAAAAGACAGACAGACATACAGAAAAAAATTGCGAGACGCATATTTTTAGTCTTCGCTATTATCGTAATGTCAACTTTGATCAAAATCGCGAGTTCGATGTTTTTTTGAATGCATAACTTGCCTTATACTACCTATAAGTCGCAAGTAAAAAACGGACCTAGGGGATTTCCATTGCACGACGACGATTTAAACTATGTAATACAAAAAACACCAACTTTTTAACACAACTTAGCAAACTTTAAGTGCGAACAAATTTATTAAAATCAGCTCGCTAACTGTTGAGTGTCATTCTGCCTTATTTAAAATGTAAATCAAATAAATTGTAATAAAACAAAAAAAAACAATCCTATGCATACATTTGCAATGCAACCGCATTTTCCATTCAATTTAACAAATCACCTCACAGATGTTGCCCCATTTAAAATATAAAATGACACAACCATATTACCTCTTTAGGTCTATACGCAAGTGTCAATTCGCTTCATTAAATTCCCATCAACATTAATCGAGATATCGTCGATAAATTCAATTTATCCCCCCATTATGCGATATCTACGTGTTGTATTATAGCTACCTACATAAATAAACGAGTATATTATTAGTACCCGCACCCATACCCGTATAATGCATCATGTTAACCCACCTTGCTTCCGTTTTCACATTTATATAAATTGTATCAAACTTAATCATCATTAAGGTGATAAGTACTAGGACCCGTGCACATTATACACCTGGAATCAAAATTACCATTTGACGGGCGGTGTCATCACGCGTCATATCCAACATTATCCTTATAGATTTAGGTAAATACATTTTAATTATCAACCATTCCAATAGGCTGCGCTGCAGACTGCCGTTTCCGATATACATTGCAACATGCTTTGCATGCGTGTCAAAACTAATTGATCGAACAGACACTTTGGCTTGTACGTGTGAATCCACCTTAAACCGGACCATTAGTTTTTCATTTCTATATGGTTGGCATATTAAGGACAATAATTGGAATACGCATTTGATTCAATTTCTGCGTTGGTTTTATCGAAAAAAAAAATATTCGAGTATTTGGCTGCCGCCATTTCAACCAAACTAACCACACACCACACAGACCCCAAAATCGAATTTATTCTTGCGGCAACAGAAATGGATTAGAAGTCGAAAATAATGCAACCTCACACTTGAATTATAAATATTCTGAAGGGTAAGATCTATATATTTTAAGTGTTAAATCGACACTGTGTTATGCTTCAGCCGCCATTTAAACAAAAAAGTTTACATCTTTATTTCGAGAGCAGCTAAAAAGATTCATGAAGGGTCACTGCTTGAGAAACGGCCGTCGTCGGCTTTTTATCTTCTTCGACCCCAAGCATGCTTCTTTCAGCCACATAGACCAAGTGTTCTGGAATCGGCGGTGACTTGATTTGAAAACTTTTAATCTAAGGTTAAGTACCCTCGAACTTGAACTCTGGAATTCGAAGACTATCTTGGCTGGAACATTTTCGTTAACATGTTTGATGTGACCAAGCTAATGTAGTTGCCGTGTTTTGACTTTTATTTAGAAGCGGTTTTCTAAACTAATTGCTAGTCGGATCTCCACTAAGCTTTGTTCGTGGAGTTAATATTTACTTGGAGGTAGTTGAACTCCTTAACTACTTCGAAGTTGTGCGTATCAAAAGTGACCTAGTCCTTGGAAATATATTAACCTATTTGTTTCTTTAAATCACGTACTTAGTTCTGTTCTTTATTAATCAACAAGTTTTATTTGTTCGTCAATCACACTCTTTAGCTCAAAGAAACATCCTGGTTTGCAATATGACGACAAATTCCATGGACCTTAATTTTGATTTTATTTTATTTTAGTTGCACCTGAGTGGCTAAGAATGGGGTTGAAGTGTGGAGATTCAGAAGACGGAGTTTTAAGCAAGCAGTATTGAGGTTGAAATCGAAACAGCTTATGTTCGAAATGGAAATATATGTTCGTCTAAGTCATAAGAGGTACGTTGGGCGCTAGATTTAAAAGTTGAAGATATATGAGGAAATCCAGCGTACTTTAGGATTTTATGTCACTAGCAGATATAAAAATATAGTTCATTAAAATAGTTGTAATTGGTGTAATTGGTGATCCACCTGAAAATTGAAATAATTATTGTAGTTACTTCACTAAGTATAATCTATGTTGATATTTGGGTGTGCCACTAATAATATTGAAATGGTGAACTAAGAATAACACGTCCCTCGCTCTTTTTGAAAATTAGATCGTTACACTTTTCTTTTCATAACTTTTTGATGCATTTATATCGTAATAAAATTTTTTGTGCATATTCTATATACAAAAACGAAGAAATTCAGCCCAGAAAAGTTAATGTGCCTCAAAAATTTACAAACTTATCGAGGAATTAAAAAAATGTTCGACAGCGTAATTTTTATTTTAGATGTAGAAAATTAAAGAGCACACTCAAAAAAAGCTTAGAAATGCCTAGAAACCTGAAGTTATCCAGAGAGTGAGTGCTGAAAAAGTAACTGTATTAAGTATCATTTTTTATTCCACTAAATAGATTATTTAAAATGAATTTTTGTTTTAAACGAAAATTGATAAAATTTTTTAACTTATCACATGTACGTTTCTCGGACTTTTATTTTATTATTTTATAATTTTAAACACTAAATTGATGTATAAGTTATGAAATAAGGGCATATAACAAAAAGTAAGTGATACTTTACATACATGCATGAGGAAAAAAAAATGGTCGATGAACTTATCGCAAGTTTTTTACGATTTGAAAAAAACTGGAGGGTGGTGGAGCAATTCTAACTTGAAATTCAAATTCAGCGCGTCAAAATACGTAAGGATATGTAGGTTCGGTTTTTGAAATTAACTACTTTTTTATTTTTTTGTGCACCTGTGTAGAAACTCGACATATTTTTAACAATTAATTTTTGATGCATTGATGAATTTTAGTAACGCGACTTGATTTACATTTCTGACGTTACTTTGATTATAAAAACATCAACTGTTTTGGTGTGCTAATGATTTGATTTTTTTTTTTTTAACGAAAATCTTAAGGTACGCTGGATTTCCTCATATAATGAAATGAGGTATAAATAACACTAGTTTACAAATTTTCGGTTTGTAGCGAGTACCTCCAAAAAAAGTATTTCCTAGACTAACTTTGACTCTCTCAACAAGAAAATGGCACTCATTTATTTTTCCAAAGAAGCGTTTTCGAGATATGAGCAAAAAATCGGGTTTTTGCTCCTTTTCCATGTATAAGCCTAATTCTCAATAACGGTCGAACTACACCCTAAGAAATATTCGAAAAATTACTACAATAAGTGTTTAATCTATTTCAACACCGATTTAATTTTACTATAATTATTATAGTAATGAAATGGAAGTGTAGTAAAAATAAACATTTGCTTAAAAGTCAACAGTTCCTTGTTGAAAATTACACAAATGTTGAATCTTCAACATAATTAAACACTTTTTGAAGAAAATAAAGCATCGCTTTTGTAAACTTACACCCGTTTGTTTAAATATATTAAATATAGATTGCTTAAAAAGAAGAACGGAGATGAATTTTCAACACAATTTTTTTCTTTGATTCAACAGTTTTTGTTGAAAATCTGGAATGCATTCGTTGAATACTCAATTAAGCGCTGGAAAAGGTGAAGGAGAGACGAAATTTCAACAAACAAAGTTTTTCTCAGCGTGGTTAGGGATATCGTTTTCTCAAATTCAACATTTTTTGTTGAATATAAATTGTAAATTTTGATAATCTCGTAATCGTGAGAAAACAGAGTAGAAAATGTAAAAATGTAGAAAAATATTCATCACATCAAAATCAGTCTCGCAGTAACAGTCACAAAGTGAGGGCGCGTTTTAAAATAAAATCGTATGTGTATGTGAAAATATGGTTAAGCTCTGAAAAGAAAAACAGTAAAAGTATCAAATTTCGAGGTAAGTATAAAATATTTGCTTTTTAATACTGTTTGGTTTACATTGTGAATTACTCGTAAGTTGTTTTTAAAATTAATTTTGTTTAAGATTAAATAACTGGAAAAGTGTCTGAATTACAGCAAATGATAATTATTTATTACTATACAACCCGTTAAAATAATTTTGTTTATGTCGAGGCTTTTAAGAACAACTTTTATAAAAATTGAATGTTATAATTCTCAAAAAAATGTTTTTTCTGATTGTTTTTCTATTATTTACAGAAAACTTGATTCTGGACAGAGAACTTCTTTATTGCGGTTTTATTAATGTTTTGTTTATTATTCCTTTTTCTGTATTGTTTTTGTGCTTTTTTAATCTATATGTAAACCTATTAAGCAATAATATTGTTACTTTATTTAAATGAATTACATTCATTGTTTATTGTAGAAAACGAAGTGAAAGTAAAAAATGTAAAATAAAACTGAAATTTTTTCAGATAACTATATTGAATGTTTTTATTTAATTTTGTAAGATATTCTAGTGTATGTATTAAATTTAAAAAAAAAATATGAAGACCTGAATATTCAATCAACATAAACTAGCCTTTATTTACAGAAAAGATTTTGAAAATTCGGGAAAAGAAAAGAAATTCATAGCCAAATATAATATTCAACATAAACGTATAGAAAACGTGTAGAAAACTGTTAAATTGCGAAGATCTCAATCGGATTTTCAACAAAATATATTTGTAAATTAGTTTTATTTTCCTGAATTTTCAAAATCTTTTCTGAAAAAGCAGCAATTTTATGTTGAATATTCGGGTCCTTGTTTTTTGTCATCTATTGATGATTAAATATAAGTAAACTTTTGGAAAAAAAATTTAATGTTCGCTTATCTTTCATCACTTATTTTGAGTTTTAAGCTTTTGAATATTAATTTTTCATCTGATGATAAGCTGTCATGCTTAAAAATCAAATAATATGTTGAACTCCTAATGATGTGAGTGTTTTGTTATTCATGTTCAAAAGTCAGAAATTTTTGTTGAATTATCAACAAAAAAAAGTTAAATATTAAAAATGAAAATCGCTTTGAAACTAATTTTCTAAAGGTATTGTTTACTATTAAACATTTACGTTGAAAAAAAATGTAATATTTGCTTATTAACAACGACTTATATGCTGGTTTTTCACAGAATATTGATTAAAAGGATCGCCATACGATATACGATAAATTGCTTACTTTTTATGTGCGGAAAATTCAACATTTCATCTTTCCACAAGATGTTGAAAATAAAACACTGAAAATTTCTGTTGAAAATTGCTACAATTATTGTAACGGACCAGTTGCCTACAATAATTGAAGTAATTTTCAACAGAAATTTCTTAGAGTGTAATTAACATATACTTTATGTTTTTGAACAGATATTTTGTTTGTCTTTCCAAAAGTATACGACTTGTGTAAATCGGCCCAACAATCATCAAGAAAAAGCCGTTCAAAGTTTCAAAAAAGTCATTCCGTAAGGATAGAAAAAAAAATATTTAAAATACTTTTAACATCTCAGGTGGAAGATATTGTTTTTACAAAGCCAAAGCGCGTAAGATCAATGAAATCGAACAATAAATGTGAAAGTTATGAAACATTTCAAGACGTAGTTCATGGATTTTTGGGAAACCAGATAAGTCCAAACTATCGTCAATTTATCGAAAAAATGATGCTATTCATTTCATGCTATTGGTGAGTATTTAGCAGATTACTGTTTCAAAACCAATGAATTCTATTGACAACTAAAATTAAAATATTTGTATTCCTTTAAAAAAACCGGTTTTTTGCTCATATCTCGAAAACGTTTCTTGTTGAGAGAGTCAAAGTTAGTCTAGGAAATAATTTATTTTTTTGAAGTACTCGCTACAAACCAAAAATTTGTAAGCTAGTGTTATCAGCTTAAAAAATACTTTGAAGAACATTAAAATGTATACAAAATTTGCTTTAGTACCTACCAATAAGTTCACCAGTGATCTGATGACATATCTCTCCCAACAATGGAAAAAATCTTTACGTCATTTTGGAGAAAGTAAGATTATTGCACTTAATATCTCAAAAACATTTGAAAGAAATTAGTACCAAGCTTTCTTATCAAAAATGCATTCATTTGATATTTATCAATTTCTTCTTCGTTGAATTCGAAAATAACTTTCGAGCAATTTGATAGAAGTAGTATTCGATATTTTCAAGTCTTATAAAAGCTGGCTCCGTTCTGTCTCCGACTCTCTTCTTCAGATTCATCAATGATCTCTCTCTCATCTTTTAATACAAGTTTCCAAATTCACTTCACGGAAATGATGATAAGTTCAAAAAATTCTGATCTCGATTGCATTTTCAAATCAGGTCGTGACAGCGTTAGATTAAATGCTCCTAAGACTTAATGATGTCTCCTATCTACGAAGCAGAACCTGTTCACGAACGGCACTTGCATTGAGGAAAGCGAACAACTTTTAGCTCTAGTTTAGTTAGGCATAGCCCACCTTGTATGGAAATCTCTGGAGCTGCGACGGCGGTGCTTTGAGGCCTTTCATTATTTTATCGTTATTTTTACAAACATTTCAGACATTCAAAACCTATATCCTTTTAAATCCTCTCTAACATTCCTTAACGCTCGCACTGTGTTCAAACAATTTAAGGGTACACTGAGAAAACTGTACTATGAGTTATTTAAATAGAAACATGTTTAACTGCATGTTTAAATAAGGACAAATAGAAATCGTTTATAACTAAACTCGAATCTGTTTAGATTATTATTTTACTATTATTTTACAGTAAAATATGTTTAAATCAAACTCATTCATGTTTAAGAATTTCATTATGATCTGCACTTCATTTTTTATATGTATTCAAATTAGTTTTAGTTTGATTTTTAAAATGCAGGTTTAATTGTTTTACTAACTTAAAAATTGTAACATAAAATGAACATGAACGAGTTTGTTTCAAATATAAACGAAGTTAAAATATTTACATGAGTAAGAGATTAAACATAAATGTTAAATTTAATCACGAACGAGTTTGAATTGAATAAAAATGAAGTAGCTAAATAAAACTTTTCTTCTTTTTGGCATCGAAAGTCATGGAGTGTGTTTATGTTTCGCGTGTGTTTGTGATCTTACTAAAGTGAGTAATTTATAAAATAATAAAGAAATATTTGATTACCATTATAATGTTACATAACTGAAGTTCTGTTTCAAGCAAAAATATAAACCATAAGATTATTCGAGGAGTGGAAGTTAATACCATTGTTCCCTGCTCTCTATTGTAAGTGTAAAAAAAATATTTGTTTCAAAAACTGTTTATTTATATAGTTTTATTTAAAAAAATACTGATTAACAAGTATGTTTTATAATTAACTATAATTTGACTTCTATATTCTTGCCACAGGACGACAAGAGCACGACGAAAGACGTAAAAAAAGAAGCAAATTCCAGAAGACGAATTATATGAACCAGAATTTGAAGATGTTCTCAAGATGTGACAAAGATGAGATCTTAAAGCGCTCCACAACAATTTAATGACTTTTTGGAAAAATGTAAATAAATAAAATAAAAATATAAATACATACATAATGTAGGTACTTATTAATTTGTATTTGTGTTGAGTATTTTTTTTATTTCTGAATTTCTGAAAAATCTGAAGTAACAAAAAATTAATATGATTCTATTTGAAACAACATCAAATAAAGTTGATAAAAACAAAGATAAGCATGTTTAAATCAAATAGAAAACGTGGTAAATTTAAACCAAATCATGTTCAAATAGGGTCAAACATGGGTAAATACGTTTCTATTCAAATTAAATAGATATCGATTCCATGCCAAATCGTATGTGTTTGAGTTTGATTTAAATATGAATATGTTTGATATTTTTCTCAGTGTAGTCACAATCACTTGAAAACAGAAAAAACTATAGGTGTTCTTGGAATTTCGAAACGGTATGTTCTATTTGTCAGATTGATTACCCTTACTAAATGGCAGTAATCAAAGAACTGCTACTTTATACTTATGAAATTGGAAGATTCGCTAGTGAAAACATGCTTGTTATAAGAATCTGTCTCAACAACTATCTGGTCTGCACGTTTTCCGTCTTTGGACCCATTCGAATTTCTCCTCCATCGACACAAAATCCATTTAATAAATAATAATTTGACCCAAAACGACAAATGTTATCATTTATCTTCTTTATCCAGAACGCTTAAGATTCGATGAAATGGAAAAACGGTTGCCACTGCTAAAGCGCCACATAAATATAATTTCAGCAAAAACTTTCAACACGACGTCTCGCAGATTTAAAAACACTTTTGAACTTAAGGACAAAGCACTAATGTCTAATGTCACTTTTAGATAAATTGGAAAATTAATAGCATATTCGGTTCCTACACAAGTTTGTAAATTCTTGTAAGGGAGATAGAAATTCTTCAAATACGAGTAATGACGTTGTATCTTTTCACTATTGTGAAACTGAACTGTGTCAAGGTGTCCTTTGAAAGCCATACTCACTGTGTATTAATCTCTTGTCCATTATTCAAGCAATTACCTATTCTTCATTCAAGATATAGCAGATAGGTTTTATTCGTACCTACCAGATACCACAGAATAATCTGCGATCAGAATTTTCTATCTCCTTTAGTTTTGCGAAAGACCGGAAGTAAATCGCTTGTGTTGGAAACATTGGCTTTGAATATACTATATTAACTTCCTCTATACATGCTCACTTGCTTAATGCAATGCAAGTTCTCACATTTACAGTATTTGTTACAAGAAATATGTTGATCTGCATTTTCATTGGCTGCTTATTTTTTGACTTAGGAAACGTACTTTACTTTGTGTACTAAATTTCGTTACTGCATTGGTTAAATGTTAGATATTGGTTAAAATTTCATTAAAAACAGTTTTTCAGACGGTTTTATTTTCTTTTTCTTTGAACTATAAGGGCTAAGAAGAGGATACTTGATAAGTATACACAAGTTTGCAAAGAACTGAATTCTTACATGACCAGAAGTTAAAGCAAAAAATTCTGCAATGGCCCAAATGCAGTAAAAATTTCTGATAATTTGTCAATTTGTCACGTCAAAAATTCAACTTCATCTTCGGCTCCAATGCTCATCTACAATGACAAACCGTTAACTAGCTCTTTAGATAAAGGAAATGTACTTGCAGCTCATTTTGCTCCTAGCTCTACGTTGCATGATTGCAACTTTGTCTCTCCTGTACTTGAGAACGTAAATCATTCAATGGGGTAGGTATATTTCCGCACTCGTACAGTTGCAAGAGCCTTTTGAGATCTTGATATAAACAAATCTAGTCCTGATGGAGAGGTGTTCTTCATCACTAGCAAGACCATTGCGTAAGCTTTTCCATCGCTCCTACTGTTCTGTAATCTTCCCTAGAAGATGGAAAACAGCATTTGTCCAGCCTGTTCCTAAAAAATGCGACCCTTCCTCCACTTCCTCCTATAGACTAAATGCACTTTCGTTCCTTCTTTTCAAGGTCATGTAATTGCTGCACAATCATCATTGTGTGGATTTTAAAGATTCGAAAAATCAATGCTGTCTATTGTCGTTGAAGCAAAATGTACCACTTATGCCATTGTCCTTGAATGGCACTTGCATCGAAAAAACCGAACAGCTCTCAGTACTCGGTATATGTGTCAACGACGATCCTCGTCGGAATGACCACATTCTCGAGAATTCCAAAAATGCTGCTAAATGCTTAGGATTTCTATATCGATGTAAGAAATTTTTCACCACCTCTGATCAGGCTACCATTTATAAGGCGTTTATACGTCAAAAACTTGAGTATTATTCCTGCGGAAAAAAGCTTGTAACGAGCATAAATGTTGATTGATAGCTATATCCAGGGATTGATAGCTTTGTACCGAAACCACACCATTACCAGACCACAAAATTGCTTAATCGCGCGTGTAAAAATCGCTTTCACCAAGACCGTAGTTTAAATATTTTTCCAATACAGATCTGTTTGTTGTTCACAAACGTCAAAATATAAACTTAGATGAAACTGACATTTTGTTTAACTTATTTTCTAAGGAACTGGAATTGCTTGCGATTTATTAATACATAATAAGAAACATCTTTTAATTTCACTTTGCAATTTTCCATCTGTCAGATTCATCAAAATAGTTGCTGTCACTTTTATCGTTGATTCATTCGTAAGGTTTTCTATTAACATTTGTACAACTTAGTCAAAAATCTTATAACGAGTGATTTTTTAAGAGCTATCGGAAATTAAAAAAAAAAAACGAAATTAAAAAAAATGCATGAAATCTTTATTTGAATCGATAGTACTTACTTACTTTACTTTAGATGGCGCTCACAGTCCAGGGTGGACTACGGCCTCAACCAACAAGCCCCTCCAGCTAGCTCGGTCCCTAGCTAGCTGCCTCCAGTTACGCACTCCAAGTTGGTTGAGGTCGCTCTCCACTTGTGCGCCAGCCATCTCAGCCGTTGTATTTTCAGCTTCTTGACTAGGTCAACGTCGCTGTAAAGACCGTACAGCTCATTGTTGAACCTTCTCCTCCATACTCCATCGATACAGACTGGACCGAAGATCAAACGAAGAACTTTTCTTTCAAAGCACCCAAGCAGATTTTCATCCGTTTTTGACAGTCTCCCTGCTTCTGCCTCATACAGCAGGGCCGAGATGATGAGGGTCTTATACAAGGTCTATTTGGTTCTTTGAGATAGGGCTTTATTATGCAAATGCCTTCTTAGCCCGAAGAAACAGCGGTTGGCAAGAGTATTTCTTCGCTTGATCTCTGCACTGATGTCGTTTTGCCATGTTATAGTGGAGCCCAGGTAGAAAAAGTTTTTGACGACTTCGAAGTTATACCTATCCATCGTGACGTTTTGTCCGTGTCGACGATGTTGAGATTCCTTTCTCGATGATAGCATATACTTCGTCTTGTCCTCATTAACAGCCAAACCCATTTTCGCCGCCTCCAGTTCAATACTTACCAACGCACCGGTAACAGCTCGCATCCACCTCCCAATGACATGAATATCATCCGCATAAGCAAGCAACCTTGTTGACGTTTGATTTTCGTACAATTGCTTCAAGAGCGATGTTAAATACATATGTTGCATGATAGCACGTCGCGTTGCCTCAGACCTTTCTCAACATCAAAGGATTCGGTGGTGTTCTTACCAACCTTGACGAAGCAGCGAGATTCCTCCATCGTCATCCTGCACAAGCGGACGAGCTTGGCAGGGATTTCGGGATGAGCCATGGCTCTATATAGTTGTTCTCTGTCCTCGCTGTCATACGCGACTTTGAAATCATCGATAAAAAGGTGGTGTGTATCGATTTGGAACTCCTGGGATTTTTCCAAAATCTGTCGAAGTGTGAGCATCTGATCCAGGGTAGATTCGCCGGGACTAAAACCACTGATAGGGGCCGATCAGCTCGTTGACAAACGGTTTTAGGCGCTCACACAGTACAAACGACAGGATTTTGTATGCGACGTTGAGGAGACTTTTACCTCTGTAATTGTCACACGTCAGAGCATCTCCTTTCTTGTGAATAGATGGAATCGATAGTACGATTGATATAATTTCATGTTTCAAGATCATTTCATGCAAATGTTGGCTGCGGCTGCGCCTCAAATGGTCCATCCGCTTAGTCCAATTTTGGCATATTTTCTTCCTAACATTTCGGCCGGTATCTCACGAATAAATGCTTCAATGTTGGCTTCCAGTGCGTCAATCGAAGCGGGCTTGTCGCTATAGACATGAACCTTAACACAGCTCCACAAAAAATAGTCTAGAGGCGTTAAATCGCACGAGCTAAGCGGCCAATTGACCAGCCCCAAACGTGAAATAAACTGTTCACCGAACTCGCCTCTCAATTGGTCCATTGTTACGCGTGCTGTGCGGCATGTGGTACCGTCTTGTTGAAACCACATGTCATGCACGTCGAGCTCGTCCACTTCGCACAAAAAAAAGTTGGTTATCATCGCACAGTAGCGCACCATTCACAGTAACGTTGCGATTCGCATCATCTTTAAAGAAATACGGCCAATGATTAAGCCAGACCATAATCAGCATCAAACAGTGACTTTTTCTAGATGCATTAGTAGCTTTTGCAATGCTTCTGGCTGCTCTTCACTCTAAATACGGCAGTTTTCCTTGTTCACTTATCCATTCAACCAGAAATGAGCTTCGTCGCTGAACACAATTTTTCAATAAAAAAGTGGATTTCCGGCCAACTTTTCAAGAGCCCATTCACCGAAAATTCGGCGTTGTGGTAGGTCGCTCGGCTTCTATTCTTGCACCAGCTGTATTTTGAGAGGCTTCAGACCTAAATCCTTCTGCAAAATTTTTCACGTAGTGGAGTAACAGAGGCCCAATTGCTGCGAACGGCGCCGAGCCGACAATTCACGGTCATCACTAACACTGGCCGATATTGCTGCGATATTTTCTTCAGTTCGCACTCTACGTAAGCGTGTTGGTGGTTTAATATCCAACAATGTAAATTTGGTGCGAAATTTAGTCACAGTAGCCCGAATAGCCTCCTCAGTAGGTCGAATAAACTGACCATAAAATGGAAGAAGCGCGCCATGAACTTTCTTAACAGAGCACGCATTTTGATAGGAAAATTCAATAATTTGCAAGTGTTGTTCGTGTTTAAGACAACTCATGGTTAAATTATAGACCAAACTAAAGATGTTTGACAGTGACACAAAACCCGAAACGTGCGAGAGCAGTCAAAACCAGTGCTGTCAAAAAGAAAATAGCAAAAAAAAAATCACCCATTACATTCCAGACACACTGACGTTTGGTGGATGCAAGAAATGTCTCATCCCTTCTGATCTGGTTTAGATCCTGTAACGAAGCGTTCCATGCTTCTACCAATACTGAACACATTGGGTGATTTAATTCACCATGACTAAGCAGCCGCCGCCGCAGCACCGACCGACGACACCATACGACGCCGCAGCTACCAACGACACCAGTTACCTCAACAAGATAAAGGGATTTGGTTGGCAACTCTGCTCTAAAAGTGAATAGTTCAACTTTATATCGCTCTCGTTAATTTTCAATTTTAAATATTATAAACTTAAAAATAAAAGGCAATTCTTGCACACTCGTTGAAGTTTTTAAATAGACATCAAAAAAGTGAATAAAGAAAATCAGGTAATTAGCTTTTAAGCCGGAAAAAAAATACACAAAAAGCTGTACTCTTTGTCACATGACTGGCAACAAAAGAAAAGTTGGTCAAACTTCACCTGAAGAAAATCTTCGGCACGAGTACGATAACTTGGCCGCCAAGATTTGATGACGGATTTTTGTAGAAGGGTCAAAAATAAGCACTTTTTACTATGGGAGGGGGGGTCTATCTCCCCCCGTTTAGGAAGTAGGGGCACTTTTAGAAAAAATGGTTTAAATTGAAAAAAAAAATATTAAAAAACAACGGCAACACCTACAATAAAGTGCTATACTGCGTTTAAAAGCCAGAAGATTGTTCTATAATCCTGCATTTAAATTAAATTACTCATATCCATAGTTTTTGAGAAATTCGCATTTAAAGTCCAAATTTTGATAAAAAAACGTGAAAAAAAAAGTTTAGACCGGTTGTTTTCAAAATTGTGAAATGAAATTGTAAATTAGTTTATATGTGTTTCATGTACCTATCAGTTCTTAATCGAACACAAAAAACCGCATGGTTCTATGTCTTCTGGTTTTTGAGAAAACCTCCGTTTAGGAGGTAGGGACACTTTTAGAAAAAATGGTTTAAATTGAAAAAAAAAAAAAATTAAAAAACAACGGCAATACTTACAATTAAGTGCTATACTGCGTTTGAAAGCCAGAAGATTTTTCTATAATCCTGCATTTAAATTAAATTACTCATGTCAATGGTTTTTGAGAAATTTGCATTTAAAGTCCAAATTTTGATAAAATAACGTGAAAAAAAAAGTTTAGACCAATTGTTTTCAAAATTGTGAAATGAAATTGTAAATTAGCTTACATGTGTTTCATGTATTTATCAGTTCTTAATCGAACACAAAAAACCGCATGGTTCTATGTCTTCTGGTTTTTTAGAAAATCGAAAATAACTAAAACTACTTTTCTACAAAATGTTTGATATTTTTTGCTTCCTTACATAAATAAATCAGTGCTAGCTTCCAACATTACAATATATAAACAGTAAAGTATGTATGGGGGGGCATGCTGCCCCCCTGCAACCCCCCTGCTTGGGCACACTATAGGATTTGGGGTAGGTGCGAGGTTGGGTGCATGCAAAGTTTCTTTTGCATTCACAGAATCTGTATTTAAAAAAATTCAAATTTATTCTATTTATCCAATGTCCACTAAATACATATAAAATACAATAAACGATCTTGAAAACCAAAACAAACTTCTGACCATGTTCACCAATACATGGCACTATTTTTCTATCGAAAATAGTGCATAGAAAGGAAATATAAGGACGACTAGGGTTCGCAAATAATAGAGTTTTTATCAGATGTAAAAAAAAGTTTACCCTTGTTATACCGATGGTGATATATGTGAGGGTTTACAGTTAAAAGACATCGATCCTCCCACCCTTCAGAGCGAAAATTTAGAAAGTGTTTTACCGCCAAAACATCCTCGGCTTCCCACGATAAAAGAGTAACTCAACGAACTCGACAGTTATAGTAAGGACGATGGCTTTATTGACGAGACTTACACACCTTTTTAATACATTTTGACCATTTTTAACTAACTATGACTGACTAACTCCTGACTAACTGATAAAATAACTGACCCAGATGCAATTCTACCTCCTCATGGTGCATTCTGGGTAGCGCTAAATGAATTGCGGTACTGAACTAACAAAGATTCATTATGTTTATTAACATTAATCCTTAAAATGGAATCACCGTCACCACCAAAAATCAAAAAAAGTAGTTTTGGTAATTTTCGATTTTCTCAAAAACTAGAAGACATAGAACCATGCGGTTTTTTGTGTTCGATTAAGAACTGATAGATACATGAAACACATGTAAGCTAATTTACAATTTCATTTCACAATTTTGAAAACAACCGGTCTAAACTTTTTTTTTCAAGTTATTTTATCAAAATTTGGACTTTAAATGCGAATTTCTCAAAAACTATTGATGTGAGTAATTTAATTTAAATTCAGGATTATAGAACAATCTTCTGGCTTTCAAACGCAGTATAGCACTTTATTGTAGGTGTTGCCGTTGTTTTTTAATATTTTTTTTTCAATTTAAACCATTTTTTTTTAAAGTGCCCCTACCTCCTAAACGGGGGGAGATAGACCCCCCCCTCCAATAGTAAAAAGTGCTTATTTTTGACCCCGCTACAAAAACCCGTTATCAAATCTTGGCGGCCAAGTTATCGTACTCTCCCCAAATCTTCACAAAATCAACAGATTACACAAAGCTGTTAAATATAACAAGGCAATGTCTATCTCCGAATCAGATTTCCAACAAATTAAATCAATAATTGACAGCTCGCTCCAGAAAGCGCTTCCTTTAGCCATTGCGAATTTAGCAACGAAGGACGACGTCAAAAAATTTAATGACGAGATGAGCTATCTTAGACAGCAAAATCTGGAATTGTCGGAAAGGGTTCACCACTTTGAAGTTCGTTGCAGCTTGCTTGAGGAAGAACTGGAGTTGCAAAGTCGTGAAATAAAAGGAAAAAACATAATTTTCTCGATTCCGAATGATGGTAGTGAACCCCAAGATCGAATTCAATGCATATCAAGACTCTTGTTGGATAACCAATCACTTCATATGCCAAATGCAGTCAAACTAAGTACAAACAACAATGTAATCAAACTCAAACTCGACACAGGATCAAACGAAACAGCTACAAAAATGTTAAAAAACGCATCTAAACTGAAAGGCACAGGTGCATACATCCAACGCGATCTAAGTAAACAATCGCAACTCAAACGCCGAATTCTCCTTGGTTATCGTAAGGTTATCAAAACAAATAAACCAACACAAACAATTTTGATTAAAAACAACACACTTGTTATCGCCGATAAAATATTTTATTTAAATAATAATAACACCTTAAAATATAAAAATAAAAACGGAGAAGCGGAATTACAAAACATGTTTGGTAAACTTGACTTTGGAAACGTCAGCGATGGAATGGTGTCAACGTCAAACAGACGTCAAAATGATTGGAGTAGATCAGATGTAGCAAATGCACCAGGGATGGTTCATGAAACCCCAAGTTGTAGTAGATTTATAAAAAATTGAAAATTAAATGCCGTCAGCCAAATTAATCTTATTTCTTACAAAATTTTAGCTTATAATATTTCTGGATTAAATAACAAATTTTTATTTGTAGATTTTTTCAATTATGTTAACAAATTTGATATATTTTTTCTATTTGAAACACATATCACAAAAGATAATATAAGTAAATTCAATAATAATTATTTTACTGGCTTTAAGCTTATATGGGGAGAAGCAATTAAAACTTCTGTCAAAGGTCGAGCTAGTGGCGGAAACCTATATGGAATTAAAACTTCACTATTGAATACATATGATTTCGACGAACTTGAAGGAAATACAATAGTAAAACTACTTGGAAAAAATAATATGTTCATTTTACCTTGCTACATAAATTGTAACAAGTGGTCAGATCATTTTGAAAAGTTGCAAAACACAATGCAACATTTAGCAAACAAAAGTGTTTTAATAATTGGTGATTGGAATGCAAGGATCAGCAACTCACAAACCATTACAGTTCAAAACATAACGAATTCAGCTATGACTCATTATAACAGAAAATCGATGGATAACATCTGTAATAAAAATGGGTCTGATATGCTTGAGCTGCTACAAATGTATGATTTTATAGTTTTAAATGGTTGTACTGATGGTGATACTGATGGGCATTACACTTTTATAGGAGGGCAAGGAAAATCAGTCATCGACTATTGTGCGGCAAACAACGAGTGGATTGATCGAATAAAGAAATTTGAAGTACAATGCAAGACATTTTCAGATCATCTGCCTATCGTTGTAGAATTTTCAAATATATCTCACTGCCAACACCCAAATCTTCAACTGCTACCAAGACTGAAATGGAAAAATAATGAAACTTTTTTGTATCAGCAAACTCTTGACCGTTTAGTGACAACAAATGAAATGCTAATGGGATCAACAGAAGAACTATGCAACCAACTGACAGGGTTTATCAGAACCTCAGCAGGGAACAAAACTCCAAACACCAGTTTAGAGTTCAAACAAAAATGGTTTGATAAGGAATGTTTTAAGGCGCGACAAAAATCTTTTGCACTTTTAAGAGTCACGCGAAATTCGAATAATCCAGGTTTGACGAGATGGTACAATGACGCAAACACTGTTTACAAAAACTTATGTGCTAAAAAGAAAATAGAATTTGAAAATGAGCAAGCCCTGTTACTAGGCCAAACTAAAAACTCGAAGGAATTCTGGAAGATAGCTAGAGAAATTAATGGAATCACTTATAAAATAGGCACAGGATTAACTGCAGATTGTCTGTCCACTCACTTTAAACGGCTTCTGGGTAATAGCTCAAACCAAGTGTACATGTATGCGGAACCTTCAATCATCGATGAAAACTTAGACGGCGAGGTAACCATCGCGGAAATAAAAGCTGTATTGAAAAAAGCGAAAAATGGGAAGGCACCAGGTGAAGATGGGATACCATATGAGTTCTATGTAAATTCAACTCCTACTTTTATTAATAAAGCAAAGGAACTGTTCAATATTATCTTCACAAACGCTGACATCCCATTCTCTTTCAAAAAATCCGTAATATTTCCAATACACAAAAAGGGTGCTTTGGATGTTGCTGAAAATTATCGAGGCATATCTTTTATGAATGTGTTAGCAAAAATATTCTGCGGTGTTCTTGTGGAGAGACTGGAAAAATGGGTGGAAAATAAAAATATTCTCTCAGATCTCCAAGCCGGTTTCAGAAAAAGCTTTTCAACAATTGACCATATCTTCACACTTTCATCAATAGTCAAGGCTTTTCAAGCAAGGAAAAAGAAAGTATATTCTTTCTTTGTGGATTTCAAAGCGGCTTTTGACCTAGTGAACAGAAATGCACTCTTTTATAAGCTCTCGCAGTTGGGTCTATCTTCGAGGTTTATAAACATATTAAAAGAAATGTATACTGAAACTAAAGCATCAGTCTGGGACGGCAAGGTATTTTCAGTCTGGTTTGAAACATGCTCTGGAGTAAAACAAGGTTGTCCACTCAGTGCCTTGCTATTTTCACTATTTATAAATGACATCGAAGAAGCCCTGCCTGGAGGTATAAGAATTTCTAATTCTAATGTAAATGTTTTGCTGTACGCTGATGACCTTGTTTTGTTATCTGAATCTCCGGAAAACCTACAGTTGATGATAAATCGGTTGGCAAATTACTGTGACAGATGGGGATTAACGATTAATACCGAAAAATCAAAAATAATGATCTTCTCACGCACCTCACAGAGCCATAGCGGAAATAGTTGGTACTTCAATGGAAATCTCTTGGACATAAGCAGAGAAATCAAATATTTAGGTGTCAAACTAAATGCAACTCTAGATTTCAGCAAACATCTAATGGAAAAAGTCAACAAATCTCAAAGCCTATTGAATTTGTCATGGAAAAATGTTTTTTCGAATAGAAGAGTCATCTTGTCAGCTAAATATAAGATATTTGATGCAGTTGTGAAATCAACGCTCTGCTACGCTTCACAAGTTTGGGGTGCAGATGAGTACGAAGTTATTGAAAAATTTCAAAGGAACTTTTTGAAAAAACTCTTCAACCTACCCCAAAATACACCGAGTTATGCAATCTACATAGAGACAGGAATACCGAAACTTCTTACGAGTACGCTTAAAACACAGGCTGATTATATTATAAAAACGTGTGCCTACCAGGATGATAGACTTTCAAAGAAAATGCTTTTATACGAAATGAGGAATAAAGACTGGTGGCTCAAAAAATGGCAAAATATTGGCAATGCTTGTGGTGAGCCGCTGCTTATTGATCCCAACAACTTGCACAATTTGAAAAATCAACTTTATAGAATAATACAGAAAAATGATACTTATCTAAGAGAATCATTTATTGATAAGGCTCGAAAATCTGACAGTAGAATTGTATATTCCAAGCTCAACTACAATCTCAACCAAAGAAACTACTTTCATGATGAACTTAGCTATAAAGAAATTTCTTTCATTTTCAAGGCAAGATGTGAACTTTTCAACTTAAATGGTACACCTTACAACGGGAGCTTCAATCAGTTTTGTACGCTATGCAACCTTAAATCAAAAGAGGACTGTTTCCACTTTCTGAGCATTTGTCCAATATTCAACCAACAAAGACTAGCGTTTTTTGGTAAAAATGTGTTAACTTTGCAAGAAACACTTCAAATTTTAAACGAGTGTGATTGGAAGATTTTAAGTAATTTTTTAAAAACTATTTTTAAGTATAGAATGCTTTTAATTACGGAATATGTTTGATATTTAAGTTTAAATATATTTATCTTTTCTTGATATAATACTTTAAATACATAATTGCTAACCAGGCTGACGGCAAAGCCATAGCTTTTTTATTCATTAGATTGTAAATTTTGTGAAATAACAATTGAAAATAAATGAATTAATTACTTACTTACTTAATAATTACTTAAAGGGATTTTATACCTTGCCTTAATACAATATGCAGTCACTATAAGATCATGACGTCACAGTTGGTTGAACACATTGGGTGATTTGCATTCGACCAGTATATAGTTCACACACAGTTTATACGAAAAATATAACAAGAGGACCTCCTTTTGGGAAGGAAAGTCACTTGTTTGCTACGGTCGAAGCTGACGAGCTAGATTTTAGTTTACAAGTCATCTGAAATTGTCCGGCTATTTCGTTCCATCAGTTTGGTTCGAAGAATAAAACGTCCTAATTGCCACCAGGGGCTTTGGTACCTGCTGATCTGTCGGTGTTTATACACTGGCCGTGCCTACCAGAGGCCTAAAACCAGCTGATCTTGTGCCTACCAGAGGCCTTAAACCTGCCGATCTAGTGCCTACCAGGGGCCTAAAACCTGCCGATCTAGTGCCTACCAGGGGCCTAAAACCTGCCGATCTAGTGCCTACCAGGGGTCTAAAACCTGCCGATCTAGTGCCTACCAGGGGCCTAAAACCTGCCGATCTAGTGCCTACCAGGGGCCTAAAACCTGCCGATCTAGTGCCTACCAGGGGCCTAAGACCTGCCGATCTAGTGCCTACCAGGGACCTAAAACCTGCCGATCTAGTGCCCACCAGGGGCCCTAAACCTGCTGATCTTGTAAGCGCCAAGAGCGTAGTCCGTATTTATAAGAGAATAAACCGATACCGAATGCCAGTTAACGAAGGAACCAGATGCCAGAATAAAGCTTTCTAGAGGAAACCAGCAGGACCCCGATACAAGGAGAATAACCGATGTTTACCAGATACACCAGGCAGGGTGTAATTAATTGAAGTCAAGAATATTTAAGTTGTTATATGAATTTAAGATTTGTTTTTCAATAAAGATTTTGTATAAGGTTCTAAAGACCTTCCTACTGAAGTTTCGTGTTTTTCTTCAGAGCGACCCTGGAAATCCGGCGAGCAAAACCTCGGCTGGAAAGCAAAATGCACATCACAATCCAAGAAATCTATATTCGACCGAAGCTTGAGTACAATTCCCATATTTAGACAGTTGCTCTAATATTATACTTGAGTCTCTTGGATATCATTCAAAAAGACCGTTAAAAATGATAGGTGATAGATAGCATTTTTTATGTCTCTCAGTATTTTATTACAATTATTTTTATAAAGTGTTCTAGAGAAATAGCCAGTTCCATTGCTCCCCCTAAGCAATTCAACCGTAGTACTTGCACTTCTTAGAATGCCCATGACTTAACCTTTTAGCCCGATTTCAGGCTAATTGTTGAGTACAGAGATTATTTCTTTATCCGAGCTTCACGAATGTTGAATGCTTAACGTAGCTATGTTGTTCCTACCCATTTCGATAACCAAAACTTCAAAACCAATGTGCATTGGTACCTGTTCTTAATCCTTCCCTATTTTCCTAACGCCGGGACTGTGTTTCACATTTTAAGGGCAGTCAAAACCCCTTAATATATTTTGATTGCCTCCAATTTTTAAGGACCTGACGGTCATTTTTAATGCCGCGGAAATGAAATTTTGTTGTACATCCTTTCTTGCTACAACAACTATCATTTTAACGTTAGTTATTCAGCTTCCTGTTGAACCAACAAGCCAAACACTACCAATGTGTGTACCTACACAGAAAAGTTGACTTAAAGTACCTTAACAAAAATTTGAAAACGAAACTTTCTAAAATCCACCTCTACCCACCACCAACCATAACAGTAACGGTAAAATCCAAATTAAAACAAAATGGACTCCATGAGCTCTACCGTAAGCTGGCTTGCAATGTGGCCGGTTGCGGTGTTATTTGGTCTTCGCAGCTTTCTATAGACTATAGACACTAGCCGGAACTATGCAAGCTGACCGTTTCATTTGCATTTTACCTGGAAGCTTCTTCTCTATAGATCCGTTCCGAGCCGAAAACAAAAAAAATGCCACATTCAAGTAATCCGTTTACTGTTGCATGTTACAAAACTGTCCATTGTTATAGCTATGGGTATAGATGGGGACATACATATATTTTTATAATTTTTTTTTTTGCTGTGTCAGAAACCTCTAGTTTGGACGGACTATTACCCTCGTTGCATGGCTACAATGGTTTTGTACCACAATCATCACGTATGCACATGGCCATCAATGCCCACTTTCGTCCACAACAAAATACCGGAACGAAAATATTTTCAAAATTCATTGCACGTTTCATGCGGCGCAGTGCGGTGGTGTGGCATGGAATGGTCTCCAGGATGTGACCATTCCAACAGCGGTAGTGACATACCTATAAAGGTTTTCGCCTTGAATTTTGTTGCATGTATGTATGTTTTTTGGTGCTTCATCCTTGGACCGGTGTCTGCACCTACACATAACTAAAGATGTAGTAGTAGCTCTGAAGACAAATTAGAAGTTACAAAAATCTTTGCAATTGTACATTTCTGGAATCCACTATTGCACACATCCTGTTGCCTTATAAGACTCATCTCAAGGTGTACTCCTTTTCACATGCGGTGATAGTTGATGGGTGTATCAATGTCCTTGTTCGTTCCGTAAAGACCACGCTAGGACTCGGACAACGGACACATCTCTTTGCATATTGAATGAACATTGTGCTGTGTTTTCGAATCAATTTGTGTCACCTGAACGGAAGCAAAGTTGTTTCTCGAGCTTGTTTTCTCTGGTTGTATGGTAGGTATTTGTTATCCGATTCCGGAAAGACGAAAATCTTTTGTAAAATTAATTTGGGCTTCCATGAAAAAAGCAGAGGATAATAGGAGAATTTTCTCAGGCGTTTAGATTGGATTTGCTTGTTTATGTGTCTATGCTCGTACATACGTACATCAGGATCAGGATTCGGTGGAAGGTAATCAGCTTAAAAATTCTCTAAACGTGGCAGATTGAATTATATTGTCAAGCTTCTTTGGAAAACTTGTTTTGATGCTTTGAAATTAGTCTCGTTGTTGGGATGGCAGGACTTTTTGTGAAGAGTCCTCAATGAATGTACATTTTTGAGATTGGTTTTCCTAAAAAAGTATCTAGAGAGGACAAAAACAAAAGAAATTATTTTTCTAAAATGTTAGAAAAATAAATCATTTTCATTCACAGAATTTAAAATTTGAATTACATGTTTCGTAAACCAGTTAAACAAAATTTACTGAAATTGTAAAAAAAAATCCTTTTCTTATTAGCTTTCCAGTACTACCCCTTGGCGTAATAGTTAGTGCGTTGGACAGTTGACAGTTATTCTAGCATTTCAAAACTTTAAAAATAATTATTTTTTGAATTTTTGAAAAAAAAAATCATTTTTTTTTTGGAAAATTCGAAAAATCAGAAAACGGCTCAGTATTTTTTTGGAAATTTAATTTTCATTCGTACAGTAATAAAAACTTAAAGTAAGGACACCAAATTTTTTTCTTAAAAATCTTTTAAAAATTTTGTATATAAAAGCTTATTTTTTTAAGAATTTAAAAATTAATTTTATTCTCATGAACAGTTTTCTCTAATACATTCGTATTTAAAATTCCTAGTCTATTACATAGGAGCAAGTTCGTGCGACCCAGTCGTGCATTTTATTTTTATAATTTTATGCGTACTACTCTTAAAATATTTGAGAACAGTGCGAGCGCTTAGGAAAGTTGGAGAGGATTTAAAGGGAGATACCGATGCACATTTGTATCGAATGTCTGAAGATTGCAAGGGGGGGGGGGGCTTATTGAGCCGGTTAAAGCATTCCACATTCATGTAGTAGGGTTCAAGAATTAATCTCGAAATTTAACAGTAGGTGCGAAGTTGGGCTCAAGGGTAAACTGATGTAGATTTCTTGAAGTGGGAGTATTTCGATTGAATTGTTTGAGGAGAGGAATTCATCTGGATATTTCACTAGAATATTACTTATAAAAATAACGGTGAGATAATGAAGGACAACAAAGATTGTGTGCTCGAGCGATGCAAATGTTATAGTTCTATCTAGTTCTATCAAGTATGAATTTATGCAGACAAAGTTGAAAAATCGTTTGATTATCAAAGTAATTTCTATATAGGGTGTCCGGTAATTCATGTGCCATACTTTGGGATGTGGTTCTTGGTCATATTTAAAGAAACAAATTGTTCTACAGTAAAGTCTGATTTTCAACTTTGACATCACTTTTTGACGATTAAAAAAGGCTAACTTTGGTGTGCCCTGACCCATGTTAAGGTCAATTTCTCTGTCAGTACAAATGGTAGGGACGTCATTTTAGATTTTTTTAGTAGAAATACTAACCTTTAAAACTACGTTTAAATTGAGCTGATATGTTTTTAGGGTTGCCAGATATTCAATTTTAAATGGTGTTCAATTTTTCTTGCCCGAGCTAAATTTTGACTTTGAGGTCAATTTTTTTTCAAAAAATGCGTTATAAACATAAAGTTTTCTTATTTTTGCCTGATGAACATCATCAAAAGGTTTAAACCTGTACTTATGCCTACCTGACTTGCTGTCAAAACCCTAATTACGTTACCTCTTCTCAGGAGAGTAAAATTTATTGGTATGAATGTTTAATGGGTAAATTAACTAAATGAGTCGTATAAAAGAATTGAAAAACAAATTCATTCATTAGATTATCAAGTTAAGTAACGATTACAGTTAGAGAAGAGCTCTTTTTAAATGCCTTCTTTTACGAGAGAAGAATACGCAGACATTTTATTCGTTTATGGGTTCTGCAATGGAAGTTCAAGAAGGGCACAACGAAGATATCTGGAACTTTATCCTAACAGACGACTTCGTTCTCGAAATGTTTTTGGAAAAATCTTTCGAAGGCTTCGAGAAATTAATCAGTTTCAACTGCAAGACCTAACGCGGGAGCTGCAGGCACAACAAAAAGTTTCGCTCGAAGAAAGAATACTGGCAGCTGTTGAAATCGATCCTTCCATCAGCATAAGACCCTTGGCTCTACAGTTTAATGTTTCCAAATACAGAATTTCTAGTATACTGCATGGAGAAAATATGTATCCATATCACCATACACCTGTGCAAGAACTGCTTTCCGATGATCTTAAAAAATGACTCGAATTTCATTTCGTAACTGGTTGCTAGAGAGAAGCTTGGATGACAACCAGTTTATTTAACAGAATTCTTTGGACAGACGAATCTCAATTCACAAGAGATGGTATTACGAATTTCCATACTCTACATAATGTACATGAGATTCGAGCAATCCACATTTAAGACGGCAAAGATCATTTCAGCACAGATTCAGTGTCAATATGTGGTCATGTGTAATTGGAAATAAATAAATCGGGCCTTTCAAATTACCACCCCTACATAATTCTACTAAATATCTCGAGTTTTTACAAAATAATCTACCAGACCTATTGGACGACGCACGTTCCACTGCTGCAACTAGCTTCGTCCTATTTCCAATAAGACGGTGCTCCTGTCCAATATGGTCGTGCAGTTAAGGATTGGCTGGATGAAGAATACGGTGATCGATGGACAGGCAGAAATGGACCAATTCACTGGCCTGCAAGATCTCCCGATCTCACTGTACTGGATTGTTTTGTAAGGGGACGAATGAAAGAAATTGTTACTTATCTGAAATAACGAATTTAACTGAATTAGAACGATGTATTTCCTAAAAATCACTAAAAGTAAGGCAGGAGCTATCGAGAATAATCATTCAAAATGAAATCCAAGAACGGGCTCTAGCATGCATTCAAAACGCAGAAGAGCACTTTGAGCACTTATTACGACTATATTTGAGTGTCCATAAAATAAAAAATTACTTAAAACTGCACAAATTATTACCTGTTTTAGATTTTCCCAAGTATCATAAAATGTATGGGTTTTTGGGTGAACTTATTAATGAGTTTTTTAATTATTATTTTGTTCATCAGATAAAAATAATAAAACTTTATGTTTATTACGCATTTTTCTGAAAAAAATTGACCCCAAAGTCAAAATTTTGCTCCGGCAAGAAAAATTGAACTAAAATTGAATATATGGTAACCCTAAAAACATATGAGCACAATTTAAACGTAGTTTTGAAGGATAGTATTTCTACTAAGAAAAAAGTCCGAAATGAAGTCCCTATCAACGAGGTTAGTCTTTTTTTTCAATCGTCAAAAAGTGACGTCAAAGTTGAAAATCAGACTTTACTGTAGAACAATTTTGTTCTTAGAATGTGACCAAGAATCGCATCCTAAAGTATGGCAGACGAATTACCGGACACACTGTATAAGAAATTTCTTTAAAATTTTCCAAGAAAAAAATTTCGGGATGCTAATTTTAAGTATTTAGTAATACACATTTTAGGAAATAATTTAAAAAAATAATCGTTCATACGTTTTAAAAATATTGATTTTTCAAAAATAAAATTGTTTTTTTTTTTTTTTTTTTTTTTTCAAAAAACCCAAAATTTTTCGAATACTTTTTTGTAAAATATTATTTTAAATTTAAAGGAGCTTGTGTACAAAAATTTTGGCCAAAATCGTTAGAGCCGTAAAAGAGAAAGTGCAAAATCAAGAAAGCAATTCTATGACAGGTACCGCTAAAAACATCTTTTACCAAAATTTTATTTGACCAAAATGTAGCCCATTATAGCACACATAATTTTTATATGGGGGGTACCGTTAGTTTTGGAGATAAACAAAAAGATTCAATGTCTCCTCTAGGGAATCACCGAAGACCCTAAAGTACCAAGTTTTAATAAAATATCTCCAGTATTTTAGGCTGTAGGTCGAGGTTAAGACATACAGCCATACAGACACAAAGACGGAATTGCCGGACTCGCTTTTTTCGTGTTTCGTAATGTCAACTTTGATCAAAATCTCGAGTTCGTTTCAAATGAAGAATTTGCCCTAAAGTACTTACGAGTATATCGCAGGTAAAAATCATTACGAGCACGAAACATTTGAATCTTGTTACCGTCACACTTAGATCAATGTAGATCTGTTGTGATACCCTAGGGATTGTGACTCTCGTGTCATTTAAGTCCGTTAAGGTTGTTGACGATTTTATGCAAGCTATAGCCTGAAATGTCGGAGCGTACTTCTAAGTCATTAAAAAAAAGATTGTGGGTACTGACGCTTTGATATGTCAGTGACAGCTGCATAGAAAATGTTTTACCCCCAACGCCGGAAAAGAAGTTTTACTTCAAAAATGTTTGTCTTCACTTTTAAGAGCGTGATCCTTTTCTTTACCCCAAATCATCTCTCCACCAATCCCGTAGGAGAATGTGGCTTCTTTTTAACGTCTCGTAGATGAGTTTTATAGGTCAGTGGTAGGTATATGTAGCAGTTTGCTTGATCAGGATTGCTTAATAAGTCGGAGGGGCTGTTCCTTTCTTCAAGAGGATTTTACTAATATTATGGAGAGTTGGCCCGATCAAGTCACTAACGCTTGTATTCACCGGAGTAGTGGCAATCGGTGGTGCATAGGCCAGGTGGCCATTCTCCGTTTATTGCTACTCCTGCAAGAAACACGTGCATCGTACAGTAGTTTTCGTTCGTTCTATCATTTTTGTCCGCGATCCTTTTTATGTCTTTTGACTGAGAGAACTTAGGAATTTTCAAGCCATTTGGTAGCGAAAAGAACCTTAAATTTTTGGGTATAGCTTTAAAATATCTCCGATAGCCACTTGATAAACAGTTTTAAGAATCCATCTTTTATCTTATCGACCAAACTGGGCATCACAACAATTTTACTGATTTTTGACAGATAAGTTAGAGCAAAAATAGATAAGTAGAGTGAAAAATGTAAGGTTAAGGTAAGGTTAAGGTGTAATGTTTTAATTAGTTTAACGCTACTTTTGTATTTATATTTAAATAGTTAATTCGTAAAAATCGATGGGAATTTCTCTGGATCAATATGCCTGAAATTGCTGGTCTCGCAAAAACGATTATAGCAGAATCATATTCTTCAAAAAGTGAGATGCTGTGAGTCTTGCTCCAAAAACTACACCAACGAATCTAACACCCGAGACTTGTACAATTATTTTAATGCAACATGTTCCCTCCATCATCGAAAATAATTCGTAATAAATTTATTGCAAATTGATTTAAAACTCAAATAAAATTTTCCACTCAACTTGCCAATGGAAATTATCCAAACTACTTGACAGCCAAATTGTAAGGGTGCTTGGTCGACAAAAATAAACTTTAAGAATCGTTTCAATCTTCCAGCATTTGGTTACGGTCCATGCATAACGACTAAAGTTTCCCTTGGATCTCCCTATCGACCAAAAAAAAACTGTATTTCCGACTAAAGAAGCTGCTTTTCTTTGTCCTTTTTTTCTGCTTGCGATTCAATTATTACCGACATCAGCAGTTGCCCTTGCGATAAATGAGACGATTCCCAAACTATATAGCAGGAAAAACGAAACCATATTCATCTGTCTTCCTTTTTGAGGTTTGGTTGGCTTGGTTCTTTTGTTTTCTCCTGCCATCGCATCACAACTCGGGAAACTTTGACATTGTTTTGCTCAAAAAAACACATTTATTGAAGGATAACAATGGAACAGCTCCATCTCTATCTCCACCCTCAACTTGATGACCAAAAATTAATGTGTTACCATGAGTAAACTTTCGAACTTCAAATGAATAATTATAGAACATAGGTATTTTGTTGTTGTTGCTTTTTGGTAAGTCTTCGATGGCAGGGATATTTACAAAACGCTCTCGCTTGGTTACCGCAAATTCAAGTTGAGAGAAGTCCTTAATTTCGTTATCACACGATGAGATTAATAATCCGCTCGTAGAATATGTCCTTCGTTCTCCTCAACCCATTTACAGAAGCAGTTGAAGCAGAAGCTTCCCTCAGATGGAACTTGTTCGATAAAAATCATTTGAACTTCGAACTTTGGGTCACAATCAGATTCAGCGGGACATTTTGCAGATGCATTTCCGTTGTTTATTCTGTATCAAGATAACAATAATTCCAGTTTTGCCAAATAAGTTTGCCTTAGAGTATATTTCTCTTGGGACTTGGAACTTAAATAATTAAGTTAAGCCAAATAGAAGAGGGAAAGCGTAAAGTTTTTAATTTTTAAATTGTTTTAAGTTTTGCAGAGGAAAAGCGGGAAGGACGCCATCCAGCAGTTATCTCCAGACGGAGATGGTGGTATTTTATATTCAAGGGTTTCCCAATTCACAATAAAATTGTTTTGGATAATTCGTTTCACAAGTTGGTGGAGTGAATTTTATGTTTGTTTATTTACTTAGGAAGGTATATTTTTTTATGAAAAACATTATTTATGGATTTATCGTCTTATTTTATCAAGAACTTGGATACAACAAGAATGAAGGAGCTACGAGCGGTTTTAAGCTTGAATTTAAAACTATCCATAAAAGCTAAAGAAAATATTTTTTGCGCAACAAATTCCTATTTAAAAGGCTTCAAAAGAAGACATAAAAAACTTTTAGATTCTATATTTTAGATTTTCTTTGCATACTTTCAGACGAACTTAGTGGAAACTCGTGTTAGGTTTCCAATTAAAATCAAAATTTAGAAAATTAATTTTCGTGCAACAAATTAACATTTAAAAAGGTGCAAATTCAAATAGCAAAATTATTTGATTCAATATAAGGGGCTTGACTGTAAACTTTATATAAAACGAACAGCAGCAAGAGGAGTGTCGCAATCATCGTTGCGCTTTGTTGACATCCGAATTAAGGAAAAATTAAATCAATAATTGTTATAGACACCCAAGAGTTGTTAGTTGACACAGTTCGGGATTCCCAAACTTTGACAAGTGTTTGCGGCCACATTGTTGAAGCTTAATTTGTCCATTATTCAATCTTTCTTGCCAAATCATGGCGAGCTTGCAAATGATTTAATTATTTTATGAAAGTGAATCTTCTTTTCGAGCAACATTTGACGCGCTTTGCCCGTTTTACGGCCATCATAATCGAGGCCCATTTCTGCATGAATGGGTTCATCAACAAGCAAAATAGTCAAATTTGGTATGATCAGAATCCATAAGACATCCACCAAATTTGCTCATGTGGAGCCGATGTAAATTGGCCACTATGATCGTGTGATTGTTCTTAAGTCTATGTCAATATACTACAAACATCCACTGCCCTAGAAGACAATATAATGAATGCCAATGGTCAACTTCAGCCTGATTTACACGCAAGGATGGAAAATTGGACATATCTGATGCATGCCACCCAGGGAAGCCACGGCAAAAATTTTAATGATGTTATATTCCATACATAATGGCATACATGGGACTCCTTAATAAATAAAATATAAATGTATAACACTTACGGTTAATGGGAACCAATAAGGCTTGATGGAAAAATATCGATCGGCCTGCTTGCTGCTCTCAGATGACATGGTGAGTAGGTAGTTCGGTGTTCTTAATGTGATGTTCAGCGAAATTGTGTCTAGCTGCTTTATGATCTGCATTTAAAGGCGGTTTCTTGAGTATTTTTTTGTACACAAGTTTGGTCTTTATTTGTGAAAAAACTGCTGAGTTGTGCTTAGTTCATATGGGTTACCAGTCACATCTGGCGATCTGTAAGTTAAATAAAATATGGAACTGTATTTGATCTGCCAATATTCCTTACAATTTCACGGTTAGAGATGCCATATATGTATTTTGAATGCAGCAATGATTTTCCTTTCTTTTCTACTCAATTCTTTCACGTGACAATATTGAATTCTACAGTTAAATTTGTCTAAAATAATAAAAAAAATCTAGATAATATCTTCCGTAAAAATCCTCCTTTTATTCAACCACCTGAGTAAGGATTTACTAAATCTCACAGCAAGCTCATCAGCTCTACTTAGTTATATACTTTATTACCAATTATTTCAGCTTCTTTGATACTAAATAAATAAATTGGAGTCCATAACGGCTCGTAGAGAACCTAAACCTAGTAACTTAGAATTATCAACTATTTCTATTATGTGCGTGTAGCCAGGGATGTAGGGGACCTACAATTTTCTGCCGATTCCGAGCGGCTAATAAGCAGCACTTCTCATGACAAGAAATACTCTTAGAAGATTTGTCAATTTCCCCAAGAGGCTCTACAGCCATGTAAAACTTTTTTGCAGCGGCTAAAAAACAGTCTAACGCACTTACCATTCGATTACTACTGACTGCGAGTTTCGTTTGTCAATCGATAATAGACGTATATCGAAATAGTCGAAAATCAAAAATTAAACTAAGGCTGTATATGAAAAAATCAAATCAACGTCAATTTGTTCGTCAAATGTACCTAATTTTTTGGCGTTGATATTGCTATCATCAAAATTTGCAATCTCATGGAACTTGGGATGGCAATCTTATAAGTTCCTACTGACCCTGAAGCGCTCAAAGTTAATGATCATAGACACTGCCGCACCTTCTATGAATGGGCTTCGGAGCGTTTGGAAGAGGAGCCCAATTTTGGTCGAAAAATCATTTCTAGCGGCGCGAGACGAATTCTTGAATGAATGGCTCTATTAACCCCACTAACGCACCGAGGTTCAGCAAGTTGCAATGTATTCACAAAAAGTAAGTATTTGGTCCGGCGTCGTCATTTGTCCTAATTTCCTTGTAAACGATATTTGGAACATCGCCGCACTGTGGTGCCTTTTTGCGAAAGTGCATGCAAAATTCAATTTTCGTGTGTGCTTAAAATCCAAAAATAATTTATTTACTGGATTAGGAAATATTGGAAGCTTTAAAAGCCGAAATAAAATCGGTCTAAAGATTCGAATAATACAGGGTCAAAGTTTCCTTATTTTTAAAATAAAAGAAAAAATATTTGTTTTATGAAAAGTTTCAGAGTTTCGGCGTTAAAATCTAAAAACCTTGTTTAAAAATTATATTTTTTTTATTTGTGCATGTATTACAATTATGATCTAATTTGTTTTTATTTTTTCTTAAATTGCAAAATTTTAAGATTTTCGAAAAACTGTTTTTGGCTTAATTTTTTGAATTTGTGTTTAGGTTATAAAAAATCCTTTAAGAATCTTTGGTCTAAGCTCAACGGAAATGTAATCTTTGACTATTCCAGAAACATTTACTATGAAAACCAGAGAGATTTTTATCAAAGAAGGTTATTTTTATTCATTTATGGTTTTTTTTTATTATATCCTTAAAAATGCAATTGGTCATAAAAACATTGGCGCAAAATTTTAATTGAATTAGTACGATGCTAGAGCTGTTTTAGTATGATACTAGATTAAAACAACGAATTTGCAAATTTTAATCGAATATAGCATCATACTTTCTCTACCCTTTTATTAAAGTTGAAGTCATCGAATACCCATGTACTTTATTTTTTTAAGTATCGTGTTAGCTTTAGATGACTCTTTGACATTTGCCAACATCAAAAAAGGTTTGTGTACTTACTTTCTTACACGAAATGTCATTGTTTAAGGTGTGTTCAGAAGCATTTTATTAAGAAAATTCTTTTAGTACGATACTAGTTAGAAAATGTTTAAAATTAAGAATGAGTTAGTAACCTCCTAAAAAATTAGCAAATTATTAAGTAGTATCATACTAATACCCTAATAACAGGCTTTTTAAAATTTTGCGCCATTATTTTTACGTGTAAAAACGTATACAGAAATTGATCAATGCTATACTGAAGACATCACCACTGAAAATCTTTCAACAGCCTTAGTTATAAAGTATAATAAGGATCATGAGAAGCGTACGTCCGATATAACCAAGGCAGTATCAGTAGCAAGTTCACAAAGGCATAAAAGGATTCGAGAAAGCATTCGCACTCCACAAAGAGATCCTTTTAAGTATGAAAGTGTAAACGCCCTAGCTTTGTTTATGGATCTAGGACTAACAACAGAAAAGTATGGAATTTTAAGAAGGTCCTTAATGAGACACAACGTAAATATTCTCCCCTCCTATACGACCATAACACTCACGAAAAAAGCATCAGTTGCAGATAATTGTGAACTAACAGAAACATCTGCCAGAGTCAGCCTTCAAGACACCTTGGATCACACAACAACAAAAATTTTGGAAACCAAGAGTGAACAGCAATTAATTGGACTTCCAAGAATTCTGACGTTACAAAGCAAGTGGGGCTGTGATGTATCATCTGGGCAAAGTGCCTATAAACAAAAAATAGTGACACATGATGGTGAAACAATAACGGATGCAAACATGTTTATGGCCTCAATTGTTCCCCTGAGACTTAAGCGTTCAAATAGTAAATATTGGAAAAACAATCGATCTTCAACCTTCTGAATATAAGGTTAATGATGAAGAAGTTATTGTTGTAAGCCAGGAATCCTAAAATAAAGACTACAAAAAGTATACGTACCAAAATACCTGTAAGGTTTCAAGTATGCTGCAGAATGAAGACCTATTTAACATGCTTCTAGCCTAATTGGACCCTCTTATTTTTTCGCTAAGGCATGTTAGAACAGAAAAAGTCCTCAAAGCACGATACTCTCCAGAAATAATTAGTTTATTAGAAATTACCTCGGAAGTTTCCAATAAATCTAGTTTTTTGTTTTTTATTTATTTTTATTTATTAATTTAATTATTCTCCACTGTTAAAGTTGAAATATATTATTGAAATAATTTGTTATGTTGACACCCTGTTTTTACTTCAGTTATGTACTATTAACATTTTTTGAGGTAAAATATTAAGTCAATTTCCTAAAGTCGTATTTCAGCAGAAAATTCTGAAACACCCTGTGAATATGTTTTCTTAAAATTAACAAAATTTATAGCCTTGGAAATTTCCTTTAATCTAAAAAAAAAAAATCATCACGATACTCGTATCTTTATTTGTTTACGAGCTATGATTTTTGCAACAAAAAAAAGTCAATATGCGCCACTGTGCGCCTTCAATAGCGAGCGCTACAGATCAATGATAACCAAGTTATTTTCGCCAAAATTGAATTATATCTACGTGGACGACATTTGGTTCTAACTGGGTGATGCTACCAGCCGTGATAGTGAACGAATGCCATGAAGCAGGACATACTGCAGGTAGTACGCGCTGGGCAAAATGGTTAGTGCGCGTATGACTGTCACACAGAGGGTCTTGGGTTCGATTCTTAGTCACTGTAAAAAAGTTTTTCAGGGCTGTACTACTACTACGTGCTGCTCATTAGCCGTTCGGAATCGGCAGAAAAATGTAGAGACCTCCATTTCTGTTAACAGGCAAACACGAACGGTTGAGAGTTGTAAGTCACTAGGCTTAGCCGTCATGGTCTCTAATTTTTACTTGCGACTTATAGGTACTACATACGAGGGCGGGTCAATAAGTCCGTGACTTTTTGAATTTTTGACCTCTTTACTGAAACAGCAACACTGCTCCTGTCAACAGGCATCTGTCAGTTGACTCCTGTCAAAATTTAAACTTGCTGCGTCAGTTAGTTTGTGTTTGACAGCTATTTTTATCAGACTACTCACTAATTTGAGGAGAAAATGGAAAAAAGTGAATTTCGTGTGCTTATTAAGCATTATTTCTTGCGAAAAAAAACCATTACCGAGACCAAGGCTAAGCTTGATGAATACTATGGGGACTCTGCACCATCGATTTCAATGGTAAAAAAGTGGTTTACTGAATTTCGTTGTGGCCGTACAAGCACTGAAGATGCCGAACGTCCTGGACGCCCAGTTGAGGTCTCTACACCCGAAACAATCGAAAAAATTCACGATATGGTGTTGGCCGACCGAAGATTGAAAGTGCGAGATGGGTGCCGCGTTTGCTCACAGTCGACCACAAACGCAATCGTGTAACAACTTCACAGGAAGGTTTGGCGTTGTTTAATCGCAATATGGAGGAGTTTTTGCGCCGTTTTGTAACCGTGGACGAAACATGGATCCATCACAACACACCAGAGACCAAACAACAGTCAAAACAGTGGGTTTCTAAGGGTGAATCGGCGCCAAAGAAGGCCAAGGTGGGTTTGTCAGCCAATAAAGTTATGGCGACTGTTTTTTGGGATGCACGCGGGATAATCCACATTGACTACCTTCAAAAGGGAAGAACAATCAATGGGGAATATTATGCCAACTTATTGGACCGATTCAATGACGATTTGAAAAAAACCGACCTTATTTGGCCAAGAAAAAAGTTCTTTTCCACCAAGACAATGCAAGGGTGCACACATGTGCAGTTGCCATGGCAAAAATCCATGAATTGGGCTATGAATTGCTCCCTCATCCACCCTATTCTCCAGATTTGGCTCCGAGCGACAAACCTGAAGAAATGGCTTGGTGGAAAAAGATTTGACTCCAATGAAGTCATCTCGCAAACAAAGGCCTATTTTGAGGACCTCGACAAATCATTTTTTTTGGAAGGGATACAAAAATTGGAGAAGCGTTGGACAAAGTGTATAGAGATCAAGGGAGACTACGTTGAAAAATAAAATTATTTTTTTATCAAAAAATCTGTTTTATTCCAAAAGTCACGGACTTATTGACCCGCCCTCGTATATAAGGCAAGTTATATGCATTCGTAAAAAAAATCGAACTCGAGATTTTGATCAAAGTTGACATTACGATGATAGCGAAGACTAAAAAAGTGGGTCTCGCAATTCTGTCTGTCTGTTTGTCTGTCCGTCTGTCTGTCTGTCTGTTCGACTACAGGCTAAACGACTCGGCCGATTTTCTTTAAACTTGGTAGATATCATTTTTAATTTTTTCCCCCCACACGTTTTTTTTTTTTATTTTTAAGACCAAAAATAACGGTACCCCCCATACGATTTTTTTTCGAAATTTTATAAACATTTTTTTTCTCAAAAACTGTTCAATAAATTTTAAAAATAAAGATACAGAAAAATTTCATTTAATTAAATATAGGTATTGGTTAAAAAAAAATTTCCGAAAAATGGTTATTGAGGGTACCCCCCATGGAACCATTTTTTTTGTTTTTGATTTTCTCAAAAACGGTTCAACCGATTTTGATCATTTTTTTTTTGCTAAAGCTCCCCAAAAACATAAATAGAATTGTGTACTCAAATTTTCAAAAAAAATTTTTTTTGATTTTTAAAAAAACTTCAAAAATTTTTTTTCAAAACTCAATATTTCGAAAACCCCATGCTAGATTTTTTTTAAACTTGATAAATAAAAGTTTCTCAATATAATCTACAAAATGTGAAATTTTTTTTTTATTTTACCTAAAAATAAAGGTACCTACCATACAAATGCTAAAAAATTAAAAAAATGGTTTTCAAAAATCGTATTTTTCTCGAAAACGGCACCTAGAATTTTGATAAAATTTTTTTTCTTTCAATTAATTTTTATGATCTTTAATTTAATAAAAAAAAATGAAATTAGGATATTACAGCTTGTACCTACCATAGAACCATTTTTTCGAATTTTGAATTTCTCATTATCCACATAACGGATCTTAATGAAAATTTTTATAGAGAAGCTTCTAAAAAGTCTAAAACACATTGCATTTCAAAACTTTAAAATAAATATTTTTTGAATTTTTGAAAAAAAAATCTATTTTTTTCTTTTTTTTTGAAAATTCGATATCTCCGAAACGGGTCAATATTTCTTTTCGTAAATTTAATTTTTATTCGAACAATAATAAAAACTTTAAATTAGCGTACCAAAATTTTTTCTTAAAAAGCTTTTAAAAAGTTTGTATATAAAAGCTTCTTTTAAAGAAACCACACTACAAGGACTTATAATTTTTGTTAAAGACTAAAAAAGAATTTAAAAATTAATTTTATCCTTATGAACAGTTTTCTCTAATAACATTCGTTTTTAAAATTCCCAGGCGATTACATAGGAGCAAGTTCGAGCGACCCAGTCGTGCATTTTATTTTTATTTATTTTATTTTTTATCTATCGGAGACGTGACGTAAATTGGGAACCAAGATGGTGAGATTGAAGCCTTCTCTAGTAGGGTTTTCTGAAGTAGCATCTTTATGGCAATAAGACGCAATCAACAAGTTCTCTCAAAGTCAACATTACAATGGCTCAAATTCGGCTGGACCTATTCGGCAGAGCCATAACAAATTGAACTTCTCGGATCCATTCCATCGTGTGAAATCGGGTTGAACATTTGAACGATATTTCAATGGCATATATGGGCCTTTCAAAAATTTTCGTTAAGTCTTCATATACAGCTTGTTGTATTCCATTTCAACATTGACCCGCCCTTATTTGAAAACTCTTTAGTTCCATCCTGTTCTAGCGCTTTCGAATGATTTAGTCTTACTGCAAAACTTTGCTACATCTTCTATTTGTCGAAGACAAAATTTAACAATTATTTTTAATTAGCAACAAAAATAAAACAATACAAACAACAAAAACTTTTGTATTGGCTTAAAAATAATTTCACAATAAGTTGTCCTTCTGTACATATCTACTTTAGTCTTTCGCTGAAGTTTATTTCTTGAAATGTTGGTCCAAAAATAGTGGCACTGTTCTATAAGTAGCTGCCGCAAAAATATATACACTTTTTGTCACAGGACTATTTTTGCCATTCGTCAAGATGCTTGCATCTCAATCTAATGCTGCAGCATAATGCAGGCGTCTCAAAAACTGCCACAAGAACTAAATACAAAACGGTTTAAGAGGAATTTTCAAATAGTTTTTAATTAATTTACACTTTGCGTCTAACTTCTGGGCATAAACTATTTGTTAAAAAGCATTTCAGCGTCAGCAATGCGATGCTAATATTTTTAGGAAAAAACAATTTTGCTGGTTGCAGCAAATGACATTCGAGAGGCATCAAAGAATCGGCGGCGGCGGCCGGTTGCAGGAATCCCAGAGGAGATGTGGGGTAAGCTGTTGTCAGAGGAAACCATCTATCTTAACCCAGGAGTGGAACAATCGAGGCAAATATGCGTGGAAACAACAAACAACAAAGGAGCGCAAACAATATTCTCTAGCGATAAATTAATTATATTTTGTGAAGCGTTTCGTGTTGCATCAGCATTCGCAATGGCTCGCTTTTGCTGGTCGAGAATTTTCAAGAATAACCTATTCTAATTGAAATATTAGACCGAACGAATGCAACAAGGAAGATAAATAATTCTTCGCCGGCTGGCAAAGTGTCATGATTTGTGTGACAAGTTGGAAATCTAGACGCCACCTGCTGAAGAAATCTGTTAAAGTTGCTATAATAATGATAATGATTTCGAAGAAAAAATGGAGCAAGGAGGTCTAGTTTGCTGCAACTTTCGTTCGTTGTTTCAAATGGTAGGCCAAGAAATTAATTTAAATAATTCTAGTAAGATGACAAGGGCTTTAACTGTTAAAATTTAATTTAAACCTTCTATGGGGTTTTTTGATTCGATTTTTAGAAAATGCCTCAACAGTAGCATGAAACATGATAGGCACAATGGTAGGTTATTAATTACTATCCAGAAAAGGCGAACCTCCATAAATAAGATTTTGAGCAGGCAACTAGTCATTACATATTAATATTTAATTTAAGGGAAAGATCAAAGATGTTTCGGATTGATTTCCAGAAAAAAGAAAATTCTAAAGCTATCAATAAGATACATTCACCCATTTTACAATAAATGCTAAGTCATTTTGTATAAAATCCAATCTTCATTTCAGTACCATTGATGGAATGGTGAAGTATAGATTTTGGAGTGGCAATAGCAATATATTCTAAAGGGTCATTATACCTTAACAGGGATTTGTATTATAACGAAAGGAAAATAAATTTTATATTTTCTCAACCTTAATCTAAGAAACTTATTTGAATTTTGGATAATATTTATAGTTCAGGATGCGATAAGTATTCTTCCAACTTGACTTTAAGGACTTTAAGGTTGCTGGGCCCACACTCCCGATTGAAAAATCCCAGAGGAAAAATCGGGGCTTCAATCCTGTTCTGTCGTACTCTTTGTAGAAGGGTAGCCATAGATATAATCATTTGGGATAGGTATGGTCCTGCTCCTAGCAAAAGACTCAAAGAATATTCTGTGCAACACTTTGAAGAAGGGCATCCACAGAGAGAATCATTTGGATACGACCCTGCTTCAAGCAAAAGACTAGAAGAAAAATCGGCTTAGACTAAGCCTTGCTCACGCAACACCTAGAAGAAGTGGAACGCAGAAATAAACATCTTCTTATTCCTATACTCTGTTCAACAAAAATTGTCAGTACAGGCCTTATGGGAGAGCTTTTTCTAAATCAGTGGCGCCTGATGCACCCTCACTACAATGCGTTAGGAAAAATGCAACTAAAAAAAGAGCAAGCCACTGACTTTCCTTAAGGAATTGTTGTTGTAATTCTTTGCAAAAAGTTGTATACCCCAACACGACCGTCGTATCCCACTGCTGATGAGAAATGAGATACTGTCGTCAAGAGTGTCAAGTCTCAAGTGTCACTCAATACGATCGTGCGTTCTTTATCTACATCAAAACAGAGTTACCATTATCATTCTCAATTGCAAGCAAGCTTTTTCAGTAGTTTTTATTAAGGAGCTTTTGGGATTTGAAGCTTTTGAGAACACATTTTATGAAGATGAGTATGTTGTCGTATTGCTTTTCAACTTAAAAAAAAAAACGCGCCTATTATTTTACCGCTTTTTGTTGTGGGAAAAGGTTGGCCGTGGCACGATGGTTGTGTGCTCGCCTGTCAACCTCAGCATCACAGGTTCGATCCCTGCCGTCGTCTATGTCGTTTTAATTCCATTAAACCTTCTAAAATTGTCATCCATGGGTTGCTGGTTTACTCATTACATGTTGTTCAGGCATAACACTAACAACATGTAATTGAGTTAAACTAGTATGCCCAACAACGATGAACATGAATAAAAAATAATGTGAATTATAAACGACATAGTAATAAGACACGGCATTTCTCCGCTTTAGCAAAGCCGCCATCCCTGGAGATAAAAATATCTGAGACAACCACCAACAGTCTCAGAACATCGTGCCACACATCTTTCCTATCCTTCTTTCTCTTCATTAACTTCACGCCCGCGCTGTGTTGAAACATTTAAAGGGTAATCATAATCCCTTGAGCGCGGGTAGATTATAAAAAAAAATTGAATATTGTTTTCAGTAGTTTTGAATCAGCAGACGGCCGGCAGCCCTACGCGTTTTTTACTCTCATTTGCGGCGATTTATAATGTAAACTACGGAATCCCTGTGAGAGCTTTAAAAGCCGACACACTTATGCATGGCAATGCAACCAGAATGAGAGACAAACGTCCTATCTTCCCTGTACTGACAATTTTTGTTGGACAGAGTATAGAAGAATAATATGTGCTTCGATCACGGCAACATGCGTGTATGTGGTACTGCTTGAAGAAGGGTAGCGGGTAGCTAGCTCCTAGCACACTTAGGAAAAGTGGAGCGTAGAATTAAACGAGGGGAAAGGTTAGATTAAACTGTCCGCCATGGGACCATGTATTTTTTGATGAGTCGACGTTGCGCCCTCTATAATTCGGCCAAAATTCGAAAATTAAAAATAAAAATTTTTTTTGTACTCTTGACGCAATTATTCATTATTTAAAAAAAAACTTATGTTATTACCTAATAAGGTTTTCGAGAAAAAAATTCCCAAAAATCGTGCGTTTTTTTTGGCATTCTAGACCGTACTACGAGTAGTACCTTAAAATGAAAGGTAGCATCGGTTTGGTAGTTCACGTCAATTTTCGGGCGGTGCGGTGTATAAATAGCCATTTTTACGTAATGATTCGGCATAAAACTGTGGGCGGATAGTAGGAGAAAAAGTGTAACGCTTCGTTACAAACAGATCTGCTAGTCCTGATGATATACACCCATTCTTTTCAAGAGGTGTTCTTCATCGCTGACAAAAACCATTGATTTGTTTATATCAAGATCTCGAAGGGAACTTGCAACTGTATCGAACCGAGACTTTTCTTTAGATTTTATAGTCTTAATTCTGTTGGGAACAAAAATACGCATCAAACAAAAAATCACTCCTGATTGTATTGGCACAGGAAACATTTTGACCATTATGACAGACCGTCCAGTTGGCTTTCTCGTATTGCAAAACTGTCCTAGTGGGATGCTTCTCTTTAACTGGATGAATGGAACACTAGAAATTGGCTGATATTACACAATGTTCCGAAGTGCCCAATAGAGAGCTTACCTATAATGTATACTTATCAGTAGGGCTAGGATTTCCATGAAAATGCATATTTTTTTTGAGAAACTTTAGAAACACAGGAATAAAATACAAACACGAATCAATCAATTTGCTTCAAAATGGCATTTAATCGTTAGTGCATATTTTTGCATATTTTACTATAAATGCATATAAATGCATATTTGTGCATATTTTCGAAAAACTAAATAATTCTAAAGTAAAAAATGCACATACATAGATACATAACATGGTAATGGCCGTTCGAGGAATTAAAAATGTTATATACGAAAATGATCATGCAACGTGCTTAGCACATGCAGTAGATAGAGTGGGAGAACAGATAAGAAGTAATTTTAAAAATGTAGATTTATTAATCTTAATGGAAACAAACATATTTTTAAAAGCAACATCTCGCGTTGAGCATTTTAAAGCAAAGTATCCCTCGACCCCTCTTCCTCCCCAGCCAATTGTTACCAGTTGGGAAATTTGGTTGGAAGTTGTTGTTTACTATGTCAAAAACTATGAACATTTTGAAGATGTTGTGAATGATCTTGATAACTCGGATGCCGTTACCATTAAAATATAAAAGAAGCATTGAATAAGCCTTTGGTAAGGAGTCAAATCATATTCATCAGTTCCAACTACAGTTTCCTGGGCGATACAATTGTATAGATTGAAGGAAAAAATACGTTAAAAAAAACAAATCTATTTAATTGAAATAGTTTTTCAAAAATTAGTGCAGTTGAAGAACCTTTTGGTGCAGCAATTAAAAAAAAACTGGATAATGTTCTAGAAAAAAATTAAAGTCTTGTAAAAATAAAAAATATTTACAAAGAATTTATACTGAGTTGTGTCGATGAGAATTACATTGAGCCCTTAATACCTCAGGAAATATGTTCTTTAAAGAATGCTCCATTAATTTCAGTTGACGTTGAGCGATCATTCTCTATGTATAAAGCATTTCAGAGACCGAATCGTCAAAGTTTTACGTTTGAAAATTTGAGAGAAAGCTTTTATGATTTTTAATATATTTTTTTTTTTTGTTTTTTTTTCTATTTTAATTGAAATCAAGAATTTTATTTTTTTGTTATTATTGATATACTCGTAATGTTGTGTTCCTCGATTATAAAGAATGAATTAAACTTAAATACTGTTTTTCCCATACAGATATATCGTAAGGGATATAGTTTTAAATGCATATTTTACATTTTTAAGAGCATATTTTAAGCGCATATTTTGCATTTTTAAGTGCATGAAAATCCTAGCCCTACTTATCAGGGTTAGAAGTAAGAAACAAATAGAGATCATGGGCGTGGTTTTGTCCAGCAAAATCTGGTATTCGAGTGGGCTCATCTTCAAGCTGAGTAAAGTGGTGCATCTCAGCAAAAGTCTGAACGTATGTATATCATCAGCAATCAGCAATATTAAAGGCCTTTTTTGTAGCCAGGGATTGACAGCATCGATATATCCGAGCTATAGTAACAACCCTTCCAAGCCAACCACTATGGACTAGTTCGAGGATAACATTCGAGACGAGACGCTATTATTGAAATAACATCGCTTGTCATCAAAAATTGAAGCAATACTAGCGAAACCAAGACACCCATTTGACCGATGTGCTCTTCCATATATGTATGATGGCATGAATGCCATTGTCGTCTTATTTGAATGATTTTCATTTTTGTTTAGTTCTTATTTGCTCACCTTTTACGTAGATTGCAGCACCTCTAAGACATTGATACATTACATGATTAAAACGCTCACTGGGTGCTGGACCGAATCCTGCAATGAGACTCTTGAGCACCTCATAAATGCTCACTTCCCGGGTTGTGGGTCAAATGACAGCAACCTGGAAACAGAATCCTACACGGAACAGATTATACCATCGGATATTATAACGGAAGAAAAGATAAGATGGGCAATCCATTCCTTTTCTCCGTATAAATCCCCTGGTCTTGATGGCATCTTCCCAGTGATGCTACAGAAAAGCGAAATCCAAATAATACCGCGTCGTTAGCACGATTGAGAAGACATTGAGCGACAAAGAATATACATATATACCAGGCACGAGGCGTGACTTTTTCGATAGCGGAAGCACTGAACATAAAACCAAAAATGAAAGACATTTGAGATCCAAACTTTTAAATTCCACCTAATGATAATACACATAAAATAATATATTACAGTAAAGTCTAATTAAAACTAAAAAGCTTGATGCCTTGCGCAAAGTACCTCTAAGTACCTACGATTTGATGAGAACTAAGCTATGAGTAGATAACCTTTCTTGTCCACATTTATTTCTAAAAAATATTTAATTCTCTTAACATGAATATGATCTCTCTGCAGATGCCATTATTACGGGATATTAAAAATCTTAAGATTCCTTGAATTTTTTTTTTGATTTAAAATTCTCATAATTGAAAATAACCTTTAGTTATATTTCTGCTGGAATGTCAAGAAACCTCAGATATGAATATAAGAAATACAATTTTTACCACTTTTTTTATAATAACAAAAAATAAACAGAAAACAGGTGGATTGTATTTATCGCCACGAAAATAATTAAAAAACTACCACCTTTTAAATTCATATTTGTTTGTTTTCTGATAGTTATGAATGAATTGCACCAAAATTTGCACACACATTATGTTAAAATAAAACTCTTCTACACCTTTTGTCCACGAAATTAAACTCATTATCAGTTTGAGACAATAAGCAACTCAATAGATACATTTTTGTTTTTCTATCTCTCTTGTAGGAAATTCTCGTAATGCATTCACTCAACTCATTCTTCACACATTGTGCAAAAGGCAAGAAACGAGACAAAATTATTTTGACTTTGGGTTGAGATCTAAGTTATGTATGCGAAATAATGGAATGCCCAGCTGTTGTGCATTCTATATTGTTTGAGAATCATTTTTGTTTGAGCATTTTGTGAATATTGGTGAGTGATGTTGTAGGTATATTTTCAGTTGACTAGGAGTGGAAGGGTATTTTGAAATTGAGTTATGGAGGCGATAATAAGGAATGCATAGCTGTTAAGCATTTTAGCAAGAACTTTCATGAGATTGAGCATTATAAATAATGGAGTGATGTTGAGCATTCTCAGTTGGTTTGCAGTGTGGCATTTTAAGTTATAATAACCAGAGAGATCTTGATTTCCTTTAGTAATTTTAGTAAAAGATGATAATGTTGTCATAATGATGTTGGAATGTAATTTACAGAGTAAATGAAGATTCATTAATAGATACAAATAATATAATAAAAATATTAATACAATTTGGAATTTTGAATTTAATTCATTGCTAGGTACGATTTTTTCAAATGGTTCAACGGAAGCACTCATTCCACTCAATATATGGACGCTTCGTCCCTGATATATACATATAATAAAGCGGTAAAGGCAGCTCTAGTAGACAATAAAATCGATAATTCGATAATACGTTGGGTTATGTGCATGCTAAAGAACAGGCAAATTAACTCGGAACTGGCAGGGATTCAGATGAGAGTATCAACATCCAGAGGCACCCCACAGGGGGGAGTTCTCTCACCATTCCTTTGGGTGCTGGTTATGAACACAATCCTCCTAAATCTGAAACATTGTGGAGTAAAGGTAGTAGCCTACGCTGATGATCTTGCGTTATTAGCGACAAGTAAATTCTTACTCACTATCAGCGAACAGATGGAATACGCCCTTTCTAAGGTTAGTAGATGGACTTTTTACAAACAAAAGGAAAATACCAAGCTTCAGAATATCTTCAGTTGAAGGCACCCCCCTGAAGATTTAAGATCAGGCATAGTATATTGGTGTGATTCTTGTTAGGAAACTAAACCGGAGTCTTAACACTAAGGAAAGACCTAAAAAACGAATGATTGCATTCTACTTCTGTAACATAATCTTTGGGAAATCCTGGGGACCGAGCCCAAAAATTATCAGGTGGATGTATTTGGCGATAATCAGACCAATACTAACTTATGGTAATTTGGTATGGTGGATTGCAACGGAAAAAACCACGAACCTCAAAACTCTGACAAAAGTACAGAGACATGCGTACATTAGAATTACGGGGACCATGAGATCCACTCCAACTGCAGGGTTAGAGAGGCGATACTCAATCTGAAACCCCTAGATCTTTTCGTACAAGAATCTGCAGCTTATAGCGCCTTAAGGCTAAGCCAGACTAATACCTGCAAAACAGCGCAATAGGATAGGCTCAAATTCTTCAGAAATGTTTGGGTGATAGTATCATTACAGATTATACAACACCCAAACTTGACTTATAGGCTAGTCGCGCACTGGCAACTGTGATCGAAATCAAATAGTTTAATCACCAGTTGAAAGAGAGCCGCGCACTGACAACGTTCATACTCTTTTCTCTCTTTGCTTATAGAAAACTCGAATCGAGTTGCTCTAAGTGCGCTGTGTCCCATATAAGCCCATATGTTTCATGTTAGCAACTAAACTAAAAATTGAATGCGCGCCTAGCCTTATAAACCATTCCAAACTGCCTTTCCAAGCATAGAAGGATGGTTGAACAATCAACCCTACACCAGTGAATCAGCAATAGCAATCTATACTGATGGCTCCAAAATGGACACGGGTGTTGGTGCAGGCTTTTTCTCAGAACCTCTTGAGCTAAACAACTCACTTAGGCTCCCAGATCATAGCAGTGTCTTCCAAGCGGAGGTCCTGGCAGTGACAACAGCAACAGCTGCTAAACATGTATCAATTATGGTGAAACCACGGGCTGATATCACCTTTTACATTGATAGCCAAGCCGCAATAAAAGCGATTTCTGCCACTGTGATAAAATCGAAGCTTGTTTCTTGCTGCCGCGAAGAGCTTAAGGTTCTTGGCACGCAGCACAATATTAGACTCTGCTGGGTTCCGGGAGACAGCGGCATACTAGGTAACGAAAATGCCGATGAGTTGGCAAGACAGGGATCAGCGCTTGACGCTAGTCAAGCAGAACTGGCCAATACCCTACCCTGCAACATTAAACAGAAAATTTCAGATTTAATCCTAAAGAAATCCAATGAAAGGTGGAGTCTACTTGACACCTGACTACTAGGAAAGTATGGCCTTGCTTTAACAAGCAGAGGACCGACAAAATTATGCAAGTCCCTTCGCTCTCTTACGAGCATAATCACTGGACATAATTTACTGAAATATAACCTATGCAGGAGATGTGGTGACGAAGAGGTTCATGAAGACACATCACACTTTCTCTGTCATTGCCCTTCACTATGCCTCCAGAGAAGGAAATGGCTTGGTAGTTACTTCTTTGACAATCTAAAAGATCTTTCTAATATTTCAGGAATTCACATATTGAACTTCGTCAATGCCTCAAAATGGCTTGACTGATTAACAGAATACATAGGTTTTTATCAGAAAAGAGTGATTACACTCAAGGGTAACACAATGGATATACATTGATCTAAGTGTGACGATAACGACATCAACCTAACCTAGCCTATCATCTAAAGTTGCAATGAACACATGCTTCACATATTCCAGCTAGATTTTCAAAACTTTTATCAACTTATTTCAGCCTTCTAAATAGCTAGATTTTCAGGCTCTTCATCAACTCGGCGCATCTGTAGAGTATATAACCCGTAGAGCTCGTTGTTAGATTAGATTAGATTAGATTAGATTAGATTAGATTAGATTAGATTAGATTAGATTAGATTAGATTAGATTAGATTAGATTTATTACTTCATCAATAAAAATTTAAAAAAACAATTTGATATTTAAAATTAAATCTTTTTGAGGCATGGCCAGAAGGGCCGTCAGCCGTAGAGCTCGTTGTTGAATTTTATATCTTCCACATTTCATCGATACACACTTCACACTGAATACAACTCGAAGAATCCTTCTCCCAAAAGAACTCAGCAAAATCTTCTACAATCTTAACATGGTGAGTTCTTCTGCGTCATTCAGCAGGACCGAGATGATTAAAGTCTTGCATACGTTCGACTTGGTTTCATAATAAGGGATTTCCGCTGATTAGATGTCTAAGATTTCTCAATTCAACTTCTGCACGGGAGGTGTTATTTTCTGAGGTATTTTATCGAAAGGCAAAACTATACGATGTACATTTTGTTCAAAATATCAATTAAATTTGTATGTTCAAATTTTAGATTTAGATGCTTTCCATTTAATTTAATTCTGCTCATACTTGCAGATACATCTGATATTTATGAGTAGCATATTATTTACTACGTTTCATGCTTGAGCGATTGAGAATTAAAGTCCTACTCCTACGCTCGCCTGCAGGGAAATAAGACGCAATTTACTGTTTGCTGTCTTCATCAATAGCAATTTATCCTCATCTTTATCATCGTTCAAGAATTTCGCCCCTTGAAATATGACGCAATAGAGCGATAAATCAGAAGATGTATTCTGCTGATCCCACTTACATCCGCTTCCATAATTGACTACCTTTTCCTTCATCTACACACATCACACATAAAGTGGTGCACATTAACCATAATCCTTGTTCCCCAACTCCTTTCGCAGCCTATCTGTTTTCTGTTTTTCTTTTTTTATTTGGGTAAAATTGAATATTACGTCTGCCATCTATAAATGTGCCATTAAAATCCCAAGCTTCAGCCCATAAGCATCCGGAAATACCTTCATAAAAAAATATTTTTTCCAGCAATTTTTCGACATCAGACTATAGTACGTGTTGAGGTTCATGTGTGAATCTCATACTACTCTACCCCTCCTGCAAGGATTTTCAGATTCCGGATAAACTTAATCTGAATTTTATTTTCGAAGTCGTTTACTATTCACTTATCCGAAAGACTCACACATTATTCCTGCATTCAGAGACTTAAATTCAGAAGTCATGTTCCGCATTTACTTTCCATAAGGACAAGGTCAAAAGTTCAGTTCTTGTTTTAAATTTTACTTGGGCACTTCAAGTATCTGCTGGGTTAGATTTGTATTATTGTTGTAGTAACTGCTTTGAATTCCAAGTGAAATCAGTGTTAGCTACAAATTGTCAAGTGGTAGGAATTAAAGTTTTGAAGGGAACTAGGTCAACATAAATAATTCCATGATCTCAAAGTGAGCTACATAATGGCCTGGAGAAGAAGTTAAACGAAGCAACTTTGCCAGGGAAGAGAAGGACGATGCTTTGGTATTGAAAAAGGGGTTGTTTTTTTAGAAATGTTTAGGTTTTTTGAGGACTAGGAAAATCTTTTGGGAAGAACAGTGGGAAAGGTATTATCTATGATTTTTACTTTTTAGTTTGGTTGAATTGTTCGTTCTTTTAACGAGCGGCTACAATAACAGAGAGATTTTGTTTTACCTCTTTGCTTGTCCTTGGGTGTATACGAAATACATAATCATCTAATCGGTATAGTGTTCCAACACACAGCTAAAGTCAGTGGGAGTATGATATTAAAAAAATTTAAAATCCGAAAGTCGATTTCTCAATCGTTTCGCGACAACTGGACAAACATTCCGGCACTTAGCTACTCGACTCGAACACACTACAACCACAGGAGACCATGTAGGGAGTGGCAGCGACCGGTTGGTCGTTCGGCCGAGAATATCGCGGCTGTGGCGGCCAATGTCGCTAAGAAAGAAGAAACATCAATCAGACCACAACGGTCGCACAATCTCCCTTTTTGGATATTTGGCATGGCCAGCAAGATCGCCCGATTTAACCATCCCAGAATTCTTTCTTTGGGGCTACTTTAAGTTGCGGCTTAATGCAAAACATGCCTCAAGCAATCGTAGTCTTTAAGGAGAATAATTGACAGAAATGCGAACAATTCGTCGCCCTAGTGACACAAGAACGTAACTAAATTTTTTACGATTTTGGACTGGGTAGGCTACATTTCTTAAAATATAGAATTCTATATTGTGGCAAAAAATTGTACCTCTTAGTGAGGTAGCTTAGAAGTTACCACTTGCCGTATCAACATTTTTTTCAAAATAATTCGAAGCAAACAAACGTATGCGGCGTTACGTTTCTATGACCCAAATTCTAGAAATTTGAATGAAGATACGTTTCTATAGATATAAGCTTTAACCGTTTGACCTGCACGTGTACTTCAAATTCATCAACTAATAATTGTCATGTCATCAATTAATATTTGATTAAGCTTTTGTTGATATTGAAGTCGATACAGTTAACAGCGTTGGTGAAGAGAACGATGCTACACCAGAAAGAAAGCGAAAGCTTGATCCCAAACCGTGGAAAAATAATATTCGAAAGGAAAGGCTTTATTTCAATCGGGTAAGAAGTCATATGTGTCAATCAGTTGGAAAAGAGTCAAAGCGCAAATTGTACAACCCAAATACTGTTCAAAATGCCCCAGAAAGTGTAACACTTATTTTGACGAAGAGGCAAGGCATTATTCGCATACAACTTTCTGGGAAAAGCTAAGAGACACCAAAAAACAGATAAAATATCTTACTTCGTTGATCGAAGAAATACAAAAAAGTCAGTTAGAATTCCAGCTCAACATTCACGACGACGACGTTCGAACACAAAGTTGTTTTTCCTAATTAAAAATGGTCTACAAATTCAAAGGTTTTTCAACGTTACATTCAACGTTTCTGAAAAATTTTTGAGAAATATACGAGTAGTAAGAAATAAATTAGATTGTAACTAGGTCGCACGACTGAGTCGCGACCTAGTTACTTAATTTCATCGACTGAATCGTGCGACTGGGTAGTACGATTGGGTCTATGTAGGTCGTACGACTGGATCGTGTTTCTAGGTCGTACGACTGGGTCGTACAACTGGATCGTACAACTGGGTCGTACGACTGGGTAGTACGACTAGGTCGCAAGTACAACTTGGTAGCACGACTGGGTCGTACGACTGGGCCGTACGACTAGGTCACACTACACCGTCTCACGACTGGGTCGCACGACTGTTCTATTGCAGGTATGATGGAACACAAACAGTTATCACCAGAAATCTTGCGGAGTCATGGAAAATACGAAAAACTTTTTATTATATTTGATCAACATACAACTCAATTCAAGTTGATCTTTTTGTACGGTGTATAACTTCGAATTTTAACTCCAAATAATGAATTGTGATAAAGGAAAGTCATCTACCAATCTTAAAGTGATGCTTGATCGCTAATCATCGGGGATTGTTAAGGGGGACATTTATGTTCCTTAATTTTTTTGTTTGTGTGTGTGTGTGCGTCGCACGACTGAGTCGTACGACTGGGTAGTACGACTGGGTCGTAAGACTGTGTCGTACAACTTGGTCACACGACTGGGTCGCACGACTGTTCTATGACAGGAATTATCACAGGAAACCTTGCGTAAGGGCATGGAAAGTGTATCAACACTTGGGGCAGCCACTGAATAAATCTGGGATAATCTGACAGATTCGTCATAAATTATTCAAATCAAAGTCAAGACAAGAGTCAAAAGTCTTAGCCTAAATACTAGCACTAAAGCTGATTTAAGGACTACAGTAAAACCCGCTTAAGAGAAACGGCAAAATGTCACAGTATTTCTTTCACTTAAGCGGGTTTTTCACTCAAGCGAACCCCGCTTAAGTGAAAAATAATTTCACTTAAGCGGAGTTCAGATAAGTGAAAAAAAAAATTTCACTTAAGCGGATTTAAAAATTCCATTAAGCGGAGATTTAATGCTAGAAACAATATTGTTTTTATCTTTTGGACTTGCCTTGAAAGAAGTCAAATAAAACAACGATTAAATAACACAAAAATAATTTATTGAACAACGAAAACTAGCAAATTTTGTTGATTCAATTTTTTTTTTCACTTAAGGGAGTTTTTTTCAATGAAAAATATTAAAAATTAACTGAAAATATGTTTCAGTTATCCGGGTTTTTCACTTAAGCGAGTTTCACTTAAGCGGAGTGTTTTAAGGGAAATTGGTCGGAAAATACTTGGGAATGAAGAAAGTGTTTCAGGTAAGCGGGTTTTGCTCTTAAGCGGGTTTCTCTTAAGCGGGTTTTACTGTATATCAATCTATTTAAGTCGAAGTGTGTCACTGTGTTGAAATTAATTAAGGGTGACCATAGTGCCGCACTTCAATATCAATAGATTCCAGCCTTGCAACCGTGTTTTATTGAGAATTATTATTATTTTGTACTAGCGTACCCGTGCGGCAAGCAAATTTTTTTTTCAACTGAAGTTTTTCAAAATAAATCATTTGTCTAAAAGTTTCTGTAGATTCGCTCAGTTTTTCTTGCATTGGAAATCTTGTGTAAATGGAAATCTTGTGTGAAGTACGGAATGTTGTTTTTGGGTGTTTATTTTACTTCTGTGTGTCATCGTTGAACAGCTCTATTTGAAAAAGACGACTTACCACTGAAATAATAAACACGTTTGGCTTAGCCAAGAACTGTCACAACTGATCTCCTGTTCAACATGAGAAGTTGAAAGCGTACGAATTATTTTTATTTAACGTATCCAATCAAGTCCTTTTCTTAAAGGTAATGGAGCCAAGCGAAGGATATTTTGAAAAAAACTAACAAACAATGAGCAAATCACATGCGTATGTAACTATCCTATAACAATGTATGTAGTTAAACCTGTAGTCACATAAAGTTTAACTTACCTTAAAATAGTTTAAATTCAAAGACACACAAATATTTGTCAATTTTTTTTTGTTTTTAATTCGGAGAATTTTATTTTTGTTTTTTTTTTTTTTAAACTTTTTTGAGTGTTTTTATCGTTACTGCCTAGGTAAATTAATCAAACAATGCCCCTCCTCTGGGCCCGCACCACCAAAGTATGGCATTTCAATGCAACTACTTATGTATATGTACTACTTTTCAGTGCAATACGAAAATAGAAGTAGAGATAAATAATTTTGGGGTGTTTCGACCACCCAATGCCCCTCTCCTGATAATAAAAATAAGTAGCCTATACGGTAATCCAGACTATAACTTTTTTGTGTGTTAAATTTTATCAAGATCCATTCAGTTGTTCAAGCCTTATTGAGTAACAAACATCCATACATCGTAACATTCACATTTATAATATTAGTAGGAAGTAGGATGTAATGTCTTATGAATACAAACTGTTCCATTTTTCGTAAGTCACATTTGAATGTCGAAGAAATCTAAAGTAACTGGCAGAAGGTAATTATGATTGCACTAGATGTAAGATTTTAACTAGCTGGTTTGAGAAGTCTCAAACGTCTATCTATATGCACGTCTGTTCCTCGATCTAAGAAACTGAAGTGATTTCCTTGAATTTTTAAATTTCATAGCTTTAGTTTATTGCCTAGAGGGGAAATTTAATTTTTAGCTCCAAAAAGAATAGTATCATCAAACAACCTTTAAAAAAATTTTATTTGTCTCGAAAACGGCTATAACGATTGTAATACAAAAAATGTGTTAGGTTTTGTGTACATTCTCGTAATTAACGATGCAGTTATAGATTATAACGATTTTTTAGATCTTCAAATTTCTCCTTAGCGGGTCCACTGATTTCGATCATAAAAATGTGTTTACAAGAGCTCCTTTAAATTTAAATAATTTTCCCTATATGAAAATTAAAAAAAAAATATTTGATTTTTAATAAAAAACATCAATAATTTTTTTAGAAAATTCAACATCTCGAAAACAGGTGAGAACATTTTTACTTGCGACTTATAGGTGCTATAAGGCAAGTTATACATTCGGAAAAAATATCGAATTCGAGATTTTGATCAAAGTTGGCATTACGATGATAGCGAAGACCAAAAAAGTGGGTCTCACAATTCTGTCTGCCTGTCTGTCTGTCTGTTCGACTGCCGCCTAAGCGGCTCGGCCGATTTTCTTTCAACTTGGTAGATAGTATTTTTAATTTTTCTCCCCACACGTTTTTTTCTTTTTTTTAAGACCAAAAATAACCGTACCTGCCATACGAATTTTTTTCAAGATCTTATAAATATTTTTTTTGTCAAAAACTTTTCGACAGATTAAAAAAAAAGATACCAAAAATATTCATGTAGTTAAAGCAAGATAATGGTTTGAAAAAATTTTCCGAAAAGTGGTTATCCCCATGGAAACATTTTATCTGTTTTTTGTTTTCTCAAAAACCGTACAACCGATTTTGATCATTTTTTCCATGCTAAGGCTCTCCAACAATTTGAATAGAATTGTGTATTCAAATTTTCAAAAAAAAAAATTTGTTTGGATTTTTAAAAAAAGTTTCAATTTTTTTTTTCAAAACTCAATATTTCGAAAACCCCATGAGAGATTTTTTTTAATCTTGATAAATAAAAGATTCTCAATATAATCTACAAGATGTGAGAGAAAAATTTTTTTAAATAAGGTATTTTAATGAAATTTTGTAGAAGCTCCTAAAAAGCTTGAAAAATATTGCATTTTAGAACTTAAATTAAAAAAAAAAATATTTTTGAATTTTGAAAAAAAAAAAAATTGGAAAATTCGATATCTCAAAAACGGCTGAATATTTTTTTTGGAAATTTAATTTTTATTCGTACAATAATAAAGACTAAGTTGGCGTACCAACATTTTTTCTCAAAAATGTTTTAAAATTTTTTTATATAATAGCTTATTTTTTTTAGGAAACCACTACAACTACTTATTATTTTTGTTCTTGCATAAACTTATATTTGCTTCAATCGCATAGCATCCTGTTTTTAGATCCAACTACTGGAGGAGTTGTTTAATGTTTAAGTCATTTAAAAAATAAATTTTGTCCTTATGAACAGTTTTCTCTAATTACATTCGTTTTTTAAATTCCTAGTCTATTACATAGGAGCAAGTTCGTGCGACCCAGTCGTGCATTTTATTTTAAAATGTTGTTAGATTTATTTTATTGAACACCTAAAATTGACATACTCGTATTAAACTTTGATTTGTAAAAATGTTAAAGAAGCGAACCTTTGTCATGCAAGAATTATCGATGAATATCCCCGCTAAACGTGCGTCGCATAGTCCGAATCCCACAATCCCACTTACTGTGTAAGCATCTTCAACCATTCTGCAAGTGTGGCTATACCTTCATCAGTGTGCGCTGTTGAAAGTATCAAAATTCTTTTCATTGTGATAGAATTTCAATAGAAATCTCCAGAGAATATGCATCCGAAATTCCTTAACAAAAATTCAAATTCGATCAAGAATATGTGTCAGATGAAAGGAAGAATAATTTCACAATTTCACCATCACGAACCACCCACCCATCCATCACAGAACCTACGTTTGTTGAATTAGGATTGTGTGACTATTGCAAAGTATACTGAATAATTAATATCTTCTTAATAAAATGGATTTTCGATAGCAAAAGATATGCGTAACGCATCTCGGGCAATTTATATTGAATTCCATGCACGCTATTGTGCAATAGACGGGATGCTGAAGCTGTTGCTATGCTATTCGTAGCTATAGGTACCCGGGTGTAACAAGGACATTTGAAATTCAAGCTGATTTCTGGTCAATTCTATTCAATTAGCATACCTTTGCTATATCAATATACGCAATCCTCTTACAATAAGGACCAACAACAAAATCGAATATAGTTTTGGACAATTTATGATTATCCTTTGTTCGTTTGTCTTACTTACACACTCGCCCCCGACCTCCCCCACTCACCAACCACCACCTACAGACAAAGATACATGCCTATAAAATTTGTGACCATGGTGTCATTGGATTGTCTATGAAATTGCCACACCACAAATGAGGGTCCTTCGTCCTTCCCATTCGAATTGTTGAATGCATTAAACCGTGACAGTTGGTAAATTGCTTATGAATAAATCGATTGCTCCAAGCAACTAACTAAACTTTACGTAAGGATATTTAATAAACACAAAGGATGTTGAGGCTAATAAAATAAATTCAATAATATCTTAATGAAGATTGCTTTGCTGTACTAACAGAAATTTTGTGTTGATTGTATGCCATATGCTCACAAACAAACATATGTATACCTGACTCGTTTCGTTTGTACATAGAATAAAATGCCAAGTGTGTGGGAATTTCAATTAGGAATTTCATTTATTTGAATATTATTTGCCATTTTGGTACATTCTGCCACAAAATGCTTTAAGCTACAAAGGTACCATCATTAGCCAGGAATTTAGCAATGCAATACTTATCGTCTTAAAGCAAAATCAAATTTAAGTCAGTGTTGTTATGGGTGATGTTGGTATGATTGTAATTAAAATACATTCAAAATACTTCAATGTGGAATTCAAGATTTCAAAAAAAAATATTTTTCAACAATGTTTTCGAATCACACATTTTGTTGTTACCTGCAAAAAGAGCTTTACTGTATGTAAAAAAATTACCTTGTACGAGGTCCCATATATGTATGTATGTTGTTTTATGGATTTTCAGATAAAATCGAGAATAACCTTGTAAGAAAAATATTTATTTGCAAAACCCACCGAGATATATCTATGTAGTACCTAAATCTCTGTCCTTTTAAGTTCTTTAACAACTCAACACTTTTGTATGAAACAAGAGAAGCAGCAACAGAATATCAATTCAGGAGAAGGAAAGAATCTTCTTAAAAATAAAAGTATTAACGAAACTTCCTACCTGAAGAACGTCGAAAAGTCTCGTGATCGAAACAACAACTGCAGGTTTGGTAAGAAAATTCTTAAGACCAGAATACAAACTTTTTGAAACAACAAAGAATACTCTATTTAATCAGTATTTCCAAGAGCTGCTTAAAGGGCTTCACGTAGAACAAGTGATAAGACAAGAAGAGCATGCACTTTCAATCCATAAAAACCAAGTTCTAACATCTAGTATGGAAGAGGTGGTGCACTTAGCTATTAAAAAGCTTAAAAACAAAGCCGCCAATGTTCAGTCCTCTGCAATGGTGCTCTTCAAATATGGATCTTCAACAAAGTATAGGAAATGGAAAGAAACATGCCCGAAGACTGAACTAGGCTTCATATATGGGACAACGGTCCATATAACTGGCACGGCTAAATATCTTGGGTTAGTTATAGATCACTAACTAAACTGGAAAAAGAACATAAAAGAAAATGAAAAAAACAGCTGCAATAGCCTTCTACACCTGCAGTGAAATTTTTTGGCGTGAGATGGGGACCCAACCTTAAAACCATCCATTGGATGCATAGAGCCACTTTAAGGCCTGTTTTGACGTACACCTGTTTGGTTTGGTGGCCAGCCTTCGATAAGGGAACCAATCTGGAGACCATGACAACAATTCAGAGACTGGCATGTATCGGCACAACAAGTGTCATGAGAACCATGTCAACCACATCCCTAGAAACTTTCCTCTCACTTGCCCCATTCAAAGGAGTTGGCGGCCAAAAATTCTCTACGACTGTAAAAATTGGAAAAGGGGACACTGTGGTCACAGAACCACTGGAAACTTCACTAACATAATAGACATTCAAACAGACTATATTTCACCGCACATAGAATTTATCAGTTTTACAGAGCGTAAGCTGGGGTACGGTCAGGCATCATCTCAGACACCCCACCCATAAAAAGATCATTAAAGCTGCCAAACTTTTTCAGTGTTTTCCCAGCGGAAGTGCTTGCAGTTTGCGAGCCCGCAAAATATCGTTCCACAAGTGAACTGACGAACAAGAACATTGATATCTTCATAGATAGCCAGGCGCCAATCAGAGTCATTTCGTCTGTCAATTGTCAAGAAGTCAAAACTGGTAGTTAATTAAGATTGTTCGGCCAAACACTTCCATGGGTCCCGGGACACTGTGACATTTATGGAATTGAAATGGATGATGAGCTGGCCAAAAACGGTTCATCACTTGAACCGACCTGAATTGTACCGTGGGTACTTATGTCACCGGAGCAGTAAAAGTATAGAATTAACCGAAGTTTCCTCAATACCTAAAATGACAGATGGTCAACAATTGACAATGGTCGGGTTAAAGGAATATTTGGTTAGATATTTCAAAGAAAAAAAAAACAGAGTATCTACTAAAGCTTACGGGTCACAACTCAATTGGCATGGGCATCAGCACATCTGACTTATGCAGCAGGTGTCAAGACAAAAAGATGGAAGAGGGCTCATCTGACTTCCGTTGTGAATGCCCCAGCCATAACCAAAACTATAAAAGATGCCCTCGGAAAATACTTTTTCGACGAACTGGGCGAAATCTCATTTTTGCCACTAAAAAGCATCCTTAACTTCATTCCGAAATCACGATGGTTCAGAGAGGCACCCCATACCTAATACTTCTACTAAATACTTCCACTTACTATTTCCGTTCCTAGATTACCCTCACCCTGGGGTGCACAATGGATACGTTCTTAATGTAACCGTTAAACCCTCTCCGGCCTGGAAGAAAGGCCAAAGACTAAATTTTAACATGCAAACAAATCGTGAAATAGACCAATGATACGACTACTTCATGACAACTTCAATGCCGTATTTTGATAGCATTCGTTGTCAATAACTCCATATGTTTGAACAAACTTGGAATCCTAGGAAAACTGATTCAGCAATGTAGCCAGACATTACAAAATTTGTGGTGTAATTTATGTCTATGGAATAGCTCTTCAGAACTATTTCCGACATGCACAGAGTTTCGGCAAGGCGATATGATATCATGAGATGTATTCAATCTCGTTTTAGCAAGATAGTGTAAAGAACAGGCAGTGAAACACAAGGCAAAATCTTGAAAAAAGTTTTTTCGCCATTAAAAAAAAAAGGGTCTACGGGCGATATTGACACTAAGATAGAACTAAACGACAAACATAGCAACCCTTGACATAATGGTAAATGCGTTGGAGTAGCATGCAGAAGCTTCTGTCAACCTATTTGTCACAATTTAGAACAAAAACTTTTAGCAATTTTATTTTTTTTAATTAACTCACTCCACAAATGATACCCAAGTGAAAATTCTGCAAAGAAATTACTGCTACTTCGGTGTGACTAAACAAAACTTCTTACGCATATATCAAAGTTCACGCTCTACAAAACTCTCAAATTGCTAGTCTTGTTGTATGGTACGGAGTGTTGCATGGAGACGGAGAGATAAACAGAAATTGTTCTTTCAGATGAAAAATTCTTTGACAGCTTTTTGGTCCTGTGTGCGAGGAGGACGCATGAAAGAGGAAATAGAATAGCGAACTTTATGAGGTGTGCTAAGCTCTGGATGAAGTCCAGAAAGCTACATCTCAACGAGCTAATATAAGATGATGGTCCATTCTTCGAGCATCAGTTCCAATTTTAGGAGTAGCGAAAGTCCGGTTTAAAGATCAAGTCATCGCGGATGGAAGAGGGGTCTAGAAGACCTGCAAGCAGATTGATCGCATATAAATGTTCATATTAAAATGTGAGAAATGAGCTACGGTTTGATAATTTTGTTAAATTGTATTTTTCTATATGTAGTTAAAAAAAGGCTTGAAAAACCGAAGAAACTTATATCTATTTTAAAGCGGGTTTCTAGCCATGATCTTTTAATTTAATCTAAGTAAAGTCAATGCAGACTCGTTTCAAAGATAAAAGGGTCTTTGAATCACGCTTCTGTAGAGAGTCCCAATCTTTCCTTTCATTTTTAAGATTTGATCACTACTTCAAGTCTTTACGTAAAATACTTAGTTAAACTATCAATTACTTTTTTGAAGCAAAAGGTTTAGTGATTTAAGCTAGAAAACCTTGATTCTCAATAACTCAATAAAAAATTTTAAAATAGTTCTGATGAGATGCAGTGACTGATTAAATTCAATTTAATGTTCAAGTGACTTCAACTCCATATTGCGTTTTGTCTAGGTACGGCAGTGGGCTCATCAGTTACTTAAGGCATTCAACCCTTAAAATGCTTGAGTTGGAGGAGTTTTTAAAAGAGATATTTGTTTTGAATTTCTGAACATCGAAATGAAAAGTAAATATTTGGCAAGATAAGGCATTCCACATTCGTGTAGTTCGGCTAAATAAAGAATCTCTCAATTTAACAGGACATCAAAAGTTAGGCTAAATGTTAAACTGAAGTGCATTCCCTGTATAAATTACTCCAATTAATCAGAAATAATTTTCTTATTTTCCTAATTTTTGTTATATATAATGCACAATTGGGTCGCACGAACTTGCTCTTATGTAGTAGACTAAGAATTTCAAAAATGAATGTTTTTTGAGAATAGTGTTCATAAACATAAAATCTATTATTTAAACTCTTTAAGCAGTTAGAGAAATCAACAGAATGAAAAATAAGAATTTATATAGGACGGTGCAGCGGTTTCTTAAAAAAATAAACTTTTATATACAAAATTTTTAAATATTTTTCAGAAAAATTTTAGTACGTCAACCTTATGTTCATATTACATACGAATAAAAATTAAATTTCCAAAAGAAAAATACTGACCCATTTTTAACATATCAAACTTTCGAAAATTCAATTTTTTTTTTTAATCATAAAATAGTTTTTTTTTAAAAACTTTTTAGAAGCTTCTGTATTAAAAATTTCATTTAAATCCATTATGCCGATAATGAGAAATGCAAAAATCAAAAAATGGTCCCATGGTAGATACAGTCAGTAATAGCTTAATTTAAATTTTTTTTATTGAACTATAGATCGTAAAAATTAATCGAAGGAAAAAAATTTATGAAAATTCTACGTGCCGTTTTCGAGAAAAATACAATTTTCGAAACCCATTTTTTAACATTTGTATGTTGGGTAAAATTAAATTTTTTTCACATCTTGTAGATTGTAATAAATAACTTTTAACTGTGAAGTTTAAAAAAATATACATATATAGCATGGGATTTTCGAAATTTTGAGTTTTGAAAAAATAAATTTTTAATTTTTTTTAAAAAATCCATTTTTTTTGTTATTTTTGAAAATTTGAATACACAATTCTATTCAAGTTTTTGAGGAGCCTTAGCAAAAAAAATATGATCAAAATCGGTGGTACCGTTTTTGAGAAAATCAAAAACAAAAAAAATGGTTCTTTGAGGGGTACCCTCAATAACCATTTTTCGGAATAGTTTTTTCAACCATTATCTGGCTTTAATTAAAAGAAATTTTTTTGTATTTTTATATTTTAAATCTGTCGAACAGTTTTTGAGAAAGTTTTTGGGGTACAACAGCTTCTAGCTAATGGTCCCACCGAAGTAGCTATTCCGCAATATTATAACAATTTCTTTATACCATCTCTGATCATTTTACACAACGAATAGTATAAAACTCTTGAAAAGAAAATACTGAATCTCACTATAATAATACGGCTTTGGAATAAATATTAAATTTTGAACTTTTGCTGAACAAACTGCACTTTATTTAAGTTGAACTCTCATTAAGGGATTTTGGCTTTTTGCTTCTAGAATTTCATCAGTCTAAAGTGAGTTTACACAGCGTGTAAATAAATAGCCACGAGGTAAGAAATGTGGATTAATTGAAAAAGCTTCGAAAAAGCATTTGGTGTTTACTTACTTTGAAACACGTTGTCACTGTTAAAATATTGAAAAACTTAAATAAATGTTTAAGCAACGTGGTGTTGGATTTCTCAGAGAACATCTAGCACAGTTTGTGTGAAATCCAAACTGACTGTATTCTGCTTAAATGCATGTTTTTCCGACGTACTCCAAAATATATGTTCATAAAGTTAAAGTTTTCTGGAAAATAGAAAATAAATTCTACCCAAAAGGTAGGTTGAAATAAATTTAGATTTAGATTTCTTTTTATTTATTTCATATTTGAGACTTGTAACACACATCGAACGTTCTTTCAGATGTCAAACCAAGATTACACAAAACAATACCTAAGAGAGTTTAAAATGTACCACAAAAACGCTGTTTTTCGAAGTTTTAGTATAAATTAAAGTAAAAAACCTGATGAAATAAAACGATTATAAGTTCATCTAGTGGTTTCTTATTAAATCATAGGTTATTTTGACACTGACAGTTGTTTCCCTCTTGAAATCTTGACAGAAAGTCAGTACCATACCTCCTCGGAAGGAAATGAGTTGCTTTAGGCTTGAACAACGTTGGAAAATATTGAAAACTTATTTCAAAAGTGAGAGCTTGTAGCACAAACAGTGCGTTTTTTGAAAAGATGAAAAGAAGTTTTGGTCCAAACAAAGCACCCATCCCGCCTGCCGTAACCAAGTTTGTGGGAAAAGTTCATGGGACTGGTATGTCTCAAAACACGAATGGTTCATCGTACGGTGCTCACAGACGAGAATGTGGCTGCTGTAGCCGAGAGTGTGAGACTCAATTCAGGAACATCAAGTCACCATCGATCTCAACACCTCAATATTTCACGCACTAGACTTGGGAGAATTCTGTACAAAGATCTCGGATTATTCGCTTACATTGATTCCGTTTTGGAGATATTGCACTGCTATCTAAAGATCTATTGTGTCCCCACCTAAGTTTGGATGAGCTTGTTCGACTTACAGTTCTTCCTCCAAATCTATTGATCTTAGAAATTTAAGTATTAGGGAGGATATGTCACTTCTTCTAACTGGTTTTATTCCAGATAATTGTTCCTTTGGTGCATTAGTTGACAAAATTTTCCTAGTACGAGTATGTGGTCTGATGTTTCCTCATGCATGTTGCAAAATCTACTACTACACCTGGGTATCTTCTAAGTGTGCAGTATCCAGGGGGATACCTGTTATTATTCTTAGGTTTTCCCATGCAGCTTATGCAGTTTGTGAAACGTTCCTGGTTGAAATTGCCCAGTAGTTGTTTTGCCTGCTTTACAATTGGGAGTTCTTTCTAGTTTTTGGATTTACTTGCCTCCTCTTCCTGTTTAATTTTGTTTTTGATGTTTTCTACTACTGTGCAATAGGGCTCAGACCCTATCAGAGGGTTTATGCGCCTGTTTTTGCTAAGGAGTCGTTTCTATGAACAACCTGGTGACCAGGTACCCCCTGAAGTATGACCCTGGTCTATTTGCAAATTCATTTTGCCTGTTAATGCAATCTTAAACCAATTTAGAGACGAAGGTATATGAGCTCAGTGCCTTGAGTTCTTGGCTATCTGACATGATAAGAATGTTCTGATTACGATAGTTGCTTTCGTATGGAAAATTTTGTTCTAGGCCCAAAGATTCCTGCACCAGTCACTTCGCTTGATGGTATTTGTTTCTAAGGTATAGTTTATTCGTATACCTTCAAATCCTATTTTGTTACGCAATTTTAAAGTAGTTTTCGGAAAGTCGAGAAAACTATCATGTGAGAAAACTACCATGTAAGAGAACTGTAATGCGAGAAAACAGAAGATAGTTTGGTCGCATGATACATAATTTTCTCGCATGATATCTTCTTCGTATGATTGTTCTCTCGCATGGTTGGTTTTTCGATTTATTTTCCACAAGATAATTTTCCCGCATGATAGTCTTATTGCATGATATTATTCTCACATGTTAGCTTACTCGCACCACAGTTTTCTCACATAATATATGTACATATTTCTCATGATAGTTTTTTCACATGATATATTTCCTGCATGATATTTTTCTCCCATGATACAATATTCTCGCACGACAATTTTATCTTATATTTGCTTTCTACTATAATAGTTTTCTGGCATGATAGTTTTCTCCCATTCAAAAGCTTTTTTTAAAGCAAATTTTTAACCATACTTTTCAAGGTTTGTAGAAAGGTTTTTATGTTTTAAGTGTTCCGCTTAAGAAATTTTTGTATCTGACAATGTATTTATATCCTGAATTAAAATTGAAGCCATTTTTGAATGTGTACTCCGCCTCATGCTTATGCATTAAAGCTCGTCATGGCCCTATCAACCGTTCTGTTTAACTGATTTAAACGCACAAAATTATGCATAACTTTAGCCTTTGTTATGCATATATGTTTTTCCAATTTAGAACCTAAATGACTTTGTAAACATGGCTGAATCCGAGATTTGAAAACAAAAAATCAGTAGTTTATTTGAATTTTCAAAAAGCTCCCTATGAATATTAATTACACAAAATCACAAAGTCACAAAGTCACATTCGATTGCAATTTTATTCCGATTGCTAAGTTTTTGTTTCTCATTTCTATCAATATAATAATATTGTACTTTGCACAATTTCACATGGGAATTGTATGGACGATAAAATTAATTAATACATGCAGATTGAACATCCCCAGAGACATTATACGAGTATGTAGTTTGCGCTCTATGGTCTTTTTGTGAATATTGTAAGGGAAATTGAACTGTTTTGTATTGAAAGGCTGACATGGCTGAAAAGCTATTTAAAGCATTTAATTGACCATGTTTATGAATTGAAAATTGAATACAATATTTTGAATTGAATTCTGGCAGCTATTTCATATCGATGACCGATAAGCTGAGCAATTTCATAGTTGTATGGAGTTGACATAGTGAAACATAGAAGCATGTGATAATTTTGTTTAGAATTGATGAGAACAATGTGTTATACTCGTAGCACAATTAAAAATTAATTGTGTGCAACCAAGTTCTGATTGGCGATTATATGCAATACCATACGCTTTTTCTACTCGTAGATTATAGACATAGTTAGCATATGTTAAATATTTAAAGTATTGAATTTTTTTAGTAAAAACCGACAAACTTGTATAATATAAAATATTCACAATATAGACTATGTACCATTTGTTATAATGGTAGGTGCGTTGGAACTTTTTGGCAAACACTATAATGGGTGAGCGAAACAGGTTCAGTATACTGATGACATCGATGTTAGGGCTCCAATCTTCTTAGATGCATTAAAGATAAAGAAATTAGCAGGAGTCGATGGAATATCGTGTATTGTTCGTAAATGTGATTATAGCCTTGTTCGGGGGCTTAGGAAGAATTTCTGCCCTGATCTATATGCCCATACTGTCAAAAACAGTGTCATTTTGAATCCTCTCTTACCTTCATAAACGCTCAAAATGGGCTAAAACATTTTAAGGCTAGTCAAAATCCCTGTAGTGCGCGTAAATCTTTGAAATCTTCCTTGGGGAAGCAGTTAACATTTATAACACAGTGTTTAGCAAACTTATGAAAATACATATTATCCAGAGTGGTGGAAGGCACCTTTGGTACATCCTCTACCGAAAAAAGGAAACCTCACAACTACAATTCAAGGAATCTCCGGTCGATAAGTATTCTTTCTAGTATACCAAAAGTATTTGCCAACAATGTCATACCGGATCCTCAGTTCAGTTCGGTTTTAAGGCAGAATATGACGGGATTTATGCTGCGTCTAAACTGATATTTGATATTCAATGGAACAACTTCAAAAAACTCGTCTGGTTGAAGACTTTTGACACGAACATGGTATAAATAAATAACTGTTATACGAGTACATAATATGCTTTATAGCATGCTCAGTGGAAGTAGGTACTTTGCAACAATTAGCAATCTACCTTCTTTCACCATTTTTGACAGTCTTCAGCAGAGTAGAACACTCAAATTTGAGATCAGCCAACAAGCGTCATTGGTCCGTACGTTTTCTAAGCCGAAATTGGTGAGGCGGTAACCTTCAATGCAGTTAATCACACAGTTAATCTTACCCGGTCTATTGAATTTAAAGGCATCCGGGAAAGAAATAGCGCAAGCTGGTGATCATATGTTCAAATGGACATCCACTCTACTGCCAAGTAAAAGTGTAGTTAAGAACCTAAGCATCTGGTTTGATCAGTATTTCTATTTCGTTAAACATATAAACAGTGCTGCGCAGCTCTGACCAAGGCTAGAGATGTTTCTTTTCTTGATGAATCCCTTGTTTCATAGCATCCGGCTTGACAGCTCGGAGGAGATTATTAACTACTTGGCCTAATCTGACTAAAAAATGTCTATGGGGTGCCTTGTGTTTTCATATTTCGTTGTCCTATTTCCAATGGAAAAAAGAGAAGCAGTGTCTTAGATGCTAACTTAGCATAGACGGAATACCAGAGCCGGATTAAATACGATATTTTAACAACCAGCGTATCCAAAATAAACAGAATAAATATAGTTCTTTGATAAAGCAGATTCGCGGTTACATGCAAGAGCGATGTCTTCGACTAATAGTTCATTTTTTTCGGACTTACTGTGAGAATAACAAAAGTCTGCCTTTAAACAGGCCTATCTCGCCCGATGAATTTTCCTATTTGGACAGCAAAGACCTTTGACACAATGTGCTAAGATACATCGTTGGCAGTTAGACTGTGGTGGGCGACTTCAAAAAATCTATATCATTTTTCAATTTTCAAAAAATATGACAAGATCATTTTAGCAAGTTTAAAAAAAATTTAGCATGGGGTTTTCGAAATACATATTGAGGTTTGAAAACAAAAAAAAAATTTTGAAAATTTGAATACACAATAATATTCAAAATTTTGGGGAGGTTTAGCAAAAAAAAATGATCAAAATCGGTTGTACCGCTTTTGAGAAAATTAAAAACAAAAAAATGGTTCCAGGGGGGGCACCATTTACATATAACCATTTTTCGTAAATTTTTTTAAAATCATTATCTATTTTTACCTAAATGATTTTTGTTTATCTTTTTTCTATATGTGTCGAACAGTTTTTGAAAAAAAAAAATATTTATAAAATTTTGAAAAAAAAATCGTAAGACAGGTATCGTTATTTTTGGCCTTAGAAAAAAAGAAGAAAAAACGCGTGAGGGGGAAATTTAAAATATTATCTACCAAGTTTAAAGAAAATCGGTAGGCTGTACTCGAAAAGACAGACAGACAAACAGGCAGACAGAATTGCAAAACCCACTTTTTTGGTCTTCGCTGTCATCGTAATGTCAACTTTGATCAAAATCTCGAATTCCATTTTTTTATGAATGCATAACTTGCCTTGTAATATCTATAAGTCGCAAGTAAAAATGTATTTATCAGAGATATTGCCTCTTGTGAAGAATTGATAAATCGGCCTAATCATCTCTTTTCATGAAAATTAATTTTAACTTAGGCATTTGGCAGAAAGTTTTAGTTCCGCTCCCTTCCTACGGATAACGCACACACACAGTAACTAGTTAGGTTTAAGTTAATATTTTTCAAATATTTTTCAAATATTTTTCCAAAAAGGAGTCACAGATCGATCTGAACTGACAACCGAGATTGTGCGGGTAGATCCCGCTAGACTTTCTAATGTTATGTTTCCTAAAGTCCCAGGTATATGCATGTTAATGCACTTAGGCAATTAAAATCAAACTAACCCTCCATTTCGCTCAAACTCAAACAGATCAGGGAATTTATATACAGTACAAACTCGAAAATGGAAATTCACATTCTACCCCATACATATGTATGTATGTACATACCCAAACATTTGAATTGCACCCTATTTCAAACTTCCTTAGCAAAGTTTCAGAAAATAAATCCTTAACCCTTAACCACCTACCAGCGCACTATGGAACCAAATGATGCAAACCATCTCAAAAATCCATAACTTTTTCGTTTCTCAATATTTTTTTTTGAAATTTTGCACACTTATACTTGTATAACCAAGAATTTAAAATATATATAGAAATAAATTATTTTCTTTTTTTTTAAATAAAATAAAATAACAAATTTCTAGATTTTGTTTAATTTATATGGTCAAAATTTATTGGAGCAAGAATTGTTGCAACAATTTGGATGAAATTTGTACAGTTTTTTTCTTTTACCGGTAAACACATCTGAAAGTAGTTTTTGTGAAATCCGCCCACTACCACGCCCATATTTTTTTGATTTTTGTTATTTTCTTATTTTTAGTGAACAGGAAGCCGAAAATTTGTATTTGAGGTTTTTTAAATTTAAGACATTGCATGTATATTTTTTCTGTCCACTTTCCCGCCTACTTTCACTCCCCTTTTTTTAATTTTCAGCTTAAAGTTTATTAAAAGCAGGCATTTTTTAAATTAAGATTTATATGTGGAAGTGAATTTATGAAAAGTGTTATTTGTTTTGCCTCTTGAATGATTAATGTTACAACAACTATTTGGCTGTCGCATGCCAACTCTATCACCTCTAAGACTCTTTTCCCAAGCTTTTGTTGTTGCTTTTAGTATTGTTTGCGATTCAGTTTCCATATTGTATGCAGTTCTGTTCTAATTGAACTGATAACTTTTTGTCTTCTTCTGTTTTGTGTTATTTATATGTACCTACATTTGTATTATATGCACATACCCCACACTCCACCCTCAAATGTTTGGCATTTATTTGTATTTAATTACGATTTTTTTTAATATAAATATGAGTAAAAAAGCTTAAACCGGGAAAACAAATATTTTATTCTAAAAATAAAATTTTGAATTTTAATAATATTAAAAATAACTGATAAAAACTTATAAATTTTATGGAAACATAGTCACTTACATATATGATGTTTACGAAAATGTGTTGCAAATGTTTTAACAGTTATTTTTTGATCTTTTGACAAAAAAAAACATATTTTTTTTAATTTTGAGCTAAAAGTAATAAAATAATGGCCTAAAACTTTTTGGAATACACATTTATGTGTGTCAATAAAGGTACCAAATTTTAATTTTTTTTATCACTTAACACTAAAGTTATAGAAATACGAATTTTTATTCCAAAAACTTATTTTTCTTTCTCATCATACGTTTTTTCTTCTTAAATAAAAATGCATGAAAATGCAAGTTTTTATTTTTTCTTCCAAATTTAGAATATCTTTAAAATACAAAACAGCCATTAACTAACCGGAGGCAGCCGGAGCTAACAGAGAAAATCTCAATTAAAAACTCCTTTTTTTATTAATTTACTGTGGAACTTAATTAAAAAAAATATAACTGTTTTTTAAAGAAGAGGGCTTGGGATTTCCAAAAAGGTATAAACCTTATACATTCTGTCCAGCAAAATCCGAAATAATTGACTTCAAATTCTCACTTCTAATAATTCTAAAAATAAAAATATCGAAATGTCATTTTTAACGGTAATTTTAGGTACCTAGAACAAAAGTATGTAAGATACAAAAAAGTTACTGTGTTTGGAAGAATCCTATTTCTAGTATATAATCCCACCATTAGATTTTTCAAATTACGAAATTCTCCCAAAACCATTTCTGAGATGGTTTTCATCATTTGGACCCACAGTGCAGCGGTCTCACAGACCGCAACAGTTTTTAAAATTAAAATATTTCAATGCCTGCGTAGCGTGGACAAAATGCATTCATGTACCTTTTCTACTCATCAAACAGTGTCGCGCATAAGCTTTGTGGGTAAACGCACTTTTAACCCCGTTTTTAACCCATTTTCAACCCATTTTCAACCCATTTTCAACCCATTTTCAACCCACTTTCAACCCATTTTCAACCCATTTTCAACCCACATTCACCCATTTTCAACCCACTTTCAACCCACTTTCAACCCCACTTTCAACCCATTTTCAACCCACTTTCAACCCATTTTCAACCCACTTTCAACCCATTTTCAACCCCATCTTCAACCCATTTTCAACCCACTTTCAACCCACTTTCAACCCATTTTCACCCCAGTTTCACCCATTTTCAACCCCATTTTCAACCCACTTTCAACCCATTTTCAACCCACATTCAACCCATTTTCAACCCATTTTCAACCCACTTTCAACCCAGTTTCAACCCACTTTCAACCCACTGTCAACCCACTTTCAACCCACTTTCAACCTATTTTCAACCCATTTTCAACCCACTTTCAACCAACTTTCAACCCATTTTCAACCCATTTTCAACCCACATTCAACCCACTTTCAGGCCGGTTTCAACCCATTTTCAACCCACTTTCAACCTAGTTTCAACCCATTTTCAACCCACTTTCAACCCATTTTCAACCCACTTTCAACCCACTTTCAACCAATTTTCAACCCATTTTCAACCCACTTTCACCTAATTTCAACCCATTTTCAACCCACTTTCAACCCACATTCAACCCACTTTCAGCCCGGTTTCCACTTTCAACCCACTTTCAACCCATTTTCAACCCACTTTCAACCCATTTTCAACCCATTTTCAACCCCGTTTCAACTCATTTTCAACCCATTTTCAACCCAGTTTCAACCCGTTTTCAACCCATTTTCAACACATTTTCAACCCACTTTCAACCCATTTTCAACCCACTTTCAACCCACTTTCAACCCATTTTCAACCCATTTTCAACCCAAAAATGAAAGTGGGTTGAAAATGGGTTGAAAGTGGGGTTGAAAGTGGGTTGAAAATGGGTTGAAAGTGGGTTTGAAAATGGGGTGAAAATGGGTTGAAACGGGTTGAAACGGGGTTGAAAATGGGTTGAAACGGGGTTGAAAATGGGTTGAAAATAGGTTGTAAGTGGATTGAAACCGGGTTGAAAATGGGTTGAATTTTAGTTGAAAGTGGGTTGAAAATGGGTTGAAAGTGGGTTGAAAATGGGTTGATAATGGGTTGAAAATAGGTAGAAACCGGGTTGAAAGTGCGTTGAAAATGGGTTGAAAGTGGGTTGAAAATGGGTTGAAAATGGGTTGAAAATGGGTTGAAAGTGGGTTGAAAATGGGTTGAAAGTGGTTTGAAAGTGGGTTGAAAATGGGTTGAAAGTGGATTGAAACCCGGTTGAAAGTGGGTTGAAAATGGGTTGAAAGTGGCTTGAAAATGGGTTGAAAATGGGTTGAAAGTAGGTTGAAAATGGGTTGAAAGTGGGTTGAAAATGGGTTGAAAATGGGTTGAAACCGGGTTGAAAGTGGGTTTAAAGTGGGTTGAAAATGGGTTGAAAATGGGTTGAAACGGGGTTGAAAATGGGTTGAAAACGGGTTGAAAATGGGTTGAAAGTGGGTTGAAATTTGGTTGAAAGTGGGTTGAAAGTGGGTTGAAAGTGGGTTGAAAATGGGCTGAAAGTGAGTTGAAAATGGGTTGAAAGTGGGTTGAAAATGGGTTGAAAATGGGTTGAAGGTGGGTTGAAAATGGGTTGAAAATGGGTTGAAAGTGGGTTGAAAATGGGTTGAAACTGGGTTGAAAATTGGTTGAAAATGGATTGAAAGTGGGTTGTAAATGGGTTGAAACTGGGTTCAAAGTGAGTTGAAAATGGGTTGAAAGTGGGTGGAAAATGGGTTGAGACTTGGTTGAAACTTGGTTGAAAATGGGTTGAAAACGGGTTGAAACTGGGTTGAAAGTGGGTTGAAAATGGGTTTAAACTTGGTTGAAACTAGGTTGAAAAAGGGTTGAAATTGGGTTGAAAATGGGTTGAAACTGGGTCGAAAATAGGTTGAAACCGGGATGAAAGTGGGTTGAAAATGGGTTGAAAGTGGGTTGAAACTGGGTTGAAAATGGATTGAAAATGGGTTGAAACTGGGTTGAAAGTGGGTTGAAAATGAGTTGAAACGGGGTTGAAAATGGGTTGAAAATGGGTTGAAAGTGGGTTGAAAATGGGTTGAAAGTGGGTTGAAAGTGGAAACCGGGCTGAAAGTGGGTTGAATGTGGGTTGAAAGTGGGTTGAAAATGGGTTGAAATTAGGTTGAAAGTGGGTTGAAAATGGGTTGAAAATTGGTTGAAAGTGGGTTGAAAGTGGGTTGAAAATGGGTTGAAAGTGGGTTGAAAATGGGTTGAAACTAGGTTGAAAGTGGGTTGAAAATGGGTTGAAAGTGGGTTGAAACTGGGTTGAAAATGGATTGAAAATGGGTTGAAACTGGGCTAAAAGTGGGTTGAAAATGGGTTGAAACTGAGTTGAAATTGGGTTGCAACTGGGTTAAAAACGAGTTTAGTGAGTTTAAATTGGTTAAAAAAGTTATATTTTTTTTAACTTTAAACCCACGTTTAACCTAGGTTGAAGTTCGTTTAAGAACGGGTTGAAACTGGGTTTAAAATGGGTTGAAAGTTGGCTTAAGCCGGATAGAAATTGGGTTAAAATTGGGTTGAAAATAGGTTGAAATTGGGTTGGAATTGGGTTTAAAATGTGTTGAAACTGGGTTGAAATTGGGTTACTAGGTTAAAAATGACAAATATGTTAAAACCCTACATTTACGCCTTTTTTAACACATTTTAAACCGCTTTTAATCAGCTTTAAACTCATTTTTAATCCGGGTTAAGAATCGGTTTAAGCCCAAGTGGGTTTAAAGCAGGTTAAAAATGTGTTAACTCGTTTTAAACCCACTTTCAACCCCTTTTAAAACCAATTTCAAACCGTTTTAAACGCAATCAAAATATTTGAATTTGTTCCGGTCTGGGAGACCGCTGCTGGTAGGTGGGTAAGGGTTAAATTTAATTTATTTTACTACAAGAACTCTTAATCCTAACTCGTTTCACTAAAATATTACCCAAGCCTCTGGCAGCTTAGGGAAGTATATTTTAACATTAAATCTTGTTCGTCCTTTTTCCTTAAGAAGGCATACCTGGTTGTCATTTGACCAAATATTATTTCAATTTTCTTCCTTTAAACTTGGACCAGGGCCAATTTGTTTCTCCAATTTTTTTTGTTGTTGTTATGTATTAAATTGGCACACCTGGCGTGCAGTAGCATTTTTATAGCAATTAATCATCATAATGCACCATGTGGCTTTAATTATTCACAACAGCAAGACCAACGCCTACGTAAGGCTCTGATTTATTCATGGGCTGACCTCTGTTGCTCCCTGTTGATCCTTTTCGAGCAATAGCCGGCTATCCCATCCCGAATACCCAGGGTTAGGCAAGGCAAAAACAGTTTAAACATCGACAAATGTGCGAATTGCCATAAAAATTGCAAACACCAACACTATTATCCTGAGGTGCTGCACTGCATGGATCCCGGAATTCGAATAAGAGGCCGGAGGGTTGGGTGGAATGCAAACATCTGCTGGTAATATCCTTTAAGTGGTAGATATTCCAATGGAAGCTACCTATACCTTTATTGAAAGGAATGGATATGGGTAAGGCTGTGCCTCTAAATGAACCACCTGCTGTGCTTAAGTGGGAAGGCTATGCTCCCAGTCAGACAGGGCCAACAACTATTCCAACCATATACGACCGGAACTATTTCCTGTTTGGGTATCTTAATTAATATTCAGATGAAGTTCACGTTTCTCTTCAAGCAGAGGTCCTGCTTACGCTGGCGCTGCTGCCTCCCGCTCCCTGTGTATCCTTCTAAGTCTATATGAGGTTCCAATGCGTGCAAGATTGTAAGCACATTTGTAAGCTTCTATACCTCGCCATCTCTCGATATGTGCTGACCTACATTTGGGTTGTGTAGATTTTCATTTACTTACCTTCATTGTAGTGGTATGTGTGAAGGAATTTTGTTGGTCGGTTGGTTATTCAGACTCTTACTGCTGTGAGAGACGAAATATCCCCAAAAGCATCAGTAGGGTGTCCTGTCCATTGGTTGTAATTGATGTGCTTCGTTTTAATTGAACACCTAAAATCGCTTGGATGCATATTTATGTAAGCGGTGGTGTTGCACGTTGGGGGTGGTGGTTTTAGTGGTGAAGCGGTGGTGGTGGAGTACTTAAAGTGAAACGCAATGTTTCGTGGCGAATACAGTTGTGGTAGAGAAAATTCAAACAATTAAATAGTGTCGCCTTATCTTGACAATCTCTATGAGTTAACCATAAGTTGATGTACGTCTCCGGTTAGCTAACTGTGAGTTAATTCAGCATATTTTTGAGAGATATCATAGAATTAATAGATTCGACGTAAGATTCAATATTGGCAAAACAGTTGTAAGCAGCTGTTCTATCTTATATATCGTATTATCATGGTCGAATTCCTTCTGTGAAATGACCACTTACTCGAAATAACTAAAAACGGTAGTGTATATCTTCTGATATGGTAGACCAAGAGCTTGAGAACGACAGGTTCTTCACAAAAGAATGAACATTTTCAGGAAATTTAACAGGCCACAATTCTTCCTTGATAGTTTCACAGACTCCAGGGCGGATATAAGTACTAATTTAGTTCCTTACGATATGTGTATCGTAAGTTGTAAGAAGCCTATCAGGGTTAGATAAATAAATTTCCGAAGAAGTCAACCCCACTGGATAGAAACCGAAAAAGTCAAGAAAAGATTGTAACTGTCATATTCAATGAAACAAATTTGAACATGAAAAATTTTTAAGGAGAAAAAGATCTAAATTGTCCGAAAGGTAGTAACAATATTTGGCCAATTAAAAAAAAAACATACGGGATACTAGTGCGTCTTCGAATGCGACGCTCATCTTCTCACTTTTCCGCAGCTGACTAGAGAAATTATTGCACCACGATTTGTTGTTAATTTTATCCCACCAATCCCGGTAATGTTAAGGTTCCTTTTGAACTTTGGAGCACCAACGATTTGGGATGAATCCTCATTCGCACTCTTGCAGTTGTCATTGTTCTTAAAAATTTACAAATTGACAAAATCCTGCAAGAGTATCTCTTGTCATGAGAAGTTTCGTTCATTAGCGGTTCGGAATCGGCAGAAAATTGTATGTCCCCTCCGTTCCTGGTAACACACACACAAGAATAGTTGAGAGTGTTGTAAGTCATTAGGCCAAGGCTATCTATGAACCATCATGGCCTCTAATTTATTTTTTAAGATTATTGCCCTTGATATTTCAAAAGCATTTAATAAAAATTTACATCAAGCTCCCTTATTGAAAAAACGGGCCACTAGTATAGATGATTTTATTTTTCGTGGGATTAGAAATTATCTTTCCGGCCCTCAATAGAAGTTTTATTGATTGTTTCAAGTCTGAAATTCTTAAAATAAATGCTAAATGCTCCTCAAGCTTCCGTTCGGTCACCAACTGTCGTTCTAAAATTGATAAATGACCGCTTATCTTAAAGGTATTATCGTTTTCGTTGAGAGTACTCTCAGCTTTCCATATTCGTTTTTAAATTAACATCCGTGTTCTCTAGATGTGGAAATCCAAAGCCGTCGTTTGTATATCCTTTTAAACTCTGATTTTTACAGTGCTGTTCAAAAATCGTTTAGATATCAATGTTTCAAAAACTCAATATACTGTCTCCAGTCTTTAAAGCGAAATTGTCTCGTGTATCCTCATACCGCTATACATAACTCTACATATTGATCAAAGTTGACATTACTTGATGATGATGATTCTTGATGATAGCGAACACGAAAAAAGTGGGTTTCGCAATTCTGTCAACTACAGCTTAAACAGCTCACCAGAATTTTTTTACACATAGTAGATAGTATTTTTATTTCCCCCCCCCCCCCCCCCCCCCCCAACGTTTTTTCTTTTCTTTTTAATAACAAAAATAACGGTACCTGACATACGATTTTTTTTTTTAAATTTTATAAACATTTTTCTTTCAAAACTGTTCCACAAATTTAACAAGAAACTCAAAAAAAGCTAGGTAATGTTTGAAAATCCGAAAAATGATTATTAATGATACCCCCTTCAAACCATTTTTTTTTTTTGTTTTTAATTTTATCAAAAATGGTACAAACGATTTTGATATTTTTTCTTGCAAAAGCTCCTTAAATGTATGAATATTATTATGTATTACAATTTTCAAACAATTTATTTTTGGATTCAAGAAAAAAATTAAAAATTTTTTTTCCCAAACTCAATGGCGCAAAATTTTAAACAGCTAAGTATTAAGGTGTTAGTATGATACCACTTAGCAGCTTGCTAACTTCTTAGTAGATTACTAATTCTTTCTTAATTTTAAACATTTTGTAACTAATATCTGAACACACTTAAAGTATTGGCAGTTCATGCAAAACGCTAAGTAAACAGACCTGTTTTGATGTTTGTAAATGTCAAAGGGTCATATGAAGCTAGCACGATACTGAACAAAATAAAACAGGTATTCGACAATTTTAACTTTAATAAAAGGGTAGTAATAGTATGATGCTAAACTCAATTAAAATTTGGATTTTTGTCGTTTTAACCAAGTATCATACTAAAACAGCTTTAACATCGCACTAATTCGACTTAAGTTTTGCGCCAATATTTCTAAAACCGTATTTCTAAAACAACCATGCTCGATTTTTTTGAAACTTGGTAAATAAAAATTTCTTAATATAATTTATAAGATTTGAGAAAAAAAAATTATGTTACCTAAAAATAACGGTACCCATTCAAATGTTAAAAAATGGCTTTCAAAAATCGTATTTTTCTCGAAAACGGCCGGCGGGGTCTAGAATTTTGATAAAATTTTGGTTCTATCGATTAATTTTAACGATACATAATTTAATAATATAAATTTTCAAATTAAGATATTATACTTACTGTACTTTCCATAGAACGATTTTTTCAAATTTTGAAGTTCTTGATATCAACATGGCGGATTTTAATGAAATTTTTTTATAAAGAAGCTTCTAAAAAGTTTGAAAAAAACATTACATTTCAAAACTTTAAGAAAAAACAGTTTTTTGAATTAAAAAAAAAAACAAATTTTTTTAAGAAAATTCGATATCTCTAAGCCGGCTCAATATTTTTTTAGAAATTAAATTTTTGTTCGTAAAAGAATAAAAATTTCAAGTTGGTGTGCACCAAAATGTTTTAAGAATTTTGGATACATATAAAAGCTTTTTTTTTAAGAAACCACTACAACAACTCATAATTTTTGCTCTTGCATAAACTAATATTTGCTTATGGCAACCTGTTTTTAGCCCCAACTAGTAAAGGAGTTGTTTTAGTCAATTAAAAAATGAATTTTATGCTTATGAACATTCTTTCTAATTTTTAAAATTCTTAGTTTTTTACATAAGAGCAAGTTCGTGCGACCCAGGCATGAATTTTATATTTTAATAAAAATTAGTAAAAATTCTCAGAAATCCATTGAACCAGCAACATTTTGATCTCGCGTGTTCACAAAATTAAGAGTCCGATTGCAAAAGTGTGTGGCCATTTTCTTAAACGCAAACTGCAACAATCAACTGTTCTAAGACTCAAATCGAAATGTGTTCGCGAAAGCAGCTTGGTAAAGCCGTATGTTCGATAACATTATTTTTACCGAAGCTCTGCATTATAATTAAACGATCAAATTGACGTTGATTTGAAGTTTTCGAAAACAGCCCGTTTTAAGAGTAATTGACGGCATTTAGACGATGTTGTTTTTTTAAAAAATAAGATCCGCATTGTCAAACTCTCAAATATGAAAATATATTTATGAAATATTAAACTTATTTTAAATTCTTATTGGACACTGTTTTACTGTTACTATGGTTTTACTCTGGATAATAATAATAATAATAAATGCCTGTTCCAAGAGATAGATGAGCTGTGAAATTGTTATTTGTTCTTACAACTTTGTTCCACTAGCACTAATGACAGCGACACTGCGGAGATGTGGAACGGAAATTTTTGGAGGATTTTTAAGGAAATGACAAACATAGCAGTCCACAAAGTTTATGATCCTTAGGATCTGGGAGTAAAATTCAGAAATTTCGATACTTTTTATTTCTGAGAGTTCTTTATATCCTTTTTCTGATTTGACCCAATAGATATCAATACTGTCGATTTCCTTTACACATACTCGTAAAAAATCCATTTCCATGTGAAGATTTTGATCCCTCGCCAGATTTTACATTCCTTCACACAAAAAAATCGATTTTTGCCTCTTACTTGTCATTTATACTTAAAAATTTAATCCGAAGTAGATAGTATTTCACAATAAATCTCAGTTAAATATTGACAAATATGAAAATAAAAAAAAAGTGTGAGTGCCAGGACTCACGGTTAAGATGTGTAAACATCAACGTTCGTCCGAGTGCCGAATTTTTATTATCGAACGTACCCATATTTTTTAGACTTAAGATATATTTAAATGAAAGCCACTATTTTTCCCACAATTTATCCCTTATACTTACTTATATACTTATACTTAAATCCAAAAATATCTCTACATAACTGAACATAACGTCTTCAACCTAAACACATGTAGTTTTGGACCATGTCCTGTAAAAACGATTTGAAATAATCAACTATTTTGTTGTCTTTACTTATTTCTAGTAAAATAATGATTTCGGAACGATTCCAAACACAATTTTCTTGTTCATTTTCCATTATTACTTGTGTTTAGGATACTTTTAATGTAATAATCAAATAATTATAAAGTGAACTTAGGAATAATGAGATCAAAAACACTAGTTAACAACTAAAAACGAATAACGACATAAAAAATTGTGTCGACGTACTCGTACTATTTCGGTCCTTTTTACATGTCGGCATACTACTTGGATTCCCAGAGTTCGCTCTGCCGTGTCGACACTTACTTATTTCACACTACTCAAAAACCTTATCGACAATATGCTTCGATGAAGTAGTTCATGGCGTCTGTTAGGAGTAAGTGGACTCCGCTACGTAACGTAAAGTTTGCTTGACTTATGCTTAAACAGGGATGTGGCTTAAGACATCATTATATTTGTACACTTATATTCAAACAGATATGTTACCTGATAGAAAGTCAACTGTTTTGAAACGAATCCGATTTTAATCTCTGTTTCTCTTTTGGCTTCCTTTCGAGATTCGAGTGCATCTGTGCTCTTAAACACAGTGATTTTTAATATCAGTTCATGCGAAAAGGAGTCATCTCTTCGGACTCCTTACTCTACTCAGTTAAGTGAATTTCACTGAGCGAACGCCAAATATAAAAAAGAAAACCACAAAGAAGAATGAACGATAACTCGGCATTTTTCTCAACCTCAGCAATTGCGTTTAAAGCGAGATATACATTGTTCAAATGCATGACAAGCACGTGTAAGTGTATTAGTGAAAAAGTCACACGTATAGATAATGTAAGCTTGGAGAATAATCCAAATCTTTTCAATCTAGAGTGCTTCATAGAACTATTGTATATGCAAGATTGAGGATTGATCATGTATTTATTGGTTCATTTCCGTATAGTACGTTGTAGAGATGAGAACACAACACAGCATAACCACTGATTAAACTATTAAAACAGCAAACGAAAATTGCATGATGAAATGGACAAAATAAAACAAATAACTCGGATAAAATTACAAAAATCTCAAAGAAATTCGTAAAAACACAATCTTGCACAAAAAAACTCACAAAGGGCAACGTCCTCTCGCCACTGAAATAATAGACTTGCACGTGCATTTAAACAATGTATATCTGGCTTAACGCCGCCAACAAATATACTTTTCATGCAGCGAAAATGTCAAAACTTTTTTTTTGACAAGCCTAGATGGAGCGTTAACCTTATCAAAATCAAACCAATCCCTTAAATTTTTGTTTTAGGTTTCTGTACTTTATCTTACTCCATCTGTCAGAGATTTATAAACCGATTGACATCATTCCCACGTTGTAATGGAATTATAAGTGGCAAAAACTGAATTTTTTAATCCATTGAAGTCGTATCGTAGGCGCCCACATTCAATTTTCAGTTGCACAACTGTTTGGTTGCTTATAAAAATCAGATGAACTATTTGGTTGAATGTCCGCGCAGATGCATATAATTATATGTTACACAAAATAGCGAATTCATTTAAGGCAATGTTTTAGTTTGTGTCAAAGCACAAACTTTTTAGTTGCTCGAACCAAGCAGTTGCGAAACTAAAAATTGAATGTGCGCGCCTAGTCATCATCCAGTTCATGGCTTGACAGATGGAGAACGATCTATATTTTGATATAGTGAATGCTAAAAGTATATTTTGATATAATAAAGAATATTTAATTCGATTATTAAAATAATTATATGGTATGACAGATAAGAGACAAATTAAATTTTGACGTATGGAGAATATTTCGTTGCAGATGTCAACTAAGTGCCCTGAACAACATTTTTTGGATTATTAAAGGTCAACTCTGAAAATGCATTCTTTGCGAGCATAAAATAAAATGTTATCGTCCATCACTAACGTGAAGTGGATATTTTTAAGACATTAAATGAACTCGCTATGAAATCTTATACCAATTGATTTGCCTTTTGTCTTTTTGACATATTGGTCGAGAGGTGAAGAAATGTTAAGGGATTGAATTAAGTTCTAGCCAGCAATGGAAAGTAATAAAATCGAGATTTCAGTACTCAAAGTTTCCAATGTAAACACGATGTCGTAAGTACGCAATATTTCCAATGTAAACATGGTGTTAAATGCAATCATCGGTAAGGTAGGTTGCTACACGGAACGTGTAACCGTAACGGGTTACATGGAACGTATAAGTTTTACTCATGTTTTCGATTCACTCCACCGCCGGCAAAGATGTTTACACATCAAAAATTAAGTGAAAATTTGCCACAGAATTCATGAAAATTCTCGGAAAACTTTTTTTCGTTTTAATTCACATAACTAATTTTTTTTAGTATCTGAAATCATTTCTGAAAATTTAGGAAAATCGTCAAATTATTGATGGGATAGAATTAACACTGTTGTCACTTAACAAATGTTCACATGTCTTGCCAATTTTTAAAACAGTCACCAGGTTTGACATAGGTTGTAGCTCAGTAAAAGTTTAATGGCCCCGCTTTTGGCAAGACATGGGGGCTAACTATAAACGGACGCTCTTTGCTCATTCTTTCTAATCAAAACTTTTAGTTATTCAAGAAAAATCTTACCGGGAAATGTTTATTTTCAGTGATGAGTTGTTTCTTTGGACGAGCAAACAATTCGGTACGAATAACTCGACAGGAATCCTCAGTCTTGCGCCTCATAAAGGTCTCCAAAATTGTTTAAAAAATAAAAACAAATATTTTTTCCCAAGTGAACTGCTGCTGGTAGTGAAATTAGTGGAAACCAATTCGCTTTAGAAATTCAAGTGTTCTCAAGTGTTTTTGAGGAATCCAAATATGTACAAGCATTTACAAAAAAAATGTATTCGTAAAAATCCAACAATGACTTTCTACCCCAATTGTTGTGATGGCGAGGAATAATGCATCTAACCTTCGTTTCCAAATTGTATTTTATAAAGAATTACGTAGCTTGTACATTCTTGAATATTGTCCACATAGACTGTTTTTGTTCTTCTTTAACCACGCAATTCTCTACATTTCAGAAGTGGAATCCCACACACTGTGATTGTGAATGATGATCTTTGGTCTTCTGTGGCCACAATGTCCACTAGAGTAAGATACTTCATTGCTTACACTGTAGTTGGTCACTTGACCAAAACTAGAGCCAAACGGATCACTCTCTTGAAACACTAAACCCATTGCCCAGCAGTAGCACCATCGGCACATCAGCAAAGAGGACACCAAAACACCAGAAGGCAAAACAGAAGCTCAAGGCAAAACTTTCAACAAAAACAAAATTCTTCAGGCTTAGTCTTTGGGGATGATGGTATAAAGTGGTGGTAGTTTCCTATTAATTATCCTGATGGATATCGTAAATAACTATCAGAAGAGTGTATCCAGCCTCAGCGAAGAAGGAAAGCGCATCAAGGGGGGCACTATACAACAATTGAAGCCCACAGGAGATCTAGAGAGAATTGCAATTGTTTTTCATTTTTGCTCGATTAATTTGCATCATGAGAGTCGATTTGTTAATTTTTTTTTTGTTGGAATTGAGTTGAATTTTGTTAAGCCCTTTTTTGTTTTGTTCAGCCGGCAAAAGTTCGACGTAGAAACTGATTGTGTGTTTTTTTTTCAGTCAGGATGTACATAGTATATATCTGGAAGCACCAATTGGAAGGTCAAATACGCGGAATCAACATTCAAAGCTCTCTATGCCCCTTCCTTTTTTTTTTTTTGGTAGTTGGTTGTAAAATCAGGCATCGATTTCAATTTGGAAAACAGGATAAAGAAGGAAGAAATAAATAAAAAAAGGCACTTTATCCTTTCTCTTTGAAATTCCTCAACTGGAAAATAGGAATGCCATTCACCAGTGTGTGTGTGGAGCGCGGGAGGGCGGGGTAATGGCGGTGAACAATGAAAGCAAAGAAAGTCAAAAAAAAAAATAATATGTAGAACCCAGTGAACAATTCCTCTATCGGGAGTTGCAGCAAAAATTAGAAGGACCTCACAAGTGAGACAGATATCAAGCACTTCGGGAGCACTGATTTGAAGTGGTATGCAAATTCAGTTTCCATTACTGTGACATGGACACATAAAAGGTAATCAGTCGGTTGAATGCATTTTGAATTGCCTTGAAGACGAAAGAGGTGACGATGCAAGTGGAGAGTTGATCCCTTTTATATATTTTCCGCTAATTCCAATTGTGTCTTTAAAGGAGATACAAACTTACACTAAAAAGATCATTAATCGGGGAATACAAAAAATAAAAAGTAGACAAGGAGCCGATTTGGTTATCAGCATGGAGATTCAATTGAACAACTTTTTATTAGCCTTACGAATCTCGACATAATATGAAGAATATTGGAAGACATTTTGTGCGTTTTTTATGATATTGATAAGGATTAATAATAAAATTAGTTTTTCATTTTAAATTTTTCGAAAAGGCATCAAAGAACAGGGGAATATTTTTGGAAATAAATAAATAATTTTTTTAGATAACTTAATAGCGAGAAGTCTTGAGTAGCTGCTAGAGCCGGGGAATTAATCGCCCCATCGTTATCAAAATTAAATTTTGTCTTTTAACAAAATTCGTAGTGGAAACATTTATCAGAAATCCCTATGTCTACTGGTCGTTATTTATACTTAATGGATCTGTTGGTGAACTCTGAAAGAAAGTGATGTTATTATCTTTGAACCAAAGATACGACTCAGAATTAATTTACCACTTCAGAAATATTTGCGGGTAATTGTGCAGTCCATCAGAAACCTAGATATTGAAACTAAGAATCACACAAAATTAAGGAGCTTGATTTTTCTTTAAAGGTGGGTTGTAGGTCACAAATAACAGGTTATGGTTCCGAATTATTAAAACCAGGAAAAAGCATGACTGAGTCGCACATATTTTATTTTATGTACACAAAACGCCAACAACATCGCCGCTGTCCGTAAAAGTGTGCAGGAGAACAGGAGGCAGTCGATTCGATAATGACCACCCCGTTTCTTCGCTGACTAGGCATCGGTGTGAGGTACTGATCTTTTGGCCCGAATTGAAAACTATGGACGTGGAGGAAATGTGGTTCCAGAAAGACGGTGCTACCCTCCAGACTGCAAAACGTAACAATGGACATTCTACATGAACGATTTGAGGTTAGCGATATATTTCCCGGAGGTGACTTAGGTTTGGGACCAAGATCCTTCCATTTGACCCAGTTAGATTTTTTTTTCAGGGATTTATTAAATCTATTGATCTTATCAAAGTCAAAATAACCTGAAGTTTAAAATTGCAGGCTCAATTATGAGTCTTCTTGCGAATGAGTATATAAATGAAATACATACATACTTATGTGTATAACATGATGAAAACTGAGACAAAAATGAAGAAGGATTTGAATTATCTCGACCACGGTAAATACCCCAGCTGTTCCTCTTGTCATGAGTTGTAATTCTCAACTTTATCGTTCGAACTCGGCATACAATTGAAGGTCCCTCCATGGTTGGGATTGGTCTTTCGCATTCGTACAGTTGCAATAGTACTGAAAGCTCTCGATAGTCGGATAGTATCCCTCCTCTTGTTCTAAAGAGATGCAAAACCATTACGTAAGCTCTTCTATCTGTCCTAATCTACTGTCCTCTTTCCGAGTGGAAAATACCATTTTCCAAGCCTTTCCTTCAAAAAGGCATTTATAATGCATTATGCGAAGGAAATCCTGTGCAGGGACGGGTTAGAATATTCCTGCAGCGCCTCCCCGCTTGTCGTAAAAGGCGACTAAAGGAGTAAATACATCTAGGCCACAAACAGCAAGGTGAACCTAGCGACACGTAACACCTATAAACTTTCCCAAAAGTGTGCATGCCAGTCCCTGGGTTGGCACGACTGGAGATCACCGGTGCCGTAAAAGAGAGATCAAATACAAAACTGGAGCATGCACACGTCGATACTTACAACGGATTTTGTGAATTCAAGCATTATGGAAGTACTCGTCCGAAATGACACTACCCCGCCAGGCACTACCATTGTTACACATGGTACTGATCCTGGACCGAGCAGCAATGCTCGGGTCAGAGCTAGACGGATTCCGGGGGCTAGCAAAGTAATGCCGCAGATTATACAAAATCTGAGAGTTGCGAGTTGGAACGTTGGCAGTATGACAGGTCGAAGCTTCGAGCTGGAAGAGATGATGAAAAGAATGCGAGTGGACATCTTATGTGTTCAAGAAACAAAATGGCGAAACACGGGAAACAGGGCCCGTTTCTTGGATACGAGGACAAAAAACTATAAGATGTTCTACTATGGAACGGAAAAGGGTAAAAACGGAATCATCCTTGCAAAACATCTATTAGGCAGCGTATTGACCATTTCGAAATCCAGCGACCGTTTGATGTCCCTTAAATTGGTGATTAAAGGAAAGTTGTGGAATATTGTCACTGCATATGCTCCCCAAATTGGATGTGAGCAGGTGCAAAAAGATGCATTTTGGCTAGACTTTCACAATCTACTTAAGAACATCCCAAAGGAAGAGTTTTTCTTCGTGGGCGGAGATTTGAACGGACATGTCGGGAAGACAAACGAAGCCTATGAAGATTGCCATGGAGGCCTCGGATACGGCACCAGGAACCCTCCTGTTGAAGACATCCTGAGCATGTGCAAAACATACGGTCTTATCGTACTAAATACCATGTTCGTCAAACAAAGCCGACACCTGGTCACTTACAGCAGTGGTGGAAATGAAACCCAGATTGATTACCATTTGGTATCTAGTTTCATGAAACCCCGGGTAAAAGATTGCAAAGTGATACTAGGAGAAGCGATCGCCCACCAACACCGTCTCCTACTGACAGAATTTTTTATGGAGACAGTGAACGACAACAAACATACAAAAACTTTTGGGAAGATCAAATGGTATAATCTGGATAAGGAAAAAGGCGAAGCTTTTATTTCGAATATGCAAAACGTTCTGTATAACAACACCGATATAGTTCGAAATGAAGAGAATACAGCACAAAGTATGTGGGATCTCCTACAGAGAACTTGCAAAGAAAAAGCCAAAACACTGTTAGGGGTTTCAAAAGGACACAACCAACAAGGCAAAGAAACATGGTGGTGGAATGATGAAGCTAAATCAGTTATAAGTAAAAAGAAAATGGCTTTCAAGGCTTGGTCGAAGTGCCCCTCTAATGATACAGAGCAAAAGTCACGCCTCGAAGTGGAATATAGAAACTGCAAGAAAGAAGCGAAGAAGAAGTGCGCCCATATTCAAGCAAAGAATACAGAAAACCTGTATCGGGAGCGGGATGAAATTTCTACCCCGACAGCTGGTGCTATTCAAGAGCTACGGCAAAACACGAATAAGGGCGCAACTATCTTCAAAATAGCCGCTCAAAGAAGAAGAAATGCCCAGGAGATTTGTTCGCCAAAGTTCATTAACAATGCTCAAGGCCAACTACTTGTGGAAGACAACGAAATTCTTCACAGGTGGCGACAGTATTGTGACGGACTTCTAAACGAACAATTTCCAAGGCTATACTTTCCAATAGCTTCACCTAACTTAAGCGAAGTATCCGACGTCACAGTCGAAGAAATTAGTGAGGCGGTAAAATACTCCAAAAAGGGAAAAGCTGTTGGCCCAGACGAAATACCCTCAGAGTTTTGGAAAAAGATGGGAGACATCGGGTTTAGATGGCTCATGATTCTTGTCTCCAAACTTATACGAGGTGATCGCATGCCTAATCAATGGAGGGAAAGTTACCTTCTTCCAATTTATAAAGGAAAGGGTGATACTCGAAGCTGTGATAATTACCGTTCGATTAAGCTGATGTCACACACCATGAAGATCGTTGAGCGAGTCTTGGGTAGCCGACTGCGAAAAATAATTAGGCTATCTGATGACCAGTGCGGGTTTGTCGGGGGTAAGTCAACCACGGATGCAATCCAGAGTATAAGAATAATTATGGAAAAACATCGGGATTCTTTGGAGGATTTGCATGTCGTATTGGTTGATTTTGAAAAAGCATTCGATCGGCAACCACGAGATCTAATATGGGTGGCCCTCAGGCAACGAGGAGTTCCAGAAACCTATGTGCGGATAATTATGGACATGTATGATGGAGCAGTTACTAAATTAAGATGCGCAGCTGGAGTCACCGAAGAATTCGAAATCACAGTAGGTGTACACCAGGGAAGTGTCTTGAGTCCCCTGCTCTTTATTACAGTTCTTGATTACCTGCTTGAAGGCAAAGTGACGGATCCAAAAGTGCATCAGTTATTCTTTGCTGACGATGGAGCCATCATAAGTGAAGACCCGATATCCCTACAACGAGCACTTGACGTATGGGTGGATGTTCTAGAAGGAAGTGGGTACCGCATAAGCGCGAAAAAGACAGAATACCTATGCTGCCCATTTTCTGATCCACACAGGCCTATTCCAGACATTTATTTGAATGGAGTAGTGCTTCCCAAGTGTGAAAAGTTTAAATATCTGGGGTCTATGATAAATAACGAAGCTACTTGTGATGACGATATCAATCATCGCGTAAGCGTAGGGTGGATGAAGTGGCGGGAAAATTCTGCTATCTTCTGTGACCGAAAAATGCCCCCTAAGCTGAAAGGAAAGCTCTACACTTCAGTTGTGCGTCCAGCACTCACATACGGTTCACAATGTTGGACAATGTACAAAAAGTATGAGAGTAAGCTAACGGCAGCTGAGATGAAGATGCTTCGTATGACAGCAGGAGTTACAAAGCTTGATCGAATTAGAAGTACGAAGATCCGAGGAAGCCTTCATGTTAAGAATACCATTTCCCAAAAAATTTAACACGACCGACTCAGTTGGTATTGCCATGTTCAAATTAGAGATCCTGAGAACCCCGTCAAAAGAGCAATATCATACAACGTTCCAATTCGGAGTAAAAAGAAAGGTAGGCCTAAACACTCCTGGTACAAACAAATGCAAAAACACCAGCATTCAGTTGGCCTCAGAAATGGAACAATACAAAACCGGGAGGCTTGCCGCCGATTTCTGAGGTCAACCCGGCGAACCCCACAGGCGGATCACTAGTGTGAAGCAGATACGTGGGAGAGTTATGATCCCCTCGACGTCGAGATCATAACAGCGCCGAAGTAAAGGAAGAAGAAGAAGAAGATGCGAAGGAAACGCTGATAAATTATATCAGGTGAAGCAATATCTTCAAGAACAAAAGTTTCCCAATGACCGGTATTAAGGCTTTCATAGCAATAGGTCCACTGGTGATCTGATGGTATATCTCACCAAAAAGTGCCAAGTCTTTACATCACTTAATGAGAAAATAAGTTCACTGCACTTGATGTTTCAAAAGCATTTAAATGAGTTTGGTATGAAGCTCTCTTATTGAGAATGAGCCCATTTGGTATTGATCAAACTCTTCTTCAGTACATTGGAAATTCACTTTCAAACCACGCAATAGAAATTGTATTGGATGATTTTAAGTCTGAAATTCATAAAATAAATGCTGGTATGCCACAGGGCTGCATTTTTTCTTCAACACTCTTTCTCATATTCGTCAATGATCTTTACTTTGAAACTTCTAATCTATTTAATTGTTTATACGAGTATTCTTCCAAATTTCAAGTACTCTTCTCATATAACCCACTTAAGTCTCTTCTTTTGGATAGTATCCGAAAGAGAGCTTTTAAAATGATAGGTGATAGAACTATAACAGAAGCATTTGAATCTCCCGAGCACCGCCGCATTTTTTTTCTAGTCTTTCATAATACTACCAAACAGTCTTCTATTGAAATGGCCAGTTGCATTCCTCCCCTTAAACAATTTAATCGCTTCAGGGAATGTCCATTAGTTTAAATTTGAGCCTAACTTCAAATGCACTATTGAATTCAGAGATGCCTTTCTTTAGCCGCACAACATGAATGTGGAATGGTTTTTTCATCTCAATATTTCCCTCTCACTGTGATGGTTCAAACATTTGAAGCCAATGTGCATCAGTATCTTTCTTTAAATCCTCTCGATCTTTCGATAACGCCCATACTATGACATTGGACATTGGACATTTTAATAGTGGTAATAATCCCCTTAGTGCGCTCAAAATATAAAAAAAAGCAATGCAGCACTTCATCCACTCTATAATATTGCCACCCATATTTGTTTCCTTTGTCTTTAATATTTACAATTTCCATTTGCCACTTTTTGAAAGACTTCAAGCTCCTAAGAACCAACCATTACATGAATTTTAGTATCATTTTTCCTAAGCTTGTTTTATAATTAATTCTCATCGAGATATTCATTCACTAAAAAGTCAAAAAAAGCATTTACTATTCTTTGTCTTTTCATTTTTACTGGGATTCCGTGGTGCATTAATTTTTAAAATCTTAAATGGACGAAATTTTGACGTAAGTAGTGTCAATTCATCAAACAATGTACATCAAGCTAAAATTGAGACAAAAAGTTATAATCCTTTCACTGTATGAGGAAGCTGTGCTTTGGCTCGATAATGCACTTAAGATGAACAAAAAGCCCCATCATCACAATACAACAATCTCTCATAAAAACTGTTATGAAACTTTTAAGTAAATTCACAATCTCAAGTCTCATCTTGAGAAGAAGAATTCTAAAATCATTAAAAGCATCCATCCATCCATCCGTCCAACCCAAAGTATCTACCACGCCTCCCGTTCTACACATGCATTAAATTTTTGTATATCTTTGCGTTGGTTTTCAGTTCATAAATCTTTTTATCGTCAACATTGAGACAAGCATTTAATTTTTTTGTCAAAATGATTTGCTGCTACAAAAGCTGACTATTTGATAAGTCGTCGTTTTATTGGTCCAATTTGTCAAACACCTGCAGCCAAAAATATCCGAAAACACAATTTTCATAGGTATTTTATTTTTTTTTTCGAATGACTTGATAGACATTGAATGAATTTAAACGGAATGTCCGATGTCCGTCCGTTGCACTGTGCATGTGCATCACAATCTCACAACATGGTGCGTCGCGTCGTCCAACCAAATGTTACCTCGGGGTGAAACTTCTAAATTGCATTTTTGATGAATGACATTCGGATTTATATTGAGGGTTGTGACTTGGGATGTGTTTTTCGCTGTGTGTGTTGGAATTGTTCTCAAATAATTGGCAGTGATGTGGATTTTTTTATTCTTTTAAATTTTTGTCAATCCAAAGAGTTTTATAGACATGACACACATAATTTAGACGTTTGAATAAAACAAAATCAAATAGGTTTTTGGATTAGTGCCCGAATAGAAGTTTAGAATTGCAATGTCATATGCAAATAATTGAGATGCATTTCAACTCGACTAATCACGCACAACTTTCTAATCAAAGAGTGGCTAATTGTTGTGATTCGGCAATTCTGTCGAACTCTTAATTTATTTTCTCTGATCGATTAGGTTTTTCCCCAAAATGTTGTCTTTTTTACGATTCTATTAAGATTGATGGGTGGAGAATATCAATTAAATGATTTCATTGAGAGGACTTTAAATATTGAGTTGGCAAACAAAATTAAGGTACTTAGACAAGAACTTGAAGCTAACAAGGGATTTTACTTTTTTAATTCAGCTTTAAGGAAGGGATAGATAATTTCAGAACTTTTATAATCTCTCAAGAAATTTTTATATTTAAGCAACTTGGTTTAAAAACTTATTAAATTATATGATATTAAAGGCAAAAAATATAATCAGCAATGAAAAACTTCTACGAATCCCGAAAAAAGGATCATCAAATCCGTTCGTAGGGCCAATTTGTATGAGATTTTCTACTACGATGGTTTTTTTTCGGGATTTTTAAAAAGTTTTCGTTGACTGATGAAATAAATTCACTGACACAATGACAATTTTTTGTTAAATGAATGGCTTCATAGATTGTTCACTGATCCAATTAAGTCAGTCATGGATTGAAATTTTAATTAAAAGTAAAGATATGTTCAGTGTAAATGATTCGAACGCAAACTGATGATTGAGAAAAACTCAAGAATCTTGATGGCTGGTATAAAGTGTCTACACCATCATCATGATATTGTTTATATTTCACTTGATTATAACAATCATAACGTGCAATAACAAAAATTGATAAAAAACTTTCAGAATTCAATGAAATAAAAAAAAGTACTCATACGCCCAAGTGCACGCTTCAATCTTCGTACATGTATTTCAAATCAAATAAGCAATGGGATGACAAAAATCGGACTTTCTGGCTTAAGGCCTAAGCGTGGGTGAGATTTAAGCGATTTGACAATGGTCTGTTGACACTTTCACAATTTCAAAAAGAAAGTATGAAAAATGTCAGAAGTACTGATAAAATAAATGTTTTCTTTGATTTTCGTATTTTCTAATACGTAAGAACAAATGTTTGGGCCGTCGCACTAAGGAGCATTTAGCCTCAAAAACCGGACAAAAGTCCAAAAATTAAAATACGGTGGATGCCGCCCTAATTTTTCTAGGATGCAGTCAACACATTGTAGTCGATAGATAGATGATGGATCTTGGAGGATAGGGTATGTACTTAATTTATATGTGTAATTTGTTACATTATGTTAAATATTTTTTTTAATTTTCTGGTGCAAACATTGACATCACCACATAAAAAAATAATTTTCGTTTGTGTTTTTTTTACAAGTGAGTGTTTTTGTTTATGATCCCAAGGTAGTCGAGTTAAATTTCTTATATTCTAATAAAATATAGATATTATAGATATTGTAACTGTGAAAATATTTTCCCCCCCTTTCCCTCTAAAAATTAAAAACAAAATTAATGACAAGTTTTTTTTCAATAAATTGGCTTTTTTGTGTTGTTTTGTTTTTTTTTTTTGACAGCAAATATGATTAAGATACCTCGGCAAAGATTATTTATGCTTTTTAAACAAAGAACAGCAAGAAATTTAAGTGATAAAGTGACATTTATGGAACAAAAGCTTCAAAAAATTATTAAATGTCACCAAAATTAATTTCTAACAATAAACCACGATTTAAAGCATTTCAACATTGAAATATTTTCCTTTTTGTTCATGTTATCTTATTTTTCTAAGTTTATGTTAAGTTAACAATAGCCGTGCATTATTGGTTAGTGAATACACTACATCGCAAAATTTAACATGGAAAACAACAACAAACGATTAGTGAATAAAAATAAGCTAGTAATTGAAATGGATAATTTAGTGAAGATGGAGTTTGGGATGTTGAAATGTAGGAGGTGTTTAGGTAGTGTCCGAAAAAATTTATGTGGCATACTTGAGGGTGTGTTCGTTGGTATTTATTTTATTATACTTTGCCTTTACTAATCCAAAGTGTGATCGCTCCGAAATTTATAGAACAAATATTTTTTCAAATGCAAAACTTTAATTCATAACATAATTCCGGCTTTACACTACTGCCATTAATTTTGTCATAAAATATTGAATTAATTTACGCGAAGGCGATTGGTTTCGATTGATATGTTTTATCAGTTTACTGGCAATAATGTCGTGTAACTGCGGCATTATGCTGAATTTTTATAACAATTGAAAAAATTGCACAATTTAGTTGAATTAATACGATGTTAAAGCTCTTTTAGTATGAAACTAGGTTAAGACAACGATTCTGCAAAATTTTAATCGGACACAGCATCATACTTTCTCTACACTTTTATTGAAGTTAAGCTCTCAGAATACCTATTTTATATTTTTAGTATCGTTCTAACTTCACATGACTCTTTAACATTTAAAAACGTCAAATTAGGTCTGTTTACTTAGTTTTTTGCACGAACTACTATTGTTTTAAGGTTGTTCAGAATCAATTTATTAAAAGAAATTGCCTTTGGCTAGGCGGCTTCGCAACTGTTTGGTTCAAGAAACTACAAAGTTTGTGTTTTGACACAAATTAAAGGATTGCCTAAAGTGAGTTCGCTATTTTGTGTATTATATGCACCTGCGCGGACCAAATAGTTAATCTGTTTTCTATAAGTATCCAAACAGTTGTGCAACTAAAAATTGAATGTGCGCTCCTAGCCTTAGGACGATATTAGTTAAAAAATGTTTAAAGTTAGAAAACTACTTTAAAGTTAAGAAATATAAAAGAAGTATAATACTACTACCTTAATAAGAGGCTGTTTAAAATTTTGCGCCAATGTCGTTTTATTGAGTACTATGTTTTTTTTCTCCAATACTCAGTATATATATGCGATATATTTTCGCACTTTTATAAGTCTGAAATCAAATTTAACAGTGAGAAAAATTCTAAATCAACTCGATCTACATTTTCATGAATATTTCAACTCAATCTGCATTTTCATAAATATTTCAACTCCAGCTTAAAAACGAGATACAGATCTTTCGAACACATCCGTGTAAGTTAATTCAACAAGTAGGAAGGAAGAGTGAGTTAAAGAGTGAATAAAGCGTTTTTTTGGTGCTTGTATTACTGCGCTAGATATAGATTACCAATAAAACGCGCCTAATAATCCTTTCAAAATATAATTCATTTTTTACGGACACATGTGTTTTAAGCTATTTCCAATTGAAAAATCGCTTAAAATAATTTTGTCCGGTTTTTGAGGCTTAATGCTACTTAGTGCGTCGTCGTGCCCAACAATTGAACATCTCACGAAAATCACTGATACGAATTTTGAATAAAGATTTGAATTTACACGCTTACAAGTTTCAATAGACTTAAGAGCTATGGCCTACTGACCATTTCAAGCGTCGTCAATACGCCGAATGGTTGGTTGAACAAACAGAAGTGAATGGTGACTTTACAAAGAAAATCATCTTCAGCGACGAGGCATACTTTCACGTCAGTGGATTCGTTAACAAGCAGAATTGCCCATTTGGGCAAAGGAGAATCCACGAGTGATTGTTGAAAGGCCGATGCATCCACAAAGAGTGACTGTTTGGTGCGGTTTATGGGCTGGCGGCGCGGCGTAATCGGGCCGTACTTCTTCGAAAATGATGTAGGCCAAGTTACCGTGAATGGTGTTCGCTATCGCGAGATGATAACGGACTTCTTGTGGCCAGAAATTTAGGATATGGACCTGGACGATATGTGGTTCCAACAGGATGGTGACTCTTGCCACACAGCCAACGAAACAATGGCTCTTTTACGTCGCCGTCGCACTATGGGACCAAATGGTGCAAACCATCTCAAAAATCCATAACATTTTCGTTTCTCAATATTTTTTTTTGAAATTTTGCACACTTATACTTGTATAACCAAGAATTTAAAATATTAAAACGTTTTATATAGAAATAAATTATTTTATTTTTCTTAAATAAAATAACAAATTTGTATATTTTGTTTAATTTATATGGTCAAAATTTATTGGAGCAAGAATTGTTGCAACAATTTGGATGAAATTTGTACAGTTTTTTTCTTTTACCGGTGAAAATATCTGAAAGTAGTTTTTGTGAAATCCGCCCACTACCACGCCCATATTTTTTTGATTTTTGTTATTTCTTATTTTTAGTGACCAGGAAGCCGAACATTTTTGTTTGAGGTTTTTTAAACTCAAGAAATCAGATGCATATTTTTTCTGCCCACTTTCCCGCCCACTTTCCCGCCCACTTTCACGCCCCTTTTTTTAATTTTCAGCTTAAAGTTCATTAAAAGCGGGCCTTTTTTTGATTAAGTTTTATATGTATGTAGAAATTAATTTATGAAAAGTATTATTTTTTAGTAAAACCCGTGAACTGCCACGCCCCTTTTTGATATATGAAGGTGTTTTACCCTTAAGATAAAAAAAAAAACAAAAAACGTAATTCAAAAGTATCTTATTACTAGGTTATGTATCGATATTAATGTATGTTTAAAAGTTCTTTAGCCTCGTCAAATTTGGTTTTACCAGACTAGATATATGCGGATCAGATGTATATAATAAAGTGTGTAGAACATCTTCGTTCGTAGCTGATCTTGAACATTTCCTTTGCAAATAAATTCTCTCGTTTTAGTTTTTTTTTTAAATTTAATGCGAATCCTTCAAACGCTTTATTGAGAATAAAAGCTTAGTCATCTCATTACATTATCTATGAATGTTGCCTCTTGATTGATTAATGTTACAACAACAATTTGGCTGTCCCATGCCAACTCTATTACCTTTTAGACTATTTTCACATGCTTTTGTTGTTGCTTTTGGTATTGTTTACGATTCAGTTTACATATTGTATGCAGTTCTCTTTTAAGTGAACTGTTAACTTTTTGTTTTCTTCTGTTTTGTTTTATTTATATGTACAGTTGTGTTCATAAAAATAGCAGTGCTGGGCACACTTTATTAATTAGTCAATAATTTTAAACACGCAGATTCTTACAAAAAAAATTAATCTGTTATTTGCATCTAACGGTCTTTCATTTTTATATTTGAGGCTTTAAGTTTGTTATTGAACCTTACATTTTCCGTTGTAGACGCATTTGATCAAGCTCTCTGAATAAAGCGTGTTCATAAAAATAGCAGTGTCTTGCATTTAAAGTTAAAAAGTGTTAAACATTCTCTTTTTTTTTATTTTTCGGTAAGTAAAAATTTTACTATTTGTAGTTTTTAGTATTCTCAAGACAATATTATAGAAAAAATTATAAAATATTAGCTCAAAAATAAACAGTGGGTCGGTCAAAACATTGCAACGAAGAAACTCGAAGTTTAATAAGAAAACTACGTTTGGAGGAGAAAACTTACCAGAATATTCAGGAAATCTTAGGATGTTCAGCAAAAAAGATAAGTAACGCTATAAAATGGCAGAATAAACCGGAAACACGCGGCTCAAAAAGGATGACGAGTGTTAGAACCGACAGAAAAATTATTCAGTTAGCTAAACAGAACCCTTCCATAAGCTCCAGAGAAATTAAGGATAAGCTTGAACTATCTGTAAGCGCTGTAACCGTACGAAGACGTCTTTTAGATGCCAAATTACCAGCCGAAAGTCCACGCAAGGTACCACTGTTGACAAAGAGGCATGTGGCAAAGAGAATGGAGTTTGCCAAAGCGCATCGAGATTGGCCACGAGAGAAATGGAGGAATATCCTGTGGAGCGATGAAAGCAAATTCGTTCTTTTTGGATCCGAGGGTCGTCGGGAGTATGTGAGAAGATCACAAAATGCAGCAAACGATCCACGATACACTGTGAAAAGAGTGAAGCATGTCGGAGCGCAAATTATGATATGGGCTTGCTTTTCTTACTATGAGGTTGGGCCTATCTATCCCATTAAGGGTATAATGGATGCAGCGGAATATGTTAAAATTCTCGAGGAGGTCATGTTACCTTATGCTAAAGAGGAAATACCGTTGGTTTGGGTATACCAACAAGACAATGACCCAAAGCACACTTCAAAAAGGGCAAAATCATGATTCCATGAGAACAAGTTTTGCATTATGGAGTGGCCCGCTCAATCCCCTGACCTTAACCCCATTGAAAATTTGTGGGGGGATATTAAGAATGCGGTTCATGAAGAGAAACCGAAGAATTCGAAAGAATTGTGGGAAGTAGTGCGAGATTCGTGGAATGCAATACCAGTCGAGAGGTGTCAAACTTTAGTGGACTCTATACAACGAAGATGCATTTCAGTTATAAAAAACAATGGTTATGCTACGAAGTATTAATGATAAGCTAAAATATCAATATAGTTACATATAGCTTTTTTAAAGTTAAAGGAAGTTTAAAATTGGAAAACAAATATTTTATTCTAAAAATAAAATTTTGAATTTTAATAATATTGGAAATAACTGATAAAAACTTATAAAATTTGTGGAAACATAGTCACTTATATGATGTTTATGAAAATGTGTTGCACATGTTTTAACAGTTATTTTTTTGAATTTTTGACAAAAAATAACATTTTTTTTTTTAATTTTGAACTAAAGTAATAAAATAATGGTCTAAAACTTTTTGGAATACATATTTATGTGCATCAATAAAGGTACCACATTTTTGCTAAATTTTAATTTTTTTCATCACTTAACAATAAAGTTATAAGAATACGAATTTTTATTCTAAAAACTTATTTTTCTTTCTCATCATACGTTTTTTATTCTTAAACAAAAATGCATGAAAATGCGAAAGTTTTTATTTTTTCTTCCAAATAAAAAATATTTTTAGAATACAAAACAGCCATTAACTAAACGGAGGCAGCCGGAGCTAACAGAGAAAACTTTAATTGAAAACAAAAAAATGAAAAAGATACTGCACCTTACTCATTTTTTTTATTAATTTACTAGTGAACTAAATTTAAAAAAAATATAACTGTTTTGTAAAGAAGAGGGTTTGGGCTTTTCAAAAAGGTATAATACTTATACATTCTGTCCAGAAAAATACGAAATAATTGACTTCAAACTCTCACTTCTAATAATTCTAAAAAATAAAAATATCGAAATGTCATTTTTAACGGTAATTTTAGGTACCTAGAACAAAAGTAAGATACAACAAATTTACTGTGTTTGGAAGAACCATATTTCTAGTATATAATCCCATCATTAGATTTTTCAAATTACGAAATTCACCAAAACCATTTTTGAGATGGATTTCATCATTTGGTCCCATAGTGCGTCGTGGCGATGGTAATTGGCCACCACTATCAAGTGATTTGACACCGTTTGGATATTTAAAATAAAAAGTTATAAGCTAAGAACAATTCAAGAGCTAAAGGATGAGATAATTCCGCACATTAACGACATTGAACCAAAATTATGTCTCAGATTCATAGAAAATATGGACCATTGGATAGAGGTATGCTACCGAAGCCGTGGCGAGCATTTGGCCGATCACAAATAATTGTCATAGATCCTTCTATCATAATAAAAAAAATATTAAGATAATTCTCTGAAAACTTTTTGTTTTATTTACAATTAACATCGTGTGATTTCGTTGGACCACCCTTTAGAAAATTTCCACTCGCCACTTGTAAATTTGAATATACATAGATATCATCATAATAGGTATGACCTCAATCCATTAGTTTTTAAGACTTGTATGTGTTATTTTTTCACAAAAAAGTTCAAAGGATTTCCTGAAAAAGCAAATGCAAATTTATGCACACAAATTAAATGGTAATTAACTAGCGATCGATATGGGTTACAAAATATGAGTTTATATTTATTTTCACACATTCTTTAAAACTCGTGCTCTATGAATTTTGTGAGCACAAATATTATTATTTAAAAATTAAATTTGTTTTAGTTTTTGCAAGGCGCAGTAGCACAAAAAAACATCGCCCAAGGGAATACTAATTTTCGTGAACTTTCACAAAAAATATGTTTCTCAGTAACTTATTCTAAAATGTATTAATTGCTGCAACTGTTAGTATATAAATGAATATGTATATACTTTATTATAAAATTACTTTGTTATTTATTTTTGTATAATATCGTTAAATTGGATCAATCAAAAAGTTCTAATTAAAAAACGTAGAAAAAGGTCGCGTAGATTAATAACAATTAATATCGTTAAATATTGTAGTTTGATGTAAGTTTCGTAAATAAATATTTTCCAATTATCTTATTTTATAGAATAAACATCTTATTGTTTCTAAAGAATATTTTATTATTTTTTTTTATACAGCATGCGCACTTAAGGGGTTTTTAATACCCTTTAAATGTTACATCAAACACAGTGTGAGCGTTAGAAAAACAGGAAAGGAGGAGAAGCCTATTCACTTTGGTTTTGAACCTCTGAATATCGAAATGGAAGGTAAAAATAGAGTCGGGTAAAGCATTCCACATTCGGGTAGTTCGACAAAAAAAAGAATCTCTATATTTGACAGTACGTCCGAAGTTGGGCTCAAGGGTAAACTGATGTGCATTCCTAAAAGTACGATTATCACAGTTCGGGGGGGAATGCAACTGGCTATTTCAGTGGAGCATTGTTTGTGAAAATATCGGTAAAACAACGATAGACATGAAAAATTGCGGCGGTGCTCGAGAGTTGTAAATTTGTCCGTTATATTTCTGTCGCCTATCATTTTCATAGCCCTTCTCTGTATCCTATCCAAAAGACTTAAGTGGGTTATTGGAGCACCTACCCAAACATGAGAATTGTACTCGAGTTTTGGGTGAATAAACTCTTTATATTTAATAGCCAGATCAGAAGGGGTGAAAAATTTCTCGCATCGCCGAAGAAAACCTAAACACCTAGCAGCATTTTTGGTGACATCAAATATGTGATCGTTCCACAAAAGGTGGTCTGTAATACACATACCAAGTACTGAGAGTTTTTCGGTTTCCTCAATGCAAGTGCCACTCATGGATAGTGGCATGGCTCCCCCCATGTCGTTTTAACGACAAAAGACAGCATTGGGTATTGGAAGTATTAAGTTCTACGCGGTTTTTGATTTCCCCATTGGACAATGCTGTCAAGATCAGAATTTAATGGATTTGACTGAACTATAAAGTCCCAGCCATTACCAATAAGGGAGCAGTAGAAAGTTTAAAGAAATCATTTAAACTAAAGGTGATTTTTTCAAATTTTGTAATTTATTTTTAATAGAGCCTACCTATTGTCAAGGAGATTTTGTGCAGCATATTTCAAAGATCTTGAAATACACAAATCTGCTGGTTCAGATGGTTTATCCCTTATTGTTCTGAAGAGGTGTTCTTCAACACTGGCAAAACCACTGCGTAAGCTTTTCTATCTATCTGGACTCTTTCAGAGTGGATGGAAAACAGCATTTATCCAGCCATTCCTTAAAAATGACGAATCCTCCTCCTTTCTCTCTTCCAGTTATAGACCAATTGCACTTACGCCCTTTCTTTTTAAGGTCAAGAAAACGCTGATTAATGATCAGCTTAATAAAAATCTTGAAGAACAAAACTTATTAATGACCGGAAATATGGCTTTCGTAGGAACAGGTCAACTGGTGATCTAATGGCATATCTCACCGAAAAGTGGAACAAATCCTTGCACGATCTTGGTGAAACCAAAGTTTTTGCACTTGATATTTCTAAGGCATTTGATAGAATTTGAAGCTCTCATATCTAAAATAAGTGCATTTGGCATCGATGAATTTCTTCTTCGTTGGATTAGAAATTACCTTTCAGGCCGTTCAATTTGTGTTGTTTTGGACGGTGTAAAGTCTGATATCCACAAAATAAAAGATGATGTGCCCCAAGGCTCCGTTTTGTCTCCGAATCTCTTCCCCATTTTCATCAATGATCTCTTGTCTGTATTTTTCAATCCACTATAATGTTTTGCTGACGACAGTGCCCTCAGCTTTAAATATTCGATTCCAGATGCTCATCCTTCTTCTTCAGAAGCGGCTCTGGAACGGCAGCGTATGATAAGCTCATCAAATTCCGATCTCGACAGCATTGTAGAGAACCCAAAGCTGTCTTCTATCCCTGAAACAGAAAAGCTTTCCCTCTTCGGTATGTGTATTGCTGACCATCTTTTGTGTCATGATCAAATATTTTATGTTGCGAAAAATGCGGCGAAGTTCTTAGGTACCATATAACCTTAGTCGTTTTACTGAAATTCCAACTGTCACTTCTGAAGACCTGTCATTTCCAGAATAAGTGCAATGGTCGTTCAAAGCGTTAAATTGTTGACAGACTACGAATTATAAATCCAAAAGTATGTATGCCAAAACTATATCACTGATTTGATTCAGAATTGGAAATTTCATTTCGTAATACTCTAAGGCAATTCTATTAACACTCCCTAATTTTCGATGAAAAAGTCTGTGACAAGAAACTTTGACAGATCTTATGCTTTGTTTCCAATTGTCTTTGAAAGACTCAATTTGACACAAAATGATGGGTTACAACAGCGACCTACTACTATTTGTATTAAACTTTTTACTATCTGTATTAAACAACCAATCTTGTCAAAGTGCGTCTTTGAAAGACAATTTGAAATATACATTTTGTAAGGTATGATCTTTATAATATTGACCAAATGTCAGCACTCAACTTCTGTCCTTCTATTCCTATTAAACAAACCTACTCAATCTGCCTTAACCTCTGGCAAGAAATATAACATTCTATATTTTGATGATGAAAAGTGTGGTTTTTCCTCAACCCCTCAGATTCAGCCCCCGCAAAAACACTCTGACGCAATCATTTTCTATTACCTCTGTGCGGCGTCATTTACTCCTTTAACAAAAATAATCATGTTCTTTGTGGGACTTCATGCTTAATTCCCATACCCACCAGACCCAAACTCATTGTAAATTCACTCGCAGATTTTTTTTTTTTTTCAAAATACCAAAATGTCGATAACAGAATAAGACATACTCTCCAACCCACAATTCATCTAGAAAATAAACAAATAAAACAAAAAAAAAAAGAAACGAAGAACAAAAAAAGAACTGTCAAAAGCAACAGCCAACCATATTGCTGGTGCCCCTAGTGGTTTGGTTCATTTTGTTCAGTACTTTTGGCATAAATTTTCTTGAATTTTCTATTTTCTGCACAGAAGTTCGAATTTTTTGTTTGTCCCTAAATAATTTTTTTCTATCGTTAGTTTGACGAATGGTGAAACGCTCGATTTTCTAAGGAATTTTCTTCAACTCTTGCGGAAAAATGAACAAGAGAATATACTCATTTCTGGCACTTTTTCTTCAAGATATAGAAACAGAACTTGAGGAGTGCGTCTATCATCACCGACCGACATCATCGTTCATCATTCTTTTTTTTTTTTTTTTTTTGATAAAGGGAAGATGTTTTATATTCTGGGATGCCTCAACCAGACAATGAAGATAGTTTGTCAGGAGTTTTGAAATTCAATTGTGTTTTTGGTTTTTGTGGTTTTGTGGCTTTGGCCGAAATATGTAAAGTGCAACCCGTCATCGACATCATCTATACTACATGTGCAAAGTTGATTTTGTTAAATATTTTGGAGCTTTCAAATATTCCCATTGCCAATCAATCATATTTTGGGCAAAAAGATTGAGATACTATCAATCTGTCGACTTCAGAGTGGTTAATCAATCAAAACTGAAAGTGTTGAAATAATCTATGTATAACCCTATAGTTGTTTATGTTTAACCCTTCAGAGAGCAATTACTTTATTAGTCTGAGATACGAGTATTTTGCAGGGTTGTAGTTCTTAGTAGCTAATTGAAGCTTGTAAGCTCTTTAAAAGAATTGAAAAACTTGATTTGTTTGAAGTTGCTTTTTAGGGGCAAAGGGCAACTTACTTCGTTGAGAGCACACAACTTTTTAATGATATTTTGCGGTACTGGTGGTATTTCAAATCTTGCACTTAAAAACAAAGTACACAATACAGTAGCCCAATAGAAAATAGACTTTCACTTCGTAAAAACTCTGACAAAGCTGAATTTTGGTAGAGAGCTTTATTTGGATATCTTAAGTATTTCATGAAAAGAACATAGGGTCTAAATCCTTTATGGGGAGTGAACAGGGATGAACTGCTCAGAAAAATAAATCTGACATTGGGCGTCTTAGCATACCTGGAGTTGCCAGAGCTTACAAAGAGCATCTCAGCAAAAAGCCTTCTGTTATGTATTCACCTACCACAGACGACAACAAACAGTGGTCTAAGTATCGCGATATCATCAAAGAGGTAGCTGAAACCACCGTGGCTACCAGCTACCAGAGAAGGATTCTTTCCATGGTATGATGATGAATGCGTTCAACTGAAACAAGTGACAGAATATGCACATGGTAATATTCTGCAGCGCAAAACAGAGCAGCCAGAGAAGAGTATCGAGCAAAGAGGAGAGTGGAAAAGAAGATCTTGCATAGAAAGAAGAGTATTTACGCAGCCTCGCAGCTCAAGGAGATCAAAGAGTCTCGCGATAGAAACAACACCTGGAAGTTTTATAAGAAATCCCAACAACTGGCTACTGGTTTCAAGACAGTAACGCAGACTCTTCGAAGCAACGACGGTAACCTAGTTACTAAACCACAGAGAATAGTAGATGCTTTTGCGCAGGATTTCCAGCAGTTGTGAAATGTGCATCATGTAGTGTTTAATTCGATAAAACGCTTCCAATCAATAAAGTACCAGTTCCACCACCCAAATCGAAGAGGTATGCTTAGCTATAAATAAGATTAAGAACAACAAGGCCATAGGATCTGATGGCTTACCTGCAGAGCTCTTCAAATACAGAGGTGATGTTTTTGTAGGGTGTATGCATCAATCAAATATGGATGGAAGGGAACATTCCCTTATAACTGGACCATCAGCTCCACAAAAAATTGATCGTATGTCTTGCAAGAACTATCAAGGCATATCCCTACTAAATGTCGTTATATAAACGTCTGAAGCCGTTCTGTAATAATTTAGTCGGCAAGTACACGTATGGCTTCTAGCCCGGTTAAACGACAATAGACCAAATATTCACAGTGAGGCGAATCATGGCAAAGACTAACAATTTCAAGTTGAGACTCACCATCTATTTATCGATGACATAATGACAACATTTATCGTTAGGAACTCTTAATGGCGATGGCAGAAGTCGGGAACACAAGAAAACTGATCCAACTGTGTCGCATGACATGAAAAATACGCGGTACAATGTGCAACTAGGGAACAACTCTTCTGAACTATTCCCAACATGTAAAGGGCTTCGGCAAGGAGTTGCGCTATTATGTGATTTATTCAATATCGTTCTAGAGCAGATTGTGCGCAGAGAAGACATTAAAACGGAAGGCACTAAATTCAACAAATCTGTCAAACTATTGCGGACGATATCAACATCGTCGGCTGTTCCAAACGTTCTGTAATAGAGTCCTTCCCGGCTGTTGAAGATCAGGCGTGAATTGTTATTCTTAAAGTAAATGAGGACAAAAGAAAGTATATACTCGTATCAACAAAAACAAAAAGATCTGTCCACCGATACTGTCACTATTGATAGCCAATACTTCGAGGTATTAAGGGAGTTCATCTAATTTTCATCTACCTGCGAGTTAAAATTAGCTCCACGAAACGAATGAAACCTTAGTGGAGATCCGACGGAAGAATTACAGGAAACTGCTGTTATTTCAATTTAAGAAAACAAATGGGTTCAAAAATCCCTTAGTCTACCAGTCTTGCTTTACGGCGGCGCCGAGTGTTAGGCTATATGCAAAGAGGTAAAGATGATACTGGGCTCTTTCGAGCCTCCTATTTATGTTAGAGGAGAGCGAATGGAGGAGAAGATGAAACCGCCAGCTCTATCAGCTATACCAAGTTTTGGATGTAATCCAGAAAGCCAAAAACCGTCGTCTACATTGCCTCGGTCACATTGAGCGAATGAACAAAAATGGTCCAGTTAAGAGAGGCTTCGAATATTCCCCATGTTCACGATGACAAGGAAGACCGAACTTCCAGTTTAAAGACCAAGCCATCGCTGATGCCAGAGAGCTTGGCCTCTAGATGATTGGAAGCAGCGTTATCGGGATCGCAGAGAAAATTGCCGTATCTCAGACAGAGACCCTTGATGGACAATGTTTGTATGTTTGGACCGTTACAAAATAATCTGTGTAGGGTGGTAGGGTTTAGAGAAAGACCGACATTTTGAGAAAGATGGTGTTTTTGTTTTCAACAAAGACGAAGAAAATAAGAGGATTATTGCTGATTGAGTAGAGTGATTGAATATTATTCAATTAAAAGTCATGTAATCTCAATTCATCTAACTGATGGGCCCACCGTGCTTCGTACTTAGGCAAAACGTTTTTTGAGTTGAGGGGACTTGAATTTGAATTGCGTTTTTGTTTTCATTGAATAACTCGTTCCGATTTCATTTTACAGAAAAAAAACTCTCGGGAATTTCGTTTTCATATTTTGGGACAAAAATTAACGGTTCTGGGATATTGCCACCCCATATATGGGATATTGGTAAAAAAATTATGCCATCTAATTAGTCAGTAAATGGATAAAAAAAGTGAACTGGTTTTGAAAATTGGTCACCGATAGAAAATTTGTTTAGAACTTTATTTGTGGGATATTCGCAAAACAAAACATAACCTTGAAAAAGAAACTTTAAAAAATGTTTTAAAAAAATCTATAACTGACCAATTATTGGAGCAAGCTGTACGTTTATATGGATCTACAAACTTTTCAGGTGGTATACATGTTTTGGGAATATCCCACAAATGAAATGCCAAAAATCGTTATGACCTTGAAACAATTCAAAAGAAAAATCATAAGAAAAATCTATGGCTGACCAATTAGTGAAAATAGTTGACCTTTTATTAGGATCTAGTGATCTTTCAGCGGGTGCATAATTTTTGCGAATATCCCACAAATGAGGTACAAATAATGGCGCGTGACCTTGCATCAGCTTAAAAAAGTTTAAGCCTTGATTTGAAATTTTCTTTTTTTTTCGCAAACTCATAAGCAATTAGATAACATAATTTTTTTACGAATATTACATATATGGGGTGCTAGCTAAGATCCCAGAGCCAACTTGATCGATGTCAAATTTGGATGAACAAAACGGTAAGTTGATTTCACGACAAGAAACTGATGAATGAACAGCAAATAATATATCCTCTTGACAAGTTCGTTTTTTAAATACAACAATCCTTGCGAAAAACTGAGAACATACATATGTATGTATATTCGTCGAAAACTTCGGAGTTTAAGTAATTATCATTCAGCCACGTTCCGGTTAGGGTGAAAGTGTCACATTATGAAGAAGAATGCTACATATTTGTTTTGTACGAAGACCACCAATATTTTGGTAGCAAAGCAGAACGTTTTTCTTAGATGAAGCTACATTTTTCAAATTACCTCTAATTTATTAAATCTGTCGTGCCAAATTAACTTGAAGAGTTATAATGGTCAACAATATGTGCTCCAGCAAAGGACCTATTTATGGATGAATGGATGATCAACAAGCAAAATTGTCGAAACTGGGAAAATCACAATCCACATGAGATCCATCAAATTGCAATGCATCAAGAGAAAGTCACTTTTTGGTGGATTTTGTGGTGGCGCCCTTCAAAGGTCCATACTTCTTGAGACCGATTTTGGTGAGACCATCGGCTCCTTACAACAGCGAGCGCTATCAAAACGATGATAACCAATTTCGTTTAGCAGGCCGTGCCACAATGAACATTTTGCACGAGCGTATTCCCAACATGGGTTATGTCACAGGAAGCTTAGACTTTTTCTTGTGGGCTTTTCTTAAGTCACAGTTCTATGCCAATAAGACACAACTCAGCAACCTCAGATTTAGCCTGATTTATAGAGTAGAGTTATGGAAAATTGGACGTTTCGGATGTTCGCCACTCAGAAAAGTCGCTATGGATATTTGAATGATGCTATATTTTTAACGTAATGGCATATGTATGTATGTACGAGTATATGGGCCTTCTAAATAAATAAATACATTTTAACGATATTTCACTCGCAGTTGGTGTTATTCAAATTTAAAGATAGAAATAATTTAATGGTTCGTTTTCTATTTCCAAATTGTTTAACTCAAATTACAAGAGTGAGTCAATAAGTCCCTGCAAATTGAAACAAATAAAATCACCCTTCGCCTCAAATAAATAATTTAATTTATCAAAAAGAATTTTTGAAAAGAACACACCCAAATTTTCAGACAGATCTGTCGAATATTGTTGTTGTGGCATCCATTTAATATACAAAGAGTATTTTCGTTAAAATCGAAGGAAGAACATGAATTTCGAGAACTCATTAAACCTTATTTTTTATGAAAAAAACCACACGCCAACCAAACAAAAGCTTGACAAATATTATGAGGACTCTTCACCGTCGATTGCAACCATTTACTACTGGTTTACTCAATTTCTGTGCGGTCGTTCCAGCACAAGTGCGCCGAAAGTTCTGGTCACCCAATCGAAATGGTCGATAAAATCTACAATAAGCGACTGAAGGTGTGCGAGCTTAAAGACTTCACAGGCTTATCACATGAATCAGTAACTTCGATCTTCCAAAAATATTTGAACATTAAACGATGATTTCCGCGTTTGCGTTCAATCGACAACAAATGCAATCGTTTGCAAACTTCAGAGGAGTGTTTGGCAATTTTCAAGAAAAATTCGAGCAAGTTTTTGAGACACTTTACAACCATGGATGAAACATGGATTCACAACAACACATCATGGTGAATCGAAGCCGAAGAAGGCCAAGGTAAGTTTTGTGAGCAAACAAGGCCATGGCAACAGTTTTTTGGGATGCGCGTTGGTGATATTCACATCTATTACCGGCACATATTTAAGCATAGCTGCTGGATCGACTTCGAGGCGACTTGAAGCAAAATTTGGTTTGGTTTGGTTGCATGATTTGGGTTAAGAACTCCTCCCCCATCCAGCATATCAGCATTTTTCCACATTCAGTCCACTGCGACTATTTCTTGTTGGGGGTAAGAGATTTGGGCCGAATGAAGAAGTGATCGCTGGAGCAAGCATTCGATGAAATGAAGCGATCTTAAAGAATGTTGAGAAATAAAATGTTTTTATGCCTAAAAGAGTGTTCCTTATTTCATTTTTCAGGGACTCATTAATTCACTCTCGTTGTTGAAGATACTCTGTTGTTACTTCATTCATTAAATTTTGAAATTTTTCAATAAGAAAGTTTTCAAAACCGACAAATTTTAGACCTGGATTCCAAGTTTTTTATATAAAACCCACGTTTTGAAGTCATAAGCATTTATTTGAGATTCTTCATCTTTTGAGTAAGCAACTAGTTTAAAATGGGAAAAGTTGCGGAAACCACGATTAAAAAACGTTTTGCAATCATCATTCTTATTAAAGAAGGCAAATCACAGCGGGAAGTTGCTTCGCAGTTGAAGATATCGAAGGGCTGCGTGCCATTGAGCGGCACGCTCAAACCGGACGTCTTGAGGATAAACCACGGTCAGGACGGCCTAGATCTACAACTAAACTCGAGGATCTGCAAATAGTAACAACATGCAAATGAAATAGGCGAAAACAGCACCGGAAATACGTGCTGAAATAAAACAACACGGAATAAGCCGCTGTTCTTGACAACCGTCAAACCGAGTCTAAGAGATGCTGGACTATATTTGGACGAGTTGCTGTACGAAAACCCCTTCTTTGACCACAAAACAAGCTGTGCTCTAACCTGAAACGGTTAGAGCAGGCCAAAAAGCATAGAGACTGGACGGAAGAAGATTTTAATAGAGTTTTATGGAGCGATGAATCCAAGTTCGAGGTATTTGGCACAAACCGGAGGGTTTTCGTTCGACGCAGCGCTGAACAAAAAATTCTACCCGACTGTATAGTTCCTACCGTCAAACATGGAGGTGGTTCTGTGATGGTCTGGGGATGTTTCTCTTCAAGTGGAGTGGGAGATTTGACTTGAATTATTGGAACAATGAACAAAGAGGCATACAAGAAGATACTTGAAGAAAACGCTTTGATCTCTGGACTAAGATTGATTAGTGAAGGATTCGTATTCCAACAGGACAATGATCTAAACACACGGCGAGACTTTTCCAGGATTACCTTAAGCAGAGGGAAGACGAAAAAATTTTAAAAGTCATGAAATGGCCGCCGAAATCACCGGATATAAACCCTATAGAGTTATTATGGGAGGAGCTGGATAGAAAGGTCCGGGATCAATTCAAATTCAAAAGCTTATAGGTAGACTGCCAAGAATTGTAAAAAAATAATCGAGTGTAAAGGAGGCTTTTTCGACGAAAAATCGGTTTAAATCATGTTTTTCTTTTTTTAAATAAATTCCTATTTGTAAACATCATAATGAAAATATTTTTCACTTTATTTTGTCTTCTACATATTCATTTTTTACTAAAAAGTTTTTTTCGGTGCTAGAATTTGGTTTTCCTTCGAAAAATGAGAGTGGACTCAAACTTTTGGCCTGCAGTGTACCTATAAAATCTGCATCTGACTCTTGGACTATAAACACATTCGTATTCATATTTTCTTCTTGTTAATTTAAACTCCCTTCGAATATATCATCATAAAAAAATAAACTTTATTTATGTCATTTTGACAATTGCTGTGTTGGAAAATTACAATAAACGATATATTTTATGGAAAATATTTTCATCACTTGACAAAAGGACATAACATCATTCACCTTATCTCCGAAATTCACCAACAAAAAAAAAAAAAATTAACATTTATCACTCGACGCCTCCTGTTCCGAATTTGTGAAAAGTCCTTGATTAGATGGTCTCCGTTCTGTCACTCGTGTCACTGATCCAGTTGCTTCAAAGTGCTTCACCCATGTTTTTATGGTACTCGCTGATGGAATGGCATACAAGGCGAAATGCCTTTTAAAAATTTTCTGTGCCACCACAATTGAATCACTATTTTTGTAGTAGGCTTTGACAGCAAATGCTCGATGTACACCCGTCCAATTATCCATTGTAACTGATGTTTAAAAAAGGTCCCATGTTCTTTGCCAATCAAGAACAAAATTACAAAAATACTTTCGAAATGATTGACATTAATATGAGAATAAGGTTTTTGCATGAACTTCCGGCCGTAACATGCTGTGATTCAACATCTTGATATTCATAAATTTATTTTAATTTCTTTAAAACCAAAAATGAAATATAGATGACACAGGTGATTAAGAAGAGGGCAATAAGGTGATGAAATAATTACCTGACGGACATGCATGCTAATTTGTCACCGTGTTCAACATAGGACCTCATTAGTCATATTATATTTAATTCATAAACTTTTATTAAAGAAAGAAAATAAAAATAATTAAAAATAAGATTCGCCAGACTACGTGGCAAGGCAATCGTAGGATGTAGGGTGAATTTAAATTGACAAATTAATCTTGCCAAGAAATGCCTTCTTTTCGTTTTGCTATAGGTTTGTATATTTGTGAGATTTCGACAAAGGAGGAGAGATGATAATTGCAAATAGAAACATCGGACGTTCTGGGCTTTATAGGCCCCAGAAGGCGGAGCAAGCACGACAAATAAATTCTAATATTATGATTTTAATATTTTAAGCCTAAAACTTACAAAAAAAAGTCACAACTGGGTGTGACCAAAGTCCATTTCACTGATGAAATGAAAAATGAAAAATACTTGTATACGAGTATGTATACATTACCGATTTGTGTTTTTAATACAAATTTGCCTTTAAATTAATGTGTACCCTATTTAAGGATTTAGTGCAAGAAAGGCAGCAATAATGTACTAAAAAAAATTCTCCAGGCTTCTGATTGGCTAGAGTTTTCAGTGACAGTTGCAAATCGGTTTAATTTTGAATATATCCTTGCTTATCATCTTCTAAAAAAGATTAACTGAACTTAAATTTTCTGCCGCAACTTTACACTATTTCGTACGACCGATCTACTTTTATTGTTCAATAGTTTGGTGGCCGATACTTAACAGAGTGTGGCGATCCATTAGTTTAGTTTATTAAGTTTGTTTATCGAATGTAAACAAACTTTTTAGTATAAATGGTGATTTTTAAATAAATAAAAATCAGTTATAATTTGGAACTTTGGGCTTTGAGCACCCTCTCCATCGCCACATATTCCATATCCACAACAGCAATTACCCCCTATCAGTCAGCCTCCACACGGACCACCCCAACATGGTCCTCCACAACATGGACCACCATCTTCTGGGCAGCATGGACCACAACAACATGGTCCTCCTGGAGGATCACATATTCCACCACCCTGGCAACATGCTCAACCACTTAATGGCCCGCCAGTTTCACATCCTGGTGCTCCATATAGAGGACCCTAGTCGTATCCGCACAACCAACACGGTCCACCTGGAGGAGCGCATGGTCTGCAAGGTCAAAAAGGCTCACCACCTGGTCAGCACGTTCAGCACGGTCCGTCAGCACAGCATGGACCAGCTGGTAACCATGGTCCTCCAAAACCACACCCTCCAACTACACACGGACATCTTAGTTCATATCCACCAAGCTCACCTGGCCCACCAGCTTAGCTTCACATGGGCCGCCACCAGCTTCTCATCCATCTGGTTTACATGGACCTGCCGCAGGACATGACCCTTCTCCACATGGTCCATCTTCTCATGCCCCCTCAACTCATGGTCCCTCTCAACATGGACCTTCAGGCTCTCATATTCAACAAGGCAATCAAGGCCCACAATCGCACATGAACGGTCCCTCAGATCATCCTTACAAGAAGATTAGAAAGCAACCTTAGCTGAACTTGTTTATGGTGCAACATTAAGGCTACCAGACTACATGTGATACGATGCAAAATCTTCGATCTATCCAACCTGAACGTCATGGTCCTAACAAAATTTTCTCAAGAAAAACCTCCAAAATTCGAATCATGTTTTCCTTCGCAACGATGCAGTCAAAACGCTACTCCAACAACCCTATGATGGTCCATACCCTGTGAAGTCGAAGACGAGCAAATATCACACACTCGAGATCAAAGGACACCAAAAAAAATATCTCAAACCGCCTCAAACCAGCATTTCTTTTGAACCATCAAGATCAAGACCAAATGCAAAAAACAACACCTCCAATGACAACCACTCAAACGACAAAATCTTGCAGAAGAGTTCATATTCCAGACAGATATCGTTGTCACTACAGGGCGAGTACTGTGGCGATCCATTAATTTACTTTAAATAAATAAACATCAGTTCTAATTTGGAATTCAAAGAGTTAATATTCTCATTATTAAGAAGTAACTACAAGAGCTTAAAACTCGTTCATAAAAGTAAAACTGTTAAAGAAATAACGGTACCTGACATCTCATAACGATGTTCCTTAATGGATGCTACCATACTGATGTTCAAATCAAACCAAAAGATAGCAAACAAAATTTAACCATTTTGCAAAAAATGCAGCCTTGTAAAAGGTTGCTGCTTAAGAAATCCTTAATTTAATTTCTAAGAGCTATCCACAGGTGAAAATTGGAAGCTACTGCAAAGGCTATTTCTTTAAATATTGATATCCAAAGTCATTTCACATAATTTCAATTCAACGCTAACGCTTCATTTGGTTCTGATGGAAATTTTTGCAGCAAAGCCTTGCAACAACATGGTCGCAGTTTTCATAATTCATAACATCTATTACTGGGCTTTACGAGTATAACTGAGAACCAAAACCGTCTGAGAGGTCTGGTTCTGTAAATATCTCTATTCAAAGTGAATTTAAAACTACATATCTGATCCTAACAAATTCTTTGTTGGACGATATTTCCGTAACCGAAAATCGTGTAATTCTGAATCAAGAATTAATAGGCCTAGATGTTAAAATCAAGGCAAAATTTTAACAAGAAAATGCACGACTTTCACAAGTACTTTGGGACTTAAAAATTGTATAGGACTCATTCAATTAAATTACTAAAACAACAACTTAAAAAGATTGAATTGAAAAAAAAATATGCAAACTGATTTGAACAGTTCTGTAAACTAACAAACATTTGAACATGTCTCATCAACCAACTTTGAAACAACGCAAAATCTGACAGCTAAAGTGATTGAACGGATATTCTTTCTTCTTTCCTGCCGCCAACCTATCTACATCTCCGCCTAAATTCTTAGTTTGAATTTTGTAACTAGTATAAGTTTTTATCAATATTAAATTACCTTTTGAATTAAAAATTTAAAAAAGCGTTAGAGGAGTTTTATTAATAAATACATTTTTTTAAACACGTAATTTCTTTTAAATTTTTATATATTTCAACTTTTAGTACTAAATAATATATGCTTTAAGAAATTATTTAAAAAACAATCGTTCAACTGTTTTCAAGATATTAAATTATAGAAAATACATTTTATTTTTATTTTTTCAAAATCCAAAAAAATGTGTTTTCAAAAATGTTAATATTGTGGCAACACTTCCAAAAGAAAGAATTAAGAAAAAACAAATGGATGTTCCGAAAGAAGATAAAATGATTGTATTTAATAGAAAGACACTACCGGTTAGGTAGAAGAATATACTGAGAGAATAAAGTTATGATCAGTTGTTGTTGATCTGTTAAGGAGGAAGGATCTTTTATTTGTTTAACCGAATACTGTTTTAGTTTTGTATTAAGCAATAGTTTAACTACTTACAATATACAACATTATTTTAAATATAAAGACACTGTGTTGACCAAAATGTGCACCATACTTACAATTGTATACATATTTTTTTTATCAAATCGTTAAAGCCGTTTTGGAGTCATACAAAAATTTCAATTTTCACCTCTAGGGAATCACCAAAGACCTTTAAGTACTCGTACAAAGTTTGAAGAATATCGCTTCAGCGGTTTAGAATTCTAGGTCGACCGACAGGCATACAAACAGACATAATATAATTGCGGGACACAATTTTTTCGTGTGCGCTATCATCGTTATACTCGTATCAAGTTTGATCCAAATTTCGATATCGGAATATATAAATAAAACGTTACCGTTCATCTTCAGAACTTAGCCACGAGATAACTTTTAACCAAAGGACCGAATACGTGCAATATTTTTATTTAATAATTCACACGTGCTCAAGTATTAACTGAGACGCTTGTTACGAGTATGTTGAACTTAAACAGAGCAATAAGCGAGCGAATGTGTGATTAGGGGGGTGGGAGAGAGGAGGTGTCGATGAACATTTTTTTTGAAAGTTTTCAAGTTGAAATGGCAAGGAAAAACCTTGCCGGGTAGATCATGCCATAATCGTGTTGCGGGACTAAAGAACGAATCTCAGTATTTGACGGTACGTCCGAAATTAGGCTCGAAGGTGAACTGATGAGCATTCCAAGCATAAACGGTATCACGGGTGAACTTCAAGTGAGCAAGAAATGGGAATGAATCCATGATAGTTATGTTTCCTATCAGTTTTAACGTTCTGCTCTGAATTCTAACCAATAAATGAAGAGAAGGCAGATCCTGCCCAAAGATTTAAGTTGTACTCGAGTCTTAGGAGTATAAATGCCTTATAAATTGTAGCCAGATGAGACAGGATGAAAAAATTTCTTCCATCGATATAGAAATCCTAAGTATTTAGCAGCATTTTCTACGGTTTTGGGACTGTGGTCAGTTCCACAATGATCATCTTTGACAAACATGCCGAGCACTGAGAGGTTTTTGCTATTTCCTCGACAATGGCATTGGGAGTAGATTTTGTTTCAACGACATTTAACAACATTGAATTTTCAAAGCAATAAACTACAAACGATTTAGTAGACCCCATTTAGCAATGCTGTAAAGATTGGAGTTAAATAACGAAGGAGGTAGACGTGAATTTGAGAACGAATATGAAAAGTTAAGGATAAAGTCGTCGGCAAAACAACGAAGTCGATTAGAACTTTCAGGCAAGAAATCATTCACAAAAACGAGGAAGAGTGTTAGAGCTAAAACGGAGCCCTGGGGAACACCAGCATTTATTTTGTGAAGATCAAACTTGAAACCGTCCTATACAACATGTATTGAACGAAGTAGAAGGTTGTTTCTAATCTGAGGAATAAGGGTGTCATTGATACAAAACTCACGTATTTTCGATAAGAGAGCCTGGGACCAAACTCTCTCAAATGCCTTAGAACTATCAAGCGCAATAATCTTACTTTCTCCAAAACAATGTAAAGATGATCTATTTCACTCTTCAGTGAGACATGCCAGCAGATCACGAGTGGAACTATGGCCGTATTGCCGGTCATTAAGAAGCTTTCGATCTTCGTGATATTTCTTGAGTTGATGATTGATCAGCAATTTCATGAGCTTTGAAAAGAAGGGACATAAGTGTAATTTGTCATCGATGGGAGGAAGGTTCACTTATTTTAAGGAACAGGAACATTTCTAGAACGATAGGAGAGATGGAAAAGCTTACGCAATAGTTTTTCCAGCGATAAAAAATTACCAGAAATTTCTACTGCCTTTGGGACATTACCGAACTTTTTGCTTAAATTTTTGGTCATATAAGAATTTGGTTCTTTTTATAACAGCATTGAAATGATTTCTGACTTACTTGTGATTTTTCCATTTTTGGCTTTGTAAGAGCGGAAACTTACTTCTCTCAACCAGATCGATGGTAAACCACTAAAGTGGTCTAAATCCGCACTGATATGGACCTATCAGGTTGTTGACGAAAGGTTTCAGACGTTCACATGATATGGCAGAAAAAATCTTGTATGCGATGTTCAGGAAACGTATGCCTCTGTAGTTGACACAGTCCAGAGATTCTCCTTTCTTGAGGACCGGGCAGACAATGCTAACGTTTCATTCATCGGGCAAGCTTTCTTCCGACCATATTTTGCAGATGAGCTGGTGCATTCTCCCAACCAAGTCATCGCCTGCCGCTTTGAACAGTTTGGCAGCGAGGCCTTCAACAGCCTTGTTGAGCTTAAGATTTTATGCAGCTGTCTTCACTTCGTCCAGGTCGAGTGGACGGTGTTGTTGGTCAGAGTCGCCTTAGTCCAGTGATATTATCTCTATAGCACAATTTCCATATTCTCAGCATGGACTCCGGTCGTACTGCGATGTTCCCTTAATTGGAAGCCATGCAGGCTTTGGCTCATTCTTTTTCTTTCTGAGAAGCCGGTGTTCTCCTCTCCTCTTCTGCTCGTAGAGCTCGAGAACAGCTCTGGTCCTTCTGGTCCTTCACTGATAAATCTTCAATCATCATTATGGAGCACTTTCTGACACCGTGGAACTCTGTTGTTTCTCACAATGATACGTCTTGTGATGCATACAAAGGAAAAGATCGAAATAGTGGAATTTTCTACTCTTGACTTAAGCCTGAGGGGTTTCCTTGGCAAGTTTTTTCACTTACAACTTGAAAGGTTATAAAAACTCGATCAGTGATCTCTCCAAATTTTAGTCGGTAACAATAAAAACTACATTTTTCCCTCAAAATAGCGTCGCCTATTTTTACCAATAAATATTTCAAATCTAATTTAAACATGCTGATTCATTGCAAGCTTTTCTAATTTATATATTCGATACGTCAAGTAGCCAAAGTTCAAGAGTTTCCTGTGAATCATTAAACTTTTGGCAAACGATAAATCAATGTTAATGGTTTCTTTAAGAAAACAAAGGAAAATAAGTATACTTATCTATGCGCCGCAGCGTTCTTTTTGGTATTCTAAATATACTCAGATCGCATAGCGTAACAATAAATTCAAATATTTTATATATACATATATTTATTGCAACTGAGATCTCTTAGTGCAAAAATAAATAAATTCAAGATTTAGAACAAATACGTACAAAAAATAAAAACTCAATGAACGTTTAAGGAAGACGGTAATTGAAAATAACTTAAAAAAAAGAATATATAAATAAAAAAAAAACTATTTAATCCATGGGAAGCCATGTTTTCAAAATTGACATTTCTTACATTTTTTTTGAGTCTCTAGTATGTATGGTGACCACGAGCAGCCTAGTTCTGTGGCCCAATTAGTGTTAAAGTGCCCCTAGTGGATTGAACTGATATGGGAGATTGTGGACATATCCTCATGAAATCGTCGGGTAGAATAGGTTTTGATGTGTCATATTGTTCTGGTGTGATATGTTGTGTTTGCTTTAATATAATCATGAGGAATCGTATGATCCACTCAACCGAACCACTACCCGCTTCCGAAGCCATCAATACTGTGCGAAATAAGGCCTCATTTTGACTGTTGCTGAAGCGGCTCATAAGCAAATCAAGTGGTTAGCTGGGCACATGTGCACCATGAAGCCCAATCAAAAGCTCCCATTTGCTAGCTCGCAGCCTAAAGAATATATGGATGTAACGTTGTTTTAGAACTAACAGAAGTGCGTCCTAGAGCCAACAAAGTTCATCAATGACGTCAAAAACTGTCCTTCCGAATGCGAATAATTATACTCTAATTTTGGCTAGAGCAGGGCCTTTGCAGAGCAAATTAATAAATGTTTCCTTTTCATGTTGGTCATCACATGTATGACAGTTAATATTGAGGAATGCCGAATATTCTCCTATTGCCTAGTGTCCGATTCAGGTAGCAACGATCGTGATTATGTCACGTGCGTCGGGGTCTGCGTATTAGACTAAGAGCCCACAGCAATTTTTGGGTGTGATTGATAACAAAAAATAATTAGCATAATTAGATAGGCCTTTTATAGTTATTTACAAATGTGAAAGTCTTGCATACTCTAGTGGGAGCAATAGTGCATAATAGTGCATCAAGTATGCAGTTCTTTCCAAGTCCAAATAATTGTGATAACAACTTTGCCAAAATGTAGAGTTAAGCCCCCTGATTGAAAATATCGAGGTCCAAGACGTTTTACAGACAGCCTTCTGCCTGCCAGACGCGATAAGAATAGGCTACTTCTTGCACTAAGAAGGCCACCTTCAAAGTGTCTTGGACCTCGATATTTGCAATCAGGGCACTTAGCTGTTCATTTTAAAGTTATGGCAAATTTTGTATCCCAATTTTTTAGAATTTTGGGAGAACTGCATACTTGATGCACTATAATGCACTATTGCGCCCACTAGAGTATGCAAGACGTTCACATTCATAAATAACTATAAAAGGCCTATCTAATTATGCTTATTTTTTTTTGTTATCAATCACACCCAAAAATTGCTGTGGGCTCTCGGTCTATATGAGATCAATTGTTTTGTTCGGTGTTTGTTAGAGGTGGGCCAAATATTCCTAAATATAAATAAGTGAGTTGGATTGTTCCACTTGCGGTCCGATTCGTTTAAAAAATATTGCCCTTCTTGACTCGATTCGCATTCACTACCATCAATGCCAAAATGAACCGGAATTCAGCTTGGAACTAATCACTAATCAACATTTTTATTCAAGTTGTAATTTTAAAATCCCTTTATTTGTTTACATTTCTAGTGGCTAAAATAAAGACGTTCAAAAGTGGTCGCCTATAGAAGCATAAATTAAGAAAATGTCTCCAGATAGCCCTCTGAAAAGTTTCATAATCGTTTTGGTTAGGTTTGTAACTTTGTTGTGGCAATGAAATAATGAATCACTTTTTGTAATCGTAACGAAATTAAAATAATTTAAGTTCAAGCTGTGGTCTTCGTAAATTATTTAGATTTAAAGTTTAAAGAATATATGTTCCCTTATTTTCTATTCTTACAAAGTGGGTGGTGACATTAAACTAGGCGTACGTGTGCACGTCAATTGAGTACGATAAACAAGCAAGGAAAAGCCATAAAAATCGGTTCCACTGCATAAAATTCATAATTTGAAAAATACTGGAAGATTGACGACTTAAAGTTTGAAAATTTTCTGAGTCATTTAAAACCATCTTTATAAGCTGTTTCCAACACAATGTATCACATGACTGTTAGTAATTTGAAATTGAAAATCGCATCTCCCTTTTTCTTATAGCAGAACTCAAGGAATATGGATTACAAACGGTTTCATAATACCCTTGTGTTCACATGAAAAAATGATTAGTGGGACGAAAATTCACTTAAGATGAACATGAAGAGGAGATCAAACCTGAAACAAACGCTTATTTTGTGCATCGTTTCGACGATCGTTTTAAGAAATTTTCAACAGAGTGACTCACATAATGAATAGATGAATCATTTTAAGGTTTAAGTGCACTGCCTAGATCCATCTACAGCTGAGTAAGGTCGCTCAGTCTACTGCTTCCTGATGAAACTGGGGTACATGGAGTATTTTTAAAGATTATTGTTCACTCTCGATATCTGGTGAAGTCCTAGTTACCTGTTTTTAATGCACGAGTGCATCACGACTACCTCTCGTGAGCATTTTAGAATCTGCATGTGACCAAGGACAAAAATATTGAGGTGTCTTCTCAGTTTGCAGTGACTAGTGTGGAAACCTGTAATTATTCTAAGGCTGCTCGTGCTTAATACGATACAGGATGAAAAGATTTCTTGAAGAAGCCAAGAAGCATTTTGGACCACCTCAATTTCCTCATCCTCCCCGCTGGGTTTTACCTTGTCGTGGTGGGGAGGCTTAAGTCTACTTCTCCGGCAATCCAGCTAGAGATTTAGGCAACTAAGAAAACCCAAAAATTATATGACCAGAGAAATCACGGCCCAACATAAAGAAAAGCAATTGAGAGGGGCATTCCCTTTTGCTACGATGTATTGGCCTAGCAATCTATGGAATGGATTTAAGATGATGTAAGGTAAGATTGCTTAGGACTATCGTTCCTAATTTGCTGTAAGGCGAATTAAGACTAATAAAGAGTGCACACTCCTAGTTGTTGATCGATGGCTGGGTGTGTGTATTCTAGGGTTGACAGGCCTTGAGTTTTGTATCATGGTGGCTGTGGTTTATTCCGAATGCGGAGACACATAGTTTTCAAGCGTGCTTGAATTCAAGAGGTGTTAGATAGACCTCGCCCCATAGTAAGAGGTGTGCACATGCTGCAACATGCCACAGCATTGCTACTGATATGGCTTCGGCTATATCAGAGCTCATGGTCAGCGCTCAATCTGACTCCTATGTGGGTAGGCCCACCGTGGAAATAAGTCTTAATTGACAGGTGTCCACGTAAAACACATTTAGGTTCTGTTCTGTCCATAGTATTGATCTAATGGCCGACTCTTTTGTATTGATTCTTATTTATATCACATGTTCTCCCTCTCCACAAGGGGCCTCAGGCCCCTTTAGTCGTTGATCCTGTTTTAGCTGAAGAGTTTGCTTCTATTGACACCTACGTGTCCCGATAGCCAATTATGTTTGACATCATTATGCTTACCGAGGTTGCTTAGCCTGCCCAAAAACTCCCATACAAGTTTAGAATGGAATAAGAATTTAACGCTTAGAGTGCAGCTTGGCTGTCCAAATTGTCGGTAATTTCGGTTGAGATTTTGCTCGGCACATTTGCCTATGGCATTTACTTCCACCTGGGAAATTCTTGTGGACTGTTCCAACGACAGAGCAAGTTTGGTTCGGGGTCCAAAAAAATTCTTCCACCTGTTTCTTAAGACAGACGTTTAATCTCTCGATACAATCTTGCAACATCAATTCGCATATTTTTAGAGGAAACTGTTCATATGGATATTTTTTAAATTCTTTCAGTAGTAAGAGATAAAAACAGAATGCTATGCAAATATGAATTTATGCAAGAACAAAAATTATAAGTCGCTGTAGTGATTTCTTAATAAAATAAGTTTTTATATACAAAATTTTTAAAACATTTTTAAGAAAAAAATTTGGTACGTCAACTTTAGGTTTTTATTATTGTACGAATGAAAATTTAAATTCCAAAAAAAATACTGACCAATTTTTGAGATATCGAATTTAAAAAAAAAAAGGTTTTTTTTTTCAAAAATTCAAAAAATATTTTTTTTTTAGGTTTTGAAATGCAATGTTTTTTTAAATTTTTTAGAAACATCTCTATAAAAAATTTCATTAAGATCCGTTATGTCGATAATGAGTAATTCAAAATTTGAAAGAATGGTTCTATGGTAGGTACAAGATGTAAAATCTTAATTAGACCAAAAACATAAATGTTAACAAAAACCTTTGTGTAACAAGTCAGCCGTGAAAAGTACTGAGATCTAAAAATACGCCAAGTTCTTACTTCATGAAGGTTTAATACCGGATATTTAAAGTAGAATAATATTGAAACAATGCTAAACAATTGCTACAATGTAATATAAAAATTTTATTATTTAATGATTACTGACTTAAATTTGATGAATGGAAAACCTTACATTTTATATTTTGTTCTTTGTATGTAATTTAAGCCCTGCCACTTTACCAAATTTCATCAGCATAAAAAAAAATTATCAAAATCGGTGGTACCGTTTTTGAGAAAATCAAAAACAAAAAAATGGTTCCATGGGGTGTACCCTCAATAACCATTTTTCCGAATTCCTTTCAACCACTAATAATTAGCTTTAATTTAATGATTTTTATTTTTGAAATCCGTAGAACAGTTTTTGAGAAAAAAAATATGTATTTATAAAATTTCGAAAAAAAATTCGTATGGCAGGTACCGTTCAATTTGTGCTGTCGGTGTTTGCTCGAATAACGTCTTATGTTCCTCTTTGCAAAAAGTTTATTCTTTTCCAATACAAAAAAAACTTATTATAAAAATGGCTCCTCCATCATACTCAGATCTTGGCAAACAAGCCCGCGATGTCTTCGGCAAGGGTTATCACTTTGGCTTGTGGAAATTGGACTGCAAGACCAAGACATCATCTGGTATTGAATTCCACACATCCGGTCACTCAAATCAGGATTCTGGAAAAGTTTTCGGTTCTCTGGAAACCAAGTACAAAATCAGTGATTATGGTCTAACATTGACCGAAAAATGGAACACAGACAACACTTTATTCACTGAGGTTGCCATGCAAGATCAGGGCGCAAAGGGATTGAAAATCTCATTCGAAGGTACCTTTGCCCCACAATCTGGCAACAACAACGGCAAATTCAAGGTCGCCTATGGCCAAGAAAACGTCAAGGTTGATTCCGATGTCAACGTTGACTTGGCTGGTCCATTGCTCAATGCTGCTGCTTTATTCGGCTACCAGGAATGGTTGGCTGGTTACCAAACCGCCTTCGATACCCAAAAATCAAAGATCACTACCAACAACTTTGCCTTGAGCTACACCACCAATGACTTTGTCCTCCACATATCTGTGAACGATAGCCAAGAATTCAACGGCTCAGTGTTCCAGAAGTGCCCTGACAAATTGGACTGCGGTGTACAATTGTCCTGGACATCGGGCTCAAACGCCACTAAATTCAGTCTCGGCGCCAAATACCAATTGGACAAGGATGCTGCCGTCCGCGCCAAGGTTAACAATAATAGCAATGTTGGTCTCGGTTACCAACAAAAACTCCGTGATGGCATCACTCTTACTCTTTCCAATTTGATCGATGGCAAGAACTTCAATGCTGGCGGTCACAAGGGGAAAAAATTTAAAGTGATATCTACCAAGTTTATAGAAAATAGGAAAATAGGTCTTCGCTATCATCTTAATGTCAATTTTAATCAAAATCTCGAGTTCGATTTTTTTCCCGAATGCATAACTTGCCTTATAGTACTCGTATCTATAAGTCGCAAATAATAACAATTAAAGTTTGGAATTGATTCGATAAATCAAATTTGGCCAGTCCTTGTGTTGTATAAAAACGTGTCTCTCAACCGAATTGACGAAAAAGCGTCTGCAATGCCACACAAAATATCGCAATATGAGTGTTAAAGACTGCATGTCATTTGAACATAAGTTATCAAAGGTTCTTTATCAATAGCGGTTTCTTAAAGTTTCAAAATATATTTTTCAAATGTTTAAATTTTGGTAGTAAAAATATTAGTTCGTTGATGGGCGGGGAAAATTGTTTCCCAAAGAATGGTTTAAGCAATCTGTAAGCGGCCTTTATTTAAAACAAGTTTACGATGACTCTACGCCGCACCGCACCGTCGAACGTACCATGAAACAGCACAATCGATCAGATGTTAGCAGGACCAACTTTGCCCCAACTTTCTAATAATACCTATTTCTGATTTCTCAGGTGAGAAATATCTTCACCAAAACATAGTAAAAGTAATTTACTGTAGTGGTGAAGTTATTCCCCATGCGAAGTTAGTTTCCCGCACCTAAATAAACATCGATATAGATTGCAGCAAGTTCACCATTATCATAATAACTAATGTATGTCAGTGAAGGCAGAACCCGAGAAGAGAAGAATTAAAAATGAGCATTTCAAACAAGAAACATGATTGCCTACTTAAAAATACACACCTAGGTTCTCTGCTGCTGTGGAATACGAATACGAAATACCAAAACCAACTAGTGTACACCATAAAAACAGATAAAGTCGAAAACCATACCGGAGCATCCATCCCCATCGCCATTCCGACCACACAATAACTAAAGAAGAAGCATATTTATTACTCTCATCCTCGTTATACGCTGATGTACAGGGGTGCAAATCACTTTCTCAGAGTTTTTGAAGGAAGCACAAGCAAGAAACATGCTTCTCGTATTTCCCGAAAGGCAAGACCTTATCTAGGCAGAAATACCAGAACCCAACAACAACTACAAGGACGACGAAAAAAATTAATTTTCCGTTTGAAAATGGCCGTTTTCACTAAGACGCAGCGCCCTCTGCACCAATACCGGGCTACCGGCGCAGCCTGATGATGTAATTCTCATCAACGCTTAACTACACAGTTATGATTGCTGTTGGGCGCGTTTATTATTCATTTTCGCGGGTTTTATCGTATTTGATGCGGTGACAGCAGCGGGGTTGAACAGCAAATGTATTTCTAATGGGCCTCCTCTACTACCGCATCCAGATTGTAAGTTAGAAATGTTTCTTTCGGGGTTGTGGCTTAGGAAGATTGGATGTTTGGGATGTTAATGTTTATACTTGTATACCTATTCCTATGTATAGTTGTGGCCTTGCGTCTTGAAGTCATCTAGATATGAATTTTCTTGCTGTAGTTGTTTTGATAGATAAAATTTGTGCCCTCGAAGGATAGGAGAGGATGCTGTAAAATCTGTGCCTTCAAGGACATAAGGTGATGAGAAGTTGTCAGACATTTATTATTATTGTTTTTCATGCTGTTTTTTATATTTTTTTTTCGTATACATAAATGTATGTATGTAATGCTACGAGTATGCTCATAACTTGAGCCATAAAAACTATATGGGTATGACTTTTAAAAATAAACCTGCGACATAGATTTATTGCGGTTTGGATTGCATGATGACTTGGGAGTTCTGGTAAAGAGATTGTGTCGAAAACGGTTTACGGCAGATAACATTTGTACAATATATAATATATTATAACATAAAAGTAAGATGTTGTTTATAGAAGTTTTCCATCACATCTGAGTTTCCAGATTAAACGGTTTTTTCGAAAATCATGATTTTCCTACTGTCAAAGTATGATTTAAGATCCAAAACAAATATGAATCCCTTATTATACTGCACTTTGAATGTTATATTGTTCCTCAAAGTCTAAGGTATTGAAATATTTGGTGTATACCCTTGCCCAATTTTTCACTTCATTTCCGTTTGTTCTAAAGAAGGGATTAACATCAAATCGGACCACTACCTCGCTTAGCCCAGGTTCGGCTGCTGTGATATCCCGACCCAAGCCAAAACAAGGAAGTACTGCGTTGCAAGAGATCGCAAGGTCCTTTTCCGATCGAGTTTATAACAACCTCTTAAGAAGTCCTATGCCGCCAGCATCAAGTATTGAGCACCAGTGGCAACATTGCCAAGCAGCCACTGATGTGCTGGGTTTTACACGACCACCACAACGAAACCCCTGGTTTGACGATGAGTGCCGGCAAGCACATGCAGCAAAACAAAAGGCATATAAAGCGGCGCTGCAAAAAAGGACTAGAGCTGCTCGCGAGCTCTACGAGCAGAAGAGGAGAGAAGAACACCGGCTTCTCAGAAAGAAAAGAAGGAGCATGAGAAGCGCTTGATCGAGGAAATAAGGGGATGCCATAGCAGGAATGAGGTTCGGAAGTTTTACCAAAAGGTAAAAAAAAAAACATCACAAGGATACAAGCCACGAGCCAAAGTCTGCATGGACAATCAATCAAACTCATTTATAACGGCGATGAAGAAGAAAATGCCGCTGCTATAGAGATAACACCATTCGACTTAGGCGATGCAGACCAACAAAACCGTCCACCCAACGTAGGCGAAGTGAAGATAGCTACATATATCGAAATTCAAGTCCAACAAAGCCACTGGAGCTGACGGCCTCGCTACCGAACTGTTCAAAGCGGCGGGCGATGTCTTGGTTGGGAGTATGCACTAGCTCATCTGCAAAATATGGTCGAAAGAAAGCATGCCCGATGAATGGAACCTCAGTATTGTCTGTCCAATCCTCAAGAAAGGAGACCCTCTGAACTGGCGCCAACTACAGAGGCATAACGCAAAAGTCTCCTGAAAATTGCGTACAAGATCTTTTCTGCCGTATTAGGTGAACGTCTGAAGCCTTTCGTCAACAACCTGATAGTTCCATATCAGTGAGGCTTTAGACCAGAAAAGTTTACCATTGATCAAATATTCACATTACAGCAGAACTTGGAAAAAACCCAGGAGCTACTAATCGAAACCTACCACCTTTTCATCGATTTCAAAGCCGCGTTCGATAGCATCTATGGGAACGAACTATATAGAGCAATGTCTAGTCTTGGCATCCCTGACCAACTTGTCCGTTTGTGCAGGATGGCGATAGAGAATACACGCTGCTCCATCAAGGTCGGAAAAGATCTCATCGATGCTCTGTCGTGCGACTTCTTCAACACCGTTCTTGAAAGAATTCTAAAAAACTCTCGCGTCAACACAAAAGGCATAATCTTTTAAAAGTCCGTCCAATTACCCGAATACGCCGACGAAATTGATTTTATTGGAAGAACAAAGCGTGATGTTAGAGGCGCATTTGTGAGCATTAAAACGGAAGCCAAGAAGATGGGTAAGACCAAGTATATGCAGTCATCAAGAAGGACACACAACACCGACGTCTTGAATAGACAGCTATAACTTTGAGGTAGTTAAGGACTTCATATACCTAGGCGCCGCTATAAATTCAGAAAACTACACCAGCGCCATATTGCCATATTGTTGAAGCTACATCTGTCAAATTAGAGATCGTTTATTTTGTGTTTCTTACCAAATCAACATGAAAAGTAATAGCGTTAAACAACATGTGAAAATTTATTAAATTGTTAAATGATAGTGGGTTTGAGCAACATTTCACGCGATTCGCCGAATTTCGGTCGAAAAATCATATTGAACAACGAGGTCTACTTCTGGAAGAATGGACTCGGCAACAATCAAAATGGAAATGCATCCGACGGCAACATCTATCTTTGAGAACAACGTTGACCAAGCCATCATCGTCAACGGTGGATTTCCAGAACGACATCTGTTGCAATAAACAAATACCAGCCTAAGCTAACCAAACGATACCAATTATAGAAGATATTGTTACGCATACCACACCACACAACACCGACACAGAGCTTTATACTCCTACAGCGCCATCTGTTGGAAAAATTGCATATCTACTTTATGAAGGGAAAAGCTCTTTTCCAATATCATTTGTATTTCTCCTTATTCCAACCAACTAGAATATTGTAAGACGAGGGGAGAGTACGATAACTTAGGCGCCAAAAATTGATAACGGATTTTTGTAGAAGGGTCAAATACAAGCGTTTTTTACTACGGGAGGGGGGGTCTATCTCGCCCCGTTTAGGAGGTAGGGGCGATTTTAGAAAAAAATGACTTAAATTGAAAAAAAAAATATTAAAAAACAACGGCAACACTTACAATAAAATACTATACCGGTTGAAAGCCAGAAGTCTGTTCTATAATCGTAAATTTAAATTAAATTATTTATGTCAATAGTTTTTGAAAAATTTGCATGCAAACTCAAAATTTTGTTAAAAAAAAATGAAAAAAAAAAGTTTAGACCAATTTTTTTACAAAATTGTAAAATGAAGTGCTTAATTGTCTTTTTGTGGTCAATGCTACTATTAATTCTGAATCGAACACAAAAAACCGAATGGTTTTGTCCCTTCTAGTTTTTGAGAAAATCAAAAATTACTAAAACTACTTTTTATGAAATTTTTGATTTTTGGTATTTAACTACGGTGATTTCATTTTGAGGATAAATGTTAATGTGGTTCATTTGTAGGTAAAGTACAGCAAATCATTTAGGGTTACCAAGAGTGCACCAGAGGAGGTAGAATTGCATGGCATTTCGAGTCTCAATCAGTCAGTTTGTGAGTAAGTCAGGTGTTACTTAAAAATAGTCAAGTCAATTTTTCAATGTTCAATGTATTAAAACCGTGTTTACAGGCATTTTGATCACAAAAAAAAATTATAACAAGCACCTCCCGAATCTCTAGCCAATATTGAGGCCCATGGAAAAATGTGCCGATAGATGGGTTTATTGCTCTGAGATTAACTTTTATATGGATTGCACCAGAGAAACTTTTAAATCATTAGTTTTAAGCAAAATTTAAGTAACGTTATTTATTAAAATAAAAGATTAACTATGTAAACCATGTTAATGTAATTTGAATTTTATATACCCACCTACAAATTTGTAACTATTATATTTACTTATGTATCTTAGTCTGTAAGAGTATAATATGCTCTGGTTGATGAATAAATAATAATAATAATATTGTATTCTTACAATTTTTGTCACGTTTTTGAGTTGGAGTTGAGGGGAGTTGACGCTTTAGTTGGAATTAGACCAATTTCTTCTAAGAACGCGATGCTTTTGAAATATTGAAAAGTTATTTAATTTAGGATGAAGTAGTGGATGCTTAGTCGCCATTCTTCATTCAAAGAAAAAAATACTTCACTCTTACAATAGTTGAATAACGAATGACCTTGGTAAACAATAACCTGTACCATATTAGCATTAAAAATGTTAGACACAAAAAATAAACAAACATATTAGTTAAGGAATTACATATATAAATTTGCTGCATTCGTACAGTAGTACCTAGGTAATGTGAATTTTTCATAATGTATTAAATTTTCATGTCTGAACATTTTAAATGTGCAACTTTGGGCTACGTACATACATATATTTAGTCGACATTGGATATAGACCATAGGTTAAATTCAAAGTTTCTTTAAATCCAGATTCTGTAAATGCAAAAGAAACCTTGCATACACCCAACCTCGCACCTACCCCAAATCCAATAGTGTGCCCAGGCAGGGGGGTTGCATATACATACATATCTCACTGTTTATACGCCGTAATGCGTAAGCAAGCAAAAAAAGCAAATATTCCATAAAAAAGTAGTTTTACTTATTTTCAATTTTCTGAAAAACTAGATGACATAAGATCATCTAGTTTTCAGTTTTTGAATAAGAATAAATTAGAGCAACGAACTTTAGGAAAAATAATAATATATGACTTTGCAGTTTTGAAAAATTAAACTTTAATCTTTTTTTTTATGTTTTTTTTCACCAAAATTTGAGTTTAAAACTCGTTTTTTCAAAAACTGTGCATAGATTCTACTTGATTTAAAAATTATCTAATAGATCAGAGTATTGGCTTTAAAAAAAGGTATAATACTTAATTGTAAGTATTACCGTTATTTTTTAATATTTTTGTTTCCATTTCAGTACCTTTTTTATAAAATTGCCCCTCCCGCCCAAACGGGGGGAGATAGACCCCCCTCCCGTAGTAAAAAATGCTTGTATTGAACTGTTCTACAAAAAACCGTTATTATTTCTTGGCGCCTAAGTTATCGTGCTCTTGCCTAAGACGAGAACCTTCCTTAGTTTCGAGAACAACCAATTTGAATAAGGGAGTGTTACATTAAAGTGTGCAAAAGCTTTTCTTATTGGATTGTGGAAAGTGTTATTAAGCAAGTGTGATTTAAATTTGAATAAAAATGTTTGAGTTGATTATAAATTAAGATTTATTGTTTTGATTTGGAAAGTGTAAATAAAGAAGAAATACTAAAAAAGAGTAATTAGTTCTATTTAACGAACCTAGTAAAAATATTACAATATTTTATTTCTTTTTTCTTAAGGCTAGTCGCGCACTGGCAACTGTGATCGAAATCAACTCTTTACACACGCTCAGACTCTTTTCTCTCTTGCGCTTATAGAAAACAGCTCAACTGTTGCGAAGGCAATCGTTTAGTTTGTGTCAAAACACAAACTTTTTAGTTGCTCGAATCGAGTTGCTCTAAGTGTCCCATATAAGCCCCTGTGTTTCATTTTAGCAACCAAACAGTTGCGAAACTAAAAATTGAATGTGCGCACCTAGCCTAAACGTCACTTGGAAAGTTTAAACGCCCTATATTAAATTTATTAACTTTTTTATTTTTTTTTTACTTTAAAATAAAAAGCTTAATATAATATATTGGAGTTTTTCTTTTTAAATATAGAACAGGACAACTTTATACAAACGAAATCTTAACACTTGCTAAGAACTGTTGGTCCATTAAAAGAGCAAATCCGTTCACATATTAAGGAAGGTTGTAGGATAGGAGACTTTACAGTGAAATACAACACGGATGGTCACAGCGGCAAATAAAAAGAATTGAATTAAAGAGCATACAAATTAGAAGGGCTGCCAGCAGAAATTTTGAGCTTTGTCTTAATGGTTTTAGATTAAACGAAGCCTGATCATTAATATTGTATGTCATTGGTTCAGCTTAAGTCTAAGAAACTTTTGCTTTTAATCAAAAATTGATTGACAACTTAACAAATTGTCAAAAGTTTTAAAATTTTTTTAAAGACTTCTAGATGATTTATTATTTTTCTACAGGCCTTAAGATTTTTTTAGATAAGAAAAAGACCCGCAAAACTTAATGAAAAACGTACTTGTTTTGTTCAAACGGGGTTGCCATATATATGGGACCATTTTAAAATAGGGTTGCTAAATCTGAAATAAGGCAACTTTATATTTGCACACCTTTGGTGATCCTTATAGTTTAAGTTCGATATCATTCCCATTTAAACGAAGCTTTGAAAACGTTCCTCAATTAATTTTCGAATAAAAAAAATCTATTATTCGAATAAAAAATTCTACTTTTTAATAAAAATAAAGTGTTTTGATTAAATGCAATTCAGAATAATTATTCCCTCTTGAACGACTTCTCACACAATTCATTAAAGTGTAGCCCGAAATTATCCTTCGAACTTGTACTAAAGTCTAAAGTGAACTATTTCGTTAAGGCAATATATGTAATTTCCACAACTTTAGCTCTCTCACTTCAATGGAGTATTATCTGCTATACCAGTATGATATCCTCCGTAAAGCCCCTGAAATGAAAATCCTTTGGAATATATCTCTATACGTAGAGTAAAGTCGGGTAATATGGACCACCAATCATATTTTTGTTAATAAAACACAAACGGTGTAAGTTTTTTTTAAAGATATTTGAAGAAAAAATACATCAGTTAATTCTGACTAAAAAAGTAGCAACAAAAAAATAAATTCACTTAATAAAAAAATAACAAAAAACAAAAAGTTAAGTAACTCTAAAACGTAATAAAAAAAAGTGGAGGGTAATATGGACCACCTCGTCTTCAATCCATTGACGGCTTTTTATTCAGTTTGGACTCTGACATAAGCCTTGCCAAGCAATTCACATATATCAAAATCATCACCAGTCGATCATTCATCCTCATCCAGACCCGAAACTTCTTATATTGAAATAGCGGGTAATGTGAACCACTAGTCCAAATGCTCCTTTCTTCCCGTGGTCCATATTACCCGCAACATAATGTTTGGAGAAAAAGCTATTTTACAACAAAATGGGACTGTTTACAATAGTTTTATAAATAAAAACCTTAAAACAAATATTCACTTCTTATATTTAAAAAATAAAAGGAGAACAAACTATATTTTTAACCGTAGAAAAAAGGAGAAACACCTACGAAAAAAAAATAATCAATGCCTTGGATTTTCTTTTAATCCGGACAACTTCGTGACGCACTACTCCTGACTACTCAATCTATACTGAGCTAAGTTTAAGCAGGTTACGCACAATCGCAACCAATAGTCTCCTCGATTGCATTTGTGTAAGGCGAGAAAAGCTGGTGGTCCATATTAGCCGAGTGGTCCACATTACCCGACTTTACCCTACTATAGAAAGCACTTCTTCCTTTGCCCAGCAGAAATTGAATGGAAAAAGAAGTACAGTACAAAAAAAAAAAAAAAACAAAACCAACCGATACGAAAAAGCAATATTTGCTCAACATGAAGACATAATGCCAAGACCGCATAAAATGGCTTTGTGAAGATGCAACATATTAAAACACTCGTGACATCCTGCATTTTATGGAATATTTAAAAATGTCGTTACTGTCAGAGGGATTTTCTCCTACAAAAAAAAAAATAAAAAACACACAGAGGAAAACAAGGAAAATTCCTTTGGAATTCTTCAAAATATAACATACAGAAGGAGTCGAGCATTTTTGTTTCATTAATTAACCAATCATCCGGCTTTTTCGTTGTATCTAGGGTATTACCAAAGAGCCAAGAGTGTGTCCTTCCGATTTCGTGGATTTTATAAAAAAACAAAACTGGGTCGAGGCAAGTAAAGTATTATGTATATGTATATCGTGGCTGAAAAAAAAAACGAGAAAAATTGTGTGGCAAGTTGATCCTTGTTTGCATGGATGTTGCAAGTCTTCCAGAAAATCGTTTGCCTACTTTCAGTAATTCTTTCTTCTAAGGCTTAACTGATTTTCATATAAGTCCATCTCAAAAGTCATACTCGTAATAAAGATGAAAATCCATTCTTCAAACTTTCATAATATATTAGCGCACGGCAGAAGACTACAATTTTGAAGGACACAACTTTAAATTTTTACTAACAGCGTAAGGAGATTTAAGGCGTAGTGTAAATAACTTAAGTATAATCATTGAACCATCAGAAGATGTGAATAAAAATAAAATGCAAGCCTGGGTCGCACGAACTTGCTCCTATGTATCTAATAGACTACGAATTTTAAAAACGAATTTTATTACAGAAAAACTGTTCATAAGGATAAAATTATTTTTTTAAATTCTTTTAGTAGTAACACAAGAATACAAGAACAAAATTTATAAGAACAAAAATTATAAGTAGTTGTAGTGGTTTCTTAAAAAAAGCTCTTATGTATATACAAACTTTTTAAAACATTTTTAAGAAAAAATTTTGGTACGCCAATTTAAAGTTTTTATTATTGTTCGAATAAAAATTAAATTTACAAAAAAATATTAAGTCGTTTTTGAGATATTGAATTTTCCAAAAAAAAATAGATTTTTTTTCAAAAATTCGAAAAATATTTTTTTAAGTTTTGAAATGCAATGTTTTTAAACTTCTTAGGAGCTTCTCTATAAAAAAAAATATCATTCAAATCCGTTATGCCGATAGTGAGAATTTCAAAATTCGAAAAAATCGTTCTATGGTAGGTACAGTCAGTAATACGAGTATCTTGATTTCAAAATTTGTTTTATTAAATTATAGATCGTAAAAATTAATTGAAAGAAAAAAAATTTTAGCAAAATTCTCGAGACCGTTTTCAAAAAAAATACGATTTTGGAAAACCATTTTTTAACATTTGTATGGATGGTACCGTTATTTTTAGGTAAACTAATTTCTTTTTTCTCATATCTTGTAGATTATATTAAGAAACTTTTATTTATCAAGTTTGAAAAAAATCGAGCATGGGGTTTTCGAAATATTGAGTTTCCAAAAAAAAATTTTGGAAAATTAAAAATTTGAATATGTAATAATATTCAAACTTTGGAGGAGCTTTAACATACAAAAATGATTTAAATCGGTTGTACTGTTTTCGTAACCATTTTTATGGAATTTTTTTTTTCCACCACTACCTAGCCTTAACTAAATGAAATTTTATGAATTTTTTCTTTAAATTCTGTGGGACAGTTTTTGAGAAAAAAAATATTTGTAAAATTTTGAAAAAAAAAATCGTATGGCAGGTACCTTCCAATATTTTTGGTCTTAATAAAAAGAAAAAAACCTTTGGGGGGAAAAAATTAAAAATGATATCTACCAGGTTTAAAGAAAATCGGCCGAGCCATTTAGGATGGAGTCGAAAAGACAGCAGACAGACAGAATTGCGAGACCCACTTTTTTGTTCTTGGCTATCATCGTAATGTCAACTTTCATCAAAATCTCGAGTTTGATTTTTTTTACGAATGCATAACTTGTCTTATAGTACTATAAGGCGCAAGTAAAAATGAGACAAATGGAGCAAATATTGGTATTTAATTTCAGCATGGTGATTGGTCGAACTATTTACGTATTAGTGAAAGCGCACATTTGGAACTAGTGACGCCAATTATAAAAAAAAAACATGAAACCAATATGAGAGAAGCCATAGCACCTGACGAAATACTAAGTGCAACCCTCAGATTTTTTGCAAATGGGAATTCTTAACAAAGTCTTAAATTTCCTACTGCAACTGAACTGAACTACTGAAATGTCTTTACACATCAGTCAAACTTAATATTTTGATATTTGATATTTTGATTGTTTGATGTCAACTCGAATATCTTTCATGCGATTACAAAACAAACACAGGGTTGGTCCTAGAACACTTCCTTGTGGTACACCAGATTCACATTGCTTAAGTTCCGAGTTATTTTGGTCTTTAACTTTATTTTCGTAACGAAAGATTTCAGAATTTTCAGAGAATATCCCCGTGCAGTTTGTACTTAAGTCCCAAGTTCCAAACCTTGTCAAAGATTTCGGTAAAGTCTAAGAATAGAGTTCCATATTCTTGTTTTTCTTCATGTGCCCTTTGTGCAACACCTGTAATTCGATGCTCTATTCTAGAATGTTTATTTCTTAATCCAAGCTGTAAAATATTTTGATAAGCCTTTTAAGGAACAGTTTCTCGAAAGCTTTTGCCATGATTGTTATAAATGTGTTGCTGTGTAAGGTGTTACTTCTATTGGTGGCAATGGTTTCTGGAATTCTGCAATGATTTGACACATATCAGGTATGCATTTATTATAATTTAGAGATTTTTTTAAAGCTATTGAAGGCGATAGGGAAATTAGGAGGGAGGGGAAGGAGGTGTCGATAAAAATTGGTATCGAATGTTTGCAAATCGAAATGGTAAGGGAAAATTGTGCAGGATAAATTGTTCCATAATCGTGTTGTGCGACTAAGAAAACGAATCTCAGTATTTGAAGCTAAGTCCAAAATTACGATTAACGGTGATTTGATGAGCATTCCTAGCGGTGTTCCAGAGATGGGAATGATTCCATGATAGTTCTATTTCCTATCAGTTTCAATGCTCTGCTCTGGATTCTATCCAATAAATGAAGAGAAGTTTTGGTTACACCTGCCCATCAAAAGATGTGTGTTTTACTGGAGTCTTGAACTTTTAATCGCCCTATAAACAGTAGCCAGATCAGAGGGGTGAAAAATTTCTTAAACCGGTAGAGAAACCCTAAGCTGCTGGCAGTGTTTTTGGCGGTTTAAAGAATGTGTTCATTCCAAAGAAGATCGTCATTCCTTATACTTTATTCAACAATGTTGTTAAGATCGGAGTTTAATGAGCTTATCGTACGATACCGTTGTAATTCCACTTCCGAAGGTCATGGACGTGAATTTGAGAATGAGTCTTCTGTTTCAAGTTTCCAATCCAATTTCGATCTTGAGATTTAATTGGTGTTTTATGGAATTGCGCTCTTGTTAGGCAATTGACGGCTCTCCATAATGAGTATTCGGTAGAAACGTCTTTCGTCAAACTTTTCAGAATTTTTGTATGCACTTATTCTTTTTACTTGCTACTTATAGGTACTATAAGGCAAGTTATGCATTCGTAAAAAAAAATCGAACTCGAGATTTTGATCAGAGTTGACATTACGATGATAGCGAAGACCAAAAAAGTGGGTCTCGCAATTCTGTTTGTCCGTCTGTTCGACTACAGCTAAACGACTCGGCCGATGTTCTTTAAACTTTTTAAGACCAAAAATAACGGTACCTGCCATACGATTTTTTTTTTCGAAATTTTATAAATATTTTTTTTCTTAAAAACTGTCCCACAGATTTAAAAAAAAAAATTCAAAAAATTTCATTGAGTTAAAGATAGCTAATGGTTGAAAAAAATTTTCCAAAAAATTGTTATTTTTGGTTTCTTAATATAATCTACAAGATATACGAAAAAAAATGTATTTTACCTAAAAATAATGTTACCCACCATACGAATGTTAAAAAATGGTTTTTGAAAATCGTATTTTTCCCGAAAACGGTTCCGAGAATTTTGCTAAAAATTTTTTTCTTTTGATTAATTTCTACGATCTATAATTTAATAAAACAAATTTATAAATCTAGATATTACTGAGTGTATCTATGTAACATAGAACGATTTTTTCGAATTTTGAATTTCTCATTATCGGCATAACGGATTTTAATGAAATTTTGTATAGACAAGCTTCTAAAAAGTTTAAGAAACATTGAATTTCAAAACTTTAAAAAAAAAATCTAATTTATTTTTTGAAAATTCTATATCTCAAAAACGGATCAATATTTGTTTTTGTAGATTTAATTTGTATTCGTACATTAATAAACGCTTTAAATTGGCGTTCTAAAACTTTTTTCTTAAAAATGTTTTAAGAATTTTGTATAATAAGCTTATTTTTTTTTTGAGAAACCACTACAACGAATTATAATTTTGTTCTTGCATAAACTAATTTTTGCTTAAAGCATATGGCATCCTGTGCTTAGCTGCAACTGCTAAAGGAGTTGCTTTAGTTATTTAAAAAATGAATTTTATCCCTAAGAAAACTTTTCTCTAATAACATTCATTTTTGAAATTCTTTGACTTTTAGATAGGAGCAAGTTTGTGCGACCCAGTCGCGCATTTTATTTTTATTTCATTGAGGTCGAAAAAATCGTTTTTTTTTTGGTTGAAAGGGAAACCACATAACCGTGTCTGGGAACTATGTACATCAATCTAACCTAACCTACTCAAATAAGTAACAACAAAATTTATCTAGGGCGAGATTAAGGGTATAGAGCTTTGCTATGAAATGGTATCCCAGGTATCAAAGAAGAGCAGAAAATCTCAGTTTTTATGGCTACTAGCTTAACTTAACAAGCATTCTCCTAATCGTCAGTTTATAAAATTAATGTTTACATAATAAAATTCCAAATTAGGTACATACATATGTAGGTATGTATGTAGGTACTTACCTGATTTTCTGTTTTGTTTTTGTCTATGATCTATAATCTGTCTTCTGTAATCTGTAATCCGTAATCTGGAATCTAATCCGTAATTTTTCATAATGTCTTTGTTTTTTCGTCCAACGTTGAATTTTTTCAGCGTGGTTGTTGATTGTATTAATGCGTAGAGCTTCTTACCTTGATAAAAAGAGGTTTCCAAAATTAGAAAATATGTTTTAAAAATTATTGTAGCATTTTTAAAAATAATATCTGTCCGTAAACAAGCCTTACACTCGGTAATAGTTGTTTAAGGAATTTTTTCAATCATCAAAATGTCAAAAATTTTAAATATTAAAATATCTTCTTACATAGACTACTTGTTTTTTCATCAATCTTACTTGCTGACGAGTTAACTCCCACTTCAATCGATACACTTGGAAAATTAAATCAACACCCTAAGCAACACAAAAAAACACTTTGAATTCTTTTTTCTTAAATCCCTATAACTTCTCAATCGGTACCAAATATGAACTCCTTTAACATCCCAAGGATATTGTCTTCAAAAAACATCAGCATCGCGTATTTTTCGAATATTTTTATTTCTCCTCCTTTTGTTTGCTTAGGAAATTATAAGGCAGACGGAGAAAGACAAATGAGATGGATGGGGCGTCAGGCGTGCCAACTTGGAAATTCATTCATTATTACGCCAATTAAAATGGCAAAGACTAAGAGGACTGAATTTTTGCACATTAAGAAGCCAACAACTTGAATTAACGGAAACTTGCTATAGACCATCAGACAATCACAATGCACAGCGAACATACGAATGCACGAGCCAAGAACCTTATTCAGGATACCTATGTGCTATATTATGAGGAAGACCCATATCTCTATTCATCTATACCAGCTAGTGTTCTGCTTATTTCAATATTTGCCTTTTTTGGTCCTTTATTTTCGAAAGGCATTTTTGTGTGTGCTTTTTTTCTTTCTGTGCTTGCTATTTCCAGTCGTCCAAGCAGATATCCTTGAACATTTCGAAAACAACCGACAACGATGTTGAATGAAATCTGAAATCTCAGAATCTATCTAGATGCATTTCTATTCTATTCACTGCCGGACGACCGACGAGCGAGCGGCTTGTGTCCTGTTTTCTCTAATCTTTTCAAATATTTTTTGTTTGTTAGTTTTTTTTTGTGTTTGTTTTTGTTCGTATTGAAATTTATTTTCTACAGGCGCACGCTGCCGCCACCGCCGCCTCCGCCTCTACAGAAACACCAGACTCTACCCACTCGAGAAGTGTAGCTATCGTCATCCTGCTGGAGCATCGTGATCAATGGTTTAGTTGCATGTTTACAAAATGAAGGAAAACTCTTTCGGATGCATGCATCATCCTACAAAAATGTGTATTGCATGCGGAGGACACACAATGACACAATACACATTGAAGGTCATACTCGTAGTAACAAAAAATTGCGTAAAAGGAGCTCCAGCAGGAGAGTAGGAGCGCCAGAGATATTGGAATGTATTTCGATTCGGTTTCGTTTTCGTCGTCGGATTGGCGTCTGAATTTGGTTTGGATTTCATTAAGATGCAAGGATGTGCTGCGCAGAAATGTACAACATATTTGCATATCTTTTATCATTCCAACAAGGGGATGACAGCAATCAAAGAAATGGCTTAAAGGTAAGGATTATGCTTCAAACGCAGGCATTCTATTGATTCGTAAAATAAAGAGAACTGTGGGAATTTTAACCAAATCTGATGTTGCGACAAAAAAGTAAAAGAAAAAAAAAATGTCCAATATGTACATATAATTTTTTCAATTTTTCTTGGACTTGTATACATATAAAAATATATAAAATTTTAAAATTTAATAAATACATAAATTTAATTTGATAAATTTTATTGTGAAATATAGGGTGACGTTTGGTTTTTCAGCTATGATTTCACATATTTTCATAAAGTTCCCATGATACTTCATTTCATGAAACAAGATCAAGAAAAAAATTTACAACTGAAACTTTCGGTAAGAGACTTAACGAATAAAAAGTGACGTTCAGTTTGATAGTTCTGTTTTTTTCTGTTTTCATTTCAAAACGAATTCGACTTTCAGTTTGACAGTTGTGCTGTCACTTTCTTTTTATTAAAACAAAGAATTCCACATTGAATATTGATATTTTGTATAGTTCAGTGTGTTATCAGTTGTAATCATGTTTGATGCAATCAAAACCGTAAAATTCTTCAATTTGATGTATTGCAAAAATATTGAATTGATGATCGTGGTTTATTTCTTTGGAAAAAAATGCCACCAAAAAGGCGTCGAAATAATTTTGCCAATGAACTAGTAACTCGACAATTCAACATGATCGGCGAATCAATGGGACTGACAATGAGCGTAGAAAATATTTGGAAGCAAATCGAATAAGAATTTCTCAGGCCCGATCGTTAATGATTTAGAAACAAGTGATACAGTCGAATTCAATACGCTCAGTTGACATTAGGCGTTTTTTTTTAGTTCAGAGTAGAACCTGAACTGTCAAACAAAAAATCGTTTTTCTATTTTAGCTCAGAGTGTATAACAGTTCGATTTTGTGTTTCATTTTTCGTTGAGAACGTGTTCAGAGATTGTTCAGAGCGCACTCTATGAGCTCGGTATAAAATAGCTGAGCAGACAGAGTTAAATGCTGAAGTCATTCTGGCAGACAGGCAAAAAAACTCAAAAACTCGCGAGTGTTTATAAAATAATTCAGAGCTCTTAAGCGGCAAATACAGACGACACTTGTGTGCACACCGGTGTAGCATTCCAGCACACACGGCACACCGAATCGTGCACACTTTAGCTGTGCAAGAGATCTCAAACTGGAGAGATCTAACCATGAGTGATATGGACGTCGTCCATTGGACGATGAGGTTAGCGCGTTAATTGTAATCGCTTCTTGCATGGAAGAAAATGATTTTTGTTTTTCAAAAATTCATAAAATATTTTTTTTTAAAGTTTGAAATGCAATGTGCAAAGAATGCAACTCTATAAAAAAATTCATTGAAATCAGTTATGTTCTATGGTAGGTACAAGCTGTTATATCTTAATTTATATGTTTTTTATTTAATTAAAGATCACGCAAATTTATTGAAAGAAAAAAATTTTATCAAAATTCTAGGCGCCGTTTTCGAGAAAAATACGATTTTTCAAAACATTTTTTAACATTTCTATGGTGGGTACCTTTATTTTTAGGTAAAATACATTTTTTTCTCACATCTTGTAGATAATATTGAAAATTTGAATCTCGGTGGAACCGTTTATAAGAAAATCAAAAAAAAAAAAAAAAAAAAAAAATGGTTCCATGGCGTGTACTATCAATTTTTTCGGAAAATGTTTTTAAATATTTATAAAATTTCGAAAAACTTCGTATGAAAGGTACCGTTATTTTTGGTCTTAAAAAAAAAAGAAAAAAACCTGTGGGGGGGAATGAAAAATGATATCTACCAAGTTTAAAGTAAATCGGCCCAGCCCACAGAGCGGCCGATTTGTGCGGCCAAAAGTCGAAAAACGTAGAGAATGATCCACAATCCACGCTGATTACGAATCTGTTATCAGAATCAGCGAATTCAAAATGGCCGACCTAATATGGCGTCATGTAATACGAAAAAACTTATCAAAACTGAAATAACTTTGATAGTTGGTTAACAAATTTTGTTTTGATATTATTAGGTCATGTACTTCAAAATTTATTAAAAATGAACAAATTCAAAATGGTGGAATGCTATATGGCAATACATAATATTATATATCAACAAAATGAAAACAAATTATTTATATATTTTTATTGAAATCGAACACAGTAATTTATAAATCATAAATTTATAAATATGTACAAAATACATAGCTGGGCATTAACTCGTTAATCCGTTAATCGTTAATTAACGAAGTTAAAATTTTGATTAACGGATTAACTTTTAAGTTAACTTTTAAAAATGTTAACGGACACGATAAATCCGTTAATCCACGTTAAGTCCGTTAATCGTTAATCCAATGCCCACTATTTACCGCGCGGCGCGAAAAACAGGTTCAGACAAGTATGAGACAAGTGCCGTGCGGCGCGTGCCGCGGGTGAAACAAAAACAGCTAGGTACGTATTATATTTTGACGGCGCGTGCGAGTGAGAAAACTGCGAAGAGATTCGTTTCGTTTGATCATTTTATTATTCCGGTCGTCCACTATGTGCGCGATAAGTTCAACCAAATTCGTTCAACTTTTTATTCAACTCTTTCGTTGGATAAACGATTTACAATCTCTTACACTAGTGCAGCAACTTACGTAATTCACGTTGAGCAACTAAAGTTAAACAAAATACGTTTGGAACCCTGTACACATAATTGACCAACTTTCCCATATTTTATGTTGATTAACCCCGCACACCTAGTTGATCAACTCTTAAAACTTATTCCAGTGTTGAATAGCTCCGTACACCTAGTTGACCAACTTACTCAAATGTTGAATAACCTAGTACACTAGTTGATAAATTTGTTCGATTTTGACAGAAAAATTTTTTTTCGAGTTGATCAATTGCGTTTTCGATATTGTTCCTCAACCAGTTGATGAACGAGTTGATACCTTCGTACACTTAACCAAGGATCACTCGTTGGGGAACGCGTTGAACGCACCACGATAAACAAAAAACTCAAACGTCAAATCTGAAATAATTTTGACTTCAGTTCGGTACATACATTTATTGTCGATGCACGCCTTCGCTTTAAGATATTCTTAAATTTGTTCCGTATGAGTATGATTTCCTCTAAAAAAAAAGTGGCTGCCGCATTAATAATATTAGAAAATGAACGACAAAGGAAGAAAGTACAAGGGAGGGTAGATGATTTTTTCTTGAGTCGCGAAGAAAATTGTTTTTTCAATGAAATATATGAGAAATTAAAATCGATTGATCCCACCGCGCCCGTGAATTCGAATTCAAAGTTTAGGCAATTGCATTTTCGAGGAAATTTGAGACCAATCCAAATCCCTGGCATCTCGATTTTTATAAGAGGGGCTCTTAATGTCCCATATATTGGGCTTTTCCTCAATTGCTGAAATAAAAAAGTTGATCAACGCGTTCAACAAATAATATGCAACACATTATCTTGAAAATGTTGCTCAACGTGTTGATTTCTTAAAATAATCCACTTTTTTTTTTTTGTTTCAGTCCAGCCAATCCTGAGATTAACTGTCCGCAATGGGACAATGTATTTTTTGATGAGTCGACGTTTGCGCCCTCTATAATTCGGCTAAAATTAAAAAATTTCAAAAAATTGGTATTCTTGACGCATGTAGTTTCGGAGAAAAAAATTCCCAAAAATCGTGCGTTTTTTGGCGTTCTAGACCGTACTAGTACCTAAATGCACAAAAAAACTCAATGGGCACAACACAATACTTTTATTAACTATCTTAAATAGCTTTGAAAACAAGAAATAGCAAGAAAAAAAGTTTTCACTCAAACAAATATTTTTTTTTTCAAGTAAATAAATAGTGTTGACATATCTCTGTCTAACAATGTACTATTTAGGAATTTTTATTCAGAAATTCTTGAAATTATTTTACGTACCTGCAGCTGTTGAATCCATTTTATTGCAATAGATTTGCTTGGAAATAAAAACTTTTACACGTGTTTGATGAAAGTGTCCATTAGCATATCTTAACGAAGCGTGACTACGTTAACTTAGCAGCCACATTTAGACTGAGATTATGGGGGGGGGGGGGGGGGGGATTTGAGGTAAGAGACTCTACTTAGGGATGCCAGATTTGAAAAATTTGCTTGCGGGACAATATAATTTTGAAAACAGTGTTTTATTTTATTCGTACTTCTGCAAATATACATATCTTAAATACCAATGTTTGACACATTTCAAAACCATATTTATGTATTTTGCTCATTTTTAGACTTAGAAAAAAAATTATTTTTCTTATTTTTTGTGTTGCTTAACACTTAAATTTATGAAAAATTTGTTCATAAATTACTTAAGTATGAGAAAATAAATAGAAAATTATTACTAAGGACTACGGAACAAATAAATAAAAAAAATACAAACTTCGAGTTAAACTAAAAAGCTATAAAAGTCAATAAAGTTGTCCCGAATCATAAAAAAGAATTTTAATTGTATTTTTCTCCCGATATGATTCCTGGCGTAACTTATTTTAGACACAAAATCCGTTGTACAATTTTTTTAAATTCCCTAAATGTCATATTTATTTGTTTTATCGAAGGCTCTGCTTCTAATACTGACATTGAAATTTTGTTTCTTCCTTCATGTCGGGATTTCTTCATAAAACTGAAAATCCTTTCAGAACTGGCATTAGAGACAGGTAAAGAAAAAATTAAATCGCATATTTATCCTAAATTAGTGGCTGAATTCATGCTAAAAAAGTCTACCCAATTATTCACATACATAATGCTAAATTCGTTTTCATAGAATAATTTTAGATGCACAAATTAAATTAATCTAAATAGTCTATAGCACTTTCATTTTTACTTGCGATATAGGTACTATAGGGCAAGTTCTGCATTTGGAAAAAAAATCGAACTCGAGATTTTGATCAAAGTTGACATTACGATGATAGCGAAGACGAAAAAAGTGGGTCCGACAATTCCGTCTGTCTGTCTGTATGTCTGTACCTCGAACTACAGCCTAAACTACCGGAGGTATTTTCTTCAAACTCGGTAGTTAAGGGTCTTCGGTGATTCCCTAGAGGAGAAATTGAGATTATTTTTTTAGCTCCAAAACTAAGGGTACCCCCCATACACCCGCAATGCAAAATCTTATTTATCTCGAAAACGGCTTTAACGATTTTGATAAAAAATTAAGTGTGATATTATGGACATGGACTATATTTTGGTTAAAAAAAAAATTGGGGGGAAATGTTATTAGGGGTACCTGTCATAGAACGGTTTTTTTGATTTTCGAATTTCTCACCAACGGCTCTAACGATTTTAACCAAAATTTTTATGCAGGAGCTGCTTTGCATTTGAAAAAATATAAACTAAAAATTTTTTCGAAAAATTAGTTTTTGGATTTTTAAAAAAAATAATACATATTTTTTTTTGAAAATTCAATATCTTGAAAACCGATACACGATTAAATTTTTAAATTACGTTTTAAAATGTATTTTATTAAATACTAACAATTTGCATATCAAGTTTTTTTATAAAAAATTTAAGGAAAATTTAGTACACAAAAAACATGTTTCAGTGTGTCTGTATGTCTGTACCTCTCACTACAGCCTAAACCACTGGACCTATTTCTTTCAATCTCGGTAGTTAAGAGTCTTCGGTGATTCCATAGAGGAGAAATTGAATTTTTTTTTTTAGCTCCAAAACTAAGGGTACCCCCCATACACCCGTAATGCAAAATCTTATTTATCTCGAAAACGGCTCTAACGATTTTGATAAAAAAAATTAAGTGTAATATTATGGACATGGACTACATTTTGGTAAAAAAAAATTTTGGGGCAACATGTTATTAGGGGTACCTGCCATAGACCCGTTTTTTTGATTTTCGACTTTCTCATTAATGGCTCTAAGGATTTTAACCCAAAATTTTGGCAGGAGTCCCCTTAAGTTTAAAATAATATTGTATTTACAAATAATCGAAAAAATATTTATTGGGTTTAAAAAAAAAAAAAAAATAATATCAATATCTTCAAAACCTATGAACGATTATTTTTTGAAATTATTTCCTAAACCCAATATTATTAAATACTTAAAATTCGCATCCCACATTTTTTTCTTAAAAAATTTTTAGAGAAATTTCTTATATAAAAATTTTATTTAATAATAAAACGATTTTTTAAAGTTTATTTGCATAAATTCATACTTTTCCGGAAACCAGACGGCAATTTTTTGCATTTGAACATTATTATCTCATTAAATCCATGTTTTATATTTATAAAATGTATCTTAAATTCCAAAGTACTTTTACATAAGAGCAAGTTCGTGCGATCCAGTCGTGCATTTTATTTAATAAAATTCTTAAATATTATATAAATTAATAAGAGTAGTACCTTCACTTTCAAGGACGATAACTGCATTTTGAAAAATTTCACCAACATGAGAAATAAATTTCTAAATAAGCTTCAGCAATTTCAAATTCGAAAAAAATTCCTATAAATATATGGACGAGTCTTCGTTTTCGACAGAAAATTGCTTTAAACTGAATTGAAATGCCTTAGAAGCCCATCAACTGCAGGAATTAACGACAAGCAACGGGTAGGAAAGGTCTCAGTAATTCGGAGCATTCCTCATTACACCATACATTCCATAAATTCTTTAAGCTCACATTTGTTTTTTGTACTTAACTAAATTTATTATACTTTAAGAAAATTTTGCGCTTTTTTCAATGTGTTTCAAAATATGGCAATTACATCCCATTGGTATTATTAAATGAATGTCTTTTTTAAGTTCAGTAAAAACTGATTGGTTTTTAAAAAAATTTACCCTGTTGTTATCGGCTGAATAAGCTGTTATGTTTTCGAGGGATAAATTTAAAGACAGAACTGTTCTTTTAAGGGACTCTGCTAAATCTTTCGATTTTTCCAATTTTATGAAACAACGCACAATTAAAGGAAATGTTTTTATATTTCCTCTGGTTGATGCATCATGTGCCAATTGGAAATGGCTTATTTAACTCTTTGGTTAAGTACAATAAGACAATATACGAATAATTTTTTGCGGGATTTTCGGGACATTAAATTACTTTCCGGGACAAAATATACTTGCGGGACAGATCTCGTTTTGCGGGACAGTCCCGCGCTTGGCGGGACGTCTGGCATCTCTAACTCTACTACGAACATTTTTCGTCTCATAGGGGTCTCTTTTAGACAACCTGATGACAAAAAACCCCTAACTCAAAACTTTTATTTTGGACTTTTGGCCGCAAAAAGATGCCTTAGGCCGCACTGTGCAATCGTTTAAGCTATAGTCGAACAGACATATAGACAGAATTGCGAGACCCACTTTTTAAGTCTTCGCTATCATGGTACTGTAAAAATTTCGAGTTCGATTCTTTTCCCGAATGCATAACTTACCTTATAGTACCCATAAGTCGCAAGTAAATTTTTCGACGCTCTTTACTGCAGAACGATTCGGCTGCAACTGAATAGTGAATAGTGAATACTGAATAGCAAATGTGCGCGCACATCCCCATACACATCACACCGATCGAAACACCGACACCAAAAATCAAAAACTTTTGATTTTACTCACACGGTGTCGCACCAGTGGCGGCTGTACCTTAAGTGCGCTCGTGCACTGAACCACCAATTCAAAAGATTAAAAAATTACGTGCAGCGCACGAGAACCGAAGATTAACTAGAGCAACCGATGTTTGACTAGAATGCGCTGCGCCTGCGAATATGTAATGTTGTTTCGCTCTATCCGTGACTGGTTAAATAGTGTAGGTTTGTAGGAGTTAGGTTAGTAATTGTTTTTTATTTTGGTTTTTGTTCGATTCTGTACTGTGTACAGTGTGTGATGTGGGATAAAATTAACAGTGATTAGGTATATTAAAGACAGTAATAAATCTTTTTAAAATAAAGTTACCTGAATCCACGATTTGACGCATTTAAGTGAAAAAAATAAAAAACATGATTTCTTGCTAAATGTAATAAGTGTGTCAGTTTTATACATGGTTGAAATTCTTCGAGCAATTATACAAAATAATAAAAAATCGACATATATGTACATGTAAATTGTTGTTTTTTTGCGATTTCTAATCTTAATACCTACTTAGTGAGCAAGTAAAGTGCACCACCTGTTCAACAACCCACCAGCCGCCACTGTGTCGGACACCGAAAAATCGGTGTGCGCACCAGCCTACGGACGGCACACATTTCCGTACACCGACACCGGTGTGCACACAAGTGTTGTGTGTATTTGCCGCTTTAGAACACGCAGTGTATCTCTAATGGATTAATAGTGACTAAAGTGCACAGAGTCATGACGTTTAATCAATCAAACTATCTTCAGAAATATATTTTGCTTAACACTGAATACAGAAAAGCAGCCAAAAATAAGTTTGAAAAAGATTTTTTTAAATTGATGAATAATAGCGTTTATGGAAAGACCATGGAAAATGTTGAAAAACGTAGAGATGATGTAAAAATTGTTTCTGAGTGGCATGCAATAAGAAACCAATTTTCAGCAAGAAAGCTGATTGCGCATCCGAATTTTCATAGTAGTAACATATTTTCACCGAATATGTGTGCTATTGAACTGAAGAAAGGGAGTATCAAACTCGATAAACCAATTTACTTGGGCTTTGTTGTTCTTGACCTATCAAATTGGTTAATCTACGATTTTCACTACGACTATATGAAACCAAAATTTGATAACAAAATTCGTTTAAACTATATGGATACAGATTCTTTCATATATTCCATATTTACAGACGATTTATGCTGATATCTATGATGACGTAATAAATCCTGATAGATCTAGATTTTATACTTCTGAGTTTCCTCCTAACAATATCTACAACTTCCCCTTAAATAAAGGAAAGGAAATAGGTCTATTTAAAGATGAGAATAACTCGAGAATTATGTTAGATTTCGTTGGGTTACGTGAAAAACTATATTGCTATAGAGTAGATACCGGTGAGGTTACAAAAAAGGCGGAAGGTATTAAGAAATATGTAACAAATAATATAGAATTAAGAGATTATCGAAATTGTTTAATTAAGAAACAAGATCAATATAGATCAATGTATACGTTTAGAAGTAGAAACCATAAAATATATACTGAAAATATCAATAAGTTAGCATTAAGTTGTGGTGATACAAAAAGATTTATTTGTGCTGATTCGAAGACCACATAATGCATGGGGGCATACGAATATTCCAATATGAGTGAATATGTATATATGTATCTTTAAATAAAATATTATATTTCAGTAGTTTTAAAACGAAAAATGTTTAAATAAATTAAAATAAATAAAAATTGAAATCATATTAAAAACTTTGTATTTTTAGTTTTTACTATGGCATATTTTTTTCTTCTCTTTTGTTAAGCATCCATAGCACCAAAAGAACATAATTTGATTTCAAATGTATCCCATGAATCTCTCTCTGCTTAAATTCGATCCAATTAATCCACTTAAAAATCCACTTTACTGATCTCGAACCGGCCAAAACATACTACTTGTGGGTCTAAGCGGCATCATCCCACCGAATGCATTCCTCTACTTAGACAGCCGAGGGCTTGTTCAGGACAGAATGACGATTCCGCTATTATACCACCTAGCGTAAAGTCCGTTATTAGATCATGAATAATAAAAATAAATAAAAGAAAACCCATGGACTGTCATGCAGAGGGTCTTGTGTATCTGTTGCTATTAAAACTGTTCGACACACTAGCCCTTCAAAATTGGCAGAAAATTATAGGTCCCGTGCATTCCTGCAAGCACACACACAGGAATGGTTGACAGTTGTAAGTCACTAGATTAAGGTTCTCTACAAGCCGTAATGGCCTCTAATTTATTTATTTTATTTTTATTTTTTTTTTCATAACAACTTCTCAGTTCCTCACCATAAGAGCTCTAAAATTAAGACGTAAGAACATATGGTACGAGTATGTACTCGTACCTACCTATTTCTTATTTTTCATTCAAAATTAATAGCAATCCACCCTCGTTTATTCTTTCAATCTTCGCATAACAAGACTCTTTGAATCGTTCTAACAAGGTTGAAGGATTCTTAAATGCAAATCGTTCTTGTTAAGCTCCTGAAAAATTCATACAAGACATTAGACATCTACCTATATATAGAGGTAGGTATGTGTGGTGGAAAACTGTGTGAGATGGAACAAACTTACCATCTCATTATTTTTGTAGGAAAAAGCAACAGAACTTGAAGCCACATCTCAGAGTGACGCTTGTTTTTCATTTTCTTCAGGATGTGAATGGCATACAGAATACCATTTATTCTAAACCTTGAAGTTTCCTTAGAGCGCTGCATACCTACATTGGTCCCAGTAAATTGAAAAAAAAATGAAAACAATAAAGTGCGTAGTTGGTAGGAAACCCACATAAAAAAAAACGAGAGGAAACTTCCCCCATTTCGAGGACGATTAGAGCGTCTTTTTAATAAATTATTCCATTCTTCGATGTTGTTCGACATCCCTTTTTATTTAACCTTTCTTTGGACGACATAGCGTGTTTGAGCAAATTGACAAAATGTAAAAGACTCAGTTCCGCCGGAATAAAACTAATTTTGCGGAAAATATTCCACTCTTTCCCGACTGACACGTTCTCCAATAAACTCTTTCTGTTGGTAAAATAAAACCAAGTCCTTGTGGAGACCTACAAAGTACACAGATCCCCCGAAATGACTTCAACTGGGAGAATGCACAAAAAAAGCTAACTGTGAATATCCCTACAATTCACTGCACTTCGGTTGTCGTCGTTGTCGTCGTCGTCTCTCATTGACATGAACATGGCGAACCCAACTGTTAACCACAAAAAGGAAGAGGATTATTGCAAAACTGAAGCAAACTTCAAGGATTTTTCTCATCATCTCTGACATTTTAAGAATAAACACTGCTTTTGATTATTTTTGTTTTTTTTTTTTTTTTTTTTCTTACAGGACATCCGTTCTTGGGGTCCTTTAACGGACAAGAAGTGAACATTATCTTCCTCTGGCTCGGTTGTCTTATCGTGCCGAATATTTTTGTATAAGCGGAGCGCGAGTCAATGGAATTACATAAACATCCCTTCACAGTCGCACATCCACATACTAACACCCAAAAAAGACATACATTCCTATATACATACGTAGATAGGACCAAAGTCAAGGATACAAAGTTGTTAACATGACATCATGTTGAATGAACCACATTCCATTGAATTGAAATCTCTTATCATTGTCTTGCATGCATTTTTGCCAACGGATAAAGTAGAGTCGCCCCCCCAAGCTCCACACCCTTTTTCATATTCGTCCTCGAAATAAAGGGAATATAATTTGAAAACGACAAGCGACAGTCCTTGGAAATGAAAATGTGTAAAAATATCTGTGTGTGTGTGTGTGTATGGGAGCTTAGTGTGAATTTTTATATTAAAAAGGAGCTTATATTATACTCGTATCGAAAAGACGAGCTGGGCGCAATCGGTATATGGCATAAGATGATTGGCAATAAAACGATAAGGGTGCAAAATATAACCTTTATGGTTTGTTGCACTCTAAAAGGATTCGATTAGGGAGAGCTGGTATGCTAGAGTTCTATTTGAAACTACTACTATTATCCTTTTTGGGATATCTCTGCGGGTGAAGGGAGAAAATAAAAAGTGCACTTATGCGATAAAAGAAGAACACACCTCTGTACGAGTACTCACGGTTAAGTGAAATAAGGACACATAAGGTGAACTTCACGTGATTATGCGGCAGCTTAAAGTGGCTTAAATGTTTTCTTGGCAGTGTTTGGCGGGAAGGAGAGAGGCAGGCGGCAGTGATGCTGTTTTGTACAACAACTTAAGTCTTTTCAATTTACACGAGAAAAAGGTAGGTATGTTTTGAGAATATTTTGCGGTGGATTCTTACTCTCGGAGGAAAGAGATTCCTTCATACCTATTAACAGAAAGGAATAAAGGATATGTGTCAGTAAAGATATTTGCATAATATATTTTTAAGACGTCAACAAATAGAAGGAGGAAAACGGAAAGAATATGTGGTAATGAGACACAAACAGAGAAAAAGCAGTCAATGAAAAAAATTGGTTCTTATTATGCTTTCAAAGGTAACTTCACATTGGTGCCTCGAATAAGACCAATATGATATTTACAGTAAGTGCATCTTTTGAGGGCTTATGGAGCCCAAGGTTTATATGAATCAAAAGATTTTCCCGCAATCTACAAATGTAACCGTGGGAATTAGCGTTGCCAGACGTCCCGCATTTCAGACATAGATTTATCTGTCCCACCGGGGCAGCTTTTTTCCCGGTTTGGGATTGCCTTGCGAAGACGCATTGCATCCGCCGATCAGGTTCGAATCAACACGGCTGCCCTGCGCAATGTAAACACCAGTAACACCTTTGGTAATGCGTTAGGACTCGCCCTAGAATCACTTGATTTAGGGAGAGTAAGTCCTGGAACCAGTATGCTGGGCGTAAATGAGAAGTGGACATCACGCCTTAAGAATATTGTCATTAGTACTGCCAACTCCATCTTAGGCAGCAGTCGTAAAAATCGGAACGACTGGTTTGATGATGAATGCAAGCTAGCGACTGAACGTAAGAATGTTGCGTACCGAGCAATGCAACAATCTCATAGAACGCGGGCACGCGAAGAGGAATATAAAGAGCTCAGAAGAACAGAAAAACGGCTTCACAGACAAAACAAATCAGCCTGGGAGAAGAACCTAATCTGTGAAATAGAAAACAGCCGAGAGCGAGGTCCGCACCAGGCGCGGAAGTTCTACCAATCCGTCCGAAACATGACGCAGTACACACCACGCTGCACATACTGCAAGGACGGAGAGGGAAATCTGATCACCGATCCTGAAAGCATACTGGAGCGATGGGAAGTGTACTTTAATGAATTGCTAAATGGTCAGCTCACTGCAGAAGTGGAGGCTCCACTACTTCAAGAAGAATACCCTATGTTGCCGCCACCAAGCATAGAAGAGGTTGAGAAGGCTATAGGCCGGCTTAAACAGAACAAAGCCCCGGGAGCCGATGGCATACCAGCCGAATTATTCCATCACGGCGGGCCAGCCTTACGTCAAGCAATTCATGATATTATAGTACACGTATGGGAGCAGGAAGAAATGCCAGAAGACTGGCGAAAAGGTTTAATATGCCCCATACATAAGAAGGGAGATGTCACAACGTACAGCAATTATAGAGGTATCACGTTGTTGAGAACCGCCTATAAGATACTTTCCTCTATCCTACAAGACCGGATAACCCCATACGCTAAAACCGTTATCGGACAATATCAGTGTGGTTTCATTCCAGGAAAATCAACAACTGATCAGATATTTACCCTTAGGCAGGCGATGGAAAAATGTCTAGAATTTAACATCCCAACATACCATCTGTTTATAGACTTTAAGGCCGCCTATGATAGCATAGCCAGGGTAGAACTTTACAAAGCCATGAGAGAATTCGGCATCCCAAATAAATTGACACGACTATGTAGGTTGACCATGACCAACGTAACAAGCCAAGTAAAAATAGCCGGATTGCTATCCAGACCAATCAACATCTTTAATGGACTCCGACAAGGGGACGGTTTGGCCTGCCTCCTCTTCAACCTGGCGTTGGAGAAAGCAATCCGTGACTCTGGCACGGCAACAAGAGGGAGCATCGTCAACAGGTCCAGCCAGTTACTGGCTTACGCAGACGCCATCGACATCATCGGAAGAACCGAACAAGCTGTACACGATTCCTTCATCCAGATCGAGCAGGCGGCACAAAATCTGAGGCTGCACATTAGTGAAGGTAAAACAAAGTACATGGTGGCGTCGAATGCGAGAGGAACAGTTGGTCAAACAATCAAGGTTGCGGAGCACGAATTTGAAGTGGTGCAATCCTTTAAATACCTTGGGTCAATAGTTGCAGCCGATAACAATATAGAAGAAGAAATACGCGGGCGGCTTCTCAAATCCAACAGAGCCTCCTATAGTCTGTCAAAGCTCTTCAAATCCAGAAATCTCACCATAACTTCAAAACTGCTGCTGTACAGGACCATGGTCCTGCCAGTACTCACATATGGATCCGAGACTTGGGTGCTTAGCAAAAGGCACTCCGACCTCTTAGCTGCGTTCGAGAGAAAAGTCTTAAGGAGAATTGTTGGCCCCGTATGTGAGGAAGGACGATTCCGGAGACGGTACAATCATGAACTGTACGCAATCTACCTTGAAGCAGATATCGTGACAAAAATTAAGCTCGGTAGACTCCGGTGGGCAGGGCACCTAGCTCGCATGAGCGAAGAGGAACCTGCTCGGAAAGTTCTTTGTGGTACATTCTATGGTAGATGACAGCGTGGTAGACCATGCTTGCGCTGAAGAGATGGCGTAGACCAGGACGCCCGAAGCCTTGGGGTGCGCAACTGGATGGCGTCGGCTAGAGACCGGGATAGGTGGAGAGACTTGTTGAAAGAGGCCAGGACCGGAACCCGGTTGTCGAGCCGATGATGATGATGAAGACTAAAAAGTGGGTCTCGCAATTCTGTCTGTCTGTCTGTCTGCCTGTCTGTCTGTCTGTTCGACCACAGCCTAAATGGCTCGGCCGATTTTCCATAAATAACGGTACCTGCCATACGAATTTTGTTCGAAATTTTATAAATATTTTTTTTTCTCAAAAACTGCTCGACAGATTTAAAAAAAAAATACAAAAAAATTTCATTTAGTAAAAGCTAGGGAGTAGTTGAAAAAAAAAAATTCGCCAAAAATGGTTATTGAGGGTACCCCCCATGGAACCATTTTTTCGTTTTTGATTTTCTCAAAAACGGTACGACCGGTTTCGATATTTTTTTTTTCTCTAAAGCTCCCCAAAAATAGATCTGTGTATTCAAATTTTCAACATTTTTTTTTGGGATTTTTAAAAAAAACTTCAAAATTTTTTTTTCAAAACTCAATATTTCGAAACCCAAATGCTAGTTTTTTTTTTAAACTTGATAAATAAAAGGTTTTTAATATAATCTACAAGATGTGAGAAAAAAAATTTATTTTACCTAAAAATAAAGGTATCCGCCATACAAATGTAAAAAAATTTTAAAAAATGGTTTTCAAAAATCGTATTTTTCTCGAAAACGGCGAGAAATTTGATAAATTTTTTTTTTTCTTTCAATTAATTCTTATGATCTTTAATTTAATAAGAAAAATTTGAAATTAAGATATTACAGCTTGTACCTACCATAGAACCATTTTTTCGAATTTTGAATTTCTCATTAATTACATGACGGATCTCAATGAATTTTTTTACAGAGATGAAGATGAGAAGTTTAAAAAACATTGCATTTCAAAACTTTAAAAAAAATATTTTTTTTTGAATTTTGAAAAAAAATCAATTTTTTTTTTGGAAAATTCAATATTTCAAAAACGGCTTAATTTTTTTTTTGTAAATTTAATTTTTATTCGAAAAGTAATATAAGTAAATAAGACTTTAAATTGGCGTACCAAAATTTTTTCTTAAAAATGTTTTAAACATTTTTTATATAAAATCTTATTTTCTTAAGAAACCACTACAACGACTTATAATCTTTGTTCTTGCATAAATTCATATTTGCATAACGTTCTGTTTCCATCTCTTACTACTAAAAGAGTTTAAAAAATAAAATTTATTCTTATGAACAGTTATCTCTAGTAACATTCATTTTTAAATTCCTAGTCAATTACATAGGAGCAAGTTCGTGCGACCCAGTCGTGCATTTTATTTATTTTGTCCCGGGCAATATGTTGAAATTCCGGGATTTTTCATTATTTTTGCCATTTTTCACGCCGAGTCGTAAAAAAAATCTGGCAACCCTATGTGAGATAGACTTTCTACAACCATTCCCAAACAAGTTTAACTTATTCAGACACTTATGTGACAATGTTTTTGAGTTTTCCAAAATTAGGTTTCATTCCGATCTGTTACATTTTTCGTGTGAAAAAGGTCGCCACCGAACCAGACCTTTAACAAGCTCTTTCCAGTTTGCGCCTAAGGTAAGTATGTGGAAATGACGACAACTGATTGTCTAGCCCTGTGGAGATGTAGTTCGCCATTTTGATACCATAACTCGTTTGAGTCTGTGGATGGGATTGATATGGGAAATTGTGAAAATTCTCTCCTGGAGTTGTCCAGTTTGGATTGAGTTCAAAATGCAAGGATGTAGTAGGAATCAATGTGTCTTACTTTGTGGCATGACGTGTAGTTGCTTTTACATTGCATCACTCACTTAATCGGAGCACCAGACGCATCCGAAACCATCAACAATGTGATAATCTGGGCAGCTTGTTGACCGGTGCTGAAACAGCAACTAATCCGACTGAGTGATAATCAGGTCAATGTGTACCAGATAGCTCAAGGCCTAATTTGGTTGAAATCCCCTTTTATCACTCACCATGCCTCGAATGGGTCGTATGGTATCACTCGGTGGTAGAAGGAATACAAATTGGTGTTCACTTCCCTTTCATGAGCCGGCCATATTAGTATTTGGGCCTTAACTCTTTTGGCAAGATCGATTTCACTGTAAACTTTTATAGTTCGTTGTTATATTTCTTCTTTTTGAAATCTAGTCCCGTCCCCAAGAAGACTTTAATGGAGGAGAAGATACGAGTATAACCGTGAATTATGTGAACTGTTCCAAGATGTATATTTAGGTAGTCCTTAAAGCCAAAACACGTCGACCTCATTAGCTCGGCTACATGGACCAAATGCACAACAATACTCCATTCAATACAGTCTTGGAATCTCAGCTCCCAAGTTCGGGGCAATGAGGTAAACCGAACCTCCAGCTTATTGATATCGCAGATACCAGAGAATTTGGTAAGGGAAACAGGACGCGGCGTGCTTGGGATTGTAGAGGATGGATCGAAGCCGGCTTAAGAATATAGAAGAACTCAAATTCACTCTATGAATTTTCTTCTCAAAATAACAAAAAGTGTCCTTTTTCACCTTTGACAAAGTAAATTGTTGTTAATTGGCTCCAAAATATTTTTTTTGAAATTGGGATGTATGGGTTGAAGTGGGGAAAAAAACAATTATAGATTTTAAAAGGGTTTTTCAATTGGTACACGTCGATTTTGGCGGCCATGTTGTTTATGGAGACATCTGTCTGTTTATTATTCAGTTACTTAGGCCCAATCACCATGGTAAGCTACATGATTGAACAGTACTTCCAAATGTTAAAACTTTTTTATCCTTTTAAACCCTTCCTTGTTTTCCTAACGCTCGCTCGTACGGGTAGTAGTAGCCCCTTGAGTGCGCACAACTATAAAGAAAAATCAAAATGAGTGTTCGCCAGTTCAAATGTTGGGCGCGTTTCGTACATTTTAGGGTAGACGTGGTGGGCTGGTGGCATTCACAATCGACTCTTCAACACTTGGTGATCATATTTGAAACGACAGGTTTGGTTCAGCCAACGCAAGATTGTCCGAGAACATCGCTGCGGACCGTGAAAGTGTACAGCAGAACCCGAGGCAGTCGATTCCCCTTCGTGCACGAGAATTTGGACTTTCGCGGACTTCAACTTGGCATCGGCATCTAATTGATCCCAGATCTCAAAGTTCAGTAAGGCCATTGATAAAATCTCAAATAAGTTTAATCTATCTTTTACTTATCTCCTTACGATGGATTTCTTCTTATCTGAAAAACAGATGCTACAAAGTGCGATTCTGATGATTTCTAAGCTACATACGGTGTCCCGCAAGGCCGCCACGTAGGACTTCTCCTTTTTATTAACGATATTGAAATGGTTATCAAATATTCCTATATTTTACTAGAAGCCAACGATACGAAGTATTTCAAGACACACATGATTTCACTCTTCCACAACTTGATCTCAACAATTTAGTTTCTCTGCCTCCATCATAATTCCAATCCTTGATTTTAGAGCAATATTTAAGTTAAGGTATTGCCTTACCAATATTTTGAGCGTTTGAAAGAAGAACCCTATTCCGGCCGAAAAAGAATCTTCAGCGACGACGCGACGCTCATTTTTGGATGAATGGCTGTGTTAAAAAGCAAAATTGCCGAATATGGGACGACACCAACCCACACGAGGTTCACTAGGCGACAATGCATCCTCAAGAAGTTAGTTTGAGGGGGATTTGGTACGACGCATCGTCATAAGTTTGTACTTTTTCGAAAACGATGTTGGTGAGGCTTTCACCGTCAACGACAATAACCATGGTCTTTTGGCCCAAATTAAACCATATGGATTAAGACGATATTCCAACAAGATGGTGCGGGGTACGTGATACGTGGAGAGCTTTACAGTTCGGGCAATTTTCATCATTCTACAACACTCGGAAGTGCAGTGAATTTCGAGAACTTGGTTGGATGCCACACCCCCTGAATGGAAAATTCCACCGGGATCTACCGTTATTCTTCATAACAAGATTCTATGGTGTCAGGAAGTGGTCCATTATTTTGATGATCTGTTAGTCAATCAGTTACGATTTTATCGATTTTTGAAGTCCTATATCTCAGGAACCACTAATGCTCAAGAATAGAAATTCGATGAGACGCAAGTGTTTGATTAACTCGGAAAATACTCTAAATTTGAAGTTTCTAACTGTCCTGGTGTTGAAGTCAGAAGGGCGTCAAAAAATCGCTTGAGTATGTTCTTGTAAAAAGGGTGTAGTGCCCTTAACTTGGCTGGACACTACCGTACCCTTTGATTTTATGTTTGATCAATATCTCGAGCTGAATTTTTTTTATAAATGCGTAACGGAAGCTATATCGAAGTCTCATGTCGTGGTCGTGTATAGACTCAAGGATACACTCTTATTTTTTAACACACAATATTTTTTTTCAAAAACCAATTATTCCTAAAAAGAGGATTTATTTCCATCTCTCACACACAGAGTTAAAAGTAAATAGTGAGAGGTCCTCAATGTTCTCATATCAAAGGCACCTGGCCGACCGGCCCAGTAGGTGTGAAGAATGCGTGCATCCAGCTTGTTCAATGGCAATTTATCAAAATGTTCCAGCCACAAGGCCATTCCACATAACCTATAGCTGTCATATTTGCCACAATAAACACCCCAGCCCATTAGTGTCATGTTGCTGACTAAAATTATAATTTATCTGAACCGCACGCTGTGCCACTTCCTCTCACCTCATGATCCAGTTCGTTTCGATTAATTTCCCTCACAGCTGTGACGTCATATAAATAATTCCGGAAGAGATTTTCCAAATACCTACAAAAAGCAAAAACAAAACTCATAAAACCCCTCCTCTTTGGACGGAAATGATCATCCTATTCCCCACATCACACAATTCTCTTCAATTAACTCAAGAAAGTTCGAGATTTTCGTGTATTTATTTTTTTTATTTAAATCGGGGGAGATATAAATATCTCCGTCAAGTCCGACCGCGTATTTTGTCATCAAATTCTTGAATTTTTGGGCTCTATATTTTACTGGTTGTGTGTGATAATGATTTTTGATTTACTGAGTGATAAATTAATTGTTGTGTTTTTTATGCGTTGATTAGCCATTTTCATTAGAATTTCATCGAGTTGAACGAACGAACGATTAAAGAAAATTATGTTATTGCCATCTGTGATTTTCTAGGATAACAATTTGTAATTAATTTAAATGTTGTGATATTTTTTATTTCAATCGTATTTTAAGTGTTCCTTTTTTAAATAGGGTATACATATATTTAATTTTGAAGTCTCGAGTGTCAAAAATATATGACATTTATATTCATTGGAATGATTTATGAGAGTTTGCGGTATTTGTGTGCGGTTTGAATTAATTTATGAATTAGCAGTTTGTCAGTGGAATAATTTATTGAGTGAGATTTTTGTGAGTTTGTCAATTTCGTGGGAATAAGCTTCATTTTTGAATTTTCTGGTGTTTAAAAGGTTTATACTGGTCACTCAAAACATTTAATTTTTTTAAAGGACTTAAAATTTAAAATTTTAAGATTTTTGAAGCCGAATGGGCATTAAAACGGCCATATCTCAGGGAGTGACCTTTTATGAATCGGGAGACAGTTAAATTAAGGGATATTGTTGCGCAATCAGGGGTGGCGCCTACATCGGGACTTTTCTTTCAACTTTCTTTAAACAAAAAATTTCTGAAAAAGTGAATAGCCAGCCACTCAAATAACAACAAATCTAAAAGTGAATAGAATTCAGCTTAGCAATCAGAGAGAAAATAAAGTGAATTAAAATTGTTGAAAAGTTGAGAGTTTAGATGGCGCTTCATTTAGTTGTAGAATAATATGAAATGTGACATATACATAGTTAGGAATCAGGATCAGCAAGTTTTTGTCACAAATCAAGCTGAAAATAAAAAATTAAAGTACATTAAAGATATATGGGGAGAAATTCTTTAAAAACGTTTGTTTATAATTTTCACAACATGATTCAATAGCCAAAAACGGCAATGTCATCCATCAGCAACGAACGTCAAACGAAGTTGGCTGCAGTTCATCAATATTTCGAATCAAGTTTTGTCAATTATAAACTCAAATGGATACCAGCACTTAAAATATACTGAAAAGGCGGGGCAAGTCGAGGAATTCTCATGGGTCTTAAAAAAAATCTTAAAGGTGTTTATTGCAATTATAAGCAAATAGGAAACACATATTTTATTGGAACTAAAAGAGATCGATCCTTATTAAATCTCATCCCCGTATACATTAACTGCAACAGCTGGGAAAATGACTTCACTAAACTTAAAGTGTTTGCTATGGAAATAAACAATTTAGCACGAATCGTAGCCCTTAAAAGTGAAAGTAGTAGTGAGAGGGAGTAGAAACCGTAGTTTTAAAGATACAACAATAAGAGAGAAAGTAAAAAGGTCATCAATCTATGCAATTCCTTTGGACCTAGGACTTACAATGGTAGGAAGGAGACAAACTATTTATTGAGCCACAAGATAACTCAGTAATCGACTATGCTATGGTATCAGGAGACTGGAGTACTATGATTGACGATTTCAATGTCATAACAGAAATACATTCGGATCACCTCCCAATCCTATTAACAGAAGAATCAGCTACACAGGGAAAATTCAGCTGAAAAAATGCTTTTGCCGAAAGGTACCCAAATTCTTTGAACAATGCTCTTCATCTTCAATCTACATCAGCAATCAACAATCTTATCTAAAACTATCGGAGGTGGACAATATTATTCAAAATTCTATACCAGTACAATGTCAGACAGATAACATTGTATTTTTGAAACCACATCTAAAGTGATAATGTGCTATGCAGCTCAAGTTTGGGATATAGTTTGAAGAAGTTGAGCAGCTTCTGCGTTATTTCTTAAAAAGAAGCTTGAAGCTACCCAATAGTACTGCGAATCATATACTAATGCTTGAAACTGGTCTTCCTGTTTTGTGTATTGCAACTCTGAAACTACAGATAGGCTACGTTCTAAGGACGATTACAATGGATGATAGGAGACTACTGAAGAAAATTTCTATACTTGTGATTCAAAAACAAGTATCATGGTTTGAGTCGTGGAGAGATTTAGCATGAGTACTGTGGACATACACTACTTCTGGGGAGTGATGGAATGGACACGTGGAAAAGCGAACTCTATAGTCTCATATCTCAAGTAGACGAAAGAAATAGAGAGGACTACACTCTGAAAGCCAGAAATTGAATTCATAAGGACCTATATGCAAGGCTTAACTATAACGTGGCCACGATACCACGCGAGGTAGCAAATAATTATTTCAGAGCGGATTATCCAAACGATCTCTTGTCACTGGTTTTAAAATCAAGAGGGGAGATACTTCCCCTGAACTATATTCCTCACAGGAATGGTTTGGATGATATGTGTGGATTATGCAATCTCAGAGTACATGAAAATGTGTTCCATTTCTTGGGAAAGTGTCCTGTTTTACTGGAAACTAGAAGGAGAAAACTTGGAAAAAACTTCCTTAATCAAGATCAAATCATAGGTCTTTTAGACGGAGGTATGGGTTGGTGTCATTTACAATTATGTCAAGATTGCACTTAACTACAGAAAACGAATCTTAGATGAGCTTTTTAATGTTTCAATTTTGTATATTAAACAATAAAAAATATATTAATACTTGCCAACTGACAGACGGAGAAGGCCATGTTAAAGAAATAAATGATACACACTTATTATAATTTGTATTAAATAAAATCATTTTAAAATCTTAAAAAAAAAATAAAATGCACGACTGGGTCACACGAAGTTGCTCCTATTTAAGCAATCAGCAATTTTAATTAATGTTATTAGAGAACACCGTTCATTAGGATAAAATAATTTTTTTAAATTCAAGGGACAAAAACAGAATGCTATGCAAATATGAATTTATGCAAGAACAAAAATTATACATACGAGTAAGTCGTTGTAGTGGTTTCCTAAAAAAATAAGCTTTTATATACAAAATTTTTAAAGCATTTTTAGGAAAATTTAAGAAATTTGGTACGCCAACTTTAAGTTTTTATTATTGTACGAATGAAAATTAAATTTCCAAAAAAAAATTTTGAGCCGTTTTTGCGATATCGAATTTTCCAAAACAAAATTGATTTTTTTTTCAAAAATTTAAAAGTTATTTCTATTATATCTATATGTACAGTGATCCACAAAAGTCTGCGTACAAGGAAGATATTTTTTAAAAATTGCTGTTATTCACAAATGTAAAGTGAATTATTTTTAAAAAAAGGTATTTTTCATTAAATTTACCACGTTTTTATTTTCAACAAAAAAAAAATAAAAAAAAATATTCGTATCACAAAAAATTAATAAAAACAAAATAAACCTCTGAAATTCTTCCACAAAAGTCTGCGTACAGGTGAATATTTCTTGCATTACACTCTCTTTAAGTATCGATAAATTTGTTTTTGCATAATATGATTGTTTGTTTATTTTTAATCGTTCTAAACGCGTATTGCAAATCATTGTCTTTGTTTTTTTTTTGTTTTTAAAGCAAAAAATGGCAAATAAAGAGTTAAGTTTGAGTGAGCGGCAGTTGATTTATTAATCCTTACGTTAAACAAAAAAAGTCGTATGGTGAAATATCAAAAATAACCTGAAGAGCTCGGTCAACGATACAGAGAACGGTAGATCGCTTTAGAAACGCAGGACAGATTAAATCGGAGACAAGATAAGGCCGACCTTCGAAGCTCTTCGAAAGGGATAAGCGTATGATCAAGCGAATGTTGGAGCAAGATCACTTTATATCGGCTAAGACGATAAGCACATGGCTCGAAATATATAACAACAATACAGTGCATCCAGAAACGGTAAGAAGAGCTATTGTTCAAGTGGGGTTTAAGTCACGCACACCCAGGAAAAAAACATTGGTCAGTAAAATAAAGAGAAAGAAACGGCTAGCATTTGCAAAAGAGTATGTTAACAAGCCTCCGGACTTCTGGGGTAAGGTTATATTCTCCAGCGAATCAAAATACCTACAACATTTTTGGTTCTGACGGTCGTTTGAGGGTGTGGCGACGACCAGACTATGCTCCTAATCCCAGATGCATAATTAAGACTGCCAAGCACGGTGGTGGAGGTGTTATGGTTTGGGGCTGTATGGCGTCTTTAAAAGTCAGTAAGCTGGAAGTAATAGTAGGATCAATGGATCAATATGTGTATATCGTTATCCTCAAAAAAAATTTGAATACAAGTGCTGAAATTCTGGGTATATCCAATGACTATTACTTCTAGCAAGATAATGACCCCAAACATACCGCCCATAATCGCGCATGTGGCTGGCATATAACACTCCCCACCTGCTACAAACCCCACCACAGAGTCCAGATATTAACCCTATCGAGCACTGCTGGGATGAATTGGAAAAAAAGATCCGATCCGACGATATCCTCAAAAAGGCGCAGTTAAAAGAAGCCTTGTTGCTTGAATGGAGTAAGATCAATAGTTCTTATACAGAAAAACTGGTAGGGTCAATGCAAAACCGTTTGAAAGAAGTTATAAGGCTAAAAGGGTATCCGACCAAATATTAACAGCGAAAGTAGTACACAAAAATAATTATTTGTCTATATAAACTAACTTTTTTCAATTTCTGTTACAGCTGTACGCAGACTTTTGTGGAAGAATTTCAGAGGTTTATTTTGTTGTTATTAATTTCTTCTTGTTATGAATAATTGTTTTAATTTTTTTTGTTGAAAATAAAAACCTTGTACATTTCTTTATTAAAAAATATTTTTTTTTTTAAACAAATCACTTTAAATTTGTGAATAACAGCAGTTTTTAAAAATATTTCTTCCTTGTACGCAGACTTTTGTGGATCACTGTATATCTTTATAAAAATTTTCATTAAAATCCGTTATGTCGACAATGAGTTATTCAAAATTTGAAAAAATAATTCTATGCAAGGTACAAGCTGTAATATATTAATTTCAAGTTTTTTTTTATTAAATTAAAGATCGTACAAATTAATTGAAAGAAAAAAATTTTATCAAAATTCTACGCGCGGTTTTCGAGAAAAATACGATTTTAGAAAACCATTTTTAACATTTTTGTATGTTGGGTATTTTTGTTCTTGCATCTTCTAGAATCTAGATTATATGGAGAAACTTTTATTGATCAATTTAAAAAAAAAATCTAAATATTGATTTTTGAAAAATTTAAAACAAAAATTTTTGAAAATTTGAATACACAATTCTATTAAAGTTTTTGGGAAGCCTTAGCAAAAAAAAAAAATGATCAAAATCGGTAATACCGTTTTTAAGAAAATCAAAAACAAAAAAATGGTTTCATGGGGGTACCCTCAATAACCATTTTTCGGAAAAGTTTTTTAACTATTACCTAGCTTTAACTAAATGAATTTTTTTGTATTTTTATTTTTTAAATTTGTGGAACCGTTTTTAAAAAAAAAAAATATTTATAAAATTTCGAAAAAAATTCGTATGGCAGGTACCGTTATTTTTGGTCTTAAAAAAAAAACAGAAAAAGACGTGTGGAGGAAAAAATTAAAAATGATAACTACCAAGTTTAAAGAAAATCGACCGAGCCGTTTAGGCTGTACTCGAACAGAGTGACAGAATTGCGAGACCCACTTTTTTAGTCTTCGCTATCATCTTAATGTCAACTTTGATCAAAATCTCGAGTTAGATTTTTTTTACGAATGCCTTATAGTACCTACAAGTCGCAAGTAAAAATCCAGTCATGGAATCGCTGATCAATCATCAGCTTAAGAAATATCTCGAAGATTGAAAGCGTCTGAAAGACCGGCAATACGGCTTTCGCAGCAATCGTTCCATTCCATTGATCTGATGCCATATTTCACAGAAGAGTGGTGCTCTAGATTGCCAAATTCGGGATCTCTGGAAAATTAATTCAACAGTTTCGCATGGCATCTCTAAAATATGGGGTGCAATATTGAACTAGAGAATAGCTCCTCAAAACTATTCCAAAGACGCACAGGGTTTTAGCAAGATTCGCTTGTTCTATCTCGTTCTAGAATTTCTGACGTACTGTCAAGTACAGAGATTCTTTACGGTGATTGAAGATCAACCGAGACCTGAGGGTGAGTGTATTGAATTTAGTGAGGACAAGACCAAGTACGAATATACCACCGCCAAACGTCACTAATGATAACAATGACGAAGAATTACCCTACAAAACCGCTGCATTTTTGGCTTGACGAAGCAAATGGGTTCAGAACATCTCACTCGTAAGACGAAGTGTTGGACTAAAGGGGAGATGATACTGTGCTCTTTTCAAAGAAAAATTGTTTGGTCCTGTATGCGAGTAGAACGAATTGATTAGAAGATTTAACCGCGAGCTTTATAAGCTGTACCTAGATGTGAATGTAGTCCGAAAACCAAAGCACGTCGACTAAAATGGCTCGGCCATATTGAAAGATGGTACAGCCAAGAGCCCTCGAGCCCCAGGTCCGATACTATAAGGAAAATTGAATCTACGGTTTGAAGACCAAACCATCACGGTCTGTCTCAGACAGAGATGCTTAATGGTTTAGGAGCGGGATAAGTAAGTACTCGTACTACATAACGCTTTTAAAATTTGTCTATTTAACCGAATGTCTAAAACGAAATTTTCTTATAAGAAATTTTATATTTATCTACCTACGCTGCAAGAAAATTTTTTAAGTTCCCTAATCCCTAGTAGAGGTTGAATTAATTATAAAACCAATGCACTGATTGCACTTGAGTTTCGATGTAAGTCAAGGCCCAAGGCCTACTGCTTTTGCGGATAGTATTAGTTTTTCATATCACTCGAATATTTGAATGAACAAAGCATGCTGCTTTTTAGTCGATTAAGGGTATTCATGTAAGCACGGAAAACCCTCGTAAACCAGATAATTTTATCTCGGCAGAAACGAGCTGTCAAAATTTGTATGGGAAAAAGTTTCTGCAAATCTCATAAAATTATCTGCAGAAATAAACCTCGTAAACTAAAGAAGTATGGATTCTGACTTTTAATTTGACATTTCACAAAATATTTCCCACATTTACGCAAGTATTTCTTAGGGGGTGTTCATGAAAACATGCTGCGGAAAGTTATATCTTTCTACAAAGCGGAAAATTATCGCGTTACATAAATACCCTTATTATTATGTAAGTTGAAGTGAGAAGAAAGGAATCTTCTCGACAAAAGATCTCTACAAAAATACTACAAGCAGGATTTTGGTATGGTTCAAAATTAAGGCAGAGGTGCATTTTAAGTTTTTTTTTATACTCTTCGTAAAAACGACATTGCCGAAATCACTGAAAAGGAAATCTCAGAGGAAGGATATGTTATTCACTTATATAGATACATATTATTCATGTACGCAGCTGATGAACAAAATGGAAATTAGTAAGGGTAGTAAACATTTGGGCGTCTGGCTGACTCTAAAAAAAACCCTAAAAGATAGCATTGAATTGTATACTCTTACCCGTTTAATTGAATGACAGTGTTCATGTTAGACCACTTCAACTCATTGGGTTCTAAGAATTAAGTTGTGATAAGCGAGATGAAAAACTAACTTAATTTTATTTTATTATGTTTTAGACTAAAATTGAATTTTGACAATTAAAAGTTGACCATGCAAATTCAAAAATTTTAATGGCGCAAAATTTTAATTGAATTAGTAGGTACGATGCTAAAGCTGTTTTAGTATGATACTAGGTTAAAACAACGAATTTGCAAATTTTAATCGAATATAGCATCATACTTTCTCTACCCTTTTTTTAAAGTTAAAATCATCGAATACCTACTTTATTTTTTTTAGTATCGGGCTAGCCTCATATGACTCTTTGTCTCTTTGACATTTGCAAACATCGAAAAAGGTTCGTGTACTTACTTTTTTACACGAAATGTCATTGTTTTAGGTGTGTTCAGAAGCAATTTATTAAGAAAATTCTTTTAGTACGATACTAGTTAGAAAATGTTTGAAATTAAAAAAGAGTTAGTAAACTACTATAAAGTTAGCAAATTGTTAAGTAGTATTAAACTAATACCTACCTTAATAATAGGCTGTTTAAAATTTTGCACCAATAGTTTTAAAAATGTTATTTTTTTTCTTTCGGTACATCAATTTGCTGTCAAAATAAGAATTGCTACACTTGAAATTTGTCATTATTCATTATTTTCTTAGAATAACAAATAAATTATGCTCTTAAATAAATAAATACTATTTCATACATAATATCGCATTTCAATTATTTCTTAGTATAAGTACCAAAAATATTTATTTCAATGGGAAAATTCTTGAACGCGGTTGAATTATTTGATGAAAAAGTTAAGAAACAAAAACCCAAAAAAATCACGTGTTTGGTGTTTCAAAATATTTTGTTTTTATAATTTACAAAACAAATTTCAAACATGTTTTAAAACAAAACATTATGTTTTTTTTTCAATTTCTGAAACCCTCTTATTTGTACCAGTTTTAGGGTCCCTCGTGCAAAGCTGTCTTTTCTTTCTTACAATTTGGTTTATTAACATTAATGGCTTAAAAAAATACAAAACCCAAAAATGTATATTCAAATTGTCCCGAAAGAGGTCAATTTTAGATCTCCCAGGGTGATATTTGGAACGAAATACATACACGACATAAAATTACTTTTTTAACGTCATCTGTCAAGCCTGATGTTGTCAAATTTTGTGGAAAAATGGTTTCAATGGAATTAGTTAGAACTTTCGCGTACAGTTTGGAACGAAACGCCAATTAAACGTCCAAATATAATTTCTCCTCTGTGTATTTAAAATGGCTACCAATTTGAACAAAAAAAAATTATTTGTTTCGGAAAAATGCAAATTGTAAGCCATAAAATAGAGTGAAACAAGGTCAGAATAAGAATTTTACCATCGACAAATAAAATCAAAAGAGAAGAAACTGAATGAGTAAAAATTGTAAGAATTGAAAGAACACTAAGCTACTATCGAATACTTTACTCGATAACTTTTTTTAGATCGAAAATAATCTTATAATCATTTGAAATCCATAAACAAAGTTTCTCAAATAAATGAACTAAGAAATTTGTCGCATTTCCAATTGTATTATCAACATTATTCTTTTGCTATCATCATTATGAAAATTCATATATGTAAGTAACTCTAGAAAGAAAATCGTAACTTAATCTTACACAAATGACAATCGATCCAATTCTGCCGAATTTGTTATTCTGTAATGAATTTTTGCTATGCACCATAAAATGTCTTCACCAGAAAAGATCTTACCTATTCAGAGTTTAAACTTTTATAAAATTCTGTTATGAAGCTTGGAAAACGAAATATGTAAGCAAACAGAACTAAAATCTTTAATCAATCAGCTGTTCTGTTATAAATAATTTCGTGACAAATAAAATGAAAAAGGGTGACCAACACAAACTTTTAAACTTTTACCTACTAAGTATGTTGCATATACAACGAAATACCTAAGAAGAATAACCCTAGTTAAATGTTTTTTGTTAATGTTTTCCTCGAATAATTTTAAATGGAAGGTCATAATTTTTTCCAGCCGGAAAAACTGTATGAAACGTACGCCAGAAAGGGAAAATCAAAGGGGCTACTTTTTCTTCTTAGTTCCACCAAATGTGTTATACCTATGCTTTCTTCTACAAAAATAATTTTGATTTAATTTATTTATTTGTTTATGTGTTATTATGCTTAAATTTGTCTCCCTTTTTTCAAAGCATCCTTTTGAAGAAATAAAAGATAATCCCTGTTTAATCCACTCTTGGAAATATTTTTAGGTAAACGTCAAAAAAATTGGCTTTTATTCTTTTATGATTCTATTTTTTTTTTTTTTTTTAGTTCAAATCTCTGACAGTTCACGAGAGATCTTAAGCATATCTTCCCGATTCATAAAAAGAATACCAAAATTCTAATCCATAAAAGATTTTTTGACAGCTCAACAGAATAGCAAAATAAGAGATCTAGCCGAACAGGCCCAAATAACTGTAATATCTACATACAGTCGACTCCGCTTAACTGCAACCCCAAAATGCAAAAGAATCGTTGCAATTAAGCGGATTTTTCACTTAAGCGAACTTCGGATAACTGCAACCTTGTTGCACTTAAGCGAACTTCGGATAAATGCAACTCTTTTTCATTTAAGCGGAGTTGTTTTCAAATTATATTTACTTTTATGCATATTTCGTCGGCTGGATGCTATCTTGTTCAATGTCCATTTTTCAAAATGTTGGGAAATCGATTTTTAAAGTTCAAATTAAAAGTTTTTGTGTATGTAAGAAAATATTTGATTGGTATTATTTTTTTTCTGAAAGCCTTGACAATTTTGTTTATAAATCAAGCTACAGAAATTGTTTTTATTTTATTTTAAATATATAAATTAAAATCAACGAGGAAGTAATTTATATGTATGGATATTGTACAAGATAGAAATTATGCATTTTTTTTTAATATACTAACAATATAATACAAAAAAAGATGAAAAGCAGTTTATTGAACAAAAATGAATTGAAAAATCGTTAAAAAAAATCGAACAAAACAGTTCTCTGTAAATTGAAAACTAAAAGAGATAGAACAAAATGGTTTGCTCCAAATGAAAGAGCGTCCCAAAATTACGAGGACCTAACTCGATTTCGTAAAAAATGGCCTTTTGAACAAGATAGCATCCAGCCGACGATTTGCATTTAATTCAAATGTCAGGTAAAAATACGACTGTGACGATTGGAATGACTGATGGAAGGGTGATAATGTAACTTCATATTGTAACTTCAAATGTAAAATTTTATGTGTGTTCGTTTGAAAATTTTTGGACACGTTCTAAGTTGCACTTAAGCGGAGTTATTTTAATACAAACTGTTTATTTAGGGGAAAAAATTGTTTCAAATAAAAGGAGTGTTCACTTAAACGGAGTTCCAATTAAGCGAACCTATTTATTTGGAAAAGAGTACAAAATAAATCGGTGATAGATGTATTGTTTCAGATATCCGATATTTTCAGTTAAGCGGAGTGCAGATAAGCGGAGTCGACTGTAAATACCTAGGTACATACATATATAATAAATTAAATAGTGCTTGCATTCCTTAAATAAACAACATCGATGTTGTCTTGATGTTACCTGCCTAGGTACATATTCACTATTTTAAAAAGCAAAAAAGAGTACGTACCTGCATACAAAACTCGATTAAACACCATTATTTGCATGAGTCAGTTTTACGCCACAGTTAAATTATGTGAGGTTCTAGTTCGTCTGTAAATTCCAATGTAAACAACAATTTTCGGCAGACAGACTGACTCCAGTTTAAGTCTGCAGATTCGCATCCTTTGTTATGGGGAATTCTCTCGAATCCACGTTTCCATGGCGTCGGTTGCTGTTTATGTAGATTTTATTTCCATTTAGTTTTGTTTCTGTAACTTTTTAGAACGCATGTCCAATAGACATTACCCACCACCACCACACAACACTTTCACGATTTTAACCAACAAGCAACAATATCGTTCGTAATTTGAAGCTTTTAAACTTTTACTGATTCAGAAACAAACCGGCTAGAAAGCTTTAAAAATTTGCAACAATTTGTTGAACAAGAAACACGGAAAAATTTCTTTCGGAACTCCATATTGAATGGTTCGTTATGGTAATGGAACACAACAAATTAAATCCATGAACATAATATTCTTCATAAAGAGTTTGTGTGTATTTGTTCTGTTTCCCCACCCACAACCAATTGCACCTTGGTTTGCATGCATGCGAATTGTTGGGCGCATGACGAAAATGGAAAAATTGAAAGAATACGACTAAAAAAAATATATTCTGAAGTGGAGAGAGATTTTACTCTTTGAATATTAATAATAATGAAGAGAAGGAATTTATACACTGTGAAAAAACTATTATTAATATTTAATGCAAGATAAAATAATATTTCAAAAACCTGAAGAGCCCAGCAGACATTTTGTAGAGGCGGATGATTTTCGATTAAATTTTCAGATATTTTTCCGGTGCCAAATATACCAAAGGGTTAAATTATACCGAAGGATATGAACAATTCTTTTTTATTTGCGCCAATTTTTAACAATGGTAGAAACTTAGATATGAAATATCGCAACAAGTTTCGTAAAAAACAAATCCAAAATTATAAGTTATGTTCATAATACTTCTTACATAGGAGGGCATATCTCAAGGGGAAAGAATCAGTTTTTTCCAAAAACTTTGAATACATATTCCTAAATGTTTGTGTCGTCCTGCAAGGGAAAACTGAAAGGAATATTAGTAGGTACAAAACGGAGAAAGTGATTATTGTAATTTATTATATTATAAATAATCACGAGTTCCAAAACTTTGAGAAATATTAATGGATACTTAAAGAGGGACAGAAGTCAAGCATTTTCTAACAAAAAAAACTTAAAATGAAATTTAAAAAAGTGAGTACCGGGACTCACGGTTAAGATGTGTAAACATCAAAGTTCGTCCGAGTGCCGAATTTTTGTTATCAAACGTACCCAACAAACAAACAATGCAATCGTATTAGTTTGTGGCTTTAGATGTATTCAAATCAAGGCACTATTTTTCCCACAATTTATCGCTTTCACTTATACTTAAATCCAAAACTAACTCAACATAGCTGTACATAACGCTTAAATTTCAAAACAGTGTTCACATTGGAATTGAATTTACTCCTCAAACTTATTTTAAAGTGTCTGTAGTAAAGTTTCAAAGTAAAGGAACAAACCTAATCTATTCCACACTTTAAATATTGATGCTTATTTTGACATTCTCTTTCGTTCGAAAGTGAGTCGAATTCGTTGAAACTTAATTTTGAGATTCGGCGATTAGAATGTTAATCGAACAAATCGAAAGTTCACCCAATCCATAGAAAGTTCATTCATTTGCGAAAGCGTATTCAATTTTGACATTCGAAAGAATAGAATTAAATGTCATTTTTGTGTCGTTTGAATTTTTCTGTCGAGTAAGCTACAAAACATGTAAGTTTTTAATTATTTCATGGAAAATAAATTACTTTTATTAATTTTTTTGTTGTTTTATGTTTAAAGGTCGCATTCCAACTAGACAAACCGCGAACAAAAGGAAAAGTTAATCAAAATAATGGAAGAAAGCCCGGAGGTAGCAAAGGGTTTTTTTACCACCCGCGTTGACACGGAAAGCATCCACTATCCTTCTCCTCTGCACTTCTTCAACACCATCTTCATTTATAAACAACACAAATGCCATATTTTTATTTTTTATTTTATGTTTTTATCAAAGAAATTTAAATTATTAAACAATAAACAAAACAATTACAAATAAACAAAGATTTCACTTTTTGGTTTTGACATTTCACAAACACTTCTCTTTTGTTTTTGATATTTTAGTGTGACCAAGTGTATACGAAAAAAAATAAAAATTTAGAACGCATCATGAACAACTTTTTTTTTAAGGAATAGTTTCAGAATAGCTGAGTTGACACAAAAAATGTAATGAATATGTAGGTTAAACTTTACTTTATAATGAAAAAGTGTATTATTTATTTTGTTTCTTGATTCTTTATCCAACATCTATAAAATGTTTAGAAACAAAAAAAATGTAAAACGGTCATACTAATTCAAATAGAAATATAGTAAACAGCTGATAATGAAAATGAATCTTTTTTGAAGTTCATTTTATGCTATCTTTCGCAAATGAATGTTATTCGTTCGAATCTCAAAATTAAGAAAGTTCATTCGAAGGATAGAATCATTCTAACGAATAGACTATTCATGAGAATGTCAAAATAAGCATGATTTACTACGTTTATATGCAGTATCGAAAGATCGAGTTGGATTAGGGTCGGATTTTCGACCCAGGTTTTTCGTCATTTGAGTTGATAGCTCGATTTGGAGTTGAGTTGAAATGGTGTTGAGCGATTCTGAAACATTTTGTTAAGCCAACTCCTCGACCCAGGTTTTTTGTCACATATTTCGACTCGACACCGCTGAGCGAGTGAGATCGAGTCGAACGAAGCTCATTTCAACTCAATACCCGTTTACAAAGGGTCGAAGCGAGCTTCAAGCTCGCTTCAATACCTCAAATAAATGTAGTAATTGTAAGAAAAAGAAAGTACCATTGGACTCCGCTACGTAAGGTAAAGTTTGTTTGACTTATGTTTAAATAGTGATGTTGTTTGAGACAGCATTCCATTTTTACACTTATATTCAAACAGAGATGTTATCCGATAGAAAATAGACGTTTCTGCAGGAAACCGATTTTTAATCTCTGTTTCTCTCTTGGCTTCCTTTCGATTGCATGGGTGCTTTTAAACACAGCGATTTTTACAATAAGTTAACTTTGTTCAAGCGAAAAGGAGTTATCTCTTCGCACTCCTTACTCTAATCAGTTAAGCGAATTTCACTGAGTGAACGCCAAATATAAAATGGAACATACTCGAGAAATAAACGAAACCAGAAAGAAGAATGAACGATAACTCCGCATTTTTCTCAACCTCAACCATCACATACGTCTCGCGCATCGTTTAAAAGTAGTCATATATTGCAACTATTTGCTCGGGGCATTAATAGGGGTGTTCACATTTTCAATTTTGTTTGACAAGCAAGGAATTTTGTTTGTTTGAAGGAATGATGAATTTCTGATGGATAAAGAAAGGAGCATTCTCATTCGTCAAACATGCCGTGAAACATCACTCCTCATTAGAATTTTGATCATGGCGGGCCAACATGTGTTCACATTCTCAAATATGCTTAACATGCATCGAAAATGTCAAAATTTGTTTGACAAGCCACTAGATGGGGCGCTCACCTTATCAAAATCATGCCGTTCTTGTCAAACTTATTTGAGAATGTTAACGTCCTAATGCGCACGAAAATATGATACTTCAGTTTGACTTTTGGATCTTGATTACGATTCTTTTTTAGTTTTTTCGTCTTTTGTTTTTTGATAGTTTATGTGAGAGATATAGAAGCGTAGCCTCGTTCCACAACATTTCTTGACCTCACATCAAATATGTCAAAAAGACGAAAAAAAAGACTCGTGCAATCAGGCTCTTGAGGTCTTTTTTCTGCTATAGACGGAGTTCACACTGACCTTTATCCTCCAGCTTTTTTTAGGTTTCTGTACTTTATCTTACTCCCTCTGTCAGAGATTTATAAGCCGATTGACATCATTTCCACCTTGTAATGGAAATTATTACAGTAAATATAAGTGGCAAAATCTAATTTTTTTAATTCATTGAAGTCGTAGTCATCATCCAGTTCATGGCTTGACAGATGGAGAACGATCTATATTTTGATATTGCGAATGCTAAAAGTATATTTTAATATAATATGGAATATTTAATTCGATAATTAATTATATGGACAATTAATGGACAAATTAAATTTTGACGTATCGAGAATATTTCGTTGTAGATGTCAACTGATTGCAACATTTTTCGGATTTCGAAATGACAACTCTGAAAATGCATTTTTTGGGAGCATGAAATAAAATGTAATCGTCCATCACTAACGTGAAGTGGATTTGTTTAAGACATTGAATGAACCCGCTATGAAATTTTGCACCAGTTGTTTTTTCTTTCGTCTTTTTGACATATTGGTCGTGAGGTGAAGAAATGTTGAGGGATTGAATTTAGTTCGAGCTAGCAATGGAAAGTAATAAAATCGCGATTTCAGTACTCAAAGTTTCCAATGTAAACACGATGTCGTAAGTACGCAATACGAGTATTTCCAATGTAAACACGGCCTTAAATGCAATCTCTCGTAAAATAAGTTACTACACGGAACGTGTAACAATAACGTGTAACCGTAACGGGCTACACGGGACGTATAAATTTTGCCCACGTTTTCAGTTCACTCTACCGCCGGGAAAGATGTTTACACATCAAAAACTATTCTTTTACTTTATTTGGAAATAAAGTAACACAAATAATTTAGGCGTTTTTATTTTTTCGTTCAAAGCAGGGCCTGAAATGTCAAAGAATAAATTGATTTTCTTTTTTTAGTACAGAGTGCTTCGAATATGTGTTTCTGATTTCATTCTGAGCCTGTTTTGAGCGCGTTCAGAGTGCGCTCTATGAGCTCATAATTAAATAACTGACCAGACACAGTTAAATGCAAGCATTTTACAGATGGAAATTTAAAGTAAAAGATGACACCTAAGTGTTCAGGTGTGTTTCAAAAACATCTCAGCCCACATTTGGTGCGTAGTGGTGTCGCTGCGGTCCCGCAATAGTTCAATTCACACATGCGGATTTTTCTCGCAGGACTCAATCTGTATTTCGCCTTTTGCATGCAGCAATGGAGGTTTATAAAAAAAACCTTAAATTTCGCATACCTACTGTATAAAAAATATCTTATTGTTGATCATCGGCTAAAAAAAGGAATATTCTATATATCATTTACAAATACAAGAGAGAATTCTGACATATGGTGAGTTCACAAAATACTCGGCTAACGAATATCCACGTAGATCTTTTCTTTTGTCGGTCATGGTGTGTGCCTCGGAGGCAATACTCCACATTTCTTGAAACTTTTTTATCTCATTATACATATATAAATAATTCTATATCAAATTCTTCCATATTTGACATCTTTCTTTCTAATTTAACTAGCGTCAAACGCAACCGCGTGAGTGATGACGCAGTGGTCCTGTGGAAACCTGCGAGTCTTTTTACCCACAAGAACGACGCGCGATGCCGCAGCGTCATCGCAAGTGTGTTTTTGAACCATTCGATTTATTTATGATTACTGCAAGACGCAAAAAAGCTGACTATTAAATTGAATATTGGTATGGTTAATTGTTTAGAGTCCAATCAAATATTTAAGACATCTCTTAATTTGATTGTTGGTAGGGTCCATAGAAACAACATCGTCTAAATTCCATCTTTTCCTCTCAACATACTCTGGAAATAGGAATTTAAACTTAAATTTTTGAACACGCGAGATCAAAGTATTTGATTCAATGATAGGAATTTCTCTGCTGATGTTTTCTTCTGGGGTCTGAATTGCATTGGTATTGTTGCTGAGTTGATACCAGATCGAAAGTTTGACGGCAGGTTGAAAATAGCTTTCTCACTACTTAAATACAAAAACTGCCTATCAAAAGTTTTGTTTGTTTTGTTTTTCTAGACAAGATTCTGAGCTGTGAAAACAAAATCTTAAAACGGGAAGAATACAAAAGGAAGCACAGGTTTTGAGTCAATCCATTTTTGAGCAAAAGAGATTTGCACGACCTTGAAGAACATTTGCTCCAAGACATACTTGAGTAGTCCCACAAGCATGAAAAGTCTCTGAATGCACTAATTAATTTAAAAAAAAAATTAATAAAAATACTTACTATCTTCAATGTTCAATTCTTTTAATGTTAATTTTGGCCTGCAAACAACTAAACAACATTAGGTGCGTTTTATTATTCACAAATCTATCTGGATCCGGATCTGGATTAAGTTTTAACAAGTATTACAAAAACAATTTGGGATCCTGTTTTCTATCGGGATCTATTTCAAAGATCCAAAAATCAGTTAGTACACTGGCGAGTAGATGGCTTTTTATGGAAAGGTAGTGTAAGCAAGAAATAATTAAAAATTTGCAAACCCAAGGATAAAAAGAGACGGACTTATAACACTGCTGTCACTAATGCCGGATATACATTGTTCAAATGCATGACAAGCATATGCAAGTGTATTGGTAATTTGGGGTTGAAGCAGCATATACACATATCAAACATGAGTCTTCAATCTTTTATTTTTACATCGACGGTGTGGTGAGAGGACGTTGCGCTTTGTGAGTTTTTTTCGGCAAAATTGTGATTTTACGAATTTCTTTGTATTTTTTTTCAATTTTACGCGAGTAATTTGTTTTATTTTGGCTGTCCATTTCATCATACAATTTTTGTTTACTGTTTTAATATTTAAATATGTGCTTATGTTGTGCTTTGTTCTTATCTCTTCAACGTACTATACGCAAATGAACCAATAAATGCATGATCAATCATCAATCTTGCATATACACTACTTCAATGCAGGACGCTAGATTGAAAGAAAATCAAAAGATTTTGATTTTGCTTCAATCCAACATCCAATCTATACGTGTGACTTTTTCACTAATACACTTGCACATACTTGTCATGCATTTGAACAATGTATATCCGGCATAAGATCCGTATCGTTTTATTTTCAAGGGAAGATCCAGATCCGGATCCAGATAGATTTGTGAATAATAAAACGCACCTTTTGTGTATGTAAAGGGTGGTTAAATTTGAAGGGCCGATGTTGATTTTTAATAAAACACAAATTATTTAGAAAATTATTGTCATTTCTTTTTATTATGATAATATTGGTATGGTTCAATTATGTATGAAACAAAATATCGGCCAAATGGCCGTCGCGACCTCGGCGGCACACCTCCATCCGATGGTCCAAATTTTCGATGACGCTGAGGCATAATTGAGGTTCTATGCCGTTAATGTGCCGAATTATCTTATCCTTTAGCTCTTGAATTGTTGCTGGCTTATCGACGTACACCTTTTCTTTCAAATACTCATAACCCCAAAGAAAGAAGTCCAACGGTGTCAAATCACATGATCTTGGCGGCCAATTGACATCGCCACCACGTGAGATAACACGGTCATTGAATTTGTCGCGCAAAAGAGCCATTGTTTCGTTAGCTGTGTGGCAAGTGGGACCGTCCTGTTGAAACCACATCTCACGATTACGAACATCATTCACAGTAACTGCCGGACCGGCCTCATTTTGGAAAAAATACGGCCCGATGATGCCGCCAGCCCATAAACCGCACCAAAAAGTCACTCTTTGTAGGTGCATTTGTTTTTCGACAATCACTCTTGGATTATCATTCGCCCAAATGCGGCTTATTGAGGAATCCACTGAGGTGAAAATGTGCCTCATCACTGAAGATGATTTTCTTCGAAAATTGATCATCCACTGTTGCCATTTCTTGCCACCATTCTGACCATTGACGGCGCTTGAAATGGTCAAAAGGCTTTAGTTCTTGAGTCAATTGCACCTTGTAAGCGTGTGAATGCAAGTCTTTATGCATAATGTTCATCAACGACGAGTGTGAGAGGTGCAATTGTTGGGCACGACGACGAGTTGAGGTGGACGGCTCTTCAGCCACACTATCGCGAACAGCAGCAATATTTTCTGCAGTACGAGCTGTATGAGCATGCACTAATGTTTTCACATCTCCTACAGACCCGTTTTGCTCAAATTTTTGCACGATTTTTCCGATTGTAGATACGCACATTTGGACTATTAAATTGACCCAAAAAATCACGAAGTGCACGATATGCATTTTGATTTCAACGCCCATTTTCATGATAAGCCTGAATAACCTTAACGCGTTGCTCGATTGTGTATCTTTCCATGGTTCAAATTGAGTTAGTCTGAAATTGAGAAATGTCAAATGAAATGCAGAAAAAAACTTGACGTTTAGGTGTGGTTCACATTCAACATCGGCCCACCCTTTACTTCAACAGACAGTAAATGGACATAATTTCTATACGAAGTGAAAACATAACATGAATTTGTCAATGAAATGAAGGAATGTTACATGAAAATGTGGGAATGGATGTCAAGCCTCGACGTCTTGTGAGAAATTTGTGGCTAGTGAAGTGGGGGTGTCACGAAAGGTCAAAGTTTATACTCGTATCTGCATTTATTTCTTCTACGAAGACAAGAAATAAATAGAAAAAAATATGTATAAAAATAACAAAAATCGAGATACGAGCCCAAACGCAAAATAGTTGGACTACCTATGATAAAAAAACAAAAATCTTCTGATTCTTAAATTCCACCGGAAATAAAATCAATATTTTGGTATTTTTCTTAAGATATATTTATTTTGAATAGGAATAGGTAACAAAAACAAATTGACTTCAATTAAATAACGATATAGAGCAATAATACAAAATAAAATAACGATTGATACTTTTTTTTAAGCGCAAAATAGTTGGCCTATGGGTCTTAATTTTTATTTTACCATGGTGTTACGTCGCCTTTGGCCTTGATAACTGCTTCTATGCGTCGTGGCATTGTGTCAACTAATTTTTGACATTCTTCGGTGCCAAAAGATTCCCAAATATTTATGATTTTAGCTTTAAGGTCTTGAAGAGGTCCGGCATGGTTCTTTTCGCGGTTTTTGTTTCATTTTATGCCAGACAGTTTCGATTGGTGAAAGGTCAGGGCTGCTGGAAGGCCATTCCAGTAAAGGAATAGCTTCAGCACATAGCCACGCCATTTTAAACCTTGCTGTATGGCAAGAAGCTCCATCCTGTTGGAAAATATAGTCTCGATCACTAGCTTGAAGTCGTGGTATTGATGGGAGAAGCTCATTTTCCAGAATATTCCTGTACCTGGCAGCATTGACACTTCCATTTACAAAATGCAAATTGCCCAAACCCCGCCCCGATATGCATCCCCATATCATTAGAGATGCTGGAAACTTTACCGTTTTTTTAAGGCAATCTTTGTGAAAAACCTCTTGAATTTCTAATGACTCGTTTTCGTTTGTCGCCCACGCAAACTTCAAACCTGGACTCATCACTCCAAATAACGGACCGCCATTGACTTAAAGTCCAGTTTTTACGTTGTTTGGCCCACTCTAGCCGCCTTTTCTTTTGTTTAGGTGTTAAAAGTGGTTTTTCTTTGGCCTATGTTTTTAACGAATTAAAATTGCTCTAATTTAAATAAATCTAAAACAAACCTTATAAAATGTGTATCCAATTTTTTTCATAGTCCGTTTGCAAGTGTCGACCGAAACACTTTTTTTTATTCTTTCCCTCCATTGAACAGTTATTGCAGCGGCCGGCCGTTTGACGTCGATTTTCTTTTATTATTTTTTTTAAAACTTGGCAATCTCGAGGTTTTGCAATTGGTGGGCGTCCCGTTTTTTACCGATCTCCACATTTCCACTATTTTTGAACTTTGAAATAATGTTTCGAATTGATGAGCGCGGTAAATTGAATTTTTAAACTGTTGCTGGCTTGCATAAAACAAGAGATCAATAAACAACAAAACAAGTGCATGTCATTTTTTTAATAACGGTTAACTAAAAATCTATTTAAATCTTCATAGGCCAACTATTTTGTATCCCAGAGAGAGTAGTCCAACTATTATGCTCTATCTTTGTTTGAGGGAATGCAAACTGGAGCCATATGTGCTTTCTCGAATTTAGTTCTGTTTGGTCTAATTTACTTATTAAATGTAATTTATTACATCGACAAAAAAAAAATTAAAAAACAACTGCTTGGGGACCAGAAAATATAGGCACATAAAAAATGTTAATTTGTTAATTGATGAGTAGGCCAAGTATTTTGCGTTTGGGTCGTATAAGGGGGCTCCACAAGAAATATTGGCTACATGACACATTTTTTGAAATCATTTATTTCAAGTGGAGGCACAGTGTTATAATGATCAGAGTTTTAGATTGGTGATTTTGTTGATAGTACCTATATTTGACATAAGAAAGGCGTAGCTGAAACAGACAAGAAAATATTTTATAAAAAAGGATTATTTTGACGTGGCGTAAACCCGAAGTAAGTGCGAAGTAAGTAAGTAAGTATTCCGAGTCCGAGGTTGAACCGAGTATCAGTAAAATCTAATAAATAAGGCTGTGTACAAGCTATCCTATTAGAATTTTGTAAAACAACTAACTACAAATCTGATTTGAGCTTGTTATTCAAGAAGAGTTGTTTTTTGTTTTAATTAAGTAATTATCTAATAATGATTGAATTAATCAAATTTTCCTTTTTTGTTAATGTAAATAGTTATTAAAGAAACAAATAAGTAAAAAATGTTAATTTTTGGACCAAATTTGCCGACAGAAAAATATTTCAATTTAATTTTCTCCATATAAGCTGATTTTTGACACCAAACTTATCCAATCCGGTTTTGGTCGCTCAAAAAACTAATGGATACTAACCTATTCTAGATAGCCTATGACTGCTTTTAAACGAAGCAATATTACCTTGCGATTTTTAAGCCTGTTGGAGAGAGACGTGCGTGGTGGCGGGGGTACAAAATATTGCTGGGGGTTGGAAAAATTGCAGAATTATCGTTCTTTCTTCTTTGTGGTTTACTTTATTTCTTGGGTATGTTTCATTTCCATTTGGCGTTCGCTCAGCGAACTTCGACTAACTAACTAGAGAAAAGAGTGCGGATAGATAACTTTTATGAAAATTCGCTGTGCTTAAAAGCATGCATGCAATTGAAAGGGAGCCAAAAGATAAACAAAGATTAAAAATCGGTTTTGTGTAAAAACAGTCTATCCAAGTGATACCTGAACGCGTCCAATGGCTTAGATATTTTGACACTTCTATAGAAACTATCGATAACAAACTGATATTTTGTATTTGTTGGTAGGTAATACAGTTCGATTGGGACTAGATCGATTATTAGACGATTTCCTTTTAAAGTTCAGAGCAGGGCATGAGCAGTGCCGGATTAGCCACGAAGCAAGAGTAGCAAATGCTACGGGCCCCGCGCATTTAGGGGCCCCGCGCACCAACGTTTTCTGACCATAAAAAAGTATTATTTATATATTAGATTTAGTTACAATTACTAAGAAGAAAATATTTGCACCAAAATGATCAACTAAAATTTTATTTTTCTATCTGCTGGTCATACCAAAAATCATGTTTCGCACCGCACTACACGCAAATTGGACAACGGTATGAAATGCAGGTGTTTATTGTTACCATTGATAACGTACTCACTGCTTTAGGTAAACGTATGAACAGAACAGTTATCATAAAATTGCTGGCATTTTCGGAATATTCCGAGAGCTAAAATTTCTTCCTGATTCAAAATAGCTATTTTGGCATTTAGTCCAGTCCACAAAAATTGGCGTTTCGTCCGGGTGATCGCACATGGACTCATCAGTTGACTGTGAGGACCTTGTCAATACGCAATTTTTATTAAATTCAGTTCATCTTACATCGATTTTTTGACAAAAATCCAATGTGAACTATATCCAACCAAGATTAAAATTGTAATCATTAACGTTGGAATATTTTCAACAAGTCCATTAATAGTGAAGTCTTCTACCTGGCTGATTTATTTCAGTAGTATATAGAATTTGTATTATAAAACCCTTCATATAAAATCTCTTCCACCAGAAGAAATTTTGAAAAAATCTGCAACCATAGTAAGTGCTTACGCAGATGGAGGACAGTCTGAGCAACGAATTAGTGCAGTTCGCTTCAATGCTCAATTCTGATGTGGCTGGTATTATTGACAGCAGGAATCTTGAGGCTCTGAAAATGCAGGTTTACAAGCTGTTGATAAATAACTTTTTACAATCTTGTTTCCCGAACGTTGAAATTGCTTTGCGCATTTATTTGTCTCATGTGATCACCAACTGCAGTGGCGAACGATCTTTCTCAACATTAAAACGTGTTAAAAATGAATTGAGCCAACAACGTCTTAATCACCTCACTTTAATGAATTTTGAACATGATTTACTCCGAGAAGTCGATATCAACAGCATTATTTATAAATTTTCCCAAATTAAATCAAGAAAAATTTTGTTTTATTTAATACCATAAACTTAATAAGTACCTAACCTAAAACAGTCTAAGGGCCCCTTAATAGAATTTGCTACAGGCCCCGCGCTGGCTTAATCCGGCACTGGGCATGAGTTGTCAAAAAATAAATCGCGTTTCTTTTTTAGTTCAGTGTTCAGAGCCGCGAATATTTATGTATTTCTTTTTCGTTCAGATGTGCGCTCTATGAGCTCAGAATAAAATAACTGAGCAGAAAGAGTTAAGTGCTTAACACAAGCATTTGACAGGCGGAAATAAAAAATGGTAACAGAACAGCTAAGTGTTCAGTGGTGTTTCAAAACAACTCAGAGACTCTTGGTTCAGAGGATGTTCAGAACATACTCGGACTCTGTTCAGAGATCTATTCTGAACTAAAAAAAGTAGGTAGGTATTTGAATTTAATTCAATCCGTGTAATGTTAATTAGGTACCTATGCCTATTTGCAGATATAGGTACCTCTCGTGTAAATTTCTTAGCTCCGACTTGGCTTTTTTTCATTCAATCTTTTTTTTTTCTTACAAAAAACACTTTATAATAACGGTTCACAGCTCTCAAAAATATTGCGAAAATGCATGTACATAGGTACTTGTGCATATAATTAAATGAAACGGAACTCGAATGGAAGTGGAGGTACCTACCTACCTATTTTTTTTAACTTCATTGTGATCTCGTCGCTAGCCGCCCATGTAACTAAAGTAGGTAGGTAGGCAGGTAGATACCTAGGTACTCCCATCTACCATGCACTTTTTCTCCCATGCGAAAATATAGGTAATAGGTACTCAACAAAAACAATAAAGTTATCCCCCCATCTCGTGTCCAAAAGTCAAACAAAAAAAAAAGCAATTTCAAATTTCAAAAATTGCATGTTGCATCTAAAAGAGAAGAGAGAAATTGCAGAAGAAAGCAGGATTTCCAACCAAAAAGAAAGAAAAATAAAGTTCAAGCAACCAAAAACGTCCCGCCAAACATTTCGTGCCTTTCCAACCGACCAAGGCAAAACGAAAAATTGTAACAGAAATACACAGAAGACTCCCATACACCCAACAAAATCATATGCTATGCACCGTTGTTCCATCGTAAATTTATCTTTTTTTTTACATTGTCAGTCCGTGTGCTACTAACAGAAACAGATACAATTGCAACCTGCTACACTTTTTACTCATTGCACTTGCGTCGTTTGCTCGTTCGTTCTTCGTTGTTTAGTTGCCGTTGCCGTACTTTATTTGAGTTTGAAGAACACACAGGCATTTCAATTTCAACTTCTACTTGTTTGTAAATATAAATGAACCCGTTCTCTTTACTTCGCACACTTATTCATATCATAACTCAAGGCACGCAAAAGCGAAACGAACGACAAGCAGGCTAGTGAGTAAAATAAAATGTGTGCGACAGAACGGTAAATTGCCATGTTTACCGTTTTTGTGTTTCCCTTCTGTTTCGCGCATTTTTTTTAATTGTTTCGCTATTGGTATAAAGTGGCAGTGGCACAAACGCACGGTGAACAAACCAACAAGGAAACACATACAAAACAAATCAAGAAAAAAAGCTTCGCCGCAGATTTGTGTGCTTGTGTTTCGCTTCTCTTTATTCCACACGAAACGACGAACGTTTACGACGGGCATGGCAAGTGGCAAAGTACTGTTCGATTGCTCAAAAAAGGGGGTGTATATTTTGTTATAAATATATCTGTGTGCGCGAGTGTGTACGTTCCTCTCTGTCTCTGCTCTGGTGTAAAAGATACAATAATTGAAAAGATTGCGGAGCGCAATCCCAACAAAAACAAGACCAAGAAAATTACAATACAAAAAATACAAAAGAAAATAATAATTTTTCTCTTCGCTATGAGCTGAGTTCGACCACGGCAAGTACTCTGTAATTTTTCAGTACTAATTGTACTTTCAAACGGTACGGAAGTGTTCGGAAATTCTCACCTATATAAAAATCTGTCTGGCTATAACGGGATATAAATACAAATTTCCATCTCATCTAAACCTACTATCCGTCGCGGCAGATGGGAAAATCTATTGTTCGCACATAATTCGTTGGATAAATTGTTCGGTGTAACGTTTAACGGTAATTTTGACATTTTCGATACTTCACAGAAAAGAAATCCGATTTTTCGCTCATCCATCCGAAGGTATTTTTCGATTAAACATTATTTTTTTGTCTTATAAATTTGCTCGACGGAAAATCGACAGATTTTCTTCAAGTAGTGCAACTTCAGAGGATATCAACTTATTTCCCTCGCACCTTCTCCTTCACCAGGTTCGGGTTCCTGAACGGAAAATTAAAGTGAAAATTCAAACAGAATCATCTTCTCTCTTCGATTCTGGTTCTAGTATTCTATTTCCAAAACATTCTTCGCCGCTCTTTTTCAGTATTTTCCACTCCTTCGCAAAATAACTAAATTTCTCATCAAAGTGAGCTTTGCCTTTGACAAAAAAAAAAAAACAAAACGAATAAAGAATTTTCTGAACTTGAAAGGGAAAACACATTCGCGTTTCCATCTTGTTCAGCTCTGTATCGTGTCGTGCGGCGAAGAATATTCCTCATCATTTCTCATTCATTCATTCGTTTTGTCAGACCAAGGAAAATCAAGCAAAAACAAGTAATTTATAAACTTTTCTTTCAAAGGAAAATCCTTTTTTTATTTTCACTTTGACAAAGATAAAATAATCTTTACAACGCACATTTACTGTTAGCTATCGAAGTTTTGTCGAATTTTCCACTGAATTCGCCGTCGTTTCTGTGTCGTTTGTTGTTGGTGAGAAAAATTTTAACTTATTCGTATTTTTTTTGTTAGATTTTATGAGCAAAAAAGGAGTCCACCGGGTGTGTTGAAGTCGAAGAAAACGATTTTCCAATTGGAAGGAAAAGCACGCCAGTTTTATTGTGTCTCCATTCGTTCGTGTCGAGAAATGAAAATCATCCTTTATTTCGCCGTGGTTACGTGAATATTACAATTTTTACGGTTTAAAAACTAATACAAACAGATAAATCGGATGAAATTGCCATTTGGCTGTGCAAAATATACCGTTTTTCAATTTTAATTCATGCAATGTCGTGAAATATCATTAAATTTACAAAATTATTTTTTCCACAGGAATGTCCTTGTGGATAAACCATCGTGTGTTATAGATATTTATCTGTAAAGGAAATTAAAAAAAGAAAAATCAGAATTTTCCTCCCGTTATTACACATATCAGCTGTTTATTTGTCTGCGTTTATTCGTAGCCGTTTCGGTCCTTTTTGTCGTCGTGCGTGCGTTCAGGCAAATACAAAATACAAAACCAAAGGGAGTTGAATTTACATCCAAAAAGAAAAAAAAATTGTTCGTTCCAAAACTAAATTTGGCAACATTGTACATATACATATGTCAAAATAGAAAATCAAAGTGTTTATTAGTTCTGTGTTTACTATTTCAACATTTACAACAAACAAATAATCCCGTTTTTGTGTATATTTCCTCACTTATCGTGTGAAGGTCGGTGCGTGATTTTTGTATTTAAACAAAAACAAAAGAAAGAACGAGCTCTGCAAAATGGCGACCATAATGGCTTATAATGGTGCTACTAACGGTAGCGGTGTTGGCGTCGGAGTTGGGGTCAGCACAGCTGGCGGCGGCGGTGGCGGTGGTGGGGGCAGTGACGGTCCACAAAACAAAAAAATACGTACGGTCGGCCAACAACCTGGCGACCAAATTGATTCACATCAGCTCAATCGGGTAAGTTTTGTTTTCAACATTTACCTATACACAAAGATAAAAGTTTTCCTTCAACTCCTTAACGTCCATTTTGTGGTAAAAGAATCTATTTATTAAGTTTCCTGTGTCGTCGATTGTCAATAACCGTACGGAAATCTCTGAACAAATTTCATCCCTTGGCTTATAGTTTATCTGTCGGTTCAGATTTTCATGTTTTTGTTTTACTATCAAATATCATAAGAATTATTGTTGTATATCCACCTACCAACACCAAGGGAAAAAGGAAAATCGATTTTACCCAAAAAATCGCGTTCTGCCTTCTGATGATAATAGTATCGTCGAGTAGCAAACAGAAGCAGCTAGCAGCCATCATCAAAGCAGCGGGAATCGAATGTGTAACATAGAACTATAGGTATACATAGGACATACTATATGATGACGATGAGTCTTGTACGCTTGAATCACCCCCACGCGAGAAGGGTTGGCTGGTTGGGTTGGAGATAGACCAGAAGGGTGGATGTTTGGTTTTAAGAGTAAAATTAAGGGTGAAATGTGGGTCCTCGAGTGGTGGTTTTCAATGTTGACGATAATGATGATGATTATTGTGAATGTTGGAGAGCATGACAGTGTTGCAATTGAAGTTTTCCTTCAAATCTAGAATTTTAGCTTAGTTATGATGCAATTGAAAGCGTTTTGTGACCTCCAGTCCAAATGCGTTTCACCCAGGTACGACAGTTAGGCTCATCAGTTAGATGCTGTCGTACCCTTCTAAGACGCAATATGTTAGTCCGATGATTATCGGCAGTTATAATGGAAATATTCAAACTCTAATAAGATTCTTGTTCTGATTGGGAAACTTTCATTCTCAATCAGTTTGAAACATATCTTTGTATGTGCCTAGCCCATTTACCTGCCATTTTTTGGTAAGTGTAACCCAAAAAGCTAGTTCTTTGATCTAAGTCAAAAAGGACAACGATCAAGCGCTAGATGCAGAGGTTAGAATTGAATTTATTCCACTTAAAATCTCAACAATGTAATTTTTGATTTAACGATTGAGGCTCAGAATTTATGGATATACCTATTCATTTAACCCGTTTTTGTTTTTAATTTATGGGTTTTGTTAAGAAAAATATGTGATCCACACCTTCTTAGATATATGCCTGTCTACTCATCTGATTCGAGGATCATATACGATATCATTGTGACTTATCAATTTTATTAAAGATCTCAAGCATAGAATACGATAATACTGATTTTCAATCTTTATTTTATTCAATGCTCAACTACTTCACTGGTATTGCCCTTACAATACATATTGGCATTCCGACAAATTGTTGGATTTGTACTATGTTTTGCATTTTATTCATTAATGTTTCCAGACAAACAAACGTTATATCATCCACGTACATAGCATTCGTCCATACTGGGTTAAAGACCCAGACTTTAATATTACAAAAGAGCACAAATTCGGAACAAATTGTCAACAAACTACAAGAATTAGGTGTTGTATGTTGCGAAAAATAGTTTGCGTCTTATAAATTGTAATGAATTCACAATAGCACAAAATGCAATTCCAGAACAGGTAGGATACAGATTCTGAAAAAAAATCAATTCAAAGAATTCTAATCCTGTCAATTTGGCAGCTTTCACATTTAAAAACAATTACAGTAAAACCTCAAAAATGGACGAGCCTTGATACCCAAGAAATGTGGGCTGATTATGAGGTGGTTCGATTATGGAGGTCCCTTTTAAATTGGACCTGTTCACTTAAAAAGGTTTTTTTCACTAGTGTAATGCAAACCCGTCCTTTTGGAGTGCCTTTTAAGTTACAAAATCGATTTCCATTGTTGACTAATGTCGATTTCCTTTACACACTAGGGATTTCGATCTCTTGTCAATTTTTTTCTTTTGGTGTGCGTACTTCGTATACTACATGTAAATCCTTATTCAAATACGGATTCGAAGAATTTGATCTCTTTCAAAAAAAAAATCGATTTTTTTTATGTGAAGGAACGTAAAATCTGTCGAGAGATCGAAATCTTCACACAGAAATGTGTAAAGGAAATCGACATTAAATTTAAAAAAAATCTATTTGAATCTTACCTCCATAAAGTATTAGAAGACAGAAAATTGTTTAAACATTTGATTTTGTTTTTGTCAAACAAATTTTGATTACTTATGGTTCAAATAGACAGGTAAATACATTAAGCAACGTATGGTATGGTAGTGGTCCATTGATCGATTAGCATGCGTCTCGAAATTTGAGGGAAATTTGTACGGAAAATAGCTGGCAATAAATGACGTGCAGTCCGATTAAGAGATGGTCCGATTATTGAGTTTCCCGATTAGCAGGTTTCACTGTATATACGAAATCCTAATCTGAATTGTTCCAGACGAACTTATCGAACAATAATCATAACAGAACAAAAAAAAAATGTTGCTTAACAAAACCGAATTTACTTTTCTGTTTCAGAAAGTCTAGAAAAGCCTCACTTAATGTTAAGGTATGAGATTTTATCTTTCGTCAATTTGACTGTTTAAAAAGCGATCTTTATTTCTTTTTTCGAAATCCATCAAGAAAGACAAAATATAATTGAGCAAGCGAATTCAAAAAATTTTGTTCATATTTGTGACATCTCAGATCTCAGTTTTGTGAACAGCTTTGGGTAAATTTTATTGTTTTTCAAAGTCCAAAATTAATTTCATACCTATAAATGAAAATTCAGAGATCTCGCCACTGTCAGAATTATGAAAAAGGAATTCCCAGTTTTGATTTCAAGTACATAGGAAGGTAAAATTTGCATGCTTGATCAAGGGTAATAAACATAAAAACTTTTTATTTGGCCTAAAAGCCTCGACCAAAAAATTATTCTTGAAAAAAGAATGTTTGTATTTTGGCTTCTTGAATAGAAGTTATAGTGAGATTCAAATTGAATTTTTGAATGGAAGATTGGAGCTTTCAATTGCTGTTACGAGTTTTGTGTAAACAAAAATGACTGTTGGGATAACTTTGACCTCAAAAGCAAACCTGATCCAATAAAGTAATTCTAAGGTCCTATTCGAGCTCAGGGCATACAATACAATAGGAAAAGTATAATGTGGTTTCTTGATTACACAGAAATTTGATAAAATTTTGTTCCTCTTATTGTGGTTTCGATTTAAAGTGGTGTCAAAAGGAAAGCCGATACACTTAGACCATGGGTTGGTCACATTTAATCTTGAAGACTTTCTCCCTAATCGTTAAACCAATTGTAGTTCCTTCTGAATCGAGCGATATTGCCTATGTATTTGACAGATCAATAAGATCATTTTAGGGGAAATGTCTCAAATGAAGTTTACGTTCTCTGTCCATGCAGCTTCAGCATAAATCGTTAAAATAAATTCCAAGCATTGCGTGCTTGCTATCAAACAGTCTTCTGTTATAATAACACCTAGTACAGAGCCTATGTGTGATCTGCTTAAACATATTAATCCCTTGAAGCGCTTCAGATCCAGCATTGGCCGAATCTGTTTTGTCGCCTCAAGCAGTTGGTGATAATCGGTTTAAGAATTCACAAATTATCACACGAACGTGCACTTGTAGTTCGAAGCTATACTGTTCCCAAAGCAGTGTATCGGAAAAGTAGGTAAACTTGGCAATTTAATTGGAAATAGGATTATGTACCTAACCTTATGGAAAATTGAAGAAAAAAAAATGTAAGTCATCTATTCAAACGTGGATAGGGCGCAATTTCTGAAATTGGAGTCACTCAATTGTTCTAAAAGATTAATAATTCAAAGATTAATGCCGATTTCCTTTACACACTCGATCCCGAATCAATTTTTTTTTCAATTGGTGTGCGTATTTCATATACATGTAAATCCCTCTTAATTTATGGATTCGAAGATTTTGATTTCTGTGTGAAGGAACACAAAATCTGGCGAATGATCAAGATCTTGACACAGAAATTGATTTGTTAGGTGTAAAGGAAATCGACATAAGTTAGAGGTGGAAGTTGATAGTCAATTTTTGTTGGATGTCCTTTGGATGATATTTGCCTTTGTTTTTATCTATAGAGAAAGAGAGCAATCTCTTAAATGACAATCAATTAATGGAGCGATAGCTTCTGTCTTTCGCTATATGAACAATTCAATCATTAATGTACCAACAAAACTTCTTCACTTTTGATTCCACAAAGTGAGAATGACATTTTGTTGCCTTCTTTGCTCAATAAACGACGTTAATCACATTAGAGGAACAGAAATGAAGAATTGTTTTAATTTGTATATAACGTGATTTATTTTGCTGTTCCGAAAGCAAATAATAAATGTAATAAAATATGTACATCTTTGAGTTAGATATCGATCAAACTTTTATTTCAATATACCTACATATTGTTTGGATTCTATCATTATGAATGGAATATTAAATCATTCCAATGTGCTCCACTCGAGGTTTTGGTGGACTCGATTCTGAATAGATAACTTTCGATGACTTTTTGAAACATATTGGACAATAACTCGCCCAATTCGATGAATATTCGGTTTCAAATCGTCAGGAGCTAGCGGTTTGTGTCTCTAAACACAATCTTTTAGAAAGCCCTGGAAAAAATAAACGCAACGACCAAAAATCACATGATCTTGGTGGAAAGTTAACGTTATCAAAATGCAAAAATAACTGGTCCAGGATTATTTTGCAATAAATTATCTTGTGTGTGATTTGTCATCCTCTTGATACCTTCCACTCCACGTCCGTATCTCCGATTTCAGCCCAAAACAAATCGATTTGCTTTTTATCAGAGAGGTGAGAATTGACAATCCCCGTTTCAAAGTCTTCATTTTCGAAAAATTATGGATCAATGAGTTCACAAGACCAAATTGTTCGTCATTGAAGAAAATGTTGTGTGAAAAATGCATGAAACGACGTAGCTACCTATACCTACTACAGGGTCCCTCTTTTGTAATAAATCTCTACAACTATAAAATCTCAGAAAAATTAGACTTTCTTTTGGAAAAGAATACCGACATTACGAAGCTGAATTTTCGTTGGGAGTTTTATTTTAAGGTCTTAAGAATTTTTAAAAAAGTAGGAACCCTAAAGTTGGACTGGGGTTAAAGTGTTTTTGGGGGGTGAAATTCAGTTTTTTGAAAATATCTCGAAAAGTCGTTGTTTTTTCCTATAAATTCCTATAGTTCATGCTAGGGAAGTTGTTGCATTTTTAAGTTGGATGATATTCCAGGTTTTTGACAATTTTTCGAGAGAGCTGTGGGAAATACTAGTTCAGTGGTATTATTTTTGCTTCCTTGTACAACTTCTTAGTCGGTATATATGTATTTCTTTGTCAGGGGGTTACGGTGAAGTCCAGTACAATTGCGGAGCATCTTTCTTTCTAATGCTTTATATTCTTCATTGCTGTAGGTGATATAGTAAACCAGATTGGATAGGCGTAGTTCAGAACGGGACGGATAACTTGCTTGTACACAAGCAGCTTGGCGTTTTTACTAGGCCCGAGTAACGGGTGGAGTTAGTGCTCTCTTCAATGTGTAGTCTGCATGCTTTTTGAATTTCAGTTTGTTTGAAAAAATGATTCCCAAGGACTTGGTTAATGATTTGACTGTTACTTCAGTGTTGTCTGGCAACCTTAGCTTGATCGCATCACAGAGGTTGCAAACGCTCGTCTTCGAAGTACAGTCACTGGTGTTTGGAAGCAGAAGTTGGTCTTTTAGCTGTTTTCTTCAGTCTCCAAATGATATAGTATTCCCATAGGTTTTCGATTTGCTTTTGCACTCTTCTGGCAGCAATCTCTGATGAAAAAGCGGTGGCATACCTATGTGATGGATTCGTCTGCATTAGGCTTCGAATTTTTACCTGGAATGTTGGGTGAATGATCAATAGTATACATTTTGAACAAGTTTTGATTGTTGAGGGACTCTAGTGTTGATTCCCTTGGTTGATGATATGTGTGTGTTTTGCTAGCTGTACATACAAAATTCTATGGATTTGGAAATTTTTGATTATTCTTACTAAGTGAGTTCAAGTTTCGAGAGTTTGAATAGTAGTACTTTAACCAAACGCTGTCGAAAGCTTTTTCGATGACCAGCAAACACGCTATAGTCATTTCCTTTTTGTTGAGTCCAAGTATAACATCACTATGAATTCCCAGCAGTGGAAGTATGGTAGAATGTTTATTTTAAAAGCCGTACTGGAACTATTGTATGACATCTCTTTCTCTGCAGAAAACATTGAGTTTCATTTGTAAGTCGTTTCTTCTTTAAGTTGCAGTGACCCAAAGTTTGCCTTTGGATCCATATTTTAAAATGGAAAACCTTAAACTAATCTCAGAGGACACCTCAGTATGAAGTACATACTCGTATGTGATTGAATTGGAAACCCCTATATTTGGCCAGTTTTCGAAAATGAGATTTTATGGAATTTCCTTCGTCAAGTTGACTGACAAGGTGAAGAAACTCTTAAGAAGATAATCACGCAAGTAGTCAAAAAATCTCTTTATTAATTGATTATTATCAATAAAAAAATAATGGACAATCGATTCGAACAAATTTCAGTCTCAACTTTTTGACAGCAAAAGTGATGCAATTTTTCAGAAATTACGTTCAAACTTCAGAAATTGCTGAAATTTACTGAGATTCGTTTACAAGTAAATGAAAAATATCGGAAAAGGTTAGAACAGAAGAATATTTAAATTATATGAAAAATATCGGAAAATTTACGAACAGAAAAATGTTGCTTCATATCTTACTGAATACGAGGATAAGGATTTGCTTGTTTCATGTTAAAATATAGATACAAAGTTTTCATTATTTTTATTTTTAAGTAATAAATGTTCAAGTTTTTGTTTCTTCAATTAATTCTGAATGTTAAATCTAAACTGGCCAGAAACACTAACTAATCACATGTTTGTACTTGGTCTCTGAGATATCGTTTCTCTGAACAGGCCTAATGCGACAAGAAAGTTTGTCGAAATTTTGAAGGAACTCGTTTCTTTTGTAGAGTTAATGGACATCCTGCTTGTGCATATTTTAATATTTATTTATAGAAGTTCACAACGAGTTATGTGTAAAGGAGATTTCGAGTCCTGAGATATTTTCATTTTTTTATATGGAATATTATTATGTATTATTATTATGTATATTATTAGTTTCAGTAAAAAGCTCAAGTTCCGCATTTCATTGCAGGGATGCGCAGGCATAATCGTTGCCCTCTGGATGGGATGCATTCATCAGTATTTAGTGCAAAAATTAATTAAGCGCTTATTAATACAAAAGTTGCACTCTTCTTTTCAAAGTATTCGACCTTAATACTGGCACTTCTAGGAATGCTCATCAATTTCTCTTGGAGTCCGATCTTCGACGTACCCACTAAAGAATAGAGTTTCCTCCTTCAATGCACAAGTTTGAACTTGGTGTTTATATTTTTCTTCAGTTGCTCAACTGATCCAATAGACATGTTTAGAAAAACAAGATCCTAGTTCTGAAGAATCGCAGAAACATAAACACACTTTTTCAATGAAATTTCAGAGTTTTGGTGTTAAATACAGAGAAAACCAAATTCCTACCTTGGAATGGTAACCTTTTGACGGAGCTTAATTTGTGATATCTCATTTTCATCCGCTGGCCAAGTTTCTCGACCAAATTTTGATCAATCAATAAACATATTTTAAGGAGAGTTTTGCCTTTAAGGTTCAAAATACTAAAAACAAATATAAATATTTCTTATAAATTATTTATCATCAAAATGATACTTTTTCAGTACGGAATTCAACAAAAAAACATACCACCAACAATTACCCTAGCAACACTCAGTCACACTTTTCGAAACTCTTAAAATCTGAATACAACTTAAAAGTTAAGAGTACTAGTCGGAGATAATGTGCCTCTTCATAAAACATGTTCTCTCCCTCTCTGTGAAATTTTTTTGCACTGGAAAATTCCATACAAATTAGGATTTCCATGGAAACGTAAATATGTATAGCTTTTCCCTCCACCTCCTCCCACCCCCACATCTAATGCTTATGTCAAAAGACAATGAAATGAAATGTATTTGTTGCATTACACTTTCACACCCTTTCTTAAATACCTACTTCTTTTACATCTTCCTCGTTATGAAGGCAAAGCATCTCTTGATATCTCCAAGTTAAGCAGACAAACAGAATAAAAATGGCACACAATTTTCCACTTTCTGACGTTTGCCTCTCTCTCTTTCTCATACGAGTAGGGTGTCCTTTATGCTCTTGAGGAGCTTTAATATTATTCTCATCGTTGCTTTTCTTCGCTTTGCCATCCTCCTTCATCCAAATTATGTCGCCATCGTCTGTCATCTCTAGATGAGGATTTAAACGTCGTCGTAGTTGTCACTCATACGATAACAGCAGCATCAACAACAACAAGAATAAGGACGACAAAACTTCTCCGAAAACCGCCTTACCCTTAAACAATAGGTCCATGTGGGGCACTTGGATGCAGTTTTGAAGAGCAATCGTTTAACTGTGTTGAGTGGATAAAAATGCATCTTACCCGGAACCACCTTTTCATATTCACCATTCAACCCCACAAACCTTTCCCTTCCTAATCCACCCTTCTAATTTTAAAGGCTTTTCTCTTGTTTTTTGCTGTTGTTTTGTACTCTCTTCCGCGTTGCTCCACGAATCTACTAGGAATATCAAAAAAAAAAAGAAAGAAGAATTGAGTGAGAAGAAAAATTTCATTTCCACTTCACATACTTTTTTGCCACCCAAGTGGCATTGTACTTACCTGCATGGTTGATGCTGCTTCTGCTGCTGCAACAGTCGGAATAAACCACCCTCACTCCCACAAGAGACGACCCCATTTCAGAACAATACACATTCACCACTCTGGCAATAAAAATTTGTTGCATCTGCATGCCGAGCCGACTCGAGCCGGGCAGAGCGAGATGAGGATGTGTGCCGAGTGCCAACGGCGGCGCGACGATGACGGAACGGAGACTGGTTGCATTTGCAAAATCTCCGTTTAATGGACGCAATACCGGTAAAATGGCACAGTTGCAACCATTTTTATTTTCATTCGATTTTTATCGAAATAAATTTAATTAAAGGAAGTAAGGTTTTCCTCTGCTGGTGATGTTTCAAGATTTTTTTTTTTAAATCTTAATCCCATTTCTGATCGATAACGCGTCAGTATTTTTCAGCTTAGCGGGGGTGGATTTTTGGAATGAAAATTTATTGAAGAAGGGAGAAGATGCCAAACACTCTTACACGCAATAAGAGGGTCGATGGACAAGGATTTCTGTAGAAGTTCTTCTCTAAGCTTTGTTTATGCAATGGATTTTACATTGAATTTTTTGTATCTATCTGTAAAAAAAAAAAAAAAAAAAAAACAAAATGTGAAAAAACACACAGGGTGTATCATTTAGTTTGAATTGATTTCAAGAGAACCCTGTCTGGAGTGAAAACATAAATGTAAGATGATGATTATATTTGGTAGACAAAATAGAGGGTGTTTCCTAGGATGCTGAACTTGTGTGGTAAATTGAACTTGATGGTTTGTTGCAATTAAAGTTAATTAGTAGAATGATCATTATTTTTTTTTTATCACAGCTTTGCCAGAACACGATTCGTTGAGTCGATAAGTTTCTCACATATTTTTGCTGCTATTGATCCCTAATCCTGCTCAACTACGGTTCATAACTTTTTGTTAAATTCCAGAATTGTTTTTAATATTTCCGAGGAAGGATTCTCAATGGAATTGAGGTCGGGAAACTGAGCTTGCCACTACCTAAACGACCTTGCTATCCTAAGACATTTCTTAGCGGTTCTGATTTAACATTTAAGTCATTATCTTGCTGAAAGACACATTTAAGCGGCATTTCGAAGAAGGCATATGGTAGCATGATGAACCACTGCAGGTTGGATATATAGAGTTTTCGAATAAGGACTTGACAACTTTTGAGATTGAGATGGTTTGTATATATGTGATTCGACGTGCGTCGTTCATATGTCCACCAAAGGCACTTTGTAGCGGAAACGGCGGTTTTCTCTTGTTGAATATTGGCTCTAAGCTCCTCTAAGGATACCGCCGATTTGTTGGCAGAGATCAATGATTTAAGGTAGTCCGATACAAAAGTGTTTAGCGGTGTTAAATAATATGATCTAAGCGGCTGATCGATAGAACAATTTCTCGATATAACACGTTCATCGAACTGCGTTTTCAATAAGCTGATTGCTACACGCGCTGTGCAACTTCTGGCTCAATGACCAAATAAATATTACTGGAACATGTCTCTGTAGCGACCTCAATTGACTGGAACTTGATGGTAATTTGCATCAACAAAAAAAGGCCCAATTGCACCACAACGGGGTGACTCACGAGTCTGAGTCAATCGTAAGTCTCTGAAAAATAAAAATCAGTCTTTTTTAAGTTCGCTCCACTCAAAGGTTTCTCCAAATTTTGGATGCCCTCAAAATAATACGATTTCTCGAGCCCCTCAAAATAAGTGTTTGTTTCAACGGTGACCTCTTAATTTGACCCAAACTTCTTACCCCTGAGCCATTTCTTCGTGTCCTGAGCTATTTCTTCGTGTTTTGAAACAAGAAATCGTCGCAGCGGGCTTAATCTGACGAATACTCGTATGCTGTTTGAGATAGGAGTTCGTACGCTAAATCAAGCAGTTTTGCCATTGCGACTACGGAGTTGTGCGTCGGCACCGGTGCGTTATCCCGGAGTGGAAAGATCGTTTTTTCTTCGCCATACACGACCATTTTCTGCTTTAAATCGGATTAGAATCGATCCAGTAGCTCTGCTAATAAGTGCCGATGATCGCTTTACGGTAACCAAAGTGAATAACACCGGGCGGATTTAAAAAAAATTGTCGCCATGATCTTGTTTGCTGATTGATAGACCCAGATTGGCCTTCTTCAGCTTCCATTCACCAATTTCAATCTCCATTATTTCGACTGTTCTTTGTTTTCTGGTGTGTTTTGGTAAATCCATGTTACATCCATATGGTTGTGAAACGTTGCAAAAACTCGGTAGAATTTTTCCTGAACATCGTCGAACACTCCCTTGAAATTGTGAAACGATTGCGTTTGTTGTCAGTTGTGAGCAAACGTGGCATCCATCTTGCGGAACGCTTTTTCATGTACAAATATTTTTTAAAATCAAAATCACTGATCCATGTGATAAGCCTATTGGGTCTTCAAGCTCGCGCACCTTCACTCGATTATAGTCCATTATCAAACCGTGAATTTTTATCGACCATTTCTGATGTTGTGAGTTAGATTGGGCGATCAGTGATTTCGCCGTAACTTGTGCTAGAAACGACTACACCGAAATTGAGCAAACTAGTAAGTCCAATTGGTGGTGAAGAGTCCCTATAATGTTTGTCGATCTTTTGTTTGGTTGCCGTTATGGGTTTTTCTCGTAAAAAAAGTGTTTAATGAGCACCCAAATTAACTCTTCCATTTTAACGAAAATTCTTGTAGGCGTCTTTATAAAATGGCTACTTCGTTACTTAACCGGCTTCCGATCCATGAAGGGTCTTTGCCTTAGATACGCCAACTTAAAATCCTCTGCGATCTTGAGGAAGCGGTTAAAGCCAGAAATTCGGTCCTCCTAGTCGCCGCGAACCTGGGGGCTGGGATTCGAAAACTCTTAGCTAAAGCATTGTTGTGCATTCGTTTAATGTGGTCGAGCCAATGCAGTCGACTTTTTTTGGCTTTCTGGACTACATCCACATCTTGGTATAGCTGATAGAGTTCGCGGTTAAATCTTCTACTCCATTCGCCCTCCTCGAAAGAGTCGAGTAACATCTCTCCAATAAAGACGTAGACTCCACTTGGGAGCCTTCTACTATAACGATCCCAGTGATCTAAGAAATTCCGACATTCACTGTCTCAAACGCTTCATTGTTTGCTCCAAATGGTTTAACGAGTAAGGGTGATTTTTTGGAATCCTGTGGTATCATAACGGACCAAATATTAGTCTAAGTGTGTTGGCTCTTCCGGCCAGCAGCCACCTAAACCTAACCTAACCTAACCTATGTCTACCTTTCTACATATGTATGAAATAGCACTCGGCGCGGCGCAGCGGTTGTATAAGTGTCTTGTATAGCGTGCACTTCGTCTTAAGAGTGAGAAGTTTTTAACTCGGTTGTTTTGCTAAGCCGAATCAGCAGCAGTTTTCTAGGGTAATTCTTAATTGGATCTCCACTAAGGTGTTGTTGGTGGAGTTAATATTAACTCTAAGGTAGATGAATTCCTTAACTTCCTCGAAGTTCATGCTATCAATAGTGACATATCGCCCTAATCAATGGACAAATGTTTGTTTGTTTGTTTGTTTGTTGATACTCGTAGCTTATACTTGGTCTTGTCCTCATTTACTTCGAGACTAACAAGTCTCGCGTGATCTTCAACAGCCGTGAAGAACTCTTTGTGAAGGGCCTATAATATCGATATCGTCCGCATACCCCAACAGACAGATTAGTTGAATATAGTGCAATCCGTGTTAACGCCTTCCCTGCGCACAATACTTGTCGACTATATTATTAAGAACAGTTTAAGATGTTCTTATATGCGACATTTAGCAGGGATATGCCTTGATGGTTCCTGCAAGACATAAGGTAACGTGTTTGTGAAAAGGGGGCATATAGAGCTGAAGATCCAGTCTTCGGGCATGCTCCCTTCCAGCCATATTTGGTTGATGGTCTGATGCATGTACCCTACCAAAACATCATTTCCGTATTTAAAGAGCTCTGCAGGTAAGCAATCAGATCCTGCAGCCATGTTGTTCCTAAACTTTCTTAATTCGTGAACTTCACGGTAAGGAATATGTTGTTCTTACCGAATATTTTGACATCGGTTGGCTTAAGGGTGCGTTCAGAGGGAATGGTCCGATTGAAAAATGTTTACATTTGATCGATTCAAATTCATATTAAATTCTACGAGTTAAGTTATTTTGGTAGGTTATCTAACCTGGGTCATATTCGCTATTTTGTGCTCATCTTAAATACTGCCGAGATCTGTTACCTCTATAAAGTACGAATTTACTTTCGTCAGTTCAAAGAATATTGCTTAAATTTTATCAGAAGCTCATCCCAAATGATCTTGCACAAACTTTCTTCTTTTGGCTATGCGAGGTTGCAATACCTCAATCGCCTTATCACAGTATTGATATAGCATGTTAAATTAATTCTTGAAAACTAACAAAATCATGATTTTTTTTTTTTACTCTTCCGTGCTTCCGCTTTTCCCTAAAATTTTACGGCGGTTACTACCGTTTTCAACCAACAAGTTACTCAACTTCCTTTTATAAGTTTCTACTTCCAAAATAAGGTTTTTACTAAGGTGGCGCCTCTCTTGTGTTCAGTGCTTACCAGGCTTCACTTCATAAAAATGAATCCATTGTTTTCGAAAAAAGGTCAAATAGAATAAAAAGACTTACTTTTCATATTGAATGTATGATATAGCTTTGAACTTCAAGAGCAAGTTCTTGCAAACCAGTCCTGGATTATATTGTTCTGGGAACTAACTCCCACCAATGTTGGTTTACTGAGAAAGTAAACAATATCTACTTGCAGGGCTGCTTAAAGAAGTCTTCAATCATTAAATATTCCAAAAATGTTCAACAAACAAACCATCTCCATCAACTAGCTCTATATAGAGCTTACAGAAAAAATCTTAAAAAAAAACAAAGGTTCTTAGCTTTTAATCCATTTCTTGAAATTGCAGCATCTTCTCTATTATATATGTATGTATCATTGCTTGAAGCTGCAATAATATGCATTCCAACATTATTTTCCTGTTTTTTCCATTTTAAAACATTAAGTAAAACCTACGCAAGCTTATTACGTCACTAGATAAAGATAATGTGAAGTGTTTTTTTTTTTGTGTGTTCGTAACTTGTGACGCAAATTAAATCTTTTTTAAGTTGTTTAAATCCCTTTAATATTAAATAAAAAAATACATCTACTTGGCCGATTCGTAAGGCTGTATAAAATATCCAATGCAAATAAAACGGATGAATAGAGGAGGAGTAAAATAAGTGTAGGTAGCTTTTACAATGAACATGCAATATCCAAGTGAAGAATTGTCACATTTTATGGAAAATAAAGGCAATTATTGCTAATTTATTTAAATCTGTCATCTGACTTAAAATACTCTTTAATTCTTTTATACATCTTTGCTGTTCCTTTTAATTGTATTTAATTAATATTCAATTCATAGAAGAGCTTAAATAAAAAGGGTCTTCCAATAAGAGGTTTGTTTTTAAATTTCGACTAATTACTTAATATTTAATTGTCATTGTGACAATTTTAGAGTTTTCGAAAACTCGAGTGATTTTGACTACCTTTAAGTGAAAACAGTGCGAGTGTTGAGTTAAAATCGAGAGAATTCAGTATGAGTTGTCCATGCACATTGGCCTTGAAGCCACATTCGAGTAGTGCGTCTTAGGAAAGAAACTCCATATTTGACAAAAGTGTAAACTGAGTGAGGGGAGAAATTGAACTAAGAACACGTAGAAAAATTAAACATTACCAATATTTCGGTGAAAAAAAAACTTTTCAAAACAAAGTAGTCTCGGGTAAAAACTACTAAGATTAATAGAGAAACTAGGCTTTAATTCGCAATCTTCAAGACTGTTAACTTTAAACAAGTAACTTATTTAATAACTACACTAAATTAATTTAACACATTGTTTATTTAATATTAAACAGTCTTTTTCGTGAAATTAAACTAATTGTTATGTTCTCTAAACTAAACAAACGAAACGAAGTTAAGCAAAATTAACAAGCTTTATAAAATCTTACTAAGTAAATGGGTTAAAATTTTAAAAAATAAATAAACGTTTGATTTAACCGAATGGTGATGGTGAAAATAACACATTCAAATCCTAATTTTTTTTTACTGACTGAAGATTGTTAAAATTGCACATCAATTTGATTAAAACAATCGATCAGATTTATTTAATTAGTAAATCAACCAAGTTGACTCGTGTAATATTAACCGGGTAACTTGTTTAATTTTACACGAGTCCTACGTTATTTTTAACCGATCATTTTTTTATGAAACAATCAGAATGAAAAATGAAATTTAAATCAGACTGTTTTTTGTGTGACATTAATGATATGCACGTTAGTGAAGTTAACTTTCAGCACGATGGCACCACATACCTCGTAACTGGTGAAACAAGGTGTCTTTTGCATGAAAAATTTTCTGGATGAATTATTTCTCGTCCATTAGGACCCAACACCACCCACAGCCACGATTATGCGAAAAAGTGATCAAAATTTGATCTTCACATTGACATTCAACTATACATATGTACACTAAATAACTGCACTGCGGCTCGATCAAGCCAATGCTAATTAATATGTAAAATATTTTTCAAAGCAAATTTGCTCAAAGTAAATTGAGCTTGCGAGAAAGTGACAAACGGTTCAAAAGTATTTCTTGTCATGATTAAGTGCCTATCATTTAACCGTTCGGACTCGACAGAAAATTTGTTTGCCTTAGCATAATCGCCGACTAAGAACACGCACACAATATTGCTTTAGTTTGAAAGAACATCACAAATTCACTAATTTATTTATTTAACTTTTGTAGAGAACTGGAGGCGGTCATTTTCTGAAAAGAGTAAGTAAAATTAATGTAGAACTGCTCGAAAGATTCGGATAAAATGTTTCATAACTATTATTTTGACATCGCTAACTAATTCTAATTCATTATACGAGTATCCTTAGCTGATCGTTTATTGAATAATTCTCGAAATCAGCAATTACGATTTTGATGAAACTTTGTACAACTTAAGTTTTCAAGTATTAAATAATTTTTCTTTAGCTCAGTATTGAGCCATTCGGAATTCGAGTAATTTTTTTTTAATTATTTATGTTTGTTTCTGAGCTTATTATTTCAAGACCTGGCAAAAGAACATTTACTCTTCAAAATGAAAATAGAAAATTTGGGGACCGTAAATACCACCTGCAAAATCAAAAATAATTTTAAAAACTCTCGGGATTCAAGCTGTTTTTAAGAACAGAGTACAAATGATAAAAGTTGATTTTTCGACAAAAAAAAATTAGCTATCAACATTGGCCTTCTTAAAAAGGAAGAATACGATTCTCAAAAATAAATTGACTTTACTTTCCAAGTAGCAAAAAATGAAAAGAAGTCAAGCCATAAAAACAGTTTGGATAGTAGATACTTAAAAACTATCAAAAATCTGGATTATATACCGATTGTATTCGAAATTTTTCGGAACTCGGGATTTTGTCAATTGGGGATTCTTATTTTCTGCCATTCGGCACTTTTGAATTCGTGATTATTCAATTCAATGGAAATGCAAGGAACTTCGTCTAATCAACTCGACACCCAAAGTCAAGTGGTTATTGGTTTGAGACAAACTTTAAAGTTCCAGGCTTAGTTGGGTTGCCTTTAAGTTCCACTTGCAGTTAACTTTTTATTGAAAGTAGAATTTGTCAGTTATTCAATATATTCCACTTTATTTGACAACATTTAGTTGAGTTTAAGACCAGGCGGCAGATGTTGTAAACCATTTTGAAAAAAAAAAAAAAAAAAAAAAATGAACCATTAACTTGATAACGCCTCATCATACAAAGAATTGACAACAAATTTGTTAATAAGGAATTTTTTTTTGATTTTCTAAAAAAGTAAAAGAGCTACTCAGAAGCAACTTCAGGCAACTTATGAATTCATTGTTACTTGTGTGACACTAATGCACATGGGTCACAACTTTGTTCATTTTTCACACAATTTTAAAAATGACCAAATAAAACAGTAGTTGTGTGTTGAAGGAATGATATCCCTTAAATAAATTGCTAAAATGAAAATACGCTGCTTAAAAGATCCATTTCGGTTGTTACGAATGTGACCAAAAAAACTGATGATTTACGAATGGGACATCTTATGTTTATGTCGTATTCATCGTCATCGGTTCGACAACCGGGTTCCGGTCCTGGCCTCTTTCAACAAGTCTCTCCACCTATCCCGGTCTCGAGCCGACGCCATCCAGTTGCGCACCCCAATGCTTCGGGCGTCCTGGTCTACGCCATCTCTCCAGCGCAAGCTTGGTCTACCAGGCTGTCGTCTACCATAGAATGTACCACAAAGAACTTTCCGAGCAGGTTCCTCTTCGCTCATGCGAGCACACTGGAGTCTACCGAGCTTAATTTTTGACACGATATCTGCTTCAAGGTAGATTGTGCACAACTCATTATTGTACCGTCTCCGGAATCGTCCTTCCTCACATATGGGGCCAACAATTCTCCTTAAGACTTTTCTCTCGAACGCAGCTAAGAGGTCAGAGTGCCTTTTGCTAAGCACCCAAGTCTCGGATCCATATGTGAGTACTGGCAGGACCATGGTCCTGTACAGCAGCAGTTTTGAAGTTATGGTAAGATTTCTGGATTGGAAGAGCTTTGACAGACTATAGTATAGTATATGTCGTATTACGCATTGACAAAAATGTATCTTATTCTTTTGCTTAGAAATGGGAAACATCGTCCGCAATTTAAGCTTGTTACGAATGTGAAAAGTGAATGTTACGAGATTGACCATGTATAATGCTTACGCAGGAAAAGAATAGATTTAATACAGTTCTAATGAGAAATTACTGTCATAATAAGTCTTTACATTTCCCACACTCAAAAGTTACTAAAATTTTTCAATGCAATGGTAATTTCTTCTTTTTTCTATAGCAAAAATTAAGCCTCTGAAAGGGAATTCTAAAATTTGGGTATCAAAGATGGATCATACATTCCATATCTACACATGTAAAACTAAAGTCAATTCAGAAAAAGAAAGATTAAGTTTTGAAATGCCAACAATTTACGGATGTGACACAAGTTTTAAACAATGAAACAATAAACTTAGTACTCGTATAAGTTTCCACTTTAATAAAATTTTTCTCAGATTGGAACAAAATATTCTAAGCTACATTATTTTCAATGTAATAGAATTTTGTTTGGGTAAACAAATATATTTTTTTTACGGTTGTGACACATAGATAAGTACTTCTTTAAATATGAATGATCAAATTATACCAAAAGGTGGATTAAGTTCAGATCCTGGAATATAAAGAGTGATTTTTTAAGAGCTATCAGAAATTAAAAAAAAAAAAACATAAAACATAAAACATAAAAATTCATGAAATCTTTATTTGAATCGATAGTATCGTCGATATAATTTAATATTTGAAGATTATTTCATCCAAATGTTGGCCGCGGCTGCGCCTCAAATTATCCATCCGCTTAGTCCAATTTTGGCATATTCTTTCTAACAATTCGGCCGGTATCTCACGAATAAATGCTTCAATGTTGGCTTCCAGTGCTTCAATCGAAGCAGGCTTATCGATGGGCCTTAACATAGCCCCACAAAAAATAGTCGCACGATCTAGGCGGCCAATTAACTCGCCTCTCAATTGGTCCATTGTTACTCGTGCTGTGTGGCATGTGGCACCGTCTTGTTGCAACCACATGTCATGCAAGTCAAGCTCTTCCATTTTGCGCACAAAATAGTTTATTATCATCGCACGGTAGCGCTCACCATTCACAGTAACGTTGCGATTCGCAACATCTTTGAAGAAATATGGCCCAATGATGCCGCCAGCCCATAATCCGCACCAAAAGGTGACTTTTTCTGGATGCCTTGGTAGCTCGAGAAATGCTTCTGGCTGCTCTTCACTCTAAATACGGCAGTTTTGCTTGTTCACGTTTGAGAAATGGAACTTCTTGATATCTCTAGTATTATTAACCATACTTGCCAATTTAATATTATCGGCAATTTTTTTCGAGTTAAGAATTTCTCTACATTCTTTTCTGGCAACAGGTACGGTGGCACAAAACTTCCTCATCAATTGCTCAGACTCTGCTCTGTTCTCTCTTAGGTTCACTGACAATTGAAGGTAGGTAGGTAGGTAGGTAGAAATGGTAGTCGCCAGCCCTGGGCCCGCGACTCAATTAGCGCTGGGGTGCGCCGTTTTGATACCATTTACTCGTGTCAATCTAATAAGGATTTAGTACGGAAGAATATGGCTTTTATATACTTTAGCGGAACATTGCTAAAGCCATTTTGTCGCATTCAGAAAGATAATCAGATCTTTGATTTTCGTCTCTGAAAGTTCGCTGGGGTCATCGAGGAAGGCTTTCCCAAAGGAAGTCATCCTGTAATTTGCTAAGGCGGGGCAATCGCAAAGAAAATGAACCACAGTTTCTTTTTCTTGTGGATCTCCACAACTACGGCAGTGTGGGTTGTAGGGGATGCCTAGCTTTCGTGCGTGTTCACCTATGGGCCAGTGCCCGGTGCATATTGCTATGATCCTGGCTATGTCGCCCCTGGGTCTGCATATAAGTTCGTTAGAACGTGAGTTGTGGTAAGTAGGCCATATCTTTCTTGATATGACACAGTTTGTGAGACTGCTCCACCTAAGGTTGGATTCATTGAGAAAAATCGAGAAGATTTTTCTCTTCATAGCACCAAGAGGAATATTTACGTTTTCCGCTAGTGAACTATGTAAGGCCGAGCCTTGCCGAGCTAAAGCGTCAGCCTGTTCATTACCCTCTACGTCACTGTGACCTGGAACCCAAATGAGAGTGACCTGGAGGTCAATGTTCAGACTCGCCAGTTCGTCTCGACATTGCTGGACAAGTACTGAGGTAGATGTAGATGATTTAATGGCCTTAATGGCCGCCTGGCTATCTGAGCAGATAGCTGTATTTCTGAATTGGTTTTGGTTAGATTGGAGCAACTTGCATGCCTCCTTGATTGCTAGTATTTCAGCTTGAAATACACTAGCAAAGTCTGGTAGTCTGAAGGACTTGGAGATGTTAAAGGACTCGGAAAAAATTCCTGAACCAACACCGCACTCCATCTTAGATCCATCAGTGAAGATTATCGAATCGAAATCCTTTGTAACAACATTATTTTGCCAATCTTCTCTGGTTGGAAAAATGGCTTTGAAACCCCCGCTGGGCCAAGAGGAGGTACGCAGTAGTCGGTGTTCGATAGGAAAATATCCGGAGGAATCAATTTTGTTATGTTTCCATGACCATAGGGCTTGGAGAACCAGCAATTAGATTCTTTAAGTCTTACAGCACTGCATGCCGCTAGGTATTTCATATGAAGGTCGAGTGGTAAAAGGTTCAGGATAACGCTCAGGGCATCTGTTGGGCATGATCTGAGAGCCCCTGTAGTGCCGACGCTAGCCGTTCTTTGAACCCTTTTAAGTTTTTCAACGTTATATTGCTTGCTAAGTGCAGGCCACCAAACAATCGATCCGTAAGACAAAATCGGCCGTACCACTGCAGTGTACGTCCACAAAATCATCTTCGACTGAAGGCCCCACTTCTTGCCAAAAGTTTTTCTGCAGGCATAGAAAGCTATACAGGCTTTCTTAATCCGTTCTTCAATATTTGCCTTTCAATTCAATTTGGGGTCGAGAATAACTCCAAGGTAATTAGCTTTGGAAGATAAGGAAAGAGTTTGACCGTTAAGTCGAGGTAGGGTGAATGTAGGTATTTTAGTCCTGGTAGTAAAGAGCATCAGTTCCGTCTTACTCTGATTGACTCCTAGTCCACTACTAGTGGCCCAGTTGCTAACTCTTTTCAGAGCCAATTCAGTGATTTCACTAATCACTGTGGTAAACTTTCCTGATACTCGTACCAATAAAACCAGATCGTCGGCATACGCAACAATTGAAGGATCTGAATGTTTGCCAAATCCAGTTCCTAGAACATTGTCCATTACCATATCAAACCACAGCGAGTTGAATTTTCTAAGTTGTTTATAGTCGTTGATACCTTCGCACATTTTTTGATTGATAATTCTCTTCAATTAGAGGTTCCGCAAAGTCTATGAATGCATATGTAAGTACATATACTATCGGTGAAAGCACCCGTATCGAAATTGATTCCAATACCGGGTTTTCTACTTTTAATCGGCTGGGATGTACTTAAGGTTCCAAATATATAGCTGGGACCAAAATTTTGATCTTCGTTAGCAAATAAATTATTTCCGACAAAGTTATAGAATTGGTTGGGCGATGGACCGATGGATAAGGCATTTTTTATAATATTAAATATAAAATATAAAAATTCAAATGTACATATGTATGTATGTACGAGTATAAATTCTATTTTATGGAGCCTGAAAAAAGGCAAATGTTTGCAAGTTGTTCTCGATGATAATGAAAACCAAGAAAAGTCAGTTTGACAACTTAAGATTAAGTCATCTAATCAACTTTTCGATCAAAGAATTAAATACTTGTACGTTGATTTAACTTTTCCACTTTATTTCTTCCAATCCCCTTGTGCTTGAATTGCAAATCAATTCCATTTGATCCACGAGTTTCGACTCATAGAATTATTACCTACTTTCTATTTTCCCATAATCATAAATAAAATCCGTCATCGCTGAATGATTTTTCAATAAAAAACCTAATTTTTCCCTCGATTCTTATGTCAAAAACTAATAACTCTTCCAACACTCAATTAGATCAAATTTCCTATAACAATCACTCGACTCGACGCGACTTGAGAGAACATTTTTCTTCCACATAGATACGCATCAAGCCATTAGGAAAAACCAATTTATCTATCTATCTATTGTATGGAGAAAACTTTCCCATCAGGCTTAATGATTCGCTTAAAATGATTTATCATAAACTTCCCACCACTTCGCACACACACCATGAACAAAAAAAAGAACAAGAAGTTCTATCCACACTTCTAACATTTCCATGGAGAGTATTCTAGTTCATAATTCTATTTGTCTATTTTTCCATTTTCCGAATTTTTCTCTAGTTTCCCTTGCCATTCTCAACGAACTAATTTGTTAAAACTTTTGTTTCATTTGATTTATGGGGAATTCACTATACTAATGCACGGACGCCATCTTCCCTTAAATTTATGTTTGATACCAGTTTTTGATGTTTCCTCTTTTTCGGTCAGTTTTGACGGATAGGGTTGTGAAATGGAAAATGAAAAAAAAATCAATCAAAATGCAAATGAACAAATGTCATACACGGATAAGCAGTGTGCAGCAAGAGAATGATGAGATGCCAGGCACACTTTTCCAACCCTATCTTCAAGACCCTCCTTGTGTATGTATGTATGTATGTGTGTATGTAATCAACCAGACTTCTGTGAAATTATAGAAAGGGCGGGTGTATATGGGGAAAGGTATGGTGGATATGCCTCTAATCAATATTTTATTCAATCTTATGAACCTTAACTCCAGAGAGGCAATAGACATCAACCATGATAAAACCTTCATTCATCAAGAAATGCAGACAGGGGCTAGCTGGTTATAAATAATATAACAGGTAAAGCATAAAAAGGTGCTGGGGAAATGGTAAAAAATTAAGAGGGTGCTCTGAAATCAAGTGGACATGATTTTTGAATTTCTATTTTCTGACTGACAGATTGTTACTTTAGACTTTCTTCATGAAAGTAGCTTCGATAGGATTTTGGGCCGAGTTTCTATTGAAAAGAGACTAGGACATGGACAGCAGAGAAGTTCAGGAATCTATTGGAAAACTGTTTACCGGGTCTTGCCCCGTGTTGTCATATAAGACATTGTCTGGCTGCGACACCTATTACTGACGAAATTGCATACTGGCAATCAAAAAATATAAGTAGCGTTACCGAACCAAATGGTGGGGTATCTTCTTATTTTCTTGACTCCAGGTGGGCGACAACAGAGCTCCATTTCTAATGATATTGATTCTAGAAAACTTTTGTCCAAATAAAAATGACAAACATCATTGATATATGGTGACTGTTGTCATATCTAAGGATCCATGTAGTGATTCATAGAATATGACATCGTTCAAATGTCCGATCCGGCTTCGCTCTGTTGCAGTGATCCATGACATCCAATTTCAATAACTCTGTCGCATAGATCCGAGTGAATTTGAGCGATGATCTGGGCTATGTTGACTTTGAGAACATCGGTCGGCTTTGGCTTATTGGCATATATGTATGCTTTCGACTTCAGAAAACCTCAAAAGTCTAACGGGGTCAAATTGCAAGATTAGGTGGCCAATTCACAGCACCTCCGCGAGAGTTAATCCTTCCCTCAGATCGTTCACGAAGAACATCTATTGTAACATTGGATGTGTCGCACGTAGTGTAGTCCTTCTAGACCCGTAGTCCATCCACGCCCGAATTGTTTAATTGGTTATCGTTGATAAGTATCGCTCGCCGTTGTCTGTGATTGTCTTACGTACGGACCAATAGCCGGAAACCCATTTTTTCTAAGTTTTTCTGGATGCATTACCACCTGTTGACCCTCGTGTGGGATATTTGTTGACATACCCATTCATGCAAAAATAGGTCTTGTCGCTAAAGATGATTTTTGCCCAAACTTTCAGTCTTCTTCCAAACATTTTGAAGCCCAATCAGCAAACAAACGGCATTGTTACTCGTCATTAACTTTGAGCTTCTGCCTTAGTTGGATCTTGTACGGGTGCAGCTCTAAGACCAAACGCAAAATTTGTCCCTTTGAAGTCTTGGAAAGATCGAGTTCCTGTGATTCCCTCGGCTTCTCCGGCACGCTTTCACGACCAGCAGTGATGTTCGCTGCCGGTATTGCATTTCTTTTTTTAGGTTTGGTAATTTGGCATCAGTAACAACATGGTCGGCACGGATTACTTTTGTATTTAAAGACAAATCTCCCTTAAACTTTTTTTTTTATGATTTGCGTCAATGTCAGAACTTCTGCCAAGATAAGGCTCAAATATTTACCATGATGAAGCTATCGAATAGGTCGGGAGCCGGTATTTAGGCATTACGCAGGCACCCATAGTTTGCATGAGAACACTAATGACAATGGACTTCGAGTCTTAGAATTGGCAGCATCGAAAAATATGGTCGTTGCCAGTACCAGGTTCCCGCGTAAAGATACTCGTATCTACAAAGCCACCTGGGTATCACCTGATGGAGTCACTCGTAACCGTGCTGATAGACCGTCGCCACTACTCGAACTTGATGACGGTACGAACGCACCGAGGTGCCAATATGGACTCGGATCACTATCTTGTTGGTATGGTTTTCCGAGGGCGGATTGCATTGCGAAGACGTATTGCATCCGCCGATCAGGTTCGAATCAACACTGCTGCCCTGCGCAATGAAAACACCAGTAACACCTTTGGTAATGCGTTAGGACTCGCCCTAGAATTTCTTGATTTAGGGAGAGTAGGTCCTGGAGCCAGTATGCTGGGCGTAAATGAGAAGTGGACACGCCTTAAGCATACTGTCATTAGTACTGGCAACTGCATCTTAGGCAGCAGTCGTAAAAATTGGAACGACTGGTTTGATGATGAATGCAAACTAGCGACTGAACGTAAGAATGTTACGTACCGAGCAATGCAACAACCTCATAGAGGAATATAAAGAGCTCAGAAGAATAGAAAAACGGCTTCACAGACAAAAAAAATCAGCCTGGGAGAAGAACCTAATCTGTGAAATAGAAAATAGCCGAGAGCGAGGTTCGAACCAGGCACGGAAGTTCTACCAATCCGTCCGTCTGCAAGGACGGAGAGAGAAGTCTAATCACCGATCCTGAAAGCATACTGGAGCGATGGGAAGTGTACTTTAATGAATTGCTAAATGGTCAGCTAACTGCAGAAGTGGAGGCTCCACTACCTCAAGAAGAATACCCTATGTTGCCGCCACCAAGCATAGAAGAGGTAGAGAAGGCTATAGGTCGGCTTAAGCAGAACAAAGCCCCGGGAGCCGATGGCATACCAGCCGAATTATTCCATCGCGGCGGGCCAGCCTTACGTCAAGCAATTCATGATATTATAGTGCACGTATGGGAGCAGGAAGAAATGCCAGAAGACTGGTGAAAAGGCATAATATGCCCCATACATAAGAAGCGAGATGTCACAACGTGCAGCAATTATAGAGGTATCACGTTGTTGAGTACCGCCTATAAGATACTCTCCTCTATCCTACAAGACCGGATAACCCCATACGCTAAAACCATCATCGGACAATATCAGTGTGGTTTCATTCGATGGAAAAATGTCTAGAATTTAACATCCCAACATACCATCTGTTTATAGACTTTAAGGCCGCCTATGATAGCATAGCCAGGATTGCTACCCAGACCAATCAACATCTTTAAGGGACTCCGACAAGGGGACGGTTTGGCCTGCCTCCTTTTCAACCTGGCGTTGAGGAAAGCAATCCGTGACTCTAGCACGGCAACAAGAGGGACCATCGTCAACAGGTCCAGCCAGTTACTGGCTTACGCAGACGACATCGACATAATCGGAAGAACCGAACAAGCTGTACACGATTCCTTCATCCAGATCGAGCAGGTGGCATAAAATCTGGGGCTGCACATTAGTGAAGGTAAAACAAAGTACATGGTGGCGTCGAATGCGAGAGGAACAGTTGGTCAAACAATCAAGGTTGCGGAGCACGAATTTGAAGTGGTGCAATCCTTTAAATACCTTGGGTCAATAGTAGGGTAGCAGCCGATAACAATATAGAAGAAGAAATACGCGGGCGGCTTCTCAAATCCAACAGAGCCTACTATAGTCTGTCAAAACTCTTCAAATCCAGAAATCTCACCATAACTTCAAAACTGGACCATGGACCTCTTAGCTGCGTTCGAGAGAAAAGTCTTGAGGAAGGACGATTCCGGAGACGATACAATCATGAATTGTACGCAATCTACCTTGGGCAGGGCACCTAGCTCGCATGAGCGAAGAGGAACCTGCTCGGAAAGATCTTTGTGGTACATTCTTTAGTAGACGACAGCCTGGGGGACCATGCTTGCGGTGGAGAGATGGCGTAGACCAGGACGCCTGAAGCCTTGGGGTGCGCAACTGGATGGCGTCGGCTCGAGACCGGGATAGGTGGAGAGACTTGTTGAAAGAGGCCAGGACCGGAACCCGGTTGTCGAGCCGATGATGATGATGAAGCTATCGAATTAGTAACGTTTGAAAATTGCTAAAAATTACAACGGGAGGCCTACCTCAATTGGAGTCAGATTGGGTCCTGACTATTAACCTCGACACAGCAAGATATCTCGGTCGCAAAGTTGTGATATGTTGCAGCATATGCACACCTCTTGCTTTTTAGGCGAGGTCTATCAAACACCTCTTGAATTCAAGAAAAAGAATCTTGAAAACCATGTGTCTCCGCATTCGGAATAAACCAAGCCGCCATGATGCTCCCAATAGGGGGCCTACCTGATAGATAGAGTTTGAGCAGAGGGTAAAACTCAACCCTCAAACTCAAATGGGCACTATCTCCCGTGGTACCAGAATATATGTAGCTTCCGGTGGAGCTTCGCAACCGAGGTCACTTCCAGATGAGTTCCTGCAAGACTCTGGGCCTGTCAACCCTAAGGATACACACACCAAGGAGTCGCCCGGGGTAGTAACCAACAACCTAATGTGCTTCCTTTTGGTCTTCATTCGCCATGCGACGAACTAGGAAAGACACTCCTAGTCTTTTGCACACCTTACGGCAAACTAGGAAAGACACTCCTAGTCTTTGTTCTAAGAACTAGGACGATGTTCCTACTATTATTTGCTACTGCAAATAAGATCTCCAGTTACGCAAGTAACCGGAGACTTACACTTTTTAAACCTTTTTATAAACTAAAAATTCTCCAGCCAGTTAACTCCCGTCATAACCCAGTAAAACCTTAAAAGTCTCCACGTAAGCTGCCGGAGACCTTACGAATTCCACCCTTCAATACCCAGTAAAACCTTAGAAATCTCTAGCCATGCAAGTAGCCGGAGACTTCACCAATTTCAGCCTTCATAATCTGTTGCGAGTCTAGGGTCGAGCTGAGCCGTGCAAGAAGCAAGCGTGCCGTCGCTCTTTTCAGCACCGAAGATGCCTCCGTGGCTTACCCTAGACTCGCAACACAACCTTGTAAAAACCTTAAAGATCTCCAGCCACGCAAGTAGCCGCAGACCTTACCAATTTCACCCTTTTACACCATTCAAAACCTGGAAATGCCTTAAAATCTCCAGCCACGCAAGTAGCCGGAGATTTAACCATCACACACCGTTTCAAACCTTCTACTCCCTTGGGTTTTCTTAGTTGTCTAAATCTCCAGCTGGGCGTGCAGCTGGAAAATCATAAGTCTAATCTTAGGTCACCCCCATAACGCAACTTAAATTGATAACATAACTGAAAAAAAGGATTTTTAAATTCACCACACATACGAATATATTTTAACATCAATTCGCTGGTCTATCACGCCTAAGGTTTGGGTTCGATTTCCAGCCGATGTCATCTAAATATAAATTTTTTTTTTTTTGCGCTGAAAAAGCAAACCCTCCTAGAACAGAAAACAGCTACTCAACGTGGGCGCTTAGACTCGTCCGAAAATTGAAGGTACCCTTCATTCCTGGTGACACACGCAACTGAGGTAGATAATTCGATAGCTATGGAGAATCGTGCGATTCTTCAGCGGAAACCTGTTTTTTTAGTTGTTACTCCTTTTGCTTCCAGCTTCGCTTACACGAAAACATATTTTTCCGGTTTCATTCAATTACCGCATTTTATAGATTTCTTCAACTTCCATAATGTTTAGAGAAAAAATAGATTTCATTGTTAAATTGCTCTTTTCCTCTTACCAAATATGTGTTGAACCTTTTTCCCAAAGTTTCTGAAAACTCCTTACGAAACATAACTTCCATTCGAATTCTGGAATTTGGCTTTTCGGTCTTCGTCTTAAAAATTCAATTATTTTTGTAAATCTTTTGAACACAGGAAGTTTCCCATCAACAAGAGGAAGCTGCATACCCTCCCCCAACAGGAAGCTACTCACTAATCCAAAAGACCTTTCTATAAATCCCCATTATAAGCAACAAAAAAATCCGCACTGTATCGAAATCGAATAGAAATTCAATGTACGGAAATGAAAGTCGAAACGAATATTCGAAATCAAGACATCACACAAAAGCCAAGCCAAGCCATGCACAATCTTAAAAGTCAAGACCAATAAAACGAAACGGAAAAGTATCGAACCATCTCAAAAATTCAAACAGTAGTGCTTTCAAAAGAATATAGATATCGGCGCACGAATTCGACTTCCCCATTAAAGATTCCTTTAGGCCAGCTGCAAAAAAAAGATGCCATCGATAAAATGTACCCCGACCCCCATTTAATTGCTGTTCTTTTGGGGCAATATAGATTCGTAGAAATGTACAAGCTTAACTCCTGTTCTATATATTTCTGAAGAAGTAAGATATAGATGATGAAAAATATACTCCCGAAAATCCACAATGATGTGTTTCTCAATCACAAAACAAATACCAACTACATTGAAGAAGAAAAAAAAATTGAACCGAATGTGCAAGTCTAAATAAACACGCTCAAAACCAATAAACACAAAAACCCAGAATCCAGAACCAGAACCAGAATTTAGGTCGCAGTTGTTTGCCTTTGGAACCAAATAACTATTGCTTTTACCACCCCAGAAAAAAAACCAAGACAAACTGACAACGATTCCGACCGCTGATGCCTCCGATGCCCCGAGAGAGTGTCTTCATCTTCCCACTGAATTATAAAACTCCACACAGCTCCTCATCCTCACACGTCCACCACCTTCATTCATCTCTCCAAGCATCACATTAAAGTCGTTTGGGAAAAATCGATATACGAGTAGGATGCGTGACGTTTCTTTCTTTGTTTATTATTTGTCTTCAAAGATTCTATAGGGTGTTTGAAAATAAAACCTAAATTTTATGATTCTTTTACATAAATAAAATCGTAACTCGCTTCGATTTTTTTGAGGTGGGGTTTTATACAAATTCGGCCACAAGAAGCCTTTCAAATGCAAGGGTGGAAAGGCAGTAATTTCTGGCTCTCTATGAGTGAGGATTTAAAATTTTAGTGATAAGTATCACATGCGTAACAAAAATAGGAACATATTCGGCTCTAGCGAGGTATCCGTTCGGAGCGGAAAATTGTCCGATTTTATACGATTCGGTGGATTTTTGCTGCGAGGTTCTTCCGAACAGCTGTTCGGAACTTGTCTCCGACATTATTTTAACGCACCCGGTGAACTGCGTTGAAGCGCGATCAGGTGCTTTATTTGTGAAATTTTGACAGCTAAATGCAATTGTTTTTCCGATTTCGTATGACACAAATTCTTCGCGGAACAAATTGCGTCAACGCATTTGTGTATTATTTTTTTTTTCCGATAGGGTACTCGTACCTCGAAAGCAATTTGAACCTCCGACAAAGTATGCGTTGCGGACAATTTTCCGCTCCGAACGTATACCTCGCTAGGGCCGATTGTATTTCTAATAGTATTAAACTAACAATTTAAGGAAAGTAAGAAAAATATTGTGACTCTCAAACGAAATTTTATAGAATTTGAAATATGTATGTACTCGTATTTGGTAAACCGGAATTTGTAATTTAAGTATTGTGTCACATCCGTAACAGGTTGTATTTTAAAATTCAATGTTTCGTTTTTACTTGCGACTTATAGGTACTTTAAGGCAAGTTATGCTCGAGATTTTGATCATAGTTGACATTACGATGGTAGCGAAGACCAAAAAAGTGGGTGTCGCAATTCTGTCTGTCTGTCTGTCTGTTCGACTACAGCTAAACGGCTCGGTTGATTTTCTTTAAACTTGGTAAATATAGGTTTTATTTTTTTCCCCCCGGATGTTTTTTGATTTGATTTTTTAAAGACCAAAAATAACGATACCTGCCATACGATATTTTTTTCGAAATTTTGTAAATATTCTTTTTTCTCAAAAACTGTCCCACAGATTAAAAAAAAAATATAAAATATTATTTAGTTAAACTTAGGTAATGAATGAAAAAAAATTCTAAAAAAATATTATTTTTGGTACCCCCCTTGGAACCATTTTTTTGTTTTTGATTTTCTCAAAAACGGTACAACCGATTTTGATAATTTTTTTATGTTAAGGCTTCCCAGCAGTTTCAATATTATTGTGTATTCAAATTTTCAATAGAAAAAAATTTGGATTTTTTGAAAAATTTTCAAATTTTTTTTTTGAAAACTCAATATTTTGAAAACCCCATGATCGAATTTTTTAAAACTTGATAAATGAAAGTTCATTAAAATAATCTACAAGATATGAGAAAAAGAAATTTATTTTACCCAAAAATAACGGTACCCTCCATACAAATGTTAAAAAATGGTTTTCGAAAATCGTATTTTTCTCGAAAACGATTCCGAGAATTTTGCTTAAATTTTTTGTCTTTCGATTAATTTTTAAGATCTACAATTTAATAAAAAACATGAACGATACCATAGAACGATTTTTTAAAATTTTGAATTTCTCATCAGCATAACGCATTTTAATGAAATTTTTTTAGAGAGAAGCTTGTAAAAAGTTTAAAAAACATTGCATTTCAAAACTTTAATAAAAATCTTTTTTTTTTTTTTGAATTTTAAAAACAAATCTTTTTTTTTTGGAAAATTCAATATCTCGAAAACAGCTCAATATTTTTTTTTGTAAATTTAATTTTTATTCGAATAATAATTAAACCTTTAAATTGGCTTACCAAAATTTTTTCTTAAAAATGTTTTAAAAATTTTTTTAAAGAAAAGTTTATTTTTTCAAGAAACTACTACAAAGACTTATAATTTTTCTTCTTGCATAAACATATATTTGCTTGAATCACATGGCATCCTATTTATACCTCCAACTAGTAAAGAAGTTGTTTTAGTCATTTAAAAAATTAATTTTATGCTTATGAACAGTTTTTCTCTAATAACATTCATTTTTGAAATTCTTAGACTATTACACAGGAACAAGTTCGTGCGACCCAGTCGTGCTTTTTATTTCTTTTCTTTTTCATCACATTTTAAGTTTTGAAAAATCAATTTTTGGGCTCTATGGTGCAAGTAGGTATATAAGTAAGACCACGGAAATGGGAAATCGAATGAACTGTAAGTGGGTCTCTTTCTCCCCACTTAAAAAAATGAGTCAAATTTTAACTTTTTAAGAGAGAAAAACTCCACTATCCTATGATGATAATATCCCATTAGAATATCGTTTCCTTACATTCTGATCATGCATGAAAATTATACTTATTCACACTGGTAACATTAATTTGTCACACATGTAACTTTAAATTGTCACAAACGTAACAATCTTTGACGTCTACGACCATTCTGTTAAATACAGTCCAGCTGTTTTGGCACTAGGTGAAACACACATTGGTGCGAGTACTGATCTTTAAGGAATTTCGCCTTCCTGGCTATAACTAATTAATGAATGAATGAATGCATTGGGGGTATTGCATTGCAACCTAAAGATCTATTGTGCCGCCACTTAAAAATAGATGAGCTTGCTTATCTTTTAGTTATTCCTCAAAATCTATTACTCTTAGGAATCTTAGTATTTGGGGCACCTTCAGAGAGGATAGGTCGCTCTCTTCCACCTGGTATTGTCCCAGATGGTTTTTCCTTTGGTGAATGAGTGGACAACATCTTCCTAGTATGTGGTCCGGTGTTTCCTAATGTCATATATACATGAGAATCTAGAGCTGGCACTGCTTACCATGCCAAATAAACCTAAGTGTCTTCTAAGTTTTCAGTGTCCAGTTAGGATACCTGTTATTATGCTTAGGTTATTTCTACTTAAGTCAATGCAGTTTTCGAAACGTTGCTGGTTGTAATTGCCCAATAGTAGTTTCACCTGCCTCAGCTTTGGGAGATCCAATTCTTTGATCTATTTGCCTCTTCTTCTTGTTTAATTTTGTTTTTGATGACATTTTTTCCTACTCCGCGATAGGGCTCAGGCCCTGTTAAAGGGGTTGATGGGTCTATTTTTGTTAAGGATTTTATGAACACCCACGTGACCAGGTGACCCAGTGAAGTGTGACCCTGTCCTGTTTGCCAAGTTTCAAGATTCCTGATTTTGAGGCATTGACGAAGTTCAATATGTGGATTCCTAAAATATTGGAAAGATCTTCTAGACTATCATAGAAGTAACTACTCGTACCAAGCCATTTCCTTCTCTGGTGGCATAGTGAAGGACAATGACAGAGAAAGTGTGATGTGGCTTCATGCACCTCTTCGTCACAACATCCCCTGCATAGGACATCTGTACTTAGTTTAATTTTAAATTTATGATATCTCAGTAAATTATGTCCGGTGATTATGATCTTAAGAGAGCGAAAGGACTTCTTATTAAGTTACATAATTTAGTCCGTCCTCTGCTTGTTAAAGCAAGGCCATATTTTCTTAGTAGTATCGCAGGTGTCAAGTAGAATCTACCTTTCATTGGATTTCTTTAGGATTAAATCTGAAATTTTCTGTTTAATGTTGCAGGGTGGGATATTGACCAGTTCTGCTTGTCTAGCGTCAAGCGCTGGTCCGTGTCTTGCCAACTCATCGGCATTTTCGTTACCCGGTATGCCGCTGTTTCCCGGGACCTAGCAGAGTCTAATATTGTGCTGCGTGCCAAGAACCTTAAGCACTTCGCGGCAGCAAGAAACAAGCTTCGATTATATCACAGTGGCAGAAATTGCTTTTATTGGCTATCAATGTAAAAGATGATATCAGCCCGTGGTATCGCCATCATTGATACATGTTTAGCAGCTGTTGTCACTGCCAGGACCACCGCTTGGAAGACACTACCATAATCTGGGAGCCTAAGTGAGCTGCTTAGCTCAAGAGGTTCTGAGAAAAAGCCTGCACCAACACTCGTGTCTATTTTGGAGCCATCAGTATAGATTGCTATTGTGATTCACTAGTGTAGGATTGGTTGTTCAACCATTCTTATCTGCTTGGAAAGGCAGTTTGGAATGGTTTATAAAAGTCAAGTTTGGGTGTTGTATAATCTGTAATGATACTATCACCCAAATATTTCTGACGAATTTAAGCATGTCCTATTGTGCTGTTCTTCCAGGTATTAGAAAGATCTAGGGGTTTCAGGTTGAGTATCGCCTCTAACCCTGCAGTTAGAGTGGATCTCATGGTCCTCGTAATTCCAATGCACGCAAGTCTCTCTACATTTGTCAGAGTTTTGAGGTTCGTGCTTTTTTCAATTGCACTCTACCAGACCAAATTACCATAAGTTAGTATTGGTCTCATTATCGCAAAATACATCCATCTGGCTCGGTCCCCAGTATTTCCCAAAGATTCTGTTACATTAGTAGAATGCAATCATTCCTCTTTTAGCTTTTTCCTTAGTGTTAAGACTCCAGTTTAATTTCCTATCTAGAATCACACCAAGATACTTTGCATGATCTGAAATCTTCAGCGGGGTGCCTTCAATTGAATGTATTCTGAAGTTTCGTATTTACCTTTTGTTTGACGGGTTAACCATCAGACCACACTTTCTAGTCCATCTACTAACCTTAGAAAGAGCATATTCGATCTGTTCGCTGATAGTGGATAAGAATTTACCTGTTCCTAATAACGCAATATCGTCATCATAAGCTACTACCCTTACTCCACAATAATTCAGATTAAGGAGGATTGTGTTCATAACCAGCACCCAAAGGAGTGGTGAGAGAACTCCCCCCGTTGGGTGCCCCTGCATGAGGATACTCTCATGTATCCCTGCCAGTTCCGAGTTAATTTGCCTGTCCATAACTCAACCTTATTATCGAATTATCGATTTCTACGGTGCGTACTTTTATTCCTAACAGAATTAGAAGTATAAAACCTAAAGAAAAGTCTTGGTTCGATATAAGCTGTAAAGAAGCTATCAGGTTGAGAGAAATAAGTTTCCGCTCTTACGAAGCCAACCCAACTGATTAAAATCGGAAATCGCCCATTTATGATGACAACCCGATAACTAGTTCTTCAGGTAAGGCAAATGTATTTACAGCTCATTTTGCTGCTAGCTATTCGTTGCCTGATAGGAAAATTGCCCCTGCTGTACTAGAGAACTTAAATCATTCAATGGGATAGGTATATTTTCGTTGATCCTGATCCATTGATACCCCCCATTCTTCTGAAGAGGTCTTCTTCATCGCTGGCAAAAGCATTCCGTAAGCTTTTCCATCGCTCCTAGTGTTCTGCATTCTTCCCTAGAAGATGGAAAACAGAATTTGTCCAGCTTGTTCATAAAGAAAGGCGGCCCTTACTATCTACCGCTTGCACTTACGTCTCTTCTTTGCAAGGTCATGGAATCGCTAAAAAAATCTTCAGCTCATGAAATATCTCGAAGATCGAAAGATTCTTAATGACCGGCAATACGGCTTTCGCAGCAATCGTTCCACTGGTAATTTGAAGGCATATCTCACCGAAGAGTGCAACAGATCTTAACATTGTTTTGGAGAAAGTAAGATTAGTGCGCTTGATATTTTTAAGGCATTTGATAGAGCTTAGCATCAGACTTTCTTATCGAAAATACGTGCATTTGGTATTAACGAAATCCCTATTCTTTGGATTAGAAACTACCTTCTAGATCGTTCAATGCATGTTGTATTAAAGGGTTCCAAGTCTGATCTTTACAAAAATAAATTCTGGTGTTTCCCAGGGTTCCGTTTTGTCTCCGACTCTCTTCCTCATTTTTATAAGTGATCTCTTTTATCTGAAACTTCTAATCCACTTCATTGTTTTGCCGACGACTCTACTCTCAGCTTTTCATACTCGTTCTTAGATTCATTCTCCTTCTGAAGTGTAATTGTAACGGTTTCGTATGATAAACCCATTAAACTCCGATCTTTACAGCATTGTTAAATGGGATACAAGAAATCCTGTGGAGTTTACATAATGCTTCGAAAACACAATGCTGTCCATTGTAGTTAAAGCAAAATGTACCCCTTATGCCATTCTCCCTGAATAGGATTTTCATCGAAGAAGTCGAAAAGCTCTCCGTATTCGGTATGTGTGTCAACGAAGATCTCCGTGTAAATGACGACATTCTCGAGACCGCCAAAAATGCTGCTAAATGCTTAGAATTTCTGTATCGGTGTAAGAAATTTTTTAAACCCTCTGATCTGGCTATATGAGGCGTTTACACGTCCAAAACCTGATTACAACTCATATCTTTGGGCAGGTACAGCCCAAACTTCTCTCCATATTTTGGATAGGATCCAGAACAGAGCGTTAAAACTGATAGGAATCATTTCCATCTCCTAAACACCGTCGAAATGTTTCATGCATTTCCTTGTTTTATCAATTCTTTCACAAGCAATGTTCACTGGCAGTAGACCGTTTCACCAAGAATGCTTGTCAGTTAATCCTTGATTCGTGTTTTCATCGCACAACATGATTATGGAATAATTTACCCGGCACGGTTTGCCCTTGCCATCTCGATTTTCAATCAATCAAAACCACTATTCATCGACATCTCCCTTCTCCCCTCCTTCCTAATTTCCCCGTCGCTCTTCCTGTGTTCGAGATTATAAAAGGCTCTCTCAATAAATCCTTGAGCGCGTGTGAATTATAAAAAAAGTTCTGATTATCAAAATAGAAGAGAGAAACAGAGCTAGGTAAAGCATTCCACATTCGTGTAGTGCGGCTAAACAAAGAATCTTTATACTAAAGAGAACGTCCAAAATTGGACTAAAAAATGATGAAGACTTCTGGAAGCTTGAACTGTTTTAGGGGAGGATATGCAATTGCCTATCTCATAATAGATTGTTGTTGGTAACCTGCTGGTTGGATTTTGACCACATTTGTTCACAGAGCACACTTTCCGAACAGTACCGAACCCTATTGAAGATTCTATTTCAATCGATTTGGAGACTTCCCATAGGACAGTTGATTCATATATCCTACATACAGATTGACAGTCAAGAGTGAAAGTAACTTACAGAATTATTTTTAACACCACTGTAAACTCTTTAATAGCTATCTGCAAACGACATTTACAACATGTGCTGCCCTCTATCTTCTTCTGCTCCTGCACTTTGTGTTTATTAAATAATAATGGGAATGTAATTTTTTTCTTGACTTGATTTTTTTGTTTTGGTATGTCAAGCGGAAAGCGTCATTGTTGTTGTTTTTGTTTCACATGCATCTTAGAGTTGTAACTTAAACCTCATTTCCCCCAAACAGCTCACTATATGTCGCACTGTGGGGGAGTTAGTATCTATTATGTTTTCTCATTGATTGTTGATTGATATGCGAGACTTTCTAAAATTGAGATTAATTTGAATTGTGTATTTTTTGACAGGGCCCACAGCTGCATTAAACGCTCAAAGTCACCCGCTCCGGCTCGGCTGACTGTGTCGGTCGCGCCATGTTTAACAAATGAGTTTTGTCTAAATTTTGATGGCAGTGTCAGTATTTAACGATCAAGTTGTTGTTATTCGATTGTGTGTGTGTGTGTGTGTTTATTTTATCTGTGATCTTATTTTTGGGAAGTTGTTGTGAAGCTTGACAGAGTTCGAATACCTCAATTAGATATTTAGTTTGTAGTTAGGTAGAGATTCATAGAGGGATAAGACTCATAAACTCTTGTTTAGAATTGTGGGCGATATTGTGTAAAGATGGATTTAGGTAGTGAGATAGGAATCAAAGGGCATTCGATTTTGCCCCAAAAGACATACAACAAATGTGACTCAAATATTTATCAAAAATATTTTCAAAAGAAAATTGACCAAAGGGCACCTTATTTATTTATTGGTGTTACCCGATCGTTTCATAAGCCTTTGCAACGCCATTTATAGAATCCCTAAAGACGTTCGTGATGATCGGTGAAGGACAAACATCCAAGCAAAAGTACTTTCACATTTATAAAGAGGTAGAAAAGTCGTTTTTTTTTGAATATGATGATGATGAAGATGATAGGGAGAAGAATGTCCTGCAATTCCTAGGTCATAATTTTTATATCGAAAGGGCGCTTAGTACATCCGCAAGTCCAGAGTTAATCGAGGGAAATACCATGCTTAACTTTCGAGTGTTATGAGATCGATCTCATGCGATCAATCAATACATTTTCACAACAGTTCGACTTTGATGTTGTACTCACAACATAAGATCATATTTGAACTTTGAAATGTTTTTCGCTTACCATATTAAGAAAGTTAAAATGAAAGCGAAGTGAAAATAGCTTGAACTCATATTTTTGCACACCACCAGATGTCGCCTGAGCTATTGTATGTAGGGGGTATGTATTGCAGTATACTACAGGGTGCAGAAATATAATTTCCTATTCAGGGAGTAGGGGTCTTAGCGGGCCGAGAGTGGTCTGAATGCGACAGGCGTTTTTCTACAGTTCTGTTTCCTTTTTCTTTGAAAAAGGTCTATGGACTGTTTCTATGGAAGTTATTCTGCGGCACCTTCTATAAGGCAATGTTTAACAGAGTCTTTTTTTTTTTTTTTTTTACACTATCAGAATTGGTCGAAGAAAGCTTATAGCAAGCTCCGTCTTTCGACCAATGGTTTGCCAACACAGAGAACTGTGTTATACCACCGGCTCATCATTTAGTGCAGAGTTAGTTGTTAGTAGGCAAACTCTATTACAATTAACACTGACACAAATAATATTACGTAAGAACAAACAATAACATAACAGGAAACAAAGAACATTTAGGAGCGTGGACCACTGGTTTTGAGAAGGTTTTTTAATTTACATTTATTTATATTAAAATCAAAAATATTTGAATTCCAATTTACAAGTCTACCCATACGTGTCAAGGGTTCATGAATGCCATAGTTGGTCCTGTGTGTTGGGACCTTAACCATATCGAGGCCTCGAAGATTATAACCTCCTCCCCGATAATTAAAATAAACCGAACATAAAAGATCTGGTGCATCTGTGACGCCTGTTATTAATTGGTGGAAAAATACTTTTAGCTTGCTTTTTCTGGGGAATGTTGTTTTTTAGCTGCAAAGCAAGATCCGTTCCCTTTTGTTAGGTTTGGTGAAAAAGCGACTGCATTCAGCATAGTTCTGACTTGATTTTTACGAACTTGTACTAAGTATAATTCTGCTCCAAGCTGATCCGCACGGGGTTGTAGCAGTTTTGTCATTTTTGTATTTTTTATTGCAATTATTTAAGCTTAATCTATTTTTAATTACATAGAAGTTAAGTTTGAAAATTCAGTTTAAGATTTAATAAGTCACATTTTAAAGAATAAAAAAATTGTTTTCTTTTGAATTTACAGGCCCCATTAGGTAGTTATCTCAAATTTCTATTTGGGGTCTTTGATAACTTTTTTGTGTTCATGCTTATATAACCTGCGGCAACATAACTCACATTATCAAAACACTTTCGAATCTATTTTCTGAATCAAAAGTCTTGTTTCATTCGGTTTTAATAAATGTCACTAAGGAGTCAACCCTCGTCCTACCCTCCACCCATCTTTAGTAAACTGAATAAGCTGATTTATGGCGTTTGCCATGACCATTACTAGCAAAGCAATAGGTATGAACCTATGTTTGGTTTAACGTGAGTACCTGCCTATTATGGCTTAACCCCACGGGAGGCCTACCTCCATAGGAGTCAGATTGGGTCCTGACCATTAACCCCAAATCAACCGAGGCCGATTCAGTTGCAAAGCTATGACATGTTGCAGGCCTGAACACACCTCTTGCTTGGAGGCGAGGTCTACCTAACACCTCTTGAATCCAGGCACGCCTTGAAACCATGTGTCTTCGCATTCGGAATAAACCAAGCCACCACGATACTCTCACCTCATAGGATAGTTTAAAGAAAGAGTGCACGCACGCGACAGCTGCACCTCACTATCCGAAGATAGAATAGGAGAGTCAGAAGAGGTACGCTATAGCTCTCAGACCTCAAGGCACTATCTCCCATGGTACCAGAATATAGCTTCCGGTCGAGCTTCGCAACCGGTAGGTAACTTACAGATGAGTTCCTGCAAAACTCAGGGCCTGTCAGCCCCAGGTATACACACACCCAGCTATAGTCGAGGTAGAAACCATCAACCAAGAATGTGCACCCCTCTGGCGAGTTGTTACACACTACTTAGCGGATTCCTACCTTGAGGACACCGTCCAGACTGTTCCCATCTAGTTAGTTCAGTTACTTACGTAACCTATCCACAGGCACCACGAGGAGGTCGATAGGAACCTGGAGTGTAATAATTGTCAATAGTAGCAATACCGGCCCACCGAAGTGGACGAGCTCGTCGAAACTCAAGACCATGAACTATGCATTTAACCACCTCACCACCATCCAACAACCATGGCCTTATGCTAGCCGCCACCCATTATGATCGTGGAATTACGCATGCTGTACGCGATCTGGCATGCCACCACGCCCTACATAATATTGGACTTATGTTCGGTGCCATGATCCGATGTATGGTTCAGTAGCAACACACGCCCATTGGTCAAGTCTCAGAGCCCCGGATATGCCTTAAACTACTACCGACTCGAACACTGCCACCTGCAGAAATAGGTATGGTTGCAATTTCCCCCTGGATATTGGGCTAAAAGTCTTGTAGTCTCCTTGGTCGTTACACAGAAACGTGCGATTTTCTTGGATGTTCGCCTATTGGACGGTTGACCTAAACGAGGGATTTTATCGGATGTTCGCCGGTTGACATAAATGTGAGATTTAAAAAATAATTCCAAAGAGGTGAATGGAGTAAAACGGCTGGCCTCTCCAGTCGCTCTTTATTGAGATCATACGCTCAAAATATCCATCAATATTTTTCATTTGAAATGCATTGCATCGTCCTCTGGAAACCGGGACATCTTAAGTCCGATGAAGTCGTAGAAAAAACGCATGTTTCCACGTAAAACACGATGCGCCGTGCGCCGTGAGTATTGCAAAATTTAAGTTCTCCCTAGACTCCACTGGTTCTCCGAGGAACTCCACTTCTTTCTATTTTCATATTGGCGGCTTGTTTGATGGTAGTAAGCCATGTTCCGATTGATTTCTTGTGAGGGACAGGGGCCAACAGCGCTATAATAAATCGATTTTAAAAGGAGCTGAGCTTGGGTCACAGAACATCTGATTCAAAAGTAGGCCTCGAAGAAGGTGTTTTCGACTCCCAGTGCACACCTAAATTGAGTACCAATAAAGATTTTAAGGTTATGTCCCATCCAGAAAGGACTGTGATGATGACATTGTGACGAAAGACTCAAAGATGGATTGTGGTGTTTGTTCAGGAATCTATTCTGAGACTGAATACAACTAGGTCCCGAATAACTAGCTATCAGAGAAGCATACAAGGTACTCAAACAAAATCCAAAACAGAACCGGAATACAGCAATTATCACAGTCAAGCGGCTGTTAAAGCTATTAATTCTAGCATATCATCCTCCAAATTGTTCTAATCGTTGAACTTTTACCTCAGTGTAACTCTTATTTGGGTTCCGGGTCATAGTGACATTGATCGGAATCAGCGGGCAGATGAGCTGGCCAGACAAGGATCAGGCCTTCATGGTTCACTTTCGGAAAAAGTCAATATTCCGCTCGAAGGGCATTGTTCTTTGAATTTTTCTTAACAAATCAAAGCTCAGGTCGAGCAGTTTACCCATGTGCATTATATATAGGAAGATTTAGCCCGCTTTAAAAAAAAAACCGAATACTTGATCTGACCCAGGCAAGACATAGCCAGGATCGTTGCTATCTGTAGCGGACAATTTCAAATAGGAGAGCCTGCAGCGAAGCTATGCATTCTTTTCAACACTCAAAGTCGTAGCTGTTGGGACCGGCGGGAAAAGTATACAGTCCTCCATTTCCTCTGCAAATGTCAGGCTCTAACAAAATTTGGAGCACAACTATTAGGAATGCCATGTTTTGACGACACTGCCGAACTTTCGGAAATGAAGATCTCTTTTCGCAACACGACGAAATGGCTATAGAAAGAACTTCGGTTCCTTCCCAGCCGTTTGATTTGACCACGAGCTAGCGGACTGATGACTTTGAAGGAGGTTTATGGTGCAAGGTGGCCGGATGATCAGTGATCATTGATCACTCATTCAAATTAGTTGCTGTTTCAGTACCAGTCAATTAGCTGCCTAGATTGGCACAGTTTATATGGTTTCGGATGAGTTTGGTGGTCCGGTTGAGTAAGTTATCCGATTCCAAACACACCAGTCCAAATTACATTCCGTGAGAATGTCCACAACTCTCCATATCAATTTTGTCCATAGGTTCAAATGAGTTATGGTATGAAAATGTCGCTCTTCAGCGCGAATTGGCTCACAGGGATAGACTACCGGTGGTTACCTTCTCTACCTACCCACCTAGACCTCGAAGGAAAACGCATGTTCCTCATTGATCTAAAGCATGAAATTGACTACTGTTCTGGAAGGAAACAAAACTGTGTTTTGGAAGAATTACATATGTTGACGTTGAGTTTGTTTATGGCTTGAGGTCCACTATAAAGATAAACTTTTACATCGGAATTCGTTATTAATTCGTATTAATGCCTCTCTCCATCGCCATGAATCCATCCAAAGAATTTTATCAAATAAAAATCTTTTAATCAAGATGAAATTCCAATTGAGGCATTAATGTCTGCAGACATGGCCACTTAACTATCAAAAGGCTTATTAAACCAAAAATGAAACCACTTGAATAATCTTAATTTTTTGATTCTTCAAACAAAAATCTACGACTTCTTATTTACACGTGTCTTTCTACCCTAGAATTTAAATTCAAGTAAGAGCAAGCTTCTATGCTGTGCAACAGCCTTAACCTTCTTAGCCCTCCAAATTTTTGTTTGCTGATATTTGTGATTTATGCGTATCTACATTTAATACTTCAAAATCTTATGCAAGAATCATAAACGATGAATTCATAATGAACCTTAAGAATGAAAACAAAACAAAAAGAACAATTACTTGGTCTTTAAAATGAAAAAAAAAAAAATAAGAAAAAAATCATAATTACTTTTCACCAAATGAAACCGTAAAAAAATTCTACAAAAAAGAAACACAAAGCCAAGTTAACTTAGAAGAATTTTTTTGTTGCTTTTTCTTAAGAATTTCATATTTCAAAGACCTAAGCAATGTCGATGAGGTTTTGAGGTTCTTAAAGAATAGAAAAGACCTGATTCATGATTCTTTTTTAATTGTTTTCGTTATAAAAATGTGTATGGATTTTGTTTTTAGTTTATTTTATTTTTTCTTTCTTTGATGATCTTGAAGATATTAAAAAATCTACAAGATCATCAAAGAGTTGTCACGCATAAGTTAACAACAGTAAAATGGTTGCTTAGAAGACCGGAATTGGAGCAATAATTATGTTAACAATAAAAATAATTCATTTAAATCTTTCAAAATCTGCATTTTTAAAATATTTTGCGCGAACGAAAAAAAAAAGGTTTTGATTACCCTCAAATAATTTTGAGCACAGAACGAGCGTTTAGGAGAGTTGGAGAGGTTTTAAAAAGACATGCCCATGCATACACAAAAATTGTAGCATCAAAATCATTTGTTGACTAAACTAAATACTCCTCAGTAAGGAAAGAGCTTGATGCTAAAACGAAAACAAGTTATTAACTGTACTTGAGTAATGTTAAGCTTGAATTCCTGATATTCCTAAAAATGTTGGGAATATTAAAAGAAAAGCTAATTTAAGGTGAGCCATCTAGTGATTTCTTTTAAAATTATAGGTTATTTTCACACAAAACAGCCGCTGTTTCCCGCTCGAAATCTTGACAGGAAGTCGGTACGTTTAAATAACGTTGGGAAATATTGAAAACTTGTGGTCAAAGTGAGTGCTGTGTAGTATAAACAGTGCGTTTTTTGGAAAGAAATTTTGGTCGAAATGAATCACTCACCATTCTTGCTGTACACAAGTTTGTTCAAAAAGTTCGTGAGACTGGTATGCTAGTGAACACTAATCTTGATCCGCGTCGTCATACGGTGCGCACAGACGAGAATGTGCTCAATTCACGAGCATCAACTCGCTATCGATCTCAACAACTCAACATTTCACGCACTACCCTGAGGAGAATTCTGCCCAAAGATCTCGTTTTATTCGCTTACAAGGTCCAATCGACTCAGCAATTGAAGGTGGACGACCATCCGCTTCATTATCGCTTCACAGTTTGGGCCTTAGGCAGCTTGAATTGGACAACGATTTTGGGCTAAAAATCATCATCAAAATTACCGCATCTGGACTCGGAGAACTCGCATGAAAGTGACAGTTTGGTGCGGATTGTGAGTGGTGGCACTATTGGACCATTTTTCTTCGGAAATGAGGCTGGGAACAACTTTCGATACACTGAGCGTTACAGAGCCATGTTAACCGACTTTTTTTTTCTTTTTTTTTTTTTACTGAAATTGAAGACATGGACTTATACGACCTCTGGTTCGTGCAGGATGGCGCGCCATGCCACACAGCCTATGCCAAAATCGATCCTTTGTGCGCCAATTCCCGAATCGCGTTATCAGCCGTCTTGGCGATGTCAATTGGCCGCCTTGGAGCTGGGATATGACCCCTTTGGTCTTTTTTTTTTTGTGGGAATCGTGAATGACCAATGTTATCCCAACAATCCGAAAACGATTCAAGCACTTAAGGCCAATATAATCCAAACAATCCGTGAGCTATAGCCCAAAACTATCAACAAGGTCTTGGATAGTTGGATTGACAGAATGCGCTACTGCGAAGCCAGCCAAGGTAGAAACTTGAACGATGTTGTATTCAATAATTAATGGGAATGTTTGCTCTTACTAATAAAGCCATAATACATGGAAACAAATTAATTGTGTTCATTATATTGCATTTAAAAAAAATCCTTGCCCACCTTATAACGAGTGATTTTTTAAGAGCTATCGGAAATTAAAAAAAAAAAAAAAACACTTTAAATTCAGAAAAATGAATGAAATCTTTATTTGAATCGATAGTACGGTCGATATAATTTAATGTTTGAAGATTATTTCATGCAAATGTTAGCCGCGGATGCGCCTCAAATGGTCCATCCACTTAGTCCGATTTTTGGCATACACTTTCTAACATTTCGGCAGGTATCCCACGAATAAATGCTTCAACGTTGGGCTTACAGTGCCTCAATCGAAGCAGGCTTGTCGCTATAGACATGAACTTTAGCATAGCCCCACAAAAAATTGTCTAGGGGGGTTAACTCGCATGATTTAGGCGGCCAATTGACCGTCCCCAAACGTGAAATAAACTGTTCACCGAACTCGTCTCTGAATTGGTCAATTGTTACGCGTACTGTGTGGCATGTGGCACCTTCTTGTTGAAACCGCATGTCATGCAAGTCAAGCTCTTCCATTTTGCGCAAAAATCATCGCATGGTAGCGCTCACCATTCACAGTAACGTTGCCATTCGCATCATCTTTGAAGAAATACGGCCCAGTGATTCCGCTCCAGCCCATAATCCGCACCAAATAGTGACTTTTTCTGGATGCATTGGTAGCTCTAGCAATGCTTCTGGCAACTTTTCAAGAGCCCATTCACCAAAAAATCGGCGTTGTGGTAGGTCGTTCGGCTTCAATTCTTGCACCAGCTGTATTTTGAAAGGCTTCACATCTAAATCCTTCCATTAAACTGTAGAGCCAAGCGTCTAATGCTGATGGAAGGATCGCTTTCAATAGATGCCAGTATTCTTTCATCCACCGAAACTCTACTTATCCAGTTTCTCGAAGCCTTCGAAAGGTGTTTCCAAAAACATTTCGAGAAGGAAGTCGTCTGTTAGGATAAAGTTCCTGGTATCTGCGTTGTGTCCTTCTTGAATTTCCATTGCACATCCCATAAACGAATAAAATATCTGCGTATTCTTCTCTCGTAAATGAAGGCATTTCATAAACCGCTCTTATCCAACTGTAGTCGTGACAGTAAGTCAAGTAGGCATAAGTACACTTTCAACCCGTTTGATGAATGCACAGTCTTAAAAATTATCTAAAAACTATCAATTTTTGGAAAACCACTCCATTTGCCAAGTACTGCAATAAACGTAGGTAAAAAACCCAAAATTTGATTTTGTACCTGTTTCAGATTTTCCCAAGTATCATAATATGTATGGGTTTTTTGGTGTGCTTATAAATGAGTTTTTTTTGTTGTTGTTTTGTTCATCAGGCAAAAATAAGAAAACTTTATGTTTATTACGCATTTTTTGATAAAAAATTACCTCAAAGTCAAAATTTAGCTCGGGCAAGAAAAATTGAACACCATTTAAAATTGAATATCTGGCAACCCTAAAAATACATCAGCTCAATCTAAAAATAGTTTTAAAGGTTAGTATTTCTTCTTAAAAAAAAGTCCAAAATGAGGTTCCTACTACATACTAGTACTGACAGAGAAATTGACCTTGACATGGGTCAGGGTACACCAAAGTTAGCCTTTTTTAAAATCGTCAAAAAGTAATGTCAAAGTTGAAAATCAGACTTTACTGTAGAACAATTTTTTTCATAGAATACGAGTATGACCAAGAATCACATCCCAAAGAATGGCACACGAATTACCGGACACCCTGTATTTACGTTTAAGACAAGACAAGGTATTGCAAAAATAAAATATTCACGTTTTTTGTGTTCAAATAAGTTACCCTAATACGAGTGTACTGTATGAACAATTATTACAGTGGAAGCGACAAATGGAACATTCATTTCACATTCGTTTAGTGCGGCTAAAGAAATAATATCAATGCTTAAGAGTAGATAAGGAATTCTGTTCATGAGTATATCAAAGGACATTTATGGAAATCTACGGTTGAATGAACTCTAAAAGAACTCTAAGGAACTAAAAAAAAAAACTCCAAAACCATTAATATTTGATTGTATCCAGAAATTTCACCATTTTCACAAAAATGAAAATATTCTCTTCAAATCGAACAAATACCCTCAAAGATCTTAATTTTACGATAAGTCATGTTCAAACATTCAGTTCAAGTGTTTAACGAATGCATAACTCGTGTTGCAAGTTTAAGTTTTTTTTTTTTTTTCATTTTTAAGTTAAAGTGCATTTATCGTAACTCTTAACCGCATAATATCAATTTTGTTGTCATCTTTTGTTTTGCTTTCCAAGAAAATTACGCTCCCTTGACTTTTAAAGCAACTTCACAAACACAAAAACAAAAAAAAAACAACGTTTAAAATTAACCTTCTAGAAAATATTATGACATCAATGTCAATAAAATAAACGATCAATGTAATTGGTCATTTACTTTTTATTCAAAATGTTGATATACTGAAAAAAAGCAAACATTCGTTATGATAAAAATAGTATACGAATCAATGGTCAATTCATATAACATACGAGTAGGTATGTATGTAGACTTGCATTATACGTAACGTAGGTCAGTCAGCTAATTGCTATATGAACTGGTAAATAAATTAAATGAAAGAAAGCGCACCCATTCATCCATTTTATTTCCAACCCTTTTCCGACTTGAATTTATAATCCCGAATAAATCTTATCTTGATAGTGAATGGTTGTGGGGTGAGTCAAGTGAAGAGCCAAAGGGGAATGGTTTAGTTTAAATCGATCGATTTTACTTTCGATAATATGTGTATGGTGCACCTATCCTCTTATACACTCCGTGTCACTTAAATAAGGTCTAAGATTGGTTTTCATTCTTTTGTAAAATTTCGATTCAATTCAGTCTGAAGTCCAAAGTCTAAATACGCATCGATTTTGAATAAGTGACAAGAATGGGAAAAGTCATACAATTTTCGTTCTATTTTCGAGACTTTTTTTCAAAATTTCATGGATCCTTCAAAAGATCATTCGCACTCGCCCAAAATAAGTTAAGAAATCATTTAAAAATACCTGATATCAATTAATTGACTCGGAGTGTTGTAATATTTCAATTTCATACTCAATCTGTCGTTAAACTTAACTTCATGCAGTTTTTTGTTTTTTTTTTATTTATTCAGTACTTCAACTAAGATAAATATTTAGTCACATTTTTACATTGGTGTGGTTATGCAATGCATCCATTGTCAACTCTGTATCTCTGTATATGTACATTGCTCACACACATCCATATAAATGTGATTCGAAAAAGAAACTCAGGTGGTTAAGTAATTATACAGCACTATCTGTGTGTTTCTGGTGCAATTTTTAGATAAGAAACTGCATTCATTTTACAATGTATTGGGTTTGGTGAAATAAGGTTAAGACTAAAAATAAATTATTCGCTTATCTTAAGGAACGTGTTTTCTTTTACATTTTGTGTTTCTTTTTTAAGTTTTTTTTTTCGGATACGAAATACCTAAAAATTAATCATCAAGAGGGCGCTTTTCGCGCACTGACAATCTTCTATTTTTTTTTATTTTGAAATATCGATCAAATGCATTTAAAATGAGACTAAAAAGTTATCGCTGACATGAGGAGGTCTACTTAGGTATTTCTGTTTTTTTTTTTTTTTATTGAATTCACCGAAAGACATGAAAAGGCAAAGGTGACCACGGTTTAATAGGAAGGTTATCAAGAAAAAGAAGAACAAGTGAGTGATATACAAAATATGTTAAAGAAAATAAAGGGGTATGGAAGGTATATTTGATAAATATATTAATTATTTGAAATCCAAAATAAAACATGTAGAAGTTGTGCTCGTATCTTGCCTTACATCTAAAAGACCAGAAAAAGTCGTTGAGTATTTTTTTAAACCGGAAGATTTCTTTTAAACATCAATAAAATAATAAATCAATTTTCTTCTAAATTTTCTAAAAACTTATTCTTCGCATTCTCAAAAATGGCAATCGTGAAGTTTTTTTCTAATTATAGCCAAGCTTTTATGTTTTCCCAAACTATTTGAGGCATTTTTTTTTAAATTTTTTTTTCTGTCTATTCTTGCTATGAGAATATGAGTCTGTGAAAAAGAAATCTAGTGCTAACTAATCTTGTTAAATTAATTTCGTTAACAAATTAAGCTATTTAGAACGGCCATCAGGCTCTCGACAAGTTGTCTCATAGTCTCATTTTATTAAAGCTTACATCTCGCAATTTTGCTTCAGCTTTCGTTTAATGAGTCAGATCGTATTTTGAAAGGAAGGACTTACCAAATTCTTTTTAGAAGAATCACTTCTAATTCAATAAACATGGTGTACCTCAAAGTAGACACCTTGGTCCACTACTTTTTTAATCGGTATCAATGTCGTTGTGTCGATAGTAAATTCTTGTAAAGAACTTATCTCCCCAATCACCACAAATGATGAGTTCAAACTTCAAGTCAAGACGGTGAAACCCCATCAATCGGTTGATTGTTGGGAATAACGGATTTAAGCTTGTTATATGTATATGGTAAAGTAACTTTAGCAAACCATATTGTTTATTAGTTATGAAAAAATGGTAATATCAATAAGTCACCTATCATGACCCAAAATAGAATTCAAGCTACTTCGTCCATCTTTCGAAAAGTTGAAACCATTTCTCTTAAATAGTTAGCTATTTATGGCAGCATGCGTCAAAGGATCCATAAGGCATTTTTCAAGTTAAAAGCTTATGTTTGTCTTTTTAATTTAAAAAGTTATTTTTTTTTTAACTTTATAAGAGCGATCATAAGAGCACTTCTATAGAATTGACTCTTTGACCCCGACCAGTTATGTATAATTTTTTTTATTATTGCATGGTCAAATTAAAAGCTGTTTTGTAACCCCTGTTATCTTTTTAATGCCTTTTTACTGTCTCCGCTTGATAGAGTTTCATATAAAATTGAGACAAAGTTTAATGGCACGAAAATGATAACACAGTTTACAAACCAGCGTTTTACATTAAGAAACTAAAATTACTCCGAAAAGTTTAGATAAAACTGGTTAGGACTTACACGGCTTATTGGTATATTACTTCCAATAGAGGACAGTTGCGGCAAAAGCTGTATACCTAGGATGTGTTTTTTTTTTGTTTTGCAAAGTTCTGTAATTTTTCATATACTTTCTAATTTTCGATTCATCTCTTAATTGAAACCATTAACCTTCATGATTTCAGTTAATCTTCTTAAATGTTCAGGTTGTTGGTTTTCATCGACATCAGGATTAGAGTTTCCTCTCTTGGACACTAACTTATCGTATAATGTCCTTAATTCAGCCACAATTGCCATTTTCTCAAACAGCACATTCGCTATGGTTAAAGCTTCAATCAAGACTTGATCCTGAATATAAGCCATGTGAATTATGAAAAATGTTCTTTTAATCCGAATCCCACTTCTGAGATTTAAACTCAAAGAACATTTTAAAGAATTATTATTTTATTTTGATGTAACAATTTATGTTGCTATATAATTTAATAATTATTGTTTTTCAATAGATTTTTAAAACGATGTTATAGAAAAAAGTTAATAAAGTAGGTTAATATATAATATAAAATTTATTACACTTCAAAAAGCCCTTCAGTATGGTTTTTTGACACTCCGAATAATTTTTTTTTTACAAAAAACGGTAAAACCGATTTTGATAATTTTTGTTTGGTAAGGGTCCTCAAAAACTTAAACTTAAAAAAAAACTTTTGATTTTTAAAAAAAAACTTTTGATTTTTAAAAAAAAACTTCATTTTTTTTTTTTTTCAAAACTCAGTATTTCAAAAACGCCATGCTAAATTTTTTCTAAACTTGGTAATTAAAATTTTCTTAATATAATCTACAAGATATGGGAAAAATTTTGTATTTTACCTAAAAATAAAGGTACCCACCATACAAATGTTAAAAATTTAAAAAAAATGGTTTTCAAAAATCGTATTTTTCTCGAAAACGGCGCCTAGAATTTCGATAATTTTTTTTTTCTTTCAATTAATTTTTATGATCTTTAAGATTAGATTTAAATAGATTTTATACATAGAGAAGCTTCTAAAAAGTCTAAAACACATTGCATTTCAAACCTTCAAAATAAAATTCAAAAAAATCTATTTTTTCTTTTTTTGAAAATTCGATATTTCAAAAACGGCTCAATATATTTTTTTAGAAATTTGATTTTCAATCGTACAGTAATCAAAACTTAAAGTTGGCATACCAAATTTTTTTCTTAAAAATCTTTTAAAAATTTTGTGTATAAAAGCTTTTTTTTAAGAAACCACTTCAAGGACTTATAATTTTTGTTCTTGCATATATTCATATTTGCATAGCATTCTGTTTTTGTCTCTTACTACTAAAAGAATTTAAAAAAATCAATTTTATCCTTATGAACAGTTTTCTCTGATAACATTCGTTTTTAAAATTCCTAGTCTATTACATAGGAGCAAGTTCGTGCGAGTCGTGCATTTTATTTCATTGCTTTTACCTTTAAAATCCATCTATTTAAAATGGGATAGTGGCAACACTTTTTTTTTCAAAAATTGGTATATTAATCGTAACTCCCATTTAACAATTTTTCGATTTTGGATTTTTTCAAATTATACAACGGATTTTCATGTCTTTTTTCAAAAGTCAAAATCAAAAGTGACCTCCTAATTTAAAATGATAAAAACTTTTATAGATTTAATTTTTTATTAATAATTTATTTTAGTATGATTTATGGAGATTTTTTGGGCTAAGTGGGAACATAATGACTCTCAAATGAGCACCAGCTTCATGCTCACAGAGAAGGGCACTTATTAGAGCCTTTTCCATAACACTTCGTGGAGCAGTCAAATCCGGAGAACTTGGAGGTCAATTAAATCCTGAATTTTTGGAAATTATTCGGTCGCTGAATATTTCCCTTGGTAGCGCCATTGTGGCGCGAGCGGAGTGCGCAGTATCTCCATCCCATCTCAGGACTATCAGCAATCGCTGGCTTAAAAAAATGCTCATTCATAGCCTGATACCTTTCACCATTTATGGTTACAGTATTGGCGGCATCGTCTTCAAAGAAGAATGCCCCAATATTTTTTTTCTGAAGTTACAACATCAGATCATATACGGCAATTTTTTTTTATTAATGAATCCATTTAAGTGGAAATGAGCTTCGTCACTCATTATGAGATGATGAATAAAATCCTTGCCATTTCTTGTAAACGAACTGCGTTAACAACACTTTCTTGAGGATCTCCTTGTTGGATTTTGTATGAAAACAGCTGCAATTCGGGTCCTAGAACTCTTCGCAATTAACTGCGAGACACACCGAGTTGACCAGAGCGCCTTCGTGTCGATGTTTCTGGACTCTCCACAACCTTTGCAAGAGTGCGTTCGACATTCGCTTCAGTTCGTGCAGTGCTAGGTCAACAACTTTTGACCCACCCTGTATTTTAAAATTGAAACTCAATTTTATCTAAAAATAATAGCACCTACTATACAAATGTTAAAAAATGGTTTTTGAAAATCGTATTTTTCTCCAAAACCGGACCGAGAATTTTGATAAAAATGTGTTTCTTTCGATTAATTTTTACGATCTAGGTATAATTCAATAATTTTGAAATTGAGATATTTCTCACTGTACCTGTCTACCATAGAACCACTTTTCCAGTTTTGAATTCCTCATTATTGGCAAAGCGGATTCGAATGAAAATTTTTTATAGAGGAGCTTCTAAGAAGTTCTAAAAACTTTATTTAAAAAATATTAAAAAAAAACTATTTTTAATTTTTTTTTGGAAATTTGATATTTAAAAATCGAGTTGGTGTTTTTTTTTAAATTTAAACAATAACAAAAAAAATAATTTTTTTATTAAGTGTTTTAAAAATTATTATACTCGTATGTAAAAACTAATTTGTTTTGAATGCTCTGTTATTAGCTCCAACTACTAAAATAATAAATGAATTTTGTGCTTGTGAACATTTTTCTCTAATATAATTAGCGCGAAAGCTTAAACATCCTAGTATTAAGATATTAATATAATAAGTACTACTTAACAATTTGTTAACTTTAAAGTAGTTTTTTGACTATTTTTTTAATTTTAAACATTTTCTAACTAGTATCGTGCTAAAGCTATTTTTTTTAAAGTAGTGATAGTTCATGCCACGCAGTTATGCATTTTTTTTTATAGAAATTAATTCCAGCACATGGATTGTTCAGAAGCTTAGATTGTATCTATAGCTAACATACTTACGAGTTTCACTTGAATAATTTCAATTCATAACAGCGAAGCGGGCACGTGCAATCGAGTTGCACACATTTCAATTTCTAAATCTCTCCATTTAGGAGCAAAAATAATTTAATTGTCGAGAGGTTTTTCAAATTCGCTCAGTGAAAATGTGTTTGATTGCGTAAAATTTGTGTGTGTGTTAGCGAGTGAGAGATGAAGGATTTTTAAAGTTTAATTTCAAGAATACTTACTTGCTCAGTTTGAGAACTTGTACACGCTACTTATTTATTTAAAGCTTTCATTTCAAGAATCTCGCTCTGAATTCATTCCAATTCGAACATGTTACAAATATGTGGTCATCTTTTCCCTAATAGTACGAATTTTACGTCCAAATTCGGCATAAAAAAAGACGTATTGTATTAGAAAAAAAACACAGTCTGTAACTCCATAAATAGCAAAAATCAGCGAGCACAATTATTACAATCATACACAAACATCTGTTTGATTATTATTATTAGTTCAGGGTTAAATGGTCGTATTAAGCAACCAAGCCAAATAATGCATCGATATCCTTTTACGGGTTATCTTATTATCGTCTGCCATAAGACTATGCAAGTTTCTTGCCTAAAAAAGGCAATGGCTTACATGTTGTTCAGCAATATGATTAACTGAATTCGGTCAGAGAAAAACAATAAATTAAAAAAAAAAAGAAGAAAAATCTGAGCAACAAAAAGATAAAATTCAATTAAAATCAAAACAACTCACCAAATTGTTGTATCCAATAGATGCACTGCACATTTTGCATCTTGTTCGTTCGTGACTTGTATCTGAGTGTCGAATGGAAAGTAAAACCGTCATCGGAGTCGTCGTCATCATCAGTAACCTGTTGGGTGAGTTATAATGTTTTTTTTTTTGCTGCTTTAACTCTCGCGCCAAGGAGAGCTATTGAACGCATACGAATGAGCATAGATCTGGGCGGCTTATCCCCTGAACAGACTTCAAGACCCCCGACAACTGCTTGCGCTGAAAATTCACTGAATGTGAAATTAACCGCGAAGTTGGTGTTGTTGTTGTGGCTGCCGCAGCGTGTTGTTTTGATGGCGTTACTGCTTCTGCTTTCAGCATGGAAACAGGTTGAGAGAGCATTAAAAGTATCTTTCTTCTTTTTAAACATAAAAAAATAATTTTAAATAAAACGCAAAAAAAAACTATTTACTTGTGGTGTATTGTACCAAGGAGTGAATTGAATATGCGGTAAAGAACGTTAGTTTTCTGTTTGCTATGTTTACTGCTGCTTTAATTATAACGGTCTTGTTCATTAGCTTTTTTTTTTTTATTATTCTCTCTTCACTTCTTTCAAACTTGCTTCTAAATGGAAGCAATCAATTGTTCAATTTCTTTGATATTGGGCTTGTTATTTCTTTTCAGTGTTGTGTTCCAATTAGGTGGATGATTTTTTTTTTTCATTCCTCAACCATGAACGTTCAAGATAATCAACTCTTAGATTGTTTGAGTGGCATGAATTTCAAGCACTTAATACTTATTTTTTTTTTAGATACAAGATTTTCAGTTTTGAGTAAGAAATGAAAGTTCATTTTTGGATCAAATTTCTTAGTGAAAAACCATAATTGTTTTTCTTCATAAAAGTAAAAATGCAACATATCCACAATTTGAACCAAAAATGAGGCAGTAAAAGGACAATTTCAAACTTAAAATCTGAACTCGAAAAAAAAGACAAAATTTAGCAAAATTCATATTGTCTGGGTTGCCACAATTGTGTTTTCCACAACTCTCCAGTCTTTTGATGAAATCTGGATATTTTTTACCTCAAAAAGCCTCTGCAAGAGGCTTATGATTATTTTTGTAAACATTTCCTTTCAGATAGATAACGCAATATGAACTAGTCTTGAACTGTTAAGTGGAACTATAAAAAAAATCTTCCTTTTTAAGAAAATTCACTCTCCAGGCACAGTGCTATCTTCTTGAAACTAACTACATGTTAAGTGTGAACATTTTGTTCCTTAATAACTTTTCCTACTGGTCCCCATTTTTTGCTGTTGTATATGAAAAGATGTATGTGATTCCCAAAAAAATGATATTAATATGGCTTTTCAGTTATTCTTTTCACATATTTCATCTAGTTTAAAATGACCTGCGAATCATATGTATGTGTTCGATCAAATTTTAAGAATTCAGTATGTCTCAAATTTCACTCTGAGGTATGTCTTAATCATCTCAAAAACCAGTCGCATTTTTAAATCCTCGTTATATTCGGTTTCGGATGCTTTAGACTCTTAGCCTTAGAGCACGGAAAGCAAGTCGATGTTGTATCAACCGATTTCACTAAGAGGCTTTTGACAAAATTTCACATGATCATTGGGCTTGAAACTAACTTCTTAAGATGGATTTCTTCTTGCCTTAAAAAATGTTATGAAAAATTTAAATTCAGATCTACCTTCTCTGACGAATTCTTAGTTACCTTTGGGGCCCCACAAGACAGCCATTTAGGACCTTTCCTTTTTATTCTTGCTATTAACGATATGGGAGTGGTTATCAAATATTCCCATATCTCAATCCACGCCGGCCGACGTTACAAAGTTTTTCTTTCACACGTGATTGTACTCTTCTACAACTTGATCTCAACAGTTTTTCTGTTTGGTGCCTGGAAAATTGCGTAGAGCTGAATATTATCAAATATATCCACTGCTGAGTCAATTAGCGAGCTTGCATTAGGCTTTGTCCAAAGATTTCTATCCAAATCTTCGCTGTCTTAACCTCCACAGCTCAGACTAGGGACTCTATCCCAATCTTCGCCGTCTGAATCTCCTCGTCGCCGCTGTAGTTAAGACTAGGGACTCTATCCCAATCTTCGTTGTCTTGACCTCCTCGGAAATGTTCAGACTAGGGACTCTATCCCAATCTTCGCTGTCTGAGTCTCCTCTCCGATACCGCCGCTAGGGTATATGAAATACTTTTTTATCTTATTGCAAGGCCGTGAATATTGTTATAGTATATGAAATACTTTGTTAGCTTATTTTAAGGTCGTAAATATTGTAAAGTTATATGAAATATTTTGTTAACCTACGTATACACTATAAGCAGTGTTCTAGCGAAATAGCCAGTTGCATTCCTCCCCTTAAACAATTTAACTGTAATACTCGCGCTTTTAGGAATGCCCATCAGTCTACCCTTGAGCCCAATTTCGGACGTACTGTGAAATACAGGGATTCTTTCTTTAGCCGGACTACACGCATGTGGAATGCTTTACCCAGCTCTATTTTTCCTGCCCATTGTAATCTTCAAAAAACTAAAATTAATGTGCATCGGTATCTCCTTTTAAATCCTTCCTTGTTTTCCTAACGCTCGTACTGTGTTAATCATTTTAAGGGTAGTAATAACCCCTTCAGTGCGCGCTAATTATAAAAAAAAAAGTTGGAACTGGAGCTTTGAACTCTCTATTGTCCGAGTTTTACTGCTTTCTTCGGTTACCCTGGACCCCGCTGCCCTACCTCAGCTGGAAACAAAAAAAAAAGCTTCACGTTTTATAAATACCCACAGTTCGGGTTCGCCCCCTTCTTGAATACATCTGTCAAGCATGGAGTTTTTGAAATTTTAAAATTAAAAAAAATTGATTTTTTTTTTATTCAAAACAATGTTTTTTTTTTTTTGGAAAATTTGAATGCATAGTACTATTCAAACTTGTAAAGAGCTTTTGCATTCGAAATTGATCAAAATCAGTTCTGCCGTTTTCGAGAAAATCGAGAACAAATAAGTGTTCTATGGAGATACCATTAATAACCATTTTTTCAACTATAACTAATGCCTGTGACACACATCTAGTATAGACACCATAGTATACAAATGAACCACATGTCTGTCAGAGTATACTACGGTAATACCAGCTGAGCAAAATAGTATGAGCGTAGTATCGATACTAGGGTTTTTAGTCTTCTCCTTAGCGAAAACAGCTCCAATTTTCTAAAGTGATAATAGTTTTACTCAAAATAATAAATAAATAATAATTGTCATTTTGATGTTTTTTTTTATGATTTTTTAATATTTTCAAATTTGTGATTTCAAAATGGCAACGAATTTGAAAAAGGAAAGTTTTTGGCAGCGACCAAATCGTCAAGATTTTGAATATTTGGAGGGAAATATAATATTTATAAAAAAATACGTGCTGAGCTGGCAGAGAAGATCCATCACAAATTTTAAATATCTACATTGAAAGATTGAAAATTTTTGTTTGCCAGAATATGACTGGTTGTCAAACTATACTACGTTCTGTAGTGTGTCACCTAGTATGGTATTGAGAATACAATAGTATTCATACTATGGTGTCTATACTACATGTGTGTAACGGGCATTAGATTTTACTAAATTTATTTTTTTTTAAAACTTGAACAACAACACTTGAACAACACTTTTGCGTCTTCCCTATGATCGTTATATCTCAAGTCTGATCAAAATCTCGAGTTCAATTTTTTTTAGGAATTTATAGCAAACCATATAGTACTTATATGTACGAGTATATATTTATGTATCGTGAGTAAAACAATATGAAAATATAACTGCAGCTATAAGTAGGTATAACTGTAAGAGCTCGTTTACAATTTTTGAATTAAAAAAACAGCCCCTGAAGCCATTTGTTTCTTATTTTCGTGTTGGTACAGCTGTTTTGTGGATTAGATCGTTGATTGTAATATGTATTATTTGATTCTGATCAGCATATGTCACCGTTCATTTACATAGAAATGAGTAACGATGTTTAAAATGTTGAAAATTAATATCCCCCAACTTCAAAAATTTTTAACTAATTATTATGATCGGTTACATGATTCTCATGAATTTTTTGCGCAATAAAAATTCACACGGTATTTTGTATCCTTTTAATATCTGGTGGTTACAACATGAAACCACCTTTCTTGTGGTTACAATATAAATCATTTTTGACAAAATACACAAGGGTTATCGAAAAAGATTTTAATATTTGTTAAAAAAAAAATAGAAATAAGAATTCGGACAACAAAGGGTTACCAGATGTGTCAACGCGTCAAAATTATATTAGAAACATTAAACAAATCCTACATAAGGGTATCTACAGGTGGCAACTCAACTCTTATTTTAATGTGAGAATTTACCTGTAAAATTAAGATTATCTAGTGCGTCATTATTTAAATTAGAGTAACTAAAAATGACCTCGAATATTATTTCGTCGCAAAGTTGTAGTTGAAATCCAATTGTCAAGTAGTGAATTTTAGACTTGAAACACAATAACCTCAAAACCTGGGGAACACGAATGTATTTTAATGAAACTCGTCGATATGGATAGGCAGTGTGTTTTAAACTTTAAATTAAAAAGTTTACTTAATAATTAAGAGAGTATTTTTTTTTTAATTTTTTTTTTTAGGTTTTTTTTAAATATAAATTTTGCAGATATTCAATTTTTTTTAAACAAGTTTATAAAAAAAATTGTACGTGGATGCTATTTCGGAGGATCTGCTAAACACTTAAAAATTAATTTGGGAAACGAAATCCAAAAATGACGAAAATATGTTTTACCCAAACGTAAATAGATTTAACCGAAAAGCAAACATTGTTTTAAACTATTAGAATTATTAAGAAATCATTTAAACTATTAGTTCTGATTTTAAATGGAGGTTTGAAAAAGAACGATTCGTTGAAGATGGCTTATTATTCGGGGGCTTACTCATAAAATAGAATAAAGTTCGTGTTACTATTTGGTTAGATAAATTTGCAAATGTAAGGCCAATACGGCTTGTAGAGAGCCTAAATCAACACTTATGTACTTACAACAACGCGTGTTAGCAGGAATGGTGGGGACCTACAATTTTCTGCCGATTCTGAACGCCAAATGTGGAACACTTTTCATCACTTGCTCGCAAGAGGCAGTAAACCCACAAAAGACATTCTTGCAGCGGCTGCAAATCAAACCCAAGACGCTGCATGACATTCCAACACTCTTGCCTTAAACTTATGCTACAACTAGTTTTATAAAAACTAATATACGAGTTATTGTTATTTTCAACTAAAGGGAAAGTACAAAAATACATAATTTAAGAAAAATTTAAATTAAAAAATAATTCTTTTAAAAATTTCGTTAACCATTATTTTTCTTTTCTTTTATTTCCAGGTAAGCATCAATTTCATGTTATCTCTCAAACCGACATTATCTCAGAAGTGAGATTCACGATAAGTATTTCTTTGAAATTTAAACGCAATATATAATTTGATACTCAAAACCACTTCAAGGCTGTGAGAGAGCTGAAGTGGTTGGTTGCAGAGTTCTAGACTGAAAATAACCGGCTAAGTTTATCTTTGGTTTTAATGTTTTTTTTTTAATAAGAAAAGCATTTTGCTGTTTTAATACAAATGCTTTCTTTTACTTTTTTATGATCTGTTTATATAAAAAATCGAAACATTCGTGAAACTTTTCTAAAGGTTCCGACGTTTATAAATTATTTCGACAGAAATTCTGAATCGGTGGTTGCCACTTTTACTACCTTTTTCAGGCTTATTAATCGTCTCACTAGATAGGTTGTTCGTGATAAAGTGGATACAGTTGAATAAAAGTACTGACTGTTAAATGGTCCTATGTCATTTAGATAACGCACCGGCACCGGTTAAATTACCAAAAATATCGCAGCAGTAAATGCTTCACTTCAAAATGAGCTATTTACAAACAAAAATGGCGAATCTCTCAGTTCACATTCTGACGATCCGTGGACATACGCTCTTACAAAATGAAATTCTCAAAACTTGAATTGAATTTGATCATTCGAAGCACCGAAACTTTTTCGATTAGGATCTGCAACAGTTTTGATAAAATGCCTAATTTCATTATGTTTTTTTCTGATTGAAAAACCCCGTTTCGTTATAGACTATACCAGCTTATGAATGTTTGGGTTTGTAGAGCGGAGGTAAAATTAACACTCCTAAAACCAATACTGTTCTTTAGACTTGGAAAGTAATTCAGAAAAAAAAAGTCGTTCTGTATCAGCGCATCCCTTGTCAACTTTGTGTGGTACCCAATTCTTACATGATGAATTCCTGACAGCCCCGGCGAGCACTGGGGTGTTGAAGTAACTGAAATCTGAGGGCATAATAATGAAGCCGGTTCTGAATTCTGTTTTTCAGCAATTGGTGTTTTGTTAAGGTTTGACCAGCCTTGGTTGCTTCAAAACAAAGGGTGTCTCATCCATTAATTTATTTATCTGTCTTATCAGCTACAGGTTGGTCTGCTGCAAGAAATTGGTGACAATAAACCTTTTTCTTCACATTCACTTCACAAAACGAAATATAAACAACAAAAAGTGTTCACAATCGTTTTGTTCACAACGATCAGTTGAAAAAAATGAACGGGGTTTGTTTCAAGATGTTACAAATTACCCCGAAATAACGTTACAACTAGCCCCGTTATGATGTTTAACAAGAAGAACACAATATCTTTTTCGTGTAAAGAAAAAGACCAAAAAGTTTCAAACGTGCTGTGACTACCTCCGGAACTTTCTACGATGAGAAAATAACCTTAATTTCTAGGGAACAAAGTTATTAAGATGTAACCTTTTATCCCTGATTCTTCTAGTTTCGATCTTTCGTACAGACAAAATTAAATCTATTCTATTTATTTATTTTGGGTTGCTGAAAATGATACTCATTTTCTAAGATGCATTCGAAAAATCTATTGTTTTCAGATAGTGGCTTACACATTCTTTACGGGTTCCACTAGTTACTTATTGTGCCTTATGTTTTGAAAGATATGATCTTCTTTTTATAGCGATACATCTACTGTTTGTATAACTGTTTAAAATCCAATTTTTTTAAATTTTGATCGCCCGTTATCAAAGGGCACGGTAGTGCCCAGCCAAGTTCTGGCACTACACCCTTTTTACAGGAACAAACTCAGGCGATTTTTGACCCCTACCTATCTTCAGTACCAATGAAGTCAGAAACTTAAAATTCCGAATATAATGCTAAGCTAGTCAGGCACAGCCGCCACATCAAATTTCAATTTTCGAGCATAAGCGGTTCCTTAGATATAAGGCCTCAAAAATCACAAAAACCGTAACTGACAGATCATCAAAATTATGGAGCTTTTCCCGACATCATAGAATCTTGTAATTTTGCACAACGATAGGTCGGTCTCGTCATGAGAGCAGAGGAAAAAATCGAAAATTTGAAGTTTTCCATTCAGGGGGCGTGGTATCTGCCCACTTTCTCCGAATTGGTGTTGGTTGAATGGAGCCCTTTCGACTGCTGTAAAACGATGAAATTTGGTAAAGTGGCAGGGCTTAAATTGCAAACAATATACAATTTGAGGTTTTCCATTCAGGGGCGTGGTATCCGCCCACTTCCTCAGAACTGATGTAAATTATATGGCACACTTCGGATTGGTGTTCTCCTCCATTGGTAGAACGATATGGCTCAAATTGCATATAAAGGACCAAAAATAAAAATTGAGGTTTTCCATTCAGAAGGCGTGGTATCCGCCCACTCTTAGATCAAATTTTAATCAGTAATAATTAAATAATAAAATTTCTCTATTACATTGTAGCTGTTTCAATATTATTCTACTACTTTAAATATTCGGTATTAAACCTTCATGAAGTAAGAACGGCTGAATTGTTAACCAAAGGTTTTTGTTTAGAAGAACTTGGCTCTATTTTTAACATTTATGTTTTTGGTCTGATTTAGGGTACACAAAGAATTGGCCTTATTGCGATAGACGTTTCGCTTCAACACCAATTGAAGTATTGTAGTGGTATCGCTTTAAAGAATAATGGTATTGCGTATCTTAAACACCATCCTCCTCGTCGTTCTTAGATTCCACATGCGATCCACTAAAACAACTGATATAATATTTTGACACATACAAATGGCCGAGTTTAGAACTATATCCAAAGTTAAGCTATTCCGATTTTGTTGTAAATTTGAATTCAAATACATTTTTCGTTTTTTGTTTTTATTTCTTAAAATGTAGTGTTCCACATCGTTCCATAAATTCTTGATCGGAATAAGGTCAGAACATTGTGCAGGCCACTTTAAATCATATATTTCATTGTCCTCTTAGCAGCACTTAACGAGTTTGAAACTGTGCTTAGGGTCGTTTTATCGTGCTTGTTTAGTTGCAATTCGGCAACCACTGATCTGGAATTCATATTTTTTTTTTTTCTAAACCAGTGGCTTTCGCTGCGCAACACATCCACGTAATTTTTTTTTTCATTTAACCGACGCGCCCGTCTTTCAGTTCTTGAAGATACATCGATTTCGTAATTCGCCATTAATTTGCTTCGAATGGCACTGGAGGTCTTAAAGGGATCCATTGTTAAAAGTTGGTCAATTATTTTGTGTCTTTCCGAGATGACTTTGGTTTGCGGCGAGATTGTTTTATGTTTTGAGTTACTCCGAAGTTCTCAAAGTGACGCTGTACACCATCTATCTGAATGCCAAGCTTCGCTGTATGCTGTCCTATTGGCCAGTGTCCTGGCTATGTCTTGCCTGGGCTTGCATAACAGATCAAGTGTTCGGGATTGAGTATAGATGGGCCAAATCTTTCTAGATATAATGCAGTTCATTTAACTGCTCCAACTACGGTTTGATTCGCTAAAAAAAATGAGAATATTTTTCTCTTCATTGTTGACTCTTTCCGCAAGTGAGGTATGCCTGGCCAGCTCGCCCGTCCGTTCATTCCCATCAATGCCACAATGACCCTGAACACAGATAAGAGTGACATTGTGGTTAAGCAAACTGGGTGGCTAGCAAGTTCATCCCGGCATTGCTGGACCAATTTGAAGTATGATGTACTAGAATTAATGGCTTATACAGCCGCCTGAATGTTAGTGAAAATAGCCGTATTCCGGTTTTGGTTTTGACCTTGACTCAGCGTCAGCGTAAAATCGAACTGCTTCCTCGTTGTCGGCTGGGATCCTTTCTAACATATCCAAAGCACTAAGGTATCTAGGCTCTGGATGTCGTTCCTGGGTGGTCATCCTTCTCAATAGCGGGTTTGGGTGGTTGGCGGTGCTATGTATAAGCTTCCTTGCTAATTGCACGAGAAACTGGTCCAGTGGCTTGATTTTGGCTTCTTCGTAGACTCTTTCGTTGCTGTAGTGCTTCTTTCGCTGTTGATCGAAGATAAGTCTGGTGCTTATCCTCTTATTTTCCTGCTGTCTTCGAGATGGTGTACCATGCTGGAAAATTATAGCTGATGACAGGTCTGATAAGCTGCTTGTATATCAGCAGTTTCACTGGCTGGCTTAGTCCGGTTCTTCTGGCTAGCAATGGGTGCAAGCGGTGAAACGCGAATTTGGCCTTCCTTAGTACCTGCCTTGAGTGCAGGTTGAATTTGGACAGCTCGTTTAAGTGAACTCCGAGGTATTAAACATTTCTTTTGTCTGCTATTTTCGACCCATCGGGGAGCTTCGAGGTCAGGTTCTGCAAGTGGCTGCTGAACGACATCGGTTGCGATTGGTGGTGGGTCTCCTGAAACACAAACTCAGATTTGGCAGTGTTTATTCGGATACCCCACTTTCTGTAGTACTCGTAGAGTCTGGAGACGTGGGCTTCCACTCTTCGAACTGCAGTTTTTGGCGCTATCGATGAGGCGTAGGTCAGCGAGTCGTCAGCAAAAAGCAGGTTCTCGCAGTCAGTTGGCACGGGTTGATCAGACGTCATCAGGCTATATAGGAAGAGACCCAGCTTCGATCCTTGGGCGACTCCGGCTTTGATGGATTTTATTGAAGACTTGCAGCTATCTAGCTGCACGAAGAATTTCCTGAAAGAGAGAAAAGAAAATAATATTTGTATTAGTGGCGAAGGTAATCCAAGTACTCGAAGCTTATGGATAAGGGCTTCTATCCATAAGCTGTCGAATGCTTTCTCGACATCCAGAAAGCATCCTACGGATGGCTGTTGAGTGCTGAGGAGACGTCAGTAGAAGAAACTTTAGTAACGGATGCAGTGTTGAATGCCCTTCCCGGAAGCCAAACTGCATGTCTGGGATGATGTTGTTTTCATTGCAGTACTTCTTGAGCCTCCTTAGTATGACTTCTAAAAATCACCACTCTCCATCTTTGAGCCATCAGTAGATACATAGTTGTGTCGAAGTCTTATGTCACGACGTAATCATCCCAGTCCTTTCTTGTTGGGAACATAACCTTAAAATCTTTACTGATTGCCATTTTAGTGGTGCAGTAGTCAGTGGGGGTCGAAAAGATATCTATTGGAATCAACTCCTTGATATTGCTGTTGCTGTAAGATTCGATTCTTTAATGCACTGCAAGATACTAGGTACTTAACTGGTAAATCAATTGGTAAAAGGATGCTTAAGGCATCCTTTGGGTAAGATCTTAGAGCCCCTGTGGTACTTACGCTTACAGTTCTTTGTACCTTCTTCAGTTTCGGTATGAAAGACAATTGAAGATATGCAACTACTCCTACTATTTTCATATTTTTAAAATGCATTATGTCACCTCTTTTAAAGATTAAGATAATCAAGAATCTTAATGAAAAAAAAAAACTAAACATTACCGGATTGTTCAAAATAAGTGTTACATCATCTCTCAATTCGCATTCTCATTTATAAATTATTTTTTAATTTCCAAAAAACCTGTTGGTAAATGTTATGAGATGTATTTTTAAGGTATACACATACACACCTCACACCTACCTATCTAAATCCCGAGTCACAGCTTATAAAGTTCCTTGAAAATAATTGAGAAATGATGATGTTTTTTTTTAATGTTCTTTTGAACTTTTTTATTTTCATATAAAACTTTTTTTAAATTACACTTTCATTTCTATAAAAGTTGAATTCTTAGTAGGTATGTAGTAATGAACACTTCTTTCCCATCTTGTCCCCTCAATCCGTTTCTTCATATTACGTTACGTAATGATAAAAAGAACACAAATTGCCATCGAAGAATACTTTTAACGTTTGTTTTTCCTTTTGTTCTCTACTATTTTTTTTTTTCATTCAACAACCTTCAACACTAATTATCACTAATTGCACATCCCATACAATACCCTATAATGAGGATTCCATTCGTTTTATAAATATTTTACCTTCCATTCAACCTTTCTAACTTTTCTCTTTTTTTTTTTGTATTCTTGTGTTGGCTCCTTCAAGTTTGTGTTTTTTTGCTTCTTTTTACAAATCGATCTCCAAATTATTACTTCTCCATTGCAAAATGGTTTTTTTTTTGCTTTTTTCTTCGACGTCATCGTCATCACTGTAAAAAGACGTGAACGTCCGTCCATCCACATTGAATAAAAGGAAGAAAAAAACCATAGATAACTGTACAAAAACGAAATCCTGTTCGTCCGAAAAAAGGGGAGAGGAAGAAAAAAACCGAATAACTGTATGTATGTTATGCGAAAGCCCAGCAAACAAACAGCCATCATGAAACTCTCCTCTGATTGCATTGGAACATGGAACATTGGCAGTGAATTTCACTGACCTACTAACAAACTCCGAGGCGCGGTAGTAGGTATACGGGTTTTTTTCCTTTTCCTTTTTATTTTATTTTTAGTCGTGTTTTTTTTTTTTGTTGTTGGGGTTTGTCGAAAAGGAATAAAAAGAAGAGAACATAGTTGGACTGTGTCTTTGAGTTTTTGTATTATGTGGAATATCCAAATCCTTAATTCCGTAGGGTATAGAGCAATTTGTTTTAGCTTTGGTAACATGGGGAATTAAATACAAGACTTTTACTATGTTGCGAGTGTTCGTGTGGACAATTCCTAATTTACGTATAGATTTCTTTGAAATACTTAGTCTAGTCATCATTCTTAAGATGCTGAAATTTGACATGTATCTGGTTCTCAGGGTCTCAGGTGGCCGCACTTGGTGATATCACATTTAAGAAACATTTTTTTTGAAGCTTTTCTCTATGACAAGGACAATGGACTAGACTATGCATGTCTTGGAGTAGTCAGGGTACTCGTATAATCAAAAGACCGATGTAGATGTTCCTGTTGGAATTAATTTTGATATTTGAATATTACACGAGTCATTAAAAATAGACTCAAATAAAGCATTCCCCAATCGGGCAAAGTGATTAAAACACAAACCTCTTCACTTTACCTACGTGAAATTAGCTCCGATATTGCCTTTAAAGTTGTTAAAGGTTTAACTTGTTTGGTGGGGTCCTAGCAGTGGGAGCATTACATACTGTAGATGGATGTATTGTTTGAGGCGAGGAATGTAATTTCTGTTTATAAAAGAAGAGGTGAAATAACGAGATTCTCTATCTAAAGGGTGTTTTTTAAGATGCAGAGAACTTTAATTTGATATAAAACACAGACAAATTTTTTAAATATCCATGAAATTGGCTCTATTTGAAAGATAGTTTTTTGTCATTAAAATTTCATTATGATTTCGGGCATGTGGTCAGTACGACGTGTATATTTATTTATTTATTTATTTCATCTACAAGCTTAGCTTAACAAATTATAATATTCAATTAAAAGATTGATAACATAAACAATTTAAATATTTTATTAAGGTTGTGATTTATGAATCAATAATGAAAATTTAAATAATATAAAGAATTAAATAAAATGTTTTTGAAGCAAACCCTTGAGATTTGAAACACTTTATAGATCTAGAAATTTGTTCGCTTAGACCGTAATTTGTTCTGTGCAAGAGTTGGAAAAGAAATTGTCGTTCCCTGAGTGGTCTAAGAGGAGCGTAAATAGGAACTTGAGATAGAAGATTGGGACTCTTAATGTGATTGCAAATCAGATCTTTTATGAACATAGTTTCATGTACGTATCTTCTAGATTTCAGTGAATGTATACCGAGAAGCCGCCATCTTTCTTCGTAAGATGATGAAAAGTTCCAATTTATTTTTCTAAAAATTCAGAATGTACTTCATAAGACGGGCTCCAAATAATATCAGAAAACTCTAGAACGGACCTTACTAGAGAAGTATATAACATAAGAAGGGTATGAGGATCAGTGAAATCTTTTGAATTTCGTTTGATAAAACCAACCATGGAGTTGGCCTTTGCTACAATATAATCAATGTGATAATTATAATTTAACTTTGTATCTTTTATTACACGGAGATCTTTTATTTTATCAACTCTTTTTAATAAGTTATACCCAAGTTAATAATCATACGAGATTTTTGATGAACCTCTTTAAAATGAAATTGCACTACATTTATTGTTATTTAAATTAAGGAAATTTTGAGTACACCATCTGGATAGTAGATTGATGTCTAACTGTATTTTCATGCAGTCATTAACATTTTGTATTTTTAAAAATATCTTTAAATTATCTGCAAAATTAATGAATCACAAAATTTCAAAGCAGAAACAATATCATCTAAAAATAAGATAAATAGCAGAGGGCCTAGGTGATTACCCTGTGGGACACCTGACGGACAAAAAAATTCTTAGCAATCACTACTCTTTGGGTTCTACCAACTAAAAATTAAGAGATCAAATTAAGCATTGAAGAATGGAAACCAAAAATTTCTAATTTTTTAATGAGAACTCCATGATTGACTGAGTCAAAAGCCTTGCTGAAATCAGTGTAAATTGCATCTACCTGAAACCCTTTCTTAATTGCGTTTATAACATAAGATGAAAAATGTGTAAGGTTTGACGTAGTCGATCGTCCAACTACAAAACCATGCTGAAATTCAGAAATATGTTCCTTAATTTGAAATTGAAGTTTAGTTTTTACTATACTTTCGAAAACTTTCGGTATTGGAGAGAGCTTACATATCCCTCTATAACTTTCAAGAACATTTTTGGAACCCGATATAAAGATAGGTATAAGATATGATGATTTTCAATCGTCGAGAAAAATTCCAGATAGCAAGGATTGGTTAAAAATAAGGAAAAGTGGATAAGATAGACATTGGAAACATTCTTTTAAGATGATTGCAGGTATCCCATCGGTTCGCATTAATTACGTTATAATTTAATTAATGAATTTTTTTTCGTTCTGATATTGTTCAACTTTGGCATTTATTAAAATTTAGACTTTACTTCGAAAACATTTTCTCATCAGGCCCCATCGTGAACTATGTAGATATCCCTGGAAACATTTCCCACTTACGATAAAAATTCTTATTGTGAATGATGCTCGAAATTCCCCTCGTTATTTATTACTATCGTAAACAATATTTTCATAGGAAATTTGTAGTGATTTGTCTAGAATTTTTTCGCATTTATTTTGTTGGAGGCGAGTTGGAGCAAATAAAGTGCAATTGAAAGTTTTAGTTGAATCAAAATCATGTAGAACTCCTCGTCAGTATTAGGGGATATACCACTTACAGAGACAAAGCTTTTCTCCGAAAATGTTAAAAGTTCGAAAATACTTCCGAGAATGTTGACTAACCAAGACCTACATCTTCGTCCTAGCCGACTCCTCTCTGGTACCCACCTTCAGTCAAAAAAAAAAAAAAATCGCAGACATGCACTTCGCCTGACGAATGTAGGCACAGCAAATGATTGTTTTTTTTTTTTTTTTTTTTTTGCTATGGGGAAAGAATCGCAGAGGGATTGCGCTCAATATTTAAATAAAACTTTATTTATTCGGCAAGCTTGATAAATCCGAAGGAAAAACAAAATTTTGCACGTTGCTAAATTTTACTCACAATCATTATGGTTGGAATTATCCCTTAATTCGCGTCTTATTGACTTAATTTAATTTTTTTTATTATTTCTTCCTCCTCCACCGCTAGTAATATAATTTTAAAACTTAAAATTGTTAAATATTTAAAATTCGATCTAACCAAAACAAAAATTATTCCAAACAACAAGAAAAGTTACTGTCAAAACAGTGTTTTCAGGTGGAGGGATTTTGTTCCTCTTCTGAATTTTTAAATGAAATAAAATATTGAGTGCAATGAGTAAAAAAAAGACAAAATTATTTATTTGGGAATTTTCTGTAGAATAATGAAAGGCAAAATGTTGATTCCAAATATTCTGAATTAATAAATAAACATAGTTAATATTTTGACAGATTTTACAAATCGATAATTGGGGAAATTTGTTTGGGATATTCTGTTTTATAGTACAGGGAATTTTTTAACTAAGATCTTCCGAAAAAAAATTTGTTTCCTTTTTGCTTGTAGTTTTTTCCTTGGGAAAAATGTATTCCGAGAGAATTTCATGATAACCAAAAATAATTCTTGGGAATTAAACTTACTCTTAGCATGGGAAATGAAATTTTTAGGATAATTTCTCTCAAATGGTGCCCAATGTTTGCTTCTAATTAACGTGCTCTTTTCAAACGGTTTCCATTGCTTTGTTTTTTTTTTAGAATTTCTTGTGATCTTCAATAAACTTAAGCATTTCTTTTTTTATTTGCCGAACACCTTTTATCAATAATTGATCCAAATATCATGCCCACCAATGGTTCAGATTAAAGGCCTGATAAAGCATATGCGCCATATTTAACACTTACTTACTTAAGATGGCGCTACAGTCAGGGGTGCACCAGATCCTCAACTAACAAGCTTCTCCAGCTAGCTCGATCCCTATCTAGTTGTTTCCAGTTTTGCACGTCAAGTTGGTTGAGGTCCGCTTTCACTTGTGTGCGCCACCTGAGTCGCGGTCTTCCTCTACTGCGCCATCCTTCGGGGTTGGATTCGAAGACTTTACCGGCCGGAGAATTCGTGTCCATTTGCTCTACATGACCTAGCCATCTCAGTCGTTGACTTTGATGCGTTTGACTAAATCAGCTTCGCTGTACAGCCCGTACAGTTCGTGGTTATATCTTTTCCTCCACTCTCCGTCTATGCAGACGGGACCAAAGATCGTACAAAGAATTTTCCTCTCGAAACATCCTAAAGCGCTCGCATCCACTTTCGACAAAGTCCATGTCTCTCCACCATAGACAAGGACCGGGGTGATGGGGGTTTTATATAGGAACACTTTAGTTGCTCGAGAGAGGACTTTGCTACTCAATTGTCTTCTAAGTTCAAAGAAGTTACGAGTAGAAGATAGAGTTATTCTCCGTTTGATTTTAGCGCTGGTGTTGTTTTTTGAATTTATAGCGGTGCCTAGGTATATGAAGTCCTTAACTACTTCAAAGTTATAGCTCTCTACAATGACCAAGACATCGGTATGTCCTTTCTTGATGACAGCATATACTTGGTCTTGCCCCCATTTACCGTTAAAGCCGTCTTCTTCGCTTCCGTCTCAATGCTCACAAATGCGCCACTGAAATCACACTTTGTTCTTCCAATAATGTCAATGTTGTCGGCGTATCCGAGTTATTGGACGGACTTTTGAAAGATTGTGTCTCTTGTGTTGACGCGTGAGTTTTGCACTATTCTTTCAAGAACGATGTTGAAAAAGTCGCATGACAGAGCATCGCCTTGCCTAAAACCATTTTTGACATCAAATGCATCGGTGAGATCTTTTCCAACCTTGATGGAGCAGCGTGTATTCTCCATCGTCATCCTGCACAAACGGGCAAGTTTGTCAAGATTAGACATTGCTCTATATATAGTTCGTTCCCATAGATGCTATCCGCGGCTTTGAAATCGATGAAAAGGTGGTAGGTTTCGATTTGTAGCTCCTGGGTTTTTTCAAAGATCTGCCGTAATGTGAATCTTTGATCGATGGTGAACTTTCCTAGTTTGAAGCCTTACTGATATGGAACTATCAGGTTGTTGACGAAAGGCTTCAGACGTTCATATAATACGGCAGAAAGGATCTTGTACTCGATGTTCAAGAGACTTATGCCTCTGTAATTGGCGCAGTTCAGAGGGTCTCCTCTCTTGAGGATCGGGCAGACCATACTGAGGTTCCATTCGTCAGGCCTGCTTTCTTCCGACCATAGTTTGCACTTTGCAGATGAGCTGGTGCATTCTCTCAACCTAATCATCGGCCGCCGCTTTGAACAGTTCGGCAGCGAGGCTGTCAGCGGCGTTGTTGGACTTGAAATTCGATATAGCTATCTTCACTTCATCTAGGTCGGGTGGGTAGTATTGTTGGTCTGCGTCGCCTAAGTCGAATAGTACTATCTCTATAGATTGGAGAAATGTTCTTTCCATATCCTCAGCATGAATTTGTTTGATTATCCATACAAGCTTCGGCTCGGGGATTGTATCCTTGTGATGTTTTTTTTACCTTTTGGTAAAACTTCCGAACCTCAGTCCTGCTATGGCATCCCTCCATTTCCTCGACCAAGCGCTTCTCATGCTCCTTCTTTTTCTTTCTGAGAAGCCGGTATTCTTCTCTCTTCTTCTGAAGAGTTGAATTGATCAGGAGATCGTCATGTCCCTTTCTAAGATGTTTGAACTGCGTACTAGCTACAAGAACGTCTCGCCCCACAGAGAAGTCGATCTAAGTCGATCTGCCTGAATCCGATATTGGAGGTGGTGTCGTGAAGGGTAGATCTTCCAATCGTATCACCAAATATGTTTCCTCTCCTAGCCTGGCGTTAAAATCTTCAAGGACAATTTTAATGTCATTACTAGGGCACTGCTCGTATGTTTTGTCCAGGGAAGAAAGCAAATCTGAAGCTGTTAAATCGGGCAAATGCGGTGGTCAGTTAAAATATCAAAAATGATATACCTACATGCTATTCGATCGACAGAAATTTCTCATCTCGTTCAATATGTAGATAACTGTCGTAAAATATGTGTAAAGACCGCCTAAACAATCATCAGTTGTTAAGATTGTTTTATTAAAATCAAGAAAATTTCAAAAAAAATTCCTTTGATCTTGGTTAGGTTAGGTTAACGTGGCTGTCAGTAGGGGAGCCGACAGACTTAAACCATGAGTTTGTCCATTGTGGTATCACATTGAATTTTGAAGGATTTCTCCTTTCCTTAATCGCTTAGCCAATTAGAGCTTCTTATGAAGCGAGCGAAATTGCTTAAATCTATACTTGCCAGATCACAAAGATCATTGTAGTAGAATTCTCCCAAATGGAGTCTACGTCTTGGGATAAAGCAGGGGATGTACAGAGAAGGTGAGGGATCAATTCCTTCCCTTCTTCGTCCAATCGGCTTCTGCAGAATTCGTTAGAATAAATTTCAAGCCGTGTTGCTAGCTTGCCCTATCACCTATTACGGAGCCTATGTGCTTAAAGACATTAAACCTTTGGAGCGCTTCAAATCCAGCACTGGCCAAATCTGTTTTTTCGCCAAGCAGGTCGTGATATTCTTCTCCCCATTGTTTGTTCTTTGCATAACATTTTGCTTTAGCATAAGCTTACACGTAGCTATGGGAATACCTATATTTGCCTTATTAGACAATAAAGATATCATTGTCCCACTTTTGGTGACTTCTTCTGATTTAGAATTTCCTCAAATGTGCCTGCTGCCCGGCATCCAGCAGATGTGAATTTTAAACTGCTTCGCCTTTTTTGTCAAAGACGATCGGTAGTTAAGGGCTGTTTTTGAGCTGGTAGAGACAGTATCAATGGATTTAATGGCTGATTAGCTGTCCGAAAGATTCGAATACCTTTACTTGAAATTACGTTTCTTTAAACCAAGATAGGACTTCTTTGATTGGGAAGATGAAGAGAGCGAAACTTAAATTTAGTCTGTCTGAGTATGTACCTCCACCAACTCCTTAAATAGTTTTCGTTAGTTATCACTCCCATTTACCTGATCAATATCGTGCATATTTGCCAGGAAACAATACTTGAAATATTGTCTGGCTCGCCACGAAACACGATTGTCAATACAAACATATATAAAGCTCCTTAAGAACCTAACCCGCAAACCCTCTTGAAAGTTTTCCATTTCGGAAAATTTACTGGCCTTTAAATGTCAATACTTCTAAGGACTAATCTTTGTCCCCATAATCGATAGTCAGCTAAATAATTAATAGAACAAGTTCCGGCAAGTGTAATTAATTAAATTGCTTTCAAACCCAAGTAAAACCTAAACCACACCTTCTTAACTTTTATAACTCGTATTTATTGATTTATAGGGTATCATATAATCCTGTGACGTAAACAGAAATACTTTATGTACGTTTTGTCCTTTCCCATCGTATGTCGATTGCGCCATATTACCTTGGCTCTTCTGTTGTTTATCTTCTGTGTTTCGAAGTATGGCAATTTCGTGTTGCCGTTTTTAGATTTTGCTGCTGCAGCATTTGGGCTCTTCATAAATTTCATTTGTTTCTTTGTTACTGACCGACCTTTCACCAGAGTTACCACTGCCACTCCGCAAAAACAACAATAACTTACGATATGGATGCACGAGAATAGATAGCTCGTATTCGTATCTACCTTTATGCATTCAAACAATTTGCAATCCAATTTCATAATCGCTTAAGCATTAAGCAATCCAGACGAGCGATATGATGAGGATTGCATGTTGCATGAGTGTTCCAGGCAAATGCACATTTGAGGCTATTTCACTTGGCACATACTCGCATCGCTGTATGTAATTTGTTCAAAATTTATATTGTTGAAATTGTTGGCCCGTGTAGTTATAACTGCTGTCTGTTCTATAAGTGTTGGATTGTGTTTGGAAAGAATCGAAGACCTAAATTCGATCAGAGTTTTGCGGTTAGCACAGTTACAGATACACCAAACAGACAAATACGTACTCGAAGTTCTAGCCTACAGCTATCATCAATCAACCTGCTGCACGAGTGCACGCAACAAATGATCTAGATATAAATTATTATTTTCCTTCTGCCCGCCTGTCTGGTCTGATTGCGCCTCCGCTGCTGGCAGCACCTACTGTTTCTGTTCTGCCTCCATGGAAACATCTATTTGTATCTATGGAGGCAAGAGTATGCACCACAAATATCTATCTGCTTCTATAATATTGACTGCAAAACGTCGGTGTCAGTGTTACACCTGATTTTCTCAGGTTTACGTTTTGCGTTAGATTAAAGTATGTGCAACAACTCTGGGAACGATGGTGGCTTATTTCTGAGATGTCAGAAGTTTGAATAAAATAAATGTAAAAATTAAAAATTTTTTAGTATCTATTAAATAACTAGGTAAGGTTCATCTGACAATAATTTGTTGGCTGTTTCCCCATTTCCGCTTAATCGTATGTACATTTGATTATACGTTAGATATTCTTAAAATACTAACATCTAGAATGATGATTCTTTTAAAGCTACCTAAACAGAAAAATAATGTAAAATTCGTGTCAAAGTACACATGTGAGACTGCTAATATACAAACTGCAAACTCACTCGGGTAAAATTAAACGAGACCAACTCGATTAAGAAAAGTTGTTTAAATCTACACAGTGGATCGGTTGAATTGTACTTAAGTTAAATTAACTCAGCTATCGTAGTGAATACTAAATTGGAATAAGTAATCTACTTCGGTTAACGTAACAAACTAACTTAATTGGTAAAAGCAATTTACTTGGTTGGATTGACCAATGTATCCAGTTCATAGCAGTTTAATTATGGTATATTATTTATTAACTTAAAATTGGAGTAGCTTATCTAATCGGTTTCGTTAGTCAATCTTACTCATTTGTCGTAGTCAATCAACTCGTTTAGAAAAGCTTGTTTTCTCAGATCAACATTCTTATAAATACTTACTCGGTTGGAGTAGATAATCTACTCGGTTAAACATTAAAGGAGTCGATTTGAATCGATAGTACGGTCGATATAATTTAATGTTTGAAGATTATTTCCTGCAAATGTTGGCCGTGGCTGCGCCTCTAATGGTAAATCCGCTTAGTCCAATTTTGGCATACTATTTCTAACATTTCGGCCGGTGTCTAACGAATGCTTCAATGTTGGCTTCCAGTGCGTCAATCGAGAGGGCTTGTCGCTATAGACATTAGCCTTAACATAGCCCCACAAAAAATTGTCTACAGGCGTTAAATCACACTATCTAGGCGGCCAATTGACCGGGCCCAGACGTGAAATTGACTGTTCACCGAACTCGCCTCTAAATTGGTTCATTGTTGCGCGTGCTGTGTGGCATGTGGGACCGTCTTGTTGAAACCACATGTCATGCAAGTCAAGCTCTTCCATTTGGCACAAAAAAAAAGTTTGTTATCATCTCACGGTAGCGCTCACCATTCACAGTAATGTTGCGATTCGCATCATCTTTGAAGAAATACGGCCCAATGATTCTGCGCCAGCCCGCTCCGTTCACGTAGTGGAGTAACAGAGGCCCAATTCACGGTCATCACTAACACTGGCCGATACAGCTGCGATATTATCCTCAGTTCGCACTCTACGTAAGCGTGTTGGTGGTTTTGTGTCCAACAATGTAAATTTGGTGCGAAATTTAGTCACAATAGCCGCCTCAGTAGGTCACTTAAACTGACCATAAAATGGAAGAAGCGCGCGATGAACTTTCTTAACAGAGTTCGCATTTTGATAATAAAATTCAATAATTTGCCAGCGTTGTTCGTTTTTAAGACGATTCATGGTTAAACTATAGACCAAACTTAAGATGTTTGACAGTGACACAAAACACGAAACGTGCGTAAGCTGTCAAAACCAGTACGATTCAGATAGCGACATTGTATACATTTACTAAAGACTTATTAGGAGATACCTGGAAATATTTCAATATTAATTTTCTGCGTTCAAAGTTGCGTGGGAAATTCAAATATAAAAAATAATATTTTTGTTGACAACTTACACTATCAGTTTAATTTTAATCTTAGAAACCACCAAAAATTACATCGAAAAATTGTCGTAGAGAGTACCTACTGTGGTTAAAATTTCTTCTCATCTTAACCGCTCGGAATCGGCAGAAAATTGTATCTCCCCGACACTCCCAAACACCCAGTATGTCACGTACTGTCACGAACAGTTATTTTTTCGTTAACCGCACTACACGAATGTGTAATTTTTCACTTGGTTCTGTTAACGCCATCTTCTCTTGCATCTTTATCTTCTCTTGCATCGTTATCTTCTCTTAGATCCTTCCTTATGTTCCTAATGCTCGCGCTGTATTTAATAATTTAAGGGTATTTAAAGCCCCTTTAGTGCAGGCACATTTAAAAATATTTCACTTTTATATTTTTTTTATTTTTTCTTGTTGTCCTGGATCTCTCGGGTGTCCTTCATTGCGTTAATCAGACGTTTGTTTATAAAAGCAGAAAAAAACACAAAAACATATTCTCTCGTATGTATTTTTAAACCGGGTCGAAAGCAATGCATTGAATTATCAATTTTATTTCGCAGACCTCTGTTGTCCCTAAGCATCGATGTTGGTTTGCTGATGTACGTCTTTTCTTTAGTAGCCCTTTAAGAAGAAATATTGAGGCGTCCAATCAGCCAATCAGGAGATCGTGGACCAATTGATAATACCACTTTTGACACTATTCGATCGGAAAGAAATTGTCTTAAAATTCGCATCGTAGCACGAGCTATGTGTGATGTGGCACCGTCTATTTGGAACCACATGTTCTGTAGGACTAATTGCTCCAATTCGGGTACAAGAAAGTTTTCCAACATGTCTTGATAGCGGTCATTAGTAACCGTTACAACATTGTCCATGGCATCCTCAAAGAAATATGGCCAATGAAATTGCCGGCCAAATGACGCACCATATAGATAATCAATGAGAAGATAGTGGTCATCATGAAAGCATGAATCAAGATTTTTCAGGGCTTCAACAGCTGAAGCTGGAGCATTGTTGTTCATTCGCTCAATATATCCGAGCCAATGTAGTAGATGTGTTTTAGCTTTCTGTACTACATCCACATTTTGGTACATCTGATAAAGCTCTCGGTTATATATTCTCCTGCATTCGCCCTCTTCGGACACAGGATTAATTATCCGTCGAAGAATTTTTCTTTGATGGAAACAGTACGATATCATCTCTCACTTTCTTCTTATAAGGCGTTTTTATTTTTTAGTTCAGTATAGAGCTCCGAACAGAGTCCGAGCATGTCGAGCATGTTCCGAACATCCTCTGAACCAAGCGTGCTCTGAGCGCTCTGAGTATTTTTTGAAACACACCTGAACACTTAGCTGTCGACATTTTTTTTTTTAATTTCCATCTGTCAAATACCTGTGTTAAGCATTGTACTCTGTCTGCTCAGTTATTTTATTCTGAGCTTATAGAGCGCACTCTGAACACGCTCAGAACATGCTCAGAACGAAAAAAGAAACACATTTACGAAGCTCTGAACGCTCTGAACTGAAAAAGAAACTCAATTTATTTTTTGACAACTCAGGCTCTGTTCTGAACTAAAAAAGAAAACGCCTATAGTCTAGCAATGAATGGCGTTGTATAAGGGTTTTATAGAGCATGGACTTTGTCTTACGAGTGAGTAGTTTTGAACCCATTTGTTATGCTAAACTGAAGTAGCAGCGATTTCCTAAGAATACTTCATCGGATCTTCAATAAGATTTGGTTCGTGGAGTGAATATTAACTCCGAAGCATATGAACTTCTTAACTATGACAGAAGTTTGTTTTTGTTTGTTTGTTTGTTAATAAGATATAGTTTTCCAAGGATCCCGAGTACGACCATCGCCATATATAGAGCACCTAACGATCAATGCTATAATATGCGACTTTGAGGTCGATAAATAGATGGTGAGTCTCGACTTGAAGTTCGTTGGTCTTTTCCCAGGATTTGCCTCAATGTTTATATTTAGTCTATGGTCGAAGTACCGGGCCGGAAGCCACACGGATACCTACCGACTAAGTTATTACAAAACTATTTAAGATGGTCACACATACGAGTAGCACGTTGGATAGGATCATTTAGTAGGGTTATGCCTCGATAGTTCTTGCAAGACATAGGAGTCAACTTTTTTTTATAGATGGGCCATATGGAGCTGTTGGCACAATCATCGGGCATCCTCCTTTCCACCCATATTAGGTTGATGATTTGATGCATGCACCCTACCAAAACCTTACCTCCGTATTTGAAGAGCTATGCAGTTAAGTGAGTACCATTATTCAACTTAAACTTACCACAAATATAAGTTCCGACACAGAATATAAAAAAAAGTGTGAGTTGATGGTGCATCCGTCGTGTTTCAGCTTCAATAGATATAATTGCTTCACAAAATTTGCACCAATATATTATTCCAATAAGAAAAAAAAAAAAAAAAACTTCCCATACCGGGAATCGAACCCGGGCCTTCTGGGTGAAAGCCAGATATCCTAGCCACTAGACCATATGGGATATGAGAAATCAGATAGAAAATTATGCGTTTGAAGATATGCAATGTATTTCAAAAACAGATATACTAAGTATACTCACAATGCTTTAAAAGGCGTCTTCTCAAACAAAACATTGTTCACCGTTTTGACATTGAAACGCAGACCAAAAAATAAATAGAAATAATTGTTTATAATCCATGAAATTGGGTTTATTTGACAGGATAGGTTCATGGCATTTTATGACTTCGGGCATGTTGCCCCTGGTGCTGGTGTGTACATAGCGTAAGAAGGTCTTCGCTGTCAATCAGGCAATAACGCATCGAAGATTGACTTCAAAGTGCTCAATTGTTAATGGTTTATCGGCGCGACACAGACATGATTTATAAATGATGATGATTTTCCATCAATGTTTGCTTTAATTTAATTGACAATTATTTTATTTGGTATAGGTGAATAAGAATACAATAATAACAATCTATAATTAAAAAGCTAGTGTTTATTGATATTCCAAATAAGTTTTAAACTACCATGGAGAACTATCAGTTTTTCCTAATTAATTTTCAATTTAAATTAGAAAATATTTACAACATTGTAATCATATTTATTATTACACAGCTCATGTAGAAGAATTTTATTTTACTTTTTTTATTAAATATGCATTAATAATCATATATTTTCGTTTCGCTGAAACCACACGTCTGTAAGATTATTGCCTTCCAATTGCAATACAAAAGGATAGTAGATTATCATGTCAACATCGTGACTGTAACGTGCTGACAATCATTGACTTTTTCTGGATATGTCGGTTCGCTCCAAATGTGACATTTCCCATTTTATCACTGAACAAAATTTTTAATTGAAATTTGAGCTTCGGATTGCGCCAACCAGGACGGTCACATACCCAAAATCATACTCAATCATTAATGCCATTAATTGTCTGTCAAAAAAAAAAAAACAACTTTCATGGATATAAAAAACATTTGTTTCTGTTTTAATTTAATTGAAAGTTCTCTGTCTCTAAAAAACACCCTTTACATAAAAATGTACACTTTTATACTTAGTACAATCTTTGTAAAAAATAAATTAACAATTCAATATTACAATCACATTCGACACAAGTACTAAGTTTAAGCAAAATCGTGAGAGTTGTTTTTGAGAATATTTGGAAAAATCAAAGTTTTTTGGGTGGCACCCACATGTGTTAGTTGAGCTTAAAAAAAAAATCTGATAACTTTAAAATGGTTTGTACTATGACGAATTTTCTCTTTTTAGCTTCAACCTAATCGCCAGTCAAACTTCCATCCTACACCGCAGGGAATGAAGACTTAACTAAAAGCTCACATATTCTGGTAGTCAAATATCGACATCCGTTAACTGTTCAAAAAAAAAAATAAAGTCATCCCTCAACTGTCCCGATTTTAGGATGTGCAACACATTTACCCTTATTCCGATAGTCGTTTTAATAAAACGCCTTTAAAACGAGAAGGCTCCAGAGACAACATTTTGGTGTTTAAATAATACGAAAAGGGCAGGGTTCTCTATGTTCTTCACTTTCCTAAGCATTATAACGATAGTCGTTTCAATAAAATTCCAATTTTCGTTTCTAGAGCCTGGCGTTTTAGTAAAACGACTATCGGAATAAGGGTGATTATTGGCATTGTAACAAATCGAAAATAACTTGGCATACTCCATGATGTCTTAATGGGTGAATTTTGTTTCCACTTCTTAGTTCACACTAACTTATTTCCGTAGATATGATAAGGGAAAATTGATTGTACCGACCGCCGCCGTGTATGAGTTTTTGTGGCTATTCCGACCAACGCCGGAGATTTATCCAACTCAGGGCCGGATAATCTATTTCACTCCTCCGCCTTTGCGCCTTAGTTTCAACCATGTCCGGGGACTCTATCCCACTCCTCCGCGTTCGTGCCTTATTTTTGACCAGGGCCAGGAACTCTATCCCACTCCTCTCCATGTGTGCCTCATTTTCGACCAGGGCCAGGGACTCTATCTCACTCCTCCGTATTTGGGCCTTAGTTTCAAACACGGTAGGGGAATTTATCCCACTCCTACGCGCCTGTGCCTCATTTTCAACTAGGGCCTTATACTCTATCCCATTCCTCTGCGTTTGTTCCTTAGTTTCAAATAAGGCCGGGGATTCTATCTCACTGCTCCTCGTTCGTGCCTCAGTTTCGACCAAGGCCGGGACCCTATCCAACTCCTCCGCGTTCTAGCCTTATTTTTGACGAGGGCCGGGCCTCTATCCCACTCCTCCAGGTATGTGCTTATTTTTCTACCAGGGCCGGGGCTTAATGCCACTCGTCTGCGTCATAGATCTGCAGTTTGTTTTCAAGTTTTATTATACCTTGATCTAAAGGATCACAATAAGCGTTTGTATTGGGTGGAAGACAAAGAATTTTAATATTTTTTAGCTTAAAATCCCGTGGGTGAGATGCTGCATTGTCTAAAAAACATGTTTCTTTTTTGACCCCCAAGTTTTGAAAATGCTTAAGATATTCGCTCATTAATTTACATGTCATCCAAAATTTTGTATTTAATCCCCCAAATTATTTAAATTAAAATTACGGAATTAGCAGCTTTTCCAATAAGTTATAACTTTTCTTTTTCACCCACCATGTTAGCACAATGTAAAGTTGTAAGCCGTTCCTTGGCGATTTTACTACCCGAATACTTTTCCTCTATTAATGCCAATGTTTTATTAGGAACAGCACGAAGAAAAGTCCTGTCTTATCTGCATTGTAGGATCGTAGTCTTCAATTAGATCATTGACTTTTTTTGTCAAAGCTTGCAACATCCGCTTTGGTCAACATTTGCTGCTTTTCCAGAAATTATCTGAAATATAAATTTGTGCCGCTTCCTAAATTTTTCTATAGCCAGCCAGATAGATTTCGATCTTATGAGGCTTAGGTTAGATTAGGAGGGGCGTGCACAGCACAGAGGCTGTTGAGTACACGGGAGCCTATTGGTCCATTGATATCCCCTATTAAGAAAAGCAGAGGTGCTCCTAAACTAATGTCTTATATAGACTGGTTCATTTGCGAACCAGCTTGTGCGTACTATGAATTTTCTCATATATGCCATTGAGACCTGCGTTAGATCGTCCAGTTCTCCAACAAACCTGTTTCCAAAGTAACGGAGGCGATTTGTTTGGAGGTTTGGACAGTCGCAGAGCAGATGTTTAATGGTTTCAATCTTCTCGACATCCTGACAGTTCCCTACAGAAATCGGGTGCAAATGCAACCATTCTAGTGGCCATTGTGCCAATGGCGCAGTGACCTGTTAGTACACCTATCAGAGTTCTGATATTCTTTTCACTCAGCGATTAAATATATCGAGTTTCCTTTTCATTAATTCTAGGCCATACACTTCTAGAGATAACGCAGTCGTCCCTGGAGGACCAGGAGTTATTGATTCGCTCTTTCGTGATTAGGGCTATTTTCCTTTTAATCACGCCAATCGGGATTTGTGGTCCCAAATTTAAATTGCTACTACTGTTTTTATTTGATACTGACCCTTTCCTTGTCAGTTCATCTGCTATTTCATTCCCTTCTATATTACTATGTCCAGCAGAGATTGATTGAGTGTTACAAATATTGTTCAGCATGTCTCGGCATTTTGTTACTGTCTTGGATCTTATAGTCTCACTGGCTAAATCTTCAATGGCAGCTTGGCTGTCCACGAAGAATGTGATCTCCGACGAGTTCAGTTTTTTCATGCGTACCAATTCTGCCGCCTTTTCAATAGCGTAGATCTTCGCCTGAAAGACACCACAATCATCTGGGAGTTTGAATGATTCTTTAATATTGAGAGCTTCACAGAACACCCCAGCTCTTGTTCCTTCTTCCATTTTTGACTCATCGGTGTAGAAGGATATACCTTGTTAACTAATTAGTGAGTTGGGTTCCCATGCATGCCTTTCGGGTATTGTAATAGAGAAGTGTTTTGTTGAAATATATTCTGGGTGATAAGTAGTCAGTCGTCACTTTAAGCCCGGCCACTGTGTCGTACCTTTGCAGGATGGACCCATGACCATAAGTGCTGTGCTTCCAAGAGCTCATTTCTTTAAGCCGAAGTTAACAAAAAACACTAATTTTTGTCTATGGCATTTAATAAAGCAAAATTTTATTGCTGTTACGCACATTGGTCTCCGCTTCTGGTTATGGGAGAGTCCGCTTAAGAGAGAATTCTTATTTAAAAAAAAAAATAGATTAATTATTTTCGTTCTTTGAAATCTGTTCGGTTATAAGAGATGTCCGTAAGGACATTGTTTTTGCAAAAAACAATTTTTCGAACATTAGCTTTAGTTTTTTTTTTTATTTATATTTCATGTTCCTTGTACATTTATATAGTTTTTTAATTTTTGTATATTTGTTATTTAATTAACAAAAATGTTTAGTCTTTTTTTTTAATTTTTTATATTTTTTTTTATATTTTTTCTTATATTTTTTTTTTACATTTTCTTTGAGATATTTGTCTGTTTTTTAAATCATTCGTATGCCTGTTAAATCGGAAAAATAAATGGAAAATATTATTCATGCCTCTTCACGCGAAACCGGAGCTAAGGAAAATCACTTTTTAACATGAATTCCTTATGCAAAATTTTCAAAGGCTTGTTCATCCTGAAATAGTAACTCAAATAATGTGAGTGTGTGTGGGAAAAAAACTATTGAAGTGATTTGTCTTTCAGGCAAACTACTCATAGCAACGCATATTTGATGGCTGATGTCAGCAGTACGTATGTATTATAATTTTTGGCTACCGCACTTTGAGAACTTATGTGTCAATTCCTTTCTGACGGGCCATCACTTGATATACAGGCAAACCACAATCATTAAAATTAATACAAAATCCCTGAGTAATGTCAGACATTGTGTCAAAGCAAAAAGCATTAAAGACTCGAGAAACTAAAAAGATTCTAGTCGTGGTCCCCCTCCTCGTCGACGAACACATTAAGATTCCATCTATTTATTTTTAAAATTTCGTATCTCCAATGAGTTCGTCTTGATGAATAACATCTGTTTCAGACCTCGCTGGTGTGCTTCTTCTTTCCCTGACTATTAATTATAATTTTTTCTTTTTTTCATCTCGAATTACCTTTGGCTTGGATGAAAATTAAAAAAAAAAAAACGCAACGACAGATTGACACATTTGCCCACTGATATAAGTAGTATCTACCTATCTATGAAAAATAAATAAATAAATCAATCATAGATACAAATATTTGTAGCTCGTTTTCTGTATTATGAAGATACACACTATACACTCGTGTTTACCAGCATGCACACAAACGCAGCGATGCCTTTCAATTTGCAAAAATACAAATAAAGCTTAATTTAATGCCAATTGCAGTTGAATTTATTATCTTCGTTTTTTATTTAACAATCACCCGTATTTGCAGAACAAGCACAATTATTATTATTTTTGTGTTTAAAATTGCAATGAAATTCAATTGAAAAAAGAATTAATGGAAAATTAAAAAAACCGACAGGTATCCACCGAATGCACAGAGTGTATGTATGAAGTTTGTGCAATTATGTTGAATTTAGAAATTTAGATTGATTTCAAATGCAATTGAAAAAAAACTTAACACAAAAAAAAGAAAATGTTAAATGTGCCGACACCATCATGTTGTGTATCGAATTTCCACAAATGGTTCCAAGTAATGCGAAACGAGTAGTGTGTTTGTTGGGCGCTTTGAGTTCAAGCCTCTCAATTGATTCCAATTTCAAGTGCAGCCAGGCATTTAAAGTTATTTTTAATGAGCGAAACATAAAAACACAATCCGAACAGAACACAACACTGTGTCATGCAGTAAGGTTGACAAGTTACAATAAAACGCACGACTGCGTCGCTCTTGTTTCGATTTTTCTTAGATTAAAGATGGAGGGTGTTTCCATTGTTACGGATGTGACACTGATACTCGTTAGAACGCATGATATTCGATATACAAAATTAATTGATAAATTTAAAAAAATACGTGGATGTGACTTGAGAAAATGGGATATCTAAAACAATATTGCTTGATGAAAAAGGTGGCATTTATGAACCTGAGCACCTGCTCAAAGCATTTGCCCCATATGGGAAATTCTCTTGAAAATACAAGTTATTCAGAATTGTTTTAAATGGAGTATCTGCTCTGAAAAGTCTAGTTTTGAGCGTTTGCGACTTATGTACATATGTATGCACAGCTGCGGTCAAAAGAACAGCACATGATCAACTCTATGAAGTGAAAAAACTCAATTCGTACTTTTAATTTAGTTGCCTCCTGTTGAATCATAGAGCTTACAAGTCGTTAACATCTTTTGACAGGAATCGATTCGCAGCAACTCTTAACGGTAGACCGGAGTTCTTTATCGTTACTTGGCCTTCACGGAGACACTTTCGCTTTACGTAAGCGCAAAGATTTTCAATCTACCTTGTTATCAAGAAACTATTTCTTCGCTAGTTTGCTTGTATGCGTCGGGTCTCTGTCCTATTGAAAGACCCACTTCAACGGCATATCCTCAGAGGCATACATGTCCTTTACTGTAATATGAAAAACTGCCCCATATTCTCCATGTTTAATAAATTTTAATCTGTATTTGGGGTTGAGTTTGGAAGTAGGAGCCTTCTCACGTTTGAATATTCAATGGACAACATATAACGATATAGTAAAGTAGTAAACGACAAATAAATATGTATGTCCCACAAATATTTTAATCGTTGAAAATATAGCAAGTTACACTTCAGTGCTATTTTTTTTTACTGCAACTGTAGGATCTATTTGGCTAGTTACGCATTCGTAAAAAAATCAAACTCGAGTTTTTGAAAAGACTTGATATCACGATGAGAGGCAAGACTCTATTTCAGATTTCGTGTGACCTTCTCTCTTAAAATTAAAGACCCCTAGCTCTCAAAATCCAGTTACAAAATATTCAGAATCTACAACAAAAATGGTCTTATAGTATCGGATTTCAAAATTTACTTATGTTTTAAGGCTTAGAAAGAATTTTTAACAGAAGTGTGCTATTTATTTTATCGCCACTGTATGTTCTTCAATCCCGGTAGTTAAGGGTCTTCGGTGATTCCCTAGAGGGGAAATTGAAAGTTTTTTTTTTAGCTCCAAAATTAACGGTACACCCGTATTGCAAAATCTTATTTATCTCGAAAACGGCTAAGTTTAAAATATTCGAAAAAATATTTTTTTTTGTTTAAAAAAAAAAAAAATCCAATTTATTTTTTTGAAAAATCAGTATCTTGAAAACGTGTGAATGATTATTTTTTTAAAAATTATTTCCTATAATCTACATTACTGAGCACTTGAAATTGGCATCCCAAATTTTTTTCTAGAAAAAATTGAAAGAAATTTGTTATATAAATAAAATGCACGACTGGATCGCACGAACTTGCTCTTATGTAAAAGTACTTTGGAATTTAAGATACATTTTATAAATATAAAACATGGATTTAATGAGATAATAATGTTCAAATGCATAAAATTGCCGTTTGGTTTCCGGAAAAGTATGAATTTATGCAAGAAAAAAATTTGGGATGCGAATTTTAGGTATTAAATAATATTGATTTAAGGAAATAATTTCAAAAAATAATCGTTCATAGGTTTTGAAGATATTGATTTAATTTTTTTTTTTTTTTTTAAACCCAACACATATTTTTTCGAATATTTTTATATACAATATTATTTAAAACTTTAGGAGACTCCTGCTAAAAATGTTGGGTTAAAATCATTAGAATCATTAGAGCCGTTAATGAGAAAGTCGAAAATCAAAAAAAAAAATACGGGTCTATGGCAGGTACCCCTAATAACATTTTGCCCCAAAATTTTTTTTGACCAAAGTGTAGCCTACACTGAGAAAAATATCAAACATGTTCATATTTAAATCAAACTCAAACACATACGATTTGGCATGGAATCGATATCTATTTAATTTGAATAGAAACGTATTTACCCATGTTTGACCCTATTTGAACATGATTTGGTTTAAATTTACCACGTTTTCTATTTGATTTAAACATGCTTATCTTTGTTTTTATCAACTTTATTTGATGTTGTTTCAAATAGAATCATATTAATTTTTTGTTACTTAAGATTTTTCAGAAATTCAGAAATAAAAAAAATACTCAACACAAATACAAATTAGTAAGTACCTACATTATGTATGTATTTATATTTTTATTTTATTTATTTACATTTTTCCAAAAAGTCATTAAATTGTTGTGGAGCGCTTTAAGATCTCATCTTTGTCACATCTTCAAATTCTGGTTCATATAATTCGTCTTCTGGAATTTGCTTCTTTTTTTACATCTTTCGTCGTGCTCTAGTCGTCCTGTGGCAAGAATATAGAACTCAAATGATAGTTAATTATAAAACATACTTGTTAATCAGTATTTTTTTAAATAAAACTATATAAATAAACAGTTTTTGAAACAGATATTTTTTTTACACTTACAATAGAGAGCAGGGAACAATGGTATTAACTTCCACTCCTCGAATAATCTTATGGTTTATATTTTTGCTTGAAACAGAACTTCAGTTATGTAACATTATAATGGTAATCAAATATTTCTTTATTATTTTATAAATTACTCACTTTAGTAAGATCACAAACACACGCGGAACATAAACACACTCCATGACTTTCGATGTCAAAAAGAAGAAAAGTTGTATTTAGCTACTTCATTTTTATTCAATTCAAACTCGTTCGTGATTAAATTTAACATTTATGTTTAATCTCTTACTCATGTAAATATTTTAACTTCGTTTATATTTCAAACAAACTCGTTCATGTTTATTGTATGTTACAATTTTTAAGTTAGTAAAACAATTAAACCTGCATTTTAAAAATCAAACTAAAACTAATTTGAATACATATAAAAAATTAAGTGCAGATCTTAATGAAATTCTTAAACATGAATGAGTTTGATTTAAACATATTTTACTGTAAAATAATAGTATTTTCGAATCTAAACAGATTCGAGTTTAGTTATAAACGATTTCTATTTGTCCTTATTTAAACATGCAGTTAAACATGTTTCTATTTAAATAACTCATAGTACAGTTTTCTCAGTGTATGTTCATAATATCACACCTAATTTTTTTTTATCAAAATCGTTAGAGCCGTTAGGGAATCACCGAAGACCCTTAACTACCGAGATTGAAAGAAATAGGTCCAGTGGTTTAGGCTGTAGTGAGAGGTACAGACATACAGACACACTGAAACATGTTTTTTGTATACTAAATTTTCCTTAAAATTTTTATAAAAAAAATTGATATGCAAATTAATAGTATTTAATAAAATACATTTTTAAACGTAATTTAAAAATTTGATCGTGTATCGGTTTTCAAGATATTGAATTTAAAAAAAAAATGTATTATTTTTTTAAAAATCCAAAAACTATTTTTTCGAAAAAAATTTTTATTAATATTTTTTCAAATGCAAAGTAGCTCCTGCATAAAAATTTTGGTTAAAATCGTTAGAGCCGTTAGTGAGAAATTCGAAAATAAAAAAAACCGTTCTATGACAGGTGCCCCTAATAACATTTCCCCCCAATTTTTTTTTTGACCAAAATACAGTCCATGTCCATAATATCACACTTAATTTTTTTTTATCAAAATCGTTAGAGCCGTTTTCGAGATAAATAAGATTTTGCATTACGGATGTATGGGGGGTACCGTTAGTTTTGGAGCTAAAAAAAAATTTCAATTTCTCTAGGAAATCACCGAAGACCCTTAACTACCGAGTTTGAAGAAAATATCTCCGGTAGTTTAGGCTGTAGTTCGAGTTACAGACACAGACGTACAGACAGACAAACGGAATTGTCGGACCCACTTTTTTCGTCTTCACTATCATCGTAATGTCAACTTCGATCAAAATCTCGAGTTGATTTTTTTTCCAAATGCAGAACTTGCCCTATAGTACCTATATATCTCAAGTAAAAATTACTTCAATAAAACGATTTTTAAACTTTATTTGCGTAAATTCATACTTTTTTGTAAATAAGACTGCAAGTCGTGCATTTTACGAGTATTTTATTTAAGTAAGCAGTTGATCCTAAGATTAACTGCAACTTTAACGAATTTCGTTTATGAAACTGTGTACTGTTTAAACTTGTTATCAGAAAAAGGTACTAAAACCATTTATGTTATTTTTTAATTCCACAACTACAAACGTAAGCAATCTCGTAAACTGGCTTTGCTAATTTCTAATTGTTCAAGTCATCTCAATACTATACGATAGTATAGGTACATACATATGTAGGTACTTAAAAACAGTCTAAATAAACTTTTACTCCAAAGACCGTGTTTGGCTGATTTTGGCGGTCGTGAGGATTACGCTTTGTTGCCAGATTATTCATGGCGAATTTCTTTAATTTACTACGCGTCGCAACAACCACAAAATTTACCCACAAATCAAAACATGCAATTTTAAATTAATTTAATGACACTTGAAAATAAATGTCCATAATACGTACATGGATAAAATGTTTACTGATTAACCTCATATAAATAAAAACACATTAAAAATTCAATGTGTTTTCAAATAAAAAAAAGAGAACAAATTGTTAATTGCTTCTATACCTACCCATACCCATTTCAAAATCTTACCTCACTAAAATGCTTTAAAAAACAAAAAAAAAATAAAAAAAAATCTTTCAATTGAAGCTCCGTAAAATAGATAAAACAACATCTACAAAAATATCACAAATCATCGAAAACACATACGCACAGTGGCGCGCAAAAAAATGCAGACAGAGTCGTCCGCCAATATAAAGAAGGAAGGACGAAGTTTCAGAGAGAGCAAAAAAAAATTCCTTTGCCAAGAAAATGCGTACAGAACTGAAGGTACGCAATAAATAGATATTTAGCAGATACAACAAACAAATAGAAAAGATACATCAACCAGATATATATTTAGATGCATTTAAATCTAGTTCGATGCGAGCTGTTGGTTTGTTGTTTATTCAATTTTATAAATAAAATTTATAAAATTGTTTAAACAACAAACATTTACATTGAAAATTCATAAAAATATAAAAAACACGGATACAAACAAATCCAGGCATATCTGTGTATGGAATTTCAATCGAGAAGAAGAAAAACAAATCTGTTCCCTTAATAACATCGGAATGGGATCAGGATGCAAAAATTCAAGATACGCGCTATAAATAAGCAGCTTTCGATTGGCATGGTCGGCCAAGAATCAGCCCAAACACTGCACGAGTATGCTCTGTGTAAATTTTCTTCGACTCACTTGGAGACACATTTTTGCTTTCCCGATTCTAATTTAAAAGCCATCTTGAGCTTGAGATAGGCGTATACATGGGAGTACGGGTAGACGAACGAACATACACACCGTGAGATACATGAAAATTATTATTTCAGTTCGGTCGGTTGGGGGGGTTGATTGATGGTTTCGCCATAGATGTCAGTCACGATATGACGTAGAAAGAACTTTGATGACTTCTGGCAGATACGATGTGTAGATACTCGTATATATATTTTTTTGCTCGAATGGAACACGAAAAATTAATTTATTTTCACTTTTCCCTCGGAAAGAGTGGATGGAATTGGAGCCAGAGCGACGTTGAACGGGGACTCGATGTTTTAGCTCTCTGATGGAGTCTTGAGTTGTATCAGTGTGTCATGACTAAGTGAGCTAAATAAGACCAAGACGACGACGTTTTATGTTGAGAAAATCGATGAAAGATTGGCCGGCAGCGTTCCCTCACGCGGTATACGAGCAGAGATACAGAAAAACTATCTGACAGATACAATCTAAAAATGAAGACAAATGTGAACTAAAACTATTTTATGCACGCAGATTGCTGGCGATGATGTTGATGGGCGATGATATTTTAGTTGACAATAGATTGAACGTTAGTTTACACGATGTGTCATTAGTAATTTATTTACGGAGTGAGAGGCGTTATGCAAATAAATTATGTGTCGTTATGTTTATGTTATTTTTTTTTTATATTAAATCCGCCACGGATTTATGTGTTTTTTTTTTGTATTTTAAAAAATTCTTCACACCCGTTGGTCGATGATGATAATTTAAAATATTTAAATGAATGAAGATTTGTTAACATTTAAATGGATTTACAGGGAGATAAAAATGATTTTAATGTTCTTGGATTATGTTTTATTGAAATAGGTATAATAATTTATAGAATAAAGAATTCTTATCGAGTTGTACTTTTACAACATTTTTATTTAATATGCGACTTATAAAAAAATATAAAAAACATATTTGTTGAATTCAATGGATCTTGAAAGTGTTCAAAGGAGCGCTGCCAGTTTTGGTAACACATTTTGCTCTTATTTAGTAACTACTTCTTCTACTTTGTGTCCCCGCCGCAACTCCCTTATTTTGTAGTAGATCATATAGTCGTTGTTCTATGAAAACTCCCTAAGTCCATTTTTTGTGTTTTGAGAAATTTGCATTTAAACTTGGAAATTAATATAAAAAAAATATCACATTTTTGATAAAAATGGACTTAGAGAGTTTTCATAGAACGACGATGATATGTCCTATTCCATCGACTTCTGTGCAAAATTTCATTAAAATTATTCATGTTTCTGCAATAAATCGAATTGAAGCCAGAGGCCGTTTTTTAAGACAGGAAAACTGCTTGCACATTATTTGAGTTTTTAAGAGTTTAATTATTTAACAAGTCTGTTTTGATCAACTTAGACTAGGAATACACTTGACATTTTTTGTCGTTGCGACTTCTAAGACAGGGTCACATCTTAGCATGATTTTTTTTTTGGATTTCCATGTACATTCACATCGAAAATCATATGCTCATTTTTTCGCCCCTTTAGTTTTAGAGCTAAAAAAAATTCAATTTCCCCTCTACGGAATCACCGAAGAACCTTAAGTACCGAGTTTGAAGAAAATAGGTCCAGTGACTCTTAGGCTCTAGATCGAGGTACAGACATACAGACAGACAGACGGAATTGTCGGTCCCACTTTATTCGTCTTCGCTATCATCGTAATGTCAACTTTGATCAAAATCTCGAGTTCGATTTTTTTTACGAATTAATAACTTGCTTATTACTATGAGTCTCAAGAAAAAATTAATTTTATGGTTATGAACATTTTTCTCTAGTAACATTCATTTTCTAAAGTTTTTATGCCCGATTTCACGAAAAACTTCTTAACAATTACTAAGCTTCTAAACCTTAAAATAGGATTCTTGGGTTTCACTAAGCACTTTTAAATCAAAGAAGCAAGTTTTAAGACCAAAAATAACGGTACCTGCCATACGAATTTTTTTCGAAATTTCATAAATATTTTTTTTTCTCAAAAAATCATAAAATTTCATTTAGTCAAAGCTAGGTAATGGTTGAAAAAATTTGTCCAAAAAATGGTTATTTTTGGTAGCCCCCTTGGAACCGTTTGTCTTATTTTTGATTTCCTCGAAAACGGTAAAGCCGATTTTAATAATTTTTGTTATGCTGAAGCTCTCTCAAAGTTTGAATATTATTGCACATTCAAATTTTCAAGTTTTATTTTTGGGTTTTTAAAAATATTTTCAAAATTTTGTGAACTGAATATTTCGAAAACTCCACGCTCGATTTTTTTTTTCAAACTTGATAAATGAAAGTTAAAAAATGGTTTTCGAAAATAGTATATTTCTAGAAAACGTCTCCGAGAATTTTAATATTTTTTTTTATTTCGATTTTTTACGATCTATAATTTAATAAAAAAAAGTTTGAAATTAAGATATTACTGACTATACCTACCATGGAACCATTTTTTCGAATTTCTCATTATTTGCAGAACGGATTTTAATGAAATTTTCATTGGAGAAGCTTCTAAAAAGTTTTAAAAACATAGCATTTCAAGACTTAAAAAAAAAAATTTTTGAATAAAAAAAAGAAAATCTATTTTTTATTCGAAAATTCGACATCTTAAAAACGACTCAATATTTTTTTTGGAAATTTCTTTTTTATTCGTACAATAATACAAACTTTCAGTTAACTTTGAGTTTTTCAGGTAGTATTAAAAAACTTCAAACTGTCAAGTTTTAAAAAAAACTTGAGCGTGGGGTTTTTGAAAAATTAATTTTTGAAAAAATAAAAAAAATTGATTTTTTTTTTGGAAATTTAAATGCATAATTCTATCTAAATTTTTGGGGAGCCTTAGCATAAAAAAAATTTCCAAATTGCTTGTACGGTTTTTGAGAAAATGAAAATAAAGAAATTGTTCATACGGAGAACCATTAATACCCAATTTAAATAATGTGGAACAGTTTTTGAGGATAAAATATTTTATACAATTTTAAAAAAAAAAGAAGAAAATTAGTATCTATGGCAGGCTTACCATTATTTTTGCTTTAAAAAAGAAAATCCACGTCTTAATCGCACGTATTTGTTTTTATGTAAAAATACTTTGAAATTTAAAAATTATTTATAAAAAATAGAAAACATGGTTTTAATTAGAGTAAAATGTTCAAATGCATAATATTGTCAGAAAATCATGAATGTTTGCAAACAAAATTTAAAAACTTGTTTTATTAATAACTTAAGTTTCTATATAAGAAATCTCTTTAAAATATGTCAAATGAAGAGGCGTTAATAATTCTAAGCATTTAATACCTAATTTACATTTTAAGAATTATGTTTTTTTCAAAAATCCAAAAAACATTTTTCGAGAATTTCTATATACAATTGTTTTTAATTTAAAGAAGCTCCTATATACAAAATTTGGTGTAAATAGTTAGAGCCGTTAATGAGAGTCGAAAATAAAAAAAAAACAGTTCTATAACATGTGACCTTTGTAACATTTTTTCTAAAAACAATATTTCTTAACAAAATCGTTAGAACCTTTTTAGAGATAATTTTGTAAAGATTTTGCATAACGACTGTATGGCAGGTACCGTTAGTTTTGGAGCCAAAACAAATTTTAATTTCTCCTCTAGCCAACCACCGAAGACCTAAAGTACCGAGTTTAAAGGAACAGGCAGATCAAAACTTTGATCAATATCTCGAGTTCGCTAGTAAAAACATGTGGAGGAAAAATTTAAAACTGTTATCTACCAAGTTTAAAGAAAACTGGGCGAGTCGCTTAGGCTGTACTCGAACAGAATTGCAAGATCAACTTTTGTCCTCTTCCTCATCGTAGTATCATGTCTGATAAAAATCTCCAATTCGACTTTTTTTTCACCAATTTACTAGCTTGCCATATAACGGGTGATTTTTTTGAGGTTAGGATTTTCATGCATTAGTATTTGACAGATCACGCTGGATTTCAGACATGGTGTCAAAGAGAAAGATGCTCAGTATGCTTTGACATTTCATCATGAATAGACTTACAACTTAGACAACGTCGAATTTTCAGTGAATGGGCCCTAGAAAAGTTGGCAGAAAATCCGCTTTTTTATCGACAAATTTTGTTCAGCGATGAGGCTCATTTCTGGTTGAATGGCTACGTAAATAAGCAAAATTGCCGCATTTGGAGTGAAGAGCAACCAGAAGCCGTTCAAGAACTGCCCATGCATCCCGAAAAATGCACTGTTTGGTGTGGTTTGTACGCTGGTGGAATCATTGGACCGTATTTTTTCAAAGATGCTGTTGGACGCAACGTTACGGTGAATGGCGATCGCTATCGTTCAATGCTAACAAACTTTTTGTTGCCAAAAATGGAAGAACTGAACTTGGTTGACATGTGGTTTCAACAAGATAGCGCTACATGCCACACAGCTCGCGATTCTATGGCCATTTTGAGGGAAAACTTCGGAGAACAATTCATCTCAAGGAATGGACCGGTAAGTTGGCCACCAAGATCATGCGATTTGACGTCTTTAGACTATTTTTTGTGGGGCTACGTCAAGTCTAAAGTCTACACAAATAAGCCAGCAACTATTCCAGCTTTGGAAGACAACATTTCCGAAGAAATTCGGGCTATTCCGGCCGAAATGCTCGAAAAAGTTACCCAAAATTGGACTTTCCGAATGGACCACCTAAGACGCAGCCGCGGTCAACATTTAAATGAAATTATCTTCAAAAAGTAAATGTCATGGACCAATCTAACGTTTCAAATAAAGAATCGATGAGATTTTGCAAATTTTATGCGTTTTTTTTTTTTAAAAGTTCTCAAGCTCTTAAAAAATCAGCTAGCTATGTATCTTAAGTGGAAAACTGTGAAAAATTTAACTCAGAAACCGCAACCTCGTACAAGGCTTAGGTTTGAAGATTTAGCCACCCAAAGACATTGAATATGGTATATGATATTTTTCCATAACTTGCCATATGGCATAGTGTCGCAAGTAATAATGGTAGGTAACAACCATACAAATGTTAAACTTCTCAATAATTATTAAAAACTTAAGAATTTGTTGTACCAAAATTTTGTCTTCAAAGTAAGAAATTATTAAAAAAAATGCCACAATGTTTTTAATTTTAATACTCCTGTTAAGGGCTTCTAAAAAAAACTCCTTCCTGAAGTCCCAATCAACCAAATTTTCGGTATTAGAATAAGGAATACAAAATAGTTGATTTTATAAATAGACACTGATCTCCTTTGCAAGACTTGGCTTAATTGTCAATACCAGTAAAACCAAGATTATAATTTTCGAAGCGCCTCAAAGGAGAAAATACCTGCACAAAATTAATATTTCAATAATCAGCCTATCGAAGTTGTGAAAGAATTCAGGGGTGGAATCGCGTAAGGTGATAGTTGACTATCAATTTGTTGATAGTCGTTTTGACCATAGCTCTCTCTATAATTCTTAATTGATATGATAGAGACAGCTATAGTCAAAAACGACAATCAACGAATTGATAGTCAACTATCACCTTACGTGATTCCACCCCAGGTATCTAGAAGTTTAACTTACAATAACATGATAATTTCCCAAGCATGCTAAAGATAAAACCGCTGAAGCCAAACTTGTATTAAATCTAATGTGGTCCAAATTTTTTTCAAACCAAAAAGTTCATCTGGTATCCAAATATTGTGTTTTCCACGCCACAGTCAACACATGTATGTGCTAGGGTGCATAGGTTTTTGGATAGTTAACCCTCGAGAAGTTTAAAGCCATTCAAAAGCAATTCTTCAAACGTTTATTCGGATTACCAAACTCAACACCTAATTATGCAATCTATATGTAGGGTATCCAAAATCTTGAATACAACTCGGATTGGATAATAAAAGTGTTGAACCGAAACAAACGAAGTCTTTACAAATCTTTCACGCTAAGACAACTACATAACAACGCTTCCGCTTTTAAGGAATGGAACTTGCTAGCTGATTACTTGTGAAACTATTTTATAAAATAAACAATTATCTATTTATCTATGTAGTTAATTCGATTGATATGAAAAAAATATTAAAATTCATCAACCGCATCAGCGAGGAAGCTTAAATAAAATACTCTCAAAGGCAGAAACCTCATCCAAGAAATAGGTTTTTTCTTTTTTTTTTGTTCGTATTAAGCCATTTGCAGCTATGATCATGCTAAGCTAGGTGCCCGTGAAGTGAATCATATTACCACCGCAAATACTTCATTAAGATAGGGTTTTATATTTCCGACTCGTGCAGGTGGCTTCGCATAAATACATGACTCTCCATTGATTGTGACATTTAACTCATCCGATACTATCCGTGTGTCTTTGGTTTCGAACAAATGTTTGCCTCGTTGAATCGCTGCCGCTAGTGACCTTGGATAATGCTTGATGGAATTTATGGAAATCTTCAACTTGAACTTTTTTTTTGTTAGATTTTTTTCTCTAGGAAAATAAAACAGTAAATGTATTATTATTTATCCAGTCAATGGTAGAATGCATGTAATGTGTTTTACACCTTTTCGAAATATCTAACAGGTGCTTATTGTAATTAAGTAGTAGTCAAAACTTGTTGCTCAGCACTTACGAATGGAATTGAATTTTGTACAAGAATTGTGGAGAATAAATTTAAAGAAGCACATTTAAGCACTTTATTTGACGTTTTGTTCTTTTACTTTCCCCTTGTTTCTAATTTTTTTTTATTTTCGGAGACTGTTACGTTTGAGCTCTCCCCTACCTCGTACTTAAATTGAGAATTTTTATCTCAAATCTACACAACTATTAGAAAGCTATTTTCAAATTACCACCCTCGCCAATTTGAACATTTTCAAACAAAGTAGGCACAAACACACAACCTTGGGGTAGTCTATTATCATTTTAATTAAATTTAAGCCGCTTTTAGAAAACTTCCTAAATTTGCATAAAATGCCATTAGCCAGCCAGTCTTTGGGTCAGAGCTAATTAAAATTTTTTTATTGATTTTTTTTTAATCTCAAAACAAATCTTCTGTATCTCCTTCTCTAATTTTTAAATTAAAGTTGCTAATGCAAAAATTGAACAGAAAAGATTTTCATCTTTTTAGAAAACCAGCTGCTGAAGATGTTGTGTGGCAGTGGGTATCTCATCTCGCTCTCGAAGATGACAATAAAACAACAGAAGATTGTTTTCTCCTACTTCGAATTCACGATCTAATTCCGTCTAAAAATCGCACGAATATCACAGAAGCTATTATCTTTGTATCTTCATGTTTAAACCCCTCATTTATTCAGACTTGAAAGCGAGTAAAAATACACACCAAAAAAAAAAAGAAGAAAATACAAAATAGTCTCTATTTTTTGCTTCGATTTTTCCACTGTTGTACATTTGGTTTTGGGGAGGCTTTAATCTCTGTACTATGTTCTCGTATAGTATTGCGACTCTGTCCCTTATCCCGGGAGATGAGTTGGCAGAGGTGGGTCTGGCTGCTGCGGCTATGTTGGCCGCATCCTCGTGGTGATGGGTTTTCCGTTCTGTAAAGCAATCTAGAACCGAATAAAAATCTTTGCCAAAAAACAATTTACATTCTATTGTTATCGACTACGACTACGACAACGACTACGACGACGAATATGACGATGATGGCGCGCAGAGCTCTGTAAATAGTATCTTTTTTCTTTTTTTTTTTTTATTCGTAGCTTAATTTTTTTTTGTGGTTGCATCTTCCCTCTGGGCATTTTTACCGCGCAACATCCCCAGAGTCTGCCGATGAACGCGCTGTATTTTTTTTTTGTTGTCTTTTTTGGTTCTGTGCACAAAAGATATCGGTAGGCATTTAGACACGAGAACGTTTTGTATTTTTGGCAAAATTGAATTTTCCACAATTAAATCCGTTTACATATTTTGGCAAAAGGCGAGTCATTTTGCATTTCCATTATCGTATTGCACATAATTTCTGCCAACTTGTAGTAGACTTGGAAGATACAAACACAAAATCAGAAAACAACATATATACGAGTAGATAGGGCTTGGGTCTTCGATGGTTTTCATACCAAATTTTCTTTCCATGTGAAAAAAAAACATATCTCTAACGGGATTGGATGCGGGTAGATGATATTTTTTCTGTCCGGTGGGATTATTGCAAGCAATCGCCCACAAGCAGAGAAGAGAAATAATATGGATCGAGGGTGCCAGAGTGGAAACATGTGGCACGCACAGAGTTGTATCTGTGATTTTAGATAATGTACACTTTAAAGAGGAATTAATGCCCAGTTGCACCAATTGTTAATGGAAACGAATATTTTAGTAGTTTTAAAGTTATAAAGAATTCATTAAGTCCAAAGTTGACTGAACTATTTTCAATATAGTATAGGATAGTATGCAGGTTTACAGATTCTTCTTCTTCCTTTTCTTCGGCGCTGTTATGATCTCGATGTCGAGGGGATCATAACTCTCCCACGTATCTGCTTCACACTAGTGATCCGCCTGTGGGGTTCGCCGGGTTGACCTCAGAAATCGGCGGCAAGCCTCCCGGTTTTGTATTGTTCCATTTCTGAGGCCAACTGAATGCTGGTGTTTTTGCATTTGTTTGTACCAGGAGTGTTTAGGCCTACCTTTCTTTTTATTCCGAATTGGAACGTTGTATAATATTGCCTTTTTGACGGGGTTCTCAGGATATCTCCTTTGAACATGGCAATACCAACTGAGTCGGTCGTGTTCAATTTTTTGGGAAATGGTATTCTTAACATGAAGGCTTCCTCGGATCTTCGTACTTCTAATTCGATCAAGCTTTGTAACTCCTGCTGTCATACGAAGCATCTTCATCTCAGCTGCCGTTAGCTTACTCTCATACTTTTTGTACATTGTCCAACATTGTGAACCGTATGTGAGTGCTGGACGCACAACTGAAGTGTAGAGCTTTCCTTTCAGCTTAGGGGGCATTTTTCGGTCACAGAAGATAGCAGAATTTTCCCGCCACTTCATCCACCCTACGCTTACGCGATGATTGATATCGTCATCACAAGTAGCTTCGTTATTTATCATAGACCCCAGATATTTAAACTTTTCACACTTGGGAAGCACTACTCCATTCAAATAAATGTCTGGAATAGGCCTGTGTGGATCAGAAAATGGGCAGCATAGGTATTCTGTCTTTTTCGCGCTTATGCGGTACCCACTTCCTTCTAGAACATCCACCCATACGTCAAGTGCTCGTTGTAGGGATATCGGGTCTTCACTTATGATGGCTCCATCGTCAGCAAAGAATAACTGATGCACTTTTGGATCCGTCACTTTGCCTTCAAGCAGGTAATCAAGAACTGTAATAAAGAGCAGGGGACTCAAGACACTTCCCTGGTGTACACCTACTGTGATTTCGAATTCTTCGGTGACTCCAGCTGCGCATCTTACTTTAGTAACTGCTCCATCATACATGTCCATAATTATCCGCACATAGGTTTCTGGAACTCCTCGTTGCCTGAGGGCCACCCATATTAGATCTCGTGGTTGCCGATCGAATGCTTTTTCAAAATCAACCAATACGACATCCAAATCCTCCAAAGAATCCCGATGTTTTTCCATAATTATTCTTATACTCTGGATTGCATCCGTGGTTGACTTACCCCCGACAAACCCGCACTGGTCATCAGATAGCCTAATTATTTTTCGCAGTCGGCTACCCAAGACTCGCTCAACGATCTTCATGGTGTGTGACATCAGCTTAATCGAACGGTAATTATCACAGCTTCGAGTATCACCCTTTCCTTTATAAATTGGAAGAAGGTAACTTTCCCTCCATTGATTAGGCATGCGATCACCTCGTATAAGTTTGGAGACAAGAATCATGAGCCATCTAAACCCGATGTCTCCCATCTTTTTCCAAAACTCTGAGGGTATTTCGTCTGGGCCAACAGCTTTTCCCTTTTTGGAGTATTTTACCGCCTCACTAACTTCTTCGACTGTGACATCGGATACTTCGCTTAAGTTAGGTGAAGCTATTGGAAAGTATAGCCTTGGAAATTGTTCGTTTAGAAGTCCGTCACAATACTGTCGCCACCTGTGAAGAATTTCGTTGTCTTCCACAAGTAGTTGGCCTTGAGCATTGTTAATGAACTTTGGCGAACAAATCTCCTGGGCATTTCTTCTTCTTTGAGCGGCTATTTTGAAGATAGTTGCGCCCTTATTCGTGTTTTGCCGTAGCTCTTGAATAGTACCAGCTGTCGGGGTAGAAATTTCATCCAGCTCCTGATACAGGTTTTCTGTATTCTTTGCTTGAATTTGGGCGCACTTCTTCTTCGCTTCTTTCTTGCAGTTTCTATATTCCACTTCGAGGCGTGACTTTTGCTCTGTATCATTAGAGGGGCACTTCGACCAAGCCTTGAAAGCCATTTTCTTTTTACTTATAACTGATTTAGCTTCATCATTCCACCACCATGTTTCTTTGCCTTGTTGGTTGTGTCCTTTGAAACCCCTAACAGTGTTTTGGCTTTTTCTTTGCAAGTTCTCTGTAGGAGATCCCACATACTTTGTGCTGTACTCTCTTCATTTCGAACTATATCGGTGTTGTTATACAGAAAGTTTTGCATATTCGAAATGAAAGCTTCGCCTTTTTCCTTATCCAGATTATACCATTTGATTTTCCCAAAAGTTTTTGTATGTTTGTTGTCGTTCACTGTCTCCATAAAAAATTCTGTCAGTAGGAGACGGTGTTGGTGGGCGATCGCTTCTCCTAGTATCACTTTGCAATCTTTTACCCGGGGTTTCATGAAACTAGATACCAAATGGTAATCAATCTGGGTTTCATTTCCACCACTGCTGTAAGTGACCAGGTGTCGGCTTTGTTTGACGAACATGGTATTTAGTACGATAAGACCGTATGTTTTGCACATGCTCAGGATGTCTTCACCAGGAGGGTTCCTGGTGCCGTATCCGAGGCCTCCATGGCAATCTTCATAGTCTTCGTTTGTCTTGCCGACATGTCCGTTCAAATTTCCGCCCACGAACAAAAACTCTTCCTTTGGGATGTCCTTAAGTAGATTGTGAAAGTCTAGCCAAAATGCATCTTTTTGCACCTGCTCACATCCAATTTGGGGAGCATATGCAGTGACAATATTCCACAACTTTCCTTTAATCACCAATTTAAGGGATATCAAACGGTCGCTGAATTTCGAAATGGTCAATACGCTGCCTAATAGATGTTTTGCAAGGATGATTCCGATTCCGTTTTTACCCTTTTCCGTTCCATAGTAGAACATCTTATAGTTTTTTGTCCTCGTATCCAAGAAACGGGCCCTGTTTCCCGTGTTTCGCCATTTTGTTTCTTGAACACATAAGATGTCCACTCGCCTTCTTTTCATCATCTCTTCCAGCTCGAAGCTTCGACCTGTCATACTGCCAACGTTCCAACTCGCAACTCTCAGATTTTGTATAATCTGCGGCATTACTTTGCTAGCCCCCGGAATCCGTCTAGCTCTGACCATCAGTACCATGTGTAACAATGGTAGTGCCTGGCGGGGTAGTGTCATTTCGGACGAGTACTTCCATAATGCTTGAATTCACAAAATCCGTTGTAAGTATCGACGTGTGCATGCTCCAGTTTTGTATTTGATCTCTCTTTTACGGCACCGGTGATCTCCAGTCGTGCCAACCCAGGGACTGGCATGCACACTTTTGGGAAAGTTTATAGGTGTTACGTGTCGCTAGGTTCACCTTGCTGTTTGTGGCCTAGATGTATTTACTCCTTTAGTCGCCTTTTACGACAAGCGGGGAGGCGCTGCAGGAATATTCTAACCCGTCCCTGCACAGGGGATAACAGTTTAATTGTTTAAAGGGAGAAATGTCACTTCTTCGCAAGTGGTAGCATCCCTGAAAAAATTATTTATCTTCGTTTTTATTTTTAAATGGCATCGGCTGGGAAGCGAGTCCAAATGTTCGGCATGACATTATGCCAAGGGTCTTAAAAATCAGACTTAACTTGTTAAATTTTGCATTTATATTGATCGTTCCCAATGTCTTAGCCTTTCTCTGAAAACAGATCATTTCAGAATCATTTTTTTCTTCGCTCTTAATTCCTGCGGAGGTAAATCAAATGTCAAAGCACATAGACCCGATGGATTCAATTCCCGTCTTTAATTCATATTTCTGAAAATTTTGCCCCTTTCAAACTTGAATTGGATTAAATTCAACTCCTGTTCATCGGAGAGTAAAAGCGCTTAGGCAAAAATGGTTTGCTTGAAATTTTAAAAAAGATAAAGTTCAGATTATTCAGAAAAGTCACTTCAGGAAACTTGTCCTTAGAAAATTCGGAATTTCATTGTTATGTCCTAATTGAAAATTCTTATAATAGTCCTTGGCATTTTGCATAGTTGCAATTGTTTTAAAACATCAAGGTATGAACCGAATCCGATCTTATTCTACCTTAAATGTGGTTTTGCCCTCGCTCGACTCGGATCATTTCAGGCCTAACACTTCTCGAAGTTTGTCGGGTAAAATTACTGTTAGTCTGCTAAATTACGCCCACATACAAAAATTTAAATAAAAGGAATTTGGTGTATCTGAGCATTAGGCTTTTATTATCTATGATTTTCTGTTGGCTTTTATTTTTATTTATTTTATCTTTTTAGAACTACATATGAGTATGTATATGTACAGCAATTTTAATGAACGAATTTAATTTGTTTTTTTTTTCATGACTTCGCGGCTGATGTATGGGGTTTAGTTGGTTTATTTATTTTTCTTTTCGGGGAATTGATGTTTTGTTACTCATTTCATAATGTCTATACGCAATTATTTTATGTTCATGGAGCAGAAATGTATCTTTTTTTTATGTTTTTAGCGCTGATTGATATTATGATAAAATAAACAATTAAAACCATTCGTTATAGAAAAAAAAAAGTATTTAGGTTGATATATCATTTGTCCACTTTCCGAAATTTCATAACTTTGCAAGTTATCTTTTAATACTCACAATTTAAAAGGTTATGAAAACTTGAGTAGTTTCCAAGGTAGCAAAAAAATGGCCTCTTTAGTTCGGAACGAGTTTATCCATTATTACAGACGAAGTGACGATCGATAGTTACACTCATTTATTTATAACTTTCAACCACTTCGATCATCTGCTCTGGAAGCGACACGTGTCGGACAGAAATGGTTTTGAAAACAGATTCCTTGTTGAGTTATTTTGTGATGACGGCGACAAATATGCATCGTCCTTGCAACCCAATATTTTACCGTCTTATCGAACTCTCCTTGTAATATTTTTGTTGCAGTTTCTAGACACTTTTGATTAACTACTAATGGGTGATTTTTTGTTTGCTATGTTCTTGATGGCAATACTGGTTTTGACAGCTCACGCACGTTTCGTGTTTTGTGTCATTGTCAAATATCTTCAGTTTAGTCTATACTTTAACCATGAATCGTCTCACAAACGAACAACGCTTGCAAATTATTGAATTTTATCATCAAAATGAGTGATCTGTTAAGAAGGTCCATCGCGCGCTTCTTCCATTTTATGGTCAGTTTAATCGACCTACTGAGGCGGCTATTCGGACTATTGTGAAAAAATTTACATTGTTTGACATTAAGCCACCAACACGCTTCCGTGCGAACTGAGAAAAATAACGAAGCTGTATCGGCCAGTGTTAGTGATGACCGTGAATTGGGCCTCTGTTGCTCCACTACGTGAAAAATTTTGCGGAAGGATTTAGGTGTGAAGCCTTTCAAAATACAGCTGGTGCAAGAATTGAAGCCGAACGACCTACCACAACGCCGAAGTTTTGGTGAATGGGCTCTTGAAAAGTTCGCCGAAGATCCATTTTTTTATCGAAGCTCATTTCTTGAATGGATACGTGAATAAGCAAAACTGCCGTATTTGGAGTGAAGAGCAGCCAGAAGCATTGCAAGAGCTATCAATGCATCCAGGAAAAGTCACTGTTTGGTGCGGATTATGGGCTGGCCGAATCATTGGGCCGTATTTCTTCAAAGATGATGCGAATCGCAACGTTACTGTGAATGGTGAGCGCTACCGTGCGATGATAACCAACTTTTTTTTGCGCAAAATGGAAGAGCTTGACTTACATGGCATGTGGTTTCAACAAGACGGTGCCACATACCACACAGCACGCGTAACAATGGAACAATGGCGAGTTCTAGTTTATTTCACGTTTGGGGCCGGTCAATTGGCCGCCTAGATCGTGGGATTTAAAGCCTTTAGACAAATTTTTGTGGGGCTATCTTAAGGCTAATGTCTATAGCGACAAGCCCGCTTCGATTGACGCACTGGAAGCCAACATTGAAGCATTTATTCGTGAGATATCGGCCGAAATGTTAGAAAGAGAATGTCAAAATTGGATTAAGCGGATGGACCATTTGAGGCGCAGCCGCGGCCAACATTTTCATGAAATAATCTTCAAACATCAAATTATATCGACCGTACTATCGACCTGCCGATAGCTTTTAAAAAATCACTCGATATTTGCCTGATCTTTACTTCTGAAAATAACATAGATAAATATACTTCGTCGTTTTACAATACGAAACTGTTCTTATATATATTTCTTTTAAATAAATTACAGCAAACCCCACCGGCCTTAGAGCTCCAAAATCATTCTTTGATTGTCCCTGAATTTTGTTGCATATATTTATTTTCTCTTCAAACTACGAACAAAATCAAGACTGAAAGCAACCAAAGTATCCTCCCATTGATTTCCTGAAATTGTATTCTATTTTGGTAACTCATTTGCCCACAATAACCCTTCCTTATATTTGCATATTCTTATCTCTCTCATTAAGTGGCGTGACATAAAAATTCCAAGATAAGATATCACCTTCTATCTTCCAACTCGATTCTATTTATTACTATCAGACAAACACCTAGACTAGAGCACTGCCAACTAATTAGAACTTAATAAGTTTTATTGTTTCCACATTGGTTGCAGCAATTGGTATTTGTTTTATATTTTTTTTGTCTCCATTTCCTCCAAAGTGTTGAGTTATAAATATGCATTGGATGAACACCTATCAGGTGATAGAGTATATACAATAATGACGTTTGACGTTTGTGGGTTTATAAATATATGTCACTCCAATTATTCAGAATTGAAGATAAAACAAAGATAATAGTATCTGTTTGCTTGTCGACTGCCAATGTTCAGTTGATGATAAATATTGATTCTTTTAGTCGAAAGCGATAATAATGGGGAAATGAGTGCATCCGTAAGGGGCTTTTGATATATTCTATTGTACTATTCGATTAGTACTTAGACTTCCGATCTGAATGCTAGCTAAAATTATGGGGATGTAAATTAATTCTTTTCGTTCGTTTGAATTTCAATTTTTTCTAAGATTTGAATTTGAGTTTTTATGATTAGTTTTAACCCAATTTAAGACCTATACGAGAAAACTACGTATATATGAGATATCTATTTATTTCTTGAGTAACAAGTTTTGTGTGAGTTATGAACGATTTTTTTAAATTTATCTGGAAATCTTATCAATGACTATATATGTGGAACATGACACCGTTCAAATGGTTGTATGCATCCCAGAAGTTCAATTTTCTATATGTCTGGCGAAATCGAGGTTGGCTCACTGAGTCCCTGAAAAATGAAATAAGGAACCCTATTGTCGTCGATTCCTTAGCGACTAAAACTTACAAGGGTTTCCCAAGCGTAAAATACTATTTTGTAGAACCTCTTTCGTATCCAGATTCAATCTACATATCTCGTGGCGATAGTTCCAGGCCTTCATTCTCGATCTTCATGTTGACAATCGATCGTTTTGACGATAGCGTTCTGACGATTATCGACTTACGTGAATCAAAAAAAGGCAACGCTATCGTTCAAACGATATCGTCTGACGATAATCGAGTTACGGAATGACCCCCCAGGTCTCCAAGCGACTGATCTACCTTATGATATGACAGTGCAGATGTGATTGCTAGATACACTTCTTCCACAGTTTCTCTAGTTTTTGATGCTCTCAAAATTATACGATTTCTCGAGCCCTTCAAAATAAGAGTTTGTTTCAACTATGAACTCTCATTTTGACCCAAATTTCTTAACTCCGAGCCATTTCTTCAAGTTGAAAAGCAAATAGTCCTTAGGGTCTAAATCTGAGGAATATGCAGGATGAGAGAGGAGTTCGTAATCTAATACTTGCAATTTTGACATTGCGACTGCCGACTTGTGGGCCGGTGTGGAAAAGAATGCGACCGTTTTTCCTTCAAATCTTCTTGGAATTCAGCAGCTCTGCATATTATGCGCCGATGATCGTTTTCCATTTTCAAATTAATGGATGTGAATAACACCGGGCGCCATTTCAAAAAACTGTCTTGCTTTGACATTATTTGCTGACAAACCCACCTTAAACTTCTTCGGCTTCTATATTTACAAGGAGAAGTACATTGTTTCGACTGTCTCTTAGTCTCCGGTGTGTCAATTTGAATGTATGTTTTACCGCGAAAAATCTCGGCGTTCTCAACAACCTCCTACCCAACCCAACAAATGTAGAAACCTGCCTTTTACAAATGATCGTACGCGACGGCCAAAATCTCTGTGAACCCCTTAATGGTTTTTTTTTTCAACGAGGACCTGGAAACGCTGTAATAAGAAGCTTATAGGATCTTCCTGGCAAATGCGAATTTCCGATAATTCATCAATAACATGGAGGGATTTGTATTCCTCCACGAGTGACAGTTGCAGTTCTTGTTGTCGGTGATATTGGGGTCCAAAATATGGGGAGTGAAATGATGGGCATTTTCCCATGAGCAGATACCCAATTCAGCGATATCACGGGACAACTCATTAATGACAAATGAGCAAATATTTAAGATGGAGTATATTCCGTCAAATCGTCAAATGAGCACATACATGGTCTTCATTGAAGGGATGAAGCCCTTCTTGGTGGGGGTCAATCGTTTCAACATGCAATCCATATCAGTAACCTTGGTTCATTGTTAACCAATAGCAAATGGGTTCCCACTTAAAAGGGAAGGCACCTGGGAATAGTGATGCCGAAAAAAAGACGTAGAGTCCTGTCCTTCTTAATCACGGTAATATTCAGCAACAGTCAATCCAGACAAGACAACATGAGCACTGGTGCCAGGGACGCGTTTATATCTCAAGCATTTCATAGTAGAAATTGTTTCCTTCAGAAATACGTACTCCAGCTTCGGCGGACATGGAGTTACCGCCATAAAACTTAACGACACGTTATTGATCAACTTGATGAATTCGATTTTGCTGACTCCGAACAGACCAATCGTATCTCCTTTATTGTAGAGGGCGATCCAATCGATGACCTTGATAACATTTACAGAAATCTTTTCTTCAACACATATCTCCATGAATTCAGGGTCTTCGGCCTTGATAGAGGCGGTCTTATCGGTGTCGGTTGGAATGGGACAAGACATGATCGATGGGTTTTCCGACTACGGCAACAATTACACCAGCATCAGCTGTAGCCTTAACAGTATATTCCGGATTGACTTGTGAGTCAATTTTCTTGTTCGCAAACTCGGTTACGAACAATCCTACAGCAACAATTATTTTTAAATAGATTTCCGCAAACAAATTTACTACGAAACCACAATTTGCAAGCAAGGTGATCGAAGAAGTTAAACTAGGGGGCAAGTGAACCCCTTTGAATTATTTGATACACCCAGATCTTAAACGTTAGCAAATCATTATCATTACTCTCCATACAAAATGAAAACACCAACTGGCAGTAATTGCAGACATAAATTGTCCCTCATAGTCTAAATCTAGAAAACATATTACCATGGTTCCTATTCGGTTTAATAAAAGTCTCCCCTTCTTCGACATATAAAGCTCATAGACATTCTGTAGATAGTTTTGTATCTAATCCACCGAAGACCCAATTAGTAAACACATTATATTTTAATTTACACGAGTTAAGACCGACAAAAGAAATAAATCTGGTAACCCACATAGATTTACAATTGACAAGCAAATTAATTTTCAGACTAAGAGTAACGGTATATGGAGCATCATTCTAAATGTGCTTTTGTATCGTTTTGTTCTTGTTTTTTAAATTTATTTCTGTTGTCTACTTTGTTGCGCATTCTTTTCAAATGTTGGTATTTTTCTTTTTTGTCTTTCTGAAAATAAACTACATATGTACATAAAAATAAGATTTTTTTTTCAACAGTAAACAGAAAAAAAACAACAAGAAACAACAACCTCTTAAGTTCCTTCCGTGTATGACTTAATGTATTACTTAGCATTAGCACTTAAAAATAAAACAAAAAAGAAATTCTTAAAATGTCTAATCGGTTCTCTTAAGTAATTCTCATACATTTAAGAGGTATTTCCTTTGAATACAAAAACAAAATGTACAAAAAGAAAATACATTTTTTTTATACAAGTTATACAAGTATTTTCCCCATCACTCAAATATTTTTGATGAGTGAGCTATTTTTTACTTGAGGCTTTTTTTTTTTAAGCGACTACACTGTAGACTTAATTAGGCAACGAGAAAAACTAACAAAATTGACAAATTTAGCACAAAGTTAATGAGTTAGAATGTGTGATTAAAGCAAAAAACGTAAATTGACTTCTTCTAGATAGTGTTTGTTCGTGCAAATACTAGTACACTTAGGGGTGGTTCCAAAACAAAAAAAGAAACAAAAAATACTTTTTTTCAGGGATGCTGCCTCCTGCGAAGAATTGACAAATCTTCTAGGTATCCTTACAAGAGTGGAAATTCCTTGGAATTCCAACTCATACCGCATACCCTAAGTGTAATGAATTTTGGCCAAACAAAAGGGTGATTTTCTTGAGACGAACAACCTTCTAACTTTAGCACGAATTATCGTTCCAGAGAAACATAGAAGTGTCACTGCTCTGATAAATGTCACAGAGAAATTTAATTTAGCGTATTTTAGTCCTCCTTGTTTGATTCACAAGTAGTATCCCTTGGCATAATGAGTAGTGCGCTGGACTGTCTTGGTTTTGGTTTAAAAATTAGGGTGTACTACCTTTTGTGAGGAATTGACAAATACAAAGATTTGTATTCCTTGTCATGAAAAGTGCTACTCGTTAGCCGTTGGGAATGGGCAGACAATTATAGGTCCTCCCGATTCTTGCTAACATGCACACAGAAATAGTTGAGATCTTGTAAGCCACTAGGTCCTGGTTCTCCTCGAGCTGTCAAAATCATTTGACATAATGGTTCATATTAAAATTGCAGATAAACACGGCCAGCATTATTAGTTCTCATCTAAGCTAGTAAAGCTTACTTCTAGCCCAATATTCTAAGAGAATACAAGCAGTTGAAATAAGTAACAGGTTTTCTGACTTTCTTCCAAATACTTGTGGAGTTCCACAGGGATTCATTCTAGGTCCATTCATTTTATGTTTCCTTTATGTGAATGATATTCCATTTGTCATTCATAACTGCTTATGTAATGATTTCATTGAAGACGAATGACGTCCTCGAAAAACTATCACACTTGGCTCAGATGAATTGACTGACCTTGAAGCCATTTAAAAAAAAAAAAAACAAACGTAAATCTTTTAAGCTTCCTACCCACATGACCTACCAATACACAATTACTATTGAAGCTCCGGTAATTCGTAACTTATTTGCCAGATATTTTCAGTCTGTCTATTCATTTGAAACTGTCTTAAATTGTGAACTTTCATCAAGATTAAATAAGTACGTTGATATTGGCTCACTGGTTTTATGTCAAAAGGAAGTACATAGAATAGATTTGAAGAACCAGACAATATTCCGCCTATTCTTCTAAAAAGATATGCAATTGCATTAGCCCAGCGACTTATCGTTTGCTAATGGGCCATTTTTCAATAACTTGGAAAACCTTGTTTTTGTCTCTGATTTTCAAATCTCGATTCAAGCACTAAGTCACAAAATATAGGCCTACATATCTGTAGTCCTGTTATCCAAGACAAGATCTCAGTTTTCCAACACGGTATTGCAGTAGATAATCTACTGCAAATAACATAACCATAATGATGAATTCAATAATAAATAATATGGACAAATATTTTCGAACTTACATTATTTTTACAGGCTTTTGACAGTCATTCTGCTTCACAAATTGTTTTCTCTTGGCATTAATTCGTCTTTTCTGAAATGGTTGAAGTCTAATTTGAAGAAAAGAGTACAAATTGTGAAAATAAAAAAACTACAATTCTGATGACATTTATATCCCGTCGAGTATTCTTCAAGGGAGCCATTTAGGGCCATTACTTTTTTTTAGTATATGTGAATAGCATCCCTGATATTTTTAAAAATTCTTTCTGCCTTCTGTTTGTAGAGGATCTAAAAATTCAACATAGAATTTATCGGATTGTAATCTCCTGCTAGAAATTTTGGAGAGATTTGTAAATTAGTGCACGTTAAACTTTCTTCAGTTAACTGTGCCAAATTCTATCGTGTTTCAGGATTCTTAATCCAATTATGTTCGACTACCATATCAACATAAATCACGACTGGGTCGCACGATCATAAGGATCAAATTTTTTTAAATTCTCTTAGTAGTAAGAGTACATAAGATTTTATATATAAATTTTTTTAAATATTTAAAAAAAAACTTGGTACGTCAACTTTAGGTTTTTATTATTGTACGAATGAAAATTAAATTTTCAAAAAAATATTGACCCATTTTTGAGATATCGAATTCTCCAAAAAAAAATTTTTTTTTTAAAGTTTTGAAATGCAATGTTTCTTAAAGTTTTCAGAAGCATCTCTATAAAAAAAATTCATTAAAATCCGTTATGTCAATAATGAGAAATTCAAAATTTTAAAAAATCGTTCTATGGTAGGTACAGTCAGTAATGTCTAGTTTTCAAAATGTTTTGTATTAAATTATAGATCTTAAAAATTAATCGAAAGACTAAAAATTTAAGCAAAATTCTCGGAACCGTTTTCGAGAAAAATACGATTTTTGAAAACCATTTTTTAACATTTGTATGGAGGGTACCGTTATTTTTAGGTAAAATAAATTTTTTTTCTCATATCTTGTAGATTATTTTAAGAAACTTTTATTTATCAAGTTTAAAAAAAATCTAGCATGGTGTTTTCGAAATATGTATTGAGTTTTCAAACAAAATTTTTGAAATTTTTTTTAAAATCCAAAAAAATTGAAAATTTGAATAGACAATAATATTGAAACTGCTGGGGAGCCTTAAAATACGGTTGTACCGTTTTTGAGAAAATCAATAACAAAAAAAATGGTTCCAAGGGGGTAAAGGGGGTACCAAAAATAATAATTTTTTTTTCTTTCATTACCTAGCTTTAACTAAATAAAATTTAATGATTTTTTTTTAATCTGGCACAGTTTTTAAGAAAAAAAAAATATTTATCAAATTTCGAAAAAAAATCGTATGACAGGTATTGTTATTTTTGGTCTTAAAAAATCAAATCAAAAAACATCCGGGGAAAAAAAATAAAACCCATATCTACCAAGTTTAAAGAAAATCGGCCGAGCCGTTTAGCTGTAGTCGAACAGACAGACAGACAGAATTGCGAAACCCACTTTTTTGGTCTTCGCTATTATCGTAATGTCAACTTTGATCAAAATCTCGAGTTCGATTTTTTTTCCGAATGCATAACTTGCCTTATAGTACATATAAGTCGCAAGTAAAAAGACGTTAATCTTTCGTTACGACTTCATGGTTACCAAAGCCAATAAGATAAGGTTTTAGATTATCCTAATGATGCTTTTTTTAATTCTAATTATGATTTAAAATTGTTATTAAATTTAAGATTAATAACTATGTTAATAAAATAATGTTGTTATTTGCAATATACCCTCTTAAAAATGAACATATTTTAGTCTGTAAGAGTAGGTAGACTATGTTCTAATTGATTAAAAGTAAACTAAACGAAATCTGAGTGTTTGGTTATATCCCAGATAAAGATTCTTGAGGATTAACATACTTCCCATAAATTATTTTAAACAATCCAAGTTTAATGAATCTTGTAGTACTTTTCGTTAGCGGAATCTTACGAACCTTCTGGGTCTCTTAATCATGTACACATTTGAGAGTGCTTTCTAAAAGTTTAATTCGTCTCATTTTCTTCTATAGCTGCGAAATTTGGTTCGATTAAATGCCGGCAGAAGAAAGCTTAATGTCGTCTTAAACAACGTTGATTCGATGGTGTTTTTAATTTCTCAACTCTTTAACTCAACTCGAGAAGTACTTTCAGGTTCCCACTTTATTCTTGACTGTTTGAAATAGTAACAAAGACTTCTTCAATTGGGTCAAACTACCTAGCAAAATTAGGCACAAGGACTCCTCTAATAGGGGCCAGAATCCTACTGCGGAATAGGAGAAAATTGGATTGAAAATGAAATCAAAATAGACCAGGAGGCCAGAAGATCCAAAAACTGGAAAGAACTCCCAAATCTGAGGCAGGCCAAACAACTTCTTGGGAACTATAACCAAGATCGTTTCAAGAACTGTATCGGCTTAGGTAGGAATAATCTACGAAATCTTTCCAATATTTCAGGAATTCACATATTGAACTTCTTCAATGCCTCAAAATGGCTTGACTGATTAACAAAATACATAGGTTCTTATCAGAAAAGAGTAATTACAGTAATTACACTCAAAGTTAGCACAATGGATATACATTGATCTATAAGTGTGACGATAACGACATCAATTGTCAGCCCAACAACCTAACCTAACTTAAGAAGACGCTTGAATATTCTTGGCCTGGTAAACAGCCCTACATGCAGATTTTTCAATACTCATGACGAAACACCGGAACATAACTAGGCGGATGCGAAGCACTAATGCATCAAAGAAACGAGTATGTGGGACTCTATTATGAAGAAGAGAGTGATTTATCCTCTCTGAAGGTGCTCCAAATAATCAAACTCATCAAAGAGATAAACTTTGAGGAAGAGCTGTAGCTCATCTAGCTCTGGATGGGGGCACAATAGAACTTTACGTCGCAGTGCAAACCCCCTCGCAATATTCATTCATTTATATTCTGTTGGATCTGACCAGCTAAATCAACCTCGATACACCTCCCTGATACATTTTGACAAAATCGTTATTACCAACCCAACACTTTGGTTTGGCTAAAAAACTAGTTACTCAGTTTTAAGAATAGAATAACAACACATATTAAAGCCAAAGTTGCAAATCTACTTTTCATTCTGTCCGGCAAGATGCTTTAATTTAAAAAATGATGAACTATAACTTTCCCTTAGCTCTAACGGCTTTGATACAAAAATTCCTGCATAATCGCGGTTTTAAAGTTCATATAAACTCTGCTTTAGCTAATGCACAATAAATATTGGCAGGAGTCCCACAAGGATCGGTCATCGCTCCTATTCTATTTCCAAATAATATACAGACGTATAAATTGGTAGACTTTCCAAATTTGTGCAACTGTTTCTTAAACAAATGTTACTTTCAACAAGACCTATGTGCTCTAAGCTCCTTTTTTCATTGATAAAAAAAAAATTAAACGAAAGCATCTCAGTTCTTCACAGAACGTCCGGTTTAATGGTTAACAGATGTGCATTCCTAGAAGTGCAAGTATAACCATGAAATTCGTTAAGAACAGGAATGCAACTTTTTCAATAAAATACTGGTTACTAAATTAGCGATATATTTCTGGGCGAACTGAAACATTGCGGTGGATTTCTGGTAGAGTGTTATAATCTATCAAGGAATGCACATCATTTCACTTTGATCACAATTCTTGGTGAGCTGTCTAATTAAGAGGTTAAAACTCTTACCGCACTACACGAATGTGCCATTCCCCGCCTAACTCCATTTTTCCATCTCAATGTGATGTTCAGAAAACCAAAACTAATGTACATCGATATTTTATTCTAAATCCAATCCAATTTTCCTACCACTCCCACTGTGTTTTTCAAGTCAATAAAAGTTCAAACCCCTTGAGTGCTCGTATATTCCAAAAATAGAACCGTAATCTGTTGTGACGAAATTATAATTCAAGCAGTATTATCCACATCTAAATTGAGCTACACCGGAAAAATAGTATTTTGACGTCATTTGGGAAGTTTACTCAATTGGGATTCTTAATATTTAGGTATTTCAGGAATTTTCAAAAGAAACACAAACAAATTTTTTTAGAAATGTTTCAATTTTTTTTTAAATAATTTTTCATTTAATTAAAACACACACAACTGCCAAAACAAAATACTGGAAATAATTTTTCATTTATCTGGCGGTTTCGCTTTGTTGTCATTGCACAAAACAATAAATCAACTAAAAGCACGAAAATCTTCTGAGATTTTATGAATGAAAGTGCAAAGTTTACACTGAAAGTAGTCAAGAAAAAAAATTATATTACGGATCATAAGATAATAATAAAGAAGGGGGAAAGTAAAAATCCACAAAAGAGATGAACATGATTGAGACTTGGTAAAAGGTAAAAGATACTACTCGTATATTAATTAATTCCGACAGTGAATTGTGTACAAACCTATCTAAACAGTCATGTGTATCTTCTGGATATTTTATAACAAAAAAAAAAAATTATAAAAAATATGAAACCAGTTTAGCTACTGTGTGCAAGGTCAGTTTATAATCAAACACAGAAAGTGATTTATTATGTTTTTTTTTTTTTTTTCATTTTTATCAAGACGTTAACGACTCATTGGGTTTGCGTTTTTGTTTTCATGCTGACATTATGATACACGGGTTTCAACTATAGATACTTTATCATCTAAAGATTTGTAATTAGTTTTGTGTTTTTAATGTCAGCTCTTTTCTCTTAATTGAACGTGTTCGTAATAATTTAGAAATTCAGAAGTGCAAATGTTCCTACCTGACATATATTTTTATTATTTTCTGCTTAATGCGGTAGGAAAATAGAAGTTTAAAGGAAAGACTCATGAATTCGGGATATTTCTTGAAAATTAGTATTAGTATTTTAAGAACTCTTGGTAGGGTGCGAATAAAGGGTTTTCCAAATCAACATGCAGATCTTAAGCGTTCAACATGTGAAAATGATGAAATTGTTTTATGAAAGTGGATCTTCTGTTCGGTCTATTTTACGGTCATTGATTATTATCGTCCTTCCGAGACGGCTATTTAAAACGTGGTGGATGAATTCGAGTCCACCGGTTCCATTGAGTGATCAGTCCGCCAACATCCATACGTCAACAAAAATATCTCTGATGTCCGAGAGGATAATCTAAGGGATTAAATTCTGTGCAGCGCACAAAAACATGGCGTTTCGCGGACCAGGACTTGGCGAATTTTGCTTAATGACTTGTGCGAGTCTAAACCCATACGTTCTTCAACTAACCCAAGAGCTCAGAGTTAAGTGGGCTCTCGAGCAATTGAAAATTCACCAGAATTTCCGCCGAAAGTCTGTTATCCATAAAATATATGTTGGTGTGCCACAGGGCTCCATTTTGTCTCCGAATCTCTTTCTCATATTCGTTAATGATCGTTTGTCTGAAACTTCTAATCCATTAAATTGTTTTGCTGACGACAGTAATCTCAACTTCTCATATTCGTTTCCCGATGTTCGTCCTTGTTCTTCGGATGTGTATTTAGACCGGCGCACAGTGCGTCGGCTAGTGGACAAAAATAAAAAAAATAAAAACGAAAATACCATGTTTATGCTCTAAACCTCTTTTAGAACATCTTGAACTACTTAAATTTAATTTTATTTTGTTTTTGTTTTTTTCTTCTTCCTGGATTAGCGGGAATTTTGTGAGCAATTGATATACTTTAAGCTGCAATATAATTGAAAGTTGCAATTTTGTGCGAATTAGCTTAGCTCGTGTAAGAAAAATATTTTGGCTGTATACATTTTTTTGTTTGAATATTAATAATGGATACTTTAACCGCAGGTATAAGTTGTTGTTTCGAATTTTTCTTATAAATTTGAATTTTTGTGATTTTTTGAAAAATATTCTTTTTCGAGGCTTACAAATTGTATAAAGTTAAGCTTTTAAAAAAATATTAGCAAGCTGTAGCAAAATATTTTATGTCATTATTTTCTGTTGTTATTGTGCTTTGAGAAAATGTTTACTTTTCTTGCTACTTCTTGCTAACCTTCAAAATATTTGCCTTTTTATAGGACAAGGTCAAACCATAAAAAAATAAAAAAAATTTAATAAATGGATTTCACAAAAGTTGAAGGTGTTTTTGAATTAATATTGAATGATTTAGAAATTAAAGGTTGTACGGTTACAACTAAGAACGATTTTGGTCGAAAAAGTAAGCGTTCTTTTCAAAAATCCTGAACGTAGGTTCACGATCATTTTGTGATACGCCACGGAGTCTGGTTGAGAACTTCTTTTATTTTTCCAAATATAATTCTTAATTTTCTGGAAAATTCATCATCTTGTAAATAAATTGTTCAAAAGTAGATTGGGTCTCATTGTTGACAAGCCTAAGTTGGGATTTGGGTCAACAAATTATGGAATCACGGCAAGAAGTTTTTTTCAGAATTCGGAAATAACTGCGGAAATAATAAGACTTGATGAACAACTCTTTCATACATTTTCAAGCTTCAGGATATTCTATCCAATTTCATCTTTTGAAATACTCGTACCTTTGAGACAACTGTCTGAAGAATCACTAGAGGCAAGTCATAAAGAATTACGGAAAAATCACCTCTCTCACACAAGAAAATCATCCCCGATTAATACAAACGAATACCTCTTGACAACATTACTTTTAAAGACTGATCCTTTTATTTCGAATTTCAGACAGATTTAAGACCTTTAAAAGCTGACCAAAGCGATGTCAGGCCATATATCAAAATCTTTCTTCGTTATTGTTTATTTTTCAGTTTTTCCTTTTGTTATTACCTACTTTTTTTTATGAATAACTATTTTCGTCAATAATAAAAATATTCATATTCGGTTTAAAATAAGTTTTTTTATTATACACATAAATTCTGAACACTTTTTTTCAATATCGTACGAGAAGTTTAAAAAAAAACAATTTTATAGAAAAAGTGGGCGTGGCAGTGGGCGTACTTCACGCTTTTCTTAATTTATAATTTCTTAACTAACCAGAATATTAATACTTGAATTCACTATCGTACGGAAGTTTCCGCTTAACCAATTTTTTGTCAGCAGTGGGCGTGGCAAGGGGCATGAAAATTCCTCAAAATGAGTAAAATCCCTTATTTATTGCATTTACCAACCAATTCTTGTGCACAGTTACTTTAATTTTGAAAAACAGATTTTTGTCCACTACCACCATACAATTGACGCACTGTGCGGCGGAGAATGATAAGCTCATTAAATTCTGATGTGTCAAACGTGAAACCATAAATCGCGTAGAATTTAATGCTTCAAAAACTCTATGCTGTCTTCTGTCATGAAAGCGAAACACACCCATCATGCCGCTATCCATGAGCGGCATTGAAGAAACCAAACATGTCTCAGTTCACGGTACGTGCATCACAGACCACATTGTGTGGAATGACCACATATTCTACGTCGCTAAGACTCTGTTGAGTGTTTAGGTTTCCTACCACGTTGCAAGACATTTCCCACCCCTTCTGATCTGGCTGTAATCTATAAGGCCTATATTCGTCCAAAGCTCGAATGCAATTCCCATATTTGGGCAGGCGATCCAATAACTCACTTGAGTCTCTTGGATAAAATCCAAACAAGAGCTTTCAAAATGATAGGTGATAGAACTATAACAGAAACATTTGAATCTCTCGAGCACCGCCTTGACTTCTTATATCCAGCGTAATGAAATAGCCAGTTACATTCCCCCTTAAAAAATTTAACCGTAATAATCGCGCCTCAGGAAGTGGCCATCAGTTTATTTCGGACGTTCTGTTAAATTCAGAGATTCTTTTTTTGGCTGGCAGTACGGCTTTCGTATATTAATAGGTTCACTGGTGATCCGATGGAATATCTTACCGAAATGTGGAACCAATCCTTACATCATTTTAGAGAAATAAAGGTAATGATGTTTCGAAAAGATAAGTGGCCCATTTACCACCATTAAGGGACGTGGTCGACCTAGTTAAAGTGGGGCACCTAGGAATTGCACTTAATATTTCTAAGGCATTTGATAGAGCTTGGCACGAAGCTTTCATATCGAAAATGCGTGCATTCTGTCTCTCTTTTTCATTGATTAAAAAACAATTTTATTACCGTTTAATTAGAGTTGTTCTAGACGGTTTAAATGCTATATTCATTATCCAAATGCTGGTGTGCCCTAAGGCTCCGTTTTGTCTCCGACACTCTTTCTTATATTCATAAATGTTTTCTTGTATGAAACTGCTAATTAACTTCATAGTTTCGGCGACGACAGCTCCCTCAGCTTTTCATATTTGTTTCCAGACAGAAACAGCAGCTTATGCTAAGCTCATTGGATCATGATCTCGACAGCTTTATAATTCAATGTGGCACCTATTCATAACAAAGTTGAATTTAATACTTCGAAACCACAATGCGGTCTCTTGTGGTCTCTTGTCGGCCGAGAAAAATATACCATCTATGCCATTATCCATGAATGCCACTTGTATGAAAGAATCTGAAAAGCTTTTCATAGTCTGTATGATTGTTAACGACAATCTCTTATAGAATAATCATATATTCAACATAGCGAAAAACTCAGTGAAATGCTTAGGTTTGTTTAAAAGAGGCGGGAAATTTTGTTTTGTACTTTTGATCGGGTTATTAGTTATATGGCATAGATCTGACAAAACTTGAATATATCTCTCATATCTGGGATAGTGCTCCAGTACTCATTTAATACAGTTGGAAAGAATCCGAAATAGAGCCCTAAAAGTCAAAGAAGATACATCCATTACGGAAACGTTTGTTAGTCTGCTGCCTTTCATATTCTTATCACTTTTAACAACGCTATTAACAATTTTCAACTGAAATATCCAGTTGAATTCCTTCCCTCAAACGATTCCGCCATAATACTCGTCTAGCTGGGAATGCTAGTCTTGAGTTTAACTTTCGCCCTTCTGTCAAATACAGAGGTTTTTTACTTAGTCTTACTACAATAATGTGGAACACTTTATTTCTCTCGTTTTTTTTCCCCTCATTAAGACATTGATCTTAACAAAGTTCTGAATTGCCCACTCAATTATGTCCACTTGAGCATCATCCGAAAGAAGTCATAACCGCTTGAGGGCTTGCAAAATATACTCGTGTAACAAAAAACTAACACAAAATTCATCACATTTCCTTCGGAATAGCAGAGGCGTCCCCCAAGGCTGAATCCTTGGACCTATACTTCTCTCGTGGTATGTGAACTTACTTGCCTCCATACTACAGCTTCTGCTTACATTAATACTGATGATACGACAACCGGCTTTTGTAAAAACCAACCCAATTAAGGAGACATATTAATTCGCCTGCAACTATAACTGTTAATAGCGCAAGTCAACAACTAGAAGTTCATATGAATGAATAACTCATCAAAATTAATTGACAAAAAGTGTCATTCAAACCCCGAAACCATTCTCTCCACCGATTGATGACAACCATAATTTATAACAGATTCCTATTTCTTCATTACATTAACCCATCACTACCACTATCTTTCAAATTCACATAAATGGAGCAGCAACTGTCATCCCTATATACGAGTACGTATGCATGTGCAATCGATTCGATTCGCATTCACCTTCGCACCTCCCAATGACAGTTTTATAATTATGTTCTCAGGCTAATTACCGCCGCAACATGTCCATCATCAGTGTCACAAGACCAATTCGAAAACAAGCCACTGTCACCATTGTGAATTGCACAATGGGCACAATGCACATCCATCATTTAACAGCCAAAAAATGTGCAACACATAAAGCCGCTCATCCCCTCGATATTATTTAAACAAACGAACAAAAAAAAATCCAATTCCCAATTTGCCCCAAGAATAACTCGTCAGAACAAAAGTAATTTTAATTGCAATTCATGTTGAACATTTGCGAATGCAACACAGTCTGGGGTACAATGGATTATCACAAAAAAAAAAAAACAATTTGGGGTTGGAAATGGTTTTTATTTTTAATTAATCTCTCGAAAAACCCTCTTAAACCGTTGACAAAAAAAAAAAACTGCCAAGAAATCCTAAACCGTTTTGGTTGCTCACCTCCTCGGTATTTAGAACTCTCGACGTTTTTTGCGCCTGCAATTATTATTTATTTATTTTTGCTTGAGAAATTATGCCTAGCGTTTTTAACGTACACTTCATTAGCTGACTTAATTTATTAATTATCGGGTAATTTTGAGTTCCATTCAGAAAATTAGCACTTGCGGCGGCTGCGATGTGTGCTGATGATAAATAAGTCTCAAGCGGTTCGTGTTTTCTTACCGCGCGCCATCCGCATGACACTTTGTCGCATCATTTGTCACTTTTCAGATTGTGAACTCTGTCTTCTTTTTTATTCTCAAGAAACAGGCGCTAGACATGTAGATATGTATGTAGCCTGAAGCCGAAAGGAAACAGCAACAACAACAATACAAAAAAAAAATTAAGCTGTCACCGAGAAGTCCAATTATTTCGACAGTCGGACATGCTTTTGCTGCTGCAGCGCAGAGGGGTTGATGCTGCATGCTGAGGCCGCGGTGCGGCGGCTGACGGCAGAAGATGCAACAACTGACAAAGGCAGCGATTTTAATTTTTTTTGAAGAATTTTGATTGAATACAATATGAGCTCCCGACACAAGGCTGTTTTTGTTATACGATGAATGTTGGCCTTATGTTGGCGCTGGCATCGACAGAGTACTGGGATTATAAGGTGAACCAATTGAAATTCTACAGAGAACCGACAAAAAGCGTTAATGATGCTGATTTTCGTTTAATCGAGGTTTGGCACAGATGAAAGGAATTTTAATGAGATGTTCTAGGTTTGTGCTGCTGAAGACATTCACGGGGCTTAAGGGATACGGTATAACTTATAGATGCTTGCAACTTTGTTTGATGGGCTTATGTACTCTTGATCATGATCGCGTCATTTTATCTACTAGCTGCTTCAAATTACTCAGTTTTATTTTTTCTTTGGACATCAAAAGGCCTTACATCGGATTCGCATACGACGAGGTGACTAATCCAACATAATTTGGACCTTTGGTCTGAATCTAGTCAACGTATCTCGGCCCAACAATTTTTTCCACTGACCTTATAAACCCAAAGTGGTCAATTATCAACATATTTTGAGAGTACAAATTCTGAGAACTTTAGCTAAGACCGAACTTGCGATTTCAGTCGCACGATTTTTATACCCTCGAAAACAGAACATAAGTTTGAATACGAATGAGCGCACTTGATAACAAAAAATCGTGACCATCCAAAAATCGCAATTTGTTGGATTTTTCTGGTGATGCGATTATCATAATTTAAAATTTTAAAAAATTGTTAATGGACATGCTCACAGTTTTCAGTTCAATAACGACGACTAATTGGCACGCATTTGTAATTTTCAATCAAGCGATTTTTTAGCGGCAAGAAATGCGACACATGGGGTTAAATGTGAAGTCACATGCATGCGACTAAAAAATCGTGGCGATTATAAAAATGAAACAATTTCTCGTTTTTTTTTTGTCGCAAAATTAAATAGATCAAATAGATTTAAGTTTTCCTGCAAGCATGACTTTTTAATAAAAAATAGGTTTCATAAGGAAGTCTTGTGACGTTGAAAGTCTAACCAAAAACGTAAAAAAAAAGTATTGGTTACATCCAGTTTTAATAGGCAGGTAACTCAAGGAGCATTTAACCCACAGAAATGTGCGGTAACCATATGGTCACACTAATTATTCGACATAAAATAAACGTCAAACAATTTTTTTTTTCAAATGCAACCATTTCTGTGTGCGTGTTATGCCGGTCGTCCACTAGGCGATCAACGCACAAATTTCGAGCTCAACGCATTCAACTCTAATGTATACGGTGCCTTCAATTCTGTTCAACCAACGGGTTGGATCTAGTTGTTGGCCGTTGCTCAACGAATTGCGCAACAAGTGTACGGGTAGTGTACGAGCTCGTGTTGCTCCTTGAAAATGTTCGATCAACACGTTGAGCAACATTTTCAAGATAATGTGTTGCACATTATTTGTTCAAAGCGTTGATCAACTTTTTAATTTTCTTTGGGATTTCGTGACGTAATATTGTGTTGCGTTGCGTTGGTTGCAGTGAAATGTGTCTACTTGGTTGCCATGAACTTTTGTTGCAACTTGCAAGCTGTAGTATATTTTGGTTTTTCGTCATTGAAGGTGATAAAGAAACAGAGTGGACCACGGAATTAATTTTGCAATTGAGTTAAGCAATTGAGGAAAAGCCCAATATATGAGCCCCTTTTATAAAAATCGAGATGCCAGGGAATTCGCTTGGTCTCAAATTTCCTCGAAAATGCAATTGCCTAATGTACCGAACTGAAGTCAAAATTATTTCAGGTTTGACGTTTGAGTTTTTTGTTTATCGTGGTGCGTTCAACGCGTTCCCCAACGAGTGATCCTTGGTTAAGTGTACAAAGGTATCAACTCGTTCATCAACTGGTTGAGCAACCATATCGAGAACGCAGTTGATCAACTCGAAAAACTTTTTTTTCTGTCAAAGTCGAACAAGTTTATCAACTAGTGTACGAGGTTATTCAAAATTTGAGTAAGTTGCTAAGTTAGGTGTACGGAGCTATTCAACACTGGAATAAGTTTTAAGAGTTGATCAACTAGGTGTGCGAGGTTAATCAACATATGGGAAAGTTGGTCAATTATGTACACGGGGCTCCAAACGCATTTTGTTCAACTTTAGTTGCTCAACGTCAATTACGTAAGTTGATGCACTAGTGTAAGAGGTTGCAAATTCGTTTATCCAACGAAAGAGTTGAATAAAAAGTTGAACGAAGTTGGTTGAACTTATCGCGCACATAGGGGACGAGCGGCATTACCCTACAATTTTCAACACTTTTCATTGAGAATTTAATGGAGGATTTGTCAATTCCTCGCAAGAGGTAGTGCACCCCTAATTTTTGTTCGCTGCCGCTGAGAATCGAACCCCAGGGCCCCCTACTTGACAAATCAACGCACTAACCATTATGCCAAAGGGCACTACTACTACAATAAAAGTACTGTGTTTTATTTTTGTGTGATTGAGTTATTAATCGCGCAACAAACAAAAATATCAAAATTAGTGCACGATAATAATTTGCGGCGACCGCGATCTTTTAATCGCCTCGAGAAAAATCCGCAAGTGCGTTCCTAGCCAAAGTTAATGAAAAACACGCCCGCTATGAACGCATCCCCTTCGTATTTGAAGAGTTCCGCTTTTCAGTTTTCACAGTGACATTGTGCTTAGCTTTCTTATTAGCTAAGTCTAGATCTTCCACAATGGTGTGGTGGAACTAGGCCTTATTGATTAGCTGTGGTTTTTCTTCTATTACTTACTTAACGTTATGTCCCGGTCTGAAAACCAGAAGCCAGTTGCTTAAATTTTTTGTTATAAAACTTTTTTGTGTTTTTTTCGATATCGTTGAGCTGAAATTATAATAGGATTTCTCCCTTCTTTTGGCTCGACACTCGTCCTGTGCTCCAATTGTTTTGCGCTGCAGTATTTCCGCATGTAAAATCATAATAATACCGCGAATTTTTTGTCTGAGGTAGTTGGTAGCCGAGCGACGCGACGCGACGGTAGCTTCTATGATGATATCGCGAGAATTGGGACTTCTGATGTGGACGGTACAAGTGGTTTATGTAAATACACAGCAAAGAGCTTCTCATTAAGGTGCTCTCTGTGGAACCAGGCAACTTCTAAGGGGTTGGGCCCAACGTCATATTTCTTATTCTAGACGATTCGTAATTGCTTTGTGTTTCACAGTGAAGCTCCGAAATTTGTCGCACCTAAGAAATAGTCAGCTTGAACGGTTGCTCTTCTACATGTACAATAGTCCATAAGATCTTGGAAAGATGCGTTGGGTCCATGAGTTCCTATACTCTGTCCAACAAAAATTGTCAGTACAGGCCTTATGGGAGAGCTTTTTCTAAAGCAGTGGCGCCTGATGCACCCTCACTACAATGCGTTAGGAAAAATACCAGTAAAAAATGAGCAAGCCACTGACTTTTCTTAAGGAATTGTTGTTGTAATTCTTTGCAAAAAGTTGTACACCCCAACATGACCGTCGTATCCCACTGCTGATGAGATACTGTCAAGAGTTTCAAGTGTCACTCAATACGATCGTGCGCTCTTTATCTACATCAAAACATAGCTACCATTATCATTCTCAATTGCAAGCAATGAGCTTTTTCAGTGGTTTTTATTAAGGAGTTTTTGGAATTTGAAGCTTTTGAGAACACATTTTAAGAAGATGAGTATGTTGAGTGTTTTCGTATTGCTTTTCAACTTAAAAAAAAACGTGCATATTATCTTACCGCTTGGCGTTGTGGGAAAAGGTAAATTGAATATTGTTTTCAGTCGTTTTGAATCGGCAGACGGTAGCTCTACGCTTTTTTTACTCTCATTTGCGGCGATTTATAATATAAACTACGGAATCCCTGTGAGAGCTTTAAAAGGCGACACACTTATGCATGGCAATGCAACCAGAATGAGAGACAAACGTCCTATCTTCCCTGTACTGACAATTTTTGTTGGACAGAGTATAGTCGATTTCACCGTGGGTGTGCTTGAAATGTGGGTCCTTAGCCTTGGAAACCCAGTAAAGCCTATTAGTCCTCTGCGTTCTTATCTTCTTTTATCGAGGATTCTGTGCTGACTAACTAATCCGCCAATGATGCTTTCCTCTTCGACTCTAGTGTTGAAGTTCTTCAGCACTATTTATGATATCTTACTTCGAACTGGGTAGGCTATGTCCAAGAGGTAATGGAATTTCTCCTTGGTAAGATCATCAGCTTTATCCGAAGGCTTGCGTGTACAGATTGCGCTTATGTTCTGGAATCGGTAGTAGATAAGTCAAAAACCATACTTCTAAACATATTCCCTTTGACTGACGAATTCACATCCAGAGATGTGGAATATTTTATGACAGCTGCAATGAATGAAACAATTTTTCCCTTTATCACATATCTTACCTTATCCATTGTATGTCCTACGATATCTGCGTTCTATCCCTGTATGACAGACAGACAAACTTTGAAATACCATAAGAAGGTTAAATTTTCTAACGTTCGGTGAATATATTTTAAAGTGGTTATTTGACGTTCTTGAATGTCATTTTGAAATTCCCCCAGAAAAACAAGAAACAAATGTAAATTTTATAAGAATCTGTAAATATCGACCAAAATTTGCACCTTAGAAGAGTTCGTCAGCATTTTATTGATGACCCCACTGTCGTATCTGGGCGAAACACGCTTTGGAGTTGAGTACACTTGAACTTTCAGTCGAATTTAATTCAAACTCTCCACTGTTTGTTTAAGTACTAATTTTCTAATTCTTTCGCCATTTGAAAGTGTCTAATCATTATCATAGTCATCTCGTGTAGGTAAGTTCACCCGGCGGCGGTGACACAACCGTCAAACCCCTGTAGTCAAATTCTTGCTATACATTAAACGACAACAGCCCAGTGTCACTAAGCCATTTCGGGTATATGAACTTCATCATCTCTTTTCCAGCACCCTGACTAATACAGAAAATCCTTCTGACCTGTGTTCTAGATATGTCAAGTAAGATTTCTGTCATCCAGATAGTTGACGACACCATATATTCACACTATTGATTTTATCCAACGCGACATCATCTCCTGACTTTTTCTTCGACTATTTCTGACGGCTCATTCAAACGGTCATTTCTGACATAGAATTCGCTTTAATAAGTTAAGCAAGTCAATTCCGGGTGGATGAGACCAATACTCGGCGATTAGCTTTAAGAATATGACTGTTGACGAGACCAAACAAGACAATCAAATCATACTTCATAATTTTCGTCTAGGTCTAGGTAAAATCAAAACATAACAGTATCATCCCAATGGGACCTTTAACTTCTAATTAGTATTTCCCGGTCTCTACAATCAATCCAACGAACGGGACATTTCTTAGATTTAAGTGCCTCTGAAATTATTATTGACAAATTGGCTCGCTTGAATGGATATTGGGTGGAGAGGGTTGTGGTTACTGGATTTATTGCAATGTGACCTAGGCACATATTTAGCCCCATCTAGAGCTAAAAAGATGAGATGATCAACCTACAAATCTTCCTCCAAGATAGTCGTAAAGAAATTTGGTTATTTCTGGTAAGTCACTTTCTTCTTCCTTGTAGCTTCCCGGATAATTATTTATCTGCCTTTTACGGCGTTTGCTAATGATTATTGAAGAATCTGTATTTGGGACTTTTGTTAGGCTTATAAAATAATTAGATGTCTTATTAGTTTAAAATGGCCTATGAGGAGACCCGTTACTGTTCTTGCGTTGTTCCTACTTCAGCTAATACAATTCATGAAAAGATTTTGGTTATAGATCGTTGTTAATAGCTTATCCTACCTGAGCTTGAGGAGTTGGTTCTTATTCTCATCCTCTGTTTTGATTTCATTTTTGATCAAGTATTCTCGGCATCAGGGTTCTGGCCCCAAAAACTTCAGCTTCAGTCCCTTCCGTCGTTATCAATACATCAGTGTAGCACTTAGGTCCGGTGCACACATGCGTTCTTTTGACGCGCAGTACCGCAGCGTCACCGCCTTTGCGTCTTACAGTACTCACAAATGAATTGAGTGGTGCACACATGAGTGCGATGACGCTACGGCCGGCATCGCGCGTTATTTTGCCTGTAAAAATACTCGCAGGCTGCGGTACCGCGCGTTAAAAGAACGCATGTGTGCACCGGTCCTTAATGGAATTGGCTTTTGGAGTTTAGTTTTCTGTTTCGCCTACCCGCCCTTTTTTTGCATTTTAAAAATAAATAAAAATAAATAGGACCCCATTAAGGCTCATAGAGAGCCTAAACCTACTGACTTAATAGTCTCAACCATTTCTGTGTGCGTCACTAGTAATGGAGAGGACGTACAATTTTCTGCTGGTATCGAACGGCTAATGAGCAGCAATTTTAATGACAAGAGATACTCTTAGAGGATTTCCTCGCCATTGGCGGTAAATCCCTGAAAACCCAAGACGCATACGAAATCATCTACACTGTGCCAAGCTAAGCAGCTTGTTGACTCGTACTGAAGGAGTATTTAATCCAATTAAATGATCATCCGGCCCCCTTGCTCAATAAAACTCCGTCAAACCCCTCAGTCCACTAGCTCGCGATCTAGAGAATCAAACGGAGGGAATGTCAAAAGTAACCCAAGTTCGTGCCATAACAATTTCGTCGCGTTAAGAAAAGAGATCAAATCTAGATCTTCTTTTCCCAAAGCTCGTCAATGCCTTCAATATATACCCTTCCTAATGATTGACTGTTTTCTTACCGTACTAGTCCCAAACAGCTGTGACAGTGAGTGTTATGAGGAATGCCTAGCTTCACTGCAAGCTCTCCTATTAGCCTGGAAGATGCCAATGATCCTGGCTATGTTTCTCTGGGTCTGCATATCACATATAGTGTTCTATCCCTTTTGGATGAAATATAACGCCAAAATCTGATGCCTTATTTAGGGGTGAACTAGTAGGGAGTCGAGAAAAATGGTAAAAGGTTCAGAAATGAACTTAAGACATCGATGGGCAAGATCGTGAGCCCCTGTGGTGCCAACGCTAGCAATTCTTTGTCTTTTTTGAATTTATCGATATTATATGCTTTGCTTAGCACGGGCCACCAAACGATCGAACCATACGTGAGGATCGGTCGTACCATGGCTGTGTATGTCGTCAAGAAGACCTCACATTTCACCAAAAGTTTTGATGCAGCCGTAGAAAGCTATGAAGGTCTTATTCCTTGGTTCAATATTGAGTTTCCAGCTCAAATTAGAGCCAAGAATAAGACCTTGATATTTTGCACTGGTAAAAAGCGAGAGTGTTTGGCCTCTGAGTATGTGTAGAGCAAAGTGGGCGAAGTGGTGCATGCACTTATAACTGAATTCCCACTTTCGCCGTCAACTATTAACTGCTTTAATTTTTGCAATAAGTTCAATCATGCAATTAGCAAATTTGTCTATATGCTCTCTAAATACCAACTGGACTGGCTAATTTTTATTTCCCCAATTAGCATATTTGAGAAATCAATACCATTTCTAATAAATTGATCAATAAGCAGTGGAATTTGGTATTTGTTTTGTTGAGTCGCCCTGTCTTTTTACTCAACTTTGGTAACCCCTCGTCTCACTCCAGACCAAAGATTTTAGAAAAAAACAGTAAACCGGGGTGCGAGAATAAACCATCTTCGAATTCTCAGGTAGCCAATATGTCTACTAAAGGTTTCGATAACCGCTTTAACGTTAAACACATAAAAAGGAAGGTTTGGCTCATTACGTCCCGGCGCACAGTGCGGTATTTTGATCAAAAACCTGGCCATAAATCAAAAAAAAAAATTTTACCTCCCAGGATTAAGCTTGTGTCCGATAACAGGTAGATAACCAGGCTACTCTTTAGTGAAGTCTATCTATAAATTGGTCACCCCCGTTCGCGACACCATCAGTTGCAACTAGTACTAGTTGAGTAAGCACGATTTTTTTTGCGGTTTTTAAAAAAAAGTGTATTTTTTGCGCGTTTTTTTTTAGTCTTAAAAGTGATTTTAGTGAAAAAGTTTGATATGGATATCGTTAATCAAGGTATGTATAGTATTTTAAGCAAAAATTTATTTGTATATCCATCTTAACTTTTTCATATCGATGAGTTGAAGTAATCACTTAAAAAAATTGCACTTTTTTCGCTGTTTTTTTCAAACATTAGTGTTTTTGAAATAGCGCAACACGCCGCAACATAGTCTATCATACATTTTATTAAACTGCTGGATATGTAGAACAATCCTACATTTCAAGAGTTTGCACAAGTTTGCACCTAAGAAAAAACAGAGGCTTTGAAATAAAACCCTTTAAAACGACCTTTAATAATAGATTTTTATATTATTCCAGATGACTCTAATTCCACCTTAGCTATGACCAGAAAACAGCTTCACGAGTTAGTAAAAGGAAGCTCACAAAGGTGTTTTGACGAAAAACTTGAAGATTTGGATAAAAAACTTATGGATATAACAAATTGTCCCCCAGAGAAAGAAGATGAACTTCTCAACATTATCAAGGCGTTCAAACCAAATTATAAACGAAGATGGCAACTCTGCCACAGAATAGAAAGCCGTTTCTTGGATAAGAATGAAGAGTGGCTTAGCGAAGAAATAATACTACCTATTGGCATACTTCCCGGAAGGTCTAAAGGTCGCCCAAGCAAAGAATTCGGGGAATCAAGTGACCGAACAAAACGTCGAAAAACAGTGGAACTTCGAAGGAATGTGTCTGTTGATGAACTGACATACGCAGCACAGATGAGTCAAAGAGCGACGGGAAATAATGATGTAGCCAAAGTGATTCAAATTGTGACAAAAACTCCAACCAGGGCTATGAAGTTCCGAAAAGCAGCTGCGATTGGCAGTAAAGCCCTGAAAACGAAGAAACACACCTGAAAACGCCTTGAGGATATTCGTCGATGCCAATTTAACTGTAAGTCAATACGAAGTGATTCATCAAGCTAACAAAGATATATATCCGTGCTACACCTACTTGTATAAAGCTAAACAAGAATGTTATCCACCAAAAAGCGTCAGTGAGACAGTTGCCGAAGTGAAGCTCCAAGATTTAGTGGATCACACAATATCGCGATTATGTAAATATTTGGAACCAGAACTCTCACAGTGCTTGGATAACAGGGAAACCGATTTAGAGCTAATATATAAGTGGGGATGCGATGGATCTACTCAAAGCCAATACAAGCAGAAATTTGAAGATGACGACAACAGTGATGCAAATATATTTTTGAGTTCCCTTGTGCCTCTTCGTCTCAAGTCTGGGAGTGAAATTATATGGCAAAATATCCACTCTTCATCACCGAGGTGGTGCCGACCAATACGGATTCGTTATTTGAAAGAAAATAAGGACATAACCAATGAAGAAATCGAATACATTGAAAACCAGGCCCAAAATCTTCAAGCAACAAAAGTAAGCGACAACATAAGAATCAACCATGTACTGCTTCCAACAATGGTCGATGGAAAGGTGTGTAATGCAGCTACGAATACTTCATCTACATTACGTTGTTACATATGCGGAAAAACTTCAAAAAGTTTCAACGACTTGTCTTCTACAGAACCAGAGAATCCAGAGACTTTCAGATTTGGGCTATCAATACTACACGCCAGGATTAGGTTTTTCGAATTTCTGGTGCATCTTTCGTACAAACTTAAAGCGGACGTGCATAAGGTACGCGTTACAGATAAAAGTGACCGGGAAAAAATTCAAGCGGCCAAGAGACAGATACAAAAAGAGTTCCAATGACGGCAACACCTCTCGTAGATTTTTCAATAGCCAAGAAGAAGCAGCTTCCATTACAGGCGTGGATTTATCATTAATTAACAAATTCAAAACTATATTAGAAGTGATATCCTCTGGTTATGAGATAGATCTTAAAAAATTCGAAAAATTCACGATGGATACTGCTAAACATTATGTTAGCTTATATCCATGGCAGCCTATGTCTCCAACAGTGCATAAGATTTTAATTCATTCTGCTAGTGTCATATCCCATGCATTGTTGCCAATCGGTCAGTTGTCCGAAGAAGCCGCGGAAGCTAGAAATAAGCATTTCCGCCAATACAGAGAAAAATTTTCACGAAAATTCTCCAGGACGGCATGCAACGAGGATGTGATTAACCGGCTTCTATTGACGTCAGACCCTTATCTCAGTAGTTTAAGGACAAAAAGTAAGACCAAGAAACAGTCGTTTTCAAAGGAGGCTCTCGAATTTTTGACTGTTAATAACAATGATGATGATGACGATGATGATGATTATGATGATATAATGATGATGATGGTGATGATGATGTTTTTGAAGATGTTTATGATGATGAATAAATAATAAAATATAAACTAGAAAATTCAATTATTCCAGGTCTTTTTTTATTACCTACTTGCATATAAGACAAAAAAGATTAATCTTTTTATTGAGTAATTGACCTGTAATCATAAAATATGCAACTAAAACTAATCCCCTTCTCAAATTTTGGATTAAAAGGGTCGCAGGTATTTTAAATTGGCTACCTGCATTAAGAAAATTTCCGGTTGTAAGTCCACTCATAAAAAAATCGAAAAAAGAGGTTTTCTGGGAAAAAAGTATCTTTCAGTATTTTTCTAATTTTTTAGAAACTATAATATTTATTGGAATAAGGTTTTTAGTATTTGAATACAAATTTATTAGGCCATTGAAAATTAAAATAAAAAATGTCCTAAAAATTGCAAAACTTTATAAAAAATCAATTAAAAAACTATTTTTTTTTTTTTTCTAAATTTCATCTTTAAAACTTAATTTCTCAAAAACTATTTAATGAAACAGCTTGCATCAAAAAACAAAATAAAGAATGAAATATAAGCTTTAAAAAAAGTTATAGCAGAGTATTGTACGTGCTTTCTTTGATTTTTAATAATTTTTTTTCTCTCGGCTAATCGCGAGGTAAGTGGGTAAGCACTTAAGTGGGTTTTACTGTACCCAAAAAATGAAAATTTATCCTTCCAAATAACTTTTTAGTCATTTGGTACCTATTTGATGTGAAAAATGTGCCCAAATATTTTTGGCCAGGTTTTTGATCAAAATACCGCACTGTGCGGCGTACAAAGAACACGCACGATGCACTGGCCATAGAAATACAGACTAATGCAAATGACAGCGGGTCACTTCCATTCCCTTCGTCAGTTCTGAACCCTTCTGGGTTAATGTTTGTTAATAATATTCTATCCATAGCTCATAAACTCGTTATACTTACTGGACCTATTAAAACATTTTCTCATTTCAGTTTCTACCAGTAGGTAGCAGAAGATTCCACCGAAATCCAACCAACTTGTATGAATTCAAGCAAAATTGAACCTGGAAGACCTCTTTTGCTATAAAATAACCCAAAATTTAAGATATTTTAGAAACATCTTGCATTAACACCCCTCCTCCTAGAACTTAAAAATCAATTCATAATTCAGTTTTCCAGTAGTAAATTTGTTTGCATTTCTCTATTCCTAAGATCGTTAAAATAACCAAATACGAAATACCTTTTTCAAAATTACTTTCAGTTAAATATTCCACCCCTATAAAATAACTTTCCACCATAAAAAGCATCTGAGTGCCCAACAACACCTAAAAATATTCCAATTAAACACAAGTTCTAAACCCCAGCCCGCCCATATTATAAACTTTGAATATTTTGCTATCTCCACAATTGACCCACTATAAACCCTGGGTAATAATAATTCAAATTACCCCTATCTAACTTGCAAATGAATGTTCCTGGAAAATAAAAAAAAAAAAGACTATCAAATTGTGGGCGATGAAAGCCAAAACAAGCAGAAGATTTTGTAGGAAGTTATCTCTCTTAATGTGAAATAATTGTTAATTACTAGACCCTGACAAAAAACAAAAACCCTCTACCTTCTATTTCGTGTACGAACCTCTACTTACTGTGAGTACCCACAAAATGTCTTTGTAGAGATATTCATTTATTATAGGTATACTCGTACCTTTTCCCTGGCTGGCTAGTTTTTGCCAGCTCTGAGGCAGTGTTGGTGTGGTATCTTTGCTTCTTCCAGTTTTTCTACGCAATTTATGGTGACACCTTTTAAAATTGCCTTAACCTTACCACAAGTCAGCTGAAAAATAAGGTCTTTCAATTTTATACGTCTACAATTATTCTGAACCCCGAGAGCAGGCCTTTGCCGAGAAAAAGAGAAACTTTTCTTCCTACATTGGTCCCCCCACAATCCGTACCAATACGAGAGCATTGTTGGATATCTTTGTCGTAATTTTGGCTCACTGAGTTCGCCCAGTACACTAATGGCAGTTGGAACAATTAAATATTTATAAATGAAAATCCGGCTTGTCATGGCATTAATTCACCCAAAAATTATTTCATTGCTGAAGTTTTCAACCCACAAGTACCGACAGATGTTGAAGAAGTGACTTTAGCGGCCCGTGCTTAGTGTAATGGAACCAATTTGATGTAATTTAGTTGAGATTGAAATGGATAGCAAACTAGGAGTACTCGAAGTATCTGTGTTGGTGGATATAAAATTTGGTGGCATTTTGCCTCAACAAATGAATTCCAAGCTTAAAATTGAAATTGAGGCTTGAATTCCTTTCACTTTTTGTAAGTTGGTTATGTAGGTACGAGTACATGTTTTGTGTTAAATTTTGTACTTGCATTCTGATGTTGCCATAATCTGCAAGTTCTACTTTAGAAATGACTGGACTACGATAATAAAGTAATAAAGTGATGGTAAACGGTTTTGAAATCTCTATCATCTTGTAGGTAGTTCTTCAAACTGTTTAAGCTCATTTGTCTTGAATATGTAGGTACCATTCTTTTACCAAAACTTTTCTGGATAAAAAGGTGGTTTTCCAATTTCTGTCATATTATAGACGTTTTTATTGGTAAGCTTCAAGAATAGCTAAATCAACAATATGCGTGTTTTTATTTTTCGAAAAAGTGAACACCCAGGTCAGCAAATTTAAACACGCAAAAAACAACAAAATAAAATAGTATACAGTTAGTTTAATTCAGCAATCAGAGTGAATATATTGTGAATTTAAATTGTTGAAATATTCATGCTTATTTTGATATTCGAATGAAAAGCTAATTCAATAGAATAGATCTTTTCATTCGAATGAATTTAGCATATTTTGACATTCGAGCGAAAAATGTTCATTCTCGAATGATAGCATAAAATGAACCTCAATGAAATTCATTTCCGAAATCAGCTGTTTGAAATTTACCGACCGACATTTCTATTTGATTTAGTATGACTAAACTGTTTTTTTTTTTGATGATTTTTATTTAAAAACATAATTGTAGTCTAAAAATATCGGGTTTTCCAATAGGGACTTGAAAACTTTGAATTTAATTTGTGAACGCACCCTTTCACTCATCATTAAACTGTCATTGTCAGTTTATTCAGTAAACTCAACATTTTGATCATGGTAAAGTACACGAACGAGCAACGTCTGCAAATTGTAAAAATTTTCTACCGAAATTCGGAGTCGGTGACCGCAACTTTAAGAGCCTTAACTTTAATTTTTGGTCGTAATTCTCACCCTTGTAGACAGGCAATAACAAGTTTAGTGCAAAAACTTGAGTCTACATATTCGTTGTGTGATGTAGCCGTGTCAGTGAGACAGCGGGTTGGTCGAAGTGTCGAAAATATAGCTGCCGTTCAGGCGTCCGTAGCAAACGATCCAAATCAGTCAATTCCACGGCGTTCTTAAGAATTGGGCATAGCTCAGAACACATAATGGCATATTTTGTGTAAGGATCTTAGTTTACACCCATACAAGATCAAGCTGACTCAAGAATTGAAGCCGATGGACAAATTGAAGCGACGGCTTATGTTCTCCGATTGGGCTCTGGAGAAGATGCGCCATGGCTTGCAAGATGAGCTATTCAAAGCAGGTGGGGATGACTTGGTAGGGAGAATGCACCAACTCATCTCAAAAATTTGATCGGATGAAAGTATGTCAAACGAATGGAACCTCGGCATAGCGTGCCCCATCCACAAGAAAGGAGATGCTCTGACGTGTGCCAATTACAGAGGTATAAGTCTCCTCAACGTCGCATACAAAATCCTGTCGTCTGTACTGTGTGAGCACCTAAAACCGTTTGTCAACGGGCTGATCGACCCCTTTCAGTGTGGTTTTAGGCCCGGCAAATCTACCCTGGATCAGATGTTCACACTTCGACAGATTTTGGAAAAAACCCAAGAGTTCAAATCGATACACACCACCTTTTTATCGATTTCAAAGTCGCGTATGATAGCGTGGACAGAGAACAACTATATAGAGCCATGTCTCATCTCGTAATCCCTGCCAAGCTCGTCCGCTATCGCAGGATGACGATTGTGAAATCTCACTGCTCCGTCAAGGTCGGTAAGAACAGCACCGAACCCTTTGATGTCGAAAAAGGTCTGAGGCAAGGCGACGCGCTATCATGCAACCTACTTAACATCGCTCTTGAAGCAATTGTACGAAACTCAAACGTCAACAATAGAGGTACAATTTTTCAAAAGTCAGTTCAACTGCTTGCTTATGCGGATGATATTGATATCATTGGGAGGACGAAGCGAGCTGTTACCGGTGCGTTTGCAAGTATTGAACTGGAGGTGGAAAAACTGGGTTTGGCTGTTAGTGAGAACAAGACGAAGTATATGCTATCATCGAGAAAGGAATCTCAACATCGTCGACTCGGGCAAAACGTCACGATGTACCTATCCACTTCGAAGTCGTCAAACACTTTGTCTACCTGGGCTCCACTATAACATCGCAAAACGACATCAGTGCAGAGATCAAGCGAAGAATTACTCTTGCCCTATCTCAAAGAACCAAGGAGACTTTGTATAAGACCCTCATCATCCCGGTCCTGCTGTATGGGGCAGAAGCATGGACACTGTCTAAAACGGATGAAAATCTGCTTGGGTGCTTTGAAAGAAAAGTTCTTATTCTGATCTTCGGTCCAGTCTGTATCGAAGGTTCAACAACGAGCTGTAGGGGCTTTACAGCGACGTTGACCTAGTCAAGAAGCTGAAAATACAACGGCTGAGATGGCTGCGACACGTGGAGCGTATGGACACCGACGCACTAGCCCGTCGAATCTTCGAATCCACTCCTGATGGTCTGCGCAGCAGAGAAAGACCCCACCTCAGGTGGCGCACACAAGTGGAGAGCGACCTCAACCAACTTGGAGTGCTAACTGGAGGCCGCTAGCTAGGGACCGAGCTAGCTGGAGGGGCTTGTTGGTTGAGGCCGTAGTCCACCCTGGACTGTGAGCGCCATCTAAAGTAAGTACGTAAGTAAGTTTATGCGAAAAAGCCGACGACGTTGGAAGAGCTCAGAGCTAACATTGAACGCGAAATTTCGGCCGAGTCATCGAAAATTGGGTCAAACGAATCGACCGCTGCAAACGTGCCCGCTGTGGCCATATGAACGAAGTCATTTTATTTAAAAAAAAAAGTTTTCAAGACCTTATTGAAAAAAAATAATACTTTATCATTTAAGAAAAATAAAGTAATGCTAAATAATAAAGTAATGTAAATTTAAATTTGGAAAACAGTATGGTAAGTTTATTGATATCAAAAAGAAGTAAAATAACGGTACATTTGATGCATCCATTACTGCTAAAATTATACTAAACTTTCATGTTTTTTGAATCTATTCGCCAGAATAAATTGAACGAAAATGAAATGACATTTCTTTCGAAAGTGAAAATTTGCTTAGTTTTCGAAATATAAATGAACTTTCCATTGACAAAGTGAACTTTCTAATCGTACGAATCTCAAAATACAAATTATTCGAATTCGACATACATTCTAGTGAAATCGAATGTCCAAATAAGGCTGATCGAGAATTTAGATGGCGCTTAGTTCTATTGTAGGCAAAGATGAAATGTGTCATGTAAGGCACAAATTTGACGTCGAATGTAATTTAATTTATCATGTTCATGATCTCAAATTTTGAAATAAAAAAAAAAGACGAATATAAAAGTGGACTTAAGCGTTTTGTTCGCTTTGCGAATTAATTGCTAATTTAAATTTAAAAGTTGCTACCCGTGACATATAAAATTATAAAATCAGCGTTATGTTCGGATTTGAATTTTTCGCTTCTTATTATTTTTGTTCCTCAATAGTTGATTCTTATTCAATTGGGAAGGAAAACAAAAAAGACCAAACTAATTCAGTTTCTATCACTTGACGGATATGTTGGAAAAGTATTGTTTATTATTTATGTCAAGTTGCTCATCGAGGGGGAATAAAGTTGAGTACCAGTTCAAAGATTGAAATGAAGACATCTCGGTATATTTCTTACATTTTATTTCCATATAAAAAGCTATTTTGAATTGGTTTAAAATTATTTTTGTTTAAAAAAAAAAATAAAAAAGTGTCAAAATCATTAATGCTTAGTTTACAAAATGTCCAGAATTTCCGTACATAATCAATGTCAATTTTTATTCACATTATGCACTTCTGCAATGTCAAATGTTATGTCAAGTTTCAATGTCAGTATGATGAAAATACTGGCAGACTTATAACAATTCCACTAGGACCTCTTAAATCTTAAGAAAATTGACAAAATTGAGGATGGCAACTTGTCAGTCGTCTATATTTGACTTTATGAAGCATTTACACTACTGAGAAATTGAGCTGGCTCATCTTGCAGTCCTTCCTCCAAATCTATTGCTCTTGGAAATTTTGGTATTTGCGGTACCTTCAGAGAGGACAGAGGTCTTCTTTTTTCTAACTGCTTTTGTCCTAGATGGTTTTTCCTTTGATGTATGAGTGGAGATTTTTCTAGTATGTGGTGTGGTTTTTCCTCATGCAGAATCTACATCATGAAACGAACGTGTCTTCTAAGTTTGCAGTGTCCAGTTAGGATACCTGTTATTGTTCCAAGGTTTTTCCTACTTTAGCTTATGCATTTTGTGAAAAGTTCTTTGTTGAAAATAGCCTGGATTAGTTTCGGCTGCCTTAGCTTTGGAAGTTCCTTCCAGTTCTCGGATCTACTTGCCTGTTCTTCTTGTTAAAGTGGTTGATGCCCCTATTTTTGCTAATAAGTCAGCCTCTTCGTTTCCAAGTCTGGTGGGTGCACCAGGTACCCAATGAAGTGTGACAATGGTCTGTTTGAAAAGTTCGTTTAGCCTGTATATGCACTGCCACACTAATTTAGAGGTGATGGTAAATGAGCTCAGTGCCTTGAGTGCAGCTTGGCTCTCTGACATGATGGAAATATTCTGGTTCCGATAGATTCTTTCAGGATCTCGATCCACGTATTTCCCTACGTCGTGTTACTTCGCTTGGAAAAAGCTGGTGCACTGCCCCGTTGGTATGGAAAGTATGGTTCTAGGTCCAAAGATTCCTGTACCAGTCCCTGCACTTTTTTCAATTCATCAGTTGATGGTATTTATTTCGAGAACGTTGTCTTTTGTGTTGCTTAACTCGATACAATAGTCTTTCTCAAAATTAAATTTTTTGATCATACCATCTCTTGGGATGTCGAGAAGGTTTGTTATTTCTTTTGAGACTATTATGATAGCTCCCATTGTCGCACTTCCGATGACCTCATGGAGAGATCCCTTCGAATGATACGTGTTACCATCATTATGAACATCATCCTGAGGATTTTTGGCTTACAGCCCCATGACTTGCCTGCAAGTCTCTTGCAAATCATTAGGGGTTTTGTGGGTTTCCCGACTGCAGTTTCTAAGTTTTTGTTACATAGGATTTTATTATCTATTGTAAGTCCTAGATATTTTACATTTCTCTCTGTTTCAATTACTTTACCAGCTAACTCGTTTGGTTTCATATTTTCCGTCTTGGAGGGGTTTATTGATAATCCTTCAGATAGACGGAAAGAGTGACTTCAATTTTGCCTACGGCTATTATAGCGATTTTATGAGCAAAACCTTGGCAAGTAAGCTTTTCTAACAACTCATTCACTACAAGACTCCACAACAATGGTGATAGTACCTCATCCTGAGGACAGCCTCTGTTTTTTTTTTTTTTTTTTTTTTTTTTTTTTTTTTTTTTTTGCATTTGGTTGTGCATGTGCCTCTGCATTTTGAGTCCCTAACATTTTTTTTATCTATTTGTACGCATTTCCTAACACAGCTTTGTCTACAGCCTCGTGTGATGTGTTGGCAAAGGCTCCCTTCCCTCTTTGCCTAAGAAAACAGTTATTGCAATTTCCTTTACATTTAATTCTCTTTATATCTTCGTCAAACAGGGCGGTTTCTGTTTATCTGCCCGCCCTATATGCATGTTGTCAAAGATTGAAAGGCCTACTTATTAATACTTCTGATCTTGTGAAGTCGTCAATTACTTTTTCCAAAGTTTTCAGTCCCGAAGATGTTAAGCTTATAGGCTTGGAGGACTTTGGATGGATTGTACGAGTATCTTTCTTTCGTAAGCTGTGAGGATCTGACATTATAACGACATGAATGACTGACAGAACTTTGGACAAAAAATTGTAGAAATATGTATGCTGTTTCGGGCAGCGGACAAACAGATCAAATCATATCTGGCATTGATTTTAGATTTATTTTATTGCCAGAAATGTTAACACGTTGGGTACCTATTAATGATTTTTTTGGTGACTTAAAGTAGTCAACTTATTGACTATTTGAGTTGATCTTCTAGTCCTAAATAAAAATTTGAAAATATGTACAACATTTTAGATCGAATAAAAGCAAAGCATAAAATTGAAAACAAAAAATATCAACGAACACATCCTCAAATAATCAAATCTGCCAAACGTCAAGTAACAAATAATTTTTGCAAGCCGATTGAGTGCACTTCTATTTCAGAGATTGCAAAACTTTATATGCACAGTACTTATTTTTATTGACTTATTTATCCCCACCGTCTTTATTGTTTACTTGGTAAAATTTTGCTGCGCTGTCCTTACGTTTTCCAATAGAAGTCGTCTTATCTGTTGGTAGATTTTTAATTCTATTTGATCAAATCCAATTTTTCCAAGAAGTTTAGTCCTGATTCTTTATACCTGCAAAACAACAGTTTGCTCTTACGAATTTCTAGCAAATGGATCATTAGATTTTGATAAAATGTTTTATTTTTGAATTTCTATGAAACACAAGTATGTAATATTGTTGGTAATATTTTGAATTCAAAAATCATGGGAACCAAAATTTTTTGTGGATGGTATGTGGATAGCGCACTCTATTCGCAAAAATTCGTATCAAATCTGATTTGTAGCAACCAGTATATTTTCTGACAATATCTTCTTAAAAAAAAAGGTATATTAACGTTCATTTCAATTAGTTTTTTTTTTAAAATCATTTTTACTAGTTTAACTCGTTGATTCGTCAGTCCTTGGTCGCTCTCATGTGTATAGCATAGGTTATGTGGCAACTCCTTCAATTTGTCATCAGAAGTGTCCCAACTGATGTCCTTGGTCTTACTTAGCGACCACGGCAAACCCCTGGTCAATGTGACCTGAAAGTTAAAAGTTTCAAGATCAGTTTACAGTTGACAAAATTGTTCGAATGTCTTTCAACGAAATATATTTTTTTTGCAAGAATAAACTGAAAATGAAACATGAGTCGTCACTTTTAGACAAACCGCGAGCTTAAAGAGACGAAGAACTGGAGTGGGAGATTTAATCCTGTGCTCCCCAAACAAGCGTTTGCCGTTGAACTTTTCAGGTCGTTCAGTGAACCTAAATTTTCACGATGTCCTTCATCAAATACCTTTCCATTCACCAAAGTCACAGTGATATTTTTTTTGTTTGGATTGTTGAATCTTAAATGCAGACAGGAAGCATCGAAAGCTCTTTTTAAGAAAAAAAGGGCCTCATATCAATAAGGGACGATTTTGGAGTGGTAAGGCCACTTCTTGATTCGAAACCTTAGTATTTTTTGTTGGAGTTTTTTGAAACCCCACGTTTTTGTCAACCATCCAATGACCCTACCACTCTACCAGAAATGAAGGGGAACATTCAGGCAGGAATTGCCGACCTACCTTTTGCTATGTTAGCAAGAATCATGAATCACTGAATGATCATTTAGTAAATGGGCGGTAAGGGGCATACCTCAACTCAAACAATTTGATAATGTACTTTGAAAGAAACACATTATTTTTTTTATATTATACGCTCACTCAAGGGGTTATGAATACCCTACTTATAATGTTAAACACAGTGCGAGCAATTAGAAAAGTAGGATAGGATAGAAAGGATATACCGAATACCGATGCACATTGGTTTTGAATGTCTCTACATTTGCGGGAAATATTGAGCCGGGTAAAGCATTCCAAATTCGTGTAGTGCGGCTAAAACAAAGAATCTCTGTACTTGACAGTAGTCCGAAATTGGGTTCAAGGGTAAACTGATGAGCATTCCCTGAAGTACAGTTATAACATTCTCTTACGTTAGTTTTCTTATCCCTAAAGCATATCAAGTGATTTTATTTGTATCCCCCTGTCACGCCCACTATTATCGTATATTATCTACTTTGAGTTTTTTTTTTCAAAGTAAATCTCTTATTTTTTTTGCTCTAAAATTGACTTTCTTATATTCAGCAAACTCTAATGTCTTATACTAACTTATATTTTACCTACATATTTTCTTGTCAAACATACTGTAGGGAATATCTCCCACCGATTGACATTGCACTTTGATTACACGATTATAATTAAAATTTACTAAAAGTATGATTTTCTCTGATTTTTGCAGGCACAACAGCAGCAACAGAGCCAGCAGCAACAGAATGTTTTGAACAAGTCAAACGATGACCTACGAAGAAAGAGGCCCGAAACCGCAAGGCCCAATCATATTCTGCTGTTCACCATAATAAATCCATTTTATCCAATTACAGTGGTGAGTTTGGGTCTATGGTTTTTTTTTCTTTAATTTTTTTTTACTTGAGTGTTTGTGTGAATTGTATTTGTGTGTAATATCCTGCGTATGTATGTCTATAGCAAAACCAAAAAAAAAAAACAACAAGAGTTTGTTCCTAAAGGGATTTGGTTTGGAAAATATGGCAAAAGAATCTACTAGTACGGGGCTCTGCCAATGCTGCTCCTGTGGTACATAGTCGCTTTCTCAGATCATCGTGGTGGTGGTAGTTTTTAATTAAAATGCCTCGAGATAGCTTTTGGTTTTGTGTCATCTGCGTGTTTTCCTTATATTTGTCTAGCGATCGTCCTCGTCGTAGGATGTGTGTCTATATGAGGGAATCGATGCGATACTGGGATATACAGGATACTCGTATATCCATTCTGATACCTTGCTGCATCTTCTTTATCCCGAAAGCTATAGGTAAAGTACGGCTCTCGTTCCACTATAGTTGAGGAATATAATGAATCCACCCTCCCTTCTTCATTTGAAGTGGATAGATGATGGAGGACGTAGAAATGGAAATCCTATTGGGAATGGGGTTTGATAAAGTAAGTCGAGACAACAGACAGATGAAATGAAATGAAAATGCACCACAAGGTTGGTTAGTTGGGCTTTGTTGGAAGGTCCCTTAGTCAGACAAGTGGAATGATGGTGGCTAGCTAGCAGCATCCATTGAGCAACGATGCAACTTAGGGGTTGGCTTTGGATTACGTTAGCATTTTGAAGGGTTTCTCAGGCATGTGGGCTTTATATATGCATAATATTTCCTCTTATTGCAAATTGTATATATGTATGAGCAAATGTAATACAGCTTAAAAGGGAGACTTTTTCCAAATTGGGGATATACATACCTTTGGCAATTTATAACTTCAAAGTTTACCTTATGATTGTACAATATTTATTAAAAAAAAAATTAAGTGAAGGGGTTTTCAAAATTCTACCCATAGAACGAAAATGAAAATTCATATACCTACACATATACATGTACATGAAATTGGTTAACTTGTTTCTTAGGGTTGATCATTAGGTAAAGGGTTTAGAAGGTAGAACAGCCTTTTTGAAGGGATAATTTTCACATCAAAAACGTAAACAAATTAAAGTTTAATTTAGATTTCATTTGAAGGTACAGAAGTTTAACTTGAACACATATAAAATAGTGTACTTGGATACCTATCAAAATCAGGAGGTAGTGAAATTGTTTGGCTTTAAGGGTAATTTTGTGCCTTCGAAATGGTGAAATAGAAAATAGTACCTAGTGATGCTTCGGATATAGGAAATTATCTTTAAATAGAAGTCATGTTTGTGGGAATTGCTGGAGGGTTTTGAACAACTAGAAAACTGATGAATTTTATACTTTTGAACCGAACAAAGTTAACTTAAAAATTTTGAAGGGTTTGTAGAATAAGTGTTTGCATTTAGTTCCGAGGTTTTGCTAAGGGAAGACAGAGATTTAAAATTTTCCTGAATGATTAAAATAATTAAACGAGAAAAAATGTGCTATGTGACGAATAGGCTTCGAAAGGTATGATGGACTGAACAAAAGAGAGAGTGCTGCAAGTGGAAGTGGATCTGCAGTTAGAACAGATTTATAACATTTGAATTTTGAGAGCTTGATGCTCATTTCAACCTTATGAAAAACTGCATCGAGTGGTTGGATCCTGAAACGTCAAAATTGCTATACGCAAAACATAAAATTTGGTCAACCTTTCCATCTACGACTGCAGGCTCCGTTCCAGCAGCATTGTGTTCGTATATTATTCAATATTTTGGTACCTATTCCAGCTGCAGCTTAGAATTTTTACGGCTTGCAACTTAAGGATCCATCCAGAGCTAGATGAGTTGCTAACCCTACAGCTCTTCCACCAAGAGTATCCTATTGATGAGTTTGATCATTTGAAGTACAAGTAGCTTCAGAGAGGATAAATCCCTCTCTTCTGCCTGGTAGCGCCTAAGATACTTAATTTTTTGATGCAAGAGTGCTCTGCATCCGCCTAGTATGTGTTCCGGCGTTTCGTCATGATTATTGCAGAATCTGAATGTGGGGCTGTTTTCCAGGCCAAGAATACTCAAGTGTCTTCTTAGTTTACAGTCACCCGTGATTAGTCACGTTCCTACATAGGTTGACACAGTTCATGACACGATCTTGGTTATAGTTTCCAAGAAGTAGTTTGGCCTGCTTCGGTTTTGGGAGTTCTTTCCAGGCTTTGGATCTTTTGGCCTCCTCTTCTATTCTGATTTCGTTTTTAATCTTATATATTTCTATTCTGTAGTAGGGCTCTGGACGCATTAGAGGAGTCCTTAGACTTAATTTAGCTGGGGAGTCTGCCTCTTCAGGACATGTCCTTCTTGCAAAGTTCGTTTAGCCTGCCTACACATTTCCAAACATTTGGTTCTAGGCCCAAAATTTCCAGCACTTGTCCCTTCTGTCGTTCTCGATCCATCCGTGTACCACTTCATGGCATTGGCTTGAATGTATAGTTTTCTATTTCGCTTACTCACTCCTTTTTGCAACTTTAGTCCGTGTTATAATTTTTTACAAAATTGTATTTTGTTATCATTCCTAGGAATGTCGATTAAGTTAGTTACTGACGACTTTAAAACAGAGTCCCTCTCTCTGTGACTTATACATTTGCCGGACCCAGTCACTTCCAAATCTAATGCTAATGGCTCTCTCAGCAGGACTACCAACTGCTACTTGTAATGGGAACAGATGAAGAACAACCGCTATCGCTGCTTAAGGACAAGTTCTCATTGCTCGAGTAATGCATAAACAAGCGAGCCTTTGGACTTTTCCTAGTGCTTTACCTGCAATCTCTTGCGTATCATAAGGGCTTTTATGGCTTTGCCGACGATATATTACTTACTTACTTACTTACTTAAGGTGGCGCTACAGTCCGGGTGGACCACTTCCTCCCACTTGTGTGCGCCACCTGAGTCGCGATCTTCCTCTACTTCGCCATCCCACGGGGTTTGATTCAAAGACTTTCCGGGCCGAAGCATTCCGGTCTATTCGCTCTACATGACCCAGCCATCTCAGTCGCTGGACTTTTATACGTTTGACTAGGTCAGTTTCGCTGTACAGCCCGTACAGTTCGTGGTTAAATCTTCTCCTCCACTCCCCGTCTATTGCAGACGGGACCAAAGATCACACGAAGAATTTTCTTCTCGAAACAGCCTAAAGCACTCTCATCCACTTTCGACAAACTCCATGTCTCTGCACCATAGACATAGACTTGGTCTTGGCTTCCTTCTCAATGTTCACAAATGCGCCACTGAAATCACGCTTTGTTCTTCCAATAATGTCAATGTCGTCGGCGTATCCGAGTAATTAGACTGACTTTTGAAAGATTGTGCCTTTTGTGTTGACGCGTGAGTTTTGCACTATTCTTTCAAGAACGATGTTGAAAAAGTCGCACGACAGAGCATCGCCTTGCCTAAAACCTTTTTTGACATCAAATGCATCGGTGAGATCTTTTCCGACCTTGATGAAGCAGCGTGTATTCTCCATCGTCATCCTACCTAAACGGACATGTTTGTCAGGGATGTCAAAACTAGACATTGCTCTATATAGTTCGTTCCTAAAGATTCTATCGTACGCGGCTTTGAAATCGATGAAAAGGTGTTATGTGTCGATTTGTAGCTCCTGAGTTTTTTCCAAAGATCTGCTGAAATGTGAATATCTGATCGATGGTGGACTTTCCTGGTCTAAAGCCGCACTGATATGGACCTATCAGGTTGTTGACGAAAGGCTTCAGACGTTCACATAATACGGCAGAAAGGATCTTGTACGCAATGTTCAGGAGACTTATGCGTTATACCTCTGTAGTTGGCGCAGTTCAGAGGGACTCCTTTCTTGAGGATCGGACAGACAATCCTGAGGTTCCATTCATCGGGCATGCTTTCTTCCGACCATATTTTGCAGATGAGCTGGTGCATACTCCCAACCAAGTCATCGCCTGCCGCTTTGAACAATTCGTTAGTGAGGCCGTCAGCTCCAGTGGCTTTGTTGGACTTGAAATTCGATATAGCTATCTTCACTTCGTCCAGGTCGGGTGGGCGGTATTGCTGGTCTGCGTCGCCTAAGTCGAATTGTGCTGTTTCTATAGCAGCGGCATTTTCTTCTTCATCGCCGTTATAAAGATTGGAGAAATGTTCTTTCCATATTCTCAGCATGGACTGCGGTTTCACTACGATGTCCCCTTGATTATCGGGGATTTTATCCTTGTGATGTTTTTTTTAACCTTTTTGTAAAACTTCCGAACCTCAATTCTGCCATTTTATATGCGTTTTGTTTTGCTGCATGTGCTTGCCGACACTCAATGTCAAACCAGGGGTTTCGTTGTGGTGGTCGTCTAAAACCCAGAACATCAGAGGCGGCATCTCTGATGGCTGCTTGGCAATGTTGCCACTGGCCCTCAATACTTGTTGCTGGCGGCAAAGAACTTCTTAAAAGGTTGTTAGAAACTAGATCGTAAAAGGACCTTGCGATCTCTTGCCATTGTAAACGTCCAACGTCGAACTTCCTCGCAGTACTTCCTTGTTTTGGCTTGGGTCGGGATATCCGCAGCCGAACCTTGGCTACAACGAGTTAGTAGTCCGAGTCGACGTTAATCCCTCGGAACGTGCGGACATCCGACAAACCTTGTGTATACCCTGAAAGGTGAGTTTTTCTAGCAGTTCATCCACTGCAATTGCCTCCGCTGTTCTAGTGCCCAGCATTTCATTGATCCATCTAGTTATGGTATTGGGTTACCTACTTACAGAACGGGAATGCAGTGTTAAAATAACTGATTCTAGCATTTTATGAACTTTCATACAATTTTACTGAACATTCATTTTTATGAGTATTCATTCACCTTCTTTCAAAGAATAGTATTTTTCCCACAGAAAAACAAAAACTTCCTTATAAGCCAACCCAAAAGCTGTCAACAACTATACATTGACTTGTCAATAATCATCTCAAGCCCAACAACGTAATCCTCGTATGTCTTGTGGTTCTATAAGTGTGGTAAGCTCAAGGAACAAATGATTACACATATAGAAATGAAACTCCTAATCTACTTAATTACACTACAAACCACAAAACCGTTCCGCTTCAAATTCTACACCATTTAATCGATAACAACTTCTAGATTACATACCTTTGCATTGTTGAAATCAATTAATCGCTTCGCTGGAGCTTGCTGCACACATCGAGTTTTGAAAACAAGTCAACCCAACAGACCCCCCGCCCTCCCAAGTAACGAACCACAATCTCTTTAGAACCTAACGTCACCTTCAGGAATATGTTCTTCACCCGGGCGCCACTCTCTTTGGCTTCATATTAAATTTCTCCAATTTGATTAATGTCATTGCACAGTAATTCCAGCTGTATGCCATAAATTTCAACAAAAACTTTTGCACATTTTCAATTTAAACTTTGGTATACATAGACATACACCGCCGTCGTATATACATACATATGTGGATGGATAGGTGGTGGGTTAAAGGTACTCTTTGTGCAGGACTGCATATATGCGTTTAGGGTTGACTCGTATGTCACTGAGCTCCTGGATCACAAGAAAAAGCAGCGGTGGCTTGCACCTTTTGTGGTTCTTAAAATTCAATCGAACTGCTGATGGTGTGCTGTTCATACGCCTCCGCCGCTGTTTGTACGGAATATATTTACATTCCAACGGTACAATGTAGAAGCTTTTCTGGGAGCCAAAGTATGTATACCTGAGACGTAGAGTGTTTTGAAGAAAATTTAACGGTATACCTTTGTTTTGCCTTTTTTTTTCGTTGCTTGCTTCTATTTTCACTGTTAAACCGGGAAGTGAACACAGAGGAACAAAAATCACCTCATATCGTCGTTGCTGAAAAAAGACGTTACCTTTTTTTTTTTTTAGCGAGTATATAGGAGGCGGCATTTTATGGAATATTTTTTTTTGTAGACCCAACTTCACTTCGAATTTAATGTGAGACTTCATATAGAGAGGGAAGACTCTTATGCAAAAATCGTCCTGGCATATGCCGTACACTGAACTTTTATGCAACAAGAGTAGTTTGAAGTTTTTTTCGCTTAAAATTCATGCAAAATTCATAAAAGTTTGAAGTGCATAGCGTGAGATGAGGACGAAGAGTTTTCTTCATTTTTTTTTCTTCTCTTGAATCCATTTAAAGGATATGAGCAGACGACATCTGATTTATAAAAAAAAAGGCTTAGCTAGGCGTTTGGGGGAAACATAAAGATACATAAAGTTCTCTATGAAAGTTCATACTCTGCAAAAGCAGTTTTGTGTTTTCTTATACTGACGAAGGCATTCGGTCGAAATTTATACAATTTCTTGGCTTTGGGGATAATGCAGATTTGTTTTGGGTTAACATATGAAGGTTTTTTTTATGCTCTTGGAGACATTTGAAACTTTTTTTCTTAGATTTTTGTTTTTGTTAAATGTGTCGTTGTTATTATTATTGTGGGCTGTGGCAAAAGTTTTCCTTCCTTGCGATTTCCTTAAATGCATTTGTATAAAAAGGATGCAGATCCAAGTAAATTTTTTTTGTTGGTTGAAAGGACTTTTATTAAGGAAAATAACTTCCAGTGAAAGTTGGAAAATAAAACTTAATAAAGTTATTTAAGTCTTTTTGTTTTCTTTAATGAGGAACTTTTTTTTTAATTTTTTGTCTTTCTTACTTTGGTGCAAGACAAATATATCGTATTCAAAAAAATAATTTTTTGAATTTAAAAAAAAAATCAAATTTTTTTTTTTTGAAAACTCAATATATGTATTTCGAAAACAGCAATTTCAAAACTTGAAAAAAAAAATATTTTTATTTGGATTTTGAAAAAAAATCTAGTTTTTTTTGTAAATTCGATATCTCAAAAACGGATCAATATTTTTTTTGCAAATTAAATTTTCATTCGTACATTAATAAACATTTTAAATTAGCGTTCGAAAATTTTTTCTTAAAAATGTTTCAAAAATTATATACAAAAATACAAAAGCTTATTTATTTTAAGAAACCACTACAACGAATTATAATTTTGTTCGTCCGTAAACAAATTTTTGCTTAAAACACATGACATCCTGTGCTTAGCTCCAACTGCTAAAGGAGTTGTTTTAGTTATTTAAAAATGAATTTTATCCTTAAGAACAATTTTCTCTAATAACATTCATTTTTGAAATTCTTAGTCCTTTACATAGGAGCAAATTCGTGCGACCCAGTCGTGCATTTTATTTAAGACGAAAAAGAAAATATTTTTTTTTTCCCAAAAATTGCTTTACAGATTTGTTTTTTAAACTGTCAATTTCCTCAAAAGCTATCCAACTGATTTTTCTAATGCTAAAGCTCCTAACATGTTTGAATATAATTGTACATTAAAATAAAAAAAAATGTGTTTGGATTGGTAAGAAAATATTCAAAACTTTTGTTTGAGAATTTAATATTATGAAAACCACATGCTTGATTTTGTTGAAACTTGACAATAAACTGTTTTTTCCACGAATGTTAAAAAATGGGTTTCGAAAATCATATCTGTGGTCTTTGTTAGAAGCATGATAAGTCCATAAAATGGTTAGCATCTTTAATCACTCACTCACAACCCTTAAAATGGTATTATTTGGATTTAAAAAATCAATTTATTTTGAAATTTCTATGTCTCCAAAACGGGTCTATCGCCCATGTTCTGCATTTCGAACGAAATCGAATTGAAATCGATCTTCAATTTCACGTGAAATGAAATTCCATGTTCTACAATTCGTACGTTTTCGAAAATTTCGCAATTATTTCGAACTATCAAAATTTTATTCGTTAGTCGTTAGTCGTAAATCGGGTATTATTTTCGAAAAAAAACTAATGATGTTATAGTTTTGCTATTAAGAAAATCTGGATTTTCTTCAAACTCATTTCTGTGAAAACGAACCTTCAAACAAGATTAACTTCTTATCCCAAACAAATTTTGGAAGATCTTGTTCTCATTTGAAATCAGGAAAAATTCAATATTTGAAAAGTACTTTGATGTGCAATGATATTATTGTTACGATGAGCTCAGGAAGAAATATTTCGTATTGGCAAATTAAATCATTTTCATTCAATTGACTCCGTTGCAATACTATTAAGATTGTCCCAAACAATCAATAAAATTCTCTCACAAAAATAAAGAATCACACTCATTCAACTGTGGTGAATGCGAATACAAATCAAATTACTGCGAGTATATACAAAATTGTGAACGCAAAAGTATGTATGCAGCTTCGTTTTCAATCCGAAATGCGAATTTGACATTATAAACACAAGAAGGTAGGACACAATATTTGCAAATCATTGTTTTCTTCTTTAAACTAACCCCTTAGTTTGGAGGTGACCATATTTCTCAAAGTAAAAGAAAATCAAAACATTTTACAGAACAAAAATTGGTAACAGATGAATTCGATTTTTTTTAGATTTTTTTAGATTTTTAAAATTTTTAAACTTTAAAATGTTCGAAACAAGTTCTTAGAAGATTTTTGAAAAATACTGTATGCTCTATCCTTAGAGCTTTTTAGAAACCCTACTACTGATGAGATTTTTCCAGAAGCCCACTGGTAGCAATGCAAACAAGCCATATCAGGAACGCTGCAGAAGAGGTAATAGAACTCTCACAGTCGCTGCCGCTCAGGAACCCTTAGTATTACTCCGAACGTGCTTCTTCTTCTTCTTCCTTTGCTTCGGCGCTGTTATGATCTCGATGTCGAGGGGATCATAACTCTCCCACGTATCTGCTTCACACTAGTGATCCGCCTGTGGGGTTCGCCGGGTTGACCTCAGAAATCGGCGGCAAGCCTCCCGGTTTTGTATTGTTCCATTTCTGAGGCCAACTGAATGCTGGTGTTTTTGCATTTGTTTGTACCAGGAGTGTTTAGGCCTACCTTTCTTTTTATTCCGAATTGGAACGTTGTATGATATTGCCTTTTTGACGGGGTTCTCAGGATCTCTCCTTTGAACATGGCAATACCAACTGAGTCGGTCGTGTTCAATTTTTTGGGAAATGGTATTCTTAACATGAAGGCTTCCTCGGATCTTCGTACTTCTAATTCGATCAAGCTTTGTAACTCCTGCTGTCATACGAAGCATCTTCATCTCAGCTGCCGTTAGCTTACTCTCATACTTTTTGTACATTGTCCAACATTGTGAACCGTATGTGAGTGCTGGACGCACAACTGAAGTGTAGAGCTTTCCTTTCAGCTTAGGGGGCATTTTTCGGTCACAGAAGATAGCAGAATTTTCCCGCCACTTCATCCACCCTACGCTTACGCGATGATTGATATCGTCATCACAAGTAGCTTCGTTATTTATCATAGACCCCAGATATTTAAACTTTTCACACTTGGGAAGCACTACTCCATTCAAATAAATGTCTGGAATAGGCCTGTGTGGATCAGAAAATGGGCAGCATAGGTATTCTGTCTTTTTCGCGCTTATGCGGTACCCACTTCCTTCTAGAACATCCACCCATACGTCAAGTGCTCGTTGTAGGGATATCGGGTCTTCACTTATGATGGCTCCATCGTCAGCAAAGAATAACTGATGCACTTTTGGATCCGTCACTTTGCCTTCAAGCAGGTAATCAAGAACTGTAATAAAGAGCAGGGGACTCAAGACACTTCCCTGGTGTACACCTACTGTGATTTCGAATTCTTCGGTGACTCCAGCTGCGCATCTTACTTTAGTAACTGCTCCATCATACATGTCCATAATTATCCGCACATAGGTTTCTGGAACTCCTCGTTGCCTGAGGGCCACCCATATTAGATCTCGTGGTTGCCGATCGAATGCTTTTTCAAAATCAACCAATACTACATGCAAATCCTCCAAAGAATCCCGATGTTTTTCCATAATTATTCTTATACTCTGGATTGCATCCGTGGTTGACTTACCCACGACAAACCCGCACTGGTCATCAGATAGCCTAATTATTTTTCGCAGTCGGCTACCCAAGACTCGCTCAACGATCTTCATGGTGTGTGACATCAGCTTAATCGAACGGTAATTATCACAGCTTCGAGTATCACCCTTTCCTTTACAAATTGGAAGAAGGTAACTTTCCCTCCATTGATTAGGCATGCGATCACCTCGTATAAGTTTGGAGACAAGAATCATGAGCCATCTAAACCCGATGTCTCCCATCTTTTTCCAAAACTCTGAGGGTATTTCGTCTGGGCCAACAGCTCTTCCCTTTTTGGAGTATTTTACCGCCTCACTAACTTCTTCGACTGTGACGTCGGATACTTCGCTTAAGTTAGGTGAAGCTATTGGAAAGTATAGCCTTGGAAATTGTTCGTTTAGAAGTCCGTCACAATACTGTCGCCACCTGTGAAGAATTTCGTTGTCTTCCACAAGTAGTTGGCCTTGAGCATTGTTAATAAACTTTGGCGAACAAATCTCCTGGGCATTTCTTCTTCTTTGAGCGGCTATTTTGAAGATAGTTGCGCCCTTATTCGTGTTTTGCCGTAGCTCTTGAATAGCACCAGCTGTCGGGGTAGAAATTTCATCCAGCTCCCGATACAGGTTTTCTGTATTCTTTGCTTGAATTTGGGCGCACTTCTTCTTCGCTTCTTTCTTGCAGTTTCTATATTCCACTTCGAGGCGTGACTTTTGCTCTGTATCATTAGAGGGGCACTTCGACCAAGCCTTGAAAGCCATTTTCTTTTTACTTATAACTGATTTAGCTTCATCATTCCACCACCATGTTTCTTTGCCTTGTTGGTTGTGTCCTTTTGAAACCCCTAACAGTGTTTTGGCTTTTTCTTTGCAAGTTCTCTGTAGGATATCCCACATACTTTGTGCTGTACTCTCTTCATTTCGAACTATATCGGTGTTGTTATACAGAACGTTTTGCATATTCGAAATGAAAGCTTCGCCTTTTTCCTTATCCAGATTATACCATTTGATCTTCCCAAAAGTTTTTGTATGTTTGTTGTCGTTCACTGTCTCCATAAAAAAATTCTGTCAGTAGGAGACGGTGTTGGTGGGCGATCGCTTCTCCTAGTATCACTTTGCAATCTTTTACCCGGGGTTTCATGAAACTAGATACCAAATGGTAATCAATCTGGGTTTCATTTCCACCACTGCTGTAAGTGACCAGGTGTCGGCTTTGTTTGACGAACATGGTATTTAGTACGATAAGACCGTATGTTTTGCACATGCTCAGGATGTCTTCACCAGGAGGGTTCCTGGTGCCGTATCCGAGGCCTCCATGGCAATCTTCATAGTCTTCGTTTGTCTTCTCGACATGTCCGTTCAAATCTCCGCCCACGAACAAAAACTCTTCCTTTGGGATGTCCTTAAGTAGATTGTGAAAGTCTAGCCAAAATGCATCTTTTTCCACCTGCTCACATCCAATTTGGGGAGCATATGCAGTGACAATATTCCACAACTTTCCTTTAATCACCAATTTAAGGGACATCAAACGGTCGCTGGATTTCGAAATGGTCAATACGCTGCCTAATAGATGTTTTGCAAGGATGATTCCGATTCCGTTTTTACCCTTTTCCGTTCCATAGTAGAACATCTTATAGTTTTTTGTCCTCGTATCCAAGAAACGGGCCCTGTTTCCCGTGTTTCGCCATTTTGTTTCTTGAACACATAAGATGTCCACTCGCCTTCTTTTCATCATCTCTTCCAACTCGAAGCTTCGACCTGTCATACTGCCAACGTTCCAACTCGCAACTCTCAGATTTTGTATAATCTGCGGCATTACTTTGCTAGCCCCCGGAATCCGTCTAGCTCTGACCCGAGCATTGCTGCTCGGTCCAGGATCAGTACCATGTGTAACAATGGTAGTGCCTGGCGGGGTAGTGTCATTTTGGACGAGTACTTCCATAATGCTTGAATTCACAAAATCCGTTGTAAGTATCGACGTGTGCATGCTCCAGTTTTGTATTTGATCTCTCTTTTACGGCACCGGTGATCTCCAGTCGTGCCAACCCAGGGACTGGCATGCACACTTTTGGGAAAGTTTATAGGTGTTACGTGTCGCTAGGTTCACCTTGCTGTTTGTGGCCTAGATGTATTACTCCGAACGTGCTGAAACGAACAAAGCCAAAACGGCGGCTTACAGGTTGTGGCAGCTAAAGGGTACAGGGGCTTTCCATCATTCATTTGAATGAGGTCGAGGAGATGCGGAACTTCTATAGAAAAGTCAAAAAAAAAAAAAAAAAAAGGATTCAATAGCCTCCAGATCGGCCTGGAAAGATAGGAAAGGAAACGCAGTCTATGTTAAAAATCTGCTGAGATTACTACAACCAGCCGCTTAATGGCTATGAAGGTCGAGATTCCATTAACAATGATCTGGAGTTTCACCCACCCGACATAAATGCGATCAAGGCAGCCATCACAATGCTCAAATCAAAGCAGTCGGTGACGCTGCTCTAAAGGTGGAGATTTTCAAGGTCGCTGGAGATGATCTGGTTAGGAGCATACACCACCTCGTAAACAAAATTTGGTCGGAGGAAAGTATATCTACGAGTAGGACCTTAGCCCGATCCACAAAAAAGAGATTGCCTACTCTGAACCAACTACAGAGCCGTTAGTTGTTGTAACATCGCCTACAAGATCCTCTCAATCGTATTATGTGAACGCCTGAAGCCATTTACTGACGAAATCATTATCTCTTTTCAGTGGTTTAAGACCTGGAAAGTCTACCATAGACCAAATGTTCAAATTGCGCTAAATCCTGGAGAAAACCCAAGAATTTAAATCGGTTAACAATATTTTTTCAAAACAGCTTCTGACAGTGTGGACAGAAATCAGCTATACCGTGCCATGTCAAGTTTTGGTAGCCCTGCCAAACTGATATGCCTTATCAGGATGACGATGGTGAATGTTCACTAATCCGTCAAAATTGGAAGAGATTCAACCGTAACCTTTGACACTACCAGACACAAGGCGACCGACGCACTTTCATGTAGCTGCTTAAATATTATTCTTGAGAGAGGGGTACGTAACACCCATGCCAACGCAACACAATAAATCCGCACAATATCTTGGATATGTGGATGACTTCGATATAATGCGAAGAACTGAACGAGCAGTTAAGGATGCTTTTTCCAGCATCGAGTCAGAAGTGAGCAAAACGGGTCTTGTCATCAATGAGGAGAAGACGAAGTTAATATGTGCTGTCATCAAATAGATTCAATTCGCATCGCAGTCTTGGTCGGTCAGAACGTGACTATTGATAATTATAACTTCGAGGTGGTCATTGAATTTGTCTACCTGGGCACTGCTGTGAACTCTACAAATGGCATCACCACTGAAAAGACGTGTAGAATAACTTTGGGCTTAGTAAGCAATTGAGAAGTTAAGTCCTATCGAGAAATACCAAGGAGACGCTTTACAAAACTAATCATCCTGGTCTTGCTCTATGGTGCAGAAGCATGTACTCTATCCCAGGTGAGTGAAAGCTCCGTTGGTGTCTTCGAGCGAAAGGTACCACGACGATGTATGGGCAGGATTGTGTCGATAAAAATATAAAATATCACCTGGCTGAGACGATACAGCCACGAACTATACGAGCTGTACAGCGAAGTGTACCTGATCAAAAACTACGTGCTCAACGGTTAAGGTTAAGATGGCTAGGGCATGTAGAGCAAATGAACATCGACGCTCCAGCCTTTAAGGTATTTAACGCTAAGCCAGATGAAACGTGAGACAGATGCAGACCTCATCTCCGGTGGGATGACCAAATTAAGGGTGATACACGTCGACTTGGTATTACAAATTGGAGACAAGAAGCTAGAGTTCGAGAAAGCTGGCGGAGTGTATTAATTGAGACCCAGAAGTACGAGTACACCGCTCTGTTTTGCCAAATAAAAAAAAAAACAAAAAAGAAAAAAGGTGCCAGATATAATATATATTTTTTTTAATTTTCTGACACGAACTTGCTTTTGTGATTGAAAGCTATAATTACTTAAGTTATGTTGTAACCTCCATATTTTTCTAAATGGAACCAATACAACTTACAGATACAAAAATTCAAAGATTTTATATTCAAATAAATTCTTGAAAATATTAATCAAATGTTTCCATCAACAAAAAAAATAAGAACAGATGGTCACCATTGCCATGTGGTACACGAGTACACAACTATACGAGTATCTCATCAGTTGTATCTTCTACCTCACTTTTGCCATTCTTCTTCCTAGGTGTATTTATATTTATTTTCAATCTGCATCCACAAGATTGTTTCGCAGCACTAAATAAATCTTACAATTTCCCCAAGAATCCAATTTGAATGAATGTTATTCAAATTAAGTATAACAAGGGGATATTATTAAATTGATTTTATTTGCTTTTGTATTTACCTTAAATTCTGATTCAATGATATACCCACCCGTAACCTTTATATTCCATTATGTTGTCGGTTAAGGTAAACAATTTTCAAATTGAATTTACACAACTATCAAAACTAAGTACAAACATTTCGTAAACGAGTATAGTACCTAAAAAAAAAAAAATGTAAGATAACGGGTGATTTTTTTGAGGTTAGGATTTTCATGCATTAGTATTTGACAGATCACGCGGGATTTCAGACATGGTGTCAAAGAGAAAGATGCTCAGTATGCTTTGACATTTCATCATGAATAGACTTACTAACGAGCAACGCTTGCAAATCATTGAATTTTATTACCAAAATCAGTGTTCGGTTCGAAATGTGTTTCGCGCTTTACGTCCGATTTATGGTCTACATAATCGACCAAGTGAGCAAACAATTAATGCGATTGTGACCAAGTTTCGCACTCAGTTTACTTTATTGGACATTTAACCAACCACACGAATGCGTACAGTGCGTACAGAAGAGAATATTGCGTCTGTTTCTGAGAGTGTTGCTGAAGACCGTGAAATGTCAAAGATGCTGTTGGACGCAACGTTACGGTGAATGGCGATCGCTATCGTTCAATGCTAACAAACTTTTTGTTGCCAAAAATGGAAGAACTGAACTTGGTTGACATGTGGTTTCAACAAGATGGCGCTACATGCCACACAGCTCGCGATTCTATGGCCATTTTGAGGGAAAACTTCGGGGAACAATTCATCTCAAGGAATGGACCGGTAAGTTGGCCATCAAGATCATGCGATTTGACGCCTTTAGACTATTTTTTGTGGGGCTACGTCAAGTCTAAAGTCTACACAAATAAGCCAGCAACTATTCCAGCTTTGGAAGACAACATTTCCGAAGAAATTCGGGCTATTCCGGCTATTCCGGCCGAAATGCTCGAAAAAGTTACCCAAAATTGGACTTTCCGAATGGACCACCTAAGACGCAGCCGCGGTCAACATTTAAATGAAATTATCTTCAAAAAGTAAATGTCATGGACCAATCTAACGTTTCAAATAAAGAATCGATGAGATTTTGCAAATTTTATGCGTTTTTTTTTTTAAAAAAGTTCTCAAGCTCTTAAAAAATCACCCGTTACAAAGCTCTATTTATTGCTTTATGGTTAACTCCCTTTCTCTTTTTGTTTAGACAAAATAAACAAACTAGTTCCTATTTTTGCTACGTTGAATCATATGTCAGTAGTGCGGGCGGTGGGTTTGTTGTGGATGTTTAAACTCATGATTTATTGGTTAACTTTCGTGCCCTTCAGATTGATAGAGCTTTTTGCGGATTTGACATTTAAATTTTGAAGAGAATTCATCACAAATGCTATCAGCAGCTCCCTTAATCGTTTTGCATATAACATTAAAATTACCAAGCGAGAAATTTCTATAAACTTTAGGGTTTTGATTATAAGACTCTAGGGAGCCAATAGGACATTAACTAACGTCGTCGAATGGCTAATTTTGTCTACAAAGTTTAATTACCAAGACTGTTATACAGGGTGAGTCTAGTTTGGTCGATACAAAATGAGGTGGTCTTAAAACTTTATAAATTCATTTTTGATTGAAATATTAAAAAAACAAAAAAAAAATATAGAATTGTACACAAATTTTTAAGATGAATTTTCTTGTTATAATAAAAAACACAGATTTCGGAAGAAACTGTTTTAAATTTACACATTTCAAAACGGCATTCTTATTAAATGTTTAAGTAAATTATTTTTAATAAATATAATCAATTTCTTAACTTAAAACTTTATAGAAACGTTGAACAGAAATTGTTCTCTCTTTCTATCTGAATCAAATAGAAAACTATCAGGGAAAGTTTGCTTTCTTTCAGTTGTTACCTGTGACAGGAAAAAAAATTAAAAATGAAAATAAATTCTATTTTCAAATATCTGAATGGGTTGTTGAACTCATGTTTAAACGGCAAAGTAGTGTCGTTGAACTTAAACTACAGAATTAACTCTGTTCAAGGTTTAAATGAAACTGAAACCAAATTTGTTATTGAACTGAAGTTTAAACCAAAAATGAGGTTTGAACTTCCACTGTGAAACAGGAGCTTAGATTTTTTAAATTAATTAGTTGAAGTCAAAAATTAACATTATCAAAGAAAGATTTATAAAATCACATTTTTACACAATTTACCTCAGCTTGAAATCATTTTCAAGTTAAATCATTGAGTTGACACCAAAGTGAAGCTTTATGTTTTTATGTTAAGTCATTCATTGTTCCTAATCAGCATGGTTTTATAAAAAGACGCTCTACTGTTACTTTTCTAATAGAATTATGTAGTTGAAAATTGTATTGATTCATTTAAAAACAGAAAACAAGTAGATTGTGTATTCACTGATTTCAGTAAAGCTTTTGACAAGCTATCACATCGTGTTTTGCTTTTTAAGTTAAGAAAATTAAGTTTTAGCGAAAATTTTGTAAAATGGCTTCAATCTTATTTATTAGACAGATCTTATTCAGTGCTATTTAACGGTTGCGAATCAAATAAGTTTAAAATCAACTCAGGAATTCCACAGGGTAGTCATTTAGGCCCTATCCTTTTTATTTTATTTATAAACGACTTACCATCTGTGTTAAGATACTCCAAGTGCCTCATTTATGCCGATGATGTAACAATCTTTAAAACTATTACAAACACTCGTGATTGTGAAGAATTGCAATGTGATCTTAATTCGTTTTTTGACTGGTGTACTCGTAATTGTTTGTTTCTTAATATCGATAAGTGTAAAACTATGTGTTTTACAAGAAAGTTTTCTTTTATTTCGTTCAACTATTTGTTTAATGGCATATCAAAATCCCGTGAAACAGTTATATCTATTCTTGGCGTCACATTTGATCGCAAACTCGAATTCATTCAACATACAAACTCCATTTCAAACAAAGCTAATTCCATTCTTGGTTGGATAAAAAGAGAGTCGAAACAATTTTCAGACCCTTTCGTGACAAAGCAGCTTTTTATATCTTTTGTTCGCCCCATTCTAGAATACGCTTGTCAGGTTTGGTCACCTCATTATGAATGTCATAAAAATAGACTAGAACAGGTGCAAAAAAGATTTATTAGGTTTGCGCTCAGGGGACTAGGATGGGATAATCCTTATGATCTCCCACCTTATAACAACAGACTTCGACTAATTGATATACCCAGTCTCGAGAACAGACGTTCCTATTTATGTTTTGTTTTCATTGTAAAATTAATTAACGGTAACATAGACTGTTTGCACCTTCTGTCCAGTATTAACTTTAATATTCCTCAAAGAAATTTGAGGAACATACCGGAGATTATACATATTTCAAACTATCGTATCAATTATGAGAAATTTTCCCCATTAAATAAAATGTTTAAACTATTTAATTTCTACAATCATAAATATAACAATTTGTTTGATAAAACAATAATAAATTCATGTCAATTTAAATCAACATTTTTTTAATGAAATTGTTTAAAAATCTTATTATAAACCTTTGTTAGAAATTTTGTAAATTTTTTTTTGTAAAACTAGCAATTTAGTTATGTTAAATAAATAAAGTTTTCGCCTCTTATTTTTCAAAAATCCTTGTTTCTATAAAAATCATAAACTATCAGCTTATGGGTCTTGTGAATAAAAAAAAAGTTAAAGCTTTTTTTGGAGGAAGCTAAAGCCAACTAGTCATAGCTTTTACTAGCAGCTAAAGCTAGACACTACTAGCTTAAGCTTTGTTTTATGTGAATAAAAAAATGATAACGCTAAATAGCTTATGCTGGAAAATTCTAGCTTAAGCTTCGTAATTTAAGGTGTTCGTTTTTTTATTCACATGTTTCGGCTAGTTAGCTTTAGCTAAAACTGGTACATGTATGCCCGAAAGGAAAGCTTTTTTGTTTTTAACATTTCGTATGTCAGTTTCTGGGTCTATACGTTCACAGTCCTATTTTTTGAGATATTCCCTTATATTTAATTAACAACTCGCACAAGTTAATACTGAAAATAAGAACTAGTTAAAGCTTTCTAGACAGGTCGAAAAAATCTTGAAAATTTTGTAGCTTTAACTATAATATTCTAGTTCAAGCTATTTTTATTCACACAAATTGAAGCTTAAGCTAGGAAAATAAGCTAAAACTTAATGAATTAAGCTTTGGCTATTTTAAAATAGCTATTACTAGAAAACATCTTTAACTAGCTAGCTTAAGCTTATTTTTATTCACTAAAAATCAAGCTTTTACTTAAAAATCAAAGTTTCTGCTTTAGCTTTTTTTTTATTCACAAGGCCCTATGTGTGTCAAAACAGTTTAACATTCACCTTATATGGGTCCCGGGGCATAGAGACATTCTAGGTAATTGTAAAGCCGACGAACTTGCAAAAAATAGAACAATCTTACCTTTGTCGGATAGCAAATCTAACATCAGTACACCCCTAGCTACTTGTAAACGTATGCTAAAGCATGATACCATGAAGAAAGCTAACCACAGATGGACCAGCACCCCAACTTGCCTGTCTACTAAACTAATTTGGCCATTGTTTGATGCTAAACGCTCAAAGCAACTAATTTTTATTGGTAGTTTGCATATTAGCTCCGTTATAAGTGTCCTTACTGGACACTGCCTAATAGGTAGACATGCTTTTCGACTTGGAGTTCCTGCAAATAATTTTTACAGAAGCTGCATGGATGAAGAAGAAGAGGAGTCAGTTCCTCACCTTCTATGTTCCTGTCCTGCTCTAGCGCAAAGACGTAGACTCCACTTGGGAGGCTACTACTATAACGATCCTAGTGAACTAATTAATTAATTCCCACATTCACTGTCTCAAACGCTTCATTGTTATCTCCAAATAGCTTAACGAGTAAGGGTTACCAAATATTGGTCTAAGTGTGTTGGCTCTTCCGGCCAGCAGCCACCTAAACCTAACCTAACCTATCAGCTTATGTGACGATAGATCGAAGTTGCTAAAGCCGCAGTCGAAAATTTCCCCTTCAAATTTCGTGTATAAAATTAATTTTGGAAAATATGTACATACATATGTAGCTCAAACTGATGCACCGGTTCGTCTTAGCGCAATCCATTTATGACATCTCAATAAATGTTAGTGGGTGATGGAATTTAGTTCAGAGCGAAGAACCTCTTGTCTTCTAGCGTCTAAAATGTACTGATTTGTACCTAGTTGTTTTGAAAACCTCCGTAATGTTTCTTGTCTGTCGATATTTTATCGTTCTTGCATTCTTTATCTAAACAATCCAACCGTAATAAACGTGCTTTTAAGAATGCCCATTAAGTTTCTCTCGAGCCTATTTTCGGACGTGCTGTTAAGTACAGAGATTCTTTCCTTAACCAGACTACACGAATGTGGGAAGAGGTCTGTTTTTCGCTTTTATTATGATATATACAGATATACAAAACCAATGTGCATGGGTACCTCTTTGAAATTCTCTACACTTTCTCTAATGCGAGCCATATAAAGGGCATTCAAATCCCCTTGATTGCCATTGATCAATTATAAAAAAATTTAGGCCTGGTGAAATTTGACTTGACAAAAATGATTTCTACAGATTATATTTGGTGATGTACATATCGTCGGCTAAGGATGCAAACCTCGTAAATCCATTTTTGTAAATTGTGTAGGACAACTATTTCTAATATTCAACTGCCTACCAAATGTGTACATTTGACATTTCTTTTTTGCCATTTAATAACACATTAAGGATGTTTTCTTTCAATCCAGACATAACTTTTGTTGCCAACATAAAAAGTGGATTTACGAGGTTGGCATCCTTAGCCGACGATATGTACAAAGGTACCATAACATTAAATATAGAGAAAATCGGTTTTAAAAATTTGTGAGTTACAATATCTTGAAAACCTGCAGTTCTCGGATGAATAGGGGGACTTGTGATTATCTGCCGAGTCCGAATGGCAAAGGTGCGAGCCACTTTTCACGGGAAAACATACCCTTGGAAGATTTGGCATTTCCTTCGTTAAGCCGGTACCTCTGATTTTTTTTTGAGTTGGTAGTGAATGAGATACGACCTTAGACGTGAAAGTCTTCCTGAATTATTGAATAATTTACATTTCTGTTATTATGGCATAGGGATAAATGGCGGCCACGAGCAATCTTGCTCAGTGACGCGATTAGCGCTTAAGTTCGCCGTTTTGATTTTCTTTAGCATACAATTCAAAAAAATTATCCCGACCCTGCTAAAAAAGGCAGTCGAATTAGTTTCATATTTTTTTTTAAACGTAGAGTCACCCTGCAAATATACAAGTTACCTCAGTAAAACACCCTTCAATTTTCCACAAATTTGAATGGGTGCAGCATTTAAAGTGCCATGAGGAAACTCAGTGTTGATTTTGTTTACACATGTCAGTGGTGCATGCAATTATGGGTATAATTAGTTTAGGTAAAAATCAGGTGAATTACCTTTATGAACATTTATGTGCAACAGCAGTTAATTTTTAGTTGTATGCTCAACAAACAGAAAAATCAGAAGAAAGTGTAATTCATTTCAAGTTCACGTGTCTATACTCTGTCCAACAAAAATTGTCAGTACAGGCCTTATGGGAGAGCTTTTTCTAAAGCAGTGGCGCCTGATGCACCCTCACTACAATGCGTTAGGAAAAATGCCAGTAAAAAAAGAGCAAGCCACTGACTTTTCTTAAGGAATTGTTGTTGTAATTCTTTGCAAAAAGTTATACACCACAACATGACCGTCGTATCCCACTGCTGATGAGATACTGTCAAGAGTGTCAAGTGTCACTCAATACGATCGTGCGCTCTTTATCTACATCAAAACAGAGTTACCATTATCATTCTCAATTGCAAGCAAGGAGCTTTTTCAGTGGTTTTTATTAAGGAGCTTTTGGGATTTGAAGCTTTTGAAAACACATTTTAAGAAGATGAGTATGTTGAGTGTTGTCGCATTGCTTTTCAACTTAAAAAAAAACGCGATTATTATCTTACCGCTTGGCGTTGTGGGAAAAGTTAAATTGAATATTGTTTTCAGTCGTTTTGAATCGGCAGACGGTAGCTCTACGCGTTTTTTACTCTCATTTGAGGCGATTTATAATATAAACTACGAAATCCCTGTGAGAGCTTTAAAAGGCGACACACTTATGCATGGCAATGCAACCAGAATGAGAGACAAACGTCCTATCTTCCCTGTACTGACAATTTTTGTTGGACAGAGTATAGATGGTATTAATTTTATTATTAAATTAAAACAGTCCATGAAAATCGAATTTAAAAAGACCTGCATAAACTTTCTTATTTTAGAGAAATTTTATAAATTTCGTCGGCTACGTTTTTAAGGATACTTATTTGTAGAACATCGATTTCAGCAATTAGAAATTCAGGCGTTAAAGTTAAAAGAATGATAGTTTTGTTAATCAATCCAAGGTAGCCTTAACATATAGAAATAAGAGAGCGGTCCAATAAGTCCGCCCGATGGTGTAAGTATCGCAAGAAAGATTTACTATCGTCTAATACATTCTCTTAGTTTTGTTTTGCCCACGTGTGGAAGCCTGCTTGTCCCCGAATTTTAGAAAAATTGAAAAAGAGCAATATCGGTCGGTGATTCGATTCTTGTTTTTGGAAGGAAATCGCGCAGTGAGATCAAAAAGCACTTGGATGCTGTGTACGTTGACTCTTCTCCTCCGATGGGGACCGTCAAAAATTGGTATAACGAGTTTCAACGTGGTCGCACATCGGTTTTTGCTGAGCCTCGCCCAGGTACCCCGAAAATGGCAACCACGGAGGATAACGTGTCAAAAACGCCGATTGAAGGTGCGTGAGATAGCTAAAACAGTAGGCATCTCAAAAGACCAGATGGGTAATATCCTCCATGAAATTTTGAGCATGAGAAAGCTGTCGGTGCGATGGGTGCCGTGTTAACTCACTCCGGACAACAAGCGCAACCGTGATGAGACCACTTTAGAGTAGTGGTTAAATTGGTCGAACTGCTGGCCCATTCACCGTATTCTTTATATTTGGCCCCGTGCGACTTTTTTTTGACGTTTTTTTCGTTTGCAAACTTGAAAAAATCACTCACCGGGCAGAAATTTGAGTCGAGTGAGGAGGTCATCGCCGCCACAGAGGCCTACTTTGCAGACCTCGAAAAAACCTATTTCTCGAATGGGTTAAGGAATATGGAGCATCGCTGGATCAAGACTGTGTTGAGAAATACATCGTCACTTTTCCAAAATTTCGGTTTTTCTTTTGTAGGATAAGTACTTATTGGACCGCCCTCGTAGCTCAATGATTTTTGTTTTTAATTAATGGCAATTTTTTAATAGATCTGACTGTGACCCAAAGTTCCGTCTGTCTATACCTTGCAATACCGCTGAAACTATTTTCTTTCAACTTCTTACCTAAAATCGGTCCTAATGGTTTAAATTAAAAAAATCTGTTTACTATGGTAGAAGAATTACCAACAAATCTTTTTTTCTCGACTTTTTCTTCGACGACTTCGCCTATTTCGTTTAAAATTCGTATAAGGAGCTCTGCAAGTTCACCTCGCTTCCAGTGTACATAGACAATTTTAATGGATAATCCGTTGAGCTCTCGTTGAGTCACCCGAACTTCAAGTCATATTTGGTAAGGTGTCTTGGGATGTAATGCGAGATTTTGTAGAATCAAGAAAAGAGCTTTATAACTGATAGGCGGCATATCGATAAACGAAATTTGTTTCGTTGGAACACGGTCGAAATGTTTCTTGCTTATCACTGCTTATTGCCTATCGCTACTTCTTCAAACGTTACTCTGTTGGAATAGTCAGTTGCATTCACCCCAATTAAACAATTTCAGCGTAATACCCGCTCTACGAGGAATGCTCGTAGGTATACCCTCGAGTCTAAGTTCAGACGTACCGTCAAGTTTAGAGATTGTTTTTTTAGCAGTACCACACGAATGTGGAATTCCTTATCAAACTCTGTTTTTTACTTCCTATTTCAATATCCAGACATTTAATACAAATGTACCTACATCGTTATTTCTTACTTAATTTTCTATCTCCTAAACGCTCGGACTGAACATTTTAAAGGTAGTAATAACATCTTGAGTGCTGGTCAATTATAAAAAAAAAGAATCTTCGCCTATAAAATATGTTTTAACTCATCCAAAAGTAATCAAAGGGCACGGTAGTGGCCAACCAAATTCTGGCACTACACCCTTTTTACAGGAACAAACTCAGTCAATTTTTGACCCCTCCCTATCTTCAGTACCAATGAAGTCAGAAACTTGAAACCGAATATTTGCTAAGCTAGTCAGGCACAGGCGCCTCACCAAATTTCAATTTTCTAGCATAAGCGGTTCCTAAGATATAAGGCCTCAAAAATCACAAAAACCGTAACTGATTGACTGACAGATCATCAAAATTATGGAGCACTTCCCGACATCGTAGAATCTTGAGATTTTGCACAACGGTAGGTCTCGTCGTGCAAGTAGAGGAAAAAATCGAAAATTTTAAGTTTTCCATTCAGGGGGCGTGGTATCCGCCCACTTTCTGAGAAAATGTTTAATTTATATGGAGCGTTTCCGATTGCTTTAGAATGATGAAATTTGGTAGAGCGGTATAGCTTAATGTACATTTAAAGCGAAAAATAGAAAATCTAAGATTTTTCATTCCAAGTGTCTTTTTATTATTTAATGATTACTGACTAAAATTTGATGGGTTCACTGGTCAAGTTTTTAAAAACCTTTCGATGTGGGCATACAAAAAAAACTTGCCAAGTAAGCCCATCAAATTTTAATCAGTAATCATTAAATAATAAAATTTCTCTATAACATTGTAGCTGTTTCAATATTATTCTACTTTAAATATGTATTAAACCTTCATGAAGTAAGAACTCAGTACTTTTCACGGCTGACTTGTTACACAAAGGTTTTTGTATAGAACAACTTGGCTCTTTTTTCAACATTTATGTTTTTGGTCTGATTGAACTTTCGAGATCTGGTTCAATTTGACAACTGAATCATCGAAACGAAGGAAGACGTTAGTCATCTTTAAACGTGAAAGTTTTATCAGCGTTCAAAGGGTTGGATTTCCCTTGATGGGGTTCTATAATGTCGGCAAACAATGATTGTCGTCTTTCCAGGCTCAAATTCTTTTATCGTCAAATTCTTCCAATCACGACGATTGAGATTTAACTTTTTGAAGGCTTCTTTTTATTAGATGATGTTATCTTGTATACGGTTGTTGATAATTTTGAGAAGGGGTTCATGCTTGAAATTAACAATAGGTCCTATAGCTTCTCGAGGTTTTGAGACATTAGCAGTTTGGAAGCGGGAGAAAACCGCTACCTCTAGATCTTTCATCCAATTGGAGCAAAAGAACACTTTTCAGTTCTTCCTCAATTCGATCAGCATAGGACCCGTTGTACCAACAGCAGTCTCATCGTTGCTTTCATAATCAAATTCGTCTAACTAATTTTTCGGTTACATCTGGATCATCGCAGCCAGCATCGAATACATCAACCTCATGACCATTGTCAGAATCCATGTCCAGCATGACTCTCAACGCTGTTTCCCTTTTTTGTTTTTTTGCATCACCTCTATGATTTTTCTAGTTATATTTCAACTTAGCTGTCCTGAGAATTTTTCACTTCTGTTACAATTTTAATTCGCGAAATTAAATTGATTATTGAAATAAAATAATCAAACAAAAAGACGAGAAAGAATCACGACGCGCCGACGCGATCGAAACCGAACAACAATGTAATTAAAAAGACTAAAAGAAAGAGAACTCGATGATGAACTGTCAAACTACAAGCAGACGAGTTCAGCGAAAAAAAAATTGCAACTGGTAGCAACAATGTGGGTTCGCGAATTATTTTTATGATGATGATTTATTAATACAATAAAAAAATGAAATTATTTATTTTCAATCAACGCAGAGGCGTAGCTGAAAATGAAAAAGGGCGCCAGTGATTTTTTTTTGAAGATAAGGAAATCACAAACCTTTGAAGCGGAACCGACGGTGAAAGATATTTTAAATAAAGGATTTAAATTTATTATTCCGAATGGGAATTTTAAAATTTTATTGAATTGCTTGGGAAACCTTGCAATTAAGCAGGGCTAAAACCCAAGATCTTTTAAACAATTAGCAATTAGAACACAGTTAAAAATGAAGTTATTAAGATGGACCGTTAACACTCGGTGCCGAAAGCACAAACAGTGTTAGAAAAACGGGTCGCGCGTTCCGTAATATCGAAATTTTTCGATTACAAAAACCAAACGAATATGAAGAACGAATTTTTAAACCAAATTATCGACCACACACAGAAAATTTAAAATTACAATTTTGATTTTAAAACCACTATACTTAGCTTTAATTTCCACCAAATTCTTCTCTTATCCTCGAGTTCAACTTCAACTTTCCTATGCGAATTCTTCGTCCAAATCTTCCTGCGTTTCTCCAATTAAAATTGTCTGATATTTTCCTTTCTTTCGTTTTAAGATTAATTTCCTTTTTCTTTTTGTTCTCAAAAAAATTTGTTTGCTAATAATTTTTCTTGCACCTCCGGCTTGTTTAAATCTCCGTAAAGAAGTGTCCTTCCAGGCTTTCACCTTGCCTGGAAGACCTCTTCTCTTTTTTAAAAACCCAGTGCTTTCCGCCAATAAGTGACGTGGGCTTCGATCGCGTCATTTATCAGCAACACTCAGCACATTGGCGAGAGTGCGCCAACGCAGTTGGAACCAATCAGCCTTCTCGTACTCGCACTTTACACCCAGCTGTATGCACAGTCATCATCATTGAATTCGCCGACCTCCGGTGTGACTTTCCAGTGGCGGGCAATTCAATGGGTGCATTCAGCCACCTAACATCCCCATACAAGTTTTTAAACAAAATTTTCTGAAAACCAAAAAAAAAAGGAACTTAATTTTTCTAACATAAAACCCGGTAAGAAACACTGGAAAACCTGTGCAAAGAAAGTTGCTATAATTTATAAACTACATTTCGAGGAAGTTGGTGGTAGTTTTCTACATCGCGAATTTACTTGATTCGTTGGGTTTTTGCGTAGATTTGGGGAATTATAGGGACTAGCCGTTAACGTTCCATCTTTTACATACATAAAAATATGTTTTAGGTTGGGCAACGCAGCCATTCTCCCAAGGAGTAACTTCAACAATTGGGAACAAAACTTCGCCAATGTTACTTTTTGTGCATATTTAACACAGACCGCCCGTCTGTTTCTGTGACCAGCTGTCACAAGCAATAGCGATTTGAACAGACCACCCGTCTGTCGTCCATTAAGTTTCAAAATTGAACACGCTGGTATGGTATTTTGTTTCTTCAGGTTACTGAGCGAGTGAACCGATGGCTGATGGACCATGGCTGCCCTTCTCTCTCTCAGTAAGTTGAAAGAAACACCTGTTTCAAGAAAGTTATTAAAAGAAAGGAATAAGGATAGGGAACAGAAAGAATGATTCTTGTTACGGAAAATTTTACCGTAACACTTCATTTCATTTTGTCAATTAGCCAAATTGCTTCCCAAATTCAACGTTATTTCACTAACATATATATAACTTTTAATATTAATGCAATTTTTAATTAAATTTTTTTTTTATTGAAACCTCTCATAGCATTTTCACAATATTCCTGCAAAATATCTCGAATGCTCAGCAGACCATAAATTTGGCTAAGAGCCTTTAAGGCTCGTAACTCCTTTACTACTAATTTATTAATGTTTTCGAATGGCAAACATTTTTGCTCCACTTTTGACTCACTCAACTTTAAACAACTTTTTTTCCCTTAACCTCCAAAAACGCCCATAGCTCCTTTAACGTTACCTCAAAACTCCTGTTTGATCATTACCTTCAGCTTCCATCGTTTATCGTTGAGGGTGTGTTTTTTTCCCCTTTTCAACTTCAAAGTTAATTTCTAACCCAACCCAAATTCTGATTTGAAAAGTAAAAGAAAATTAATACAAAACACAGAAACACCCGTTGGTGGTGGCCGAGAACTAATTTTATGTAGTTGCAGTTGGGTACTGTGTTGCTGTTCTTCCAGAACAACAACCTTAAAGCAAACACGTCCGATAGCTTTTGGAAAGAAAACACCATAAAAAAGGTACCTATTCATCCTTTAGCGCCAGTGGTGTAATGTTACCCTTATGATAGACGAAACTTACTGTAAATAAGGACTCTTGTCTAAACTAGGGCAAACTCTTGGAACTTTCCTTAAAAGTGTGGTTGGTTTACCTATTTCTTTTCAACAAAAAAAAAACACCGTCTACTCTTTCTCACACCATCGGCGTTATCGTCCTTAAAAGAAGAGATGAACTTATTTTGCTTTGTTCTTTTTATGTTTGTTCGTATGCGCTCTTACACGCTCTGTTTTGTAACAAAAGTTAAGGACCATTTACTCTGATGTGTAGCCCTAATACTTAATGCATCCCTACTCTCAAGAAGAAGAACAAGAAGCCTCAATGCTCAACTCGGCATAAAAAAAAAGTTCATAACTTCACACCCAGCACACGAAACGAGGCAATCTCGTAATAATTATTTCAAAGTATCACACAAACCAAATGTTGCTGCAACATGTTGTTGGGAATTTTATTTTTAAATTGAACTTTTCTGTCAAAGTCAGGTGGAAAAGTTTACCACAGATACCTCAGACCAATTTGTATTTCTTTTTAAGTTTTTGTCAAAAAAGAAAAAAGTCATATTAAAATAGCAACATTGCATGGCTAAAACCTACTCAGTTTGTCTCAGTTAAATTGTGCTAAACCATTAATGAAGTTAATTACTGGAAAATCACCCTCAAAAGTATGCCTTCTTTCAGTTGGAATGTGGCGGGGAAGGGGAAAGAGGCAGAAAACATTCAAAACGACCAACTTTAAGAAAACAGACGAACAAAACAATCTTTCTTCAAGTGAAAATAGGAACAGTGTTGCAAAAGAAAAATCACATTGTTCGCCATCGCTTAGCGAAATCTGCCTTGGTAAGAGCGTATGTCTATGACTACTTGAAAGCATTTGATAATTGGACGATTAAGTTTTCAGAGCATCAGACTCTGGATAAGTCACACAAAATGCCATTAAAAATATCATAGAAGTTGAGAAAGGCTAAGGCGCCCATTGTGTGTGATCTATTGAATTAATTGACCAAATGCTTACGGAAGCGGAAAGGAAAGAAGAACAGACGCACAAAACTAACTTTTTAAATAACTTTGTTGGATTCGCAATTCTTTGATGATCTTTTGACTCGAACCTGCCAAGCCATTAGGATGATGTGCTTTTTGGTTTAATAAAAATATATAAATTTTTTCTTCCGAGATAATTGAATTGAATTTTTTGAATTACCGAACCGGAATTGATGTCATTAAATTGGACATTAGATGGTAGACAATTGGTTGCAGGAAAAATCTTAGTAGGAACAAGTGATGACAGTTAATGGTTGTGTTGGTTAGTTTGTTGTTTGAAAAGAGCTTTGGTTACAACTTTTTAACCTTCTCATAACCTAATCTCATTGAAGGCTTACCATTTATCAAGCTATTCTATATCTATTAATCTCTATTTTGTATTTTTTTGCTTTTAAGTTGTAAAAAACGAATAAACTCTTAGTGATTTAGAACATGTTGAAGAGAAATTGTGTCAAAAGTCAAAAATATGAAACAGAATTGATTTTATCTTTGTATTTAAAAACAAATATTTGTAAAATTTGGTAATGCAATATTTTATAAATTATTAAGGAGCTTTCAACAAGATATACAGGTCCACTCCAAAAATAAGACAATTTTTCCAAAAAACATCATAATCCTAATTCTCTAAGGTATGCGAATTTTTTGACGAAAATCTCATTCGTAGTATTAGATTGATCCCTTCGAATATAACATAAACGAAGTTTTATGCAAATCGGTGGAGTTGTTTTCGAGAAATTAAAAAAAAAACACTGTATGACTGCTACGAAAAAAGTGGATCTTGCAATTCTGTCTCTGATGCCTGCCAGTTCGACTACAGCCTACAGATAGCATTTTCCCCCACACGTTATTTTTTTACTTGCGACTTATAGGTACTATTAGGCGAGTTATGCATTTGAAAAAAAAAAAGCGAACTCGAGATTTTGATCAAAGTTGACTTTACGATGATAGCGGAGACCAAAAAAGAGGGTCTCGCAATTCTGTATATCTGTCTGTCTATTCGACTACAACCTAAACGGCTCGACCGATACAAACTTGGCAGATATGGGTTTTAATTTTCCCCCCACACACATTTTTTTCTTTTTTTTTAAGACCAAACATACGATTTTTTCGAAATTTTAAAAATATTTTTTTTTTCAAAAACTGTCCCACAGAATTTAAAAAAAAATTTGAAAAATTTCATTTAGTTAAAACTAGGTAATGGTTGAAAAATTTTTTCCAAAAAATTGTTATTTTTGGTAGCTCCCCGTCCATCTTTTTTTGTTTCTGATTTTCTTGAAAACGGTACAGCCGATTTTAATCATTTTTTTTATAAAGGTCCACCAAAGTTTGAATATTATTACATATTCAAATTTTCATTTTTTTTCAAACTTGAAAAATAAAAGTTTCTTAAAATAATCTACAAGATTTAAAAAAAAAAACGGACCTTACCATACAAATGTTAGAAAATGGCTTTCGAAAATCGTATTTTTCTTGAAAACGGTTCCGAGAATTTTTCTAAATTTTTTCTTCTTTTGATTAATTCTTACGATCTATAATTTAATAAAAAAAATTGAAATCTAGATATTACTGACGTACCTACCATAGAACGGATTTTAATGAATTTTTTTATAAAGAAGATCCTAAAAAGTTTAAAAAACATTGCATTTCAAAACTTAAAAAAAAATTATTTTTTCAATTTTTGGAAAAAAAAGCCTTGTTTTTTACATTCGATATCTCAAGAACTGCTCAATATTTTTCTTGGAAATTTAACTCACATTCGTAGAATAATAAAAACTTAAATTTTGCATACCAAAATTTTTTCTTAAAAATTTTGTACATGAAAGCTTAATTTTTTAAGGAACCACTACAACGACTTATAATTTTTGTTCTTTCATAAATTTATATTTGCATAGCATTTTGTTCATATCTCTTACTATTAAAAGAGTTTAAAAAGTTAATTTTATTCTTATGAACATTTTCTTTAATAACATTCGTTTTTAAAATTCCTAATCTATTACATAGAAGCAAGTTCGTGCGACCCAGTCGTGCATTTTTTTGTTTAAGGCAACAAATAACGGTATCTACCTGCCCTTAATTCTTTTTCCAAATTTTATAGAATATTCTTTTTTGTCAAAAACTGCTCTACAGATTTTTTTTATTCACAAAACTTCAAGTAGTTTAATTTATTAGTTGAAAATAAAATTTCCGAAAATGGCTAATAATGGTACCCCCCCCCGCCGCCCTATCTTTTTCTATTTTCTTAAAAACGATACCGATTTGGATTCTTTTCCCAAAAGTTTGGATCTACTCAAATTTTCAACAAAAAAAATTGTTTTGATTAAAAAAAAATTGTTTTTTTTTTAATTAAATTTTTTTTTGAAAATTGTATGGTTGATTATTTTAAAAACTTGATAATTAACAGTTTTTAAGACAATCTACAAAATTTGAGAGAAAAAAATCTCTTATCTAAGAAAATTGGTACCCACCATACAAAAGTTAAAAACTCATTTTCCAAAATCGTATTTTGCTTGCAAACGGTCTTAAAACGGATTAATTTTTACAATTTATAATTCAATAACTTCAAATTGTAAATTAAGATTTTGCGGACTGTACCTACCATAGAAATATTTTTTTTTTTTAATTTTAAATTTCTCATTATCGACAATGGATTTTAATACAAAAAATTTATGGAGAAGCTTCTTAAAGGTATGAAAAACATTTTATTTTAAAAACATTAAAATCATTGGCGCAAAATTTTAAACAGCCTATTATTAAGGTATTAGTATGATTCTTCTTAACAATTTGCTAACTTTATAGTAGTTTACTAACTCATTCTTAATTTTAAACATTTTCTAACTAGTATCGTACTAAAAGAATTTTCTTAATAAATTGCTTCTGAACACACCTAAAACAATGACATTTCGTGTAAAAAAGTAAGTACACGAACCTTTTTTGATGTTTGCAAATGTCAAAGAGCCATATGAAGCTAGCACGATACTAAAAAAATAAAGTAGCTATTCGATGATTTTAACTTTAATAAAAGCGTAGAGAAAGTATGATGTTATATTCGATTAAAATTTGCAAATTCGTTGTTTTAACCTAGTATCATACTAAAACAGCTTTAGCATCGTACTAATTTAATTAAAATTTTGCGCCATTGGTTTTTGAAAATTCGGTATTTCAAAAATTAATTTTATGTTTATAAATAGTTCTTTTTAAATTAATACCACTTTATGCTCTGGCTTGATGTTCAGATGGACAAACTGAATCCATCTTCTTTCCACATGCATACATTTTTTTCGTTTATAGTTTGAATATTTTGTAAAAAAAAAAATAAAAATATTCGATCTTGCCAGGAGTCGAACCTGGAATCTTCTGATCCGTAGTCAGACGCGTTATCCATTGCGCCACAAGACCATACATTTTTTAACATACAGATTTCCAGATGAGCAGACTACTTCATGAATATTTCTACACGTGAGTCTATTTTTGTTACTTCTGAAGAATAATAATGATTTGATGCTTGTGTGACTTTTGATGAATCACGATGTTAGTTTTTATTTAAAGCAATAAAATGGGAAATGTGTTTAAAGGTTTTAACCCTTGGGTAGACACAGTTTCGATTTTGATGATGATAAACTATTTGCAGATTTTTTTTTAAAAAGGGTTTTTCAAAAAGGGGGATGATGAAATGGAATAAAACATGATGTGTGTGAGGTGTTAACGACATTCTTATTACTTGTTTTTTATTTGAAAAGGCTCACGTGTGCCATGTGTGGAATATGACATTGTTCATTTGCCAGCTTCGGCTTCTTATTGTGACACTGATCCGATTGGTCTTACTCTTACTCTTCCGCATAGATCCGACTGAATTTGAGTGATTACCTGTGTTATGTTTACCTTAACGGCATCGCTGGATTGAGGTAATTCGCATAGACCTCCGACTTTAGGAAACCCCCAAAGGAAAACAGTCTAGCGGGATTAAATCGCATGGCCAATTCACGTCACCTCTGTGATATATAGCCTTATACTTAAGGACAAATATTATTTACTTATACTCAAATCGTTCATGCAGAATGTCCATCGTGACGTCTGCAGTGTGACACGGGAACACGCCAAGTCGGTCCTCTAAACATTTCAAATACAAGCCAATCGAGGAGAACTTCGACCTCATAATTTGGACTTTAATTTATATAATTTATACATTTTATACATTTTAAAAAGGAAAAAATATCCCTAAAGGTAATAAACAAGAAGCCTAAAAAATACCCAAACAAAAAATTAAAAATTACGGCAAAAATGTAAATTAAAAGTAACGACAAAATAAATTGAATTACGCGGCTTCGTTTGATTTATTTTTTTTTGTGTTTTTTCCCTTTTTTCAATATAGATGTCGAAAAAAAATTTATTTTGGACCGTTTTTCATAAAGGCATAATCTTTCACAACATAATCAATGAAGAATCGACACAGAAAATTAACGAAACAAAGTTTGGTTTGTATGTACGATTATTTAATGACGATTCTCATGTACGATTTTTTAATTTATTTTTAAATTTTGAAAATTTATTTATTCATTTAACATCAATTAGAGATAATTAAATCTACAATTAGACTACAAAAAAAAAGAGATAAATAGGTATAACATTTACATCTAACAAAATTACATTAAGTATTTAATACAATAATTGTGTAATCATAATTTGATTAATCAATCTGAAAAGAACAAAATTAAATTATTTTTTAAAATGTATCTGCTTTTATGAAAGTTAAAATCAATATAATTTGAAATGAGATTAGTTTCTCTGACACAACGAGTTATTGGTTCATTACGAGCATAGTTTACTCTTTGTTCCTTTTCTCGGAATAGACAACGTTCTCTTATCTGACGCGACGGAGCATACAAATCAATCAATGATAAAAGCATAGGGCATTTGATATGATGTGACAAAATATCACTAATGAACATTACAGACATCATTTTTCTTCTATTTTCGAGAGATTGAGCTCCAAGAAGTTTACATCTAGTTGAGTATGACGGGATTTCGATGTTCCAACCTAATTTCTGGATTGTATACCTTGTAAATTTTCTTTGGATCATTTCTATTCTGTTTGAATAAATATTGTAGTAAGGATTCCAAATCACACAGCAGTATTCTAAGTTAGACCTAACATAGGCATTATAAAGAGATTTAAGGGCAAAAGAGTCCTTGAAGTCTTTGGTATTTCGTTTAATAAACCCTAGCATTGAATAAGATTTAGCTACAATAAATTCTATGTGCTTGGTAAAATTTAGTTTTGAATCAAATATTACACCAAGATCTTTTTTCTCCAAAACTCTTTCAAGAACAAACGTGTCAACTGTGTAATCAAATGTAATTTTTGAAAAATTGCGACAAAAAGAAAAAATTTGGCATTTCTTAACGTTTAAGAGTAATTGGTTAGTTGAACACCATTCTGTCAACTTATGGAGATCGTCTTGTAAGAGAATACAATCATTTAAAGATTTAACGCATCTGAAAAACTTCAAATCATCTGCAAATAGAAGCCTACTGGAGTTCAGAAAGATATCAGCCATGTCATTAATAAAGATTAGGAAAAGAAGGGGGCCAAGATGGCTACCTTGGGGGACACCCGAGGTTACTACAATTGGATTTGACAGCACTTGATCTATAGAAACAAACTGTATACGACCCTTTAGATAGGATTTTAGCCATTGCAACATGTTTTTCAATCAATATACTATGACTGACTCGATCAAAAGCCTTCGCAAAATCAGTATAAATAACATCAATTTGGTATCCTTCTTCGAGTTTATTTAAGATGAAATTGGAGAAAATTGAAAGATTAGTGGCTGTAGATCTTCCTGCAACAAAACCATATTGAAATGGTGAAATATGCTCCTTAAGAAGAAATGTCAATTTTCCACATATAATTTTCTCGAAAAGTTTCGGTATACTCGATAGTTTACAAATAGGACGATAGTTGGTTACTTCCTGCTTTGGGCCAGTTTTATGAATTGGAGATAAAAATGATTTTTTCCAAACTGAAAGGAATTCACCACTCACAAGAGAGGTGTTGAAAATGTAAATTTAGATTCAATAGTAGTCATACAAAATCGCACGTTCTGCTTTTAAATAAAAAAAAAAACTGATTAAACTATCATTCACAAAAATCACGCGACTTTTTGCAAAATTATTCGATCAAATTCTTAAAAAATTTTACACGATCGTTCCTGGACAGGAATAAAATAATCGTACAAAAAAGAAAAAACGCGAGATGTTTGCGAGCTATTATTTAATCATAGTTACAGAATGATTCTATTAAAATTTGAAAAATATTTTTTTTTAATTATGTAGTAAGTAGAGAAAATATATGTTTTTAAATCAAAATCTTAAACTGTTTAGTGTTAAGATATTACTATGATACTACATCACAATTAACTAACTTTAGTTCAGTTTACTTACTCTAAATTTAAATAATTTAAATGCTTCTACACCTACAACAATGGTCATCAAAAACCAAAGTAAACAGACCTTTTTGATGCTTGTCATGTGGAGTTAGCACGATGCTAATAAATAACATAAAACAGCTCTTTGTCGATTTTAACTTTAAAAAATTTTTGGAGAAAGTATGATGTTAAACTCAATTAGAATTTGCAAATTCGTCGTTTTTTACCAAGTAGCATACTAATATAGTTTTAACATCATACTTATTCGACTTAAATATTGCGCTATAGGTTTTTAAAACCTAGGCAACATTGAAAAATGTTTGGATATGAAATTTTTAACCAAAATTAAACAACGAAAAAAGTGCTTAAAGCGTGAAAATCATCTTTATGTATCCGATTTTTTGTTGTTACTTTTCATATTTTAATTTTAAAAGTCATATTTCCTTTTTTTCTGGCCATTTACAAAAAAAGCTTTCCTTTTTTGTTGAACGTAAAAACTGAAGAAAATAATTTTTTTTTGATTTTTGTGTACGATTATATAATTAAAATAGCGCTATTCCAATATTCGATTTTTCATTTCCTTTTAAGCTTTGAAAAGGCAGATTAAATTAGTAGTATGCTTTTAAATTTAAAGGAAATTTAATTAATTTATCATTCACAAAAAATCGGACGACTTTTTTCACAATTATTTGATCAGATTCGTTAACATTTAAAACCATCGTTCTGCGACGGAAATAAAACAATTGTATCGAAAAAAAAAAACGCGAGATGATTGCGTACGATTATTTAATCACAGTCGTTGCCGGGCTCGCTAACACACAGAGAAAAATTGAATTTTAATTCCTACTGCCATGTCCCTTTTTTTAACTTCAACACAAAATGCACACTATTTTGAATGACTTGAAATGTATTCCCATAGTTCGCTATGCCCACCAGTAACTTTTGGTTTGAGATAAGTAGGCGATTTACGTATTTTTACTTGGTCCCTAGAGCAAGCATTTATTTGCTTGTTGTAACAAAAGGGTCTAAAGAAAAACAATGAATTGCCTTTGTCACATTGTCCGTCGCGCCGCTTGGTGCATCCGTGCTTCTATTCATCATTGCTTTGGTGGACTGATTACATTCATATTTGAAACAGATCGTTATTATGCCATTCTTAAAGAAGGACTTCGATTTTTACTTGCGGCTTATATGTAGGTACTTATACTCGAAGTATCAAGTTATGCATTCGTAAAAAAAAATCGAACTTGAGATTTTGATCAAATTTGACATTACGATGATAGCGAAGACCAAAAAAGTGGGTCTCGCAATTCTGTCTGTCGGTTCGACTACAGCCAAAACGGCTCGGCCGATTTTCTACAAACTTGGTAGATATGGGTTTTGATTTTGTCCCCCACACGTTTTTTCCTTTTTTTTAAGACCAAAAATAACGGTACCTGCCATACGATTTTTTTCGAAATTTTATACATTTTTTTTTTCTCAAAAACAGTCCCACAGATTAAAAAAAAAATCAAAAAATTTCATTTAGTTAAAGCTAGGTAAAAGCTGAATTTTTTTTTCAAAAAATGGTTATTTTCGGTACCCCCTCGGAACCATTTTTTTTTGTTTTTGATTTTCTCAAAAACGGTACAGGCGATTTTGGTAATTTTTTTTATGTTAAGGCTCCCCAGCAATATTATTGTGTATTCAAATTTTCAAAAAAAAAATCGTATTTTCTCGAAAACGGTTCCGAAAATTTCGCTAAAATTTATTTTCTTTTGATTAATTTTTACGATCTATAATCAAATAAAAAAGAATTCGAAATCAAGATATTCATGCTTATATTGACATTCTCATGAATAGTCTATTCGTTAGAATGATTCTATTCCTTCGAATGAACTTTCTTAATATTGAGATTCGAACGAATACCATTCATTTGCGAAAGATAGCATAAAATGAACTTCAAAAAAGATTCATTTTCGTTATCAGCTGTTTGAAATTTGAAAGAATCAAGAAACAAAATAAAAAGTAAAGTTTAACCATGAAGAACTACATATTCATTACATTTTTTTGTGTCAACTCAGCTGTTTTGAAACTATTCTTAAAAAAAAAATAAGTTGTTCATGGCGCGTTCTAAATTTTTATTTTTCGTATACACTTGGTCACACTAAAATATTAAAAACAAAAGAGAAGTGTTTCTGAAATGTCAAAACCAAAAAGTGAAATCTTTGTTTATTTGTAATTGTTTTGTTTATTAACTTAAATTTCTTTGATAAAAACATAAAATAATAAATAAAAAATAAGAATATGGCATTTGTGTTGTTTATGAATGAAGATGGTGTTAAAGAAGTGCAGAGGAGAAGGATAGTGGATGCTTTCCGTATCAACGCGGGTGGTAAAAAACCCTTTGCTACCTCCGGGTTTTCTTCCATTATTTTGATTAACTTTTCCTTTTGTTCGCGGTTTGTCCAGTTGGAATGCGACCTTTAAACATAAAACAACAAAAAAATTACCAAAGTAATTTATTTTCCATGAAATAATTAAAAACTAACATGTTTTGTTGCTTACTCGACAGAAAAATTCAAACCACACAAAAATGACATTTAATTCTATTCTTTCGAATGTCATCATTGAATTAGCTTTCGCAAATGAATGAACTTTCTGTGGATTAGGTGAATTTTCGATTTGTTCGATTAACATTCCAATCGCCGAGTCTCAAAATTAAGTTTCAACGAATTCGACTCACTTTCGAACGAAAGAGAATGTCAAAATAAGCACCATTACTGACTACCTACCATAGAACCATTTTTGCAAATTTAGAATTTCTCATTATCGACAAAACGAATTTTAATGACATTTTGTTTATAGAGAAGCTTCTAAAAAGATTAAAAAACAATGCATCTCAAAACTAAAAAAAATAATTTTTGAGTTTTTGAAAAAAAAAAAAAAAAAATTTTTGTTTGTTTTTTTTTTTTTTGGAAAATTCGATATCTCAGAAACGGCTCCATATTTTTGTTTGTAAATTTAATTTTTATTTGAAAAATAATAAAAACTTTGAATTGGCGTACCAAAATTTTTTCTTAAAAACATTTAAATTTTTTTTTTCATATAAAGCTTATTTTTTTTTTAAGAAACCAATACAGGATTTGTTGTTTTAGTCTATTAAAAATGAATTTTATGCTTATGACCAGTTTTTCCCTAATAATATTAATTTTTTTAATTCTTAGTCGTTTACGTAAGAGCAAGTTGGTGCGACCCAGTCGTGCATTTTATTTTGTTTGAGACCCTCTATTAACCTGGCTATAGAATAATGATTGCTTTTGTTTTTGCAAAGTTTCTCGAAAACGGCTCTAGTGATTTTGATTAAATATCACACCGATGATGCCTTAAGTGATTAGAAAAAAAAAGTTTTTGGTCGGAGAATGGACACAGTGGATTTGGATCTTAAATTTCATTTTTCCTGCAAAGCCTACCAAGCCACATTTAGTATCCGCCTTGTTGGCCCTAAAACACATTTATTTAAACATTTTTTGTTGTATATTTTACGCGAACCAAAGGGCTTTTGACTGCCCTTAAAACCTTTGAGCACAGTTTCTATGTAGGTATAAGGACAGTTTTCGCTAAAAAAAAATAAAAACCAACTCAGCTGTTTTGGAAATGTTAACACCAGATCTTATTTTTCCATGGATTACCTTCAATTTCAATTCCTCTTGTCTGAGTGTCATGTTTAATCTTCAACAAGACCATTTTAAGCTGAATTCCCTGAATAAATCAAATTCATTTTAATGCTCAAGTGGACATAATCCCCTTTTAATATTCATTCATTTAAAGAAAAAGAAAACATAAATAAAGAAAAGAAGAAAAAAAAATCAAAATAAAAAATTGTAGGTATAGGTCCCGCAAAGGGATATCCCGCGCTAAAATCAACAAAAATCTTTAATATTCAAGAAAACTAAATTAAAATACTAACTCCACAATCTCTGTCCAAACATCCTACAAAAACCGGGCATTGGTCTACTTCCAAAGGAAATTTCAAAAAAGAAAGAAAAACAAAAAAAAAAAATTGTATATATAAAATATTCGTGTAGCCCCCTCCTTTAATATTTAGTAAATCAAGAGAAAAGAATATCCTTTACGTGAGTAAAAAAAAAAAAAATAAAATAAAATAAAAATAACGGGCGGACAGGCAGGACAACCCACTAAGGACTTGTTTTTAATGGCCTAATATTTCGTTTTCCTTCTTCACCCATGATTCCAGCCACTTAAGAGTCGTACTTCATAAGGATGCCTCAGCATATCCTTAAGGCATATTGTATACCTACATATCAAACGAAGATTTTTCCTTTTTGTCCATGTATATTATTGTGTACGTGTAGGTTAGATACCCATACAGAGATACCTATTCATGAATGAGAAAATTTGTTTCTTCTGACACATACATTTATTGCGGCTCAATGAATGGGCTCTTTCAGTTTTGTCCTGCAGCTCTGCATCCGCTGAACAAAAAAAGGACGAATATTCGTTTTATTTTTTTTTGAAATTGAGCCAACTTGGGCGTTGTTGGTGATGATGATCGAAGTGTATGATTTAGGGGTACATAAATGCAAATAGCTCCTTCGAAATATTAAGCCGAGAAGAGAAGGCGATTTTATCAGCTCTATATTATAAGTGCGGTATATTATGCAAGACAATGTCCTTAAGTGACTCGCAAGCGAACAATAGGAGCCTGAGTTTCAATTTTAATGCTCCTCCCTGAGGGTAAGATAATTGCCACTGACACACATGTGTAGAATTTATATGAGCAGTAGCAGCAACCCCGAGCAACATCCTCAAGAGGTAACATGAGTTCAATGGCAAACAAAAAGAAAAGGATATTATTTTTGTACTGAATCCATTTAGCTTGGAGCCTCAGATATACATACGAGTACATGCATATATAGAACAAGAGAGAGGAGAGAAAGAATATCATATTTTATTCTTTAAGAGAGTCCTTATCGTAAATATTTATCCATAAAAATGGCTGCAGGGTCGATAGCCATCTTTATGAGTATCAGAAGTGGAATTATATCATTAGGTATATCAGTGTTTTCCTTTGTCGCATTCTCCTCTTGTGGGAGATCATAATCCTTCTTATGATGGCCATATCAAAAGGACTAGGTACTTTGGATTCTGAAAGTTCTGTTGACTGGTTAAGCAGAGGTGGATCTGATTTAAATACGGGACTAAGATATGGGGATATATCTATAATCTTTTTAAAAGGAACAAATTTGCATGACCGCAAACAAGGACATCGACAAAAAAAAGGATAATCCAGTTTTCTTATTTTTTTTATTGAAATTCTTCTTCGGTTTGATATGTTTTTGTGTGTGTTATTTTTGCACTTACAAATCCTTAACTAAATGAACGCCGCCGTCAAGGATCACCTCCCATCTCAATCAATAAAAATGTTACCACGACTGAGTAATCGAGAATTCAGGACACGAATCGGAACTCAGAATGTGGTAATGGCGGTGGCAGTCTCGCTTAACGGTAAATTTATTCATTATCATTGAACATCCTTCGTTGGTCCATTTTTGCTGACTCTTTGGGTCAAAGGACAAGAGAGCACACTTTGCTTTGACATTTGTTAATCGAGGAGAGATTTTCACAATCGAAACTGTGGATGATGACGAAAACCACAAAATAAAAGCGATTCTTTTTTTTTTATGGGTCCGATAAAAATCGAATTAAATTGAAAATGTGTCGCTGGCTGTGTGGCGTTTATTTTGCTCTCAAAGTTAAATAACTAAAAATATACGGAAGTTGCGGCTTTATCGAGATAAAAAAAAAATTTAAAGCAACAGCAAAGATATTTCGCTGAGCAAAATCCATTAGTCACTTTGCGGTTTTAATTGATGAGCATCAATGGTTTATCGATGAAGATTAAAACTGTTGAACGAAGTTTTGTATTCGGAGAAAAAAAAAGATGATGTATTTTTAATTGGAAAGAAGTTTTCGGTGGTTTTCCAATTTTAAGGTTAACATTTGTTTTTAATTCATTCGAGTTTGGTTTAGCACGAAAATTGGTTCAGATTTTAAGTTTGAAAGACTTAAATTCCACTAGAGTCTTCCATGAATGACTTAGTGAATCATGAACTTGAGCCACTAGGCCGCTATCCACTTATAGGGGAGGCGATAAGTTGACAAGAAATTATGGCCCATTTTATGTTTTTTATTATTTTTTCTTTTAGCTTTTGCACCATATTTTTGGAGCAAACTCAAGTCAGTTATAACACGGCTGTTCTTTGAATTCTAGAGTTTTTTTTCTGGGTGTCTTGTAAATAAGATGATTCGTAGGAAATGCAACAAAAAACCGGTCATGTAGGTTTGGTTAATATAAGAAAAAAATCGGCTCTGCGAATTAACTCCCAAAAGAGTTAACTCCCACTAGCCAAAGTGAACTAACTCCAACCAAATTGGCTGGTGGGGTCTAGTTTATTCATAATTTTGGGAATTAATTCAGATGGGGCTTAATTTATAACTGTTGACCAAGAAAATTGATGAAATTTAAAATTTTTTCAAATCAAATCTACCCTTATTTCGCTTTGGAAATTATGTTAATTTAAAAGTTTTTCTAATAAAAAATTGGAAGTTTGTTCGTTTGGAACCTTGTTGATTTTTATTTTGAAACTCAGTTCGGCTTGAGGTTGTGAATTAGTTCCTAAAATTCCTCTTATTTTCTGAAGTTGGTATACTCACCTCTAAGCCGCTATATTGGATTGTAGATTTTATTCAATCACCCCTATTACAGAATTCGGCGAATGAGCTAAAGTGACAGTTTCAATTCATTTTCAAACTTTTGCATTACTGAATCCGACGAATGAAAGTTGAACGAATGTCGGTAACAATCCCTGCACCACTGACATTTTGTTCAACTTGTATGGTATTACAGAATTCGAAATCCATTCGCACTCCATACAATTTCTATCATTTTACATTCGCACCAATTTCGAGACGAATCTGAAGTGAATTTTTGATTAAACGAACAAAAAAAAAAAACGAAAATAAACAATGGAAAGCTCAAAAATATAAGTCAAAAGCTTATCATACTGAATGATAAAGTGTTTGTTTAACAAATTTTAATAGAAAGCGGACAACTAACAACGAAACTGGAGAGCCAGAAATCTAAATAAAAAAAAAAAAAAAAAAAAGAACAGAGAGCACACGGTTGGTATTGAACCGTCCTCCATCCAAGTAGAACTACTCAAAGCGATGCTTGATTTCGTTGATCGATAGCAATAACTATTATCAAAGCCTAGGCCGGTTGACTAAATGTCTTTAGCCGACAGTGTCGATACGAAAGTTCATAAATGATAAGTTAATTTTAGGAATCCACAATGTAGTTCATCCGGCGAATTTCATAATTCAATTTTACAGCGGATGCGAAAGGCCAACGGATCGAGACAACAGACAACTCACCGGGAGTAAAATTCTACAAATTCTTTAAGCGACATGAATATTTTCGTTATTTTCAGTCCTTGAAATAAGTGCAGACTAAAAGTAAAAAAATCGCAAATAAAAATATTTAATTTTGTTATATGTATTTCACTTTTATCAAAAATCAGAAGACCTCAAAACATTTTGCTTGAAGCGGGGGCGTCCGAATGAATTAAATTACTATATATTAAGATTAAAATTACATACAGTCTTGAACAAAAAAAAAAAAAAACATTTTTATTTTTTAAATTTCCAGTTTGGAAGTATTGTTCAAATAGCGCAACAAAGCTAGCAAATTTTTCGCAATAAAATAAAGTCGCGCTGTTTCAACTTACCCTCACTATGGGCTAAGCTGTTACAAATTTCTTTAATTGACTTCATTTAAAAATACAAAAGATATCACGGTTAATCATATCCATTTTGTAAGCCTAAATGGTTTGCCCTCTGGTCCCCTTTCCTAGTAGGCTCAACATAGGCCGGAGTAAATTGTAACAATAATTATGAGAGAATGAGTAATCGTTTTTTAAAGAAAATTACCAATCTACAAAAAAGGCGATCCTATGTCCTGTAAAAACTACAGAGGCATATGCTATCCACCGTACTATGTGAGCGTCTAAAACCTCTCTGCAACACTATGATTCAACGATAGACCAAATATTCACATTTAGGCAAATCCTGGAAGAGACCCACGATCTTTTCATCGATTTCAAAGCCGCATATGATAACATAAATCGCCAAGAGCTTCTATTGGCGATGTCAGTACTCGGGATCCCGAAAAAACTGATCCAGCTTTGCCGCATGACGTTACAAAATACGCGGTGCAACGTGCAAATGGGTAACAGCTCATCCGAGCTATTCCAGACGTGCACAGGGTTTAGACACGAAGATGCGCTATCATGTGATTTCTTCAACCTAGTCCTAGAGCAGATAGTGCGCAAGAGTGGTGTTAACCTGGAAGGCACCATCATCAATAGGTCTTCCCAACTGCTTGGTTATGCGGACGACATCGACATCATCGGCCGCTCCAAGCGAGCTGTGCTAGAAGCGTTCACAGCTTTTGAAGAACAGGCGAAACGCGTTGGACTTGAAGTTAATGAGGACAAAACAAAGTTTATGCTATCAACAAGCAAAGCCTCAGTTGTCCATCGCCTAGAACAAAACGTCACTGTTGGTAGCAGTAATTTCGAGGTAGTCAAGGAGTTCACCTATCTCAAAACAAAATCAATCCCACGAACGACACTTAGTAGAAATTCGAATTGGTTTGGCAAAACAAATGGGTTCAAAACTTCTTTCTCGAAAGACTAAGTGCACGCTATACAAAACCGCAATTTTACCAGTCCTATACTCTATGGCGCCGAGTGCTGGACGATAAGTAAAAAATGAGAATTGATACTGGGCACTTTCGAGAGAAAAGTTCTTCGGTGGATATTTGGTCCTATATGCGAAGAGGGCGAATAGAGGAGAAGATTCAATGGTGAATTATACGAGCTGTACCAAGATTTGGATGTAGTCCAAAGAGCTAAAACACGTCGACTACACTGGCTCGGTCAAATCGAGCGGATGGACAACAACGCTCCAGCCAAGAAAATCTTCGAATCCCAGCCCCCAGGTTCGAGACGACGAGGAAGACCGAACCTCCACTACCGGGACCAGGCGGTTACAGACGCAAGAGCGCTTGGTCTCAACGACTGGAGGGAGCTCGCGAGCGATCGCAACCGATAGAAGACCGCATTATCTCAGGCAGAGACCCTCCATGGATCGGGAGCCGGATAAGTAAGTAAGTAAGCGGATTTGAAAGTCCTTGGTTGGTTTGAGAATTCGCCATGAATAGACTCACGCCAAAGAAATGTTTGTAAATTGTGCACAGAACAAGTGATTGCTGATGTGCTCCTTAGTGCTGGTGATTATGGAAGTGGCGTAAAAATAATATGGACCTCCAGATTACACTATGTACGTGCCAGCCCCGGCGACCGAATGTCTGAAATCATATTCAAACGTTAATGAGGAAAGAATTATATTTCAAACAAAGTCAATCACATGGCCATCAAACAAATTTGTTTGATTTTGATTTTAAATTAAAGTTTTTCGTCTCTATAAAAATACACCCTATATATTGCTTATAAACTAAAACATAACCAAATCCCATATTAAAATCCACAAAAAAATACATTTGGCACTGTTTGTCTTTAGTGTGAAGAGGAAGACTAAAAATACAAAAAAAATTTAAAACTTGCTTAATTTTGGGACCATGCTTACTTCCTTAAATGGCCTCCATCTTTAATTTTAAAACCAGGTAGAAGTGTCGGTAGCTATGTAGAAGATTAACATTTCTCTTCTTTACGCGATTCTAAATTTTCAGTGAAACCCGTTGCTCTTTAGTTGTTACTTTTTTCCTCTGTTACTTTTAGGCCAGCACTTCCTTAATGTTTATAATTTCTTAATCTAAAATTATATTATTTTGAATGATAGCTTCTACAAATTTAATTTTCAAAAAAAATATTATTTTTAAACTCAAATTTATTTATTGAAATTTGAATACACAATACTATTTAAATTTTTAAGGACCTTAAGAATAAACAAATTTATTAAATTAGTTTTGTATTGTTTTTGAGAAAATCGAAAATAGAAATTAAAGGTTTTATGGAAGGAACCAACCATTTTTTCAAAAAAAAAAAAAAAAAAAAATTCAACCATAAGCTACTCGTAGATTTTACTAAAAAAATATATTTTTCTTTTCAAAAATTTTAGAAACAAAAAATACTTTCTTAAAATATTTAAGGCACATTTATTTTTGCTCTTAAAAAAATTTTCGGCAGGAATTGTCAAAATACGCTATTTACCAAGTTGTAGAAAAATCGACCGAGCCATTGAGGGTCGAGCCAAATATATGAACCAACAGACAGACTGTCGGAATCTAATTTTTCCGCCTCCCTTTCATTGTGCTGTCAAGTTTTTTTTCGTGCTCTATGAGCACTATGAGCGTGCTTATGTGTGAGTTTTTTACATCAGGATAACCAATCTGTCTACGATTTTATTTTATATTGTGGGATTTCAAAGTGCGTTTTTCTGTTGAGCGCACTAGGTCAGAAATTTTAGTCTTTCGCAGGCGGTTTACTTTACACTTCTTATTGAGGATTTTTATTTTTGTTCTGTTAGAGTGTTCTATGATTGCAAAATTTCTTATTTCGTCACGAACTGTATGTATCCCGAGAACCCTGTTAAGATCTTTATTGACCAAAATGGTCAATAGACAAATAGTCTTAGAAGTTTATTTTCAAACGTTTGTAAGCTTTCTATATTAGAATCGCTAATACAACCCCAGAGTTGTATACCGTAAGCTTAGACCGGCTTAAGTACCTTCCTGTATAAAATCAGCTTGTTTTCAATATTGAACTTAGAGTGCTTCGAGAGCAACCAGTATATTTCTCAGAGTTTAATATTCTATTTTTGCATTTCTTTTTAACATACGGTTTCCATTTTAATTTTGCGTCGAGAGTCATATCGAGATACTTATACTTCGCCTCGATTGCGTATACGTCAAGTAACCGGATCCCATTCATTGACACTATCACGAGCGTTTTGTAGCTTTGTTGGTTGACCCACGGCTGGCGTGGCAGTGTCATCAGCAAACATGGTAACAAAAGTGTCTTGCGTTTGAGGTAAATCATGTGTGAATGAAAGGTACCAAATTGGACCAAGCAAACTTCCTTGTGGTACGCCAGCCACTGTTTCTTTGAAATCTGAATACTCATCCCCGTGTCTTCCAAGAAAGAGTTTATTCTGTAGATATTGTTTTAGTATCGCATCAAGTCGTTCAGGGAGAACTTGTATTAATTTAAAATTCAGGCTTCCGTACCACGGCTTATCAAAAGCTTGCGAACCAGCTTTATTTTCATCAAAGACTTTCTCAATGAAGTCAATGATCCTATGCGCTTAATTCTCGAGTGTTTCCTTTTAAATCCGAACTGATATTTATCTAATAAGCGCTTTCCTTCTAATATTCTATCAAATACTTACGATATTACGTACGTGCAGAAGCGAAATGGGTAAATAAGATTTCTATGTAATGGCTTACCTGGTTTAAGAACCAGTAAAGCTTCCATAACTTTGTATTTGCTTACTTACTTACTCTAGCCTTAGAGTGCTTAGTTAGTTCACCCTTTGCGACGAAGCTTTTTGAGATCTTCGGCTCATATGCTGGAGCTTAGTTAGACTTATTCTTTCTTAGTTTTTGTTCTTAATTCTTCAAGGGTAACATTCCTTGTTATGTAAGCTACGCTTGGGTAAAATTCATATATTCAGAATGCTTGATCATCAAATGGATCAAAATTTTTCTCCTGGTAATCCGCGAATACGTTCAGTCGCTCTTCGCCCATTCGTTTTTATCATTCTTAATCGAGGTCGATGGGAGCTTCGGTTTCTTCGTTACTTTAATAGCTTTCCGGAGTGAGTAGTTGGATTATTTTCCTCCTTAATTTTGAATTCTGATATCATCTGTTTTAGCGAGTTATATGGTTCAATTATGGCCATAAGAAATTGGTTATTATCGATTTGTACCGCTCGCAATAGACTCACCGACGCGTCGTCAAGCCAAAATCAAAACCAAGGAAGTCTGCATTGTCACCTGGTGAACCTATGGTGAGTTGGTTTCTTCCCATAAACGTCAATTTCTCTTGTTAACAAAGCCATTCATCAAAAAATGTGCCTCGTCGCTGAAGATGATTTTTCGCCCAAGATTGGGGTCCTTTTCCAAACGCTCCGAAGCCCAGTCAACGAACAAACGGCGTTGTCATTAGCCGTGAACCCTGAGGTCCTGGGTCAGTTAGGTCTTGGAACGCTAAGTCTCGATGTAAAATTGAAGTCTGCGAATAGCCGAGTTCGACCGCCTCGGGTTCTGCTGTACAGCTTCTGGACCGATCTTGCATTCCTTTGAAACGAACGTTGGCTGATTTATTACCGAACAGGTCGTCTCAAATTTGGCCACCATACGTTAAATAATCGGCTCTGATAGGCCACCATGTTTACCGTAAAATGAGTTCAATGTTTGCACTTACTTTGCGAATAAAGTTTTATCATTTTGACGTGCTGTTAACAGATTTGACAGATGTCATCAAAACAACATGGCCGCCAAAATCTACCCGCGACAGTTGAAAAACGCTTTAAAACAGAAAAACTTGGTATAACTATTCAAGCCCAAAATTCGTTAAGCATTCACGAACACTGCCCGCAGCAAAGAGTAGGAAAAACTCTTAGTTGTAAAAGTATAATCGTACAGACAGAACCTGCCCCACTGAACTTTCCCTGAACTTCATTATTAACGCTAACTGCCTTATGTCACAATCTCTTGCTTAACTCTTCTGCTTCTTGTTTTGTCTTCTTCAGTTTTTCCACTCAATTTATTCAAAGCCCCCAAAAGTGTTTTTTCCTTGAATATAAATTATAATTTCAACAAAAGCACGCGCTCCGTGCGATAAAAAATTATAAAAAAAAATCAAAAAAAAAAAAATTACATCCAACTTTGTGTTTTATGCAACAATTACCGTCATTGTCATTCGTTCTCTCGTTTGCCCCCATGCCCGAATTATGTAACAAAATATTTCAGTTTCAGCACAGTGCTGCTCCCTCGGGCTGTGCATTTCAATAGGTATGTATATCCAATTCCTCACCAACTCTCAGAATTCGAAATTGGACTTGGAACTTTATAAGTTGGCGCTGTTGTAATTCTAACCGGTCTCGAACTTGAAAGGTGTACCAACCTTAGAAAAAAATTAAGTGAGGATTGCTCCAAATTCGAGAGCAACAAAAAATTGTGGATCTTTCACATCTTTCGGATTGGTAGGAAAAATTATTCCAAACTAAGTTATCCCCCAGGCGGAAATAACAGAAACTCGATTTTGACCTAAAGGCGGTAAGGTAGTTACCAACCAAACCTCTGCGAGCGACATCGACAGAGGGAGAGATACTACGAAACTTTCATTATCTTCCAGATACATTTTGCTGCAGCTTACAGAACCACGTTCTTGTAGGTAGCAGGAAGGTGGTACCTACCTATCAGGTTTGCTTTTTCTCATATTCCCGTCCATCGACGGCGCGGCGTAGTCGGATGCAGCGTCATCCTCGTCGCGTCGTCGTGTGGTTTGGCTGTGTGCTCCGATGTCAGTGGAGCATTCGACTTGATTATGAGAACGATACAAACAAAACTATGTTTAATTGTATGTATGTAGTTGAGGGGGCTTGGGGAGGCGATGAACGAATTAACCGGTTTATCGCGTTCTCAGGTAAAACACTTAAAAAAAGCTGCGCTCCAATGTGGTGGTAGTAGAATGGAGTGGTACTTTAGTGTACGAGTAACATTTCGCTCGACGAGTGTAGCGCTGCGAGCAATGGAACAATGCGCCGCACCACCACCGATGCGGTGGTACGGTTCTTGTCGTATAGCGTACCCGTACATTATACTCATGATGCCGTTTTGGTAAACTGGATTATGGAAAGTGGATGCGATTGTGGAAATGAAGAAAGAAAAAAAGGAAAATCCAGGTGAAGTGATGTCTCGGACTTGTTGTTTTTCATTTTTTGTGTGTTTGTACTGTTATATCATCCTCTGCTGCCTCTCACGCGGGCCACAAACGTTATATTACTTAAAAAATTTGTGAAATGAATATGCAGAGCAATGTCCCTGGTTGTCCCTTTGGGCGGTAGAAGTCTGCATTTGGGATCTCCTGCTTCTGAATGTGTTTTGGAATATGTTTACCAACAAAGGTTCACATCTGGGTGGGGGTTATTATGTTTTTTTTTGTGGGTTTGTTGTTGTTTTTGTTTTACCAGTTTGCGATGTTGCAAGGCGGGAGAGGAGGGGGAGGTTGAATTTGTACTCTTTGCTTGCTTTTTATGATTCTCGTATTTGCAGACAGGATTTGGATTTTGGAATTATTTGTTATGAATATGAAATGAGATCTGAAGAGAGTTGGTGAGCAGGTTTATTTTTTATGTTGGTGTGGGTGTGACCTGAAGTTGAATGGTTTCGGGTATTTTTTCGGATTTCTTTTGTGCAGAAATGACTGTCCGAGATTGGGTCAGCTTTCCAAACACTATAATGACCATTGTATTTTTAAAATGTTACAAACATTATTTCAAAAAAAAAAGGGAAATCTGTTAATTTCTTTGTTCCATTCGCCGGAGCCCAGGAAGACCGGGACCTTTAGTTCAAAGGTTTTGCGTACTTATTAATTAAATTCTGTAATACGTATGGGTATGTACATAAGATTCACATATTGTTGCTTTAACAATCTCGGGATTTGTTATCGCTGGTTCGAGCTTCGTAATTGAATTACTTCGTTGAGCAGGTACTTGACATGGGTTCCAAATTGCAGACAGCCAATGGCTTCACCAGGATTTAGGCTTTCGTCAGCTATTTCGGTTCACGTCCACTGCCCAAGCTTTCGTTTACTTTCAATGGCTTTCGCCGGCAGTAAATAGGTTTAGATATTTTTAAGGGCAATTATGCTTTTCGGAAACTGGAGAAGTCTTGCCCCTTCATTTGGCACCGTTTTAAGAATTACTTATGCATCGTAGGTATGTCAATAAATTATAACACTTACTGGTAAAAGTCTGTGCGAGCCATACCTACTGTGTAAAGATGAACTTTTGTATGCCATAAAAGACAGGCAACACGTCATCCCTTGGCGAAATATGGTTGCAGCTTTATACATTAAATGACTTTCTCATTATTATGTTCATGGTCATATGTACAAGATGGCGCAAAATTAATTCAATTTTGTTTTTGAATAATTTTTTTTACTAAATAAAAAAATAATTTTGAGTGATGGAAATGTTTATTTGGACCTTTACAATTTTTTTTCTGTTAACTTTAAAAGATGATATTCGTTAAATTGTCAACGGCCTAAGCTTTGTTGAAAGCATCACTTCCCATCGGTCAGCGAAATCAAGCATCATTGTGCGTGGTTAGTACTTGTATGGGGGACCGTTCAATACCAACCGTGTGCTGTTGACATTTGTTTCTTTTGTTGTTCTTTCTTTCTGTGTGACTTTCTGTTATAATGTCTAAGCCGATTGTCCCAGTTGCCAGTTCTGTCAGTGTTCTCTACTTCGTAGAATTATCTACATAGTAGTGGAATATGTAATGTAATCTAATGTAATGATATCCGTGGCTGAAGCTTCCGCAAGATTTCCGGTGCTGCGATTGTCTGACGCTTGTTGGTATAAACCCGCGACTTCAAGTAGAACTAAAGGAAGAAGTCTGAGATGGTTAAATCGGGCGATATTGCTGGCCATGCCAAATCGCCAAAACGGGATACTACGCGACCAGGAAACGTTTCCTTCTCAATATCCATTGTGGCTCGTGCTGTGAACCACAAGTTCACTAAGCCCCGCTCATCCAATTCCGGTAGTAAGAAGTAGTTTATCATCACCTTGTATCTCCTAGTAACAGTGACCGTATTGCCGATGGCGTTCTCAAATATATACGTTCCAATCAATCCCCCCTCGTGAACTCTGCACAACACAGTGGCTTTGAGTGGATGTAATGGCTCTTTGTGCATCACAAGCGGATATTCAGTGCCCCAAAAACAAAGATTTTTCTTAATGACGTGGCTCGTCGTTCCTAATGATTTTAGTCCCAAAATCGTCCTCTTCGTTATTGATTTTGAGGGCATTAACTGATGCACTGTTTGCAGTTTGTAAGGCAACATGTATAAAATTCTTTCACTAAAATTCGCTGTAGGGTCAGTCTGGTGATGTTCAATTGCATGGCCTGTCGCGTCGACTAGTTCTGGTTCCTACTTAGTGACCCCGGCAGCCACAGCCGCGATAGTCTCCGCCGAACGACCGGTACAGTAAAGCCCCAGCCCAGCATGGTCTCCTGTGGCTCCAGTCTGCTCTAGTCGAGTAGCGAAGCGATGGAATGTTTCCATAGTTGGTGCGACACGGTTAGGAAATCGACGTCGAAATTCAAGCTGCGCTAACACCATCGACCGATTATTGGTCAAAAATCAAAAAAAATATTCCACGCTCTTGTGGAGTATAGCGCTCCATTGACTGTGTGTTTGTGTACTGCAGATGTCGAGTTCACGAAAAAAAATTCGGTCTCGCAATTCTGTCTGTCTGTCTGTCTGCAGATTTTCTTCAAACTTGGTAGATATGGGTTTTGATTTTTTACCCCCCGATGTTTTTTTCTTTGTTTCTTTTAAGACCAAAAATAACGGTACCTACCATACGATTTTTTTTCCGAAATTTTATAAATATTTTTTTTTCTCAAAAACTGCCAGAGATTTTTATAAACAAAATTCAGAACACTTCATTTAGTGAAACCTAGGTAATGGTTGAAAAAAATGTCAAAAAAATTATTATTTACGGTACCCCCCTTGAAACATTTTTTTTTTGTTTCCGATTTTCTCAAAAACGGTAGGTACTACCGATTTAAACTTTTTTTTTTATTTTAAGGCTCCCCAGCAGTTTCAATATTATTGTGTATTCAAATTTTCAAAAAAAAATGTTTCTGGATTTAAAAAAAAAAAACAACATTTTTTTTTGAAAACTCAATGTTTCGAAAACCCCATGATCGATTTTTTCAAAACTTAATAAATAAAAGTTTCTTAAAATAATCTACAAGATATGAAAAAAAAAATATTTTACCTAAAAATAACGGTACCTTCCATTCAGTGGCGTAGCGTACCATCTCGGCGCCCGGGGCGGGAGACCCATTTTGCCGCCCCCATTCAATACTACATTAAAATTAAATTTCGAGACATCATTTCACAGGCAATGAAGTATCTAAAAGTAGTAAAATAGAATTAGCGGTTTCATAAACGGATTTTACGAGCCTTACGAATGAGGCTTGTGAGACAAAGCTGCATCTGCGGATTCATCTCCATGCATGCGTTTTTTCCAGCGAATTGTACTCGTTTTGAGATCGATTCCGAGTTTTTCCAAAAAGTCTTAGAAAAGTCGATTGCGGCTTGGACGAAACGGTCTCTGCTCTCCACTAGGAGAGCTTTTAAAACGCAAAGTTTCTGAGCACACTTATCCACACTCAGTCCACATTGCTGCAGGTAAATCTGTGCGTCATCTTCTTCAGGTAGCTCTGCAGCTCAAAAGCTAAGAAAAGTGAGGAAGTTGAATGACTGCATGACTGTCAGAAGAAGACTGGCTACCGATCCGTCAATTCTTCCAGTACCTCAAGAACTTCCACAAACTTATTTTTAAGCGTCTTTACAGCTTCACGAGGTTCACTTTTTCTGCAGGCTTGTGATTAGATCCTTGAGATACTTCTGGTGAGTCGACTTCGTCTTGACCCTGCTCTGTGGTGGGACCAGAACGACTTCCAACTTCGACGGCAGGCACGTCTTCTTCTGCCCGTAAAATAAGTTATGCATTCCCATGAATATTGGCCGGAGGACAATTCTAGGCCACTCACTTACTTACATTGAAATCACTTCCGCTGCTGCTGGATGCCGCCGAAGACGTTAACGTAGCTTTTGAACCAGAACTAGAACGGAAATATATCGCGTCTTCGCGTCTGCTTCTTTCTTAGCCTTTTTCTTGCGGTATTCCGCGCCGCTTCATTTAACTCTTTTCATTTTCAAAAACTAGTTCAAAGGTTGAGTGAAGTACTAAGTGCTTAGTTTTAGAAGATTCAACAGTATTTAAACTATAAACAACATAATCGAAATAACTTTCTATGATGCGGGAGGGAGCAAAAACATTGAGCTGGCTTAGACTAGAATAACGTTTCCGTCGAATCCTAGTTATCTTATCATATCTCGCATATGCATATCATATGTTTCAGAACGCTCCCTTTCAGTTTCGCGAGAGTTTTGGAACGTTATGTTTTAGTTTCGCGATCAGCGCGACAATACGGAATGCACTCTTACGGCCCTACTCACCGTCTACGAATTCACGAAAGCGGTCAACGACGAACCACAGATAGGGTGGCAAATTTCAAATTTACATCATTGTTGTTTGTTGACTTGTCAAACGATCTGTCATGGAACATTATGATTTCTACTCTACCCGCATCACCGGCGACATTTTGCCGCCCCCCTAGGCCTGCCGCCTGGGGCGGAACGCCCCCCCCCGCCCCCCCTACGCTACGCCACTGCTTCCATTAAAATGTTAAAAAATGGTTTTCGAAAATCGTATTTTTTTCGAAAACGGTTCCGAGAATTTTGCTTAAATTTTTTTTCTTTCGATTAATTTTTAAGATCTATAATTTAATAAAAAAAAATTGAAAACAAGATATTACTGACTGTTACCTACCATAGAACGATTTTTTAAAATTTCTCATTATCGACATAACGGATTATAATGAATTTTTTTAGAGTTAAGCTTCTAAAAAGTTTAAAAAATATTGAATTTCAAAACTTTAAGAAAATTCAATATTTCGAAAACGGCTCATTTTTTTTTGTAAATTCAATTTTGTTTTCGAACAATAATAAAAACTTTAAATTACCGTACCAAATTTTTTTCTTAAAAATGTTTTATAATTTTTTTTATATAAAAGCTTATTTTTTTAAGAAACCAATACAAAAACTTATAATTTTTGTCCTTGCTTAAACCTATATTTGCGTGAATCGCATGACATCCTATTTTTACCTCCAACTACTAAAGAAGTTGTTTTAGTCATTTAAAAAATTAATTATATGCTTATGAACAGTTTTTCTCTAATAACATTCATTTTTGAAATTCTTAGTCTATTACATAGGAGCAAGTTCGTGCGACCCAGTCGTGCATTTTATTTAAATATTCAAGAAGCAATTCTCGAACAGTTGAATAGTGGTATGGGTAAATATTTCTCCATGGAGTTCATTAGAAATTTTATGTCTGGATACATTGAACTACTTATACAAAGCTAAGCGTCTAGTGCTGATTGATGCATCAGTTGTAGCAGTTCTAGGATTCTTTCATCAGCCGAAATTTTTCTTACTCGCATTAGTTAGTGTATTTGAAACTGATCACGTTTCTCAAAGTCTACCATACTTTTGTAAGTATATGAAATTTTTAGTACTCTCAGGAAGACGAACGATTGGGGCGGGATCTTAAGCATAGCGACAGTACTTGCTAGACTTGTCTCTGCTAAATCTAATAAAAAATACATGTTCTCTTTTTTATTTGTTTTGTATCTTATCCTACTCTCCACAGTAAAATCGTGCGCCGATTTCAGCGCCACCACTAGGATGGCCTTGGTACCACAGAATCACGCTCCATGATAATACAATAGGTTATATATGTGCAAAAACCATACCTATTTCCAAAAACTCCTTCACTAGAAAGTCATCGGTTAGGATAAGGTTCATGGCATCATTGTCGCGCACGAGTTTAATTTCCAGGTTTTTTAAATATCGTATACATATATAAGCCCTCATACCCTAAACCTCACACTTTCTGAAAACTTTTAAGGAAGAGGGAGTGGGAAGACGGAGTTCTGACAAGTAGGCAATTAAATGAAGTAAACAAATTTGTTGCATTATTAATTCTTGGAAAACAACTCTTGTCAACTGTTGTCAAAAATATAATCAAAAAATCCAAAGTTCCTTTTTTTTACCTGCTGCAGCTTTTCCCAAGTATCATAAAATTAAATTTAATTTAAAAAATAAAATAGTTAAACGTTATGTTTATTACGAAATTTCTGGAGAAAATCGAACTCAAACTCAAAAATTTAAAAAGGCTTGTATATCTTCTAAAAATAAAAACCTACACGTTTTCACCATTCGTATTAACAAAAGAATGGTTGGGGTAGACCAAAGAAGGGTTTTTCTTAGATATTAAATTGATGTCATCATTGGAGCTAGACTCGTACTGCAGAGCGACATTGTTCTTAAAATATACCCAAGAATCATATCCCAAAAAAAAAGACGAATGAGGTTGTGTGTTAAAATTCATAGCCATCTTGAAAATTTCGAAATGACTAAGAAAAAAAAAACCCTTAAGCAATATTCCTACGTGCAGATAAATTTGCAGAAACTTTTCTACTTCTGAATGGTTTGTATTTATTGATAGAAAAAACATTGAGAAAATAATAACAAAAATTTAATATCTAATAAAAAAAACTGAGAGCATCTTAAGATCTTCCCCTCTGCTGGCAGAAAATAAATATAAATACAAAAAAAAAAAAAACACATAAATATTCCCTATCGCTGATTTAATATAAATCATCAATATTTGAAAAGGAGGCATAAAAAGAATATGAGAGAACTCATTTTATGGAAGTTGAAATCCGGCTGATAGGATTTGACTATAAACCCATAAATAAATAAATATCAGTGTCAAAAAAATAGAATTGATATTCAGATTAGAATTTAATAAATTTTTCCAAACATTGATTTTGTTGATGTAAAAGAAAGTTTTTAGCATTTTTTAAGAGCTATCGGAAATTTAAAAAAAAAACATAAAATTCAGAAAAATGCATGAAATCTTTATTTGAATTGGTAGTACGGTCGATATAATTTAATGTTTGAAGATTATTTCATGCAAATGTTAACCCCGCCTCAAATGGTCTATCCGCTTAGTACAAATTTGGCATACTCTTTCTAACATTTCGGCCGGTATCTCACGGATAAATGCTTCAATGTTGGCGTCAATCGAAGCGGGCTTGTCGCTATAGACATAAGCCCTAACATAGCCTCACAAAAAATTGTCTAGAGGCGTTACATCGCACGATGGCCGGCCTCAAACGTGAAATAAACTGTTCACCAAACCCGCCTCTCAATTGGTCCATTGTTACGCGTGCTGTGTGGCATGTGGCACCGCACTATGGGACCAAATGATGAAATCCATCTCAAAAATGGTTTTAGTGAATTTCGTAATTTGAAAAATCTAATGATGGGATTATATACTAGAAACAGGGTTTTTCCAAACACATTAAATTTTTTGTATCTTACTTTTGCTCTAGGTACCTAAAATTACCGTCAAAAATGACATTTCGATATTTTTATTTTTTAGAATTATTAGAAGTGAGAGTTTGAAGTCAATTATTTCGTATTTAAGTATTATACCTTTTTGAAAAGCCCAAGCACTCTTATTTACAAAACAGTTATATTTTTTTTAATTAAGTTCACCAGTAAATAATAAATAAAATAATAATAAATTTCTTAATAAAAAAAATGAGTAAAGTGCAGTATCTTTTTCATTTTCATTTTGTTTTCAATTGAAGTTTTCTCTGTTAGCTCCGGCTGCCTCCGTTTAGTTAATGGCTGTTTTGTATTCTAAAAATATTCTAAATTTGGAAGAAAAAATAAAAACTTTCGCATTTTCATGCATTTTTGTTTAAGTTTGTTTCGTTTGTTATGATGAGAAACAGAAATAAGTTTTTAGAATAAAAATTCGTATTTCTATAACTTAAATCTTAAGTGATAAAAAAAATTAAAATTTGGCAAAAATGTGGTACCTTTATTGACGCACATAAATGTGTATTCCAAAAAGTTTTAGACCATTATTTTATTACTTTAAGCTCAAAATTTAAAAAAAAATATGTTATTTTTTGTCAAAAGTTAAAAAATATAACTGTTAAAACATGTGCAACACATTTTCATAAACATCATATAAGTGACTACGAGTATGTTTCCACAAAATTTATAAGTTTTTATCAGTTATTTCCAATATTATTAAAATTCAATATTTTATTTTTAGAATAAAATATTTTTTGTTTTCCAATTTTAAACTTCCTTACTCATATTATATTAAAAAAAATCATAACTAAATAAAAATAAATGCCAAGCATTTGAAGGTGGGAGGGGGTGTGTGGGGTATGTTGCATATAATACAAATGTAGGTATATATAAATAACAAAATAGAAGAAGTCAAAAAGTTAACAGTTAACTTAAAAGAGAACTGCATACAATATGGAAACTGAATCGTAAACAATACCAAAAGCAACAACAAAAGCATCCGAAAAGAGTCTAAAAGGTGATAGAGTTGGCATGGGACAGCTGAATTGTTGTTGTAACATTAATCAATCAAGAGGCAAAATTCATAGATAATGTAATGAGATGATTACTAAACTTTTATTCTCAATAAAGTGTTTGAAGGATTTGGATTAAATTTAAAAAAAAAAAAAATCAAAATGAGAGAATTTATTTGCAAGGAAATGTCCAAGATCAGCTACACGCTTTATTATATACATACATTTGATCCGAAAACCAAGAACAAAAAATGATACCAAAGCATTGTTTGACGAGGCTAAAGAACTTTTAGACATTAATTAATTAACTTGTACCTAGTAAAAGGGTGTACTTTTGAATTTCTTTTTTTTATGTCTTAAGGGCGAAAAACTTTCATATATCAAAAAGGGGCATGGCAGTACACGGATTTTACTAAAAATAAATAACACTTTTCATAAACTCATTTCTACATATAAAACTTAATTTAAAAAATGCCTGCTCTAAATGAACTTTAAGCTTAAAAAAAAGGGGAGTGAAAATGAGAAAATAACAAAAATCAGAAAAATATGGGCGTGGTAGTGGGTGGATTTTACAAAAACTAGATAGATAGATAGATAGATAGATGATTGTTATTGAATTAATATACATATAAACTTAAATTTTAACAAAAATCTTAATAGCATGGCTTGGGCCGTCTGCCAGAATGACAACATAAAAAAAATAAATAAAATAGAATAATAATAGCTTTTTATAAAGTAGATCATAAGCTTACTTGAATTATCACAGTTGTAATACTTTGTTAATCAATATTTGTTGAAAAAAAAAAATAAAATAATTTTGAAAAAACAAGGATTAACAAGTCTTCGTTCATTATTCTTTTTCTATACCTTAAGGCAATTTTGCAGTACTCAAAAAGTTTGACGATATCCATCTCATTTAATTCGCACAAAACTTGCTCTTCTGTTAAGATGTTGCTTCCAAAAACAGATCTTCTTGTTTCGCTCAGTATAGGGCACTTTCCGATAAATTGAATGACATCTTCCTTTTCTCTTAAGTTACAAAGACTACATTCCAAAGGTAGGTCCGGTCTATGTGGAATAAAATTTAGATTGAGCTTTTCACTTCTTAACTTGAAACCATGGAAATCAGTTGAATACTATTTACAAAAACTACTTTCAAATGTTTTCACCGGTAAAAGAGAAAAAATGTACAAATTTCATCCAAATTATTGCAATAATTCTTGCTCCAACAAATTTTGCCCCTATAAATTAAACAAAATCTACAAATTTGTTATTTTATTTTATTAAATAAAAATAAAATAATTTATTTCTATTTAAAACGTTTTAATATTTTAAATTCTTGGCTATACAAGTATAAGAGTGCAAGATTTAAAACAAAAATATTGAGAAACGAAAAAGTTATGGATTTTTGAGATTGGTTTGTACCATGTGGTCCCATAGTGCACCGTCTTGTTGAAACCACATGTCATGCAAGTCAAGCTCTTCGATTTTGCGCAAAAAAAAAGTTTGTTATCATCGCACGGTAGCGCTAACTATTCACAGTAACTTTGCGATTCGCATCATCTTTGAAGAAATACGGCCCAATGATACCGCCAGCCCATAATTCGCACCAAACTATGACTTTTTCTGGATGCATTGGTAGCTCTTGCAATGCTTCTGGCTGCTCTTCACTCCAAATACAGCAGATTTGCTTGTTCGCTGAACACAATTTTTCAATAAAAAGTCTTCGGCCAACTTTTTAAGAGCCCATTCACCAAAAATTCGGCGTTGTGATAGGTCGTTCTGCTTCAATTCTTGCATCAGCTGTATTTTAAAAGGCTTCACACCTAAATCCTTCCGCAAAATTTCTCACGTAGTGGAGTACCAGAGGCCCAATTGCTGCGAATGACGCCGAATCGAAAATTCTCGGTCATCACTAACACTGGCCGATACAGCTGAGATATTTTCCTCAGTTCGCACTCTACGTAAGCGTGTTGGTGGTGTAATGTCCAACAATGTAAATTTGGTGCGAAATTTAGTCACAATAGCCCGAATAGCTGCCTCAGTTTGTCGATTAAACTGACTATGAAATGGAAGAAGCGCGCGATGAACTTTCTTTGCAAGCGTTGTTCGTTTGTAAGACGATTCATGGTTAAATTATAGACCAAACTGAAGATGTTTAACCAGTGTTGCCAAAAAGAAAATAGCAAAAAAAATCACCCTTTACATATGTACATAGATCAGTTCGGATTTCCCTATATGGCGGATTTAGGTAGGCTCGTAGAGTCGTTATTTTCTGCACTTGGCCTATTCGAAATCTTAACTGAAACCACCACCTTCGATTTAAGGTTTAGTTTCTTTGTGTTCAATAATACCTTCATTTCTCCATTCAACTAATTCTCTTCAAAATAGAGGCCCGATAGACTTGTGCGTGTTTGAATAAAATATACTTAGTTAATTTTCTGAAATTTGCACAACGCATACCTGAAGATTTACGTAAATAATTTTCCCTCAAATGTGAATCTAAATTTAAGAATCAAATCAAGGCTATATACCAAATACTCGTATAGAGTCAATTTAAATAAAAAAAAAAAAACTCCGAACAATCTGCAATTCCTTCGTCTATTGAATTGAAAACCAAACCAAACAGTTGTTAAACGTCAGTGATACGCTTACCTGCACGTGAACTAAAGCAGTAGGTTAGGTATCGTGGTCCTTACACCGTGATGCATCCTTGCACATCTTTTTCCTTGGAATGAACATGACGAAAAACCTATACTTGTCTAAGCTGCCATGCATTCAATATCAAATTCTTTACCTATTTCTCAAAAAACTAGTTTTTTTTTATTTCCAATTTCAACATCTCCCTCTCTTATACAATATATACAAGTAGGATCAAATATCCTTAGAGAATATAGAACAACAAAAAAAAAAAGAAAATCCGACACAGTTCACGTAGCAGTTGCCCTTTCACCTTCTTCGTCAACGTCTATTTGTACTGCGTGCTTGGTAGCAAGTTCCATCTCCATACAAATAGTTTCTATACCTACACACATACATTTTTGAACTAAATATTGATTTCAGTGTGAGTGAAGGTCAAATTCCGAGCCTATCCTCCTTGTTATCCTTTTACAAAAAAAAAAAAAAAAAATAACTATCTCAACATAAACGAAGGCATAACTAAAAGTCGAGGCAGTGTGAAAAAAGCTTGATGTTATTGGCCCTCATTGCCCTCGTGACTCATTCGGGGTGATAAGTCGTCGGCTAATCTGCTTGACATTCAGCGTGACTTGAAAATGTGCCAAATATTTTTGAACCCCAACCTTCCCACCCACACCCTCCTCGCCATTTCATCTACTTCGCCACCAGCAGATTGATATGTCCCTACCTACCCGTGAGGAACAAATGCATTAAAACTTGAACGTTGCCCTTGAGGCAACAAGATACATGGTATAGGCTTTTTTTTTCCTTTTATGGGTGGGGGATGGTAACAGCAATGAACAACAAAAAAAAATTGAAAAATTGTTTGTAAACGTGTTCTTTATGCTTATTATAGGGTGTTGTTTTTTTTGTAATTTTAACAAATTGAATTTTTATGTGCACTTTGGGAGCTAACTCGACTTTGTCAAGGTGATGGAATAATGCCGATAGCAATTTTTAGTCGACTGACAAAATTTTGGAGGGTGTTGTTGGTGGCGCTGGAGGATTGACGGTATATAAATTTGAATTGTTATTTAGTCCTGAACTCACGAAATCGATTTCGACCTAGCCAAACGCATTTATTTTGATTATGGAAGTGATTTTGGAGGAGGGAAATAAAATATCGGTGATTATGAAAGATGCCCGTATCCACGGTTTTAAAGGAAGTTTTTTGTACCTCATCTCATTTGAGGATTTAGTTATATATCTTATGCTGTGAATTTTGGATAGTGCGCGCAGAAAAATGATTGGTTAAAATCAAATACAAAAATTAAACAAATGTGACTGCTGCCTATATAGAATGTGCTGCAAACTAACTCGGTTAAAATTACACGAGACAATTCGGTTAAATTATTAAATAAATTCAAGTGATTGTTTAACTAAATTGGTGTGTCATTTTAAAAATGTTTAGTCATTTAGTTCGTTTGAATCAAACGAGAAGATTATTTTGTTTTAAAAAATTTAACTCAATTATTTAGTAATATTTAATATATCTGGTTAGTTGTTTTAATCGAGATATCCCTTTAATTTAAACAGCATAACCATTAGGTTAATTTAACCCAGAAGATTTTTTAATGTTATATAAATATGTATAAAATTAATTAAGTGTAGATATTTGATTTAAACACGTTACTCGTTTAAAGTAAACAATCTTGGAAATTTTGAATCATTGCCTAGTTTCTCGATTAATAAAACCGTTTTTTTGCGATTAAAATACATAACATTATTAATTGTTTACTTTTAACCGTTTATATTTAATGGAGTTGAAAACGTAAATTTTAAACCAGACTACGTTGTTTTTAACACATTTTTTTTCTATTTCACCAAAAAATAAAATGCACGATAGGGTCGCACGAACTTGCTCCAATGTAATAGACTAGGAATTTTAAAAACGAATGTTATTAGAGAAAACTGTTCATAAGGATAAAATTAATTTTTTTAAATTCTTTTAGTGGTAAGAGACAAAAACAGAATGCTATGCAAATATGAATTTATGCAAGAACAAAAATTTTAAGCCGTTGTAGTGGTTTCTTAAAAAAAGCTTTTATATACAAACTTTTTAAAAGATTTTTAAGAAAAAATTTTGGTATGCCAATTTAAAGTTTTTATTATTGTTCCAATAAAAATTAGATTTACAAAAAAAAATACTGAGCCGTTTCTAAGATGTCGAATTTTCCAAAAAAGAAAAAATATATTTTTTTTTCCAAAAATTCAAAAAATATTCATTTTAAAGTTTTGAAATGCAATCTTTTATATTATTTTATTAAGATCCGTTATGTGGATAATGAGAAATTAAAAATTCAAAAAAAATGGTTCTATGGTAGGTACAAGTTGTAATATCTTAAATTAAATTTTTTTTAATTAAAAATCATAAAAATTTATTGAAAGAAAAAAAATTTTATCAAAAATCTAGGTGCCGTTTTCGATAAAAATACGATTTTTGCAAACCATTTTTTTCAAGTTTTTTAACATTTGTATGGTGGGTACCTTTATTCTTAGGTAAAATGAATTTTTTTTCTAAAATCTTCTAGATTATATTGAGAAACTTTTATGTATCCAGTTTAACAAAAATCTAGCATGGGGTTTTCGAAATATTGAGTTCTGAAAACAAAAAATTGAAATTTTTTAAAAAAAAAATCCAATTTTTTTTTTTTGAAAATTTGAATACACAATTCTATTTAAGGTTTTGGGGAGCCTTAGCAAAAAAAAAATTATCAAAATCGGTTGTACCGTTTTTGAGAAAATCAAAAAAAAAAAAAGCCGGCCGCTTAGGCTGTACTCGAACCGACAGACAGACAGAATTGCGAGACCCACTTTTTTGGTCTTCAAAATCTCGAGTTCGATTTTTTTTTTACGAATGCATAACTTATCTTATAGTACCTATGAGTCGCAAGTAAAAAAAAATACTCGGTTAGAAATGATTTTTCTTTGTGTGAGGAAGTTAATCTTAGACACAAAAAAAAAAATACAAATAAGGGCCCAATCGAATGAATTGGGTCGACATATTTTTGTATTTAATGACCATACATCATTTCCGATCAAAGTTTCAATCTTGTTTGAAATGAGGTGTGTAAGTTCCTCCGTCACTAGCTCTCCGACTGAACCAAGACCTAGCAATGGATTTACTCACGTCAGAAAGCTGCAACTTAGGCAACAGAAAAATTTCTGTCAGTTGGGTTCGGTCAATTATAAAATTTACTGTGAACGAGAAAAGTTTCGTTCACGTACCGATGAGGTCAGTAAATCCGTCTCTGGACTTCGGCCCGTGAGTCACTTGTCCAGTCAACGAAGAGAAAAATACCTAAGTAATTTTTATTTATAACTTGGCACATTTATAAATAAATTTCTAGTCATGAGTTGTAAAATCATCATCGTGAATCCCTCCCTTTTTTATAATCAGAGTTTAAAACCAATGTGCATCGATGTCTCGTTTTGAACCCTTCCGTCTTTTGCTGAAGCCAGCATTGTGTTAGGGTTCTTGCAAATTCTATACCTCCTAGCAAGTCATCAATGAAAAGTGCAAATAAACTTGGCCTGAGTATACAGCCTTTCCGCACACCAGTCTTAAAGATATTTTCACCATCCCATACTGCCGCTTTGCATGTTTTCATGCACTGATTCTGCAAGACGCGACCAAATCTGTGTGAAATCCAAAATCCAAACATCTTGTACATTAATGCTTGCAATGTTGTACATTTTCGAGCTCTAACTAGCTCACAATGTCTTTGGGTGGTGATATTTCCGAAATCAGGCCTTGGAAGAGGTTGTGGTTTTCGAAATCCTCGGTTAACTTTTCAAGAGCTATTCAAGGGTGAAAACCAGAAGATTCTGCGTGGTCAGGTAATCGAGATATGGCCATGCAAAGTGATTTTACTGAAAATTTACTCAAATTAAAAAAAAAGTCTTTAGATGCGGATAAAAATATTTCCGTAACCAAGGCTCGTAAGTGGTTGCAGTTTTCAATATTTAATAGAAAATTAACAGCCCTTTCGATTTATTGTATCAAATGCAGATTTTGTACAAAAACAGATCAGCAATACTTCTGAGGACAAAGATGTCATCTACAATTGAGTAACATGGTCTTAAACCAGCTTGGTCCTGCGTCCATCCACGTTCTTAGTCGATTGTGCACTAACGTAGTTAATGCAATAAATATATAACTCTATAGTTTCAAGGATCTGCTGTGCTATCCTTTCTATGGATGAGGAAAATCAGTACTTCTTTTAATTCTTGGGGTACACTTGCGTGGTCCAGTAAGATGTTAAATATGCATGTTAGATTCTTGAGAAGCTCATGTGTGCCATATCTATAGAATTCCGATAGTATTCTATCTGAACCGAGCGCCTTTCCATTGTTAAGTTTTTTTCAACGATGAGGTGACCTCTTCCTTTAAAATTGTCTACTCTAAAATTTTATCGTAAAAGCAGGGTTGATCATGATTAAGTAGTTGGTGAAATTGTAACCTCAAGGTGTCACAATTCAAATGACGGTTTATAACATAAACTTTCTGTATAATTTTCTGAACTTTCTTCCAGAACTCAACTGTATTGCTACATTTAGTTAAGCTTTTGGCAGATTCCGTTAACATGGCTGTACCCGAACCCTTACGGTGTCTACTTCATAATTTCGAAAGAAATAATCATCGATCATGTCGCCATGTCAAAACTGCACCAAAAAGTCAATGATTGTGAACTATGTTCGTTCCAATTAGATTAAATTTGCTTTTTTGACATATGCAATGAGCTAAAAATGAGCCTCGTTGGAGAAGAAGATTTTTTGACCAACATTCGGATCTCCGGCCAATATTTTCAGCGCCGAATTAGAAAACTAACGGCGGCGTATGAAATTCCAAACATTAGTAAATATTTTGACAGCTGAATGTCATTTGTCACTTTGACGGGTTCTTGAAATATAACAAATGGAAAAACTAGCATTGCTTTCTGGTCACCCTATATGTCTTATGAGTTGACCGATTTTATTGTTGTTTTGCAGTTCGCTACTCTGTAAAACTACAGTTCAATTATATGTTTGGCTATTACGAACATCTCATAATAGATCCCTGGTTAAACCTCACTTAATCCACCGGTGGTACGCCTTGGCAAAATGGTTATTGCGTTGGACTGTCATGCAGACGGTCTTGGGTTCGATTCTCAGCCGCTAAAACAAAGTTTTTCTGGGGTGTACTACCTCTTATGAGGAATTGGCAAATCCTTTAATAGCATCTCTTATCACGAGAAGTGCTTATTAGCTGTTCGGAATAGGCAGAAAATTGTAGGTCTCTTTCCAGTCCTGGTAACACATACATATAGAAACGGTGTTTGAGAGTTGTAAGTCACTAGGTTTATGCTCTCTATAAACAGTCATGTCCCTTAATTGATTTATTTATTTAATCCACCGAAATCTGAGTTCAGTTTGAGTCTGAATCTGAATTTTGTTGGACAAGGGTGTAATTTAATAAAAAGCCAATTGAAATGCCTTTATGATCTCCTATTTAAATGGATTTATCGGTTGAGCATTACCTTCCCTTCTAAAAATTAAGATTTCAAATAGGTTAAACTGAATAAGCATTAAAAGTCAAATAAAATGTATGAGGTTAAGATATAACCAGTGTCATATTCAATTTGCATTTATAAATATTTCAAAACCTATTCAGAACGCATCTGAACCTAGCTTCACGTAGATTCAGACAACGTCGAAGGATACAGAACATGTATTATTCAAACACCAATACCAAAATTAAACTTTTGAATAATAAATAAAAAGAAAAAACAGAATCTATTTAAGCATTCGAGTAAAAGGATATATCCTTAAACAATTCAAAATATTGGTCAAAAACAAATAAGGATTACGATGTTCTATTCAACCAAAGGATATATTACAATTCCACCTCATTTAATTTATTTTGCTCCTTCCCATTCAAAGAGTTTTCCATTCAAAAAATAGAAAAGAAATGGATCCCAACTGTGTGTGCGTGTATCTAAATTATCCTTCCAATACAAATGGCTACCAATTTGGACATCATTGAAAATGTTTGCAGATGTTACAAAGAAAAAAAGTTTCATATTCAATTTTGTTACTCGTGTGAGTTAAAGGGGTTTTTCCTTGGGACATTTTGCCATGAAAAAAATAAAAAGGAACGGAAGTAAAAAGATGTTGTCACTTCATTTGATTTCTGATGATGATAAATTAGAATTGCTAGTTATCCCCTGTCGAACAAATTTTCGAATAAAATTAAGTTTCGGATCATGACTGATGAATAAATCAGATAATATAGTCTAGATGCATGTTTGCTTCTTTTCTTCAAGTTTTTGTTTTGGAATGTATGTCCTTAAACAAGATGAAGTTTTTATATTGTAGCAGCAAAATAGTTCCAGTTTTAGATTATTTATCAGAGCGAAAGTAAATGCTTAAATTGTCAAGTTTTTTTTTTTAAAGAAAAACGTGTTCACAAAACAAAAAGGAAGCATTTTTATTTCGGGTTCCCTTACTCCATTATTGACCGGAGAAGATTTTCTGACTCTTTCATAAAAATAAGAACTAGCTTTCTCATGCAAAATAATTTTATGTTTGAGACATTTGAAATCCAAACTTTTGAAACAAAGATAACTTAATATTGAAAGGCTTATGCCGCATAATCGTTGAATGATTTATGCCTCAGAACATGGGTTAGAAAACGAAACGTTTTAACAATAAGATTGAATAAAAAATAACATGATTTGGGTTCAAGGAGAGAATTATGAATTTTGTATTCGAAAAAATTGAACAATACAAAGTGCTTTATCAACTCAACACATTGAAATATTTTTTTCATGACACCAAGCTTGAAGTTCTTTTTTTTTATCGGGATTTTATACTCGTCAAAATTGTGATTTTAGTATCTGAGAGTGTAACTTTTCAGACATAATTCTGTTAATCCCAAATGCGGGATTGAAAGTTACTTACCAGTTTTCGATTTTTAATAGATGAACAAACTTCTTAAATTTTCAGTGACACACTTTTCAATTTCGACTCCACATGACTTCCAATCAATCTTTTCCAAGAATAACAGGTATAAATATGTTTATTCACGCCATCTACCGTCTACTCAGATCTTTAACTATGATCAATCTCACTTAAAACATATATTAATTAAGACAGTTCAATCTAACCCTGAACCTGACCCCAGAAGCCGGGGTGTAGCAATCTCTTCGTATTTCCCAAATTATTAAAAAAAAAACATCACTGATAAATTGAGTGTACAATTGAAGCCAGTTCATTGCTACTAATCTTGCTGAAGATTTATGCTATTTTCTCTAATTTTAGCAAAGCATTCGACTGCACCTGTTTAAATGTAAAAGGTATGGCTTACAGGAAAACTTCTAGAAAGATTTGGCCCGCCTTTAATAAAACCCGAATACTTGATCTGATATTCAGACCCGGGTAATACATAGTCAGGATCGTTGCTTCCTCTAGCGGAATCTGGCCATTCGGCGAAGCCAGACATTTATCATAGCTGTGGGGACTAGCGGGAAAGGGAAACAGTCCCCCATTTCCTCGGCAAATACCTTGCTCTGGCCAAATTTAGGGTAGAATCATTAGGATTGGAATTTTTTTAGGATATGTATATACAAACTTTTGGAAATTAAGATCAAGGTATTGATCTCTTTTCTCAACGCGTCGAAATGGATCTAGGACATATTCGGTTACTTCTGTGCCCTCCGTTTGATTGGTACAGGGGGCCGGATGAATTAGTTCCTGTTTAGCACAATTAGTACAAAAGCAAACACACAATAAGACATATCAAAACTTTGTTGACTCCATGAGAAACGCCACAATTACCCATATCAATTTCATTTGCAGGTTAAAACGAGTTATGGTATCAAAATGGCGCACTTCAGCGCTAATTTTGCCACAGGGCTAGACTGCCGGTAGTCGCCATTTCAACTTACATATTACAGTTAAACTTAATAAAGAGCATAGAATTATATTTGTCAAAACGAACTCAATTTATAAGGTATTAGTACCTCAAGGCAGCCGTCTAGGTCCACTCTTATTTATAGTGTTCATTAATGACTTGGACTTATTGCTCAGAGGGTGCAGATGTTTTTTATATGCAGATGACCTTACTTTTTTACAAAATGTAAGACGGAACTATATTTGTATAGACTTGTTGGCTGGTGTTAAATGAACCGGAGAGAAGTGCAATATTATTTTATTTTTAAGGAAAAATTATGCGAACGATTTTCACTACAATATTGATGAACAAAAAAGGAGGTTGTTATCTGAAGAAAACATCAAAGCACGTTTGACGTTAGCCAACCCTTGTCAAACAAAAAATGTTTGACTTTAAAACTACCTTTAAACAAATGCTAGAATATCTATTCATTTTTTAAAGACCAGCCATTCATATTCAATTGCATTCCAAAGTCTGTGAAATATTCTGTTTTATGTATTTCCGTGCCAGTAGTTCCTTGGATTGAGATAGCTCAAATTCAAAGAGTTATTAGAAGGATTTGTTAATTTCTATATTTAAACATTTTCAAAAACACAATGAAGCCATTTTCGTTTCATACTACGCCATTCAACTGGAGTCTTATGCATAAATAAAATATGGCCCAAAATCAGCACCCAAAGTGGTGAATAAAATAGAGCTCTTTGAGAGAAACATTGATATTGTATGCTAGTTATCACAAATTCCTGATCCTCATCCAATAAAATTCCTACTCTTAAAACAGATTTCCAATAACACAAAACAAATTCAAAGTTATGACGAACTTTGGGCTAGAGCCAAGAAAGTTGTGAAATTCTGTCTCAAATGGAAGTTGTTAAACGTTGTCGTAAAGTGTTTTCCCAGAATTTTCCAAGATACTTAAAAAAATAAATGCGTTTATAATATCCATGGACTTTTTTTTTAAAAAATATTATGTTATTGTTGTTTGAATATGATCTCGGACATTTGGCTGGAAACTATATAGCATCATCTGCAGGTCCAATTTTCAATCACTCTTCTGTGTGCATTTTTTGACGTCTTACAGTATGCGTATTATGGTTTAGAGTAAACGTATTGCAATTCCGATCCATAGGTCCTCGAATTAATCGCTCTGATGGACGATTATTAACACCATAAAACACACGTAACGCCAGATTTGGCTCTCGAATTGAACCATGTTTTTTCAAAATATATTTGAACACTTTACAAACGTAATTCGGGCGTGAGTCTATTCATGAGGAAATAAAGTAGGTTTCATAGTGAGCACCTGTCAGTTAAGACTTTATCTCACTAATACTTGGCCCTCCAAGCACTGCGGGTTCAATTATCAGCTATTGAACTAAGGACATAGTCCCAGTTGCTTTTTATCTTTGGAAGAAAGGTAGCCACTCCTTTCCAACAGATGCGAGATCTTGATTCCTTGACAAAACCAACTCGACATTGCCGCCATCAATCAATGTCTCGTATAGTCTTGCCTCAGAGTACAAGCCAGCCTACATACTGTTCCAAATTTGCAAAGTGCAGGTAGTACCACCCTTGGTCCGTGTTTTTTTTAAATCTAACTATTGTTGGTGACAATAGCTAACCGCGTGACTTGGTTAGTATAACGACAGCCACCTCGAGCTCTCTTCACAGAGGGCCTACCCAATTAATAATGACTCCAAGGTTTTTACAACTACGGGGTTCTAATTAGCGGGGATAAATTCAATAGATCTCATTATTCCTGAGGTACCCAATTTGGGTTATTTTTCTATATAAATTAATAAATTAATTTAAATTTTCAATATTATGAAGTTATTTTAAAAAAATATCTCCAATAATATAACATGCGCTTAAAGAATTAAGCAAAGGTATGGAGTAGAAACTCCGTGGTGCAGTCCATAGCTGACATAAGCCAACCACAATCTGCACCAATATTTTCGATTAATCTTTTTCGAACTACAACGAACTAGGAACGATAGTCCTAAGGGTTTTCTTAGTTGTCTAAATCCCTAGCTAGGCGTATAGCCGGAGAAATAGATTAAGCCTCCACACGACGACATGGTAAAACCCATCGGGGAGGACTATTCATGAGGAATTGTCAAATTAAACTAACCTCAAAACAACCGGGAACTTTCAAATCAGCTGCAACAGAAAACAGTGCTGCTAATTAAGTTTTCCGCCTCCAAAAAAAAAAAAACACATTTTATTAGCAATACGTGCATTTTGTATTGATGAATCTATTCTTAGTTGGATTAGAAACTACCTTTCGAACCGCACAACACAAGTTGTATTAGATGGTTTTAGTTCTGAAATTCATAAAATTAATTCTGGTGCGCCACAGGAGTCCGTTTTGTCTCCGACTCTCTTTCTCATATTGATCAATGATCTTTTGTCTGAAACTCCTAATTCATAAATTTTTTTTGCTGACGACAGCACTCTCAGGTGCTCACATTCGTTTCCAGATGCACGTCCTGGATTTTCGGATGTTTAATCGGAACGGCAGCGAATGAAAAGCTCATTAAATTCTAATCTCGATAGAATTCTCAAACAAGAAATAATAGTAAAATTTAATGCTTCGAAAACTCAACGCTGCCTTCTGCTATTAAAGCGCAACCCATCCCCATGCCGCTATCCATAAGCAGCACTTGCTTTGAGGAAACTAACAAGCTATCAGTTCTCGGTATATGCTTCACAGACCACCTTGTCTGGAATGACCACATACATATTCGCCAAAAACGCTAAGTGCTTACGATTCCCTCGAAGTTGCAAGAAATTTTGTACCTCTTCTGATCTGAGCGGATCTATTAGAATTATATTTGGCCAAAGCTGGAAAACAATTCCCATGTTTGGGCAACTGGTCACACTTGAGTCTCTTGGATAGAATCAAAAAAATTTAGAGATTGGAATGCCTTACCCGACTCAATATTTCCCTCCCATTGCCATGTTGTAGTTCGATACTCAGCCGCTGCAAAAAAGTTATTTTTCAGGGGTGTACTGCCTCTTGCGAGAAATTGACAAATCCTTCACCACCATATTTTTATCAATTCTCTCCAACTTTCCAAATTTCAAAGGATATTTCCACAATTACTTAGAAGCTTTAAGCTGCTCCAATGTTTCAGGTTTCTTGGCGTATGCATGAATCTTTAAAAAAGTTGCGCAACCTTGTTTCGCACAAATGTCTTTCACATCGATACAAATTAAAATCATCATCTATAGCACACATCGTCGACTTTTACAGTCTGAAATTCCAAATAACCGTCCAACCACACTGAGCACCGAGCAATAAATGTGCTGGCCTTGAAATTGTACCTCAAATGAATCTGATATAAGGGTGCAATTTTTTTTTGCATTTAGTCAGGTGTCCGCGAACAAAATCTCCACTCTGTTACGTTTAACGTTTCAAATCATTAGCGGTACACAATTTTCTGAATATTGCATTTCACCTTAACCATCGCGCTACTCATTTTCCATCTCAAATAAATGCCGCAAATAGTGGACGATCATCACAGCATCTCGGTTACATGTCTTGAAATCGAGATCTCATTGTGGAATATATACAGTAGGAGAGCGATCTTATTTTGTAAACGCGATTCGACTGTGGAATAATCTTCCACATCGATTGCAAAGAACAGTTTCGTCGGGGGTATTTCGGAAGAATCTTCGCAACCACATGTCACAACAATAAAAAAATAGTTTTTCTTAGGAATGATAAATGAACATTTTATTTTTATTTAATAGTCTAATTCATTCTATCTAATACAATTACACCTACCTATTATTTTATAAAAAACTATGTAAATAAATATTATTTTCCATTTATTTACACAACAATTTGTAATTTAAATTTTGATACTTATTATAAGATTCAATATCTTGAAGTACTATGTAATAACTTTAATACGAAATAAATGAAATGAAAATGAAAAAAAATGAATGAGACCACATTAAAAAAAAAAAGAAATTCCAGACTACTTATATACCCGACTACCTACCTTACCTGCCTTACATGATCTCGAGTATCATGAGTTGAGAAGATTCATAGCATTCCAATTCAATGATTTGGAAAATTGATAATTCCATTTAAATGCGTTGTTGCTAGAATCCACTCGTATGAACTACACTAATTACAGACGACGCAGTCAGCCATCTGTTTTATATGTTGTTGTTCTTGTAATTATCATCTCATTTGGGCTTTGAGTGGGAGGACCATTGGAGTCTTTTTGTGGTTGATGTCTTGCAGCAAAATGTCCCGATTGCTGATTCAAATTCATTAAGTCTACAATACACACGTCACCGCTGCCGAAGCCGGAGAACATACATCCTTGTGCCTGAAGCCGAAATAGAACAATACTGCTCCTGATGGAGGTCTACATCTGCAAAGCTTGTTGTATACGAGGACGTCTTCCTCGAATAGGGTGTGTATTCGTTTTAAAGGTAATTAACAACACAAACGATTATCAAATCAATTGGTGTGTGCTTGCATTGATATGGTGTTCACCATCCGAAACTCTGTGATTCTCTGCCATAGGAGAGGAAGATACAGACATACAATGTCTTTGTTTAAGGATAAATTATACCCCCTGCTGCACAACGACACCATGCTGTATGTAGCTACAACAATTGATGCACATAAAACACACTCTAGCTAGAAGCTGTACGCTTGGAAACTATCAATACACTTGTATTTTTGGGTGATACCTATGTTTTTGAGTGAGGTTTAACTCTTCCATCAGGACACCGAATGATTGTTGTGTATAGTTTTTGGCCGGCTATTATGATAGGGATAATCTTTGAGACATTTAACAAGATTTTGAGATCAGAGAAACCCGATAAGCTTGTGTTTTTGTAAAGACGATGGTTTTTGGATCAATAAATTGGTCCTTATCGTCAAAGAGCCCTATTATTGTGTCTGTCTGTGAAGTATAATACTTCTCTGATATCTTGTTGAAAGTATGTTGTCTGGGACTTTGATTATTTAACCATGGTATCAATGTATATAGCTTTTTGTATATAGCTTGTTTTGCACCAGAATGGTAGATTGGATTAAAACAAGGTATTACGAAATAGAAAACAAAATTAAAAAAAAACAATAGAAGATAGCATGCCATAGCTATTTTTGTAGTGTTTTTTTTTTTTTGTTTTTGAAATCTTATTTTTAAGTTTTTGAAAATTTAAAATGAGGCGAGTTTTGGTAAAACTTATAATTAGCGTAGTAATGCAAATAAAACGCTTATGTTCACTTAACTCGATTTTTATTTCAAAGTCATTTGCAAATTCCCGTTTGATATTTTTTTCTTTACAATTGAATTAAACGCCATCTAAACTCTCAACATTTTAACAATTTAAATTCATGTTATGTGCATTCTGATTGTTGAACTGAATTATACTTGCTTGTTGTTTCGTTTGTTTTTGCGTTTTAAAATTTCCTGACCTGGATTTTCCTCCTTTGTATTAAACTCGAGTACATTAACCCAAAATTTAAAAAAAAAAAAAAAAAACTGTACCTGTAGGACAGAACTCAGAATAGAGCTTCAAAACTGACAGGCGACAGATCGATTACGGCAACTGTCGAAATGTCTCTAGCTTATCACTGTTTTAGCGCTACTTCTTCAAACGTTACTCTGTTGGAATAGCCAGTTATATTCCTCCCATTATACAATTTCAGCCTATTACTCGCCCATCAGTATACATACATATGAATGTATATGTAAATATAGAATTGATCTTAATCAATACGAGTAGCTTTGAAACATTCATCTCATTTAATTAATTTATGACCTATTCAGCGACTAAGACATCTTTCCCAAAAAATCATGTTCCATCTGTTAAAGTAGGACACTTGCCTAAGAAATGCACAATGTCTTCCCTCTCAATCACGTTGCATATATTGCAGATTTTTTGATGATATTAATGAACTTTCGGAAACGAAGATGGAAGACTTGATCTTTTTTCTCAACACGACGAAATTGCTCTAGGACGAACTTCGGTTTCTTCTATTGCAGCTAAGGGCTTTGACGTAGGTTTATGGTGCAGTTTGCCGAATGATCACTGAGTTGAAATGTTTCAGCAACAGTCCACAAGCTGCCTAGTTTGGCACAGTGTAAATGGTGTCGGATGAGTGTGGTGGTCCAATTTCCGCATGAATATGCAAAAGCAAACACACAATAAGAGACATCAAAATCTTCTAGATCCTTTCATATTTTTGAACCTAATCCAAACCGGATGAGTCCGTGAGAATGTCTACATTTCCCATATCAATTCCACCCACAGGTTCATACAAGTTATATTATCAAAATTGCGCACTTCAGGGATAATTGTGCCACAGGGCAAGGCTGCTACTGGTCGCCGTTTCTACCTATTTACCTATTATGAAGTTCAGATCCATTCCACAATTTAGTTGCAAATCGAGCCATTCACTGCATATTTTGTATAGATTTCTTTCAAGGCATCCGAAAGTAGCTTGAAGCCAATTCTCACTATTTCAAACTACAGCTTGCGTATCTTCGTAAAGCATTTCAATTATTTTGGCGAACTTTAGAAACATTCCTTTGTTAAACAGTTTATAAATTAAACAAACACGTAGAGTACCCTTGTCTAAAGCGGCCTGGCTTTCTTTCAGCAGCTTCTTTTCCCTGATCCAGGTTGTTAGTCGCCGTTGCAATAATGCAGTTAAAATTGTGTATGATGTGTTGAGGAAAGAAATAAACCGATAATTTGGAGAATCTTAAGCTTATAAGGTATAACGCCAGATTCAAATTTATTATTGAACAAGCTATCCTAACTTTCATACACACCATTATTCGCATATTTATATAACTCAGTTGGTACTCGATCTAACTCAGGCGCTTTCCCATTTTTAAAACCCTCCAAAGCCAGTATTATCTCATCTTTACTTATTTTCCGGTCCAAAATTTGGTTTTCGACTCTCGGTGCGGAGTAGTGGAAACAAATTCGATGGACTAAAATGATCAAATAGAATGTCATAGCAAATTGTGTTGTTTCCATGCTAGTTTCCAAAACTTAGCAGAGCTAATCCGTCCGATTCCAATTCGAAGTACTGTCTTTTTTTCGTTTATCATAGCTTTTCGATTTTTTTTAAGCTTCAGTGTATTGCTTTTTACGATACACTAGACAGCAAATAAACCGGGCCACCCGCTACCTTGGAACTCTGATTCAGTTCTCTCGAAAACTATAAAATTTTCAACTATTAAAGTTGTACCTATAGAAAGTCCTGCTCATGTTGATTAAAATGACTCTAAATTTATTTTTAAGAAACGTTACCTCACATTGTAACCAAGCAACAAACACAATTCTAAAGATTTGCTCTGTTTTGACTAGCTTTCGCGATGAGTGTTGTTTTTTTTTTACAATGAGGTTAGTCAGTGTCTGTTATCATTTTTTTAGTTTTTGTCCATCGTTTGTACAACCTCAGGAAGCAGCTCAAGCTGTTGCACTACTTCAAGCAGGCCTTGCACAACGTGAGGTCGCTAGAAGACTTCAAATCAGCAGATTTTCGGTGCAACGAGCTTACAGAAGATACCTAGAGACTGGAGCATTCGATCCACTTCTAGGTACGGGCAGACCTAGGGCTACATCAGCAGCAGACGATCTTTATATTAAGCTTACTGTTCTGCTAAATCGCCAGCTCAATGCAGTTCAAGTTCAATAAAGTCTGCGTGACGAACACCAAGTGTTCATAAGTTCATATACTGTCAGAAGGAGACTTTCTGAACAGAACCCTACTCCAAAGAGAGCTGCAACAGGCATACAGCAGTAACGGTAGCCCACCGTCGTGCACGGCTTGAATTTGCTCTAGAGCATAGAGATTGGACTTTAGAGCAGTGGGTTAATGTACACTTTCACGTGAGACCAGAGTGAGTCTACATAGAAATGATCGACGTGAGAGAGTATATCTTTGCGTTGTCAACGGCCTTGGCTTTGATGAAAGCATGCGCTGTCAAAGGTTCGGCCACGCCGCGGCTAACTGCGAAATGCAGTCACGCTGCGTAAAGTGTGGAGAGAACCACATTCGGGGAGAATGTAAGTTAGGGCAAGAAAGGGTCCAAGACATGACACTGCTTAAGTGTGCACTCTGCCGGAAGGACGGGCACCCCGCAAACTATCGGGGATGTCCCATCTTTCAGGAAATAAAACAAAAAAAAGCGAAGCAAACAGAGGTAGAAAAACGACCAATTACGCGTGTTCCTACAACAACGCCCGTTAATCCCCAAATCTCCTACGCCCAAATGGCGTCAGGAAGGGGTAAGACGGTACAGCCTGCGCCAAAGGCAGCCCCACAGGCCCTCGTGCCTAAGGCTCCGGACGCACAGGCCGAAATAAGAAGCATGTTGCTGGCCATTTCTGGTCAGATAGCAGGTCTTCAAAAACAGATAACGGAGCAGGCGAAGAGGGTAGACCATATCTACTCTGTTTTGCCGAGCTTTACGCAATTTTTAGGTTAAGGGCGCGCTGCCGGAGAGGCCCTTAAGGATCCTAGCTGTGAATGTAAATTCACTGATTAGGATTGAACGCAGAGCAAACCTATTCCAATTGTTGAAAGATCAAAGTCCTGATGTGTTTATGGCTAGTGAAACTAAACTAAGTCAGAAACATAAATTGACACATAACAATTACAATATCGTACGAAGAGATCGGCCCAACTCGACTCAAGGAGGTGGTGTCGCAATCTTTGTACGAAAAGGCATAAAATATAAAGTTATATACAATAGTGAAGTACGCAGATTTCGGCTGCTTGAGGCATGCATTGTATGCATTCCTCTCCAACAGGGGAAGCGGATGTATATAGTCGCGACTTACGCTCCGGAATCACCTCAGCCAACTGACTTTTTGACAGAGCTCGAAAAACTTTTTCAAGTGCTACAACTGAACTCGGTAGAGAATTACTATCTCATGGCCGGGGATTTAAATGCCAAACATATAGATTGGGGAAATCAAGTACAAAATCCGAGAGGTAACCATCTATTTAATTGGATGGGTCAATACAGTATTGAATATATGATCGACCTTCTAGCGACTGATAGACCATCGTTTCCAAGAAGCGGTGCCTATCTGGATCTATTACTAAAGGACTCTAGACTGACAATTACTAACACTGTGGGTCAACGGACAAGAAACTGCTTACAAACGATAGACTACGACAGCGACCACTGTGGTTTCGCCGCAGTAATACAGTTGCCGAACGAGCTTGTAGAGTTGGAGGAGTATGTACCTGCGCATTCTTACAATTACAGTAAGATGCGCTGGCCACGCTTTACCAACGCTTTAGCAAGCGAAATTCGTGCCAATAATATATCCCCACCAAATAACAGGAATTTAACAAACAACGAAATTGACCAATACCTAGAACAAATGGACGAAACAATCCTACGAACTATGAACAGAACTATACCAAAATACAGAGAACGTAACGTAACCGACATGTACCGTAACGCGACAATTGATGCACTACACAGACAAAAAAGTGGACTACTGACAAGACTTAAACGCTTGTACCGACGGTTTACTGACTCACGCGATCTGGAGATTAGGACACTGAAGTCGTCAATCAAAAACATCAACCAATTGATCAAAGAAAATTATAGGTTGTCTGTTAATTTGTATTGGAACAATAAAATTCGGGCCGTTAACTCTAGCGACCCGAGTATGTTTCCACAAATTAACAAGATATTTAGACGGAATGATCAAAACGAACTTCCGTGTCTTAAGCTCCAGAGAACGACAGAAAACAGAAACGTACTTCTGACAGCAGGGATAGATCCAGATGACGCGGTCTTGGACGATGACCTCTTTATTGTCGAGGATCCGCTGGAGAAAGTGGAGGCTGTGGGGGCTGCTTTTCAGCAAGTGTATAAGGTGAATGCAAGCATCCACCCCAACCACGACCTGGAAAACAGAGCTCTACTCCATCACTTCTATCTTCGTAATGAAATGACGCAATGGCGATCAGAGAATCTAGGTTTTATCCGGTTCAATGAAGAAAACTTGGCGAATGCCATCATCGCCGTGCAAGATGGGAGTAGTTCCCTGTTAGTCACGAGGATGGAGCTCCAGCTCATCTTCGATTCATTAAAGAAGAAAAAGTCAACAGGAATCGATGGTATATCCAATATTGTACTTCGACATCTACCTAAAGAAGCAATTGACATTTATGCCACACTGTTTAACAACGCACTGAATAATGCATATTATCCAGGGCGGTGGAAGACAGCTGTGGTTCATCCTCTCCCGAAAAAGGGAAAGGACAACTCCAATCCGGCGAATCTCCGGTCGATAAGTCTTCTACCGAGTATCAGCAAGGTATTCGAGAAAGTCATAAATAGAGCTCTGTCCAAGTGGGCGGAGGACAATAATATCATACCGGATAATCAGTTCGGGTTTAAGGCGGGACATGACACCATTCATGCCGCGTCTAAACTCGTTTCTGATATCCAATGGAACAAAACTAAAAATCAGTGTACAGGTGCTTGTCTGGTTGATTTGGAGAAGGCTTTCGACACCGTATGGTTAGAGGGTCTCTATCTAAAATTGTCTAGACTCGGCATAAGTAAACCACTATTATATATACTTTATGACATGCTCAATGGTAGAAAGTTTGTTGTCAAAAGTGGCAATGTAACTTCTACCGCAATCTTCGATATCAAAAATGGTCTTCAGCAGGGAGCGGTGAACTCGCCGATTCTATTCAGCATTTACACCAGCGATCTGATAGGTAGTCTAACTCAGGCAATTGCGTATGCCGATGACCTAATAGCGTACAGAACAGCTACAAAAGTTGAGGTTATCAGAATTCTCTTACAGCGTGACTTCGACAAGATTCAGCGATATTGTGATGACTGGAAGTTGAAAATCAACTTTCAGAAATGTGAAACGATTCTGTTTAGGACTCCGTTGGCTAGAGCCCCTAGGGATACTAGAAAGAACTGGCGTAAGCTGATGATCGTAGGGCCGCACCGGCAACCACTGGCGAGCAGAAGTGTGGTAAAGTATCTTGGCATCTGGTTGGATCAGTATTTGTATTTCGACAGACATATAAATGCTGCTCTGAACAGGGCTAAGGGAGCCTTTGCCCTGACGAAACGGTTGTTTTACAGCAGCCGGCTTGACACCAGGGTGAAGGTGATTTGCTACATGGCCCTCATCCGGCCGATGATTGCCTATGGTTGCCCGGTGTGGTTCAACATTGCCCCATCTCAAATGGAAAAGATTCGGGTGTTTGAGAGGCAGTGTCTTAGACGTTGTCTTGGATTACACAGAACACCAGAATCGGAGTACAAACATTACTATTCCAACAGGACTCTATACAACGGAGCCAACATTAACAGGATAGATAATTTTTTGATAAAGCTGATTCGGAGTCACATTGCGAGAGCGATGACCTCAGCAAATAGCTTAATCTTTGGGGCTTACTACCCCAACACAGAATACTTTGAGAGTGTGCGTTTAAGTGGCCATATTGCACCTAATGCATTCCTCTATTTAGATAGTATAGGGTTGATCCAGGATAGAGAGGCGGTTCCGCTAATCTACCACGTCGGCCGTAGTACTGTGGATAGGCGGCTCCTTTATAGTCGAGACGTCCTCGCACAAGACGGAGCTGAGCGACTTCGGTTCAGTAGGACTGTGTCCGATCGGGACCTGAAAGACAGGGTACGACAGGAGAACCAGTTTTGGTGGTTGTCTATTGATAGCGATAGTTGACAAGTTGTCTTGGCCGACTTACATAGTTTTAAGGGTATTCTTAGGTAGGGACAGTCGGGGTGGCACAAAAAAAAAAAAAAAAAAAAATTGAAGTACATTCTTCCAATGTATTAAAAAAAAAAAAAAAAAAAAAAAAAAAAAAAAAATCTGCTGCTGTGGCTGTTCTAGTTTTTAAGTAGTTTTAGTTTAGTTTTAGTTTATTTTAAGTAGTTTAAGTTGGTTTAGGTAGTTTTTAATTAGTTTTACTTTAGTTTGTAAGTTTTATATAAAAAATATAAAGATAAAGAATCCGAGTTTTTTAAATTTTCTCGAGAAAACAAAAAAAAAATAGATATAGTTTTTTGAATTAAAAATAGTTTTTTAGGCCGAAAGGCATTACATTTAAGATATCGTTTAACTTAGAGCGCCCGCATAGGGCCAGTAAGTTAGTTTTAAGTTATTGGATAATTAGGCTAGTTTTTATGAATTTTTGTCTAGCTTTAAGATAGTTTTAAGATTGAAGAAAAATAAAAATGAATTTACAAAAAAAAAAAAAAAAAGCATCGCTTCCCATCGATCAGCGAAATCAAGCATTATTGCGCATGGTTAGTACTTGGATGGGGGACCGTTCAAATACCAACCGTGTGCTGTTGACATGTGTTTCTTCTGTTGTTCTTTCGTTCTGTCTGTCTCTCTCTGTTGTGTTGTCTAAGCCGATGGCCTCAGTTGCCAGTGTTTTAAGTGTCTCTACTTCGTAGATTTATCTACGGAGTAGTGTAATATGTAATGTAATGTGTAATGTATCTTTGCGTTGGTGAACGCTATTCTGTACGTTACATCAAGGAAACTGTTGCTTATGGATGAGGGTCTGTAATGGTCTGGGGCGGCATTACCTTAACCGCACATACAGCTTTAGTTTTCACCGAACCGACAAAAGTGCGTCGTACACGTGAATTGACTTCTCATCGCAACATTGCTGAAATCCTCTCAGACCATGTGGTACCTTACATATGGGGAGGAGTTAATGCATGATAATGCACAGCCTCATGTTGCTAATGTGGTGACTCAGTATCTACGCGACGACGCCGGCATTCGTACGATGGACTTGCCAGCTCGAAACCCAGACTTGAATCCGAAGAACACTTATGGGATAAAAAGAAACGTCGGGTTCGAGCCCGGGTACCTGCTCCACCAAGGCTTCCAGAGCTGCGAATCGCAGTTTCCTCTTTAACTGAAATGTAATTCCTCAAGATATAATCGTCAGGCTCGTGAGGTCGATGAATACAAGGATGCTGGTAGTTATCCGAGGGGAGGCAACACTAAATACTGACCAGACATTTTTTTTAGTTGTATGTTTTATACTTTTAAAGAAGATTGAATCAGAGTCCAAACGTAGCGGGTAGCCCGGTTTATTTGCTGTCTAGTGTAGTTATCACTAGTATTCCTGAAAATATTTAACCAAGAAAAGGATTGCTTCCTTGCATTGTGGCACTCAATATCATACAACGCCAACGGTTCCACAAAACGTTTAGAGCATGCTCTGCTTTGGTCCGAGATTGGGTAGGCTGCTTAAATCATTTTTTCCAATTGATCAAGCTTCACTATTTGCTGGTTCTGCTAGAAGTCTTAAGTTGTCTTCGGTTCATATCAGCTTGTGAATCAGACTATACTACTTTGGTCAGTAGTGGCATTAATCGTTCATCCCCACTCACAGAAGACTTGAGTTGAAAGGATACTTTGATTGAGAGGTGGTCAGAATATGGAAATTGTCCGATTTCCAAGTCCCTAACGTAAATGTACTTTCGAAACTCAACCAATCAGAGTATAATCAATTACGAACGTTCCTTGTTGGTCCACAAAAGTGCATTCTCTATCTTTGTCCGTAATGAAGTTGCTTTTGTATTGACGAACCGAAATAATTGCAATGGTCGAGTAACTTCTTACCTCGTGGATTACATATTTTGTCTTCGAAGATCTGACAATTCCAGCTAGCTGATTCACATTCTCTTATTTCTCGCCTAGCCGTGCATTTAATCACCTTAAACTATGACATAAACGTTGTTCCTCTTAGCCAGCATATCGTGAAGTTTCGCAAAATTAGAATCCCAGGATTTAAAATTTATGTACATACCTGGGGAATATTCAAAAGCTTTTCTTATTAAATTGCAGACTGAGATATGTAATTCCCAACCAGGTTATGAAATACTATATCTCCTAGTTCCTGAATTAAATATTCATGAGAAGTCGGTCATTGACATGTGATAAGACGGATACTTTTTAACTTGAGAATAGACTTTAGAAGTTTTTTTTATCGTTTTCCTCGGATCAGGGTCATAATTCTGTATGTGCAAAAATTCTGTATTTCAAAACTCAGAAAATCCAAAATTTGTATTCGAAAATTCGGCATTTCAAAGGGGTTATGTATACACCCAACCTCGCACTTACCCCAAATCCTATAGTGTGCCCAAGCAGGGGGCACCTCACTGTTTATACGTGTCGTTCCCATGGCTTAACATGGGAATTTATTTCACATTCAAATGGAACTAAAACCCACAGTTTCTTGTAACGAATTTCGCACCTTGCATGGGAACAAAGACCACTTTAGTAAAGTGGATTTCGTTCCCATTAAGTGAGAACTGAGTACATCAGTGGACTTATTTCCCATCTCAAGTGAGAACTTAGTCCCTCAGTGGACTTAGTTCCCGTGGACTTATTTCCCTGCACCTCCACAGGCACCGCGAGGAGGTCGATAGGAACCGGGAAGACACCTATGAGCAAGGTAGCAATACCGGCCCACTGGTAATTCAGTGGACGAGCCCCTAGAACATGAACTAAGTTTGTGCGTATGAGTGGAAAACAATAGCGAGTTCACAGAGCCCCGGACAAGCCATGCTACTCAAGCACGCCATCAAACCCACCTGCGTATCAATATCGACAGGGAGCTACAGATCAATGATAACCACTTTCTTCTGGCCCGAATCGGACGATATGGTCGTGAAAAACATGGAAGTCCAGCAAGACGGCTGTCGGTTCATGCCACAAAGCGAACGTCACAATGGACATGCTCCATGAACGAATTAAGGGTAGGGTTAACTCTCGCTGAGGTGAAGTGAATTGGCAGACAAGATGGTGTGATCTGACGTTATTACTAGTTTTTCTTGTGGGGTTTTCTGAAGGTCCTTACCAAAAGTCCGTTATCGACTGATGCCCTCAAATTCAATATAATCTGGGCCATCGCTCAAATTAAGCCATATCTATGCGGCAGAATGATTGAAAATGGACTTCTCGGATCCGTGTCACCATACAAAGCACCCTTTGACCGTTGTGATATTCTATAAATAATTGAATACAAGACTCTTCCAAATGAAAACAGAGTTTCATAAATACACCTCACATACAACTTGTTTATTCGATTTCAACATCGTCCGGTTCTTATTGGAAAACCCATCATTCAGACACGAAACTACAAAATTACCATAACTTAGTTAAAGTGTTTGCAAGTACTTTCTCTCCACTTTATTAGCGGTTCGATTGTTTATTCTCTAATTCGTTTCTTGTTATAAATAGTATTAAGTTAAATATACAAAGCAAGTGCAACTGTTCTCATTGTGCATATTCCACCTACCAGCAAATTCAACAATTTATGTCAACCGCAGCAAATAAAACTCTATTTGACCGCACCTTTTGTTGTCCGATGTCCTTTTTCATTCAAAAAAAAAAAAGGACACGCGGTCCCCCATTCACCAGCTAATCAATTTAGTTATAAAAGGTATATTTTGTCTCGTCCGCTTGTTTGAAACAAAAAATGTCGAAACAATAACTTAGGGAGCTCTGATACGCGCTCGTTCATCTACATTTATTGAAACCCACGTTACGCACCAGCACATCCATTCAGTCATTAGTCCTTTCCTCCACTGAACCATATCGACCGCCCTGCCTATGGTCTAATTACATTTTCACCAATATTCAAACAACCCTAAAAAAAAAACACAAAACAAATCGAACAAAAAAGACCCACGATTAATTACCCTTATCCATCGTTCTTTGGGAACGTGACCCGTGTCGTTCTAAGGCGGGGTAGAATTTTCAGGGATATACAATGTACGTGCATCAAATGCGCTCCGCAAATTTGCATTATTACATTCTATGTCACATCCTACACATCGCATCCATAGTGAAAGCTATAAAATCCTTTTTTTCAGCAAAAAGCCAACCAATTATCCCTGGCAAAACCCGTATTAGCTGACATTATTAGCGTACAAGCCATATATTCGTATAGAAGGGCAACAGACATTGATATCGCCATTTTGCATTTTGTGTTCGAATGCGCTGTTCTGTCGGTCGTAGGTCGTCGGCCGCCATATTGTGCATTCAAATAGATAATGATGCTCCTGATGAGGAGGATGATGATGATGATGATGACGATGATACTGATGCGTGTATGCTGTTTGCTGAAGCATTATTATCCCTTATGTGTCCTGCTGCAGCTTTCTATGTTTTTTTCAATTTAAGGGCAGAACTTGGCAACCTACACATATTTGCTGCTATTATACCGGAAAATCCGAATGCAAATGAAGCGTAAATTAACGCGTGAAAGCTGAAAACAACAAAGACAACGACGAGAACGACATGAGATGCGCCAATAAATCGTTTGCATAAATTTTGTGCGCGCAAATGCAAATGAAGTCCTGAAAACGTGGACTTTGGCCAAAAACTAACTACGAAATTCCATTCGTTGTGTTGTCATCGGTTCTGTGTTTGATTTTGTGTCTGCAATTTATGAACCTATGTAGAAGAAAATTTAGAAAATAAATAAAATATCAATGATTTATGTAGCACCCTATTATTCGCTAATTAAGTATTTTTTTTCTTAGAAAATTCTTTAAGTACAGTCAGGATGGCATTTAAGATAATAACAAAGTTTGCAACGTTCTGGATTTGGTGATATTCCCACAACGCCCTCACCGGGTCTTTAATTTGTTTAACTTTATTTATTTAAATTTCAATCGGTCCTAGAGAAAAAAGTGTGTAGACAAAGAAATGTTGAAGATGCAATTTTGAATAATTCTTGTCATAGCTCTAAATTTAGTGCCCAGTAGCATAGAGAGCTGTAAAGTTTCCAAAAATAAAAGTTTTAATTTAAGATCAATGGATGCCTGAATTTTTAATAATTTATTCAATTTTATTTTCTGGATTCTAAGCTTTGGTGTTTTTACAAGTGGTGCCATTTCTTTAATGTTTTTAATACTAAAGCATATATGACAGGATGGGTAATTTTAAGAGAAATAATGTTGATTATGGAAATACTTTAATACTTATCTTTTAAAGTAAAGTGAGCATTTACATATACAGTGTTGGAAAAAATAATAGAAACAAAGCTTTACATAATGATCAACCATTAATAACTACATACAATTACGTCTTCCTTGGTTCTAATTTTTTATATATTAATAACACCTAACATGACTTTGAAATGGTGCAGCCGTTTGTTGTCATTAGCTCTTTGTTTGGACTTAACGGTAAAAAAAATGAGCTAAGTGATAATCTTGCCTGGAAAAAATAATAGAAACAAGGTACTTTGACTTTCAATTTGACTTAAATTTCGTTTTTTATTTTTATTGAAATAGACGTTTTATAGTTTGTTTATTAGTTTTGCACGTGTTTCAGTCGTTTTAATAAAAAAAAATATAACAGTTATTTTAAAATTTTATAAAAATGGGTCGTGGAGTACACTGTACTATTACTGAGCGCAATTTAATAAAAAACTTCAGAAAAAATGGGAAAACTATGGAAGAAATAGCACAAGCATTAAATTCTTCAAAAAAGAAGATATTTACAGCTCTCTATTCAAGTCCAAAGCCAGAAACAAGAGGCAGAAAACGAAAGACCTCAACGCAGTTTGATAAGATATTGGTACGACTGTGTAAAAAAAGGCTTTTTCTTTTTCCAAAGACTTGAAAATTGAACTAAATGCGCCTGTTTCAAGTCGTACAATAAGAAACCGACTAATAGAAGCAAGGCTTCCTGGAAGGGGTCCCAGAAAAGTACCATTCTTGAGCATGAAAAATATTCTGCAGAGGATGCATTTTGCAAATAAACACGCCCAACTAGCAAATTGGAACAACGTTTTATGGTCGGATGAAACAAATATAAATTTATCTGATTCCGATGGCAAAATGTATGTCAGACGACCTAAGAACGCAGAATTCGATCCAAGGTACACAAAAAAGACTGTTAAACACGGTGGAGGAAATATCATGATTTTGGGGGTGCTTCTCCACATCTGGGGTTGGTCCAATTTTTTGGATAAAAGACAAAATGTGTGCTACTGACTACGTACGAATAATAAATGAAGTTATGCTGCCATTTGCCGAAGAGAACATGCCAATTAAATGGGAATTCATGCAAGATAACGACCCCAAGCACTCCTCAAAATTGGTTAAGGAATACTTTGAAAAAATTAAATAAATGTTATGGAGTGGCCATCGCAGTCCCCGGATCTTAATCCCATAGAACACCTGTGGGGCATACTTGAGAGGAAAATTGGAGACTTCAGAGCCAAGAATAAGGAAGATCTGTGGTCTATAATACAAAATGTATGGTATTCCATACCTTCCGAGACATGCGCTAAGTTGGTTCATTCCATGGGGCGGAGATGTCAAGCCGTCATTAAAAATAAAGGTGCAACGACCAAGTACTAAACGAATATGAACCAATTTAACTGTTAAGTTACTCTTTACCAAAAAGAAAAACACAATTATAATATTGTTTCTATTATTTTTTCCAGGCTAAAATGGCTGTTAATATTAATTTTAATTTTTCTCATTACTACTTTTCTTTTTATTAATAAATTTAATATTGTGTATATTTTAAACTTTATAGAGACTTATTGTATGTATTTTTAATTTCCAATTTCTTCCCAATAAACTTTTTGTTTTTAAAAAACGGCATAAAAGAAGCTTGTTTCTATTATTTTTTCCACCACTGTATGACTAATGGTAAAAGTGTCTTACCCGGGCGTTGATGTATTTTTGATGCTAATTAAAAGACAAATTACCTCTTTTCAATGGTTGTTGAAGTGGACAATTGACTTTGAAATGAGTGCATTGCTTGCGAAGTTGCTGAGCGTCAAATAGTCGATACTCTATCATCAAAGGTTCCAGTGAGGTAAAATTCTAAAATCAACTTGCAACATGATGAGAATAACGAGTATTTAAACAAAAAACTCCTTAGCATTTAAAATCAAAGTCAAAATAAATCTCCCGGGCGCCATTAGTTATATAAAGAAAAGAATTTAATACGATTACCGCCATTTATAATACAGTGAAAGCTCTACTTGCGGACAGCTCCAATAAGCGGACAGCTCCCTTAAACGGACACATTTTCGGGAACGAACTTTTTTTTCGAAAATTTCATACAAATAACTTTCCTATAAACGGACACTCTCATAGACGGACGCGGACACGTTTTTTTGCCCATTTTAGATAGAAAACCTCCCATACGCGGACACATTATTTTATTTAGGGATTAGTTTTTCTCAAAATGTAACGGAAAAGAACAGCAGATCAGTTCTAAGTTCAGTTTTTATGTTTTATACGTAAGTAAATCTATAGAAAATCTCCGATAACCGGACGCGAAGCTCTAATAACTGGACAGTGCGATGTTATGTTGAAAGGTTATTAGGGGATTTCCCGAGTTAGTTACTGGGGGTAGTTGGTGTAATTTTGAGAGGTTCCCTTTTTTCATCGCGTTTCGTTTTTACACATGTCATTTCCTTTCCTTCAGCTACTCATTCATCACACTCAAAAGTTTTTTGTATGACCTTAATATGTCAGAGACACAGTGTGAGCAATAGGAAAAAAGGGAGGGGTCAGAAAGGAGGTGTCGGTGTACATTGGTTTTGAATTTTTGAACATAGCAATGACTGGGAAAGACAGAGCGTGGTAAGGAATTCCACATTAGCTTAGTACGGCTAAAGAACGAATCTCTGTACTTCACAGTACGTCCGAAGTTGGGCTCAAGGGTAAACTCATGGGCATTCCTAGAAGTGCGAATATTACGGTTGAATTGTTTAAGGGGAGGAATGCAGCTGGCTATTTCACTAGAGCATAGTCCGTTAAAATAACGGTAAAAAAGGGTGAGGCAAGAAAAGTTGTAAATTGCCAATGCATTGGGCAATAAAAACTTTTTTTTTTTCAGCCACGACATGAAATATTTTACCTATGCAAAGTTTTTTAGATTTAATATTGGAAAAACACTGCAGAGATTTCAAGAAATACAGAAGATGAAGAATTAATATGAAGTTAAAAAAAAAGTTTTTTTTATTGCTTTCCCTTAACCGGACAGTTCTCATAACCGGACAAAAATTGGGCGACCATGAGTGTCCGCTTATTAGAGCTTTCACTGTATATGTAATTGTTTTTGTATTTAAAAAAAATAGGCGAAAGCTCAACCTGACCTCCGACCTGACTGAACATTTTCGATCACATTTTTGATATCGATAACATATTTAATATCGATAAACTTTTCGATATCGATAACAATTTTGATATCGATAACATTAAATATCGATAACATTTTTGATACCGATAACATTTTCGATATCGATAACTTATGTACATACAATCATTATGTGAATTTTGAATATCGATTTTCGATCTCTAACATTTTTTGATATCGAAAATTTCATCGAAAATTTTTGATATCAATAACATTTTTTATATCGATAACATTTTTTATATCGATAACATATGTATTGATAACATTTCGATATCGATAACAATTTCTATATCGAAAACAATTTCGATATCGGTAACATTTTCGATATCGATAACTTTTTTGATATCGATAACAATTTTGATATCGATAACAATTTTGATATCGATAACATTTTCCATATCGATAACATTTCGATATCGATAACATTTTCAATATCGATAACATTTTCGATATCGATAACATTTTTATATCGATAATAGTTTTGTTCATCGATATTTTTTTTGATATGATAACACATCACCGATAACATTTTGAATATCGATTTTCGATCTCTATAACTTTTTTGATATCGATAACATTTTTTCCATCGAAAATTTTTGATATCAATAACATTTTTATATCGATAACATTTCGATATCGATAACATTTCGATATCGATTACATTTTTGATATCGATAACATTTTTGATATCGATAACATTTTTGATATCGATAACATTTTTGATGTCGATAACAATTTCGATATCGATAACATTTCGATATCGATAACATTTTCGATATCGATAACATTATTGATATCGATAACATTTTTGATATCGATAACAATTTAGATATCGATAACATTTCGATATCGATAACATTTTCAATATCGATAACATTTTCGATATCGGTAATAGTTTTGTTCATCGATATTTTTTTTATATCAATAACATTTAACATCGAAAATATTATCGATATCGATGAACAAAAATTTTATCGATAAAGTTGTTTATTTATTATTATTAATAAACAATCGATAACTTCCCGTAAGAATGTATTAAGCGACATTTTTAAATTTGTTTCGTTCAATAAAATACACAAAAAAATAACTAAATGAGACTTTTTTTTCGTTTCCTGAACAATTTAAAAATGTTGCTTAAAACATTCTTACGGGAAAGGTATCGATATTATCCAAAAAAAAAATAATAATAATTTTCTGTTTTTTGCCAATTATGCACGTTTTAGTTTCAAGAGATTTAACATCGTTTGTTCATTGAGAGATGTTCCTCTCTATTGTGCTTTGTTTGTTTTACTGTTATTTAACAAGTAACAATTAAGATAATTTTATTTGTTGATAGTTTTTTGTGGGTAAATCGGTCATATAACACTTCACTTTCATATTTTGTTGAATAGTCTTTGGAACTGATGGGCTTGCTGCCGAGCTATTCATAGCTGCAGGAAATGCATTGGTTAGGAATATAAGCAAACTCATTTGCAAAATATGGCCGGGTATCTCCCTTTGCAGCATTACAACAGGAAAGACCCCGATTGGTCAAAAATTCACAGGACGTTAGATCTTAAAAAAAAGCCGGGAACTTCAATTCGACACACACTACCTTTTCATTTACTTCAAGGGTTCGCATGACAGTATCTATAGAGAAGAGTTATAAGCAGCAATGTCTAGTTTTGTCATGCCTAACAATCTCGTTTGTTTTGTGTGAAGGGTAAATTCACGATGCTCCACGCTGTAGTGTGATTTCTTTGACTTCATTGAAAAAAAAAAAACTGCCAACATTTGCCCCAATTCTAGAGGCACAGTCTCTCAATGATTCTTCCCAAAGTCCCATAAGATGTCAATATTGACTTGGTGGTAAGAACACAGCTGAAAAGCCAGTGTGGCTTTTGTGATATTGAGCATGCATTTTTTAGAAGATAGGATTACTAGTCAATAAGAGTAAGGCCAATTATATATATGTTCTCAAGAAAAACCACCCTTTAGTCAAGATTTGACGTCTCCGAAACATACATATATGTATAAACTTAGATAGTAAGAAACTTCTTGTACCAAGGTACCACTATAAATCTAGACAACGAGATCAAATGAAGAATCATTCTTGCCAAGTTCATTTCTTGGGCCAAGGAACCAATTGAATCACAAAACCGTCTATTAAGCAACTACAGTGTTTCTTTATAATGGTTTTTCTACACGATGGTTTACGACAATAGCCCATCGTTCAGAAGCATAATCAACGCCATCCCATGAAACCCCGAACCATCGCACCACGTCATAAGCCATCAACCCATTTTTATGAGGGCCCACCGTGTAATCTCTGCACCATAAGCCTTTGATGAGCCATCAGATGGTGGATGAAATGGCTGTGTAATGATTGAGTCGCAACTACATGACCTTCAGTTTTGAACGAACTTCCTTTGATTTTACTAAATGACGTCCAGTCAAGCATTAAGTGTGTGGACCATTACTGGCCAACTACTCGTATCCTTTGAAGTGCGGACGAAAAACCGTAATCAACTCCATCCCATGCCACCACACACCATCGCACCACCCCATAAGCCATCTGACACCATTAAAACATCTACACGGATGCCCAACGTGTAGATGGGTCATTAAGTTGTTTTGAGAGACAAATTCTCTTGTTCGGCATAAGCGCGAAGTCAAAACATAAAATCCAAAGACTACGGTTGGTTGATCATGAAGATCGGAAGGACACGAATGGTGAGACCTGAAGTGTTCGAACGACGAAGTGTACTACAAATTATGTATAGAATTCCCTAAAAAACTTACTTCTGATGGATGGATGATGGTTGGTTGAGGTCCATATCAAGACCGGACTTTAGCCCCACTTTAAATATGCTATGTTTCCTATTTTAACTAGTGTTATAGCTTTGTCTGTATTTTTTTTTATAAATGGAAAACTCTGGCTGAAACAAATATTCCGTGTTATTAAGGGGAAGCGTGCTTCATGTCTTGTTGAAATGTATTTTTTATATGTTGACTTCAACAATGTCAAAGTAGAATTGACGTTTGGGGCCATTTGATAAATTTAGTATGTCTTCCGATAGAGTGAAAGCTTGCGCCAGGTAGAATTCAGGTTTCACTGGTAACCTGAAATTTGTATGCTATAGAAAACAGCTCTATCTAAGAAAAATAATAAGCTTCCTGTATCTATATCTCGGTTCTAATCTTATTGATTATCTACAGTGTCGATTGAATACCCTTTGTTCTGTTATTTCTAGAAATACGTTGGTATAAGATTCTCAAAATATTCAAATCAATACCCTTATTTACGCAGTTTTCTTGTTAAATAATTTTGTCTATAAATTCAAAAAACCCCAACAAATAAAAATTGATTCCATAAAAACAAGTATTATTTAACCAAACAAAACAATCACACCCTATGCAAAATGGAATAGAATTTGATTTGACTAGTTCTCGGAGCCAGTGTCTGGTTTGTTTGACAAAACCGATACAAAATAAAAAGCAGCAAAAACAACAACGGAAAACCCAAAAATAAAAAGTCCTGTCGTCCATGTAGGTACATTCAGTCTGGACATCGTTCCGTCATATCTCGCGCGTGCATCCTGTTAGCAAAATTTAATAGACATAATACAATGGATTGTTGTGGTGGCAGTGGTGGATTTTAGGAATATTTATGCTATATTTTTCTGTTTAAACTTTTTGGTAGCTATGTACATATCTACATACCTACATGTATACGACTGTAGATTTATATGTGTAAAAGGTGTTTTCTAAAATCAGAATGTCACAAACTGAATGAAAGACTTAAAAGTGTGAATGGGTTTTCATTTTTACATTTTCTTGATATTCCATTTGAAATGTACACTTTTTTTTTGTTGCAAACTTCAACTTAATTAAACTTTATTATTTTTTCTATTTTCAGGATGTTCTACACAAAATATGCCACCCACATGGACAAGTCTTGCGAATTGTTATATTCAAAAAGAATGGAGTACAAGCTATGGTCGAATATCCTTTTTAAACTAAAAACAAAAAAAAAAAAAAACAATTTACTTGTATTTAATTTTTTTTTAATTTCTTCAATTTATTTTTGTAATTTTCCTTAACCGATTTTTTTTTTGATGATTTTACGTTTGAGAGTTTAGAAGCCGCAACTAGAGCTAGGGAAAACTTAAACGGTGCTGATATATACTCAGGATGCTGCACACTAAAAATTGACTTCGCAAAGGTAAGTTATGGTTGATATTTTTTTAATTTACCGATAGAAGTTTATGCCAGCTCCCGATTCATGAAGTTTCCGATCCTGAGACACGGCAGCTTTCGATTCTTCTCGATCTCGGGAAAGATGCTTCTAGCAATCATCCAGATCAAGTGCTCTGGCTTTTACTATGGCTTGGTCTCTTAAACCTAGTTTTTCAGCCTTCCTTCAGCCTCAAAGCTGGGTATTGATTTCCAAAGACTTTCTTGACTGGAATATTGTTTGTCATTTCCTCTATTGAGGCCTAGTCAATATAATTGGCAAATTTTGGACAAAATTCACATGAGTTGGCTGTTGTATCTTCTCCTCCAATAGTCTTCTTCCCACACAGGGCTAAATGCCAATTGAAAAGTTTTCTTTCCAAATAAACCAGAATCAGATCTCCCTTCCTGAGGCAAGTCAAGGACATAAAGCAGTTGACTCGCAGTATGAGGGTTTTGTAGAGCGTGTACTTCGTCTTTCAAGTAAGGATTTAAGATCCCACTTGTTTCACCAGATCGAAGTAGAAGCTGTTATCTAGAGTTTTTCTTCACCGGATCTCCAAGGTACGTGAACTCCCTAACTACCTCGATTGCTGCTTTCAATAGTGGCGTTTTGTCTTAGGCGATGGGAATAGACTTGTTTGTGTTTTTGATAACAAGTGGCATTGTCCTTGTTAATTCTAAGACAAGCGAGTTTCGCCTGTTTTTCAAACGTTGTTTTGTAAGGTTCTATAAGGTCACGTTAGAAGCGGGCAATAATTCTGAAATCGAATGCATACCATAGTAATCAAACGGATCTGATGAAGATATTGGCTTCCTTGTTATCGCCTGCCCAAAGCACATTCTGGAAGGAATATGCCCATATACTCGTATGTAGTTCGTTCAAAACATTCTTTTTTTTTTTTTCCTTCGAACTCGACAGATAGAGCTGAAAGTCCAGAACGTCCTTACTTCCATCCATAATTAGTCTAATTAGTCGATGACTTCATGCCCACAACCATGCACGCTAACAAAACGCCACATTCGTACCCTAAACTCCTACATGTGAGCTATCAGGTCGTAAGGGCTTGCTTTTATTTAAAGTTTAAAGCTTAGAGCAACTATTCTATAATGGGTGCTTAAATGGGGTTGCATTGACCGGAAGGGGGTTATCTTTTTGCTTTAATACTCTACATATCCATTTGAAAAATAAATAAATTAAAGGTGATTATGGCTCGAAGGGAGCCTTAACCTAGGGACTTACAATTTTATCTATTCCCATATGGGTGTTAGTATGAATGGAGGGGAGAAGTACTTCCTGGCACAAAAGCCGCTTGTACTTGATTCTATGACTAGGTTATTTTCGCCATTTCGAAGTGCATGTCTGACTTTTTTAAAAATCCTTCAGGACTTGTTTCGGTATCATATTGTTGCTTGTTCCGCCTTGAATCAAGTGCCCTCGGTAGAATCTGTCAACTGCAGGGTTGCTAAGACGTCTTATGTCAAATTTCTTCAACTGTCCGGTTTGTAGTATCGTTTAAATCAGTTTATTTGCCGTTCAAACTTTGAACTTGACAGCAATAGAAAAACGGCCCTATTCGACGTTTGCCCCTAGTAAGTACGCTCCTAGATGTTATATACCTTGGTGCTTGGTGTTAATTGACAAATGTACGATTTAGTTGGTGGCTTTACAGTCTGTATAGAGCTATCTTACCTTATTATACTTAAGTTGCCGATATAGTTGAGTGCGGTTCTGGCCCTCAACCATTAAGCTTCTCCAACCATTTCATCCCCAGCTTGCTGTCTTGAGTTTCTTACGCCAAGTTAATTTGGCTTCAATGATTTTTAGGCCGAGGTGTACCACTTCTATTAGACCCAGACACACTAGTCGTTGGGCATTTTTTTTTACTAAGTTGATGTTGTTTTCGAGGCAGATCAGTTCTTTGTTATATACTTATTATCCTTCACTCCAGTTCTAGCTTTTGTAAGCGGAACCAAGAATCACCCGTAGAATTTTGATTTTAGAATAGCCTAGACCGCTCGCATCTAACTTGGGCAACGACTACAAAATAGAGGCGGACAGGGATAATAATATGCGTCTTTTAAAGTGCTACCTTAGTAGCTCGAGAGAAATCCGAAAGAAAAAGCGATTGGGAACATTTATCCTTCGTTATTCTGGCAACTGTAGGTATGCAGTAAAAAGGTCATCTTAATTCGTAAATAGAGAGAGAACGTGTTGAACGTCTTTTATTGAAGATAACACTATGCTTGGTCTTACCTTTATTGACCGGTCTAAGCTCCGTTCGATTTTGGGTCTAACAAAGACTGTACCTTTAGTTTTAGCGCTTGAGCTTACGACTATTTCAAGAACGAAATTAAGGAGCATATTAACAATTTATACTTCAAAGGTATCGGTAAGGACTTTGCCGATCTCGATGGAACGCTGTGCATTGTCCACTGTCATACCGGACGGTAGGGGACTTACCTACACTAAAGCTTTTCATTAAAACCTTTCAGATTGTTGACAAACGAACTCAGGCCTTGTCAGAGTCTGTTGCCTCTCCAGTTTGGGCAGTTTAGAGTGGCTCCGACAGTTGAACGCATATCGTCAGTTACGTTGTTTTTCTTCTATAAATTTATCAGGGTGAACAAGAAAATCATTCCTATTTTTGAATCAACCTTCAGTTTTCAAATATACTGCCAAACAGAAACTGTGTTGATGTTTAAATAAAAAAAATACTTCTTACGTTGTAAAGAAAATTAAATATGAGTGTCATATCACCCTTATTTACCCTATTCACGTCTTGAGTTTTTTCCTTTGCCTTTTGAAGAACTAAAGTCTTCGTTTTGTTATTCCATAAAATCTGTTCTTATCGTCGAAAATATTTTTTTTTTATTTTTTGAAAAAAAATTTAATTACAAAATAATTTATTTTTAATATTTTCAGCCAGAAAAATTGAACGTCTACAAAAATGAACCAGATTCCAGCTGGGATTATACACTCACTGCAGGTAAGAATATTCATTCAAATTATCTTATTTTATATAAAAAAATAATTAAATCTAATGAAACTTAAAAGAAAATACGAAAATTCAAAAACATTTTACTCTTTTCAATAAAAAACAAAAATTCAAAAATAAACTCCAATGAAAAAAGAAAATTAAATAAAAATCCTATAAACATCCCAAAAAGAAAAAAATCCTTGTCCCTTATATAAACCTAATCAAAATAGACAAAATTCTATCATTCATTCATAAATTCACTAACATCTTCAATCATTTTTATATATTTCACCATTTTCTTCAGATAATTAAATAAAAACAAAAGTATTTGTACAAAATTAAGAAACAAAATAGTAAACGAAAAAAAAAAAATAATCAGGTCCAAAAAGAGTTTTACATTCATTTTTCTTATGTTTAACATACACAATTACATATACATCTGTAAATTAAATTATTTTTTTTTTTTAAACATTTGTCACTAATGCTTTTTTAATTTTTTTTAATATCATTAAATGTTTAACGCATCATACTAAGTTTTTTTTATATTTTTGTTTTTTTTTTTTACATTTACAAAAATTGGTAGATATTTTCTTAGATGAAACCAATATTATAATACAGCAAATTTATATAATTTTTAAATATAAAAAAAATATATTTATAATAAACTATAAATATGTATAAAAAAAATATAAGCAATTACCGTACCATCAACTTTTTACCTGATTGCACACAGACAAACAACAACCCAAAAAAATATTATTAGCAAAATTTAATAATTTAAATATTTAAGTATAAAACAAAAAAATATTTAAGATAAATATTTTATAAATTTTCTTATAATTTTTTTTCTTTTAAAATTCATTTTCTGAAAATCTATACGATACCTAACAAAATTACACACAATTTTTATACAGAGGTAAGGTAGTTTTAATAATTTGCATGTTCAAATATTTTATTAAATTGTTTTGTGTGTATATATTCAATACTTTTAAATTAATTTTATTCTCCGTGTTTATTTTATGAAAATGTAACAAAATTTGAAAAAGGCGTAGCCATATTTTCAAAGCCAAATGAGCTTTGAATTGTGAACACATTTTTTCTTTATTTTTTCTAATTCTTTGACAATGTGCCCTAACTAAGTATAAGACCGTGTTTCAAAGAATTCAATTTTATAAAGCACCGACTGAAAAATGTAGTAGATTTTTACTTTTGTGCTTGAGTGAGAAGTATCACACAGTTGTCATATATCAATACGACACTTGACATTTATTGACAAAATTGATAAATCGGTATTATCGTTATCTAAGTTTTTTGCTTGTTATAGCAAACGTAAATCTTTTAATTGTGAGCGAAGTCAAGATCAAGGTCCGTTTTTACAAACTTTGTATAATTGTTGCCAATAATATCCGTGTTTTACGGAAAATTGATAGCCACTCAATAAAGAAAATTGAAAAAAAAAACGATTATAGTCACTTTTATATTCACTCTCCTTTAATCTCGAAGTTTGACACGAATTTTGCCAGCCCCTAAATTTCAATTTTAATGAGCAAAAAAATCGATTTTTCTTTAAAAAAAAAATCAGATTTTGTAGATGTTTTTAAATCCATCGAGATCTCAGCCATCCACCAATGGAATTTGACAGTTTATGGCTTGGTTAGTAGGTAATATACTATATTTTGACCTACTTAGAGTATTTTCTTCTAGATGCTTTCCAAAAGCCCTAAAATCACAATTTTCCTGAACAAAAAAATCCAACAAATTTCGATTTTTCGGTGAACAAAATTAAGATTTTTCAGAAGTTTTTCAATGAATTGACATTTGACATTGAGATTTCTTGTACGTCTCTTACAAAATAGACATGAAGCTTTATTTCTAAATGTCTTGACATGATGAAAATCTCTGAGAAGAAAAGATGCATTCCAGAACACATCCCAGTACCAAGCAAATGTTTTTCTGCGCTCGATTTAAGCGCCATCTACATCTCAATACAGTGAACATTGGAAAACGTGAACTAATTAAAACGGAGGGTGTTCATGTTTTTGAGATTGTTCATGTTTTGGAATGTAACATTTTATGATTAAAATAGTATTCCTACCGTATTGTCTCACTACTGCTCCTAAAATGAAACATATTTTCATTCATTTTATCTTTTTTTTGCTTGCAGTACTATAGATTTATGAATATTTTTACATATTTACGCATACTGGTACGGGTTATTAACAAAATTATTAAACAAAATGTGTCACGAAGTTTTGGTACTGCTGCTATTGCAGCTGATTACCGGGTTCAAAAATAGAAAACAATTTCAGAAAGATCTGGCCAATTAACACACAGCTCGAGTTACGATAGAGAAGCGATAGTAATTTTTCACAATAAATTCATAAGAAAACGGTGACAGCCTATTCACTTCGGTCACTGTTCCATACAACGTCGTCCCTTTTTTATGATGGATATACCTTAAATCAAGGACTTACAACAATGATCCCAAAACAATTCAGGTCCATGAAGAAACTATGCCGGGGAATAAAATCCGCATTTTTCAAACTCCATTTTTTTTAGGTAAAATCTTTTGATCTATGATCTTAGATAGAATTAAAAATGTACCTGTGTCAAGCTGGCATACACGATATGCCATTAAGTATAAAATATGACATCGTTTTTTTTTTTTTTGTTTTATATAATCTACCCGCGCTCAAGGGATTATGATTACCCTTTAAATGTTTCAACACAGCGCGGGCGTGATGTTAATGAAGAGAAAGAAGGATAGGAAAGATGTGTGGCACGATGTTCTGAGACTAAAGTTGGTTGTCTCAGATATTTTTATCTCCAGGGATGGCGGCTGAACTAAAGCGGAGAAATGCCGTGTCTTATTTCTATGTCACTTGTAATTCACATTATTTTATTTGGTATTCATCCTTGATGGGCATACTAGTTTAACTCAATTACATGTTGTTAGTGTTATGCCTGAACAACATGTAAATGAGTAAACCAGTTAACCCATTGATGACAATTTTATTAAAGGTTTTAATGGAATTAAAGCGACATAGACGACGGCAGGGATCGAACCTGTGATCATGAGGTTGACAGGCGAGCACACAACCATCGCGCCACGGCCACCCCCGCCTCGGCTTCTTGCGGTGTCATGGAGCCGAGTGGTCCAATATTCAATAAATCTTCTGAATAGATCTGGCTGAATTTGAATGAAGGCTTGCGTTTTGTTCAGCTTCAGGACCTCGCTTAATTGTGGTTTATTCGTATAGAACTTTGAATTCTGGAAACCTCACGAAAAAAAGTCCAACTAGTTCAAATCGCATAACCTTGGTAGCCAATAAACGTCACCTCTGTCAGAGATAATCTTACTCTCAAATCGTTCATTCAGAATGTCAATCGAGGCATCCGCTGTCTGGTACATAGCGGCGGGCGTCCTGAAACCACATTTCGTCTAGGTCAATATGGTTCAATTTGGCCCATAAGAAATTGGTTATCATCGTTTTTTAGCGCTCGCCTTTGACGGTGACCACCTCATCAACGTGGTTTTTAAAACGTATGGACCAATGACACCGCCGCGCCATCCCAAAATCTTCACGAAACGGTAACTTTTTGAGAATACATTGTCATTTAGTTAACCTTGTGTGGGTTAGTGTCATCCCAATTTTACTTGTTAACAGAGCCATTCATTCAAAAATACACATCGTCGCTAAAGATGATTTTACGGCCAAAATTGCGTTCCTCTTCCAAACGCTTCGAAGCTCAGTCAACGAACAAACTGCGTTGTCTATGGTTATGAACTTTAACTTCTGGATAAATTGGATCTTGTGAGAGTGTGGGGCCAAATCCCGACGCAAAATTCGCCAAGTTGAAGTCTTTTGCATGGAGTGGAATCGAATTCCTCGGGTTCCACTGTGCACTTAAACGGATCGCGACGATGTTCTCGGCTGATTTTATCCTTTGTTCTTTTGAAATACAAATGTTGGCTGATTGATATCCGAACCTTCTTACTTTTTGCTAACTTTCCATGAAGAGTCTCTACCTAAGACACGGCAGCTTTCCATTTTCTGTGATCCCGAAAACGCTGCTTCCAGTAATCTAGGCCAAACGCTCTGTCATCCGCAATGTCTTGGTCTTTAAAACGGGGGTTCGGTCTTGCTTGACGCCGCGAACCTTGAGGCAGGGATTCGAAGCCTCTCTTAGCTAGATCATTGTTGCTCAGCCCATTCGCTTAATGTGACTGAGCCAACGTAGTCGGCATGTTTTGGCTTTCCGGACTACATCTGCATCTTGGTACAGCTGATAGAGTTCGCGGTTATATTTTTTTCTCCGTTCAAAGCAAGCTAAATCTCTGTTTCGATACGCGCCAAATATATGCCTTCAAGTATTAAAAAAGTATTAGAAATAATTTTTAATTATTAGAAATAATTTTAAATTATTAGAAATAATTTTTTTTTTTCAAATTTTGTTAAAAAAAAAAAAAATGGAATTCGCAACAACTCTTGTGTGCGTATTGTCAGTATCGATGGGGGATATCTACAATTTTCTTCCGGGTCTGAACGACTTAGATGAAAAGCACTTTTCGCAAAAAAAGGTTACTCTCCCAGACAATGAACATTTGTCACTTCTTCGCAAAAGTCAGTATTACTGAAAAAAAATATTTTTTTGTTTTAGATGGGAGTAGCTGGGAATCGATTTGAGCCCTTTAAAGTAGCTACTCAGCCCTTGGGCAAACCAATTCTTCTATTGACTTTTCTAAAATGTGAGATTAATTGAGTTTTGATATGAACCATCTATATTATGTTGTCCGGAAAATCCGTTTTATGTCTTCGGAACATCATTTTTGTTGTGGTATTTGAATTCTATTTCGTGGATGACTCTTAACCCTTTCACCCAGGGACAAAGAAGATTATAAAGGTAAAGTTAAGTTCAAGACGTTAATATTTTCTGTGTTATTTAACCATACTCAATGACAGAAAAAAGTTACTTTCCTGAAAAAAAAAATAAAAATAAAAATAAACTCTTCCGCCAAATAATTGGAGCAATTTTGTGAAAAAAAAAAACAAAAACAATCTGCATTTAAAAGCTCAGAGAGACCGTGGGTAAATTATTGTTGAACCATTTATAGTTACTAGTACCGAACGATAAATTTCTCTATTCAATGTGTGACTGCAAAATAAAATGCAGCATTGTTTCAAAAATATTTGCTTTGCATCTAAATCTATACTTTGGAACTCTACATATAGGATGCGCATGCAGCAGTAAATCTCAACACAAAACAATCAAATCGCCCTCTGATACCTCTTCGCAGAGACTAACAAACCTATCCTCGCATTGTTATAACTCAAATAATAGACACTACAATTACATAGTACCTATTCCTATTTATCTACATAAAGGAAAAAAAAATACACTACAATACCAGAAGCACATTGAAATATCCTTGCTTATCCTTTTTTTATATGCACACACATAAAAGCTCCCTCTCGATTTTTAGTGTGACAGTTTTTTTTTCGAGCTATTTATTTTGAACATTGGGTGTACTTGACAATATGAATCAATTTTTTATTTTTGGCGAACATAGCTCAGTGGATTCTAAAAACTTAAATCCTTTATCTATTCACACTTAAATAAATAACAGCAATTTAGTAAATTAAGGCTTTTTTGTGGTACAATAAATTCTTATCCCATCTTAAATTCCAATATAATGGCTAAAACGTTGGGCGCCATTTTTATTGTTGATAAGATGAAGCGTTTCCTTTTTTTTTTGTTGAAAAGCCTACAATAACAAAAAAACAACCCAACATCCTTGTTACTGTTTGAAATCCATCAATGGGCGTCAAGCTCCAGGGAGCGATGTGTGTCCTTTTTTATAAATAGATTTTTTTTTTGGTGTATCCTCATCTGTCATCATTGGATTAGAGACAATCATTTACCGTTGCGTTTGTCGGCCAAAAGAGAACCCTTTTTCTCAAGTGACTCAGGATGATATTTCAGAGGATCAACAGTGGTTTGGCTTTGCCTTAAAACGAAATAAAATGAGAAAAAAAAGAAAAATCTTATGAAAAATGGCGCCCAACGCAGGCGAAAAGAAATACTACAATAAAACAAGACCCAGAATGGATAGTTAAACCCTAAACCCAGCGAAGAAAATAAAAACTAAAAACCTTACCTGTGCCAGGTGAGTGAGCATAAGTTAAAGGATTTCTATCTTCTTCCTTATTTCTTTGCTTTTGTTGCTGTTCGTATTCACCGACAAAGAATGAGGATATCCTTCTTGTTTAACCCCCTAGAGCTCTTGGGGCTGTTGCTGCTGACTGCATCTGATGTGATTGTGTATAGAAACGGAATTCTTCTGTACAATATATCCATATCTACCTAGGAAAGATACATTGATGGACCAGCAGCTTACTCCCTGGTGGCGCAAGGAAGCCTATAAACCTCTGTGTATAAGATAGATATGGCTGAAGGACCATCTTTTCTGGGCGCCTGTCTCTGTTTTAGGTTTTTTTTTTTTTTTTGTTGCCTGTTGTGCTCCTTGAGTATCTCAATGTTTTATTTATTTTTATTTTTGTTTCTCAATGTCTCTAGAGTACTTGTTGCATTTTAATGAAAATTTTAGCTTTGTTTCCTTGTTTTTTCCGTTTTTTTTTTTTTTTTCATTGTTGTTGTTTTTCGTTTTGTTTCGGGAGCAAAGGACGCTTGAAATCTCTCCGAGACCAAGCACTTTACTCTCCTTGGGCATTCATTTTTCTTCTCTATCATTTTTTTTTTGTATTTAACTTGTTTCATATAAAATTGTAGCTCAGAAAATCGCTTATCCGCTTTGTTATTCATTGCAAAGGGAAAAGTATCTACATGTACATAGTTTGAGTTTGAGGTGTATTGTACTTTGTTTGGGTGAATATTTGAATTTAATTTAAAAAATTGGAAGTATATTTGTTAAATGGAAAGATTTTCGTTGTGAGTATTTCTTGTTTTTTTTTTTGATGACTTTCTCTTTTGCCTTGGGTAGTTATGGATGGAATCCTTTTGATATTTTTTGTACGAGAATCTGATTAAATATGAATTTTTTAATAGTCAATCAACAATGGCGCTAGTGTTCTTTAGGCTTATGCCTTCATCTTGAAGTCTGAACTTTTTGCTTTTAAATAGTTTCGTGAGGGTAATGTATTTTAATATTTCACCAAGATTTACTTAAGTGTCCAGTTTTGAATTAAAAGATTATCAAAAAGGGGAAGCCTATTGTTATAAATTCTAAATGATTTTAGTTTATTAGAAATCCTTTTACCAAGTAACAGACATCTGGTATCGAAATTAAATTCAGCGGAGATTGGGGGGCTAAAAGTAACACTTCCTCCTAAGATTTTGTAAATATGTAATTCAGCCAAACCTTTTCTTAAACTTGAAGGTCATGTTTAAGCTGCAAAATCCATTAAAAAAGCTTAGCAAAGCTAGCTGAAAAGAGGTCAAGATATATTTATTTATTTATTATAGGCTTAATACAAGCATTACTTAAAACTAGACATTGGGGGCTATCGTGAATAATATTTCCCCCGGAATTTTTCCCAACTTTCAAAATTGTCAACTTGAATAATGCCGAAAGTTTCACTTTGAATTTATTGATATCGGGAAATAAGTTCAATAGGGACTTTGGCTCTCATTTCAAAAAGCCAGCCGCCAGCTTACATTAAACAGTGCAGAAGTATTGTTGTTTCCAATTTTCGAAGATGGGAAAAATTCCGAGGGAAATTTTGTTCACGATAGCCCTAAATATTCTTAAATCTAAACTTAAACATAATAAAGGGAGTAAAATTTATTATAATTTATTTTATTTGGCTAGATACAGAATTGAGGTTAACGTCGAAAGAATTAGCGTTTTATTAATTATCATATAATTAAGACTTAATAATAGCTTAAAACTAAAATGGGAAGAAGGATTAGTGGGGGGTTTGGGACAGAATTCTTCTAAGGGATGCAGAATTGAAAAAAATTAGCAAACAATTTTTGTTGTTTCAACTTAACACTACTATGGGGGTAAGTTGTAACATTCAATTCAATTCAATTTTGTTTTATTGAACATAATATTTATAATTTGGCTTACAATTAATAAGATACTACGTACATGTGTATGAAAATTTACATGTGTTGGCTCATAGGGGGCCTAACTATATACAGTGACTTAAGTTTAATTATTTTTATATAAAATTTACATGACGAAAAAAAATTAAATTTAAAAGGTCGGTTGACTGTATTGTCCTCAGGGTGTTCATTCCTGGTTGTCAGTGGTGATTTTTGTGGGTTGTGGCCAGGGATTTTAGCCGCGGTGGTAGGCTGACCCAATGTCAGCGTAGAACGAGACTACTTCCTCGTTGTCCATGGTTACGTTGTCATCCAGAGTTTCCATCACACTGAGGTACCTCGGTTTGGGATGTCGTTGTTCTGTGGTCATCCTTCTCATAAGCTGATTCGGGTGGTCGATGATGTTCCCCATTAGTTTCTTCTTTGAATGAACTAGATATTTGTCCAGTTGGATTAAATTCGCTTCTGTGTAGAGATGCTCGTTCCTGTAGCGTTTCTGTCGTTGACGGTCGAAGTAGAGTCCAGTGCAGATCCTCAGTATCTTCCTTCCGAATAGTTGAAGTTCCTTCATAGCTGTCTTCGAGATGGAAAACCAGACTGGGAAGGAATAGCTGATCACTGGTCGCAGGAGCTGCTTGTAGATTAATATCTTTGTCGGTTGGCTAACAACTGATCTTCTTTTCAGCAATGGGTGCAAACGGCTGAAGGCCCAGCTGGCCTTTTTCAGAACAGGTTAAACCTAAGCAACTCGTTGAAGTGCACTCCCAGGTACTTGACATTTGGCTTTGCCACTATGGAGGATCCCGTCAGGGAGTTTTAGGACCAGATTTCTGCAAATTGTTGCGGTGCGAATGCCTCTACCAGTTGAAGGTCTCCTGAAACAGTTTTGATTTGGAAGTGTTGATTCGGATGCCCCATTTCTGGTAGAATTGGAAGAGTCTGCTAATGTGGGTTTCTACTTTTTGGACAGCGATTAGTGGTGACATTGATGTGGCGTAGGTGAGCAGGTCATCAGTATACAGAAGGTTCTCGCATCCAATTGGTGAAGGTTTGTCCGAAGTCAACAAGTTGTAGAGGAAGGGGCCTAGTTTTGAGCCTTGGGCGACTCCAGCTCTGATGGTCTTCATGTTTGACATGCAGTTATCTACTTGAACGAAAAATTTCCTGAAAGATAGGAAAGAAAAGAGAATTTTTATTAATGGCGGAGGTACTTGCATAAAATGAAGTTTGTGGATTAGACCGTCTATCCACACGCTATCGAATGCTTTCTCGACATCCAGAAAGCATCCGACGGTGGCAAGATTACTGTTGAGGGCTGTAGTGATATCGTGTTGGAATTTTACCAGGTCGACTGTTTTTCTCGAAAGCCGAATTGCATATCAGGGATGATTGAATTTTCACAGCAGAATTTCTTCAGTCTTCGTAAGATTAATTCTTCAAGTAATTTGCTGATGTTGTTAAGAAGTGATATTGGCCTGTAGTTGAAAACTAAGTTGGAAGCACCTTTCTTCGGAATTGGCACAATCTTCGCTGTTTTCCACTTCTGGGGGAAGTAACAGTTGTTGTTGATGCAGTTGTTTAAAATGATTGTGAGGAAAATCATTACCGCCTGTGGTAGCCTTTTCAGGATGTAGTAGGAGACACCATCCGGTCCAGCATACTTTTTTGGATTAGTATTGCCGATGATTTCTACAACTTCCTCTAGATTGCATAAATGTGGACTATCGGTGGGATCATTTGCTGGATTGATAATATTAAAATTTATTTTATCCGGATTTGGTTGCAGTGTTTGTTGAACTGTTGCCTCAACTTCTTGTAAGAAAGTTGGGTCAGTAGGTGGGCTCGGTGTGAAGTTTCCTTCGAAGTAGTCGGCGAACGCTTCCACCTTGTCTTGGACCGAGGTAGCTTCAGTATAATTGCTGATGATGGTTTCCGGTATTTTTGGCTCTTTTCCAATGATACTATTGATGTTTTTGAAAGCATCTGGTCCTGGCTTGATTGCTTGTAATCTTTTCTGGTATTGGATGTTATTGTGTTATTGAATGGAGTTCCGCAACATGATGTTGACTTGGTGTAACTCATTCCAAACTATCTGGTAGTTTCTGTTTGTTGTATTCAGTTCACTTTGATGGATCTGCTGGAGACGTTTTCTTAGACGTTGTCTGTGAGCATTAAGATTTTGAACGTACTCGGGAAGGTGCTGGTACCTATCTTTTGACGTTTTAGACTGTTTTTGCTTGTCCAGGGCATCAGATGCGGCATGTTCAAAGTTGACACTTGCTGCATCGATTTCGATATCCAGAAGATTCTTGTCTGAAGGTGGAAGAGTTAAGCTGTCTTCTATGTCTCTGTGAAGTCTATCAATATCCAGCCGTCTGAAATTAATGAAATTCTCAAAAGCTTCTGTTGTAAGGAGTATGGGTTGGTTGAGGTTAATCGATAGTTGAACAGCTTCATGGTACGAGTCGCTATGCAATAATGTACAGACATAATTCCGGATTTCCGGAAGAGTGTGCACTACGTTCGAGGAAGCCAGGAAGAAGTCCAGCGTTGATGGTGTTCTGGGAAAGGTGGGTTTGCGTTGTGAAACAACCACTAAGGAGTGCTGGTCGTTGTTGGCGTCCAGCCAGTCAACAATCGCCTTGCCCTCAGGTGAAATCGTAGTATCCAGCCACATGTGATGCCTGGCATTGAAATCACCGCCGATGAGTTCATATGTGCTTCTCTCGAGGACACCGTTGAGAATTTGGAGGTCATTGCGAATATTTCTCATGCTGGATTGGCACTTGAAATAGACACTGATGATGATAAGGGTTTCATCTCTACCAAGTTTAATGGTGACGGCAGTGGCTACGCTGGTTCTGAGACCTGTGATAATGGTTTCGGCGGTGTTGGGGCAAATCTTCTTTTTTACGTAGATTGCCGTCCCTCTACGGCCCTCATCTTTGTCCTTTCGGAAGGTTTTGAAGCCGGCCATGTCGATGTTGTTGCGTCCAGTGACGTTGGTCTCACTGATGAGAGCGATGTCCGGGTTTTTGTTTTTCATCCATAAATTAAATGTCGTTCTCTTCTCAAGGCTGTACAATAAATTGACATTGTACGTCAGGATACGGAGCTTCTTTAATTGCATATTTGGAATATGAAGGTGGCCAGCGCCACCGACTTCCCACCTTTGCTAAGTTGAGCATAGCTCGATGGAACTGCACTCCGAGATTTTCCAATGACCGGATCCAAAAATCCTTTGGACTTCGGTGTTCAGGTTCGTTGGTGCGGTTGTTATTGGTTTGGTTGTTCCACTCCTTGGTGTTGTTGCTTAGGATATGATCACCTTCGCTGGTGTCGTTTTTTGTTGTTGCCGTTTGCTCCTGGAATTGGTTGGTTTCTGCGAAGAACCGCCTTTCACCATTGCTGCAAAGCTGAGTGCAGGGCGGGTAACCAAACATGCTGACATTTTGTTTTTTTTCGGTGAGTCTTACCTTAAGTGTTGGGCAGCCCTTGAAACTTGTAACATATGCCGGGGTAAATTGTAACAAGAATTTAAAAAAAAATCAGTAATCTTTTTTATAAATTTAATTTTAATAAAAAATCATCACATTAGTCCAATATATCGAATATATTTTATTTTATTATTATAAAAACCGTCACACAACAAAGCCTGTAAGAAAGCCGATTGCGTATGCCATCATTGACATCAACGTGCCATATGGGTCCATAGAACAAATCGTATCTAACTAAATCCTCGAGATGATTTTTTTGCTTTCAATCACCTTCTGCATCTTGCACCGAGAAAGACAGGTAGCGACAAAAGAACTTAGGGAACGTTTTTCTCGATTGCTCTACGTATTACTCGAAAACTGATGCGGTAATCTGGGCCCTGCTTTTTAATTTGTTATTCCTTCCCGCTGTTACATCTAGCCCGCTCTCCCGTACTTAGATTTCGTAGCAGGGAGTTTGTTCAAACAAGTTGAAAACTAAAATGGCGCCCAACGCCATACTTAATTTATACTTTTAGAGTCTAATGATCGGTTTTGTCAAATTCTTGAGAATAAATTAATCTATTACTAAAAAATCAGTCTTAAACTTCAAAACTGCTTTTATTTTCTACACAATTAGCGGTTAGGTAGAGGTCCTCGCTAGTTGGTTTTCTTCTGTTCTGTAGCTAACTATTTTGTGAGACTTGGTGTTGCACGTAATATTCAAAAGATCGAAACCAAGAATTGGCCTCAAAGCTACACTACCAAGTTAGCAGTTCAGTACTTCATCCACTGTACAATTTCCACCCATAAAGCTAACTTTAAATTTAAGTATTACTCAGTGTTTTGATGATTATAAAATACAGTTAATCAAATTCATATTCGTACAGTAGGTTTGAAATTTCTTAACACTCTTTTTAACCAAAACTGCGTTTTTTTCCAATTATATTTAAACCACATATTATTCTTAATCATTTAATAGATTTTATTATTTTATTCAAAATCCGATATTTAATGTGTTACCAACATTATGGTTCATCTGAAAGTAATGTTCTACAAAAATCAGATCAAATTCATATTCGTACAGTGTTTTTTTATTCTCGAAATCAAGGACAAGGAACCGTTAAGCAAAAAGTCAAATACAATCGCGTGCTTCAAACGTTTTCTTATTTGTGTAGTGCATTTCAAATATAGTAAAAAAAAAGAAAATTTTAACAAAATGGGAAGAAAGCAGTGCGAAACGTCAGTTGAGCTTCGTAAACTTATTGTTAAATACCATAACGACGGTAAATCGTTAAAAGAAATATCGGACCTGATTGGCAGACCTCGATCAACTATTCAATCAGTAGTTAAAAGGTTTGAAATTGAAAATAGAATCGAAAATAAACAGCGAAACACCACACGCGAAATATTCAACATTCATGATAAACGGGTCATCATGCGTGAAATAAAGAAAAATCCCCGAACTAGTGCACCAAAACTTGCAGAGAAGTTGCGTCAGGAATTAAACAAGGAGTTTTGCACAGAAACGCTGAGAAACTGCATACGGGAGCATGGTTTTAACGGTAGAGTAGCTCAAAAAAGCCGTTCATTAGTGCAATTAACAGAGTTAAACGCCTTAACTTTGCAAAAGACCATCAGTCTAAGGATTTTGGCTTTTGGAAAAAAGTAATTTTTGCAGATGAATCAAAATTCAATATCTATGGTTCAGATGGACGGCAAATGGTGTGGCGGAAACCAAATACGGAGCTCCTTCCAGAAAACACAGTGGCAACAGTGAAGCATGGAGGTGGATCGGTTATGGTTTGGGGTTGTTTTTCTGCAGCTGGGGTAGGAAAGCTTCATATTATTGATGGGATAATGGACCACAAAAAATACATTGATATTTTAAAACAAAACTTGAAAGATAGTGCACAAAAATTGGGTCGACAAAACCAATTCACTTTTTACCAAGACAATGACCCAAAGCATAAAGCTTATAACACTCGAATGTGGCTACTTTTCAATTGCCCTAAAGTGATGGAAACTCCACCCCAGTCACCAGATCTCAACCCAATTGAAAATTTATGGGACCATTTAGACCAGCAACTTAGAAAACTGACCATTACAAATGCAAGAGATCTAAAAGAGAAGATAGTGCAAGAATGGGATAAAATTTCAACTGAGACAACAACAAAACTTGTCCAATCTTTACCCAACAGACTTAAGCATGTTATAAAAAATAAGGGATATGCGACAAAATATTAAAAATATGTAATTTTTCTGTTTTTTTACCAAGAAAATGTTAGATGTACGAATATGAATTTGTTGTCTTTCAATAGATTTTTTTTATTTTTGTTATTAAATGTTCTGTTTTTGTTGAAAAATTGTTTTTTTTTTTTTGTGTTTGATATTAGATGGATACTATGTCTTTGATTTTAGAACCAAATAACATTCGGACTTTTTCTGGTTTTTGAATAAATAAAAACAAAGTTGCATGTTATCTACTGTACGAATATGAGTTTGATTGACTGTAGAACAACTCAATAATTTAACTATCCAAATGGTATTATTTCCTATAAACTATTGAATTGAATATATATTTTTTTTAATATTTCAATTACTAATTTAATTAAAACATCAATTTAAATTAGCATCACTGATGTGCTTCGATTATATTTCATCGCAAATATAGAGGATTATCAGAACACAATAATTCTCATTATAATCCTTTTCGATTTTGATAATGATGGTTGTAATCTAATTTCATCTGCCATCCACCAACCAGATGAATAGCGTCAAAATTTTGTAAAATTAATTAATAAAATGAATTCGATTTTAATTAATCCTCGATTTATATGCATACCTACACCCACCTACCTGCCTATTTACAACGAAATATTATCCTGTCGATGATGGGCTCTGTTGTACGTGCGAGTAATTTATATTGTGGCTTGATTAAGTAAGAGGTAAGCCTTGTCGTTATTGTTAAGCACTATAATAACTATCTGCGTTTATGTTTATTATATTCACCTTTATTTACTGCTTTGGTTTTAAACTTAGAAATTATACAAAATATTGTTTTTAATTAAGTGAAAATCTCTAATTACAGAAACGTTTTAATTAGGAAAACTCTACTGCGTTGCCACGAAGAGAAATGGTAGAGTATCTTTGATAAACCAATTAGGATAATGTATCCTTTTCGGAGGAAGTTTTTAGCATGATAATTTATTTTTAACACAACACCACGTAGACGGATAGAATAAAATTTAAAATAAATGTCTTCGTGGGTATATAAGTTGTGGACTTAAAAGAAGGCATTTCAAATAAGTCTGCATTCGAAACACATAAAATAAAACTTTCTTCTAAGTCAATTTCGGACTTCGTAGTCTTCCTTTCACAAGTTTATTCGTCGATTCGTGTTCTATCTCACCAATTTATAATTGGATAATAAGGTTACGTGCAATGCAATAAATGATTAGGTTAGATTTGATTTTATTGGTTGGTAAATTGGTTATAATGTTTACAAAACAACGTTGACAAATCGTAATAATATTACTTTTAATGAAATGAAAGGACATAACTTTTTAATAAAATTTGTCATCAAAACAAATTAAATAATTACTCTACATTTTAACAGTCAAAAGCTCTCACTAAGGATTCGCTTCCTATAGTTCAAAGCCAGCTTACAATATTGGTATACATTTTTTGACATCAACTTCATTGAGCAATACTGTAGCTTGGTTTTCTGTTAAAAAATCACTTCTAAGTGTGTTCCTCCTCATGGCTTTTAAAATTGGAGATACTCTCTTTCGTTCAAGTTGCACAAGGAACATAATAATAGCTAGGTCTTCTCTATGCGGAATGAAGTCTTACTTGAGCATCTTCAAATTTCCTTGATGCCGTTCTCATCCCGAAAATAATTCTGCTCGTCCAGATTGTGATATTTTCTGCAATATAGTGATCTGTGAATATGTCCTGTTGCGCTGCTAAAAATCTCTCTCTGCACTTCACGTCAACTGAGAGATAAGCTGATAAAACAATTTTTAACAGTTTTCAAAGTCGAATTCAAGTAGTTTCCCTCCATTCCCCAAACCAACTTGTTATAGAATGTACTTGGAAAGCCATTATCTTGGGAAGCTGGTAATTTTCGATGTTCATAATTCTAATTCTGTCTAAATTCTAAGGAATCAGCAAGTTTTCTTGTAATTAAAACTTTATAAGAAACTGAATCCAAAACTCCAGCGGATACCTGCTGATACCCATTCGAGAAGATAATTTAATTAACGGATACCATAAGAATGACCTGTATGTCAGCAGGTAAAGCAACAATCTTTTCTGAGTCTGCATTTTAGAATTTCGATGGCAAGACTTTCGAGCGACAAAAGAGTTGACCAACCTGATTGTCATCCATATATTTGGAGGAGAGCCAAATGCTCACCGAAGCAATCAGTAATTTCAACCACCAGGAAAAAGAAAGAGTAATACTAGTGGCTCTCTCAATGGAACAAAAAATCGAAATCGAGATTTTGATCAAAGTTGACATTACGATAATAGCGAAGACCAAAAAAGTGGGTCTCGGAATTCTGTCTGTCTGTCGGTTTGACTACAGCCTAAACGACTCGGCCGATTCTCTTCAAACTTGGTAGATATGGGTTTTGATTTTTTCCCCCCACGCATTGTTTTTGTTTTTTTTTTAAGACCAAAAATAACGGTACTTACCATACGATTTTTTTTCGAAATTTTATAAATATTTTTTTTTCTCAAAAACTGTTCCACAGAATTAAAAAAAAAAATTGAAAAATTTCATTTAGTTAAAACAAGGTAATGGTTGAAAAAAATTTTCCAAAAAATTGTTATTTTTGGTAGCCCCCCTGGGTCCATTTTTTTTGCTTTTAACTTTCTCGAAAACGGTTTAAATCATTTTTTTTTATGCTAAAACTCCTCCAAAGTTTAAATATTAGATATTACATATTCAAATTTTCAATTTCTTATTTTTTGGATTTAAAAAAAATGCAAAATTTTTGTTTTGAAAACGTAATATTTCGAAAACCCCAAGATCAATTTTTTTCAACCTTGACAAATAAAAGTTTCTTAACATAACCTACAAGATTTAAGAAAAAAATTTTGTTTTATCTAAAACTATACTCTGTCCAACAAAAATTGTCAGTACAGGGAAGATAGGACGTTTGTCTCTCATTCTGGTTGCATTGCCATGCATAAGTGTGTCGCTTTTTAAAGCTCTCACAGGGATTCCGTAGTTTACATTATAAATCGCCACAAATGAGAGTAAAAAACGCGTAGGGCTACCGTCTGCCGATTCAAAACGACTGAAAACAGTATTCAATTTACATTTTCCCACAACGCCAAGCGGTAAGATAATAGGCGCGTTTTTTTTTAAGTTGAAAAGCAATACGACAACACTCAACATACTCATCTTCTTAAAATGTGTTCTCAAAAGCTTCAAATCCCAAAAGCTCTTTAATAAAACCCACTGAAAAAGCTCCTTGCTTGCAATTGAGAATGATAATGGTAACTCTGTTTTGATGTAGATAAAGAGCGCACGATCGTATTGAGTGACACTTGGCACTCTTGATCTTGACAGTATCTCATCAGCAGTGGGATACGACGGTCATGTTGGGGTGTACAACTTTTTGCAAAGAATTACAACAACAACTCCTTAAGAAAAGTCAGTGGCTTGCTCTTTTTTTAGTGGCATTTTTCCTAACGCATTGTAGTGAGTGTGCATCAGGCGCCACTGCTTTAGAAAAAGCTCTCCCATAAGGCCTGTACTGACAATTTTTGTTGGACAGAGTATAACGGTACCTTCCATACAAATGTTAAAATATTGTTTTTGAAAATCGTATTTTTCTCGAAAATGGTTCCGAGAGTTTTGCTAATTTTTTTTTTCTTTTGATTAATTTTTACGATCTATAACTTAATAAAAAAATTTGAAATCTAGATATTACTGACTGTACCTACCATAGAATAATTTTTTCGAATTTTGAATTTCTCATTATCGGCCTAACTAATTTTAATGAATTTTTTTTATAAAAATGTTCCTAAAAAGTTTACAAAAAATTGCATTTCAAAACTTAAAAAAAATATTTTTTCAATTTTTAGAAAAAAAAGTGTTTTTTTTTTTTTTTTTTTTTTTGGGAAAATTTGATATCTCAAGAACGGCTTAGTATTTGTCTTGGAAATTTAACTCTTATTCGTACAATAATAAAAACATAAAGTTGGCGTACCAAAATTTTTTCTTAAAAATGTTTTAAAAATTTTGTACATAAAAGCTACAACTACAACTACTTATAGCATAGCATTCTGTTTTTATCTCTTACAACTAAAAGAATTTAAAAATTTCATTTTATCCTTAGGAACAGTTTTCTTTAATATCTTTCGTTTTTAAAATTCCTAGTATATTACATAGGAGCAAGTTCGTGCGACCCAGTCATGCATTTTATTTTTATTTTTTCCAACAAATTATCAATGAGATTGAGGTCCGTTGGTTCAGATAGAGTCCTAAGCTGATTCTTGGCGTTATAAATCCACCATTCCCTTACAACTAGCGATGTGTTCTTGGGGTCGTTATTCTGTTGAAAATAGAACTCTGGTGGTAGACTCAGCTTTTCCGCTGATTGGCGCATGTGTCTGAGGATATCAACAAAATTTCATTTATCCATAACGGTTTCTGTGAACTCGAAAGTTCGTGAACCACTAGCAGATAATGAGCCCCACAACATACAACAACTACCTCTATGTTTAACAGTAGGAAAACAATAAAACCAGCTTAACGAATCCAGAAAACCTCATTCGTAGTAAATTAAATAATAACTGCTGAGATGATGATGATAAGGGACACATTAAAGCACCAAACACTTTTGAAAAATCCTGTCAAAACACCTCAAATTTTGATCTGAACAGAAAATTAATGTAGATTAACAATAGAGTTGGACCTAATACTGAGCCTTGAGGTGCACGCACAATACACCACAGTTACATATCATAACGAACCATATCAAAAGCCTATTCGAAATCCGAACTGAATCGGGCTTAAGTAATCTTTTTTTGTATCCAAAAATCTAAGAATTCCACAATTTACATACATCTTTTGCGAAAAGTTTGCTCAACGGTGAGTGAGAGAAGCAAGATAGGTCTTTTGTTTACTAACATTATTCAAAGCCCCTACTTTCAACTTCGAAATCTTGTAGCATAGTATTTTTTAAACCTACAAATATCGAGGGCTACAGTTTGGATAAGATATCATACCATGAAAAGGGGTCTCAAATCTAGTCAATTCAAATCATAGGTTTTGAAATAAACATTACGACTCACTGCAACTTGTTGCCTAATTAGAACTGTAACCTTTTTTAGGTTAGAGGTTCCGTTTCAATAATTTTTCACTAAATATACCTCCCCTTATGGAATTTTAAAGTCTTAATTAACAAAAATTCTAAATTCAAGCTCAAACTTTGAAATATCATATGTATAAACTTTTCTCAAAAGGGCAAAATTTATTTCGTTTATATTATATCTCACTCCTGCATCAACGAAAATTGTCAAAACCCTTAACATGTGTTAGAAAGGTCGGATTTAAGTTTTAGCCTTCAGCTTTTATCACCAGAAGGTTAAATTCGCCACCCACGACCTCAGAAGCTTTACATTAAATGCCAACTATAAACACTAAACTCTCACCGAACCGGAATTTACGCACACACACTCTCGAAAAACTACGAAAATCATCAAAAAATATAATATTCGCTTGGATACACCGAAATTCGTGTGTGTGTGTGTTTGTGTGGGTGTGTAATGTAAACTTTGTCCATGCGTTGACTGGTACGGATTAAAAGCCCCAACCTAAAGTCGAGGGGTCGCAAACGTTAACCACCTGTATGTTTTCATTAAGTGCAGTGCGGGAGTGGGATCGTCTAAAATAAACACCATTCGAATCCATGTACCAACATGTTGTTGTTGGTGTAAACTTTTCCAAGTTTCACCCCTCCGCCCATTAAGTCCCAATCCAGATATAGCTCACAAGGTAGGCAGACTAGACAATGCCACACTGCAGTTTATATATTTCCTTTGTGTGTTTCCATCTGTCTGCCTCCGGGCAATGTGCCTGGCGTTGTACCTGTCAACCACGATGAACAGAGGTCGCCACTCCTGTAGTCACACGAGTCTTCAGAAGCGAGCTGTGGCGTGTTCTCTGTGGAGGATTGCCCACAATAGTTTTGGTCAATGGAGACGTGTCGCCGTCATCTGTGGCGCGGTTGCATCGCCCACGTTAATTTCCAGCCATTATTCTCGCCCGGAACGCGATCCGCATTGCAAACTGAAATCGAAATAAAAACCCCACCGCCACACCGCAGAGTACTATTATAGCAGAGCTCGCTCAGTGTTTTTTTTTTTTTTTTTTTTTTTTGAAAAATAAACGAAAATTGTGACTGACGTGCAATGATATCGTCAGATACAGAACATAATGGAGATGCAACCTTGGCCTTAAATTCGCAGCTGATTAATTTTCACTGCCCGATTTCATCAGCATCTTCCCTTCCCAGACGAAGAGGAGACAAAGACGTATCTGTTGTTGTTGGCGGGAGGGCGTCTGGGATTGCAATAAAAGATCTGCTCGGACAGACACTTTTTGTATAGGTAAAGTGTTTACACTCAACTTGAACTTAATATTTGCACAACTGCAACTGCATCTGCAGACTGTCAGTGTTGAATGGCATCACACGGGATGAACCAAGTACTTGTTGATGGACGAATAAGCTATTCAAACGAAGGCCAGCAGACGTGGATAGTGGAGTCGCTTAGACTTGATCGTCAGTGGCCGGCTTTGGTGGCGCGTCGTAATGGCAATGTGCCCTTTGTCACTGGGATGCTATTGTTTGTTCTAAATATTTTGAACTGAACAGGAAATTGAGTGATGAATTGAATTAAAAGCAGATGATGTGTCAAATTGGAGAGTTGTTTAATTACACACAAGAATGTTTTGACAAACAACTTGCAGCTAGATCATTAATTGAATGGATTGTGTTCATTTCAAAAAGTTGATTCGCTTCGATAAGGTTCTTTTATATACAGACTTTCCAGATCTTTGTTTGATTTTTGCTAAACCAAGGTAAAGTTTAACAACTTGCAAAGCGTGTTTTTAACCAGAACTTTTTATTTCATTCCTTGTACCATGCCCCAAAACAGTCTTAATAGAGATATATTTTTGGCAGCTCAGGTTGAATACACTGCTTTTGTTTTACAGATCATGTGCCGATACAATCAGTTGACAGACGGCGTAGGCCATGTTATAAAATGGAAGATCTACAAATTATGTATATAGCTTATATGAAATAAAATCCTTTTGAACTTGAACTTGAACAATCAGTATAAGCTATCAGCTGTACCGAACTTTTGAGAAGACTTTTCCTTCTTTAGTTTTGCATTACACGTTCCCTATATTTAGATTTGATCAAATTGTTGGTGATTACCTGGACCGATGATCCCGCCAGCCAGCCCAAAAGTGGTTTTCTCTGGATGCATTTAGTGGATTTCGTGTGGATTAGAATCGTCTTAAATTTCACTTTTTTCAATTATCCAGAAATGGACCTTGTCGCTGAATTTGATTTTCCAACCCAAATTGTGGTCAACTTTCAACTGCTGGATTTGCTGACTTTTCAACTTACAACAGCTCTCAGTTAACCCAAGCATACGTTGTTCCCTATGGTCGTTAGCTCTGAGCTCCTGAGTCAGTTTAAATTTGTACCGGGTGTAGGACCAAGTCATGACGCAAAATTCGCCAAGTTGTGATCGGCGAAAGGACGAGTTCTTGAGCCCGCTGCTATGGCTGTCCCATGGACGGCGGCGATATTTTCGACAAATCTTCCGTTGTTTCGTTGACGTACAAATGTAAGCGGATTGTTCAGTCCACCACCGAAAAATGGGCGAAGTGGGCGAAACGTTGCTCGAACAGGAGACCAACTTTCATAAAACAATTTAATCATTTGCATATGTTGGGGAACGGAAAAAACCATCCATGTTGTTTTGGAGACAAACAGACTAAATAAATAGTATCCATTTTGACAGATGTCGAGTCAAAGTTTGAAAATTCCTATTGGAAAATCCTTTAGTTACAATAATAATGAATCCAAAATTGAGCCTTGTGGAACTCCGCGTGAAATTGAAAGGAAATCGAAGTTAGGTTGAAGTGTCTGGATTCGAGTTGTTGGAACTTGGAATTTAAACTGTTGAAAAGTTCGACTTGCAAGGTCTTTTGGAAATATTCGTTGAGCCAAGTGCGCTTTCTTTTATACGGACAAAAATCCAAATTATTCAAAATACGCCGTAAGGTGGTTCTACTGACACAAAAATGCTGAGGGCGGTGACGGTACAGGTTCTTGGCAACACTCTCTTACCACTTCAACCAATTCTTTGGAATGTTTTGGGCGTTGCTGAGCAACATGTCGACGATCTCCCACTGTCCCGAGCTCAACAAAATGTGACACCAAACGGCGAATGTTGATTGTCTCAATTATTTGAAATGTTGACAATTGCCTAGCACACTCGATTGCCCAAGCGGACGATTTGCGTAGAGTGATTCCAAGATGAGGCATAGAGCTCTGCATTAATGAACTTGTATTATTTCTATCGGAGGCGACTTAAAAAATATCTGTAAAGATATAATATTGCATCCATAGAAATTCTTAGATTTTCCCTAAATTTGTCACAGTTAAAAATTTTAGGTCAACAAACTGATAACTAACTCATAGGGACATATATGTAGTTTTTGGCAAAACGTATTTGTACAGCCGAAAACATTACATTGAGGAGATTTATATCTCGGTAGTTTGTGAGGTTAAAAGTATTCCATTTCGTCCTGCCTTGAATAGATCGTCTTTTAAAACCAGCAGGAGCCCTCTTAGCTTTGGGTTTAAATATCGAAATTCTCACTTCTTGGTTGTACGATGTCGAAAAATGATCTCTTACAACGATTAAGCTGAAATTATTCTTTTATCTTACAACTGGACTCGAATTTTCTCGTCATACAAGCGTAGTTTGCATGCTTATGGTTTGTGTGTACATTGCTTATACCTTCAAAAGGCAACCGCACATGGGGCTTCAGCCGGACGATTTCTTCGCAGCATATCGCTTCTCATTCTCCATAGACTTAATAGATGCGTAAAACTCTTGGTTGCGGCTTATGTGTAGCTCACTTTAGTTCGAAAGAAAATCGCAATAGAGGCGTAAGTCATTTCAAAAAATAAAACATTATGAGTCGCCCTACGTGCAGAATCGTAGGCGTAGTGGAATCGTAATGCATATGTGACGATTGCAAAGACTCTTCCTTTGTTAATCAGAGATTATGCGAACTTAAATCTAATATTCAATTTTAAGAAGCTAATTAATCTAGTAGGCCTTAAAATACTGGATATTTTATTTTTCGTCCAGTTGTAATTTTATTTTAAGTTTTATAACAGTTATCGAGTGTAGCCCGCCTAACATTCATTTGACCCAAAAATGTATTTGTTGGATAAGTAAAAAAGATAAGAAAAAATGTTTGTCGTTTATAAATGATCATTCGTTATTACTTGGAATTCTGTTTCATTGGCTCCAAAGGTCGTGTTCAATGACCCACCATATGTCAACTTTTTAGGGCAGCTGACAGAAAGTTTTTTGAATCCTCCCGTATTCGAAAGCAAATCTACTTTCCTACTCGTACAGTTTCAAGAGTTCTCAAATAGCTTGATACGAACAAATCCGCTGGCCCGGTTGGTATCCCTCCCATTACTCTAAGGAGGCGTTTTACAACTCTGGCAAAAACACTGCGTAAGCTTTTCCATCTTTCCTATTCTTCTGGTATTTTTCCGAGGGTCCAGCTTCTCCATAAAAAAAGGCGAATCTTCTCTCGCCCCCATAATTATCGTGCAACAGCACGTACATTCCTTCTTTCTAAAGTCATGGAAACATTGATAAATTATCAGCTCAAGAAATGTCTTGAAGAACGAAAGCTTCTCAACGACCGGCAGTGTATGTCTGCCGTAGCAATAGGTCCACTGGTGTTCTGATGGTACTCGTATCTCGACCAACAGTGGCATAAATCTTTACATCGTTTTAGAGAAAGTAAGATCGATATTTCAAAAGTATTGGATAAAGTTTGCCATCAAGCTTTCTTATCGAAAATGCGTCATTTGGTATTGATGAATCTCTTCTTCGTTGGACTAGAAATAACCATTTGAATCGTTCAATACGTGTTGTATTGGACGGTTTAAAGTCTCAAAGTCTGGTGTGCCTCAGGGCTCCATATTATCGCCGACTCTATTTCAAATATTCATCAAAGATTAGTCTTAAACTTCTTATCCATTAAATTGTTTTGCTGACGACAATGCTCAGCTTCATATTCGTTTCCACATTCACGTCCTTGTTCTTCGGATCTGGAATTTAAAGGGCAGTGTTGATAAGCTCATTTAATTCTGATAAAATCTGGTCAAATCGGGAACTAATAACAGAGTAGAATTTAATCCTTCAAAAAATCAATGCTGTTTTCTGTCGTTTACAATAAGTGCGGAGGTTTCAGAGTCCATGTATTACTTAGAAACAAATATTGATTACCGCTTCATTTCAAACTGGTATTGAATTCAAAGCCAAATTCAATTTATGTATTTTCCAATATCCAAATCCTGTGAATTAATCCTGGCGTAAAAGTTAAATTAACACTTTCTCGTTGAATAATATAATTAAAATCATCTATTACCTATTCAACCGAAAATATAAGCCCTTTTCCACATCACGAGACAGATATCCCCCCCCCCCCCTCTGAAATAAACAACAAAATTACCCCACAAAATTTAATTTCTCATACATATTTTTATATGTGTGTATAATGTTGGTCTCTGCACGCTCAGTTCATGCACGTGTATCAACAAAATTTTGTATACATTTTCATATCCCTATACCTTCGTCAACTAATCAATTCAAAAACCCACACCCCAAGAGGGAGAAGCAGTAAGCAAACAAGAACCACACATCTTCTACGAGTATACCGCGCCGCCGCCATTTGTAAATATATTGTGCCTACCTTGCACGCACAACACGCAGACAACAATTACCCAGCTAATTCCTATTAATGTGATCTCTTATTACCAATTGCCCGCCGCCAACGCCGTGGGTCCCCTTGTCCTTGCACCTGCAGCCACCATCATTACTTTCCTTCCACTCTATCGCGTAAATTTTCAAAGGACTTTTTTGTTGAAGTACTACTACTACGGATCTGGATACAGAGATGATGAGAGAGGGAGTAAAAAGTACTCCCTAGCACGTTATTTATTAGAGAACACGCACATTCGTTTATTGATACAAGGATACTCATATATATTTATGTATTTTTGTTAACCAACGGCTGAAAGCTTTTCCATTTTCCGAGGAATCCTCTTGTGGATGGAATTCCTATACCTATTTGATTTGGATTGCGTGACATTTATTTCTAATGCGGTTTTCAATGGAAAATTGTGTGGTAGGCTTCAATTCGATTCTATATTGGTTGGTTTTGGATAAAAAGAAAAATATAAAGTTCCCAACTCAGTCGCAAGAACTCACTCAAGTAGTCAATTTATTTTAAAGGTAAATAAGTCAACACAAGTACCTTCATCGTTGACAAAAATTGAGTAATAAAAGGTCGAGTCATAAACGGGAAATGCAAGAAAAGAACCCTATATTAGCTTTTTTAAAACGCCATATTTCCAACTTTAAAATTTTTAAGCTTAAATAGTGAAACGCAGCTTTTTAGATAAAAATACGAAAGTTGTATTAAAATCGTTTGAATCGTTTTTCAGAAATCAAATACAAATTCGAAATCATCTTCTAGCTAACTAACTAGTTAGGTTCATAAAAATGTCCTGTCTATTCGTTAACGTGTATTAAAAACCATGTTTGATTGAAGTTTCAGATCTTTTCTAACATGAAACCAATACTTATCCCATTGAAGAAGTAAAACAAAAATGTCTTGAATAGGGTTAGGTTAACAAGGATATCCCTAGATTCTCTGCATTACCTTTGATAGAATTTTTGTTTTGCGTTTTAAGGACGAATAGTGAAAAGCCTATTTTTTATTTGAAATGTGGTTCCATTAGATAAACTTGTCAAGCTATTCAATAATCCCCACGGGATATAAAGGATGTTTTTTTTTTAACAAAGAACATAGAAATCTAAAATAATTTTAAGGTTATGTTTTGAAAGCCGAGGATTTCAATATTTCGTTCGATGTAGGTATTTCTAAATCCGTATCACGTTTCAACAACAACAAGCATACACCTACCAAAATCAATCGAATAATTTTTGGAAATTAGATTAAATCGATGATAAAGGAATATAACTGTTAAAGAGAAATCCACTTGGACTTGTAGGTTGGAAATAAATTGCCTTAAAATAGAAACGAACCATTCACGTAAGTGTGTCTATTTCTGGGAATCGACGTAGAATTAAATTCAATTTAATTCGAATTAGATTAAGGCGGAGATATTTAAGTTGCATGGAAATTAAGTTCTATGGAAATTACACGTGTCTTTTTCAAAATTGGGGAATTATTTATTTAAGTAGGAAGTCCTTGGAATTTCAGATTTATGCATTATGTATAGCTGAGTTCAATTGAATTAGAAAAGATAAGTGTGTTCTTGAAATATATTAAGACATTATATATCTTTATGTTTGATTTAAGAAATAAATAGCCCTTCTCTGAAATCTGAATACTTATAGGAGACGTCACTAATTACAGTTTGAGATTAAAGACTTCACAGAATTACAGTATAAGTTGGTAGATGTCTTAGAGATAATACAACACTGAATTACAGTTTCGAGTAGCAGAAACCAATTAATTACAGTCTGAGATACCAAGCCTCACTTCTATAACTGAAATGAATTACAGTCTGAGATAGCAAACGTCAACAAATTACAGTCTGAGAAAACAGATGTAATGAAATTACAGTCTTAAATAGCAGACGTCACTAAATTATCGTCTTAAATTCGAGACGTCGCTAAATTGGATGTTATGAACTTACGCTAAGCAGATTTTATGAACTTACTGTCTGAGAGATAGCGGACATCAAAGACTAAGAAAGTACCCCTTACTTAATTACAGTTTGGAAAAATAGGCAAAAATTATAGTTTTAATACCAGATTTCAGTTAAAACCAGATGTCACTAAATACATCGCTGAGTTACCGTTTGAGCTACTTGAAGTTACGAAATTATAATCAAAGATAACAGACGTCACTGAATTACAGTCTCAGTTTGCAGACGTCATTAATTTATCGTCAAAATTATTTGTTACGAAACACTGTTAAGAAATTGTAGCCTGAGATAGGTGTTTTATTGAATAACAGTTTTATGTCATTGGATTACATTATACGTCACTAAATTACAGTCCGAGAAAGAAAAGTTCAATAAATAAAGTTTGAGATAGTAGACTTCACTGAGTTACGGTCTGAATTTCTCGTCGTCTTAAATTTGAGTTTCAGACAACAGAAGTCCCTGTTAAACATTCAAAGATAATAGAAGTCACTAAAATACCGTTTAACATAGGAAACGTCACTAAGTTAAAGTCTAAGAATATAAAAGTTATGTAATTCAGTTTAAGATAGCAGACTTAATTGAAATACAGTTTGAGAAAGCAGACGTCACTGAATTACGTCATAAGCTACCAAACGTCACTTAATAACGTTCTGAGAAAGCAGACGTCAGTAATTACAGTTTTATGTAGCAGATTTAATTGAATTACATTTTGAGATAGCTGACTTCACTATTATTACTTCCATCCTGAATTATCAGTCCTGGACCCTTATCTTTGAAAAAACAGGATTTCATCTATGTGCCTTTGTATAGTACATTTTCCTACTAAAGCAGAGTAAAGTGGCATCACATCACAGGGAGGGTTATGAAAAAATCTGTCAAATGGAAAAAAACCTGCTTCCAAAAGATCAAGTCCGAGTGTTCTGTTCTTTTCATCAATTCTTCGATATGGTTCCAAACATATAGGCGGATGTCTTTTCTTTTCGCCCACTAAACGTATTATGACTTCTCTTATAATGTTTGAGCCAAGTGGGAGCGTGGGTTTTGAATGTCTGAATATCGTTATAAAAGGGAAATATTGAGCTTGCAGCATTTAACATTCGTGTAGTGCCACTAAAGAAAGAATCTCTGAACTTAACAGTACGTCGAAAATTGGACTCATAGACAAACTTATGGGCAATTTCTGAAGCGTGATTTTTAAGTTTGAAAGGCCATCAAATCAAAACAAGCTTTTTTGAGTACTCAAATTTTTGAAGCTTCATCTGTCGAAAAAATTACGTTTTCTTATGGAAGCGGTTCTTATGTTGGAGCAACATTTGGCACTCTTTGCCCATTTTACAGTTGCCATAATCGTCCTTCCGGGGGTAGATTAATTTAAGTCGTTCGGTTCCGTGAATATTCCAAAACCGATATGTCAACAAAACGAAAGATCTACCAAAAATATCTCCGCTCTTCGTGGTATGAAGCATGTGAATCCGAAGTTGTCAATTCCGCGCAGCACACAAGAACTCGGCCTTTCACAGACCACAACTTGGATAATTTTGAATCATGACTTGGGCCTATAGCCGTTCAAACTTGAACTGACCCAGGAGCTCAGAGTAAACGACCATATTCAAGGACATGTGTTGGAGTAATTCGAAGTTGACGCCATTTTTGCTGGAAATCATAAACAGCGACGAAGCTCATTCCAGGATGAATGTGTTCGACAACAATCATAATTGTTGAACATGAGATGATTCACAATCCTTAGGAGATCGTCCAAATTACAATAAATCCAAAGGAAATCACTGTTTGGTCAGGATTTTGGGCTGGCGGCATCGTTTATTCGTACTTCTTTGAGAACGATGTTTGCCAGGCCATCATCTTAAAGAGCGAGCGCCATCAGACGATCATTTCCAATTTATTTTGGCTCGAATAGGATGATATGTATACCGACGACTTGGAAGACCGCTGCTACGAGCCACACAGCCCGTGCCAGGATGAACATTTTGCACGAGCGATTTCCGAACATGGTTACCTCACGGGAAGGAAAGCCAATGTGTTTTGACCATCGAGATCGTGTGATTTGACCCTTTATGACTTCTTCGGAGGTTTTCTCAAGAATCAGGTTTATGCCAATAAAACACAAACTACCACTGCCCTGAAAGACAATATAATCAATGCAATTGGTGAAATTCAGCTTGATTTAAGTGCCAGAGCTTTGGAAAACTTGACGTTTATGATGCGCGTCATCCAGTGTGCATTTGAATGATGTTATACATATTTCGTACATAATCGCATACTTCTAAGAGAATAATTCCCTCAGAATTTTTCCCGACTTTCAAAATTGTCAATTTGAATAATATCGAAAGTTTCCCCTGGATCGGGAATTAAGCTTCATGGCGGCTTTGGCTCTAATTTCAAAAACCAAGCCACCAACTTACAATGAACAGTGCAAAAGTTTTGTCATTATCAATTTTTGAATATGGGAAAAATCCCGAGGGAAATTTTGTTCAATAAATACTTATAAAATTTCAATGACATCTCACTCCAAGAAAGTTAAATTCACATTTAAAGATACAAAATTATTATAAAACAACCTTTAAAATTTATAAAAAATAATATTCTACAAAAGAGTTGTTCAAACTCTTATCTACAAAAATGTCAGCATAATTATAACGGAAAATGCAATATGGGAGGTAAAAGGGTTACTGTTGTGGAATTTTCACATTAAGAATGTTCAAAGAACGGCTCATTCCCTGACAGAAAAATATTTTTAAGTCACCTGACAGCCAAAATCCCAGCATTGGTTTGTCGATTTTTTGTTTTGTCTCAATCAAAAGTTTTGACAAAGTACTTTTTAATAAATTTAACGCAAGTTACGAAGTTTCGATATTTTTTCAAAAGTAATCCTGCATACTCAGCTTATTTCGTCATATTTTCTGTCACTTACTCTCTTTCCACAAATTTGTTCTCACGCTTTGTATCTCCATGTCTCCATCTCTCCCTCTATCGTTCGCTCTTTATGTCTCCTTCTTTCTCTCTATCGTCAGCTCTTTATGTCTATCTCTCATACTCGTTCTATCTCCCTCTCATACTCGTTATTTCTCTCTCGCATACTCGTTCTATCTCTCTCTCTCTCTCTCTCTCTCTCTCTCTCTCATCCTTGTTTTCTCTCTCCCTCTTTACTTCTATCGCCCTCTTTCTTTTTATTTTTATCTGTGTCCAACTCCTTTCATCTCTCTATTTCTATATGTCTCCATAACCTATTATCACTCTATCTCCCTTTTTTTTCTATTTCCATCTTTCTGCGTACCTCTCTCCTTTTTTCTTAATTCTGTTTCTCAATATATCCCTCTCGCTTTCTTTGGATTCATCCTTAAGCGACCATGAAACCAATAAAGACATACTGTATGTCGACAGGAAACTAATTTCTTGTTTGTAAACCGCTCGTTTGTCGTCCTTTGTCAGCCAAAATTAAAATTTCTTACCCAAATACCCTAAAGTCTAGACTTAAATCTGAAAATAAACTCGAACTCAAAGGCAACAATGTATCAAAAGATTTAATCGATTTACTTAATTCGAGGAAAAAGAAAATCCAACACAAATAAATTGATTTGCCATTATTGCCGTTTGCATTCAAAGGTTTCGTTTCCCTTGAACAAAGACAAAAAAATTACATTAATTAATTGCATCTACATACAGTTACAGCCATTTGTTTTGCATTTTGCAAGGACTCTTCTTTGACCTAATGGTGCCCAATAAAATCTAAATCCTCCTCTCTCCCAATACTATGTAAATGAATTTTCAGTTGATAAAAAAAATTGAAGGACAATATTATCCTATTGCAAAACCAAACTGAATAAACCAAACCAAAGAGTCCTTTTAATGGACCATTTTATAGTTCTGGTCAAAATAAAATAAAGGTCCTTACGACGACCTTAGCTCTTGTGTGCAATGCCACAATTCGTTGATGAGAAAACCCAAAAAGGAAACAAATAAATCCTCCCGTTTGCCAACGTAAGTCCTTTTTCGAATATACATTTAGTATGTAATAAAATTGTCTTCAGAGCACTATTCTATGCCATTTGCGCATTTTGCCTGCTGGTTTAAATAATATCCTTTTCTTGGGTATTTTTTCTTATGGAAATTCGGACAAAAAGCTTGGTCTTGCGTCTCTCTATTATCGATATTACGGTTCAGATAGCTAACTATGGTTTCTTATCCCTTTGTGTGATTTTCTAAAGCCCGACACACTCCTACGCACATTTACAAGCGAAATCTCCCAGATCTCCATACTCGTGTAATAGTTTGGTTAGGACCGAAGGACTGAAAATGGAATTTAAAATAAGCCCCGTAATGTATGGCTGGAAAGTTAATAATCCAAAAATCCCTCTTACACGCTTTGAAAATTCGAGAGAATTTAATGAACCTTAGCTAAGTGGGAACTGGTGTGTCATTATAGCGGCCGAATATACATTGGTGCACATATGCATAGGGAAGAGGTTTTAAGCCTTCATTTCCAAGCATGTGGATTATAATTTAGAGAATAAATTTATTAATTATTCATTAATTGTTTTAATCGAAGTTGGTTTTATGTTCGTATGCATTACACACACACAGAAAGCAACGTAGGCCAATCCAAGTAATTAAAGTAAACAAACACAAATATATTTCAGCATCATTACACATGAAAAGGTGAAGGTTTTGTGATGACAATGCAAAGTGGGTAAGTTCTGCCTAGACTCGCATTTAGCTAGATGGGCGGCTTGGGAGGCACTATGGGCTGAACACGTACCCATATGTGTATAGATAGATAGTATATTATCTTGTAAATGGCTTCTTAAATCAATTTGTTTTGTCTTTAGTGTTTTTATTTCTGTTTTAGATTTGTTTAGAAAGAGGTTAACCTACACAAACAAGATGATGATTTGCGCGATTTAATTTCCTATGGTTGTTTTCTTTGGGAGATACTGTTGTTGTTTTACTAAAAATATTAATGTATACATTGAGTTGAAGGTGTTCTTTGTCACCCTTATGTTGTGACAATGAATTTATTAGAATTACATTTGTGTACGAATTATGTATGTATGATTGTGGAATTTACATATTTTGAATTTCTTATTCCATGTTGTTTCTGGTTTTAGAGTAGAGTTAGTTAAAATGAGGTTATTATTGAGACCCCTTTCACACAAGGGATTTGATTGACATTTCTTTTTACACTTTTCGCTGTGTTGTTTCAGTCGAGGAGATTTGAAATGGTTTTGTTTCCTCGTGTGAAAGGTTTAAACAAAATATAAAAAAAGTTAAAAATCTATTTTTAGAAGATAGGTTTATGTTCTTCCCAAAAATCATCCTGTGTCTTGATTTTAAAAGCCAGATCTTAGTCGGTAATAGTTTTGACAGACACCATGAGAACTTTCAATGCCCAACCGGTAAATGTGAGTAGTCACACTAATTTCTCACGTAACTTAAAGACTTTGTTTGATGATTTTTTTCGGCGAATGAACTAAAGTGATAGTTTCAATTAATTTCCAAACTTTTGCTATTACTGAATCCGACGAATGAAAGTTGAACGAATGTCGGTAACAATCCGTACACCACCGACATTTTGTTCAACTTACATATATGGTATTACTAAATCCGCAATTCATTCGCACTCCATACAATTTCTATTATTTTACATTCGCACCAATTTCGAGACGAATCTGAAGTGAATTTTTGATTAGACGAAAAAAAAAACGAAAATAAGCAATGAAAAGCACAAAAATGTAAGTCAAAAGCTTATCTTACTGAATGTTTAAGAGTTTGTTTAAAAAATTAAATTTCAATGGAAATGGCACAACTAACAACGCAACCGGGGAGCCAAAAATTCAAAAAAAAAAAAAAAAAAAAAAGCACACGGTTGGTATTGAACGGTCCTCCATCCAAGTACTAACCACGCACAACGATGCTTGATTTCGTTGATCGATAGCGATGCTATTATCAATGCCTAGGCCGTTGACTAAATGTCTGTATCTGACAGTGTCGATACGAAAGTTCATAAATGATAAGGTAATTTTAGGAATCGACAACGAAGTTCATCCGGCGAATTTCATAATTCAGTTTTACAGCGGATGCGAAAGGTCAACGGATCGAGTAAACTCACCGGGAGTAAAAAAATATGTTGCCGACATTGATAGTGCGATGATGTATGATCAGTAATCAGCATTTTACTTTTCGCCGATTTGTGCTTTAAACAGAGTTCTGACTAACCTTAAATTGATTAAACACAGTGCGAGGAGAATCTGTTGCACGTTGGTTTTGAAGCTCTAAATATCAAAAACGGAATTAAATAGAACTGTGTTAAGTATTCGTGCAGTGTGGTTTAAGTACAAATCTATCTACTTCTCTATTCGTCCGAAACTGGGCTCCAGAGTAAACTAATATAAAGGGTGGTCCAACGAAAACGCACGATGTTAATTGTAAATAAAACAAAAAGTTTTCAGAGAATTATCTTAATATTTTTTATTATGATAGAAGGATCTAGGACAATTATGTGTGAAACAAAATATCGGCCAAATGCTCGCCACGACTTCGTTGGCATACCTCTTTCTTTGTCGTTAATGTGCTGAATTATCTCATCCTTTAGATCTTGAATTGTTCTTGGCTTATTGACGTACACTTTTTCTTATAAATTTCGTCAAAGAAAGAAGTCGAACGGTGTCAAATCACATGATCGTGACGGCCAATTAACATCAGCACGACGACGGCGACGTGAGATATCATCATCATCAGCTCGACAACCGGGTTCCGGTCCTGGCCTCTTTCAACAAGTCTCTCCACCTATCCCGGTCTCGGGCCGACACCATCCAGTTGCGCACCCCAAGGCTTCGGGCGTCCTGGTCTACGCCATCTCTCCAGCGCAAGCATGGTCTACCACGCTGTCGTCTACCATAGAATGTACCACAAAGAACTTTCCGAGCAGGTTCCTCTTCGCTCATGCGAGCTAGGTGCCCTGCCCACCGGAGTCTACCGAGCTTATTTTTTGTCACGATATCTGCTTCAAGGTAGATTGCGTACAATTCATGATTGTACCGTCTCCGGAATCGTCCTTCCTCACCTATGCGGCCAAAACTTCTCCTTAAGACTTTTCTCTCGAACGCGGCTAAGAGGTCGGAGTGCCTTTTGCTAAGCACCCAAGTCTCGGATCCATATGTGAGTATTGGCAGGACCATGGTCCTGTACAGCAGCAGTTTTGAAGTTATGGTGAGATTTTTGGATTTCAAGAGCTTTGACAGACTATAGTAGGCTCTGTTGGATTTGAGAAGCCGCCCGCGTATTTCTTCTTCTATCTTGTTATCGGCTGCTACTATTGACCCAAGGTATTTAAAAGTTTGCACCACTTCAAATTCGTGCTCCGCTACCTTGATTGTTTGACCAACTGTTCTTCTCGCATTCGACACCACCATGTACCATATCGTTGAGCTCTATATCCTCAATTTCTGGCCGCAGGAAGTCATCTTTCGATAGCGAACACCATTCACGGTAACTGCTTGGCCGACCTCATTTTGGAAAAAGTACGGCCCGATGACGCCGCCAGCCCATAAACCGCACCAAACAGTTACTGTTTGCGGATGCATCGGCTTTTCAACAATCATTCGTGAACTCTCATCTGTCCAAATGTGGCAATTCTGCTTGTTAACGAATCCACTGAAAAATTCGCATCAGTGATGGTCGTGAGATGTTCAATTGTTGGGCACGACGACGAGTCGAGGTTGACGGCTCTTCTGACACACTATCGCAAACAACAGCAATATTTTCCGCAGAACGAACTGGGCGAGCATGCACAGCTGTTTTCCCATTTCCTACAGACCCGGTTTGCTGAAATTTGCGCACAATTCTACCGATTTTGGACACATTTGGTCAATTATGCTGACCAAACAAATCACGAAGTGCACGAAATGCATTTAGATTTGAACGACCATTTTCGTAAAAGGCTTCAACAATCTTAAAGCGCTGCTCAATTGTGTACCTCTTCATGGTTGAATTTGTCAAACACTGAAACAAAGAAAAACTTAACGTTAAGGAGTGACTCACAATTAACATCGTGCATTATGGTTGGACCACCCTTTACAATTTTTGTGTGTTGGGTTTTCCAATGTTCTTGAGTAAAAAAGAAATTTCTGTGTTGTGTACGCCCATTCTGTTAAATACATGCCAGCTGTTTTAGCACTATGTGAAACACAGTTTGGTGCTATAACTGATCTTTCAGAAATTCGTTTGCCTGGTTATAAGTTGATTCCATTATTCTTTTACCATCACGGCTTTTAAATGAATATTAGATATGTTGTTGCTTACCAGAGCTTTTCTCAATACGGCTGTTATTCTAATATGAACTTCAACCTTATGTGGGTCAAATTCACCGTCCATAAGCGCATCTCTCATGCGAACGTTATTTATCGCAGCTTAAGTTTGGATAGTAACTCGACTTCTAACGAATTCCCGATGCGCTGTCCGACTCTATCCAAAGAATTGTTTCTCATTTTGCGCAGAGTTGTAACCGGCGATTTCGGTATACACATTTCTTCGTTGCCGTGCTCTTCTGGTCAGACAACATCCGAAGGAAGGTATGTCGATGTTTGTTTTCAGTCAAACAACTTGAGTCTAGACTTGTTTCTTATCTCTGACACTGACAAAAATATATATACATTTATTATTCCGACAAGGCACATCCGACCATTGTGTCATATCTACCAATTTATCATGTCAACAAAACCCAGTTAGAGAAAAAATTCCTAAGAGAACCGTTTTGGCAATACGACAAAGCCAACGGCGACACGGTATCAACGAATTCATCTTTAAGAACTTTAAATGGTCAATATGCTTCCACTCTAGTGGCTTGAATTCCGGTGCAGATACCTATGATTACAAATTAAATTCTTGTCTGAATGAGAATAGGGAAAAATCTATCTAACCGATAGAGAATTTGTGGCTCGACTGAAGCTGTAGGGTCACAGAAATTATTTTCAGATGTTACAAAGCCAATCCTACTGACAAAAAACCAGAATAAGTTCAAGCAAGCTAGAAAGATGTATTGATAATATTCGACGAATAAGACAAAAAATACTACACTGTATTAAAAGTAGTAAAGGTCATTTGTAATAAATAAACATCGTGCTCTGTTCCAACGCTCGTCTTCAATGCCACTGCTTATGTCTGCTCACAAGAAAAAGCGAATTTGCTTGCAGCAAAGTTTTCTGTTTGCTTGACGCTACCAGAAAGTCTCAAGATTCCTCCCGAACTTGAGAGAGCAAACGATTTCATGGATTAAACCTTCGTACGGACTACTGAAAGATCCGATATACACAAATCCGCTGGCCCGGATAGTACCCACCGCCACATTTTTTTAAAGGGGTGTTGCTCAACGCTTTCTCCTTCCAAATATCGTCCAATTGCACTTACGTTCCTTCTTTCTTAGGTCATGAAAACGCTGATGAATTATCAGCTCAAGAAATATCTTGAAGAATGAACGCTTCTCAATGACCGGCAGTAAGGCTTTTATAGAAATAAGTCCACTGTTGATCTGATGATAGTTCTCACCGAGCATTGGAACAAATCTTTACATCATTTTGGAGAAAGTATGATATATTCAACGTCGCTAAAAACCTTCCTAAGTCCTTAGGTTCCTTTCGTCAATGCAAGAAATTTTTCACCCATTCTGATCTGGCTGAACTCTTTAGGTCAAACCTCGAGTTCAATTATCTATAATATTCGGGCACGTGCTTCAATATCCCACTTGAGTCTCTTAGATAGAGTTTAAGAATGATAGGCGACATTTGCATATCTAGAGTATCGCAATATTTCTTGTCTTTCATTATTTTTTTAAACAGTGTTTTAGTGAAAAAGCAAGTTGCATTCTTAACCTTAAATAATTCAATTGTAATACTCGGAATTCTGGAAATGCCCATCACTTAACCCAGGGCCCAACTTTGGACTATAGTATGTCCAAAGTCCAAAGTAGTACAGAGATTCTTTCTAAAGTCGCACAACACGAATGTTGAATGCTTCACCTGGTTCAATATTTCGCTCTCATAACGATATTCAAATCCAAGTTGCATCGCGGTCTCCTTTTGTATCCTCTCCAACTTGCCTAAACACTCAAACTGTGCTTAATAGTTTTTGATGTGTAAACATCTTTCCCGGCGGTAGAGTGAATCCAAAACGTGGGTAAAACTTGTAACCCGTTACGGTTACACGTTACGGTTACACGTTACGGTTACACGTTACGGTTACACGCTACGGTTACACGTTACGGTTACACGTTCTGTGTAGCAACCTACCTTACCGACGATTGCATTTAACACCATGTTTACATTGGAAATATTGCGAACTTACGACATCGTGTTTACATTAGCCGTGTTTTATTGGTTAGTGAATACACTACATATCAAAATTTAACATTGAAAACAACAACAAACGATTAGTGAATAAAAATAAGCTAGTAATTGAAATGGATAATTTAGTGAAGATAGAGTTTCGGATGTTGAAATGTAGGAGGTGTTTAGGTGGTGTCCGAAAAAGTATATGTGGCATACTTGAGGGTATGTTCGTTGGTATTTATTTTGTTATACTTTGCCGTTACTAATCCAAAGTGTGATCGCTCCGAAATTTACAGAACAAATATTTTTTCAAATGCAAAACTTTAATTCATACCATAATTCCGTCTTTACACTACTGCCATTAATTTTGTCATAAAATATTGAATTAATTTACGCGAAGGCGATTGGTTTCGATTGATATATTTTATCAGTTCACTGGCATTTGTTCAAAAATGTCATGTAATTGCGGCATTATGTTGAATTTATATAACAACTGAAAAAATCACATTTTAGTTGAATTAATACGATGGTAAGGCTGTTTTAGTTTGGAGCTAGGTTAAGACAACGATACTTTCTCTACACTTTTATTGAAGTTAAACTCTCAGAATAGGTACCTATTTTATTTTGTTAGTATCGTTCTAACTTCATATTGTAAGACATTTTCATACACTTTAACATTAATGTAAAAGTATTATTTTGTATTACTTAGTAATATCTTTCATTCAAGTATTGACTACATATATTATTAATAAAGTTTTTGCTGAAAGAAGAAGTCATTGATTTTTAATTAATTTAGAAATATTGCATAAAATAATTCAATATACTTTTTTTGTGTTCAAATCAATTTGAGATTTTTTAAAATAATCTCTCATAATATGTCTGTTTTCTTAGTTTTTTGCACGAACTACCATTGTTTTAAGGTTGCTCAGAATCAATTTATTAAAAGAAATTGCCTTAGGCTAGGCGGTTTCTTAACTGTTTGGTTCAAGAAACTAAAAAGTTTGTGTTTTGACACAAACAAAACGATTGCCTAAAATGAGTTCGCTATTTTGTGTAACATATAATTATATGCACCTGCGCGGACATTCAACCAAATTGGTCATCTGTTTTCTATAAGTATTCAAACAGTTGTGCAACTAAAAATTGAATGTGCGCTTCTAGCCTTAGGATGATATTAGTTAAAAAATATTAAAAGTTAGAAAACTACTTTAAAGTTAGGAAATATATAAGAAGTGTAATACTACTACCTTAATAAGAGGCTGTTTAAAATTTTGCGCCAATATTATTTTATTGAGTACAATGTTTTTTTTCTCCAATACTCCAATACATATATGTGAGAACATTTTGAGTAGATTGTAGAAAAAATATATATTTTCGCACTTTTGTAAGTTTTAAATCAAATTTAACAGTGAGAAAAACTCTAAATCAACTCGATCTGCATTTCCATGAATATTTCAACTCCAGCTTAAAACGAGATACAGATCTTTCGAACACATCCGTGTAAGTTAATTCAACAAGTAGTGAATAAAGCGTTTTTTTGGTGCTTGTATTACTGCGCTAGATATAGATTACCAATAAAACGCGCCTATTGGAAACTTTGAGTACTGCAATCTCGATTTTATTACTTTCCATTGCTGGCTAGAACTAAATTCAATTTATTAACGAAAGATTTCATAATGTGTTCATTCAATGTTTTTTAAACAAATCCAGTTCACGTTAGTGATGGACAATTAAATTTTATTTTATGCTCCCAAAAATGTATTTTCAGAATTGACATTAAATAAAATGTACGATTGGGTCGCACGAACTTGCTCTTATGTATTTGCAAAATCGTCGTTTTAACCAAGTTTCATTGTAAAACAGCTTTAATATCGTACTTATTCGACTAAAATTTTGCATCTTTGTCTTTCTAGAAAAAATTTGGAATTTTGTTTCTAAATACAAAAAAAATAATACTCAAACTTTTGAGGAGCTTTAGCATAAAAAAAACGATCAAATTCGGTTGTACCGTTTACGAAAAAATCAAAAACTTAAAACAATGTTCCAAAAACCATTTAAAATGTTGTTCAGGGCAATCAGTTGACATCTACAACGAAATATTCTCGATACGTCAAAATTTAATTTGTCCTCTATATCTGTCATATACCATATAATTATTTTAATTATCGAATTAAATATTCTTTATTATATCAAAGTATACTTTTGGCATTCACTATATCAAAATATAGATCGTTCTCCATCTCTCAAGCCATGAACTGAATGATGACTGCGAACTTCAATGGATTAAAAAAATTAGGTTTTGCCACTTATAATTCCATTACAAGGTGGAAATGATGTCAATCGGTTTATAAATCTCTGACGAAGGGAGTAAGATAAAGTACAGAAACATAAAAAAAAATTAAAGGATTGGTTTGATTTTGATAAGATGAACTCTCCACCTAGTGGCTTGTCAAAAAAAAAAGTTTTCACAATTCGCTGCATGATAAGTATATTTGTTGGCGGCGTTAAGCCAGATATACATTGTTCAAATGCATGGCAAGCACGTGCAAGTCTATTATTTCAGTGGCAAGAGGACGTTGCCCTTTGTGAGTTTTTTTTTCTGTAAAATTGTGTTTTTACGAATTTCTTTGAGATTTTTTTTAAATTTTATCCGAGTAATTTGTTTTATTTTGTCTGTCCATTTCATCATATAATTTTCGTTTGGTGTTTTAATATTTTAATCAGTGCTTATTATGCTGTGCTGTGTTCTCATCTCTTCGACGTACTATACGCAAATAAACCAATAAATGCATGATCAATCATCAATCTTGCATATACAATATTTCTATGCAGTACGCTAGATTGAAAGGATTTGGATTTTTCTTCAAGCCTACATCCGATCTATATGTGTGACTTTTTCAATAATATACTTACACGCGTGCTTGTCATGCATTTGAACAATGTATATCTAGCTTTAAACGCAATTGCTGAGGTTGAGAAAAAGGCGGAGTTATCGTTCATTCTTCTTTGTGGTTTTCTTTTTTTATATTTGGCGTTCGCTCAGTGAAATTCACTTAACTGAGTAGAGTAAGGAGTGTGAAAAGATGTCTCCTTTTTGCATGAACAAAGTTAACTTACATTAAAAATCGCTGTGTTTAAAAGCACTGATGTACTCGAAATTAAGCCAAAAGAGAAACAGAGATTAAAATCGGATTCGTGTAAAAACAGTCTATTTTCTATCAGATAACATCCCTGTTTGAATATATGTAAGTGCAAAAAGCAACATCCCTGTTTAAACATAAGTCAAACAAACTTTACGTTACGCAGCGGAGTCCACTTACTCCTAACACACGCCACGAACTACTTCATCGAAGCATATTGTCGATAAGGTTTTTGGGTTGTGTGAAATGAATAAGTGCAGACACGGCAGTTCACAACTGCTTGGCTCGAGCAACTAAAAGGTTTGTGTTTTGACTAAAAGGCTCTGTTTTTTAATAAGGAATAATCATAGATGTCTATAGTTTCTATGTGTAAAGCTACATATGTAGAGATATTTTTAGATTTAAGTACAAGTGAAAGGGTTAAATTGTGGGAAAAAAAGTGGCTTCCATTTGAATATATTATGTATATACATATATCTATGTTGAGAAGTTTATATTATTGCACATGCCTGTTTTTTTTTTTTTTCTCTCTATTCAGAACATTTCTCTTACAAAACTGTGTAAACTTAAACTGTAATAATTATCTCGTAATTGAATCATTTAAATAAAACTTCAGTCATTGTTGAGCACTTAAACGAAGCGGTTAGTTTTATTTAACAGGTTATGGGCCCAGTTATGTTTTTGTAAAACAGTTGGGTAGAATTAGTTTTTTTTTTAATCGCTGAATATTTTTTTTTGCATAGACAAAATAACGTGAATAGTTTAAATCGTTGTTTTTTGCAAAAATTTGTTCGAAAAAAAGATCGGGCAGGTAGTTAAAGTGCTAGCATATTTATACTCAATTTAGTTCACGGCGTTTGATTTTTCTTTTGTTCGCTTCATCGAAATGGATGCTGCATCTGAGTATAAGATTGAAAAATTAGGTGGTCAAAAGCAGTGGAGTCTGTGGAAATTCCAGATTAAAATCATTCTTACTGCTGCTGACCTGTTTCAATATGTAAATGGTGAAGCCACTTATCCTGTTATTGGTGGTACAATAAAGCAAGAAAATTTGGCTGCGGCTGAGGTTGCTTGGAAACGGGGTGACAGTAAGGCACAAAAGATTCTTGTGACTTCCATGGAAACGCAGGCTCTTTTGCATATAGTAAATTGCAAAACTTCTAGGGCCATGTGGGAAAAACTCGAGACGGTCTATGAGGCGAAATCTAAAGAGAGCATTCATATGCTACAACAAAGATTTTACATGTTCTCGATGGATCCAGCAGATGACGTGGCGACACATGTTTCTAAATTGCAAGGGCTTGTACAACAATTAGCCGATGTCGGAGAACAAATTTCCGACTCTATGATCATTACTAAGATTTTGATGACTTTGCCAGAGCATTATAGCCATTTTTATACAGCATGGGAGTCTACCGCAAAGGCTGAGCAGACTTTAGATAACCTCACTTCGAGATTAGTAATGGAAGAAGCACGTTTTAAGTCGAGTCATTCAGATAACGGGATAGATGGGAGCAATGCGTTACTGGCGAGAAAATATAATACAAATTCTAAGGGATCTCTGGAAAAGGGATCGAGGCAAAAAAAACCTGGTAAATGTTTTGTGTGCAAAAAGATTGGGCACTGGAAACGTGACTGTCCAGAAAAATTAAAAAGGGAAACTCATGGTACGAAAAGAGGTGAAGCTTTTATTTGCGAAGCAGCAGTAGCGGAACAGATTTGCAAAGACGATGAGTGGTTCTTAGATTCGGGTGCGAGCGACCACATGACAAATAGGAGGGAATGGCTTGTCAATTTTCAATTGTTTAAGGTACCAGTGGTCGTACGAATTGGCAATGGTACTACTATTAGTGCCATTGGTAAGGGTGACGTTGATGTGCTCTCTTTCGTGGAGTCAAGTTGGAAGCAAAACCACATGCTTGACGTTCTCTATGTTCCAGACATACATGTAAATTTATTTTCTTTGAACACTGCTTTAGACAAAGGTCTTCATTTTTTTTCCGATAACAACAAATGTAGATTGACCAAGAACGATACTACTGTTGCAGTGGGAGTGCGTGAGTCAAAGCTCTTTAAGCTTTTATTTAAGGTTATGGTGAATGAGCCTGGTCCGGTTTCTGCAAACGTTGCTGTAAAGAAAATGGACACATTACAACACTGGCATGAAAAATTAGCGCACCAAAACCTATGCCAAGTGCGACACATTTTAAAAGATCTACAAATTCCATTTGTCGATAAAAATGAATTTGTATGTGATGGTTGTATGTATGGAAAGCTTCATCGCACTGTGTTCAATGAATCTAAAAGCAGGAGCACATCCATTCTACAAGTGGTTCACACAGATGTTTGCGGACCCATGCAAACGCAGTCAATTGGCGGGTCGAGATATTTTCTTTTGTTCAAGGATGATTTTTCTCACTATCGAAAGGTGTATTTTATGAAAAAAAAATCGGAGGTGTTTGGTTTTCTTCAAAAGTTTTTAAAAGAGGTAGAAGCTGAAACTGAAAAGCGTGTGAAAGTTCTTAGGAGTGATAACGGCCTCGAATTTATTAACAAAAGTGTTGAACAATTCTTGAATAGGCAATGTGTCTTGCATCAGAAAACTGTGCCTTATACACCCGAGCAAAATGGTTCTGCCGAGCGTGAAATGAGAACCATAATGGAAGCAGCTAGGTCGATGCTACATGCCAAAAACATGAGCTACAAGTTCTGGGCAGAAGCAGTTAGCACTGCTGTTCATGTTTTGAATAAAGCAGGCACAAGCACAGTAAAGGGGGCAACACCACACGAACTCTGGTTTGGTTCAAAGCCGAAAATCGGGTATTTGCGCGTTTTTGGTACACAGGTGTTTGCGCATATACCAGATCAGAAGAGGAGAAAACTTGATGCTAAGTCCAAAAAGGGTGTTTTTGTTGGATATGAAAGCGGAGTAAAGGGCTATCGAGTCTTTATACCAGAACAGAATAAAGTAGAAATAACTCGAGATCTGGTCTTCAATGATCTTGGTACTTCATCGAAGGACGAGAACTTGAAGAAGAATACATTTTCAATGAATAACGTAAGAGAACACGATGATGCGGTTGCTGATGAGGTTGGTGGTGAGACAGCTGGTGAGACAGGCGGTGAGGTTGCTAATGAAGAAGCTGGAGAGGCTGCTGAAAAGAGTTGTGATGGTCCAGGTGCTGAAGTTGACTACAGGGAGCGTGTTGACGAAGATAATAATGTTTGCGAGTCTTCAGATGACCAATGTTACATGACTCCCGAGAAAACAGCCGACACTATTGGAATAAGGCTCAAAAATAGAAAAGCTAATCAAAATACAGGTAGTTTGAATTTTTCTTTAATGGAAAGCTTTGCTTTTGTTGCAGAAACAGATTCTCCGACATGTTATGAGGATGCCATTTGCTGTCAGGATTCTGAACATTGGAAAGTAGCAATGGATGAAGAAATTTCTTCGTTGATGAGAAATGACACCTGGTATTTGATGCCTCTTCCCAAAAGTCGAAAGTTGGTGGACTCAAAATGGGTTTATCAGAAGAAGAACGCAACAGAAAATGAAGCGATGAGGTTTAAAGCTAGGTTTGTTGCTCGTGGTTTTAGCCAGCAATATGGAATCGATTATTTGGAGACGTTCAGTCCTGTTGCGAAGTTCTCTTCAGTAAGAGCCATTCTAAGTATTGCTGCAGCAGAAAATATGAACATCAGGCAGTTTGATGTGAAAACAGCATTTTTAAATGGAAAAATTGAAGAAGAAGTTTACGTGGCGCAACCGAAAGGCTATGATGACAACAGTGGGAGAGTTTGTAGGCTGAAAAAGAGTTTGTACGGACTCAAGCAATCATCTCGTTGTTGGAACCAGATGTTCACGAAGCTATTAAAGGATTTTAATCTAAGGCCTACGGATGCTGATTCATGTGTTTTTGTCAGTCACCTCAATAAAAAGAAATTGTTTTTAGCAATTTATATTGACGATGGACTTATGGCAGCCACGGACGAGAAGGATATCGAAACTCTGTGCAACTATTTAACAAGAAACTTCGAGATAAAAGTTTTTCCAGCTAAACATTTCCTAGGGCTGGAGATAAGGCGTTTTCAAGATGGGTCTATTCATTTAAATCAGTCGCAGTATGCAGCAAGGGTGCTGCAAAGATTTAATATGTCTGACGCGGCTGTGGTATCAACTCCGGCAGATCCAACGATCCATGCAGCAGAGTATGCAGAAACTTCGAAAGAGAAGATCGTTTTCCCGTTCCGTCAGGCTGTTGGAAGCCTGATGTATTTAATGGTGGCAACGCGTCCAGATCTTTCGTTCGCGGTTGGGTGTGTTAGTCGTCACCTAGAGAATCCATTGAAGATTCATGTCAACATGATTAAGAGGATTCTGCGCTACTTGAAGGGGACTCCGGATCATGGTATATTTTTTGAAAATAAATTAAATTTAACATTAAACTGTTTCAGTGATGCTGACTATGCCGGGGATATAAGCACTAGGCGATCCACTAGTGGCTTGGTTATTCTTATGGGCTCGAGTTGCATCACGTGGGCATCGCAGCGCCAAAAATGCGTTGCCCTTTCTACAACAGAATCCGAATATGTCGCAGCGGCAGAGGGAGTTAAAGAACTGGTCTGGGTTAAGCAACTACTCGGCGACTTACTTCCAAATCAGAACATCAAACCAATTTTATACGTGGACAACCAAGGTGCCATCCGATTGATAAGGAATCCAGAGTTTCATAAGAGGACAAAGCACATAGACGTCCGGTTCCACTTTATACGTGACAAATATTCTGATGGTCTATTTGATTTGAAATATGTGCATTCGGAAAATCAACTGAGCGATATATTTACAAAACCATTAAGCAAAGATAGATTTTTTCGTCTAAGATATCTTCTAAATATCATTGAATTAAAACAAAAAAAAAATTGTGAATTAAATTTTGTTTCTGTTAAATTAAGGAAAGAAAATCTCAGATTACATTATAAAGTAATATGTTTGAACTTTTAAGTTAATATTTTATTTTGAATTATGAATAATGTGCACTTATATAAAAGTGGGAGTGTTGAGAAGTTTATATTATTGCACATGCCTGTTTTTTTTTTTTCTCTCTATTCAGAACATTTCTCTTACAAAACTGTGTAAACTTAAACTGTAATAATTATCTCGTAATTGAATCATTTAAATAAAACTTCAGTCATTGTTGAGCACTTAAACGAAGCGGTTAGTTTTATTTAACAATCTAAAGTCACAAACTAAATAGTACGATTGCATTGTATGTTTATTGAGTACGTTCGATAACAAAAATTTGGCACTCGGACGAACGTTGATGTTTACACATCTTAACCGTGAGTCCTGGCACTCACACTTTTTTTTTCAGGAGTACTTCCTCTTGCGAGGAATTGATAGCTTCTAATCTTAGCCGATCCTTTCCGCAACTCGCATACAAGAATGATTGAAAGTTGTAAGTCATAAGGTTCAGGTTTGATGCGAGCTGTTGAGCCCTATACTATTTCTTTGTTTATTTTTATGGGTGAGGTCTTAAGAAAATTAAATTCTAGTAGTTCAAAAATGGCGCTTAATTTTGAATTTAACTTGAATGCCTGCAAGTATATACGTACGTAAATACGTTTGTATACCAGCTCTAAGAGCAAGCAATAAAGCTTCATAACATTCCATTTAAAATCCGTCATATCTGAACAGACGTTTGTGACAGACGTTTAAGATGCGCCAAAACTTTGACAGCCATCACCGAAATTGCGTTATTTTTCTTTTGAAAGAGGAGAAAACACTACCAGAATCCCTATATGACTCAAAACCATTGACAGACGCATTATATCTGTCAGCTATCGGCATCCAACTTTCATATAACTGATTTTAAACCTGTCACATTCATGAGGTTTTGCATACTTGTTTACAAATATGTGATTGATAGACGTTTTTAAAATATACCAATTTGCAGTCAGACGTAATCATCTGTCATACGAGTACGTATAGATATATCGTTGGTTCGGAACAAAAAAGACTACTCAACTGTTTGAATTTACGTGTAAAACTCCAAAGTGTGAGGCCAATTTTGGAAAATTAAAACTTTTTTTATGATATTGATAAATGTTTCGTATTCGATTTTGTCTACCTCTGCTGAAAAATGAGACCGTTTGATGCTAACTGGAAAGTTTCGTTCACATAAAAATTGCTTCCAAATAAAATCGACCTGGAACATAAAACGCACCCTATACATTCAATTCAATTCAATTTTGTTTTATTGAACATACTATTTACAATTTGGCTTACAACTAATAAGATACTACATATGTATGAAAATTTACATTTGTTGGCTCATAGGGGGCCTAACTATATACAGTGACTTAAGTTTAATTGTTTTTATATAAAATTTGCATGACGAAAAAAATTAAATTTAAAAGGTCGGTTTACTGTATTGTCCTCAGGGTGTTCATCCCCAGTTGTCAGTGGTGATTTTTGTGGGTTGTGGGCAAAGATGGCGTTTTAGCCGCGGTGGTAGGCTGACCCAATGTCAGCGTAGAACGAGACTACTTCCTCGTTGTCCATGATTACGTTGTCATCCAGAGTTTCCATCACACTGAGGTACCTCGGTTTGGGATGTCGTTGTTCTGTGGTCATCCTTCTCATAAGCTGATTCGGGTGGTCGATGATGTTCCCCATTAGTTTCTTCGTTGAATGAACTAGATATTTATCCAGTGGGATTAAATTCGCTTCTGTGTAGAGATGCTCGTTCCTGTAGTGTTTCTGTCGTTGACGGTCGAAGTAGAGTCCAGTGCAGATCCTCAGTATCTTCCTTTCGAATAGTTGAAGTGCCTTCGAGATGGAAAACCAGACTGGGAAGGAATAGCTGATCACTGGTCGCAGGAGCTGCTTGTAGATTAATATCTTTGCCTTTTGGCTAAGACCTGATTTGCTTTTCAGCAATGGGTGCAAACGGCTGAAGGCCCAGCTGGCCTTTTTCAGAACTTTTCTTAAGTGTAGGTTAAAGCTTAGCAACTCGTTGAAGTGCACTCCCAGGTACTCGTACATGTTCCTTTCTAAACTGCTTATACTAATTTACTTTTAACTTACCACAACTTCATATGTATATGGTTTAACCTGTAATTGCACATCTAATTTTGATAAGTTGTAGAGATATGCAAATTTTTGTAGACATGAGAAGAAGTTTTATTTATGGAGGATTTTTTAAGATTCGGAGTATTAATTGCGTAAACGAGGGTAAATGAGCAGTTAAGTCGAAAACATTTTTTTTTGTTCAATGAGGAGACATGTAGAGATTTGATGTTCTTTGACAATGATAGATGAAAAAATTTCAAAACCTCGAGACGTGGAAGTTCTTGCAGTCGAAAATCGAAAAATATATTATTAATTATTTCCCTGAAAGACTAGATAAACCAATAGGTTTTCTGACTACCATTTTCTTATTTTATTTGGTAATTTTTAATTTTAAAATAGTTTTTAATTTTCATCTCAAGAACTTTTTAAAAATAAAAAAATTGGTAAGTATTCCTAACCATAAAATTTTATTTAAATTTTGAAGTAATGTAGTTTTAAAGAAAAAATTATTAAAATTAATTTTAAACCTATTTTTAATGTATAATTGATAAATATTTCCATAAAAACTATAAACTATGGCTTGGTTATAATATAATGCTTACACAATACAAACATTTATTTCACTATTTTGTAAATATTCTTTTTTTATTTATAAAATAAACATTTTCTTTGATTTTTTTTAATTTAAATTTACTTAATCTTAAGTTATTGCCAATAAGATTTTAAAACAATAACTTTCGCTCAAGAAACAACAAGCAAAAAATTAACAACAATCAAAAATAAAATTTTAAATTTTATATTTAAAAAAAAAAACATCAACAATCTCAACAGAAAAAACAACAAAAAAATACAACAAAACTCCAAACAACAAATTAAAAAATAATTTAATTATTATATTTTTTTCAAAAAATATAAAAAAATACTAATATATATGGACACAAGCTACACACCTCTTCTGGAATAAAAAAAAATATATATATAGAAATATTTTGCAATAAAATAAATCTGAATTCACACAAATAAACTCTTTTTTATGGATAAATATTCAGTTTTATTCGAATAATTGTAGACTTATATGCAAAAATCCAAAAATTCACAAGAGAAAAAAATATATATATATACAACTAACCCCCTCTCCTTCAGCCTTCAGAATATATAATATACATATCAAAATATACATCCACGAATATACAGAAAACTAATACTACTACTTTTTACTACTATTTAATACTACTACTACTACTACTACAAACTCAAAAACTACAAGAAAAACAGAAAAAAAATCCCAAAATTTTTCAAAATAAACAAATAAAACAAAAATAAATAAATAATAAAAAAAAAACATTTTTCAAAATCAAAAATTGAAAAATAACAATGAAAAGATGTTAACTGAAAAAATCCAATATCGCTTGTTTGTCTGTGTGCAGGGTTTACGGTGTCGTGTGACGTGCCGGGCTGAAGCGAGTCCCTCCGGGCGCCGGACCTCTTAAATCCTCCCCCGTCGCGGCCGCCGCCGTGCAACAGCACCCCTGAGCGAGGAGATGGATAGACGTTTTTTTATATTCCGCGCGTGTAGTGAATTTCATTTGAACAGATCAGATTGTAGATACATTTTGAAATTTACTTAAACATAAATCGGATTTATTGTAGTTTTTGACAAGGATTATGATTGCCAATCTCCCGAAGAGCAGACATAAATAAGGGTTTCTGTTTTTATGCGAGCAAGAAGATGCATACGAGGAGAGACCTACCCCCAGAGCAAAATGTGCATTTTGCATATGCAACTATGAGAAGGCAATCTGAAGGAGGGTGTGTGTGAGAGAGAGAGAAAAAGAGGTGTGTAGTAACTGGTGAGAAACAAGATTGTTTTTCTCAATGACAAGATGATTGGATTTCAAAAAAAAAAAAAAAACAACAAAATCTAAAATGTGTAATGGAAAATGCAAATCGAATAAGAACACACAAAACATGATACAAAAAAATCGAAATCTGATCTGTTCATTGTTCACTACATTCAACTGGAAGCATGTGTTCATTCAAGGACGAGAGAAGTCATCAGGACGGGGATGCGCAGCGATGGAGCAACTCATGGAGGTAGCGGAAAATGTAAACTTTTGGCAGCATGGTGGTGAGTTAAAGGATGAAATTTGTTTGTAAAATCACTGTTGTCATACTTTATATGATTATGGTGCACAAAATTGTTTTTTTTTTCTATGAAACATGCAAATGTTTTATAATTTTTTCATTTATTGACGACATATTTTTTCACGATTATTTTATACTTGGATTTTTTTTTGTACTTTTATTATTACTTAAGTATTTAAATATATGATTTGGTTAGTTTTTTTTATTTTGAAAATATAAAATTCTATTGGTGAATGTTGGTTCAAATGTGGAATATTTTTTTAATATTTTGGTTCTTCAATCTATCTTAAATATATATATTTTTTTATTTATGATGTACACATATATATGTGTGCAAGTAGTTCATCACTGTCATTTTTAAATTAATTTTGTTGAGACAAATTAAAAGCCTCCTATAATACAGAATCTAAATTTTAGTTTTTGCATAGTCATCCGTTTTTTTACTTAAAAATTTTAAAGAAAATAATGTATCTCTAACGGAGGAGTAAACAAATGGTTTAAATATGCACACTGCACCTGAAGAATTATGAGTGGTTACTAGAACTCAATTAATTTGCTACAAGTAACTTAATAAATCGCTAATTTTTACTTGCAATATATGGGTACTATAAGGCAAGCTATGCATTCGTAAAAAAATCGAACTCGAGATTTTGATCATAGTTGACATTTTACGATGATGGCGATGGGTCTCGGAATTCTGTATGTCTGTTCGACTAAAACGGGTCGGCCCCTTTTCGTTAAACTTGGTAGATATCGTTTCCTCACCACACGCTTTTTTTCTTTTTTTGTACGACCAAAAATAACGGTACCTGCCATACGATTTTTTTTTTGAAATTTTATAAATATTTTCTTTTCCCGAAAACTGTCCCACTGATTTAAAAAAAAAATCCAAAAAATTCATTTAGTCAAAGTTAGATAGTTGTTGAAAAAAAAAAAAATATTAAAAATTGTTATTTTTTGTTTTTGATTTTCTGAAAAATGGTAGGTACAACCGATTTTGATAATTTATTTGTACTAAAGCTCCTCAAATGTTTGAATATTAAAAATTTAAAAAATTTTTTCGTTGTGGATTTTTAAAAAAATTTCATTTTTTTTTTTTTTTCAAAACTCAATATTTCGAAGCCCCATGCATAATTTTTGTTAAAACTTGATAAATAGAAGTTTCTTAACGTAATCTACAAGATTTAAAAAAAAAATGATTTTATCTAAAAATAACGGTACCCCCCATACAAATGTTAAAGGTTTTGGAAAATCGTATGTTGCTCCAAAACGACTCTGTGAATTTTGATAAATTTTATTTTCTTTCGAATAATTTTTACAATTTATAATTTTGAAATTAAGATATTACTGACTGTATCTACCATACAACCATTTTTTTCGAAATTTTATTTTCTCATTATCGGCATACCTAACGGATTTTAATGATTTTTTTTTTTTGGAAAATTCAATATTTCAAAAACGGCTCTATATTTTATTTGGAAACTCATTTTTTATTCGTACAGTAGTGAATACTTTAAATTGGCGTACCAACATTTTTTTATTAAAAATTTTGTATATAAAAGCTTATTTCTTAAGAAACCACTACAGCGACTTATAATTTCTGTTCTTGCATGAACTAATATTAGCTTGAATCACATGGCATCCTGTTTTTAGCTCCAACTACTAAACGACTTGTTTTAGTCATTTAAAACACGAATTTTATGCTTATGAACAGTTTTTCTCTAATAACATTCATTTTTGAAATTCTCAGTCTTTTACATAAGAGCAAGTTTGTGCGACCCTTGCATTTTATTTTTTTTATCAGAGCAGAAATTAATTTTTTAGTGGATAGTTTTGACTTATTCACACTTTTTAGTAGAAATGCGACAAAACTGTTGGAGTTTGTAAAAAAAAGTTGAAAGCATTTTGCCCTTCATAACGCCGAAAAGAACGTTGACTCTTTCCGCAAGTGAGATATGAAGGGCTGATCCTTGACTAGCCAGCTCGTTGACCAGTTTATTTCACTTAATTCCAAGAGTCCAAGAGTGACACTGAGGTTAATGTTAAGACTTGCAAGTTCATCACTTGAATCAATCACCCTTATTCCGATAGTCGATTTACTAAAACGCCATTAAAACGACAAGGCTCTAGAGACGAAAATTGGAATTTTATTGAAACGACTATCGTTCTAATGCTTAGAAAAGGGAAGAACATAGAGAACGCTACCCTTTTCGCATTATTTAAACACAAAAATGTGGTCTCTGGAGCTTTCTCGTTTTCAAAGCGTTTTTTTAAAACGACTATCGGAATATGGGTGCATGTATTTAATAGGCGCCTGACTGGCTATAAAAATGGCCGTATTCCGGTTTTGTATCTATTTAAAGTATGTGAGTAGTATTAATTCAGCATTAAAGACACGTCAAAATTCAGATAGCCGAAAATGCCCACAGACATTTAAAAACTCAGAGATAATTCCTGAACCACAACACTGCATCTTTAAGCCATCAGTACATATTGTTGTGTCGAAGTCTCCTTTCTGGTTGAGAACTTAACCTTAGCATGTTACGCAATGGTTTTGCCAGAGATGATAAGCACGTGCTCAGAAGAATGGGGGTATACCATCAGGACCAGTGGATTTGTTTATATCAAAATCTCGAAGAGGTCTTGCAACTACTGTCCGAGTGTTAAAATATACCTGTCCCATTGAATGATTTACGTTCTCAAGTAGAAAGCCAGCAAAATGAACTACGAGTACATTTGCCTAATCTGAGGACCTAGTTATCGGGTTGTCGTTGTAGATGAGCGTTGAAACCGAAGATGAAGTTGAATTTTTTTAGGCCTTTGCAGAATTTTTTGCCTTAACTTCTGGTCATAGGCGTATTTTATTGGTAATTTATACATAGTGCAGCAACGCAAGTCTGAATAAAATGCTTTTTTGACTGCATACACACTTTTACTTTAAATTTTAAAGTTGGTATGCTTGGCATTTATACCAACGTCAAAATCAGCTGATTTGGGAAAAAAGTAAAATAAATATAAAAATAATACAAATTGAAATGAGTAAAGAACCAAAACAGATAAGAGCGATAAATAATTTCTGAGTTTCTTTTAACAAATCATCTTAATTTAGTAGATATTTCAGGCACATTATGTGAACGGAAAAGGAAACGAAAAATGAAATATATACCTACAAATAAACAATCAACTTTTGAATAAGCTAAAGGATGCGTTTTAAAAGTATACTTTTTTGTATGTATAATCTCGTTTAAGATAATGTTGGATAAAAACAAATGTCAAAATCATTAAAGATGTCGTTTGTTCTGAATTAACACCACTGACAAATTTTCTGTCAAACAAGTGGCAAAATTATTGATAGAAACAAATCTTAATGGCATGTATGTACACAAAGTCAAATAAAGTCTCGGTGTCAGAAAAAATCAGCAAGATCATGCTTCTTTACATGATTTGCAATATGGTGGTTATATATTACGTGTGTTTGGTTTCCTGAAATTTCTCACAAATTTTCACAATTTGCTGTTAAAGCCCGTACGCTAAAACCAGCTTTACAAACCTTGGTGAAAATTTGAGTTACTTTTATTAAAACGGAGCCAGTTTCCTTTGTTGAAAATAAAAGCAGATCCAAAAGTTATTTACACGATAAAGTCAAGTCTTAAAAAAATTCAAAAAAAAATTGTAAGTCGTCCAAATCCGGTATTAGTGGTTTCGCCAGAAAAGGAATGCCATTTCAGTTATTTCTATGGAAATTGTTTTATCTTCTCAGTTAATAGAAATAAGATATCGGAATCAACGGACAAAGACCTCCAATTGTTTTTTCAAGGACGACAAATATAGTGTCATTCCCTAACTGTTCATATGCATTTTAATCTTTTGGCATCGCAGCCATCCTTCGATTAATTTCATACTCCCACGTAACAGATAGGGAACATGCAAACACATAAAGAGACCATTTTGACCATTGACTATTAACGTTTACCGTCTACTAGTAGATTAATATTTCAAACCACATAATTTTGGCTCTTGTGAAAACAAACCATAAAATTAAAAAATATCACCGAACACATTCTCGAATAATCAAAACTTGCCAATCTCACGCAAAATAAAATTTCTGCAACCAATTTGAGTGTCACTGTAATCCAGACGCTCCAAAACTTTATCAGCACTAATATGTGCACTCTTATTACTGGCTAATATTACTATTCCTTTGTTGTTGTTTACTGTGTAAAATTTTACTAGCCTGCCTATACATTTACCAATAAAAAACGGCTCATGTAAGAATTTAGTTCTTTTTATAAAAGCTTGTTTATGCTTTTTGCGATTTTCCCCAGTTGAGTTGGCTTTGTAAGAGCTATCTAAACCTTATAGCTTCTTTACAGCTTGTATTTCGTGAAATCTTAGCCGAAACATGAATAACTTATTAATTGAAATAGATAGATTTGAGATTATATCAAAACTGTAATAGCTGTTTCCAATGTAAATTTGAATGAAATCACTTTGATCTAAGCAGCTTAACCTTTCTTAAAGACCTAAAGGTACTCAAGAGAATTAAAAAAAAAAACTTCTAAAAACATTCGAAAACAAATTTACTTTTTTCAAACTTAAATAATTTACCTTGTTTTCAAGGAAATGACTCATTTCCTGTTAAGCTTCGAAAAGAATTTACTTTTCTTTGACCAGGAAAATAAAAATTAACATGACATCTCACTTGTTTCTTCAAAATATTTTATAAACAAAAGAAAAAAAAAACAATAATTGAAGACAACGTCCATCAAATAAGACAAAATGAAAAATTCTAATATTTCATCTATAAAAGTATCTTACTATTCTCACATAAAGAATTTCAGTAAAAACATAAATTCCCACATAGCTATTATTCGAAATGAGATTGACATGGCTTTCAGCAACATCTGCTTGTTTCAAAATAAAAACATCTTCGAGGAAAAACTCTCAATCGAAATAAACATCTATTTTGCCATCAAAAAATTTACTGACTTGGTATGTTCCGCCCACCCGCAGCGCCACTGCTGCGAGATTTCTAAATTTTAAAAATAAAATCAGGTACAACGAATCAATATGATTACTTTCCCAACTGTCTGTGTTTCGTAAACTTGTAGATAGTTTCAACAAATAACTGCATATTTCGTTGTTGTAAATAAAAATAATAAATGATTAGATATTAAAAATAAAAAAAATAAAAAAAAAAAAAAAAAATTCTTCCCATACCGGGAATCGAACCCGGGCCTTCTGGGTGAAAGCCAGATATCCTAGCCACTAGACCATATGGGATATGAAAGTTCTGCTGCAGAATGTTATAGTCTTGTCTTTGACATTCACTTGGAAGCAAAAATATGAACAACACAACTTGTTTTGCATCTACATAATACTCGTGTACATACGTCATAGGTAGAAAAGTATCTTTCGTTCCGCATCGCCTTTATGACTAATTATTGTTACTGTTTGTAGAGTAGGTATGCCTTGCGAGTTTTGAATTTAAATTAAGGCATACATTCATTTTGAAGAAAGAGATAGAGCTGTGAGAGGGAATGGAATACAAGCATTTGGTGTGTGACGTACCACTTTTCAGTCGTCGACGACGGCGGCGTTGACTGAATGCAGATTTTGCGACACCTTCACATAATAAAGAGAGAAAAAAAAAATATTATAATTAATTCAAGGTATCATTTTTTTTTAATATTCATAGCTGTTTCTCTTTCACACTCCGCAGAGAATGTTGTTTGTTTATTTGAAATTTTAATTTGGTTTCGCGGCGACAATGAACTTCCTGGTGAAGTGTGCCGAAGTGTCAATGATTGGTTTGGGGGCGTTGTTTTGCTTGATTTCCGGCGGGAATAATCTCTGAATTAAATAATATTTGCATTCTTTTCCTTCGATCTTATACAGACAGTTATCAGTGTAAGCCGTAGGAGTATCTGGTGCGGAACCGCAGATTGCGTGCTATGGGGAAATTATTTAATTTAAATTTGTTTTTAAACATGAGCGATAGAGATCTATATTTGAATTTTTTATTTCACGACTGGAAATTACTCAAAAAGATTTTGTTTTGTTTATAAAATTTACTTTGATTAGTTGTCGGTTGGTGTAAACTACCTGAGACTGATATTTTTTTTTTGTTAGATACCTACAGGGTGGCGCACGAATCGTTATATTTTAAGAAATTTAAATAACTTTTTTTTTAAATTAAAATATCTCATTTATTTTTGTTCTAATGTATTTAATTGTTTTTGAAGAAGAAGGCCGTGAATGACCTCCAGGCTCATTCACGCATATGCGACACTTGAAGTTGAAGTTGGGATCGCCTCAATTATCGTTTTAATCGACTGCTTCAATTCAGTCAAATTCTTGGGTTTAGTTTTGTACACCTCTTGCTTGACATAACCCTAAACAAAAAAATCTAGTGCAGTCAGCTCAGGTGACCTTGGAGTCCAGCGGAAAATGGAGCTTTTAGATATTTATTTCCGAATTGTCGTTGTAGCTCCACCATGACCGGTCTGGCTATGTGTCCAATTCTTGATGAAAGCAAATTCTGCCGAAGGGATACTTTTTCGGCGCAGTTCTGGGTACAAAAAAAAAACTTTTTCACCATGTTTAAATAACGGTCCCCAGTGACAGTTTCTGTTACATGATTTTCTTCAAAGAAATATGACCCGATAATACACCTTGATGAAACTGCACACCATACAGTGACTTGTTCTGGGTGCAGTTCTGTATTATGGAGTATTTTTGGATTAGATCGAAATGAGCCTAATCAGACAAACACGAAATTTCTTAAGTTACTGTCCTTTTTGGCCATTTCAATAATTTTTTAGCAAAATTCCAGGCAATTCTAAAAAGTTTAACCTGCTCGTAATTTGGACTTTGTACGGAAAAAAGTTTAAGTCAACATGAATTTTCCATTGTAATGACCGTCTGCTAATTTCCATTTGCATGGATAAGTTTCGAGTCGAAAGGCTTGGATTTGCTTCTATGGATGAGATTGTTTCCTAAACCCAAACATAGGGATCTCGATGGTTCGGTCTTCGTGCGATGCTTCCAGATTCGGCAGTCATGCTTACCAGCCTCATAATGGTCCATCTGATCGGGGGAGTGCCGCAAAACTCCCGCCTGAATTTCCTCTGCATGGAAATGGCGGACTGCAAAGAATGGTACCGCTGCACGGTCCTCGTTTTGTTATCCCAAGCATTCATTTTAATAAATCTTAAAAGATTACTCACACAGAAATAAAAGCTATTACGTTTTGTTTTTGTAGCACAATTATTGGGCCACCCTATATTTTAAGGTTAAGGGGACTTTTTACTGACAAATGATATCATTAAGAAAAAAAAGAGCAACATTCATGAGAACTAAGATTTGCGTAATTGATTAAATAAATTGCTTATTAATATTTAAACACAGGTACAATTAACCACCTACCCGGTTATTATAGGATTTCAGTGGAAATTACCTCCTAACCCAGTAAGCCAAAATCTGACGTTTCATAATAAGAACATTTTGCTAAGGGTTTACTGTCGGCAATATTTGGGTAGTAAAAATAACTCTTTAAAGTTTTTGAAACATTGATTAAATCATGTTTAAATTTTTTTGTTCAATTTTGTATAACAATTTTTACTTGCGACTTATAGGTACTATAAGGCAAGTTATGCATTCGTAAAAAAAATCGAACTCGAGATTTTGATCAAAGTTGACATTACGATGATAGCGAAGACCAAAAAAGTGGGTCTCGCAATTCTGTCTGTCTGTCTGTTCGATTACAGCTAAACGGCTTGGCCGATTTTCTTCAAACTTGGTAGATATGGGTATTAATTTTTTACCCCCGGATGTTTTTTGATTTGATTTTTTAAGACCAAAAATAACGGTCCTGCCATACGATTTTTTTTCGAAATTTTATAAATTTTTTTTTTCTCAAAACCTAACGATTTAAAAAAAAAAATCGAAAAATTTAATTTAGTTAAACCTAGGTAATGGTTGAAACAATTTTTCCAAAAAATGAGTAGTTTTGGTACCCCCCTTGGGACCATTTTTTTTGTTTTTGATTTTCTCAAAAACGGTACCACCGATTTCGATAATTTTTTTATGCTAAAGCTTCCCAGCAGTTTGTTTATTATTGTGTATTCAAAATTTTCCAAATTTTTTTTTTTGGATTTTTAAAAAAACTTTCAAAATTTTTTTTTTTTGAAAACTCAATACATATTTCGAAAACCCCATGCTCGATTTTTTCAAAAATTGATAAATAAAAGTTTGGAAAAATAATCTACAAGATATGAGAAAAATAAGTTCATTTTACCTAAAAATAACGGCACCCTCCATATAAATGTTAAAAAATGGTTTTCGAAAATCGCATTTTTCTCGAAAGCGGTTCCGAGAATTTTGCTGAAATTTTTTTTCTTTCTATTATTTTTTAATATCTGTAATTTAATAAAAAAAATTGAAAACAAGATATTACTGATTGTACCTACCATAGAACGATTTTTTAAAATTTTGAATTTCTTATTATCAGCACAACGGATTTTAATGAAATTTCGTAAAGAGAAGCATCTAAAAAGATTAAAAAACATTGCATTTCAAAACTTTATGAAAAATAAATACATAGAGAAATGAAAATTATTTCTGTTTAAGTGGAGTGATTGAATTAAATTCAATTGAGGTCACTTGAACTTTTTAATCGAATTTATGAAAATTTTTTTTTGAATTTTGAAAGAAAAAAATCAATTTTTTGTTTTTTGAAAATTCAATATCTCGAAAACGGCTCAAAATTTTTTTATATAAATTTAATTTTTATTCACACTAAAAACTTCAAATTGGCGTACCAACATTTTTTCTTAAAAATGTTTAAAGTTTTTTTTATATAAAACCTTATTTTTTAAGAAACCACTACAAAGACTTGTAATTTTTGTTCTTCCATAAATCTATATCTATAATCACATGGCATCCTATTCTTACCTTTAACTACTAATGAATTTGTTTTAGTAATTTAAAAAATGAATTTTATGCTTATGAACAGTTTCTCTAATAACATTCATTTTCGAAATTCTTAGTCTTTTACATAGGAGCAAGTTCGTGCGACCCAGTCGTGCATTTTATTTTTTTGCTGTACTTGTACTATTTTTAATAAACAGTATTTCCTCTCCCATTTCTAATGACTTCTTGGAGCTTATTTTAAAATCCACCATTATTTCTTGAATCACTAAAAGAAGAATATTGTGCCATTTCTCTACTACAGCTGTCTTGAGTTCCCTTATGTTGGTTGGCGCTGGTATTCTTGCCCGAACCCTTCGTTAGAGATTGTCCCATATGTGCTACTAAGTTTGAATATTGACTTCTTCAAGATATACTGTAACCGATATGGCGACATGACAGTTTGCGTGTTCATGCTTAAGGATACAATTTTCTGCAATAAAATGCCTCACTCTTGGATAACTACCTCCACGTGTCCCTGAGCATTCACACTTCACCTCTATCGAAGAGCCTTGTAACTGGTGTCTCTACATACTTCTATCGATCCTCCCTGATATACCACTGTTGTGACTATGGCCGATGGAGCAAATCTCTCAATTCGTCGATTGTACACGCGCTCATAAAACCATCTGGTTCCTCAGGCTATCCCGCTCCCGTCTGAACGTTCTTCCACTGTTTAATAAGTCCAGTTTACATATTCTTGGGTATATCAAAGTCTTGCCCTACGATGGTATGGAAGTAATTCGGCGGCTCGTGTTGGGCGACATGATGTAAGATCTCTTTCGGCCAATCTTATTCTTATTGTTCGTTCACAAACACATCGAAGAAACTAGTAGAAGCTTCAGTAGCTCTGTCAAAGCGTTCTTTTAGCACATTGTTGACAATAAAGCGGTCTTTTCGACCGGATGTGTATCAATGTCAGCCTTGGCCTGGTTTCCTAGTATAAGATCCAGTCTCCTGAAATCGTCAAATGGCATCCCGGGTAGTGGTCAAGCAATCCAACTGTTTAATTCATCCCCAAAGAACCCAATTCATTATGATAACGGTTACTTATTAAGAGCACACCTAGAGAGACCAGACATTAATTGTGCCTTTGAGTGTATATAAAAAATTATTCAAAATTCATAATTGTTATAAATCATCTTTTGAAAATACAAAATATTTCCTATACCGGGAATCCAACCCGGGCCTTCTGGGTGAAAGCCAGATATCCTAGCCACTAGACCATATGGGATATGAAATTTTGTATAAAATGTGTACATATAGGTGCATAAGACGGACTAAATTACCGCTTCAGTGACCGAGTGAGTGAGTCCATCAGTGATCGAATGAAAACGTCAAATTAGGGTAATCAATTGCTCGATGACGTAAGCGGTAATGCCAAACTCACATAATTCAGTAACGTAATACTCGATAACTGATGCGGTAATTTGTCCCCAGAAATGTACTTTTGACACAAAAAATTTTTAGTTCCTGAGAACGAAGTGTTGCGTGATAACTTCTTTATTATTGAGGATTTCAGGGACAGAGTAGATGCTATCGGGGCTTCTTTTCAGTAAGTGTATACAAGGTGAATGTAAGCATTTGCCCGAATGAAAACCTCGAAATCAGGACCCTGCTTAGTCACTGCTATATTGGAAATGACATTATGCATAGGCAATGGCAATGGGAGAGCCACCGTCGCATCACTGAATTCGATGAAAAAAAAAACTTAGCAACCACTTTCATCGCCTATTCCTAAAGTTATTCAGAAAGAAAATAAAAATAGTTGTTTAACAACGTTTTGAGTATTATCCAGCGCAGTGGAGAATATAAGCAAGATATTTCATGGATAGGTGTTAAAACCTTCTTAAGGCTCTATGAGGATCGAAAAAAGAGTGCTCATTCTTACTTCACTAAAACCATTTCTTAAGTTCAGATTGTTTTTTACAAAGTTAACTAAGGCAAGATATTCGAAAAAGTTAATAATAGAGCTTGGTCAAAATGGGCGGAGGGCAGCAATATATTAGCCAACACTCATTTCGGTTCTAAGGCTGGACACGCCACGTCTTAAGTGAACTCTGATATCCAATCAACAAATCTATGTAGCGAATGCATTCGAAATCCTGTGAATAGAGCATCTCTATCTAAAGAAGACCAGACTAAGCATAAGTAAACCACTGTTATATATTAAAGGTCTGCATGAATACATTCATTTACCTTCTCTGAGTAAGCACAGTACTTCAGTGTATTCTGTTCGTTGCATGCATAGAAAGTAGTGTACACTGAAAATGAATACACTATTCTAAAAGAACAAACACTGCACACCATTCGATTCCCTTATAACAAAACGAATACACTGTTTGGTTTCTCTCCTAGGCTTGAATGCTTGAACCAAATAGAACAGAACAAGCCTAACAGTTATAAACACACCGAATACAGCGAACGCAGCGAGTATAAAAACGAATACACTGTTTGGTGTCTCTCCTAAGTATTTCTGGAATCATAGAAATTTTGTATAGCAAAATCGATAATAATTTACAGATTTTAATTATATGGGCTTATCCGTGCAAATTTTAACTTTTGCCATGCGTCGAAATATAAAGACATTATTATTAAATATTCAGGTTTTGGAACTTATAATATTATATACATATATCATTGAGTTTTAACTATTCAATTTATAAAATGAACCATCGAGATAGGGCGAAAGTGTTTGAAATCGAAAAAATCATCGAATATTGAGACTTTTGGCTGCGTGCGTGGATAAAATTAACGTTTTGTATTATTGCAAAAATAATGTTTAACATAAGATTACTTAGTACAATTTTTGTTTTTTCAGATAAATGGAGGTCAAAATTAATTGAAATCATTCATTTTGAGTGCGTGCCTTCCTTATAAATAATCCTATATGATATAAATTTTAGAAAAAACTGCCATGCGTGATTTTTCGTAAATCTTTAATTGTCACAAATTTTCGTGTCTATTTTTTTAACATTGATCATGGGGCATTTTTTTATGGTCTGCATCATTATTTAAGCTATCTAGAGTAAAAAAAACTTTGGCTTCAATGCGTGCTTCATTATGTACAAATTTTATGAAGTTAACAAAACGAAAGTAAAAAACGTAACTGTTTCAAAAAAGGCACATTTTTTACTAGCACACCAAAGCATTGTTTGATTATACCCTTACAATGAGCGTAATTTAAACTGTAGAAACTATAAAAAAAAAATGGTAAAAGTGTTAAACAAATAAGTTTGAAGACAGAAGGTGAGAAGATTAAAAATAAAAAATAAAAATCAATTAACTCGGTTCTTAAAATAAATTATTTTAAATTCATTTTTCTATACTTTATACCTTTATACTCTTCAACAAACAATACATATGAGTTATTTTGAAGTTTTTTATTTATTCGTGGTTTATAATTGAAGAAAAACTCAAATTTACATGCGTGCCTTAATTTTTTTTTGTTTTTTTTTTTTCAAACTCAAGAAGTTAAAATTTACAGGGATAAGCCCATATCTTTCTTAAAAATGAAATATGTTCCAGGAAAATGTACTAAAACTTTTTTTTGCAAATTTTATAGAATTATTATAATACAGTTTCTATGTCATTCATGGTAATGTTTTATATATTTGAATAAGAGCTTATTTGTAGACAAGATAATTTTTCAAAATGCGTTAATAATGTCAAAACTAATGAGTGATATTATATGTAGGTATACTGGAACAAGCCTTTAAAAAAACTTAATTGAAAATACTTTTATATCAGCTTTCCTCTTAGATTTAAGGTTTTGTAATCTTTTACATAATATGTTTATTTAAAGAATAAGCAAACCAATAATATAAAAATACTTATTTTCTCCATTTTTAATTTTGTATACAGATTTTACATTTTTAGTCAATCGAAAAGAAACACTACTTCAATTTCTTTTAATATTATTTTTTCAGATTAATCATGTAGAGTTGGATAATTTCTTTTCACAAATTGTATATTTGCTTTAATGACAGTATTATTAGACCTTAATTTTATAGATCTGTTGACGATTTCGGAAGTTAGAAACTAGTTTATGAACCATCTCGTTTGAATTGTTTTATGAAAATTGTTTTTTTTTTCGAATCCTTATGACCAATTTTAGTGTGTAACTTGTTGAATTGATCGTAAAATATTGTTCGGCATTATCTAAGAGCAGGGTTGGGGCAATAAATGAGTTTTAATTTTTGTTCAATATTCATAAATTTTTCATCAACTTTTGAATTTTTAATTATAAGAGCCTATCCCAGTTTTGCTTCACACAGCTTTTTAGTATTAAATTTGGTGTCAGTTTGGAAAAAAATTTAAACAAAAATAAAGATGACCATATTTCATTGAACTATTGACCTCAATCATAAAGACTTGTAATACTCAAGAACTCAAGTTAGAATCGATAAAATCGGCATTTTTTCACGATTTTAATTTTTAATTTTATAGTGAGAAATTAAATAAAGTTCCTCTACCTCGTCTCCCGTTGCATATATCAAGTTATTGCCTATGAAACATTATAGAGAATCATTACGATAGTAAATTTGCATCATAAGATTCTTAAAATTATTCAATTTTGCATCAACTTTTGAATTTTTCATAACAAAAGTTGAAATTAAAAAAAACTTTACCCATTCTTTTAATATGGTCAGTTTTACCCTTTCCCAATAGTTCTTATCAAAATTTAGCTTGAGTTTTCCACTTTCTTTATTGATCTTCACCTTAATGATCGGATAATTTGATTAAAAGTTAAAGTAAAATTTGCCGTGAACAACTTTTCTATTTGTTCACCCTCACATTCTTTAGCAATTGAAAGTTCTCAGTTCGCTTGGTGTACTCGGTGTGTTTAGTGTATTATTTGGTGTATTCGATGTTTTCGATATAAACTCGCTGTATTCGATGCATTTGAGAAAACAAATCAAATGGTGTATTCGTTTCGAGTGAATACACGATTCTTTTGTTTTGGTATGGGGTGATGATTCATTTGTTTTGTTTTAGAAGAAGTGAAAGCAGCAAATAGTGTATTTGAAAAAATATAGAATGGCTTGGAAGTGGTTTCAAGCCATTCGTTGCAGATGTTTATTATATATGCTTTATGACCTGATCAATGGTTGAACATTTGTTGTCAAAAGTGGCAATGTAAGTTCTACCGCAATTTTTGGTATAAAAAATGGCTTTCAGCGGGGAGCGTTCAACTCAACGATTCTATTCAGCAATAACTTATTTTGACACTGACAGCTGTTTCCCGCTCAAAATCACTGCGTTTTTTTAAAAGCAATTTTAGCCGAAATGTCCAACAAAAATTGTCAGTACAGGGAAGGTAGGACATTTGTCTCTCATTCTGGTTGCATTGCCATGCATAAGTGTGTCGCCTTTTAAAGCTCTCACAGGGACTCCGTAGTTTAAATTATAAATCGCCGCAAATGAGAGTTAAAAACGCGTAGGGCTACCGTCTGCCGATTCAAAACGACTGACAACAATATTCAATTTGACTTTTCCCACAACGCCAAGCGGTAAGATAATAGGCGCGTTTTTTTTAAGTTGAAAAGCAATACGACAACACTCAACATACTCATCTTCATAAAATGTGTTCTCAAAAGCTTCAAATCCCAAAAGCTCCTTAATAAAAACCACTGAAAAAGCTCCTTGCCTGCAATTGAGAATGATAATGGTAGGTAACTCTGTTTTGATGTAGATAAAGAGCGCACGATCGTATTGAGTGACATTTGACACTCTTGACAGTATCTCATCAGCAGCTGCAGGAGCCAAAAGTGTTTTAGACTCAATTCACGAAGATTAACTCGCCATCGATCTCAACAGCTCAACATTTCAGGCTCTAGCCTGAGGAAAATTCTGCCTACTAGGTCCAATGTACTAAGCAATTAAAGGCGCACGACCATCCTCTTGAACGAACGTTGTGTTCCATACTGGAAATGTTTGGTCTTTCTAAATAAAGCCATAATACATGGAAAAAAAATAATTTTGTTCATTCTATTGCATTTGAAAAAAAAACTTGTTCTTGGCCCACCCTTTATACAAAACCATTTTCGAAATATTGAGTTTTAAAAAAAATTATGTTTTGTTTTTAAATCCATTTGAAAAATTTGAACAAAAATACTATTCTAAATTTTAAGCAGATTAAGAAAAAAAAAATTGATCGAAATTCGTTCTACCGTTTTTGAGAAAATCTAAAACCAAAAAAAGGTACCTCCGCTGCCATTACTAACCATTTTCTAAAAATTAAAATTTTAAAATTTAATAAAACCAAAATGAAATTTTTAAAACTAAGGACAAATTAAAGCCATTGTGAATAGTAAATTGCTTTTCAATTTGCGCGGGTAGATTTTGCAGCCATGTTGTTTTGGTGACAGCTATCAAATCTGTTGTTTATTAGTAACACGATTAAACAGAACTTCCACATGTTAAAACTTTTATCAATATAAATGTTGAGCCCATTAAACGGTAGACGTGGTTGCCAATCAGAGTCGACTCTTCAACGTTTGATGGCCAAATTTGAGATGACCGGTTCGATAATCATTCAGCCAACATTCGTTAGTCAAAGGAACGCGCTATAGGCCGAGATTATCACCGCGGTCTGTGAAAGTGTACAGCAGAACCCGAGGCAGTCGATTCCTCGTCGTGCACAAAAACTCGGCCTTTCGCAGACTTCAACTTGGCGAGTTTAGCGTCGGGACTTGGGCTTACATCCGCACAAGATCCAACTGATTCAGGATCTCAAAGTTGATGACCACAAACAAAGCCGATTGCTGGGCTTCGGAGCGTTTGGAAGAAGATCCCAATTGTGGCCGAAAAACATCCTTAGCGACGAGGCGCATGTTTGGATGAATGGCCGTATTTGGGACCGCAATAAACCACACGAGGTTCACCAGGTGTTAATGCATATTCAAAAAGTAATCGTTTGGAATGGATTTTTGGGTCATTGGTCCATACTTTTTAGAAACCGTTGGTAAGGCGGTCACGGTCAATGGCGAGAACGCTACAGAACGATGATAACCAATTTCTTATGGCCCAGAATGAACCATATAAATCCAGATGACATGTGGGTCCAGCAGGATGGCACTACGTGCAGTACAGCGGATGCCACGATTGACATTCTGCATGAATGATTTCTGCATAAAGTTATCTCTCGCAGAGGTGAGGTGAATTAGCCGCCAAGGTCATACAATTCGACCCCGCTAGACTTTTTCTTGTAGGGTTCAATTCCAATTAAACATCTACCCGCCCTTTACAATTACATAGTAGGGTGGTAAAAAAATTGAAAACATTCTCAACAAAAGTAGTCGGTATTCAAATCAGTCCCATGGTTTTCGTCTATTTCCACTTAGAATAAATGAAAAGCTGGTTTGAATCTAAATGGTAATTCACACCTAACCAAATTCACTGTTCCACTAAACTGAGCCATTTTCAAGGTCAAACTGATTTCAATTAATTAATTCCCTAGCTAAGCAACAACTTGCAAAAGATTCATATCTCAGCCGTAACAAAAAAGAAGCAAAGTAGCGCCATTAAGTTGCAAAAAAAAAAGAACAACTTTAAGTCAAAAACCCATCAAGCCAAGTTAAGTTGTGTGATAACAAACAAAAGCCAACTCCAAGTTTATTTTCCCTATCGCATTTGTTTATAATCATTTAATAGCCCTCCTCTCACTTAACAACTTTTCATTGTTTAAACGAGAAAAATAACAAAAAACTGTTTACTAATTTATTTCCCATCGCACGTGATACTCCACTAACCCACTCCACCGATAGATATTAACGAGCACTTTCAAGTTTACTTTGTCGCTGTGGCTGGCGCTGGGCGCTCATTGTTGAAAGTGAGCATGGGTTTGGGAACGAAAATTTCAAGGCTGATTTTCTGCCTTAGAATGTGTGGTGGCGCGTCGCGCGCCGCGTTCTAGAAACCAACAAAACAGAAAAAATTAAACATAATTGTTGCATATTTGTGTTTTTTTTTTTTTTGCTTCAATTAATTATTTTTTTTTTCTCATGGCATTATTTTCTATAAGACTCAGCATTTCTGACTTCGAAGCAAGAGTTTCACATTCGCACGTATTCAATCTGGTTTGAGGGAACACATTGAAAGCCATCTGGTGGTGACAATATTATACGAACTCTATAGAGCCCGTAAGTTCGATAAAACCAAGTAGTTTCGGCACGATTTTCCGAATAGTTACCCGATTAATCATTGTACCTTATCGTTGCATGGCGAATATGTTCCTACTCGCATGGAGTGGGAGAAGGGTATCTGGTTATTTCGAGATACTTTTCCGTTCGATTTGGTATCCTATAGATTAGAATTGTATCTTTGTTTCAGCAAAATCGAGTATGAGAACGTTTTATGAGGGAAAAGATTGATTTTTATGTTTTATTTGTGTGTCGTGTTGAGAGGAAATTAGAGAAGAGCAGTCTTTAATTGAAATTGATTTTTTCGTTGTACTGAGGAAAGGCTGTGGCTGCTTTGACAGAAATAAGTTAATTATTTTAAGTATCAATATCTCTTTTGTGAGCTACTTGAAATGATCACAATATTTAATTAATTTGATTGACTGAGAGGGAAGCGGTTGATTTTTGTATCTTGGCATTGTTTTCGCTGGTATCTTTTGCCAACTTGCGAGTGTGTTGAGACAATGAGTTTGAGTGATCAATTTTCTGTTTCGATAATTACGGCTTAAATTAAGTATGAATCAAAATCATTAACTATTATGGAGGACTTACATAGTTTATGAGACAATTTTAGGTAGAATAACAGCTTCTTAACGAATAACGTTCTGTCGGTTCAAAGTATGTATCATGTTGATAAAAGCCATCATTACCTACATATGTATGTACAGTTATGTGGCCCAAAAGAACCGAACGAGCAACAACTTCAAGACACATTTCAGAACGGATTCAAGTAGCAAGAAAGATAAGGTAGACAATAGAGTGACTTACTCTCAATGCAAAACCTATGAAATGGTATACTGACGGATCGAGAACGTCTCAAGGGGCGAAAGTAAATGCCATTAGAAAAATTTGCTGAACGAAATCTATAGAAGATAGAAGAGAATGAACTGCAATATCTGAAATACTTCATATCCTTAAATTTCTCAAGAAAGCAAGTCTGCAGGATGAACGATATTACCCAGGTCTATATGAGAGCAATTTTGCAGTGCACTTAAACCACAAAATTATTCATTCGTCGGTCTAAAGTTGTGTCACTCTTGTGAGTGCTTAATTTCGCCTTAAATTTAAGCACTCATATATCTTTCTAGAAAAAAGGCTAAAATTCTAACTAAATTTTTATAACATCTTTGAGAGAAATATTTCCCAGAAGCAAATCATCCAAATTAGTTTTTGAGCTACTTAATTCAAAAAAATGATTTTGAGTGATGGATATCTTTAGTTACTCGTAGACCTTTTCAATTTTTTTTTTATATTAAGCGGAAAAGATGATATCCGTGAAGTGGCGGCCTCCAGTGTCAATACAAATTTGTGCCCATTTTATCGCAATTTCCATGAATCCGCAAGATTTCCGGCGATAACTGTTCGCATTCTTGTCGAATATTCTCCCTAAGGCTGCGATGGTCTGAGGTTTATATAGGCATTAACCCTCGACTTCAAGTAGCCCCAAAGAAAGATGTCTGGGATGGTTAAATCGAGCGATATTGCTGGCCATTCTAAATCGCCAAATCGGGATATTTCACGACCAGGAAACGCTTTGCTCACAATATCCATTGTGGCTCGTGATGTGTGTGCAGTTACAATGTCTTGTTGAAACCATACGTTCACCAAGCGCCGCTCATCCGATTCTTGCAATTGGAAGTCGTTTATCATAGCCCTGTAGCGGTCGTTAGTAACACAGTGACCGTATTTCCGATGGCGTCCTAAAACAATATGGCCTAGTCATACCTTTCGTGAAAAACCTGCACCACGCATTGGCGTTGAGTGGATTTAATGGCTATTCGTGCATCGCACGAGGATTTTCAGTGCCCCAGAAACGAAGATTTTGCTTTTTGACGTAACTGCTTAAGTGAAAATGTGCCTCATCGCTCATGATGTTTTTCGACACAAAATCGTCCTCTTCGTTGTTGAGTTTGAGAATGGCTTGACAGTAATTCACACGCGACGAATGGACAGCAGGTAATAAATGATGCACTTTTTGCACTTTGTAAAGAAACATGTGTAAGTCTTTCACTAAATTTCGCTGTCGCGTGAGTCTGGTGGTATCTAGTTTCGTGGCCGGCCGTTTGGTTGATGTTTCTTCGTTCTCAGCGACACAACAGCCACAGCCGCAATATTCTCGGCTGAACGATTAATCCGGTGACGGCCACGGCCTGCATGGTCTCCTGTTGTTCCAATCTGTTCGAGTCGAGTAGCTTAGCGCCGGAATGTTTGCTCAGTTGGCGGGACACAATTAGGAAATCGACGTCGAAATTCACGCTGCGCTAACACCACCGACCGATTATTGGTCAAAAAATCGATACAATTATTCCACGCTTTTGCGGAGCATAGCGCTCTGTCGGTCTGTCTAGTTTACCAACGTCAAATATGATTGACGTACAACGATTAAAAAAAGGTCGCCGAGTCAACCAATATTGCTATGCATAATATCGAGATAAATCAAGAGAAATACAGATTTTCAATATTCAGCAATCTTACGCTAAGACTTTTGTAGGTACTCGAACTTAGTCGTTATAAAATTAGAATACTCTTTAAAGCCTTTTTCTATATGTACAAAGTTTTTAATTAAAATAAAATAAATCGTGTGTGTGTGTTTATATTTCAAAATAAACAGGAACACACAGAAACAACGATAAAAAAAATTGTCTCTTAAAAAATTTTTTTGTTGCGTATACGCCACAGTGTACGGTGGGAATGTTGATATTTTTAAATCGAATATGGATATCAACCAAATTTAAATCTTCTAGTTTTCTTTAATCACTAGATCAATTTTTGAATAAATTAAATAAACAAATTAAAGTAAATACATTTTTAGGGATTTAAATCACGAAGGAAAATTTGAAAGTGGTGTTTAAGAATCAATCAATTCAGGTCACAAGACAGAATCTTATGATTTTGAAATTTTTACACTTAGTTTGTACTTTAAATATACACAAAAAGGAACAAGTGCAAGTCCTTTAAGGCACTGAATCGTATCGTTGGAAATGTTCAGTAGAAAATTTGCTTTTCTTTTCCTTCATCGGCCTTGACTGTTATAGATATGTACTAATAGCCAAACTTCCACTCTCTCTTTAACTATTAACTATATTTGCGCAAGGTTTTATCTTGGGAATGAAGTTGGTATGTTTTGCGAGTTATTTTGCAGAAATTCTATTCAAGCTTAATTTTTTGTAGGTATGGGGCTTTCATTTCACAATTAACAATTTCTAACAAGTCTGCAATTAAAACTAGGGAAACATTAATACTGACGCCAAGTTCTAGTTTTGGTAAACTTATTTAATATTTTTGGCAGAACTGGTATTGAAACAATTTTTAAGAGTATTCAACTTTAGCTTGGGAAGATCTTTTGAATCGTTAGATCAATAGAACTGGGCGTGGTCACATGCAACATGCAACTGCTCTTAAACATTGGATGTTTTCCTAAATGACAGTAGTCAATATGCATTGGTTCTCAAAGAGTCGCTATGAACTGCTGTTCTAGATAGCCCCAAAGGCAGTACTTCGAAGGATTTTGGTGGCCAGTTCGCATGTGTCGCCGTGCGAGATAATCAAATCCCTCGCGGGCTATGTCCATCGTGACATGCGCTCTATGGTCCTGCTAGATCCATAAAATTTCAATAAGGTCACAAGAAGTAAGTTGCCATCGATCTGACGAAGCTATTTCCTTTTTGAGCTCATGGATCGCGTGTGATTTGGTATCGCCACAAAAACAAACAATTTTGTAAAAAAAAAAATATTCTATGGAATGTACTGTCAGTAATTTCTTAGTTTCAATTTTTTTTTTTAATTATAGATCGTTAAAAAATAAGCGAAACAGAAAAATTTCATCAAAATTCTAGGTGCGGTTTGCGAGAAAAATACAATTTTTAACATTTGTATAGTGGGTACCGTATTTTTTAGATAAAATACATTTTTTGTACCTACATCTTGGAGAAGTTTAAAAAAATCGAACGTGGGGTTTTCGCAATACAGTGAGTGAAAGCTCTAATAAGCGGACACTCATGGGCCCTAAATTTTTGTCCGGTTAAAGGAAAAAAATAGAAAAACCTTTTTTTTTAGTTCATATTAATTTTTCAATAAAAAAAATTATATCACTCATCACAAAAGAGAGCCATACGCTCTCAAAGTTACACCAACTTATTTACTCGGAAAATTCCCTAACAAGCTATGTTCGATTTGGATTTGCTTATTCTAAATTTTAATAAAAACCAATTCTGAAAAAGCATTGGAAAATTTTTCCTTTTCGCTAAAATTTTCTTAAAAATAATTTCGAAGTTATTTTATAATGAACTCGGTTGGACGACATGGTAGACTTTAAGCCCAACCGGCCACATAGAGTAGGTGTCAATGTTGACGTCTAGATTGTGATTTGTGTTGTGTAGTGTACTTTGTTGCATCATGAATGAAAAAGATGGTATTCTTCTCATTTGAGCAAAAAAAAAACACTAAAAACAAAACAAAAAGCAATAATAAATTCCAAAAATTCTTTTAATGCACTGACCAGGCCCTTACTAAATCTAACGGCTAACTATTGTGTTAATAGAACACGAATCAATTATTATTGTTCAGTCGGCAAAACTTTGTGGATTTTCATTTATTTGAATCGGTCAACAAAAGTTGATCGTCGCTGATCAGCACATCTTCATTTACTCAACATTATTGATCAGCTTTGTTGATTACACAGATCATCATTAGGAGGATGTGAACGCTGTTGTCTGTTGAATACCCTGGATTGTTAAAATTGATTTTTTTTGTAATATGAAAACTGTACTTGGTTCTGAAAAGCAGAAATAATTTTCAAAAACAAAGAAATTTCATAAACAGTTGTGTTATATTACTAATCTCACAAACAATTAGTATATTGAAATAGGTAGTTGTGTAAATTTGCATTTATGTTTTTTAACAGAAATGAAATTTGTCTTTTCGCAATGTTTATCATATTTATGTTAATCCTCTTTCTGTACTTGAAATTACTTCATAAGGTCAGGTTTTCCAAATATTTCTGTGTAAAAATTGAAAAAAAAGAAGAAATTTGTCTTCGTTAGTTTTAAAGCTACGATGTATCAATGCGAGTTAGTTTAACCTAAAATCATTTTTAGAAGGGTTATTTAGTGAATGCTTAACTCGAGCACAGAATGGCTACATAATGTCGGATTTTCGAAATAGTCTCGGAACATTCTTATGGCGTTTTTGAGTTTCTTTTACATCACGAGCTAAATTTTCTCAAAAAAAATTTAGACTTTTCATGAAAGTTAACTAATCTACTTTTAAAAATCAGCTTAGATTTTGTTTGCGCATTCTGAAAAATCAATTTTTGGATTTTTTTTTAAATTATATAAGGCCAAGTGAAGTGTTAAGGATTTATAGCAGACTAAGAGAGATAGATTGGAAATATTGGAAGTGAATTTTGGAGAAGTTTAGTGTATGAACCAAATTACCTCTCGTGTTTTTTTTTTTTTTTTTTTTTTTTATGAAGAGAATATCTCATAAATCCAACTCGGATTCGAATTATATATACATTTTTTGGCAAATCCTTAGAGAAAAAATAAATCAGGTACAAAAATCTTGTTGACGACAATATTTGCAAAAAATAATTTTGATAAGTTTTTCATCTTCAAAATTTTCTTAGTTCTAGATAAATTGTATCTTAATATCTAAGTTATTATATTTTTGAACATACTCTTTTTTTTATAAAAATTGTCGCTTCGACAACATTTTAGGTTTTTAATTCATTTTTCATTAGACTCTCATACTTTTGTTTTTTTTTTTTTGAAAGACATGTTTCCATTTTTATATTTTTTCGTTTTTATTTGATTATTAAAAAAAAATTATTAAAAATATAAATAAAATAAATTCATAAAAATTCATAAATTTGTCGTTTCTATTATTAAAGCAATTTGGATTATAATTTTGTTAAGTATCGCGAATATTGTTTCAAAATTATTATATCTTAGAACACATAAGTTTTCTATTTTTTTTTGCGATCATAACTGCATACATGTCTTCCCTTATACCCACTTTCCCCAAATAGAAAAGAGTAAAATTTAACTTTAACACAAATTGTATTTATTATTTTGTTTAAAACCAAAAAAATCAATTACTTTTAATCCACCTACATTATTATTATTATTTATTCCTCTTCTTCTTCCAGTTAAGGAAATTGGCAACGGTCGTTCGCCATTACTGCAAGAGCCACTTTATGGAACTCGTCCTCAGCCATACAGTGAGTACCCATACACGTTTAAGCTTTAATAAATTAAATATTATGTCTTCGTGTAATTTATAACGTCCTTTTTATATCATAATTTATTGCATGGTCTTATAGAGTACAACGCACAAGGATATTTTTTTTTTCAAATAAAGGTAGTTTATTCTTTGCATTATGAATATTGTAGCCTTAAGGAATTGCCATGATATGATAGTCCTTTCATTTAAAAATGTTTTAAAGCGACAAAAACAGCTCCGTTTTCTAATGAATTTACTTCTATGATTACTGTTCTATACTTTTAAGCCTTGAACGATTACTACTTTGATATAAAAATCCCTCCAGAGAAAAAGTGCCATTTTCTTTTTTTGAAAATGAAACAAAAAAAAAATGAAAAAAAAAACAAGGATCAAGTACTCTAGGAAATTTTGTCATTTCCACAAAATGAAAAAAGAAAATTCTCAAAAAAAAACCAACAGAGGATATCAAAAGTCCAAGTCACTCGGTGCCGCCCAGTCCTCACAAATGTTTTATTTAACATCCTTTCAACGTTAAAACTTGTTTTTTTTTTTTATTTTATTTTATTGTGCGAGTGCAATTTCTCCTTGTGTTGTATTTGTATCCTTTATGATGATAGTGTTGGAATGATATTATTTCCTTTTTGCTTTGTAATGGGTGTGAAAGAAATATCCTTTGGGGTTTAAAAGCCCCAAAGGGACTTCTGCGTTCGGGTCGGTCCATAGAGCAAAGATATACTAGTAGTAAAATGCAGAGATACAATGCGAATCCTTTTCATTAAACAAAGGGAAACAACAACAACAACAACAAAAAAAAAAAGAGATTTAAGAATGGGACTAACAGCATAGAGATATACTCATCGTGTATACCAGCTGGTTTCTGCTGGGAGGATATAACGACAAAGATCCTGACATTGAAGCTCTTTTTCGGTTTCTCCACCGCCCAACTTTATTCTGCTCTCTCCCCCTTCTTTTGTCACCCATTCAGTACTTGGTGTACAAGAAGTCCTTTTTGTTCATCTCCTTTTCAAGTGATATTTGATTTCGGATTTTTCGCTTAAAATTCACTGTAACTTTGAAATAAAAAAAAAACTAAGAAAAATAGAACAGAATAATGTCCTTAGTAACTTTATTTGGCCTTTTTCTTGTTTTATTATTTTTTTCTTATTTTTTATTTTAAGGAGTAAGCACAACGATGAACAATCTCTTAACAAGGATGATTCAGGGAAAAATAAACAAGACAGATTTGTGTGTAATTTTATTTCTTCGTCCTTATTGCGTATATCTTTCCTCAAATAAAGGACACCTTCCCATCTCCAGCATGGATGGTTTTTATTCTTCCAATACAAATTTAAGGAATTCCTTACGCATTCGGTTAACACTTAACCAAACCCTCATTACACCCACCTGGCTTATGGATTGACAAGTATTTTCAATGTGAACAAGGACATTTTCCTATTGTTAAAGATTTTGGGTTTTCTTTCCTGTTAAAGAGCAACTGATGATTTTATCAAAGTATTTAAGTGATATCCTAAATATAGTGGGGTTGAAGGGGTCATGTGATGTAAGTCAATCACTTGGAAGAATTTGTGAATGTTTCCATAAGTTGAAAGTGATTAAATTTTCCAGAAGACAGTTTTCTTTTTAAAAATTCTCTTTGGTTTTTGAAGATTGACAACTGAAGGATAAGATTGGTGATTCTTAATTTTAAAGTTCGAGTAGAGTTTTCTGTCAATGTCACTATTGGTATGGTATTAGAGGAACCGTTGCATCACCCCCGTGCCAAACTGAATGTAAATCTTGAACATCACGTCAAAACATTTTCCGAAAAAGTACCATTTTCATCAAACACAAAAAAAAAAAAAAAAAAATGTATTTGACAATTACTTCTACCTATAATGTGTTAGCTTGACCTACACAAACTTTTAAGGGCCTATTTAGGTAATGTTTTAGGAATTTCCTTTTTAAAAGCCTTGAAGACATAAATGGAGTTTGTTTTTACTCTAGTGTCCGTTTGTTTGATCAGGATTGCTGAATAAGTCGAATGGACAGTCCCTTACCTAAAGATGATTTTTACCAATCTTTTTCACAGTTCCTTGTTTGTTCCTGCTACTACAAGACACACCTGCGTCGTTAAGTCGTCTTCGTTCGTTCTATCATTGTCGTCCTAGACCGTTTTTATATCTTTTGGCTGTTGTTGGAGGCGATTTCCAATCTCATGGTCGGCTGGTTGATAGAGCTTATGAATTTTCAAGCCATTTGATAGCGTTAGTAAATTTCAACAGCTTTTTCCTTGGAATTTCAGAGAGTCACTCAAAGTCGTTGAAGAAGTGTCTGCCTAGGAGTCTATTTCTCAGATGTTACAGTGACACATGTAGTGTAAAGTATCCTCATGTTTCGGCACTGCATCCTCTGCATAAGTCTTATACTGAGTTTCATCTTTTTCTTGTTGGAACCTAATTAGTCCGATGCTCACAAGAAAAAATCGAAACTTGTTACTCAGTTGGGATGATAATGTCGGTATTTTGTTTGTTGGAACTAGGTCATAGTTTTCTGGTTGTAACACTGTTATCGATAGAGCTCCATATTTTGTTTGTTGTAGCTAGAACTTTGCTCTTGCTTGCCTGTTTAAGATTACAGAGTACGAACTGAACTGCTGTGTCTGCCTGACAGCCATGTTGTCAGCACTTTCATTACATGGTACCAACTGAGCCTTATAGTGTGCTGTGTACCAAGAACCCTTAGCTCTTCCCGACAGCAAGTTACAAGCTTCGATTTGATTTCAATAATAAAAATCGCTTATGTTGATGCTTAGCTATCAATGAAAAAGGTGATTACACCTAGGTTTCCTTGGTGTGGTAAGCAGTGCCACATGTAGATTCTGCAACATGCATGAGAAAATACTGAACCACACTCATGGATCAAAAGATAGACCGTCTGGCATCTACCAGGTGAAAGAGAGTGACCTATCCTTTCTACAGGTGCCCCAAATACTAAGATTCCTAAGAGCAATAGATTTGGAGGAAGAATTGAAAGATGAGCAAGTTCATCCATATTCAGGTGGGGGCACAATGGATCTATAGGTCGCAGTGCAATGCCTCAGATACATAATTTATAAATTCATGTGGTATTTTCGTCATTGAAGCTTTCGTCACTGCCAGGATCTCACCTTGGACGACAGTGCTGTAATCAGAAAGTCTGACTAAGCTGGTTTAATCAATGGTTTCTGAAAAGAACCCTGCACCACAACATCAGTATCCATCTTGGAACCGTCTGTATATATTGCAATCATCGATTCGCAGGCTGATGGCTTTCTAATTTGCCAGTCCTCTCTGCTAGGAAAGGCGGTCGTGAAAGGCTTGTGTAAAAGTCTAAACGGGGTGTTATGTTGTCAGTCAATAACCTATTTCCCGTTTATTTCAGTTGAACCGGCGCATGACCTTTATATACCAGTTATACCAGTTTGGCTAATCCGAAATGCGCTATTGGCTGCCGACTCTTAAATGAATAGATCTTGGGGTTTAAGTTTAGTTTAGCTTCCAGAGCCGCTATGGACCCAGTGATTGCAGTACATGCCAATAATTTTCCCCATGTCATGATTTTGAGGTTGGTAACTTTATCCAATACATTCCACCAGACTACGTTACCGTATGTCAGTACAAGCCTTACTATGACCGTGTACATACTTACTATAAGGACCCCTAGTGGGGCATAGGACGTCCACAACGCCAGCTCGCCATCGTGTTCGGTTCCTGGATATTAGTCGCAATTCCCTCAACTCTTGCCTAGTTGGGCTGACTCCTCCTCGACTGTCCTTCTCCATGAGCTTCTCGGTCGTGCAGCTCTTCTTCCTTCTTGAGTGAGCGGATTCCACTGCATTGCATGCGCCGCAATATAGTTGTCGCCTTTTCGAAGCGTGTGTCCGATCCACTGCCACTTTCGACGTCGTATAATAAAGTCAATAGGTTCCTGACCCGTTTTCCTGAGGAGCTCTTCGTTTGATATACGATTGGGCCAGAAAATCCTAAGGATGTTTCGTAGACATCTATTAATGAACGTTTGCAGCTTCTTAGTGACACCTACTGTTACTTTCCAAGTGCTGCAAGCGTAAAATAAAACAGATTCGACGTTGGATCGAAACAGCCGTAACTTGGTTCTTAAGCTTAGAGAGTTATTCCTCCATATATTTCTAAGCATACCAAAAGCAGCTTTTGCCTTCTCGATTTGACTGCATCCTGTTCGGTGCCACCCTCGGTAGAGATCATAATTTCAAGGTATTGGAAGCTCTGTGCTTTCTCTACCGGTTGTTGTGAAATATTTATGAGAGAAGATGACTGGGTTCCTAGGCTGATCACCTTTGTTTTGCCGGAGTTGATTTTCAGCCCCACGATTTATGCTTCTGTCCCCTGTTCCCTGTTGTCATTTGGTGGAGATCCATGATCCTATGAGATAGCAAACATAGTCAAGATGTTTGAGGTGAGACGTCAGAGTCCATCGAATTCCTCCGTTTCCCGTCAAGGCCGCTCGCAGGACATCGCTTATAACCAACAGAAACAATATTGGTGACAGAATGCATCCCTGTCTGACTCCACTTTGGACTTCAAACTCTTCTGACAGCCTCCCTTCGTGCAAAACGTGACATTTGGATCCATCATAAGTTCCCTTATTAATAGCTATTAGTTTATCCGAGATACCTCTCCTGCGTAAAGCAAGCCAAATAAATTCTCTATTGACGCTATCGAAAGCCTTCTCAAAGTCAATGTATAGCAGGTGAAGTGGTGATCGATATTCGACGCACTGCTCAATTATGATTTTTAAAGTATTGATATGATCAATGCATGAGGATCCAGTGCGGAAACCTGCTTGTTCGGCATCGAGTGTGGCTTCTAGATGTTCTCCCTGATGTGTTTCAGTACTATTTTCGTTAATATTTTGGCAACGGCAGGCAGGACGCAAATCCCCCTCCAGTTTTCGCACTGTGTTAGGTCTCCGTTTTTAGGGAGCTTGACTATCATTCCCTTTTTCCATTCTTTCGGAAATCCTTCGGAGACCCAAGCTTTCTTTATGAGTGGATGCAGGAGTTCGCTCGATGTCGTCAGCGCCGCTTGTAGAAGCTCTACAGGAATGCCATCAAGTCCTACTGCTTTGTTGGTCTTCAGTGCTTTGCCGTGTCCATCCACTTAATAATTTTTGGACTTGACCCCAAGATTTTACCAAATACTCTGTTGCAGAAGTAGAAAGCAAACATGGCTTTGATCGTTCCTCCTTTAATGTTGAAACTCAAGTTCAATTTCTTATCCAGAATCACGCCAAGATATCTGGCGTGATTGGAGATTTTGAGTTGGGTCCCTTCAATAAAGGGAATATCAAAATTTCCTTTTCAAAATTTCCTTCACTATTGATAAGGCATTCTCTTTTTGTTCGCTAATTGTGGAAGGTAATTTACCTGTAATGCATTTGCAACATGGACTCTACTGTATTTAATTCTTATTAGAACTACGTTCATCACGAGTATCTAGAGAAGCGGAGTGGAGTCCCACTGGAAGTAGATACTTTGATTTTATTCCATTTGCCGCTCTTCTCAATGTAGAATACTTTGTCTTTCTCTATTATTACTCTTCATTGTGAATTACAGGTTTTTAAGACCAATGTCTATCGAGATCTCCTATTAAATCTTGTTCACTTTACCTTAAGCTTCGCAATGTGTTACACGAGGGGTCTTTGGAATTTGCGCAAATTATAAAAAAAAACTGAAGTGATTTCTCAAATCCTGCATACAATTTCGATAGTTTTTCATATTTTGGAGCCTTAAAGCTTTATTGGGATTGATTGTGACACAGATAGTCTCCGTGAACATTAAAAAAAAAAATTATCGTTTGCCAACAAACCACCATCACAAATTTAAAATTTAATTCATTCAAATCAAATAAATTGAAAAGGGACGATTTTCTTGGGGGATATTCCGGAAATCTTTTCTAATTAAAGACAAAAGAACACCAATCAGAATTTGGGAAATACCGAAGATTTGTTGGGTGTTGGACTCCGCCCGTTGTCAGTACTTTAAAATTCATCAACTTAACCAAAATTCTCTTTATATTTGTTTTGCGATTCAATTTGGCACAAACAAGGCCAAGTTTAATCAACCCATTTAAACACTTTATTCCGAAAGACTCTGAACTTAGGTTTTTGGCTGATATTCTTTCCTATCAAAGTTGCCGCCATTTAACCTTTAATCCTTTCTAAAATATTCCTTAATTAATTTTGAAGGACCTCCATAATCCCCGAACCATACTTGAATATTTATTGAATTTGATTAATCAAAAAGGCTTATTCATTCCGAAAGCTCAAGGGCCATCAAAATCCAAGTCAAAAGCCCAGTTGTATCTATGTGTATGTATGTATACATTTTTTACGAAAATTAGAACTAGCGAGCGTGCAAGAATCTGTTAGTTATTCGAAGGTAGGTAAGGTATACCGAGGTAGGTACGTCACTATTATAGGCGCTACATTGATTTCATCCACTTTATATGTAGACATCATCGTCGTTGTCCTAGTTCATCTAACCTAATTACAAAACCAAGTCAAGAACACCAATTAAACGAATTTCTATTACGCATTATGTATAAGTATCTTAAAGTGTTAGCTATATCTAAAATCAGTAATTGAAATAAAAGTTAGACGAATAAAAAAAGCAACCACGTTTTTTTATAGAATAAAATCCAGCTAAGCATTCCAAAAGCTGACATGTTGTCATTGTAGATACATTGTTGTTTCTGGTACAGTGTTGGTTTTTTACTTCGTTCCATATAGTAGAATATCTAATGGATTCGACTTGCCTCGGGGTATGTACTCGTACCTGCCTGCATACGGGCTTATGCTTCTTTTACCACCTCTCGCCTCATGGCCCCATTTAGTTTTTTCGGTCGTCATCGTATACCAACACTAATGTGCATAGATAAACGACTCTTACTGGTGGCTAAGCTTTGGTATATAGTATCTACATATAGCTTTCCTACCTTATACCCACCTATACCGTTGAAGACAATCGAAAATTGAGTCGATTCCGTTTTTCCAGTCTCTTAGGCACGTTAACTGTCTTCAGAATGTTCCTATTGCCTTCTATATATTGCTGATGGTTCTATTATTGTGTTCCGTATACTCTTGTCATTTATATGGGGCATGGCTTAATTTTTAATGAATGTCACGTATCGAAGTGGAAGTTATTTTTGTAATGGCTTCTTATTTTCCATATACCTACAAGACACAAAAAAAAAACAAAATTTAGACAGTCATAGATTTTGGGATGTAAGTGAGAAATATGCCATCTAAATTATTCTCTCTCGAAACAGGGTATTTCAAAAGAAATTGATAATATCCAAAGAGCAATGAGTCGGCTTGTCAAAATTCCATAAGAGCCCCGCTATCGCCTTTGATGTTGAATCTATCATTGAACGGCTTCCAAGCTTCGTCTTCTTTAAAATGAAGGATTGCATCAATTCTATGATCTTTTTTTTATTAAAATTTAAATTCGAAAAAAAATTGTCCTTAAATAATCTGCTATTTTTTATCGATTTAAATATTTTAATCTTGAAGATTCAATAATTATAATTCAAGTTATGGCCTTCGATAGTGAACTATTCGGCTTTTTAGAAGATTTTGAATAAAATAACAATACTCTCTCATGGGATTCCCTCTTTCCTTTTCTCCTATTCTATATCGTTCTCTCTCTTCAGATTTTTAGGTTCAACCGCTGAAAAGTAAAAATCTAAAATAAAGAAACCTTTGTTTTTTGTCTTTTCATGGTCCGTTATTGGAGGGTGTGCTCCGCCCCTCTTAAAAATTTATGTCAACAAGTTCACTGCGCCAACTAATTCCATACATGTACTTTGTTATCCTTTTAAGTGCTGCCAAGAAATCAGGGGCCAAATTACCGCTTCAGTGACAGTGTGAGCGAGTCCCATCAGTGATCGAATGAAAATGTCAAATTAGGGTAATCGATTGCTCTATGGCGTAAGCGGTAATGTCAAACTCACATAATTCAGTCACGTATTACTCGATAACTGATGCAGTAATTCGGCCCCTGAGTTCTATTTAAACGACCTTAGATCTTATAGGCTTATACCGTGAATCAATTTGTCAATAATTATCACTTGATAATTGACAACTACTGAAATTTAATATTTAACGACATAAATTGATACAAGTTTTAATAATTTGAAACTATTGGAAACTATTTACCTCTGCGAGAGATAATTTTTCATGTAGAATGGCAACCGAGACGTGTAATGTGTGGCACGCAGGGCCTGCTGTAACCACATGTCATCTAGCTCCAAATGGTTCAATTTGGGCCATTAAATATTCGTTATCATCTTTCTGTAGCGCACTCGCCATTAACGGTGACTGCCACACCAACGTCGTTTTCTAAGGCTCCGAAGCCCATTCAGAGAACAAACGGCGTTGTCTATGGTAATGAACTTTGAGCTTCTGCATCAGTTGGAACGCGTACGGGTGTTGGCCCAAGTCCCGACCCAAAAATCGCCTAAGTATTTGAAGTCTATGAAAGGCCGAGCTCTTGTGCACAGTGAGGAAACGACTACCTCGGGTTCTTCGTTACCTGCCATGGTGATTCGGCATCAGTAACTGAATAATAAACAACAGATTTGACAGATGTCACCAAAACAATATGGCCGCGACAGGACGCTAAAACCTACCTGCGTGAATCGGCGATTCGTGTCGAAACATCAAAGCATGTCAATATTGTCAAACTTGTACTCATTGATCGACCGATACATTCACTTTGATTGTATCAAGTTACGTGCTGGCACCCCTGTTGTCACGTTTATGTTGTCCTGGTGTCATAATGAATCGCGAAATTTTGAAATATTTCATATTAAATTCGCCTCCAAACGCTGACTACGCTCACTGGCGGTATTTTATCCAAGGAAATGAGAAATTGAATTAAATGTTTCCACGCTTAATTTCAATGTTTGTATTACATCATCATCATCGGCTCGGCAACCGGGTTCCGGTCCTGGCCTCTTTCAACAAGTCTCTCCACCTATCCCGGTCTCCGGTAGCCGACGCCATCCAGTTGCGCACCCCAAGGCTTCGGGCGTCCTGGTCTACGCCATCTCTCCAGCGCAAGCATGGTCTACCACGCTGTCCTCTACCATAGAATGTACCACAAAGAACTTTCCGAGCAGGTTCCTCTTCGCTCATGCGAGCTAGGTGCCCACCGGAGTCTAACGAGCTTAATTTTTGTCACGATATCTGCTTCAAGGTAGATTGCGTACAGTTCATGATTGTACCAACAATTCTCCTTAAGACTTTTCTCTCGAACGCAGCTAAGAGGTCGGAGTACCTTTTGCTAAGCACCCAAGTCTCGGATCCATATGTGAGTACTGGCAGGACCATGGTCCTGTACAGCATCAGTTTTGAAGTTATGGTGAGATTTCTGGATTTGAAGAGCTTTGACAGACTATAGTAGGCTCTGTTGGATTTGAGAAGCCGCCCGCGTATTTCTTCTTCTATATTGTTATCGGCTGCTACTATTGACCCAAGGTATTTAAAGGATTTCACCACTTGAAATTCGTGCTCCGCTACCTTGATTGTTTGACCAACTGTTCCTCTCGCATTCGACGCCACCATGTACTTTGTTTTACCTTCACTAATGTGCAGCCCCAGATTTTGTGCCGCCTGCTCGACCTGGATGAAGGAATCGTGTACAGCTTGTTCGGTTCTTCCGATGATGTCGATGTCGTCTGCGTAAGCCAGTAACTGGATGGACCTGTTGACGATGGTCCCTCTTGTTGCCGTGCCAGAGGAAGAGGAGGCAGGCCAAACCGTCCCCTTGTTACGTTTATCATTGTCAACCTACGTAGTCCTGTCAATTTATTTGGGATGCCGAATTCTCTCATGGCTTTGTAAAGTTCTACCCTGGCTATGCTATCATAGGCGGCCTTAAAGCCGTTAAACAAATGGTATGTTGGGATGCTAAATTCTAGACATTTTTCCATCGCCTGCCTAAGGGTAAAGATCTGATCAGTTGTTGATTTGCCTGTTTGTATTACATCAAATTGAAAATTCTTACGGTTTTGAATGCAATGAATATACCATCTCCACCAATAAGACGCTCATCTATGGTTTTCAATACAATTCTTTTCAATACCGAAACTGTTCTTGTTATAAAAACATCTGTCAGAAGAACTGTCAAACTCAACGTCCACTTCTTATGAAAAGATATGACAGCAGAACTGTCAAACTATTTGTCGCATTTTTTCTTACTACGATTTTTAAACAGAAAATAGCATCTAAATGTTCGACTTTTACGGTTGGTTTTTCAAAAAATTCTTTCATACAAACCAGCAATAAATATTCATGTCTATTACAGAATTCGCAGAATTTTACTCCCGGTGAGTTGACTCGATTCGCATCCGCTGTAAAACTTAATTATGAAATTCGTCGGATGAACTACATTGTCGATTCCGAAAATTACCTTATCATTTATGAACTTTCGTATCGACACTGTCAGCTACAAACAGTTACTCAACTGGCCTAGGCTGTGATAATAGTATCGTTTTCGATCAACGAAATCAAGCATCGTTGAGAGTGGTTAGTACGAAGATAGGGGACGGTTCAAAACCAACCGTGTGCTCTTTTTTTTTTTTTTTTTTTTTTTTTTATAGATTTCTTGCTCTCTGGTTGCGTTGCTATTTGTGCGTTTTTTATTAAAATTTGTTAAACAAACACTTTAGCATTCAGTATGATAAGCTTTTGACTTACATTTTTGTACTCTCCATTGTTTATTTTCGTTTAATCAAAAATTCACTTCAGATTCGTCTTGAAATTGGTGCGAATGTAAAATAATAGAAATTGTATGGAGTGCGAATTCTGTAATACCATATAAGTTGAACAAAATGTCAGTGGTGGAGGGATTGTTAACGACATTCGTTCAACTTTCATTCGTCGGATTCAGTAACAGCAAAAGTTTGGAAATGAATTAAAACTGTCACTTTAGCTCATTCGCCGAATTCTGTAATATTAGCTTAATAGATCGAGTCGCTCATAAGTCATGACCATTCATAATTGCAAAAAATGGAAAAATCCGCCAAGAGTATCTCTTATCATGAAAAGTACTCCTTGTCGTTTGAAATGGGCAGAAAATTGTAAGTCCTCTTCATTCCTGGTATCACGTTTACAGGAATAGTTGACGGTTGTAAAACACTGCTATTATGTTAAAGCTCTCTTCGACCCATAAGGGCTTCCTATTTATTTATATTTTCACATAAGTTGTTTTTTTTTCTAAAAAAAAAAAGAGAATAGCCAGTGAATACAATTCAGGTCAGTAATCTGAGCGAAATGTTGAAAGCTTAGAGAGCGCTTAGTTCTATTATAGAAAAATGTTAAAATGTGACATAGTCACAAGACACTGCTTTTGACAGACAATATCATTGAATTTATAAAGATCACCAACTTTGAAATAAAAAAAACGAATGAATAGAAAAGTGAGTATAAGCGTTTTCCTTATGTTTAATTGCTGAGTTGGTTATAAGTTTTACCAAAACACACCTACATACAAGTATAAATAAATACACATATTTAGATACTCGTAGATACATTTTCAATTGATAATTGACAATCTTGATAGGAGTGATAGTTTTTGCGGTTTGTAAACTATATTTCCAAGTAGCTTTTGAACACCCTGTATTGATCTATTGGCACTGCAATACCATATATGAGTCTTATTAGTTGGAAATATTTGATTGGAAAAACTTGTTTCAAAATTATCAAATCGCCGCCGTCTTATTTTGTATTCATTTATAATTCGATGATGCTGTCTTTTCTGTTGACAGGATAACACCATTGAAAAAACTAGGATAAAAGGAAAAATCAATTCGTTTTGCATGTAGATTGTCTACGTAAGTGACTGGTAAACTTTTGATATTTTAAATGAAAGATGTATGAGGTTTCATATATTAAAGAGTTATTCTGCATAAAAGTTTATATAAATAAATGAATTTCTTTTAATTGGCAGTAAAGATGCCATAGAGCATGTTTTGGATTCGTAAAAAATCGAACTGAAGATTGTTGACATTGCGATGATAGAGAACACAAGCTTAAGAGTTCCCGCAACGCTGGTTCTGTCTACTCAATTCGCAACCTAAATCGCTGAAACGGATTTTCTCAAATTTGAGACTTAATGTTCTGAGGCGATTACGTTGAAGAGCCTTAAAAAAGACGGCAATCGTTCAGAAAAAGTTTATCCATCTATCGCAAAAATCTATCGTAAAATCACCCAGCTTGAAAATTTCAGAGGTAAATTGTCCATTTTGGCATTTGACATATAGCATATTTTTGCATTTTCAATTATTTGACGTTTTTTCTCAACCCAAAGTTATACTTTGTTGTCTAGTTATTTATGGGTTTAAAGGACTCTTCATTAAATACGGAATTTTTGTTAAGCCATAAGGCAAAGTTTTTAAACGCATTCGTTCATTTATGATATTTTTCGTTGAGTCCAAAAAAAATTATTTCATTAATTAACTTATTATTGAAGTTGATCAATTTATTTGTTGAGTCAACGAATATAATAACTTTTCCTTCGTTAAATATTCAACATGATTATGCACATTTCAGAGAAACAATATTTAATGGAATAAGTATTGATAGAAAAATGTCCTTTAAGAGCTGTTAAAAGCAGAAAATATTTAGGTTGATTGGTGGTCTTATAGTTCAGATTTGATCCCTATCAAAAAACTTAAGTAATCGAACGAAAAATAAAATTTCGTATTTACTGGAAGCCTCACAAGTCAACTAATGATTCGAAATAGACATTTCCATTCAGACAGTGAAACATTTATCGAACAACGTAATTTTCGTTAAGTTAACGAAAAGGGTTTCAGTATCAACTGGAAGCCTTAAAAGTCAACTGATGATTCCAAATATTCAGATTATAAAACCTTTAGCGAACATGTATTAAATATGTAAAATAAAATTTTTTTCTATTGAACCAACGAATTTTTCGTTAAGTCAAAGAAAAGTCTTTTAATATTAATTTATTTCATAAAACAACAAAGAATATTTTTTGACAGTAAAAATGCTATTTTAAGAGGGGGAACTACAATTGTCTCGTGGTCTCTGCACACAAATCAGGCTTGTTGTCTTGCAAACTGTCATCATCTGATAACTTCCTTTATTAAACAGAGTTCTTCCTCATTCTGGGAGCACGATCTTCTCTTTCTCACATCCAGAAGAAACTGTCTAGGGCTCAGCTTGGTGTGTTGGACAAATATTTGAAACTGTACATACATAATCTAAGAGTTCTAGCGCCAATCCCACACCACCTGATAAAAATGTGGTTCCCACTTAATACAAGAAGGAATAGCGTAATAAGCCAAGTGCTTGCCATACATTTCGTAGTTTCAAGTTGTTTTTAATCCTAAAATTGATAATCCAATATTCCTAAACGTTCGGATAGTGGTCAAACATTATAAGGGGACAATTATAAAAAGAAGTGGCAGAACGCCTTAAAATATTTTTATTTAAGGTGCCAACAGTTGGGATCAATATCAGTCCTTCATACTCTGATTATTCAGTCTCTCGGCACCATTTTACTTCGCCGATCCTTCTAACCCTTAAATCATTGCATGCCATATCTCCACTAACCTCGAATAAAATGAACTTAGTGAAAGGGTCAGTCGTACTAATTCTAAATAACTCCAAAAATTAGTTTCTAACGCCCGAAAGAATGCGTTTTATTTTTTCTGCTAATAGTTCTAGGCCTAAGAAACATCTTAAAGCTCCATTTTTTTATGTTTTAGTTAAAGTTTTGTTAAATCAGAATCGAATAATAAAAGGTCTGGAATCTAATGGACAATGTTAAACTATTTGCATAACTAGCAATGTAATACCTCATATCTTAAATCGATTCGAACTATTTGTTGTTGAAATATTTCGTTTTCAAAGGCCATGTCTGCAAAAGAGGTATTTATTCTCCTTTCTCAATCTTAATTATGCCAAAAAAAAATACCTCTCGAGCCAATAAATTACAATACCTCTTTCATTAAAATCAGTTTTGATTGCTGAAATATCTCGTAGCCTAGTTAATTATGACAAGAAAATATGTCGGAGCGCAGAAAACTACCTTAAATTTACAATACAATATGATAATGGTGTGTCAGGCGGCATCAATTTCTAGTCCGTTTTTTACCACTTAAACACGTTTTTTTTCTCTATATAAATTGACTTTCCATTCTTGGTAACGAGATATTCGAACTCCAAGGACGGTTTGTTAAAAATATCTCTTTAATAGATTCAGAGTTAGCTCACCACTTTTAGTGGTCTAACTCTGAGTTAGCTCCAGATCTATATGTACCGAAATGTATGACTTAAAAGACGAATTCAACTCAAAACTCGTATGACGTGAAATGGACCTAAAAAACTAATAAATCATTTAAGCGAACAAGCCTCCTATTTCATTAAATATGAAGTAATAACCCTAACAAGTCTCTCTTAATTCAACCATAAAACTAAACAACACAAAATATCTATCCAATTACTAAGACCCATTGGTTAGTTGTTGGTATAATTTCCACCGGACATTGCAGTCTTTTACCACCTTCCTGGGTAGCCAAGCCATGCAATCAACCGGAAACCACACAAGAAATACCCAAACAGTTTTTTTTCGCTTTAATGACAAGTTTGACACCAGTCATTAAAGCCTTCCAGCACGCAGCCAATATTCCTACCCATAAACACACTAATATAATTTGCATAGTCAATGTGTCCCAGTAAATAAGACTTGCCAAAACGATTTTTAGAGCCTCTATATAGGTACTTTTACGCGTTATCCAATTCAAGCCCAAAAATGTCTTTATTTGCATTAGGACTTAATAATTTTGGAACAAGAAATTACACGAAAATGTATTTCTGTTAGCTGGACTCTAATTATATCAATCGGGTTGGCTTGCTTGTGTGTGAAAGTGTGCCCTTGAACGCCATCTGCTGGAAAGTTAATCCAATTTGGAGAAATTACTATAAATGCTTGCTCTTTTTTGCCTTTCTCTTTCTGTGATGCCTGAAACAGCCTGATAGTGATGGGCTTGTAATTAATTTTATGCTGAGATTTCCTCCCGATGCGATGTGGAATATATGTATGTACTAATGTAATTGGAATGGATGAACATTTTAATTAACTTGATGGGGCAGGCGATTTGTTAGGCAATGAAGCAAGTTTATGGACAAACTTTAATGTTTTATTTATTGACAAACGTGAGTAGCGAAGGAGATCAAATGAGTTACCATAATTTGTAAGGGGTTTGATCATTCTCTCAAGGAAGTTTGATCAAAAATTAATTTTTTTCTAACAACAACAACAAAGTCCTTGTTAAATCTATAAAAACAAATATCTCTCCTCACTTGACGTCATAGGAAAACTTAATCCTGACTTATTTTGCTGTTGTTTATCTTTGTTCTGCTTTAATATGTAGAAGAGTAGGTAAGCACACAAAATAAAAATATCCTCATTTTAATAAAAAAAAAAAGCTCCATAATATCCTACAGACACTAATCCTTTTGACAAAATACCAAAATACAACAAAAACAACAACATCAAATGTGTCCACCCTCAATTGCCATCATCATATCCAATTCACAAGCCCCCTCCCCCACCCACGCCACCAATAATAATCCGTGGCAATTAAAATCAGATAATCCTTTCAAATGTGTTTCTCCTTTCAGGAGGATATTTTTTTTTGTTTTGTGTGCTGCTTTTGTTTTTGTTTGAGACTCAATGGATGGCATTGCTGATGTTTGTGGCAGGATCAAGTTCCGATAGTGTGTGGTGTATGTATTTTTTATTTGGTTCATAAAAGTACCCTCATATTATGTGGTGATATAAGTACAGGCAGAGGGGTTGGCCAAATATTCTCTTTTTTTTTCGTATGGAATTGCGAGTGAAAAATGGGTTAACTCGAATGGAAACTGGCTGAATGTATTGTGCGAGAAATAATCTATTATCTTTTTTTTTATCTTGGATTTTCATATTAAATTATATTATTTTTGTTTTTCTTTTTTTTTTTTTTTTAATTTTTTATTTTAAGTGGGAGGAGAGGGTGGGTCAGGTCAGCCTAGATGGATGTTTTCGTCCTTCGGTGCTCTTCTCAGGTACATGAGTCGTATACTTTTCAGAATTGGGAAAACTGCGATAAAATGAACGAGAGATTCTTCTTCATACATGTTGCAGAGTGAGCAATTAATACTGTCGCGTTTTGTACTTGTTGTAACATTGATATTTATCAGGGCTCCTCTGCTCGTGCTTTGAAAATCCATCGAATCTTCTGATCATCACAGACATATTCCTTTCAGACATCGAAATTTAGTAGATGATAGAAGCTATGGGACCTTGAAAGCTGTGACTTATGTAATGCTTATGTAATGGGATTACACTGCATCCATGGTCCTAGGTCTTCTAATTGCTTGTTCTAAATCTCTTCAAAAGCATTTTAAATCAGAATCAAGGTACCATGTGTTACGACCAAGCCAATGACTCCATCTTATTCGTGAGTGAGAGGGCACTAAAATATTCAAATGATGTCCGTTTGAAGGTCTGGTCTTTACCCAACCCTTTCCAATATGATTTGACGCAATTAAATCGGTAAGAGGTTCATTGTATTCGTCTCAAAGTAAAAATCCTGAAGACCTTATTCAAAATCTCTAACTCTTCTACTTCCAGAGAAATACACATCTTACGACATTGACAAGAAAAAATGTTTGAGGACCTTCGATTCTCCATATTGTTATCGATTGTGACTTAAAGTTATGGAAATGTTGATAAATCCATCGCAAGAAATATCTTGACGAACGAAACCTTCTTAATGACCAACAATACGGTTTTCATAGAAATAAGTCTACTGGTGATCTGATGGTTATACTCACTGAGCTTTGGGACAAATCTTCACATCATTTTGGAGAAATTAAGATTATTGAACTTGATGTTTCGAAAGCATTTAATAGTGTCTGGCATCAAGCCTTCTTGTAGAAAATGCGTTTTGATAAACTTGTCCTTTATTAAATAATAAATTACTTTTCCTACCGCTCAATGGCTTCAAGTCTAAAATTCATAAAATAAATATAGATGTGCCCCAGGGTTCCGTTTTGCCACCTATTCTTTTTCTTATACTCATCAATTATCTTCAGTCGGAAACTGACTTAGCCTTTCATATTCGTTTCTAGACACCATGTCCTTCTCCCTACGATGGAAAAATGAATAGAAGCTCATTAAGTTCATGTCTCGAAAGGATTGTCATATTAGGAATCAAATCGTTGTAGATCCTTCAAAAACTCAATGATTTCTTTCGTCGTTGAAGTGAATCCCAGCGCCCATATAGCCAACTTGAAAATTAAAAATGCGAAAATATTCTAATATACTCGTATCTTATAATTCGAACTGTTAGCTGAGTAGACCCTGAGTACCCAAAAAAAATTCCAGCGGATGCCATTTTAAAAATGTATTTTAGGCAATATACAGTGGTGGACAAGAATTTAGCACATTAATAAAAGAAAAAATTAAACCATATTTACAAAATTTGTTTCTATTTCAATATTTTCATTTTTATGTTATTTATATTATTTACGGATATAAGTATATTTTTCCAAAATACAATCTTATATTTTTTATATATCAAAGAAAAAAATGAAAAAAATAACAGAAAACATACTTTTTTGTCTGGACATGAATTTAGCACATTTTATTAAAATTGCTTAGTTATGTTATTTACCGTTACTAAAACTATATTTTCTTTTATATTTTGTTGGAAATCCTTTGTTCTTTAATACTGAATTGAGTCTTCTTGGCAAGCTCTCGTATAAGGCCTCACAGCGTTGCTTAGGTATTGAATACCAAGCATTCTGTATCTCTTGCCACAAATCTGTTAAATTTTTCGTTTTTTGTTTTTCAATGTGTTGCTCAACGTTATTCCACAAATTTTCGATCGGGTTCAGATCGGGTGATTGAGCAGGCCACTTTAAAACATTCTCTTTATTGACCCCTAAGGCACTTTTCACTAGTTTTGAAGTGTGCTTAGGGTCATTGTCGTGCATGAAGCGCCATAAAACCGGCAAATTATCTTCGGCATATGGTATCATATGGTTCAAGATAATATCTTTGTACAGGTGCTGGTCCATTTTGGAGTCTATCTTCACTATTGGACCAATACCGTGCCAAGAAAAGGCAGCCCAGGCCATCACGTTTCCACCTCCGTGCTTCACCGTCTTAATGGTGTATTTTGGATCATGTTCCTTATTTTCTGGACGCCACACATATTTTTTTCTATCTGATCCGAATCGACAGAACTTTGATTCATCGCTCCAAAGTACATTTTTCCAGAAATTTAGTAGTTTTCCTAGATGTAATTTGGCAAACTCTAATCTAGCCTTCAGATTTTTTTTCGAAACCAATGGTTTTCTTTGCGCAATGCACCCTCTCAAATTTTTTTCATTCAGGCGTCGTCTCACGGTTCTTCAGGATACATTGACATTGTAATTCTCCATTAATTCATTTCGAATGACACTAGAGTTCTTAAATGGATCCTTTGTTGATAACATGTAAATGACTTTATCTTTCCTCTTTGTTGTCTTTCGTGTGCGAGAGGCTTGTTTTACATGTTTTGTCACTTCATACTTTTCAAAATGTCTAAGAGCATTGTAAACCATCTTCCTGAACATTCTAGAAGCTCAGAAATCTTTACTGTGCGACCCTTTGACTTCATCTTAATGATAATACTTCTTTTGTCCTCAGAACACCATTGCCCTTATGCCATGACTATTTAATGTTTTTTTTTAAATTTTATTTGAATATATAACATTAAGAAGATATAAAATTACCTCGAAAATAATTTTGTTCTCTTAAAAACCTACAAATTAAAAAAAAATTACCAAAATTTTTACACGTGCTAAATTGATGTCCAACCAAAAACAATGCAAATGACAAACTATCAACGATTTTTTCACTATGTAATTGGATTGCATATGAAAATATATAGTTTTGTTTTCTCTGATTTGTTGTTGTTGCGATTTATACAAAAGAAAAACGACCGTTTGGTTTCAAGCTTCGAGAAGAACTGTTTTATTACATAAGAAATATCACATGATTAGTTATAGAAATAAAAACTGTAATGATCTAAATAAAAGAGAGTATCAATGGAATGATACAGTAAGACAAATTATATAAGTACGAGATTTCAATAGAGAGTAAATGTAAATTTAGAGTTACCATGAAGCAAATATGTTAAAACATAATAAAAAAAATATAAATTCTTAACACTCCCACTTTTTACAATGTTTTAAAACTTTAAATTCATAACTTTATAATTAAAATATAAAGAAAAACATAACTGAAACCTTTTTTAATTAAATATCATTCATCAAATTAGCAATAAGAAGGAGTTACACCCATCATACATCGGAAACGCTGAAATTTGTCCTTAGGTAAGGCCTTAGTGAAAATATCTCCAACTTGATCATGGGTTGAAACGTACTCTAATTCAAACAATCCATTCTCATATTTTTCACGAATGAAATTGAAGCGAACATCAATATGCTTTGTACGCTTGTGGAATTCAGGGTTCTTTATAAGCCTGATGGCACCCTGATTATCTACGTACAAGACTGGTTTCGCAGTTTGATCCCTGATCAAATCTTGTAAAAGCTGCTGCATCCAAACTAGTTCTTTCACCGCCTGGCAAGCAGCTACAAACTCTGCTTCAGTTGTTGATAAGGCAACGCACTGTTGCCTTTGCGAAGCCCATGCAATGCAGCTGGCACCCATCATTAGTACAAAGCCACTAGTAGAACGCCTAGTAACTACGTCGCCAGCATAGTCTGCATCGCTAAAACAGTTAAACTTAAATTTAGTATTTTTAAAAAATATACCATATTCGTCCGTTCCTTTGAGATAACGCAAAATTCGCTTCACCATGGTGACGTGTATTTGAGTGGGTTTGTCCAAATAACGACTTACACATCCAACCGCAAAAGCTATATCTGGTCTAGTTGCCACCATAAGATACATCAAGCTACCCACTGCTTGTCGAAAAGGAAACTTAGTTGCCTCAGATCCTTCATCGTAGCCGCCAATTGAATTAATCGAGGTATCCGCAGGAGTTGATACAGGTACAGCATCCTTCATATTAAATTTCGATATCAATCTCTGTGTGTATTTCGATTGATTCAAGTGAATCGAACCGTCAGAAAATCTTTTTATTTCCAAGCCAAGAAAGTGCTTTGCCGGAAAAATTTTAACTTCCAACCTCCGTTTCAAATTTGTACATAGTTTGAAGATGTCATCTTTACAACTCGCTGCTACAAGACCATCATCTTTGTAAATACCCAGAATCATTTTCCTTTCATCATGGTTATTAACGTAAACACACGAATCTGCATCAGATGGCAACAAATTAAAATTCTTTAAAATTTGGGAGAAGGTTTTATTCCAGCACCGAGAAGCCTGCCGTAGTCCATACAAACTTTTATGTAATCTACAAACTCGGCCTGTCCCATCTTCATATCCCTTCGGTTGACGAACATAAATTTCTTCATTAATATCTCCATTTAAGAAGGCTGTTTTAATGTCAAATTGTATGAGGTACAAATTTTCCGATGCTGCAATACTTAAAATAGCTCTAATTGATGAAAATTTAGCCACTGGACTGAATGTCTCAGAATAATCAACCCCAAACTTTTGACTAAAGCCACGAGCTACCAATCTGGCCTTAAAACGTTCGTCTTCGTTTTCTGTTGCACCTTTTATTTGATAAACCCACTTAGTGTCAACAAGCTTACGATCCTTGGGTAGATGCATCAACGTCCACGTTTTGTTTTTATCAAGTGAAATTATTTCCTCGTCCATAGAAGCTCTCCACTTTTCCGAGTTTTCACAATTAATTGCTTCCTCAAAAGTCATTGGTATAAACGATTCAGCTAGAAAAACAAAGCTTTCATCCATGCAGCAATGAACTTCACTCGGAGCATTACTTGACTTGCTTCTCAAGCGCTGACTTATAGTAGAAGTTAAAATTCCAACATCATTTCCCTTATGACCTCCATTTTCCGCTTGTCTATCATTTTCACCACCAACAGCTTCTTCAAAAACATCTTCGGATTCACTTTCTTCACCAACAGCAATGCCCCCAGGACCACCAACCAGATTGTCACTTACACCCGAACCAGCATCGCCACCAACGTCTTTGCCAAAACCACCACGATCCTCGTCGCCAGAATTGCCACCAGCATCCCCATCATCAACATCACCACCAGCATCGTTACGCAATATACATTGTGGATTATCAAAAGAACTCAGTTTTGTGATTGACATACCTTTTTCATTGAAAACCACATCTCTACAGATCTCTATAGTATTGGTTCCTGGAAAATAAACTCTGAAGCCTTTTACATAGTCTTCATATCCCACAAAAACTCCTTTCTTGGATTTCTTATCCCATTTGCGACGTTTTTGATATGGAACGTGAGCAAAAATGTCTTCACCAAAGACTCTAAAGGTACTTATCTCAGCCTTTTTCCCAAACCAAAGCTCGAATGGAGTTTTTCCTTTCACTGGACTAGGGCCAGTACAGTTTAGGACGAAAACAGCAGTGTTAACTGCCTCAGCCCATAGATTAAGGTCCAAGCTTCTACCATGAATCATAGTCCTTGCAGCTTCAACTATAGTCCTCATGTCCCTTTCTGCACGGCCATTTTGCTCCGGAGTGTACGGAACTGTCTTCTGATGCATTACACAATTCTGTGTTAAAATACTTTGCACACCTTTATTGGTAAATTCAAGGCCATTATCTGTTCGTATGGTTTTCACCTTTGCTCCAGTCTCTGCTTCAACTATACTCAAAAATTTAGCTATCAACAATTGTACTTCAGTCTTTTCTTTTATGAAGAAAACTTTTCTGAAGTGCGAAAAATCATCCTTAAAAAGTAAGAAATACTTTGACCCAGCGATGGAATTCTTCTGCATTGGACCACATAGATCTGAATGCACCAACTCTCCAACACAGCTCGCTCTATTTTGACTTTGTTTAAATACTGCCCGATGCTGCTTTCCGAAAACGCAATCCTCACAAAAGAATGACTCATCATCACCAAAAGGAATTTCTCTAGTCTTTAGAAAATTTCTTATGTGACTTATACTTTGGTGTCCAAGTCTCTCATGCCAAACACGTAAAGGTGTTTTGTCTCCAGATGCCACATTTGCATAGACTTCGTTGCTTGAACGTTTCACCACCTTTATAAGAAGTTTGAAGAGTTTTTCCTGTCTAACTCCCACTACAAGCAATGTGTTATCTCGGTAAATTTCGCATTTTGAGCTGTCAGAAAATAGTTTTAAGCCTTTGTCTAGCGCACAATTAAGTGAAAATAAATTGAGACGAATCTCTGGAACAAATAAAACATCTGCCAAATAATTGTCTTCCCATGTAGAGTTATTATAAGAAACGACGTTAATATCCCCTCTACCAAAAGCGTTAATGGTGTTCCCATCTCCAAGTCTAACGCAAATAGGTTTCTCAAACTGTTTATAGTTTATAAACCACTCTTTTCTGCTGGTCATGTGATCACTGGCACCCGAATCTAGGAACCATGCATCTTCCCTAGAAACACCTTCGGCTAGAAGAACCTCGCAAATAAACGCATTACCCCGCCTTGCACTCGAACCCATACATTCTTCCTTTTCTCGTCTTCTAGGACAGTCTTTCTTCCAGTGTCCCCGTTCCTTACATATGAAACACTTTCCTGGTTTTGCCTGCTGCTTCCCTTTATTAGTTTGCTTTTTCCACGAACTTTGCTTGTTCGCAACTAAAGCATTAGTAGCCCCAAAACCATTTTCATTGTTTGAACTCATACGAGTCTCTTCCATTACTAGTCTCGTGGTCAGATTTTCTATTGTCTGCTGGTCTGCCGATGTCGACTCCCATGCACTGTAAAAATGACTATACGAAGGTGGAAGAGTCATTAAGATTTTTGTAATGACCATTGATGATGAAACACTTTCCCCTACGTCAGATAACTGTTGAACAATAGTCTGTAACTTGGATATGTGCATCGCAATATCATCCTGTGGATCTTTAACAAAACTGTAAAACTGCTGCTGTAGCATGTGTATACTTGTCTTTGACTTCAATTCGTATACATTGTGAAGTTTATCCCACATCTCTTTTGAGGTCTTGCAGTTGATAATGTGAAGAAGTGGCTGTTGACCTACAGAGGTCACAATTATTCGTTGTGCCTTACTGTCAAAAAGAGACCAATTTCTTATTTTAGCTGGAAGATCCTCTATTTTCACTCCTTTAGTGTGTTCCGTTGGCTTTAATTCTTCCCCCATTACATATTTAAGTAAGTCGGAAGAACTTAAAATAATTTTAACTTGGAACTTCCAAACGTTCCATTGATCGCCATTAATGAGCTTCTCAATTTTTATCTCATCGGTTTGGTTCGACATCATAAAAAAAAATTCTTACCAAGATATTTTAATTAAAAAAAAATGTCTGCACAATAGTCTTTGCACTAATCGTCAGCAAAATCCCACTATACCAATAATGTTTGCGTTTCAGTGCACAAAATAATAATTTAGTTGCTTTACTAAATAATTACTTTACTAAATTTACTTTTTCTAACTACTCATATGCATAACCGAACAAACCAAACTTTTCTTTAATTTTTATTCTCGCGCAACTGGGCCCATAACCTGTTGCGATTTATACAAAAGAAAAACGACCGTTTGGTTTCAAGCTTCGAGAAGAACTGTTTTATTACATAAGAAATATCACATGATTAGTTATAGAAATAAAAACTGTAATGATCTAAATAAAAGAGAGTATCAATGGAATGATACAGTAAGACAAATTATATAAGTACGAGATTTCAATAGAGAGTAAATGTAAATTTAGAGTTACCATGAAGCAAATATGTTAAAACATAATAAAAAAAATATAAATTCTTAACAGTTGTCATATATATTACTTCAAAATGTACCGTTGCTTGGAACAAAACAAGAGAGAAAATTAAAAATATGGTAGTACCCATCTCAGTGTGCTAAATTTGTGTCCACCACTGTATATAGAGAAAGGTTCATCGTTTTCAAAAATTTTCGACACTTTTTCAGCAGTATTTCAGCAGCCATTTCAAAAATCTGTGTAATTCCTTAACGACTCATTACACAAGAAAATTGTTTTGAACTTTCGGATTCACATTTAAATATATTTTATTTTTTGTACATCATTTTAGGGAAATATATAAAAATATTTCTTTTTGTTAGTTTTTCTTGTGTAAAATGGCAGCAAACTGTGAAAACAGAAAGCTTATAAGCTCTTTAATTCTAAAACCATAAATTCAATCAAAAACTGTTTTAGACGAAAAATGAAGAATATTAAATTTCCTTTCGAAAAGTTCAAAACAATTTTCTTGTGCGATAAGTCGTTATGGAGATATTCTTGAAAAGGAGTTTTTTAAAATGGCTGCTGAAATACAAGTTTTACAGCTCCGCCATTTTTTTGAATATGCATAGACTTCCCATTTGCGCCAATTTCTATTAAGAAAACATAAGCCAATTTGTCTGTTTTAGTCAATACATCAAATGCAATTTGATCAAAGATTCAATTTAAAATTCATCGAGAATTAATTCATTCATCCGTTTATAACAGTTTTATCTGATAATGGACTCTCGATTGACACTTAAAACAGATTCATTTTTGTTTTCATTTTAAAAACTTGAAATCATTTTTATATTCACAGAGCATATCGATCAATCGTGAAGTATAAATGACACGAAAGTGATAGAAAATACACTTCTCTATTGACAGGGTTGAAATAGATTCTATTAATAGGTAAGGATTGATAGAAGTTCTTAACCCTACTGACAGCTTTTATTTAAATCGATTTCAAGATATCTCGGAGTTCAAATATTGAGATAATTTATAAGAATACATTGGAGGGGGAAAGTGATATTTTAAAACACTTGAGAATTATTTGAATTTCGAATGGATGAAAATTGATGAAAACTTATAAGATACAATTGAAATACACAAACAAATATAAAAATTAAAGTCAATTTATTGAGAATCTGGAAATATAAATATGCATGTACCTAAATAATCTATAGTATCCTTGGAATTTTAAATTTTTTAATTTAGGTAATCACATTGTAATACCCCCTGCTATGTCTACCTGCTGACCTTTCGTCTTTTCTTAAGAAATTCCAACCTTCAGTCATTTTTCTGTGTCGTATTTAGTAATGTAAATAAATGTCTTGCTCCTTCGACTAATGGAATGGAATTATTTCACGACTTGTCTCCTTCTATTATATTTGAAGACGGTTGAACTCAACTCAAGGGCCAGCATCCCTTAGGGGCCTAATGGTTGATGATTAGTTTTTTTAATATTTAATGAACAAAAACTTTGACTAATGCCTGTCATATCTTTTCATTTGTTTTTTTTTACCCAAAACTAATGCCTCTGAGGTTAGAGACTATCTCAGATGGTTCTAATGGAAATTCTTTTAACCAAATACCTTATTCATTTTGTAAAATTAGCATTAATATTAATTAATTTTCGCACTAATTTTGATCGAGTGTCTTAGATCAGTTTAAATTATATTCTCGGAGAGAAATTTGGAACTATTAACAGCTAAAGAGCGTTCTAACATTCATTCAAATTAGCCTAGATAATTTTTTCCAATTTTAACAAAATTCGCCATTTCTCTTACTTCAAGGACATGAATTTTTCCTCCTTTTAACAAGGCAGAAACTAATGAATGTTATGTATTATCCAGGCGTTTAAGAGGGTATTATATAAATACACATTTGGCAAATTTTGTATTCGTTATACACTAGATTATTTTTAATATCAAAAATTGGTCCTTCGAGCCGGATTAAACTGTGTTTTTTATTTTTGCTTTGTGTCAATTTACTTAAATTTAACCGTTGAATAGAAAATAAAGTCGTATACATATTTGAATAGAACATAAATAATAAATTTTGTTTCATTTTTAAACAAAACAAAAATCACAAAGCCTTGAGATTATCCAAACAATGGAAGGCTTAAAATTCCACTTTTCCTCTATGAAGCCTATAGCCAGACCATTACCACAAAACTGACCATTTTCAAATGCTTATTTGCTAAAATCAATAAACCAAGGCAGTTTGTTGTTTTGATATTGTTGTTTTAAGCAACCCCATTCAACAGAATAACAATGTTATTAATTTTATTGTTTTTTATTTTTGTGTAAATATTTTTCATTGTTAAATTTTTTTTTTGCACGAAGTTTCTCACCCTTCTTTCATGCCTTCTACACTAGTTGATGCTGCAATGTGTGCAATGTTTAACAAAAAAAAAATAAAAAAAAAAAAAAAACTTTATCCATTTCCATTGGAAAAATGAAAAGAAGTCAATTAAAACTTTACGCCGCGTGCATTTTTCTTTTTTCATTTCATTTCGATATATTTTTTCTTTTTCTTTTGCTTTATACTTTTATTGTTGCTGTTTATTTGTTTTTTTTTTTTGCCGGCATCATCACAAGGACTTTACCATTTTCTTTATAATTTTATTCTTTTTATTTTCATAAAGAAGAAAACTTTATTTAGTTTTCATTTGGGTGCAAAATATTTTTGAGTTAGCGTTTGTGAGAATGGATTGAGATACATCCTACCCTGCTACTTAAATTAAAGTATCTTTTAGTGTTAATTAAAAAGAATATTTAACAGTTAAACAAAAAGAAAGTAAAATAAGGGAGCCAAACGGCATCATTGCTGTAAGCATTGTATATGAGAATTGTTGAGTGAAAAATACAAATTGATAATGGACTTCACGGAGGAGGCAATTTTATTTTATTGTTTGTTTTCTTTTAATTAAAGTGAATAAGAAGTGAAACTGTTTTGTGCTGTTGTTTAAAAGATAAACTAAAACAAATTAATTCTTCATAGTTTTATAAGATTTACAATTAAATTCAAATTTATTGTCTAGTTTTTTGGAATGTCTTTATAATCAAATGCTGGCAACCTTATTTTGTTGAAAGTTCGATTTGATTTCTTTACCTAATTAATAATGATAAAATTTTTTGTTTACAATATGAACTTTTTAAACATTTAAAAAAAATGCCATTTTATAATATGAATAGTCTAACAGTTGAAGGAGATTTCAAGTTTAAAGATTTTACCCATTTAAAATGATTATGATTATCAGTATATAAACCCATTCAATTTGTGCTTAAAATTGGCAACAGTGTTCTATGGAAATAGCCCTTTGCATTCCTCCCTTTTAATAATCCAACCTTAATACTCGTCCTTCGCTAAATACCCATCAACTTTCCCTTGAGCTCAACTTCGGACGTACTATTTAATGAAGAGATTCTTTCTTTAACCGCACTACACGAATGTGGAATGCTTTACCGGACTGAATATTTTCTCTTCATCTATTACTAGATTCAGACAATTCAAACCAATGTGCATCGGTATCTCCTTTTAAATCATCTCCAACTTTTCTTAATGCTTGCATTGTGGTCAAATATTTTAAGGATATTCATAATCCTCTATAGAGAAGAGTATGATGGACCCTGCCACTGTCCATAAGAGCTAGGACACATATTATGAAATCGCTTACGTCACCACTAACTGTATGCGACATATGGTCAAATTCTCTTTGTTGAAAATTGATCTACTAATAAGTAAAGAAATATCTTAACAATTCGACCTGACCTTAGCTGAGCGCCATACTGGTTGGGTTAGGTTCGGTTTAAATGGCTGCAAGCCTCGCAGCTGCCACACTTAAATTTGCTTCGTTGTAATGCCACATGAATCTAGAGATCTTCCCACTACTCGTTGAGACCATTGGAGATTCTTATGAAACGAGGGAGATTGCAAATGTTTGTACTAAGTTCCTCGAGGAAAAACTCTCCAAGATGGAGGTAACTTCTTTTAAAAGCAGGACTTGTACATAGAAGATGAGGAATTGATTATGTCTCTTCCTTATCCATACGGCTTTTGCAAAAATCGTTTGAATAAAACGCCAGGCCTTGTTGTGTAATTGGCTATTAGACAGTGTCCAGTTTTGACACCAATTACGGAACTGATGTCCAATCTACTTAAGCATATCAAGCATTAATAACGTTTCAGATCAAGCATTGGCCAGATGTTTTTTGTCATCAGACAGTTGGTTAAATTATTCCATCTTAGATTTGTCATCTCTATAGCATCTTGTTTCACCATAAGCTTACATGTAGCGATGGGTATACCTTTATTAGCCTTATCAGATAATGTAGGCAATGCGAGTTCGACAGCCTTACAGTACCCCGGAGTGACTCTATGCCCTGTCACTTAACAAAGGTACTACCGTGCTATCTCCATAAGAGATGAACGGCAATTGGGGGCTCTTACGGAGTTCGTAGAGATCGAGTCCAGAGATTTAACGGCGACTTGACTATCGGACTTCTTTAATCGCTATAAGTTTCACATAAAGATATTTTAATACAAACCCCCACAAACTGCATCATCTGTTGTCGATCCCTCGCGGTATAAAGATGGATCAAATCTTCTTCCAAAAAACTCAGATGCTCCCAGAAAGATCTTGAAGGAATGGTTCCTTGGAAGTCTTTGGCGAATTGTAGTTTTGAGATAGCGTTATCAATGTGACTTTGAAGATATCCGAATGAGTTCAATTCGATGGAATGACCAATTTTATTATTGATCCAATGTGATAAGAAGCTTTTAGGCGGGCGGCTGTGCTCGCCGCCGTGCGTCGTCTGTTCGCTGAAAATATCGTGTGGACGGCAGAGGGAATAGAAAGTTTTGTGCGGTAGATAGGGTCTCTCGCAGTGCTCCGCTTATGCACGGGCAAGATGATCGTTTTACTAAGATTAGCTTGTCACAATTTGCAGCCTATTCTAGAGTGGTCCACAATACTGGTAGACCATAAAAGGAATTGGTTCGATTACCGAAGTATATTGTCAGTGAGTACCTAATGCAAATTTGGAGACCCTATTTGCTTCTAATAGCTTTTTTGTATATAAGTTTTCCATCCTAATTGTTTGTCCAGAACAAGACCCAAATATTTTGTTTCGTCTGAGAAAGCTATTGGAATACCTATGATAAGAGGAGGAATTTTATATTTCCTAGAGAATAGGAAAAGGTCTGTTTTATGATGTTTGACTACCAGGCCACACCGTTCTGCCTAGTTTGTTTGCTTTTTAAAGCATTCTAAGGATATATCCCTGTTAGGGCATTATCAAATCAACCAATATCATCCGCATAAGCAATCACTGTAGCTCTAGGCACGTCAGCAGTTCATTCACTACCAAGTTCTAGAAAAGGGGAGAAAGAACACCGCCTTGCGGCATACCGCTACTAACTAGTGGGTGGCCGTTGCGCGATGGTTGTGTGCTCGCCTGTCAACCTCATTATCACAGGTTCGATCCCTGCCGTCGTCTATGTCTTCTTTAATTCCATTAAAACCTTCTAAAATTGTCATCAGTGGGTTGCTGTTTACTCATTACATGTTGTTTAGGCATAACACGAACAACATGTGATTGAGTTAAACTAGTATGCGCAACAAGGATGAATACGAATAAAAAAATAATGCGAATTATAAGGGACATAGAAATAAGACACGGCATTTCTCCGCTTTAGTTCAGACGCCACCCCTGGAGATAAAAAATCTGAGACAACCACCTTCAGTCTCAACATCGTGCCACACATCTTTCCTATCCTTCTTTCTCTTCCGTAACTTCACGCCCGCGCTGTGTTGAAACATTTAAAGGGTAATCATAATCCCTTGAGCGCGAGTAAATTACAAAAAAAAAAAAAAAAAAAAAAAAAACAGATCTTCCAGCAGAAAATCTGCTTATTTTTGAATTGATAATACTGTAAGTCAGCATTTTGGTTAGTCAGTTTACTAAAGAACCCATTAACCTTCAGATGTGACACTGCAGATCCAATTTCCGATGAGTCGTCGTTGTCAAAAGCTGGCTTCTAACTATATCTATTTAGAACGCCAACCATAGTGTTCTTTTGATGGTGGAGGGAATATTCGATAGCTCGTACCAGTGAACGTACCTACATACGAGTAGATTTCCTTTTCGAGATAAATAATCTTCTCTATAAAGGTTATATGGGAGGTCCATGTATCAACAAAGAATTTCCAATTGATTGAAAAATTAATATCTAATAATATTTTTGACAAATGTAATATCAAGCTTGTCACGGGGAATTTACACAATAGATCTCCACTGTTAGTCACCGCTCACAGTTTCGTCAATTTTATTGATAAATATCAAATGTCGTTTTGATAATTGGCAACCCTAGGATAATAAACAGTTTTAATGTTGTTGTTTTACAAAATGAAAATTTATTTGAGTACTATTTATAAATATGTTAAAAAAATTCGAAAAATGGTTTTGTTGATACTTCTGATAGAACTATTTTTGCCGACTCTCGAAAACGGTGTAGCAGATTTTTATCAATTCCTCATCTCTTATGTGAAATTTCAGTGTAATAATGCCCGCATTCCGGTAAAAATACTTGTAAATTAGATTTGGATGAGAAGAGAAAGGTATTAAGAAATTGAAGAGCTGCTGCGACTCTTTCTTGAAAAAAATCCGTTCCAGCTTACATCAACCACACCCAACTATTCGATAAAAATCGACGGCAGAATATACAACATTCTAAAACCTTGAACGCATAAAATTGCTTTTCAGAATATGTACTAGCAAAAATGGCTAGACAAACAAAACACCTTACTTCTACGATTGAGTAAAATAACTTCGACATTTGCTTCGAGTTTGATGAAAATAATATTCCTTACCGCTTGAGGCATACGTAAACGTTTCTATTGGATGTGCAATGGACGATGAGAATGGAAAATATTAGACCCAGCTGTAAATTCAAGTACCACTCCAAGTAGACACATTTTAACCACTTCGTAGACTCTCTCGTTTTGTAGTTTTAAGAAACGATTTTCCCTTTATATTTCTTAAGTTGTGTTTTCTTTCTTTAACTTCGAAACTCACCAAAAATTGCACAACCCAATATCGAAGCATCTATAAGCAGGTATACACATATTTTAATATCCTGCCTGTCCATCAGGTATGGTTCCGTCCACCTTATATTTTTATATCATAGCCAATTTCATTTCAAATAAAGAAAAACCTTGATGAAAATTCGCTGATATCGATAACCTATGGAATTTCAAGAATCGAAAATGTCAATCACATACGATTTTTCTGTGAAAATATGTACAATTCCATTTCCGCCCCTACATAATGTACACACATATGCAGTAGGTAAGAATGAACGAAATGTCAAACGAATTTATGACAGGTGAATTTGTATCGACGAAAGAAACTCAGCGGCCATTTTGTGCAGTCCAGCTGTGTTGGCATCACGTTTAGGCAACGATTACGATGACACGCAGTCTTCTGGTTTTAATATCTTCTGTCACGTGGCTATAATAATTGTTCTTTAATGTCAATATTTCAAATGACAGGTGTCAAATATATTTCTTTTCCCATTCAAGGCCATCTGACAGTGAATATGAATTCATTCAAAAGCGCCCATATCGGAAGTACGATAAAGTGCCATCTTCCGTTGGACAATATATATTTTTCTGCTTAACCACAAAATTAATAGATTAAAAATTCCGTACCGGAAGTAAGGATACAATAAATCATAATAATTCTTGTATATGGAAATACCTTATTGACGTTTCATGTATGTTTTTTCCATCTGCGGCTTTCCCAAAGTTTTATTTAATAAAATTAATAAATCATCAATGTCCGTCTATAATAGCAAAAAAGTATGCAACGGACTATAAAAAAAAGAACACTATAATATGCAAGAGGACTACAAGCTTTTGCTGAGCCGTTGACCAAGGGGAAATAAAGTGGAGGAGGATGTCCTATGAATGTGAAATTATTGCCACTTGACAGCATCACAGCACATCCAACCGGATGAAGAGGTTAAAATCGATGTCACACATGTTTTATAAGCAGTCATTTTTTTTTGTTGTTGTTCGTTTGTTCTTGTTGTTGATTTCTGATTGGATTAATAATACAATGGAATATTAAATGATTGGAAAATATAGTACACGTAGTAAATGTAGGTATAACAAGAAAAACTTGTTATTTATTTCAAGAGGATGTGTTCCTAGGTACTCGTATATCCGATTGAGGAAGTGTTAAGCTTTAATGAAAGATTGAACTTATGTCTCGTTGGGTCATCTCTGTGTGTGATTTACATTTTGATGGAATATTAAAATTGATGAAATCCAATACATCAATGAAATGAAAGTAAGGATTGTAATGCCAATCAGCAGTGCGCCAAGTTGCATTGTTCCTTCTTTTTTTTTGTGAAAGAAGAAGAATTCAGAAAAACACAAATGTGAAAGAATTATTCCGATCAGAATGTTCAATGAATTCGCATTTATGTCGAACTTATACATTATCGAATTATAATGGGGAATGAAATTAAAGGGATGATTGATCTCACTGGAGACGTAGAGGAGCAAGCTCGTTTCTTCAAAATTCATCAGAAATTCGAATTAACATTTTTGTATTGTTCTGGAACAATGGTCAATTTAAACAGCGACTGGAAATCTCTGTAATTTAAATTTTATTTTAAAAGGAACGTTGTAAGACCCGCGTGTGTACTTCACTTTTTTGGTATTAAAATCCGAACTCATTTAAATTCGTTTCCAAGACTTTTTTTCAAAAACTCTTCAATTTAAAAAGAAGGCTACTTCCAAAATCTAAAATTATACGAGTACATAGTTGACAAAATTTAGGAAACTTCGGGACTTCACTTTTGCATAGCGTTCAACGGCTTCAAGTGTGTAATTATGTGCAAAAATTCGGAGAGATCATTCGAGAGTTCGAGATTTCAAGATTAGAAGAATATAGGTTTAAGTTTGCCAAAACAAAATGGAGAGTTATAGCCTGCGCAAATGATAGAAATCCACAGGTCCCTATTGTATTTCCCCTTTAGTTTTGGAAATGCATTCTTCTACGCTTGTAAAACTATTGCGTAAGCTTTTTTGTCTGTCATACTCTTTGGATATCTTTCCGAGAAGATGGAAAACAGCATTTATCCAGTTGGTCCCTAAAAAAGGCGAATCTTCTTTCCAAGGTCATGGAAACGCTGATCAACAATCAGCTTAAGAGATATCTCCAAGAACGAAAACTCTTAAATGACCGACAGTACGACTTTCGTAGTAGCTATAGGTCCACTGGTGATTTGATGACATACATATATCACCGAAAATTGAACCAATCCTTACATCATTTTGAAGAAACCAATTCAATGGCACTTGACATTTCTTCAGCATTTGATACAGTTTGGCACGAAGCTATTTTATCGATAAGGTGTACAACTCGAGTTGTTCTGGACTGTGTCAGGTCTGATATTCATAAAATAAATGCTGTTGTGCCCCAAGGCTGTGTTTTCTCTGCCATACTCTTTCTTATCTTCATAAATGATCTCTTGTCTGCAACTTCTAATTCACTTAATTGCTTCGCTGACGACAGCACTCTCCAGACTCACAACCCTGTTCTTCGGCTGTGAAACTAGAACTATAGAACTAGAACGTATTAGACTCGCGTTTAATTTACTTCTTCGAAAATTCAAAGCTGCCTTCTGTCATCATCATCATCGGCTCCATAGAATGTACCATAAAGAACTTTCCGAGCAGGTTCCTCTTCGCTCATGCGAGCTAGGTGCCCTGCCCACCGGTGTCTACCGAGCTTAATTTTTGTCACGATATCTGCTTCAAGGTAGATTGCGTACAATTCATGATTGTACCGTCTCCGCAATCGTCCTTCCTAACATATGGGGCCAACAATTCTCCTTAAGACTTTTCTCTCGAACGCAGCTAAGAGGTCGGAGTGTCTTTTGCTAAGCACCCAGGTCTCGGATCTATATGTGAGTACTGGCAGGACCATGGTCCTGTACAGCAGCAGTTTTGAAGTTAAAGTAAGATTTCTGGATTTGAAGAGCTTTGACAGACTATAGTAGGCTCTGTTGGATTTGAGAAGCCGCCCGCGTATTTCTTCTTCTATATTGTTATCGGCTGCTACTATTGACCCAAGGTATTTAAAGGATTGCACCACTTCAAATTCGTGCTCCGCTACCTTGATTGTTTGACCAACTGTTCCTCTCGCATTCGACGCCACCGTGTACTTTGTTTTACCTTCACTAATGTGCAGCCCCAGATTTTGTGCCGCCTGCTCGATCTAGATGAAAGAATCGTGTACAGCTTGTTCGGTTCTTCCGATGATGTCGATGTGGTCTGCGTAAGCCAGTAATTGGCTGGACCTGTTGACGATGGTCCTTCTTGTTGCCGTGCCAGGGGAAGAGGAGGCAGGCCAAACCGTCCCCATGTTATGTTGGTCATAGTCAACCTACATAGTCGTGTCAATTTATTTGGGATGCCGAATTCTCTCATGGCTTTGTAAAGTTCTACCCTGGCTATGCTATCATAGGCGGCCTTAAAGCCGTTAAACAGATGGTATGCTGGGATGCTAAATTCTAGACATTTTTCCATCGCCTGCCTAAGGGTAAAGATCTGATCAGTTGTTGATTTGCCTGGAATGAAACCACACTGATATTGTCCGATGATGGTTTTAGCTTATGGGGCTATCCGGTTTTGTAGGATAGTGGAGGGTATCTTATAGGCGGTCCTCAACAACGTGATACCTCTATAATTGCTGCACGTTGTGACATCTCCCTTCCTATGTATGGGGCATATTATGCCTTTTCGCCAGTCTTTTGGCATTTCTTCCTGCTCCCATACGTGCACTATAATATCATGATTTGCTTGACGTAAGGGTGGCGCGCCGTGATGAAATAATTCGGCTGGTATGCCATCGGCTCCTGGGGCTTTGTTCTGTTTAAGCCGGCCTATAGCCTTCTCAACCTCTTCTATGCTTGGTGGCTACAACATAGGGTATTCTTCTTGAAGTAGTGGAGCCTCCACTTCTGCAGTGAGCTGACCATTTAGCTATGTCTTGCATCAAAGAAACTGAAAAGCTTTTTCATAGTCGGTATGAGTGGTGTTAATGACCATCTTTTACGTTGCTAAAAACGCAGCGAAATGGTTAGGTTTTCTTAAAAGATGCGTAAAATTCTTATCCCCGTCTGACCAGGCTACCAACGTAAGGGCATACACTAGCACAAAACTTAGGTGTAACTCTCACATCTGGGCTGGTGCCCCATTACTCATTTGAACTTATTGGATAGAATCCAGAATAGATCCCTAAGACTTATAGAAGACACCAATTACGTAAACTTGCATTGACCCCCTATCAAACAATTCCCCCGTAATACACGTTTAGCTGAGAATGCTCACCTTTTTACCCTTGAGAGCTAACCTTAGACGTACTTTCAAATATGGAGGTTCTTTCCTTAGGCGCACTGCATGAATATGGAATATTTTTTTCCCCTAGTTGTGATACAAAAGCTTTCATGACCCATGTGCATCGACATCTCCTATTAAATCCTCCCCATTTCACCTAAACGCTACCACTGTGTTTCACCATAACATTATGTGGGTAGTCATACCTTTCGCACACTTCGAGCATTTTACAGTCGTCTTAATTTTCCTTCCGACAGGACTATTCGACACATGGTGGATAAACTCGAGTCAACCGGTTCAGTTAACAATTCGCCATAATACCCATTTTTCAACGAAACTCAAAAGATCTGCCGAAAATATCGTAGCTCTTCGTGAAAGTGGGCGGGAGAATCCAAAGCACTCTTTGACTTTCCCACATCTCAACTTGGTCTATTGTGTGTCATGACTTGTGCCTACAATTGACCCAAGAGCTCAGAGTTAACGACGACGACGTGTGTTCGCTAACTGGGCTCTTGAGCCGTTGTAAGTTAACACTAATTTGGGTTGAAAAATTGTGTTAACCGATGAGGCCCATTTTTGGATGAATGGGTTCATCAACAAGCAAAATTGTCGAATTTGGATGACACAGTCTACTATAAATTCTCCAAATTGCTATGCATCCAGAGAAAGTCATTCTTTGTAGTTGATTTTGTACTGGCAACATCTTACTTACTTACTTTAGATGGCGCTCACAGTCCAGGGTGGACTAAGGCCTCAACCAATAAGCCCCTCCAGCTAGCTCGGTCCCTAGCTAGCTGCCTCCAGTTACGCACTCCAAGTTGGTTGAGGTCGCTCTCCACTTGTGCGCGCCACCTGAGGTGGGGTCTTCCTCTGCTGCGCAGACCATCAGGGGTGGATTCGAAGATTGGACGGGCTGGTGCGTCGGTGTCCATACGCTCCATGTGTCCTAGCTGGGCTGGGACTGGCAACATCATCGGTCCATAATTCTTAGAGAACGACGTTGGTCAGGCCATCACCGTCAACGGCGCTGATAACCAATTTCTTTTGGCCCAAATTGTATGATATGGACTAGATACTGAAAACATGTGGTTTCATTAGGACGACACTATATATCTCAGAGTCCGAGCCACAATGGACATTTTCAACGAGCCATTTGGGAACATGGTTATCTGAAAGTGGAACCGAAGTGAATTGGCCACCGATTAGACTTCTTCTTGTGGGGTTTTACCTGAGTCACAGATCAATGCCAATGCTCCACTTCAGCCAAATTTATGCGCCAGAGGTATGAGAAATTAGACGTTTTAGATGCGGTTTTTTTATTGGTAGATTGGCCATAATTTTTGTACATTTTTCCTAGTAGCCTTTTCATAGTAGACTCTGAAGGCTTTAAAAGAATATAATCCCAAAAAACCACTTATATAATTTTTAAGAGAAATGAGCTTCATTACCTGCGCTACAATGATCTTTAATGCTTTCTTAAAATACACAAAATAAAATGATGCTAAAGTTAAGTTTACCCCTTTCCTTAAATGTTGACGTTTATTTACACCACAAAGCCGGAATTTCCTTTTTGTATCCACTTTTCCTTGCTTTTAGATTGATTCAATAATAACTTAAATCCCAACAAATATTTTTACCCAATTCAAAACCCTTTTGAAGGAATAAAACTTTGCATATATGTAGTCGCAAAAAAAAAATTCTTCAGAAATATAGTCCTTAATGCTTCAAAAATGTATAAAACATTTCGTCTTCTATAAGATCCTTCACACCATATCGTGAATATTTCATAACTTGTTTTATTTTTCTTTTTGTTTTCTTATTCTTGTAACCAAAACAATAGAAAATGTTAACGCGCTCTATACCATGGTAGAAGCTCAAAAAAAAAGAAAGGATTTTCCTCTTCAAAGCCAACAACATCCACATATGTGTGCAATGAAAGAAATCCAGGAATCTCGTCACTCTTGCATTTGTTGCAAAAATTGCATTTCCTTTGCAAAAAGAAATTATAATAAATCCTAAACAATAACAAAAATAAAAACCAAGAATCAAGGAAAAGAAAAACTACAAATCCACACAAGTGTTTTTTGCATTGTGTTGAAAAATTTCTTTCTTCTTATCCTGTGAGTGTTTTGAAATATAAATTGCACCAACAACAATAAAAACCCTCTCAGCTCGACAGATTCGACAGGATTTAGTTTATTTTTTCCACACAAATCACGATATCCTCTTATTAACCAAGGATCGACTGACTATCTCCTATTGACAGGACGAATAATCCAAGACTCTCTTAGTATATTTTCGGCATAAGAAAAAAGTCGAAAATCCGATTCTTATCCGATTGAAAATATTTCGTCGAAATTGAGTCTGAGAAAGATGAGTTCTTAATTTCCAAAAGTTGGTCCTGTTTTTTTTTTTGCTTTGCCAAGGATGCAGAGAATAAATTCTTCGAAAAATACAAAAAGGAAAAATTGGATTCGAAAAAGTTATTTCTTTTGATTGCACAACGCATCCTTTCAGGCTTAATTTCTTCTTCTTTTTTTCCCAGAGTCAAATACAATAGGTATCCGATAATTTGAACAATGCAATCATGATGATGATTATGGCTTTTGCGTTTTAAGGACTCGGATATAGGAGCATGTATTTATTTCGCCCTATTTCGCTCAATAAAATTGCATTTCAAAGAATTATTGTATTTTTTTTGACACTGTGGTTTATTTCTTCAATAAATCCTTTTAAATTTGTCACATATCCTTATGGAGATTTCAAAAAAGAAAGAAAGGACGAAGCAATTATTTAAAGTGGATTTTTTTTTAAACTCGAAAAAGGACGATTTTTTGCGCTATGTGCTTGATGATGACATACAGATGAGGGTCCTTCCCCTTTCATTTAAATTAAGAAGAGTTTGCACACATCACTCTCCGCGTAGCCGAAGGACCATCCAGAAGGATCGCCTGAATGGAAGTCATTAGATGAATCAACTTGGCCTCACAGAAGGAACAAAACAAAAAAACTCGCACTTGTTGTGTAAATGTGGGTCAGCCTGCCTTCTAATTTGCAGATGCAAAAACCGCGGAGGCTATCGAATTATAATCTCATCACACTTGCAATGTTGTATATCCTTGTTTGACATGAATAAGGGGATAGCGCCTATCCGATAGGATGATTTTGTAAATTGACGTTGCAATAGGAAGGCGGGATGTTAACAAAGCAAACCGAAAAAAAAAAATAAAAACTCATAAAGCAATCCGATGAAGAATGAAAGAGGAGAGGAATATCAAAAAAAAAAAAAACATTACTCAGCAAACGAGAAACGGAAACACCCGTCACCATGTTTCAATGCACATGCATGGGTTCCTGCCTGCTGTTTTGATGTTAGACATTTTACAAGAGCTGCAGCTCCTCCCGCTGCTGCCTTACTGCCGGCATTCTACCCCTACCGCATCGTCCATCAGGACTCAAAGGAATATATGAGGCTTACGACACTATACCATGTGGAAGCTAACTATAAACATGGTTGACAGGAATGTGCAAATTTACTGTCGTTTGAAGTTGATTTGTTTTTGTTGTTTTCCCCTTTCTTCGCACTAAATGGGACGTTGACATTGCTTCTCGCTCTGTGTGTGTGTGTGTGTGTGTGTGTGTTGCATGCATTGTGTTGTCCTATATATGTGGTTGGCTAAACAGGATCTATAACTTTAAAGCTTTAAGAGAGATTGATTTCTATTTTGTATTTTTTTTTTTTGTACTTTGCCTGAGACTGCTTTGTGTCTGAAAGCTGTCAGAATTATGACATAAATATTATGGTGGTAGGTGGTTGATGTTTTTCTTTTTGATAAAACGGAGTTAGTTGAGCAAAATGGGACTGTTGCCAGGTTTTTCTGGTATTTTAATTTCGTATTTTCTTTGCCGTTAGAGACAACTTACACTTATGTAGGTACATACATCAGGCAAAACATCAACTTGGCCATTTCTTTTGAACTTTTACTGACCCAGTCGCAGCGGGGTCTGGATGGTTCTTATGGTTTGGATCTTCGAAATTTAATTTTCAATGTTCCTACCATAATTCTCTCATCTCTCGGTCTAAGATTTTATAGACACTCAACAAAATTGTTCCCTAAAAACAACGAATTTTTTTTTATGTATTCAACAAGATTTCAACTAAGACCTTTGTTAGCTCAGTGTGGGTATATTCATTCATTCCTTAATGAAGCTGTTCATTAAACAAAGAATTTTCATTGAGTTAATGAATTTTTTCCTTTGATCAAGGTAAAGCGATTCGTGTTTTTCGTTGATTCAAAGGAGTTAATTCAGTAATTAGAGTAGAAAATATTCGTTGATAAATTTTTTATTCGTTCAGTCAGAACGAGTTTATTCGTTTAGTCATCAATTTAACATTTGCCTCAACGAATTAACTTCAGTAGTTCACGTAAAAAAATCTATGACTGAAGATTTCAACCAATTAGAAAACCATTATTTAATTATATATATTTAATTTTGGTGTTGTTAGTTTAAGAATTTGCACTTTATTCCTCTCTAACAGTCTACATAAACGAACAGAACAAAAACAGCGTATTTTGAAGATGAGTTAAAGAAGCTTCCATTAAACAAAGAATATTTTAAATGAAGTTTGTCATTGGGGTAACAAATTTTTTGCGCAGTCAATGAAAATTCAGTTCATGGAACTAAGAATTTCATAATTTTAGGAGGAATATTTTTGTGAATGCAAGTTTTCTGAGTGGTTTCTTCCTATTAAAACATTTTCCATGCAATAACAACGGTTCGCCGACGTACCAGTACTCTCTTGTACTGGTGCTTTTGACAATATAAAGGCATCCCATACTCTTGACCGAGATGCTTATGCTTACAGGGTGCTTAACCCTCTTCACAATGCAGTCTAGGTAGAACTTCTCTCCGGGAGCCCGTCGAACGAATGAGTTTTTATCCATTAATGCTTGGAATGTTGACTAGTCCGAGAAGCAAACCTGTTAAGCTTTTACCAAATTGCAAAAAAAAACATTAATTTCTGCACTTCCAGACTCCAGTATTCAACACTCATATTCCGGTGTTTCTTGGCCCATTTCAGACGATCCTTTTTCATTTCTTAAATCAGGCGTGTTTTTTGGCTGGACGACGAATCATTAATTGTTATTCATGCAGTCGCCTCCGGACTGTCCTTCTTGAGACCATGATTCCTTCATTGCTTATCAAAGTCAAAAGAACAATGCTTTTCTTGCGATTTTGTAGGTAAAAGTCCCTAATCTTACGGTCACCATGTTGAGCACTAATCCTTTTTCTGCCACTTTTCCCTACGTGACTGGTTTGTACCGGCAATATTTTGTCCATTTTCAACTTCAAATGATTAACTGTTGACTTGAACACGCCTGTTATTCTAGCTATAGCTCTCTGAGAATTTTTTTGAATGAAGAATCAAAGTTTGAACTTCTATACATTTGCTGGGTGATACATCTGAAGACTTGCCCATACTGAAAACGAAATGAATTCAAAATTTTCCATGAAAATAAGCAAAACTAATAAATTAATGAACAATACTTGATCTAAAATTCATCAAATTTGCAAAAATAAAAATGATAAAAAAAGTTAATAGAACTTCATTTAAAAAACACTTTTGGCGGATTTGACTCGGAATGCTTAACAAAATTTTTCTTCGAGGCAAAAATAAATTGTGTTATTCTAAGATGTTTGGTTTTTAGACTGGCAACACTGTTTCCTGTGGCATCTGTGACATCTGACAGATCAGTTGAAATTTTAGCTTCAATAAACAAAAGCCAGACTTACACTTGAAAACTGTAATCGCCAATATACTGCCTAGTTAATCGAAGTTTAAACTTTCATGTTTATCCACTACTTTTGAGCCAGTTGCGGGCCAAAATCAGTCTTATCAATTGAGTCAGTAGAGTTTTTTTTTGCTAAGAAAAAAAACTGTCAAATTGTATATGATTAATATAGGTGAATCGCATTATGAAAAAATGTCGTAGTTGCTTGTGTTGCTACAGTCGCCATTTTGATTTTGAAGCACGCGTTTCAACCAATGTCTTGAGAACGACTCATTTAACAACACAAAGTGTTAGTGTCTTTTCTTATATCCCGAATTTTGTTAAAGGGGTTATACTTTCAGAGCTAAAATTTTGAAAAGTATTCTTTTTTAATGGTTTCTATAATTCATATACAAAAAATACATACTTTTTGAAAAAAGAAATCCTAGCAAACGTAGTGTACGACGAGCTATTGGAGAGATATGTTATTTAAAATGGCTACCCTCCCAGCATTTTCAATCATAAAATTGGATCGGTATATGGCCGGTATGATATTGTTTTTCTCTGTCGACTGGCAGAAAATTATCTCTTAATAAACCTAATACCATAAAATCAGTTTTAAAGTTTTTTTTTACAAACATGTACTTCCCTTCAATATTAAAACCTTGAACAGTTGAATTTCCTTTTAACGATAGATCTTTTTCGAAGTCCCTTACGTACTCCGAAACATGAATTTACTCGAATTTTCATTCTTTTAAACTTACCCACTTGTCACTGAGTTTCTAACTTATATATTTGTAAGGCTGGTCTTCTTGGGATTTTCTTAAAAAATGACTTCTCAATTAAAAGATCTGAAAAAAAAAAATTGTTCTAAATTTTTGAGACAAGCTGAATCTTCCAAGAGTGTCTAAAAATCCAGCGAAGAAAAGAAAATTTCACACCACTTCTTCTGAATATCCAGCCCCAATAATACCAGGAATGTGAAACTAAATGTCGAAAATATATCTTAGAAAGAAGTGAAGCTAATCCGTATAGTTCGAGTATGTATATGTATATCTGCAATAAATCGTTCCAAGGAAATACCATTCTGTAAAAAAAAGGTGTTCGTTCGGCAGAAAGATTCTACAAATCTAAAAGTTCCACAATAATGTCTCAAAAATTTGTAAAATATAATTTCTTAAATTTTATATTGTCACTCCATCCATCACAGGCGCCCTTACACGGCTCTTAAGTGCCTCTAAACATTTTAAACAAATATATGTATATAAAAAAAACATCCAATTATAATATTGTCTCCATAAAAAATATACAAAAACAAATAACATTCAAAATCACGCACACACAAATTTTATTTGCCGCCATGAGAATGATGATTAATGACCAACCACAACTAATATACCTCAGCATCCATTTCAATAATTACGAGTATACATCCCATTCCGTTGATCAAAAATTAGTATCACGTCCTACTCAGATCCAAAGTACACAGGTATACACAAATGAGTGGGCTTAGATTTTATTTATGTAAAAATAATTCAATGTCATCCAAATAAGAGTGAAATAAACTTTACCGCCCCCCTTTCTTTTGCCCCAAACAAACAGAGCGATTCGTAAAATTCATCTGCACTTTCGTAAATTGCTTCAATCCTATACATACGTATTTATGTGAATTAGCATTTTTCGTCGTTATTTTTATAGCAAACGGGTACCCGAGTTGCCAGAGTACGTACTAACCACAGTCATGACATAAAGGACATCAACATTTTCTCGCCACACACTCATTCAGTCTATCGAAATCAATTAAATTTCCGTTTCTATGAATAAGCGTTTGGTGGGTAAAGGTGGTGTGTCGGCTATGTGCAAAGCGAAGGTGTGGGCACGTTTTCAAGACGTCGTAAAATAATTTTCACTCTGTACGAATGATGATTTTTTCTTTTATTTTCGTCTGAAAAACGACGCTCGACACATAGTCACCAATTTCGCGGGTGGGCATCATCAAGTGAAAACAGACAGGACAGAGGACACACATAATATTTTATTCGCCAATGAATTTATTTGAATTTGCCAGCTAGTTCTTCGAAACAGTAAGGTTTAAAAGTTTGTTTAATCCTTTGCGGGGCTTAAAAGGGTTTGAATTGAAGTACAAAATGGTGTTTGAAAACTGTGCAGTCTTAAAGAAGTGTTTTATACTATCTTTATGCAATGATAATTAAATGGACCAGATGACTGAAAGATTAACAACCATAATCCGGGTCGAAGGACCAAAAACTCATAATTTTTCGTTCTCTCAAAGAGTGAACTTGCAAAAATATTCTGATCTCAATTTAATGATATCCTTTTAAGTGTATGGTAAAAATATTTATCCCGATCATGGAAATCGCAATTCTGTGTTTTCAATACACATTTTTCTTCTTAACTCATGTGTCGTGAAAAGAAAAGGGAAAACTGGACGAGAATTCAATATTGTTAGTTTCATAATCGTTATGATGATTTTAAGCTTTTGTTACTGTTTGAAATAAACCTTGTCATGGTTAGTGCGTTGAACTGCCACTGAAAGGTCCTTGGGCTCAAGTGTCAGCTGCTGTAAAACTGTTTTTCGGTGATGTACGGCCTCTTGCGAAGAAGTGACGATCTTCCAAGAGTATCGCTTGTCATGTAAAGTGCGGCTCATACCCCGTTCGGAATCGGCAGAATATTGTAGATCTTCTCCATTCCTGCTAATACGCATACAGTACATGAATGGTCGATAGCCTTCACTTCCTTAAATATTTTTATTTGTTTAATTAATTTCGTTGAATGTTTAGAAAACAGAATTCCTTCACATGCAAGAACTGTGCCTTCGTCTATGTATGTCCATATGTATTTATATATTTGCTACCACTATTATTTATATGTATAAATAAAATCGTTAAGCACTGTTCGCAAATGGAGGCATTACTTTTAGATCAATTGATGTTTTTTATAGGGAGGCATTTTATCACAACGATTCCTTCCTTATAGAACAAAATTTTAACAAAACTAAGCAAAGCAACGCAAACATAGTTATGATTTTTTTAATTACAAATCTTCCAAATCAGAACATAATTCAGACTTTTAAGTAAATATAATTTGAAGGTACAACGACCCTCCACAAAAAGTTCCCAAAGAAAATTTCATACAAAAAATCAAAAACATCCGGCTCGAACGACCAAAATTATCCATATGTCTTTTTATTAAATGTTAAATTTGGAAAAAATTTCTGACAATTTAAGTGTCTTCTAAAAATATTTACGCCGATTATAGAATTGGCAATTTTGTGTTTGAAGTGCCGGGCTCTTTGTATACTTAACTCACGTCGTGAACATAAAAGAATAGCGGGCTGGGAATCGAATATTGCGAGTTCTTGGATGATGATCTTAAAGCTTTTTCACTGTTCGGGATATTAAGTTCCTAACTAATGGGTATATTGGAAATGGGGTTTCTAGTTCATTTCAAATAGAGACATATGTATCTTAATGTGATTACTAAAAATATTTTCTTCCTCATTCTAAATCAAGTCCAAATTATAACGTTCAGACTATTAAATTAAGCGAAGCAACGCAAGGACCGTTTCACTTGTTTGAAATGCACATCTTCCAGATCAGAAAATTATTCACACTTTAAACTGAATGCAATTTCAAGGTCCAACGACCCTTCACAAAAACTTATATAGGTACCAAAGAAAACTTCATACAAAACTCAACAAAATCCGGCTCGAAGGACCAAAAACCCCAATAGTGTTTCTCCTTATTCAAACAAAACAAAAAAAAAACTGCAAGATTTGAAAACAAATTTTCTCGGCTTAATTCACTGCAAAGCTATTGTTATGCCTTCTTAAAAGGCAAAGCCCGAGTGAATAATAGAATAAAGCTCCGTCTATTATTCTCCAGTGTGCATACAGCAGTCCTGTGTTTTTCCCCCCTATCTTCCTACTCTCTAAATTCCAGCACCCATTTTACTTTAAAATTGCATTATATAGAATTCTCTTCCTTGGCTGCTCTCTTTCCTTATATTTTATCCTCCGAACAATGATAAAATTATTCACAAAATTGAGTTTTTCGCAAAATACATAGAAAAAAAAATTATAATAAAAACTGAAAAATTGCAAGAAACAAGAATAGAATGGAATTCCCTTGCTATAGGAAATGCAACGTTCGAAATAAAGTTACCAAATTGCTATAGGAGATTATTCACAGGCTCACTTACACTCACATATTCCAGGACGAACAAAGCAGAGCAAAGAAAATAATAATAAAACCCTAGTTGATTCTCAGCAATAAAATCAAAAAATTAGTTTAAAGGATAAACGAACGAAAACGAAAAAAAAACAGGACTCAACTCCGTATGGAATAAAGTTATTTTTTTCCGGCACAGCGGTATTATAACACAGTCTAATCTTTCCTGCTTCATTTTATCATTTGTGAGTGCTGCAAGGGCAAAAGATTTCATTTTCGGTTATATTCTTTTTTTTTTATTAAAAATTGTTCACTTGGGTTGTTTGATAGAACCTGAGGGGGCTATGCTTTGTGCAGGAGGAGGTCTTATTTCATTTTAGTGTAAATGGAAAAAATAAACTCGTACGGCATTCAATCACGAGAAAAAACTGACTCAGAGTCGAGTCGAGTGAGTCGAGCATTGCGCCTTGCCGTGCCGCCTGCCACCTTTGCTTGAGGATAAAAATAGACAATCTACATTTTGTGTGAGGTATGCGATAAGAAAGTTGTGGCGGAAAGAAAAAAAATAGGAAATGTTCCCTTCACTTATAAATGGTTCCTTAAACGACTTATGGAACTCTGAACTTTCTTCTTTGCCTGCTGCTGCTGCTGACGACGGCGGTGGTGGTAACGGCAGCATTGGCAGAATGCGCTATAACGATCCAAGAAATTTTACCGGAAGAAAATCACTGCGAGGAGCTTTTAGTGTCTGATCTGATTACGATACAGCTCGAAGGAGGGTGAAGGTAATTTCTCTAACGTCATATCACTGACATGCACGAGCTAAAAAAAAAAAAAACAAGTGACATCTTGCGTTGTAGCATCACATTGACTTTTTTAAGAGAGTAGATTCTCACAAGTGCTGCAAAGATTGCGATGGATATGTTTTTGTTGCTATTGCAGCCGACACCAGAGTGCGAGGATAACGATGCTATTACATGACTTGTAATGGGCCATCACTACAGGCACAGCTGACAGAAATTGTGGAGCGTATTACTTTGATATCAAAATCGGAGTATGAAATATAATTCAATTAGATGTGATTTATCTTGAATGGGGTGCCAGAAGGTTCCATATTGATGGCGATATTGTTTAAATTGTTTTGGAATTTTTTAAAATGCATACTAATAAAACTAATACTAATTAAACGAAATTATGTAAGTACGTAGTGGAAAATATCCTCTTTATCAATATATAAACAAAAGGAAAAATATTGTTGAAAAGGTTGAGAGTTGGTAGTCTCCACAGAAATGTTTGAAAAAAAAAAACAAAAATTAAAGAAGTAAAGAAGTAAAAGATTTCTTCTTAGTTAGTTTTCTTTTTTTGGAAAACTGTCGTTTTTTAGAGAGTTTTGAAGTCAATTAATTTTTTTTGTTGTAGAGTCGTGCATTTAAAAAATTATTACTGCAATAAGGTGATGAAAGAAATTACAAAACAAACATTTTTGTTCATTTTTCTGTGAATAATGGTTTGGACAGCTTATTGGAGACTTTACCAAAAAATCTACTGAAGTTTAAAATTCGTTTGTAAAACAGAGTACCCGAGCTTTTGATTGAAAATAAAATGTTAATTACGCCTTTTTACAATCTACATGACCTAAAAATGTGGTATGTATTATTTTTCGATATCAAAATCGATATTTTTATCCTTTAACCTTTGATTACATTACATCTCATGCACAGATAACTGAATAAAAATTTATATGAACAGTTTTCGACACTAAATATGAGATGTGTTATCAATGTTAATTAATAGTAGCGAAAACCACAATTTTTGTATGAACCTTTTGATATCGACCATAAAACCGATATATCTGACATTTGAGATCTGTTCAAATGGCGGTATCTTTTCAAATAATGCCTCGTAAAGAATAAAACTCAGCTGTATTAGGGGAGAACCTAATTGTCAATCAACTGCTGATTGCTGTAACAGTAAACTTCGAAATCCTATATGTTAACTTTTATCCCAATTGTTGAACGATTGTTTTTATTCGATCACTTTGACAAAAAGAATGCAAACGTTCTTGTATAATGTCACATTTATAATCTTCAAAGTTTTATGAATTAATTTTCGAGAAGATTTCCATATGAAAATTGAATCCTTCAGTTCGATAATATTTGATTTTTCGATAACAAAACCGATATTTTGATCTTTGAAATTACGATATTTTCCAAATCAGCAAATTACAATATTTTAGATAGAGAAAGTAGACAGATGCATGATTCACAAATTTTGTATAAACTACTTTCCGATAACATTTACTGTTTATGAGTTGCATAATATACGAAAATCGATATTTTCTACATGTGAAATTTGTTTTGGAAATCGCCATATCTTCTACAAAATTTGTATATCTACTCTCTTGTTTTTGATGAGATTTTCTTACAATCGAAATTTTCAAAATTGAAAGTTTCGATAACATATGATATTTCGATAATAAAATCGATATTTTCCATATTTTATCTATTTATTGCAGTTTTTGGAGTCTTCTTAATAATCGGTGGGAGGGTAAAAGTAGGTCAAAATTATTTGTGTAGTGCATTTTCATGGTCTAAAAACTTATGTTGATATACATACATACTTAGTACAGTGAAATAATATGATGAAATGTAGGTCCTAACCTCTTTACCATATTTCTTGGAGAAATTATTACACTTTAGTTTGTTGAATGCTTAAAATTTTTTTTGAAGTTTTTCCATTTCATTCAAATAATAATGCACTACACAAATAATTCTCAATTATATTCATTGATTTTTCCATCTCATTTCAGAATTTTTAGGAATCCTTTGGAGTTTGTCTTTTGAAATTTTATTCTTTTAGGAATTTACTTTCTGTATCTTTAAGTGTTTTGGAGTCTTTTAGATGGTTTTTGGGAGTTTTTTTTTGTTAGTGTTCTAGTAAATTCAAATTTTAAAATTTCAAAATTTCTGTAAGTGCAAAAAAAACAAGTAATCAAAAACTCGTAGGGGCCACAAATAATGTCGAAGCACACAGAGCTATCGATTTAAACTTTTTTAGTCAAAATTTTCATTGAACAAAATGTAGACCGTGGCTTCAATGGTTCCAATATCAGTGTTTTGCTTCAAAGTCCATTAAGTTATTTCGGAAGTGGCAATCGTTTTTCTTAATTTCAACGTAGATATAATTTTGTTGGGTTCAAATATTTCAAAAACCTCTGTGGAGGATTTTCCAAAAACCCTTGATTCGAAAACTTGAATATGCTAAAAAAAAAAGTCCTTCCGATCCCAAATTTTAGAACATAAATCAAATAATTCTCAATACAAGAAGAGAAGACTTTTTGTGTTGTAGTTTCTACGTTAAGATTGAAATTTCTGGGCTGCGAAATTTAAGTTGGAAAACTGAAAATCTCCCTTTCGAAAAGTACAGCGGATAACATTACATATTTTTTTACGTTGTACATCAATAGACGACTTTCGAAAGTGCGATTCGTTGTTATTTCGAGATTTTTATTTCAAAATCAATCCTATTCAAGCGCAATCGAAAATTTCCATAATTTTTCTCTTAGGCCAAGTGTACAAGTTGTTAAAAAATTGTGTAAGATTGAATTCATAAAATCAAGAATGCACCAGGTAGCAATACTTGCACTCAACCATTTATTTAAGCTATCATAATATGCCTGTCATATTACCTCAGAACAAGTTCAAGTTTCAAGACTTTTTTGACGCAATCTTGACCTCAACACTTAATTGACCAATATTTATTTTCGTATTTATCAAGCTCTCCTCAAATTGCGGTCTGGTTCAACATGCAAAACTTGCAATTAAAATCTCGTGCTTGCTTGTCAATGTCGCACTATTGCACGTTAACATCTTCGTCTTCATTCACAAGTTTAAAACATGTTTTTTTTTTGTATTAGCTCAACGAGCATAGACGCCTCATTAATTTATATAAGTCTCACACATATTGATAAAAATACAACTTTGAGCCTGATAGCAAAAAAAAAAAATTAAAAAAAAAACATAGATTGAGTTCGACATTCGACCTTCAAACTAAAGAATTCAGTCGTCAGGTGTAGCTGCAATATTTATGCAAAAAAAAAAAAAAAAAATACCGAAAGACACCGAACTGCATAGGTTTAGGTGAAGTTGGTAATTTACAGACGACTCTCTGTAAGTCGAACTTTTTTTAAATTTGTTTCGTTTGTTGAGAAATTTTGAAGAAGTTTTTATAATTGAGTCTATTTTTTGTTTGAAAAATATTTACATCTTAATCAAGGTATTATCAGACCAATGAGTTAAAAAAAATCGATATCCCGTGCTGTTATCCTAAATAAAACAATAAATTCAGACCAACGGCTTATAGAGAACCCTAGAGAGAGTCTTAGAGAGAATCGACTGTAAATACTTGTGTATTATTATTATTGACTATCCTGTTTCTGCGCAAAGCGCATTATGTTCCGTCTTAGTCGTTTGCTTATCTTCAACCGCAAGCTACACATCAGCACGGCATATGTATATAAAACATGTTGCATGAAGGAATTTCGCATTACGTAACGTTTTGCATGAAAAAATTTAATTAACATTATGGCATTCGCCCTGTTAACACACTCAACAACTCATGCTAGTTGCCAAGTAGAAAAAATTACTTTCACTAGAATAAGCAAAGTTCAGTTTCCTCTTCAGCTTTGTTTGTCGTCCGCCATCGCAGGGCCTTCCCATCATTTATATCAACAAACAAGTATCTTCTAAATGAAAGTGCAAAATTGAAGAAGGAAAAATTAAAGACAGACAACAACAACAAGAGACAGAAAATCCATCAAATTGCATCTACAAAAGGAATACATAAGTTACATAGATACGAAATGATGCCCACTTACATCAGGCAAAAGATACACGTGCCTTTCAAGGCGAAGCCAGGTTGAAAAAATTCAAAAAGGAAAAGTACCCATCATCATCCTCGGTCCTATATTGTGAAACAAATGCTGATGATGGTGATGATGATGATGATGTCTTGAACATGTGTACTCGTCTGTTGCCACGAATTTTGCCATAACAACCATCTATCCATACAACAACAAAAAAGTATAAAAAGTATCTAAGCCAGGCCGAGTGAAGTAACAACATCATTATCGCGTTGTTGTCGTCAACGACATCTTAAAACAGCGTCATCACGTTGGTTATTATTTTTTTTTTCTTCTTTTACGTCCTCGTGAATTTATTTGCAATCACATGTGATTTAATGGATCGCTCTATTGTATTTGTTTAAGAAATGAAAGTATCTAATCCTAAAAAAAAAATCTACAATAATAGAAACAAGTAGACGCAGGAAAATTTATACGATTCATTGATGATAGCTATCGAAGCGAAAAGAGGTGCTATATAAAGTGGATTGATGATGACGACTGCGAAAACGACTTTCGAATGCAAAATACACGAATCAAAAAATAAACTATATCTCTACTCGTATATGCACTGAAGATCTTAAATACAAAAAGGCAAACGATATATTATTGTACGAGAAAGAAGTTACATGCTTTGAACTTGTGTTTATGCTTTATTTTGTTGGGGGTTTTTGAGTCTTTCGACGCGACGGATGTTGGAAAGGAATTTCAAGTTGTCAAGGAAACAAAACATTTTATGCACTTGAAATTGACAAATCATTCAAAGCTCGGCTCCATTGATGACATTCCAATGATAGACTTTGATGTTTTTGTTTAGATATCTTTTTGATACAAAAACAAGCAATATAATTCTTGTTTCTTATGTTTTTCAATTGAATTCGAGAGGGAATAAATTTACCTTACAAATGATACTAACTTTTTGAGTTTACCCCTCAGTTAAGGGTCGAAATTCACTGTCCCAAAGAATATTTTTTTTTTGTATTAAATTCTTCTAAAAATTCTTTTGACATTTAATTATATATTTCCAATAAATGTTTAAAGAAAAATCTGGAATTCTTGTCCCAAGTGGATACTTTTATTTCAATATAATCAAAATTTTTCTTCGTGATAAAATATTCAACCAAAATTCTTTAAAATAGTTTTGAGATGCCTTATTCTGCTGAAACTAATAAACTAATCAACTTTTCTAAATACCTTTACCAATCTTTTCACTCAAAGATTTGACAGAATGCACTGTCCCAAAATGCGTAAAAACTGAAGATTAAGAGTGATAAGTGTTTAAAATGGAAATTCGAGACATCTAAAATATATCAATACCTAACTTCATGTTTTTACAATTTAATAGAATGTTAAAGTCGTTGTCCTAAAATGTCTCAAAACATTCGCCAATTCTTCATGTTTCTATATAAATTTCCCAATATTCTTACCAATAAGAAATTCTATTTGGTTAACTCTTAATGTATTTCTATAATTTAATCGGGTCGAAAAATGTGTCCCAAAGATGATTTTTGATAGTTCTTTGATATAATTGAAATGAAATTCGGTGTCCTAAGCTCTCATTAAGAATGAGAGAATTCAGCCTAGTTTCTGCAAACATTTATTCACAATTAGATCAACTTATAATTTGTTTGTTATATATTTAATTTTGGAATGTTAGTTAAAGTTTTGTTCTGATAAATAATTGTTAAATCATGGCAAGCTAATATTAACAAAGTCAAATTTGTTCTTATACGTTTCAACTCAAGAAATAAAATCGGTGTCCCAAATTATTTCAATGCACTGAATAAGATATCCATTTTCATAACATGATCCTAATACTTTCTCAATATTTATTAAAATAGGTGAGGTGGTATTCAATGTTTTCTCTTGATTAATTTTAATATAAAATGAAAAAAAAAACTCTTCCGAAACCGTCCCAAAGCATATCATTTTCTCTGGGATCTAAGTTTCTATTCTATATGCACTACACAATTAGCTGATTTTGAGTATTGAGATTTCTATTTGTTTCTAAAAATTTCAACCTTTCCCTTTTTCGTTTCCACCAAAGACTAAAGATATTTCAGCTTTTATCTAGGTTGTCCCAAAAACTAAGAATTGTGCTTTAAAAAATATTCAGCATCTATTGAAACTTCCAAATGCCGATTAACTTTATATTCATGTCGATTACAGAATTCGCAGAATTTTACAACTCGATCCGTTGACCTTTCGCATCCGCTGTAAAACTGAAATATGAACTACATTATCGATTCCTAAAATTACCTTATCATTTATGAACTTTCGTATCGACACTGTCAGCTACAAACAATTATTCAACTGGCCTAGGCTGTGATAATAGTATCGCTTTCGATCAACGAAATCAAGCATCGTTTAGAGTGGTTAGTACGAAGATGGAGAACGGTTCAAAACCAACCGTGTGCTCTTTTTTTTTTTTTTTAGATTTCTTGCTCTCTGGTTGCGTTGCTATTTGTGCGTTTTCTATTAAAATTTGTTAAACAAACACTTTAGCATTCAGTATGATAAGCTTTTGACTTACATTTTTGTACTCTCCATTGTTTATTTGCGTAATCAAAAATTCACTTCAGATTCGTCTTGAAATTGGTGCGAATGTAAAATGATAGAAATTGTATGGAGTGCGAATGGATTTCGAATTCTGTAATACCATATAAGTTGAACAAAATGTCAGTGGTGCAGGGATTGTTACCGACATTCGTTCAACTTTCATTCGTCGGATTCAGTAATAGCAAAAGTTTGGAAATGAATTGAAACTGTCACTTTAGCTCATTCGCCGAATTCTGTAATAGAGGTGATTAAGTTAACGGCCTAGACTTTGATAATACCATCGCTATCGATCAACGAAATCAAGCATCGTTGTGCGTGGTTAGTACATAGATGGGGACGGTTTAATACCAACCGTGTGTTTTTTTTTTTTATACTCGTAGATTTCTGGCTCTCCGGTTGCGTTGTTAGTTGTCCGTTTTTTATCAAACTTTAAAATTCATTATAATAAGCTTTTGATTTATATTTTTGTGCTTTCCATTGTTTATTTTCGTTTTTTTTTCATTTAATCGAAAATTCAATTCAGATTCGTCTGGAAATTGGTGCGAATGTAAAATGATAGAAATTGTAAGGAGTTCGAATGGATTGCGAATTCAGTAATACCATATAAGTTGAACAAAATGTCGGTGGTGTAGGGATTGTTACCGACATTCGTTCAACTTTCATTGGTCGGATTCAGTAATAGCAAAATTTTGCTATTTTCTTTATGCTTAAGATTTAAGTACAATTCTTGTCCCAAACTGTCCCAAAATAAATAAAATTATATTATATCAACTAAAAAGGACAATGAATCAGTACATACTGCATCCACTGTATTTTTTTATTGATATATTTATTAATTTCTCAACAATAGACTTGTGTCTAAGTTGTCTTACAATAATAAATACAATACATTTAATTATATAAATAAAACTAAAAACATTTATATGAAATGAATGTATATGAATTAAAGAACAACTTACCTAACAAGATATGAATTTTTGTAAGAGTCATTTTGGACTCATTAAAATCGATCAAATGATAAGAACTATATTGATTTTAATAGTTTTTTATCATTTGATACACATTACATACATATCACATACATCATTTGACCATCAGTTTACTGGTTTATTTAAGCAATATTTAACTCTAGCCAAGGATGTATAAAAAAAATCAGGACTCTGGGTCAAACTAGGACGAGAATTTTTATTTAGTAGACTCAATATTTGTGCAGAACAGAATTACCTTGATCAGAATAGAAAGAGCAAAAGCACATTATTGACTTCTCAGCTTTTAACGATTTTCATAAGGCGGAAGATGTTGCTCTGAATCCGAAGCAAGATGGCGGACAACTCTATTTTATTAATAGACATATCGTAATAGGGTACCTCACATACATACCTACAAAATTCCAAGATAGGATGGACAGGGGAATAGTAGAGAATATTTGAAATATGGGGATCGTTGAAGTCCTTAGCAAACCTCTTTATTAATCCAAGATGACTTCTAGCTTTATTTGTCATAACATCAATATGAGTATTGAAAGTCAGCTTGGCGTCAAATAAAACCATGTCGTTAAGTCTGAGAACACAATCAACTTATGTTTCCATGATAAAGCCAGAAGACAGAATCGTCTTTTGGTTTAACTTGAGCACCTGTCTATTATGGCTCAATCCCACGGGAGGCCTACCTCCATTGGAGTCAGATTGGGCCCTGACCATTAACCGCGACATAGCAAGCTATCTCGGTCGCAAAGTTGTGATATGTTGCAGCATATGCACACCTCTTGCTTTGGAGGCGAGGTCTATCTAACACCTCTTGAATTCAAGAAAAGAATCTTGAAAACCATGTGTCTCCGCATTCGGAATAAAACAAGCCACCATGATGCTCCCACTAGGGGGCCTACCTCATAGATAGGGTTTGAGCAGAGGGTAGTAAAACTCAACCCTCAAACTCAAATGGGCACTATCTCCCATCTCCTGCAAGACTCTGGGTCTGTCAACCCTTAGGATACACACACCAAGAAGTCGGCCGGGTTAGAAAGCCAGAAGACAGTAAGAATGCTCTCTTTCTTGAGTATTAAATCAGTTTACATTTGTTCTTACTAAGCTCCGTTTCATTTGTAATACACCAATCACAGCCTCTGTTAATATCCTGTAGCAAAACATTGTATCCGTTTAGGTTTTTGAATGCACAAAAGAGCTTAAACTCGTCAGCAAAGTCCTGCAAGACTCTGGGTCTGTCAACCCTTAGGATACACACACCAAGAAGTCGGCCGGGGTAGAAAGCCAGAAGACAGTAAGAATGCTCTCTTTCTTGAGTATTAAATCAGTTTACATTTGTTCTTACTAAGCTCCGTTTCATTTGTAATACACCAATCACAGCCTCTGTTAATATCCTGTAGCAAAACATTGCATCCGTTTAGGTTTTTGAATGCACAAAAGAGCTTAAACTCGTCAGCAAAGATTATGATTTTTGAATATAAGATGTCTAACCAATGTCATTAATAAAAATTATAAATATTAATGGTCCAATATGGCTTTCTTGTGGTACTCCGGATAACATTTTAGATATACTCGTACAATTTGTATAGCTTATTTAATGCGTACGATTATTTAAATATGATCAGATCAAAGCAAGTACCCAGCCCGAAAAGCTTTCTTATTTAATTAAGAGTACACAGGGTCCGTCATATAAAATGTTACCAATTCTAGATTTTTTTTTTTTTTTAATTTTGTGTGCATGTTAGAAATACATTTAATTTTTTGAAAATCATGTCACTGCTCGATATGAATGAATGTGTTGCTTGCTGCACGAATTTGGTTCAGTGGCATCCGTGACCATTTCCGACGAAACGCTAACTTCAATATTGTAACACTCACATATTTTTTGGTTTACACCTTAGCCTCCAAAATGCACCATATGGAGAAGTCCATTCAAGTCTGGTGAGTAGGGAAGAAATGAACTGCGGAACATGATCTTAAGGAATGTCCATTGGCTTGTAAACATCCTGATTCACTTTAACGCTTAAACGAGCGGCGAGCGTCTATTTGCAGTTACAGAAGCCCAAACCATCACAGAAGAAGGCGCTTGCTTACGAACAGCTAGTCGATACTGTAAATTATTATCGTCAGGCTTGTTCTGCAACCACACAAGATCATCTTGTTTGTTTACGTATTGCTGAACAGTATACATTTTTTCATCAGAAAATATTAAATTCTGCAGATTTCCGGCTTTCAATGCTTTTGATCGTTAAAGAGGAATTTTAAAGCTGTTGGTGTTAAATCCTGTACATTTTGCGTTTTGTTGGGATTCAATTTAAGATCATTTTGAGTATGCGCCGAATGCTTGAGTCTAACACGTTTAGATCTTTAGACAATTTGGGTGCCCTCTGTCGCTGATTACTTTATATTCGACCCGTCACCTTACAAACCATTTCCGATGAAGTGCTTGTTTTTCTAGCACCACCTTTACAGCGTTTATCAATGCTGCCAGTACCGTTTTATGGCCCGATACATAAACATTTTGTTTTCACGCAAGTTCTGCAACTTACCAACAATATTTGGCAGGGATTTTCATGCTAATTACAGGCCAATCACACTGTTTCTTTTGAACTCAATTTCGGATGCCTACTTCTTCTTAAGTAAGAAGTAGAACGATGAATCTTGTTGGGGATATTCACAACTTAATAGGCTGTCAATATAAATGAAGGAAACAAATTATACCTGAATCGGACCCTGCACAGTTGCTAACCTTATGAAATGCTTTACTAAGGTCTGAGTAAAACACATCAGTCTGAAGACTATTTTGCATACTTGTATTAAGTTGATTAGTCTGTTCAAGAAGGTTCGTTGTCGTAGACTTACATATGTAGGCAAAAACAATTGAGCTCGACTACAATAATTGATTGGCAATAGAATGGAACATGGTTACAAACTATTTTTTCAAACAGATGACCAAACGAATAGGGTCTGTATGAATGCATTTTCATTAGTCAGTCTTGCTTCCATTTTTTTTTAATTTCTCTTCCAATCGATTTTGATTTCGGTGGAAATAAGCTGACTTTCCGAAAAAAAAAACCTCCACTTCATTTAGCAATTATTGTTTTTCTTTTAAATCCTTTCGTCCTCTCTCAAAAAAAAAAAATGTTAAAAAATATAAAAAAAATCCTGAAGTACCACAAATTGACAGCAAAACCAGACGAAAAAATAAATTCAACCGGAAACGCCAAATTGTCCACTATGCACTTTTAACATCAGCTCATACATTATGCATTTGTATTTCACCCTACGAAATCCATCTCACGCAGACACAAGGAGTAAAACAAAAATGAATTACCAAAAAAAAAATCACCGAAATACTTTAAATTGAAATCAGAAATTATTTCTGAAGGCAAAAAAAAAATTCATTAAATTTATTGCAACCATGCGGATGCACATCAACCACTGATTAATGCTTCAACTCTTCCGCCTCGCCTTCGTCCAACACTGCTACACCCCCACACATTGACCATACACAACACTCAAAGGTGCGAAAACTGCCTCCTTTTTTAAATCCCCTTAATTCACCATAATACGGACACACACACACCCGCAAAATATGCGAAAAACCTTAATTGCAAAATTGTGCTTCCAAAAAAAATGAGGAAAATTCTGAAATTTCTCAGGCGCACTTTAAAACAATTTCTCTGTCATCTCAATTTGAATTTAAAATTTACAATCAAAACCGAATTCACAAAGCAATAACAATCAAAATAAATTGTTTTATATGAATTTTATTGCGATTGGGTGTGAAAATACACATTTCTGTTTTTTTTTGATTTTTCAAAAATTTAAAAAAGAATTTCTAAAATAAATACTCAATGGTGATATAAATTTTCTGTAATGTACCAAACGATAGAAATGAAATATCTTATGATTTTTTGAGATGATGAGGATTGTGGATGCACAACCACGCCACACCACACTACAAACGCCCATCAAAATTTCTCAGATTGACTCATCCTTTGGTGGGAAAATTTTGAAATTTATTGACAAAGTGTCTAGAGAGGCTTCTCTTGTCGTATATAGCACTTAAGTTCTCTTTGAGGGCTGTGGCTGGGAATGGGGGTGGACAACATTACTCATAAGATTTTTAATAGATATTAGATGGGCACCAACACACAGCCGCAGCACATGTGAACTTCTCGCTTTTAGATTATGGGACATATAGAGTTAGATGAGGATGCCTGTGACATTTGTGCGATGTGTGTCAGATGTGATTTTCGTTACTTTAAGCTTTTTTGACAAATTGTTTGGGTCTTTTTCAATTATTCATATTTTAAGACGCTTGGAGTTGTTTTTAAATAAATTTATACACATAGATACATTTGTAGTTTAGTTTGAAAGGCTTGACTTGTGACATGAGTGTCAATTTAAAGCATTTACGAAGGGACACAATTTAAATTTCTGTATGGATTTGCTTATTTCGATTGAGCTTTATGAAGACGAAGATGGCAACTAAATTCATTAAATTGTTGACATTGAAAAGGCCATACGTCTTACTCGTTGGGCTTATGGGGAACCGAATTTGTTTAAATTACACTTTATACTTAAACTAGACTTAATTCTGAATTAGTTATAAGGGCTTTTCCAACTTCAACTTGAGAGCCATAAATTAATTATTTGTATACTCTGTTAGCTGTCTAATTTATTGTCACTAGACACAGTGTTACCAACGTAGAAAAACCTCTATAGCAAAAATTCTACTAGAAAGGTATTTATTTGGGAAACTCTTTAACGCTTGTACTTGGTTAAATTAAGTTTCAGAAATAATGCAAATCCCTGCCTCATATCAACCAAAAAGTCGTATGTGAGATGTTTAGGTGAAATTACTCCAGCTTTATCGAATTCGAAAGGTTTTCGTCAACAAATGCTCTTCTTGCCAATTCAAATCAGTTACGCCACACCACTTGCAAACTGCTTCAAAATTACGAAATTGTTAATTAGTGCCAAATTAATACCTTATGTACTTGAACATCCCGTCAATTGTGGTTATTTTTGGTTTTGGGGGGTTAAACAAAACATAAAAACAATCTACACCAGGCTTTTTAAAATGTTGCTCCATTATTATTATCAAATTTTGAGTAGTTGGATCACCACAGAGTATAGGTTACCTATACATTCTCTTCTACAGTTGCATACAATCATCAACAGCAAACTCCAAAATACGCGCGAACTTCGACAATCGATGGTAGAGGGTTCATTTGCTTCCCGTAGAAATCATTGAACCATATAAGTTAGTAATCCAACAAACCTCCATTGCAAAATTGAACAACTGAACACTCTGTGAAAGCTTGCCTATTTTTGTGGCAAAATTTCTTCTTTTTTTTTGTTCATGAACATTTCCGGATGAAAATTCAATTTTTATGGATAGCGAATAAAAACCTCAAAGAAGACTAAAGCGTGCAGAACTACATTCATCTCTCGTTAGCTATACATGTGCACATGTGTTTTCAACACTTGTTTCTTTTTTGCACTCGCAATTTTCCTGGAATTTTAACAATGTTCATCATCAGTCGGCATTTATATCTCTCTAAACTCTTAACACACACACATTCGAATACACGCAATTTGCAGAGGATACAAGACTTCAATGGCTGACTAAACATACAAAATTTGTTACAACTCTAAACACCATCAAACAGCACTTTGTAGATTCTATGAAAATGATTAAAAACTTTTGTTGTTGTTAGTCTTTTTAGAGTGAAAGATACAAAAGTATCTAGACGTAGGTTTTGGTGGAGACTAAAGTAAATATCCGTTCGTTATGGTGCTCGCTGAAGTGAAACACACAAAACGAGATAGAAATATTTATGTATAGGTTGGAACATAATGTTTCCTCCCGATATGACGAGATAAATCAGATGTAAAATATTAAAAGATACAAATCCATTTATGATAGCTTGTCGTAAATATTTTATTTATCTAAAGATATGTATTTTCCATATCTGTAATGTATTTTTTCTTGTAACTTTTTCTTAGTAAGCTGAAGTAAGAAAAAAGCAAACGATTGCAAATAAAAGGGTTTTGTGTAATAAATCGTCTTTGATTTACGGTCTTATGTTATAGATATTGAAACCGGTAATGTATGTATGTAGATAAGCGTGTAGGTACATCAAGATTTGTTGTTCTACTTATTTAGCTTTAAGGAAAGTATAATATGAGCACAAATTTATGACAAACAAAAAAAAGATAAAAAAATTTCAAATTCGAATATATCTCTCCGAGTGTGTACACTTATTGAAATGGAAAAAAGCTCCGATCCTTAAAAATGGTTATTATACTGAAAAAATTAATTTGACCCAGGGGGAAGATTTGTCTTGTTTTAATAAAAAAAAATGGGAAAAATGTATTTATATTAAAAAAATACATGCACAACCTTGACGCTCAAACCTACTCTAGAAGTTCAAGGATATACTCGTAATGTACCAAGCATTGAAGGCATAAAGTATATCTATAAGGTTATTAGAACAATTTCACTTTTACGGGAAAGTGAGTACAGAATTAATTTCTTCTGATTTGTCGTTTATAAAAGAGAAATTTCGTTGTAGAATTTTCGGATGTAATATTATTTGCATGATTTAAAAAGTATCTTCGTGAAAAAACCGATAAAAATTGGTTCAGTCATTAACGAGGTCTAGGGAAATAATCCAAAACTAACACAATTTCCTAAAAAAACGTCAACATTGTAAGTCCCTTGCAGACGGAGGTTTTTCTTTGCAAAATCCTTAAAATTTATTTACCATCATTCGACTTGATTTTTACATCAGTAGAAAAGTCTATTGATTCTCTTTTCACCATTGAAAACTTAAACCGCGTTCGAGCCTCGGTTGCCGTTATAAATTCCTTTTAGATGGAAATATTTTCAGAACCAGACTTCGTAGAAGGTTTTGATTTTCAATTAAGGAAAAGCTCTTGAATAGATGTTATGAAAACTGCAACTCTTTTCAAGGCTTGGTTGCGGAAATATCTCATCGGAACTAATTGAACTTCGGGTCGAAACTCAGTCAAATCATTTACAATAGCAATATTTCAAGAACCAGATCAAGCAGAAGCTTCCGGTATTTGCCAGCGAATAGCTCTCAGAAATTTAACAAATGATTTTTTAAACCGCTAAATACTATACTTCTAGTGTGTATTTGAAAGACGTCTTTCTGCAAATATTGCTTGAGGAAACATCGATGTAAATGACAGCGTTTACGGTTCCTGGCAGTCCTCTTTACCAATTCAAGGTAATACCTTTAGGCCTTTGCAATGCACCTCAATGCCTCTACATAATTAATGGACAAAGTATTACTCCACGAATTTAGAGAAAATATTTTCGTTTATCTAGTTGGTCTTTTGATAGTTTCACCAAGCTACATCAAGGATTTTTGACCATAAACCTAAACAAAGCGAAGTTCTTCAATGAGGAACTTAATTACCTTAATTTTGTAGGAGATGGTTGCCTGAAGACAGATCCAGCGAAGGTATCAATGATTTGTGTTTTCTCCAGAACCAGAGACAAGTTCGGAAGTTCTAGGCATGTCAGGATGGTGCCGAGGGTTCGCACAAGAAAAATTCTTAACTCGAGAAAGCATTTGCCTCAAATTAAATGAAAGTCTTATGGTTTTTGCTATTATTTCGCTTTACTAGTTGTCAAAAAATTTTGTATTATTTTTATAAAAAAAGACCACTGTCTGGATGCGGCGGCGCTGCACCGTGGCAAAATGTGAAAAAAACGCAGTTTTATTACGAAGTTTTGTGGAAACCTTTAGAGTCATTTGAAAGAAAAACAGACAAAACCAAAAAGGCTCTCTGATTTGCTTTTAACTTTTCATTGAACTAATGAATTTTTTAAAATTTCAACATCGAACAAATTAAAATTTTTGAAAGTTTTTTCCAAAATTTATTCCTCCTTCCAACTAATTTACTTTACTCATACTTCGAGTAACTCACTCTCTATACCCAATATAACAAGTGACGTTGATACAGTTAAGTATTCGTGGTTTTAAAATTCGTACAAAACTTAAATCATTCAAACCTAAATTAAACTCTGGAGTTGACTCGCTTTGTTTCTTCAATATTGGCCTTTTCTCCTTCTTATCCACTGCTTTGTAAATATAATAATTCCCTCGCCGAAAGAATATTACCTGGAAAATTTCTTAACTTGTCCCAATCTATAAATCTAGATCTAAAAAAAATAGAAGAAAAGTCGTAGGAAATTTCAAATCTCTCAGCGATTTCCGAGTTGTTTCAGATAACTGTAAAAAAATTAAATAAGAGTTTTTAACTAAAGATACTTTTTCCAAAATAAACACTCAATCAAAGCCCTTGATTTTGGGAACTCTCCGATCTCTATGAATGGTTGAGATATTTGTTTTCCACTCTAAGTTCTTAGCTCGCTATACTTCAATCGGATGTCTCAAAAAGTTGTCATTGATAACTCTCTTTGCAGATCTATAAACTCCAGTTCTGGTGTTCCACAGGGGAGTCATTTGAGTCCCCTTCTTTTAAACACATTTAATAATGATGTTAAACATTATAAAAGATGTTCAGTGCCGATTCATCCCTGGTATAATGTTTGTGAGGGGCGTGTATATCACATAAAATGCCCTCCTTTACTTCAATAATTCCAATTTATAGTTCGCTAAGATGTTTCGCTCAAAAGAACTGCTTATAGACATTTCTCTACCTGATGACTCCCTTGCAGCTCGTTCTATGGCCACGTGTAATGAGTTCAGTTGAAGGATAACCTACATTTCTACACGAGGCAAGTTCACATTGTTCCAGTGATTCATATTCATGTGGTCTTATGTAGTATTTCTAGTGCTTTTATAGTTGTTACCAATTCGATTGTTTTTGTGCCATGCAACCACACCAAAAGTTATGATGGGTCTTACCATCATAGTTCACATTTCTCTTATGATATTTTGTTTGCAACCTTATGATTTGGCTTTAAAATCTCTTGCAGATCATAAGGGCTTTTGTGCACGTTTTAATTTCAGATACTTTACCTTTACGTTTCCATAACTTCGTCAACTAATGAAATAAGTTCCTTGTCTGGTAGAAGCCATTTCTTGTCAAAAATATTTTCTAAGAAATGTAATTGTTGTAAGCGTGTACTTTCAACCTTCATTAGAAGAAAAGGGCACTACTTCGAGAACTGTAGTAAAATAACTTAATTTTCAAAAGAAGTTAAGAAATTGACTTGTATTTGATTCTAGAACATTTTTAAATATAACAAACAGTGCTAAACGAACATTTGGTCCTTCGAGCCGGATTTGGCGATGCGGGGAAGATTGAATCTGGTCTGCGCTACCGATATGCTTTCAGTTAGGGCATTTAGAGAGTTCTTCCAAACAAAAAGAATGAGACACAGTGTCATTGAAGGTGGTATTCAATGCATGCTTAACGTCTTAGATGACACATAATGTTTTTGAATGCGTTGTATCTTTTTTCCCAATTTTGTGATTATAGCTCTAAGGTGCTCCACTCGTGTAGACCTAAAATTGTTGATCTTGAAATATAATAGCATTTCTACGAGCACCTTCTCCGCTTCTTTCATGAAGCAATTCCTCCGAGCACGTCCTCGTACCATCCATAGTCTTATATTTTTATTAAGCAAATAAAGAAGTTAACCTAATGGTGTTTTAACTACCAAACTAACTAATAGACTATTCCTCTCTCCACCAGAAGACCAGAATACTTTTTTCATTACATCTATCAACACCCTACTAAGCAAATACTTGGACACGATTATTTCTACTTAAGGTTCTTTTCTCAACCCCCTCATAAATATCTCTCACAAACTAATCGTATACACAAAAATATGAAAAAAAAAGTTTTAATGTTTGGCGGAATAATTTATTCGAAACATTGACTCAAAGGTCATGGCTATTCGAGTTCTGGGATATACATAACAAAATATACAAACAAAAATATGTTCATTTTCAGTTAGATTCGTATCTTCAACTTGATTATGTGTCAAGTTCTATCAAAAATTCGTAGAACACGAAAAAAGTTAGGCACTTTTCTGGGTGGGGACCAACAAAAAAAGAAATATACATAGGTATTACATTTTTAGTGTACAACTAGGTCAAACATTTTCTCAAAGTCATTCGGACTGGAAAAAGGTAAAACAATGTTGTTTCGCTTATAGAAGAGCTCCTCCTTAATGACTAAAAAAAAAAAAACAACTACAAAAGTTTTGCTAAATTTTGGAATCAAAATAAAAAAAATAATAACGAGGAAAGAACTTTCCCTTTAGAGGATGTTTAATAGGGTGTGTCAAGGTGCTCAACTATGGTATTTTCAAATGTAATAGCTTTTAAAAGTTGCATTGCTTATCAGAATTAAATCCTGCGTTTACAATTTTCATTTTAATTAATATCTTTGGCTCGCTCAAAAATAGAATGAAATCCAAAAAAAAATTGATTTTTCGAAATTTTCGAAATATGTGTTGTTTTAAATTGCGCCGTGTGGATACAAAAAAATTATAAATATAATATTTTTAGGCTTTCAACTGAAAGATTATTGCAAGGAAACACTTTTAAGCTTATATTTGTTTAAAAGAAGGAAGAAAAATAATTTTTTTTATGTAAAATGGTTTTTTTTTTTAAAAAAAAAAATTCTTAAAAATCAACGGAACCACCTACAATATCATGGTATATCTTTCTGTAAAGACAAAAATTCTTTCTGTATTTTGTTTAGTTTTTTTTAGTATACGTAAAAAATAAAAAAAAAAATAACTGTAAATTAAATTTTTTTTTTCAACATCAACCGATTTGAGCAAGCCAAAGACGAACGATATCTTATTTTTTTTACATGTTCTTAAACCTCAGACCCTAATACAACTTTTGAGCTATATTACATTTAAAAATTAGAGTCCTTTTTTGCGGCCATGCAAAAGTGACACACCCTAATGTTTGATGACGAAAATATGGAGAAATAAAAAAAGATTCGTCGTTTTTTTTTTGAAAACTTTTAAGTCGTCATTTATGTAAATTGGTAGTTTACCTACCGGTTTCATGATGACCAAATTTTGATAATATTAATTATGGAAAATTCAAATTCCAAACATGGACTGCAAAAATCAGACATTATTTCCCATAATACGTCTTGAAGCACCAAGAAAAAATTCAGACTAATTCTTATACAAAAATAGGATCAAGGTATAAGTGCAAGCATCTCTTGGCAATCAAGTATAAATCACATACAAATGTAACTTACTTTACTTGCTAACTTAAAATGGCATTAGAATAGGGCATCAACAACCTTTTTTTCAGGCAACTTGGTTCCTGACTTACTGTCTGCATTTCGAATTCGTTGAGGTCCTATTTTCTTGGATCCACCACTTAAGACGCTTTTTCCAGCCAACTCGGTCCCTAACTTTATCTTCAGTTTTGCAATCCGAATTCGTTGAGGTCCTCTTTTACTTGGATCCACCACTTAAGACGCAGTCTTCCTCTTCTGCGCCATCCTCTGGCATTATATTCAATGATTTTCCGCTTCGGAAAATTGTGGTCCATTCCCTGAAATGACCACCTTATTCGTTTCTTCGAATTCGATTTTTCCTTTTCTTTTTGGGTACAGATCCTACAGCTCTTTATTGTGTCTTCTCGACTTCCCGTCTATGCAGATTGGACTAACAATCTCTCGGAGAGCCTAGCGTTGCTATCCACCATTAACAGGGTGCTTGTCTCTGTACATATGTATGTCATGATCTGATCTATATGTTAAGTGTCTTCTAAAACGACACTTAATTTCGTCCAGAGAAGACTTAGCTACTGAGATAAAATAAGCACCTACTGGCAAGAGTTATTCAGCGCTGAGATCAAACAAAATTTCTGATATTCCATCCGGTTTCCCCAGGCGGTAATTTTAAATATTTTCCTCCGATGTTTTCGAGAGTGTTACATACTTCTAGGCAATTTAAAATACAAGCAATGGGAGCCGGGAAAATCATTCCACATTCGTATAGTGTGCTAAGAAACGAATCCCTGAATTTAATGGTACATCCAAAAGTGAACTACAGTCAGATCAGAAGGAATACAAAATTTTTTTCCGAGGAACTCGAGAATATATATGTACTTTTCCTAAGGATTTGGATGCGTTGAATATTCTATCATGTCAGGTTTTTGAGCTATTCTAATCCGAGTGTTCAAAATTAGTTCTTAATAGTGCTTTCTTTCCTCTTTAAGTTATTTTAAAAAATTAATAGTCAGAAAAGTATGTTTCCAAAGTTATAAAACGGGAAATAGGGGTAAAATCCAGCAACTTAAAAAGAACTAACGGCTATATTCAAGAAAATTTTAAATTACCAAAAATTAAGGGAAAACATTCAGAAATGTCACAAAGGTAATATTAATATTTGGTCATTTTAGAAAAAGTACATAATTCAAATTCGATAACGTTTCCGATGTTCTTCCTGAAATTGTAAGTTCACAAGAAAAAGTAAAATTTACGTGAAGCACATGTTGCTTATAGTAAAACACCGCCCAAAATTGTTGTAACCTTTTCAGGACTTGTAAATTGCTTCATAGGAAGAATCTTCTTTAAAACTCGTATAGTTGCAGGAGTATTTAAAAATCTTGATGTACACCAGCCTGAAGAGCTTCTTTAGCTGTCCTACTCTCTGTCATGTCTCTTTCGAAAAGGATTACAAATAATATTTACCCCTTATTAAAAAAATCTGCTTCCTACCTAACAACGGTATATATAATTTCAACTAAGTCCCTCCCTTCCAATGTCATGGAAACTCTGATTAATTAGGAATTATATTGAAGAACGAAAATTTCTTAATGACCTGCAGTACGAAGCTATGTTAGCAAATAAGTCCACTTGGCGATCTGACAGTCTACGAGTCAAGCAGTGAAACCAAATCGTAGATAGTTTTGAATAAAATAAGATTTTCGCAGTTGATATTTCAAAAACCTTTTGAAAAATGCGTCCATTTGGTACCAACAACTATCTTCTTCCCTTTCAATATAAGCCGGATGGTTTAAAGTCTGAAATTTATAGGATAAATGCTGGTATATGCTCCTTGGTCCCGTCTTGTATCTGAATGTTTCAAACTTCCAATTCATTGAACTTTCTTGCTTGCAACAGTGCCTCCAACTTTTCATATTCGTTTCTTAATTCACATGATTTCACTACTAAGGAGGAGGTTTCACAACGGCAGCTTCTGGCTCAATGTCAGCTTATAATAAGACTGCTTCTTCGTTGTTCACGATTATGTTGTCATCTAGAGTTTCCTTCACACTGAGGTACCTCGGCTCAGGATGTTGTTATTCAGTGGTCATCCTTCTCATAAGCTGATTCGGGTGGTCGATGATGTTCCGAACTAGTTTCTTTGTTGAAAGTTTGTCCAATGGGATTAAATTCGCTTCTTGGAAGAGCTGATCGTTCCTATAGTGTTTCTGTCGTTGGCGGTCGAAGTAGAGTCCAATGCAGATCCTCAGTATCTTCCTTTCGAATAGTTGAAGTTCCTTCAAAGCTGTCTTCAAGATTGAAAACCAAACTGGGAAGGAATAGCTGATCATTGATCGCAGGAGCTGCTTGTAGATTAGTATCTTTGTCAATTGGCATAGACCTGATTTTCTTTTCAGTAATGGGTGCCCAGCTGGATTTTTCCAGCACATTTCTTGAGTGCAGGTTAGCAACTCGTTGAAGTGGATTCCCAAGTGCTTGACGTTTTGCTTAGCAGCCATGGTGGATCTGTCAGATAGTCTCAGGACCAGGTTTCTGCAAATGGGTGCGGTGTGAGTGCCTCTATCATTTGAAGGTCTCCTGAAGCAGAAAAGTTCCGATTTCTGGTAGAATTGGAAGGGTCTGTTAATGTGGCTTTCTACTTTTCGGACAGCCATTAGTGGTGACATTGATGTGGCTTAGGTGACCGAGTCATCAGCATACAGGAGGTTCTCGTATCCAACTGGAGAAGGTTCGTCGGATGTCATGAAGCTGTTGAGGAAGTCTTGAGTTATGGGTGAATCCAGCCAGCTCTGATGGTCTCTTTATGTGTGACTTGCAGTTGTCTAGTTGGATGAAAAATTTCCTGAAAGATAGGAAAGAAAAGAAAGAATTTCTATCAATGGCGGAGGTACTTGTATTAGCGGAAGTTTGTGGATTGGGCCGTCTATCTTGACATCCAGAAATCATCCGAAGGTGACACGTTGTTGTGGGCAGTGGTGATAATAATGATATAATTTTATTCAAAAACGCAACGCTCTCTCCTGTCCTTAAAGTGGAACCCAGGCCAAATAAGAGCTTGAAAATAACATATATCCTTTATCTCTCATTTGGGGGCTATCGTGAATAAAATTTCCCTCGGAATATTTCCCATCTTCGAAAATTAGAATCGATAATAATTCTGCACTGCTTCATTGTAAGCTGGCGGCTGGCCTTTTGAAATGAGACCCAGAGTCCCTATAAAACTTATTTCATCAATAAATTCCAAGGAAAACTTTCGACATTATTCAATTCAATGACAATTTTGAAGGTTGGGAAAAATTCCGAGGGAAATTTTGTACCTATAAATGATTCAACCTAATACTGGCCATTTTGGCACGTAGTATAAAGTAAAGAGAATGTTTTCTTAGCTGCACAACACGAATGTGGAATGTTTAATTTATACATTCAAAACTTCGAAACATCATAATCTTCGACATTTCCTCCATGAAAGTGATAAATAAATTTTGGGTTTTTCACACTATATTGTCAAAAAAATAATGATTTTGAATGTAACGTCAATGCAAGTCCATTTATCGTAGGTGAAATATGTATCGTAAGTTAGTAATCGGGTTAAGAAATGAGAGCCTTTGATATGCTGTAGTGCTGGCCTGATTTGTTTTCTTTTTTATTTTTTTATAATTCACACACAGTTCATTAAGAGAACCTTATAATGTTAAACACAACACGAGTGAAGGGAAATTGGTTAGGGGGAGGGTTAGAGGAAAGAGGTGTCGATGAACATTGGTCTTGAATGTTTGCAAATTGAAAGGGCAAGGTGTCGGGTAAATTATTCCGTAATTATGTTCTGCGACTAAAAACGAACGGTTGGCGTCCTTCTACTTTAATCAAGGGCTCCCAAGACTTTCCAGAATTTAAGCAATTATAAAACCTTTCTTAACACTCGTACTACGTACTAGTCGTATATTTACTGTCAATATCAGGTTTTTCCTTTGTTTTTGTGAAACTCCAATTCCTCAGTGAACTGACCGTTTAGCACTTCGTTTTAGTACAATTCCCATCACTGCAAAATCCCTTCGATAATATGATTTCCCTGTTCTTACTTGCAGTACGAGCAGGGTTGATATGGAAATCCGGAATTTTAAAATCCCAATTATCAAAATTCCAAATGTCAAAATCCCGATTGCATGAGCACCTTTTCAACTTTTAACAATCACTCGCGATTTTATGAAGGGATATTTTTTAGCTTCATTTATAAAAAAAGGTACTGACGAAATTTGGGATTAATCACGAAATTGCAATGGCGGGATTTTGATATTCGGGATTTTGAAATCCGGGATTCTATGTTTTGGGATTCGTTATTTTGACTTTCGGCTTTATGTAACATTCCTGTACGAACAAAGCAGCATAGTATTACTCATAATTACTGCTTCTTGACCCGGTCTTAATAAATCTTCAGTGTCTAGTGGACACATATAGTTTTCTCGTCAGGTCTGGTGAGTTCCTTATATTGTCTTTCGTATGCCAAGTATGTGTCAAGTATGGGCTTTGAAAAGCATGCAAAATTCGTTGCAATTGGTGCTTAATGTGAATGTGTAGTACCTAGCCTAATATTATTCATGAAGCGTGTCAATTTTGTATCTTCTTCAAGTCTCTCAATATAAACTCACCCTCCATTGATCTCTCAGTCAATCCAATTTATCACAAACCGCTTGATATTTTTCTCCGTGTTTCGACCAAATGTTTCTTGCTTGAATCGGATAAACTCCCTAATGTGTGACATCCTTCCTGTGTTAATAAAATATACCTAATTAAAGTTCTTCTTTTGTCTCTTCTTAATAATCTGACAATCTGACACAATGATTGCTTTTCAATCTTCACACGTAATTATCCTGCCAAAATGAAAATAATAATAAAAAAAGCTCTGTTTGTATTGTTCAAATTTTGAAGGATTAATGACCAAAAGAATTTTATATAAAACCCTGAAGGCGTGCGCGCGTATATAAATCAATGTCATGCAAGTGAATTAATTAAATTATGTTGCATAATTAGTTCAAGCGTAAGCAATGAAAAACAACGATAAAAAAAAATCGTGCCACAGAGAAAAATAAAAAAAAAAAAACAAACACATATTTTATGCGAAGAGTGAAAATTCCTCACACAGATAGAGAGTGTCAGGGATTGAAAAATGTATCTCACCGAGCAAGCCGCGGCCAAAAATGGATTTAAATTAATTTTTTTTTTATTCTCATCACACACATCCCTATCCATAAATTGTTCCGCACTGACTTTTGTATAAGGGTGTCTTGATGCTGCAATTAAGCAAAATTAAATTGCAAACAAAATATTATATAGATACATATGCTAAAAAAAATTTAAAAGAATTCAGATTCACACACATGTGTTTCGATTCTTCCTTCATCGTCGTTGTCATAAAGGCAAAAAAAAAAATCGTAAATAAATCGCACATTATGTCAAAGGAAACGATTCACGATGAAATTAAACGCAACAACAAAAAATGTATCTCAATCGTGCGAAATGTATCTTTTTGAGTGAATTCCACATGAATGGATATAGTGCAAGATGACAACAAAAACAATTTATTCCAGCAGCAGCAGCAGCAACAGCAGCGGAAAAACACGGTGAATTACGCAAATTTTTGTTTTATAGGTATTTTCCACTTTGAGATGCGAGAAATATTGCTTCAAGTGTGTATCTGACGAATGCAATTTTATCTATGTCAGATTAGACTAGTTTTTTTTTTTTTTTGCTGGATATAAGTCATTGAAGTGGAACATTTTCTGCAATAGTTTCACTGTGCGAATTAGTTATCTACATCTACAGACATGAGCCTCAGATAATGGAACACTATTGTGAGTTCGTTATCTTTGTGTGTGTCTTGAGAGTTGTTAAATGCTCTGATGTAAGCAATTGTTTTTAATAAGGGACAATTTGCTCGTAAAAGAAACAATAAGACTAAGTGGTATTGGTTCACAATTGTGAAACAGGTTAATACGATTATGAGCCGTGGAAACAAGGGGGCAGACTCCTTAGCGAAAATAGATTCATTAACCCCTTTAACAGGGCCAGGAACCTATTGCGAAATAGGAGAAAGCATTATCAAAAACAAAATCAAATAAGAAGACGAAGACAAAGACGAAGCAAGTAGATCCAAGAACTGGAGAGAACTCCCAAAACTACTGGTCAATTAAAACCAAGAACGTTTCACCAACTGTATCAGCCCAAGCAAGAACAACTTTTTAATATTAATATTCTCACTGGACACTGCAAATTTAGAAGACCTCTAGGTTAACTTGGTATGACAAGCAGTGCCACATGTAGATTCTGCAACATGCTTGAGGAAACTCCAGATCACTTACCAAGAAAATGTTGTCCATTCATGTACCAAAGAAAAAAAAGACAATACCAGGTGAAAGAGAGCGACCTATCTTTTCTGAAGGTCCCCTAAATACTAAGATTTCTAAGAGTAATAGATTTATATATAGGAAGAATTGTAAGATAAGCAAGCTCATCCAGATTTAGGTGGGAACACAATATATACATATATAATTCATTCATTTATGATAACTTGGCTTTAGCATCATATTAATTTTCATGTCTATTACAGAATTCGCAGAATTTTACTCGCGGTGAGTTGAGTAGATTCGCATCCGCTGTAAAACTCAATTATGGAATTCGCATCCGCTGTAAAACTCAATTATGGAATTCGGTCGGATGAACTAAATTGTCGATTCTTAATTCTTAATAATGGATTCCTAAAATTACCTTATCATTTATGAACTTTCGTATCGACACTGTCAGCTACAAACATTTCATTCAACTGGCCTAGGCTATGATCAACGAAATCAAGCATCGTTGAGAGTGGTTAGTACGAAGATGGGGAACGGTTCAAAACCAACCGTGTGCCGTGTTTGTTTTTTTTTTTTTTTTTTTTTTTTTTTTTTTTTTTTTTTTTTTTGTTGCGCTCGGTTGTGCGTTTGACGACTTACATTTTTGTTCTTTCCATTGTGTTTATTTTTGTTTTTGTTTTTCGTTTAATCAAAAATTCACTTCAGATTCGTCTCGAAATTGGTGCGAATGTAAAATGATAGAAATTGTATGGAGTGCGAATGGATTGCGAGTTCTGTAATACCATATAAGTTGAACAAAATGTTGGTGGTGCAGGGATTGTTACCGACATTCGTTCAACTATCTTTCGTCGGATTGAGTAATAGCAAAATTTTGGAAATTAATTCACAGTGTCACTTTGGCTAATTCGCTGAATTCTGTACCCCTTGGTATATTTGTTACTGCATGGGACTATCATGCAGAAGGTCTGTTTACCCATTTTCCATTTTCTTATATTGATAGTGCTCGATGGCAGATGTTCAGAGCGTATACACAACTCTCAACAATTCATATTTCCGTGTTTTCGGCTGGTATGTAATTTTCTGCGGAATCCGAACTACTCCAATAAAAAAAAATTCTTTTTCATAACAAGAGATGCGCTGGTCTTATTTGTCATTTCCTCGAAAAAGACAGTACAAAAAAAAAAATAAAAACAACAAGCCTTTCGATATGCCGTAATGAATCATTATTATCAGACGAAATTATTTGAACATTGACGATTTTCTAAATTGACTCTATTTTCCAATAGAGGGATGACTTGAGCCTTATATGTAGTTCTTATCTTTAAAAAAATAAACAAACTTCTGTGGAAAAAAAAATAATTTCGGAGAGATATTTTAGAATTTTCTTTAAGTGGCGCCCAAATGAAAACATTATCATATGTGTTTCCTATTTTCTTACTTTAGCGAGACAACTTTTGGTCTTACAGCGAGAATGTAACTATATATTAAGGGATCAACAGATTTGTTCCAAAGAATCAAGTCATTTAATACGAATATTGCAACAATATTTTCTAACTGGCGCCCAACGCAAAATACAACAACAATACGAAATTAGCTACTAATTCCTTTTAGTCACCCAATTACTTACTAAAAGAACTATTATAGTCAATTTATTCTACTTTAATATTCATCTGCAACTATTTCAATTTTTTTTAAAGAAATCAAATCAATGTTCAAGTTATAAATGGCGCCCAACATAAAAATCCAACTTCTCTTGTATTCAAAATAAAAATTTGCATTTCCATCCAATTCCAAAGTATCTAAGTATGTCTAATAAATAAACCAAGTAAATTTCCTTACATAAAATAGAAAGGCGAGCTTCTATTTGTATTCTTTTCTAAAAATAAATAATCCCAATCCATTTTGTACCAAGGACATTATGCATTGCACAGCAGAACACAATATATTGGAAACAGTTTCATTGCACTTTCATGGCTGTTCGTGTGTTCATTGTTGTATAGGTACCTGTAAAAAAAATAAAAGTAATTCTCATCATTCATCACTTGCTTGTTATCCTTAAATCTACATCGAGTTTTTATAGACGCAGATATCCTGCGAACGATGAACAAAATGGAAAAAAAAAGAAAACAAATCATCCTGACAAAAGCACAAAACTCTGATTGTCTGCGTATGTATACTTTTTTTTCTCTAACTAACGAACGAACCTGCATGCACATCCTATCGATATCAAAATCGATGATGCACGTCTCGTTAAACGATTCGTGTCCATCTGTTATTGGACCAACCGACCTGCACAACTTCGACGAATATGTCGAAGACGACGCGCATTCATATCTCAACAAAAACGACAGCGCAAGGACAATCTATCAATCTATATTGTGTTTGCATTGCCATGTTGAAATATCAGAGAAATCTACGTTGTTCGATGTGCAATTGTTCGATTTTCATAATAGATATATTGCAACGCAATATATGTATGTATGTGCAGGAAACAAAAAGTATGAAAAGAAAAAGGAAATAAATTCGCTTCCTTATGAACATGGTTGTACTACTGTAGAAATAGGCCCTGACGCACTGTCAGAAAGGGCCCTTCCGTATTTTGTTTTTGTGGCATTCAAAAACTCATATGTTCCAATAAAGTTAAATTTTTATGAATAAGTACCAAGTACGTCCCTAAGTTTTCAAAAAATCGCCGGCTGGCATTTGGACATACACGTTTCGAGAACGATTAATAGTACCAGTACAACAAATTTGTAAGAATCTTTTTCATAAAGAATTCAACTACGTTTCTCTTTCACTTTTCATTTTTTGCTCCAAGTATTCTAATAAAACAGAATAATCCTGAAAAACTTTATACCAAAAATGAATAGTAAAAGAATTTTCAATCCAAAAATACAGCTATTCATTTGGTCAACTATCCTTTCGCTAGATATTGCTTGAAACGCAATTTTCAAAATGGCGAATTGAACCCAACTTTTAAACTCGCTTCTTTGTGAAGATTTTTGTTTTTTTTTCTGTACGGATTAGCCTATATTATCAAATTAAAATAAACTAAATTATAGACCCGTGGGGCCCCTTAAAAACTGAGGGCGAAGGCCTGCCTCGTATATGCTCTTCACCAAACAAAATCAAATCCGGTCCTGTTGAAATAGAAGCGATTACTACAAGTAGTAGCACAAAAAAGGGAAATTTGTAATTTCACTTTAACCACTCACCTTAGTTCACCGTGCCAATGTATACATTATAGGCCATTGACTCCAGCCTACTACATCCTTCGACCAGCTCCGATTCGAGTTACTTTCAAGTAAAAGTTAAACACTCTGAATAAAGTTGAGATAGTTGCACCAGGAACTTCCATCAATGTATCTCAAGTTGATCTCGTTCTCCAGCTAATGTGGTTCATAAAAATAAAAAAATAAAAAAATTGATAGGATAGTTTCACTTCGAAGCAAGCTGGAGCCATATAAAAAGGAGCTATACACAAACCAACAGCAAAAGAAAAAAAATCAATGACCATGTGTGTGCAGCTTAACCATCAGAATTGGACATAGCGTGTGGTTAGTGGTTTATCATTCTTGTTGTTGTTGACTTCTCTCTGTACACAAAAAAAATAAAACTCTGATGGTGGTTAAGCGTACAACCCAAGACTTAAAGGAATTTTTGTTGGCTTTTTTTTTTATAACTTTCTCGAGAAAAAAGTGAAACTTTTTTAGACGAAGATATAGCAAGTTGTGGTCAATGCTGCTGTTGGTCAGTTAGTTTGATGTGGTGGTGTTATAATCGCAGCTGTTGACGACGATGACGGCGACATTGCAAGGTGTCATTATCTTAAGTCAATCATCCAATTTGATTTGTTACAATTTTCTGTGGAGTAATTGAAAGCTAGATAAGGCTGTGTTGGGACATACATAGCGGGAAATATATTTGTTATGAAACCTCAGGAAGTTTAGGTTTTTGCTTTAAGACAGTAATAATTCGCAATTAAAGGCAAACTTAACAGGGATGGTGTTTGGCTTTATGTCGACTCCGCCTTGTTCCTGGTTATCAATGGAGGGAGGTTAAAAGAAATTGTCAACGAATGCCCGAACCGAAACGGTTGCCAAGTCCAATTAGAATCATCTCCAAACCCCAAAAAATTCTCAACGTTGTCATCCATCTTATACCAGTCATTGTCATGCTTTTCAAGTTGAGAGAAAACTTATTCTGGAATTAATTCTAAACACTATATCAAACCATTAACCCCCACCAAAATCACTTAGACAAACACAACTAAAACAAAAAACCCACACAAGCTCTAAACAAAGTTCCTCATCCATGTAGTAATTAAATAAAATATTATCATCACTTTTGAGCTCATACACATGATGACCTTCCAAAACACACCAAGCCGAAACACCCACCAAAACCACAAAGAACCCTCCATCTTTTGGAGAATTTCCTTTTGAAAAACTTAAGACAACCAAGAAACCGTCAAAATCATCAAAAAAAAAACCATCTTTCCGCATAGCCTCCTCAGAAATTTCTTCTTCAACTTCAATCCACTGGGCTGCAGTTCAACAGAAGGTATATCACCGAATTGCCAGCGAAGAAAACTTTTGAAACACTCTACCTATCTCTTTTTAGTCTGTACGTAACGTAAATCGACTTCAGTCATTACCTACAGTTTGATGGCTGCTGACTGGTAGGTTAGGGTAAACTTCTAAATAATAATTTTTCAACGACAACTTCTGCCTCTGGGGAATAGAGAAGGGACTTAAAACTAGAAACATCTTTTCTTTTACCGTGAGGAGAGTGAGCTAAAAAAGCCTACACGATGAGCGACGACGAAAATTATGACTATGATGACGATGGCATTTCATTTTGCATAATTTCTACTTTTAACACAAAACTTTAGCGTTAAAGTCATAAGCCCGGTCTGTTGACTGAATATTTTCAATTGAAACCATGATGATCATTATCGTCATCGTCATCAACATCATAATCTGAAATTATGTTCATCTTTTCGAGCAGAGGTTTATGCATCGTTAAATTGTGCACTCTTCAAAATGGGGAATAAAGAAGCCACAGCAGGGCAAAGATGGGAAGGGGCTAACGCTTTAAAGCGAAAATCTCATCTCATCATAAGTAATTATTTATCAGAGTTTGGAAATATGGTTACTTGGGTTTTGGGTCTTTTGAGATGAATTTTCACATGTGAATAAAATCCTTGAAATGTATTTTGGGAATTTATATCAATATATTTATAGATACATGTGTAAGTGCAGGTCTTGATGAGTGGCAGAAAATGCTTTGAATACCAATTTACATTTCCATTCAAGGCGTAGACTTGCATTTGTAGATTAGGAATGTCATGTCGGTTTTCGATCAATTCCCGATTCAAGGGTAACTAGTGCTGATAGGATATAAAGGTTAAAAAGATGAATAATAAGCCACCATTTTTGACAATGTTTAAGGCGAAAAAAAATACGTTACACGAATCACAGAACGAATGACATGAGATTTTATGTGTCAGTTTTTGTTGGTCTAATTTCGAGCAGTGAACGGTGCTAGTGGATAAATCTAAAAAAAGCAAGATTTGAGTTTCGTTCTATCAAAAAATTATTACATGACTTTTGCACTCACAACGCATATTAATGGTCATCGATGTTGTGGTTCGAATGTAAATTTGAATACAAAAATCATGTTTATAAATTGGATCCTGCCATTATGAACGGAATATAACATCGTGCAATTATCTTCCAAGGGAGTTCTTTGTCGGTATCGATTCCGTCAAGGTAATTTTCGATGACTTTTCGACACGACGAACATTTGTTTTCAAAGAGTTAAGTGTTTGCGGATTGAAGAAATCCAACGGCGACAAATCGCAGGATCTTGATGGCAAATTCACATCACCAAATACCGAAATACCCAAGCAACACAATTGCCTCTTACAGATATTTTGAAAAGTTATTTTCCAAGTGTTTTCAACTCTTTGAACAATCTTAAAGAGGTCTGTAATACCCAAAAAGGCCTAAAGGGGAGGAGTCTATTGTATTGAACAAATAGTTCTAAGTAAAGTATTTGCAAGACTTCATAAATATCATTTTTTGATTAATCTATAAAGACACTTTCAAGTGGTTTTCAAGATGTTTATATTTTTGAGTAGAAAGATTGAACTGCGAAGAAGAAAAATGTATAAAAAATGTCTTTCTCTTTCACGCAAATACAAATTTAATGCAATTCAAATAAAATGGATTGACTAATATAAATGCACAAACATGGCGAATTCTTTACTTCAATAATTTATGACTGGATTTACGATATTCATTGTATACCCTTTTTATGATTGTGTGTTTTGATTTGCGAGAGAAGATTTAATTTGAAACCGCATACTCTACCCTACTTTAAATTAACGCGTTTTCAAATAGAATAGTATTTACAAAGAAATATTCAGAAAAATAATGTTATAATAATAAAATGCCCTCAGAATAGAAAAAGAAACGACGTTTAAGTATGCAATAGATATGGCCGATTCATGTATGTGTATGTATCGAAGGTATTCCTACCTACAGGGTGCTCTATTTTATGAAAGGTCTTTTTTTGTTCGTTCTGAATAATTTTAAAATGTAAAATAATTTCAGCAAATAAATACAACTCAAAAGGTTTACAAACTGAGCGACATATTAACACTTACGTCTTTAGAATTTTGTATGAAATAAAATTAAATCAACTTTTTTATTGTATATGGTGATGCTAAGATCTCCTTTATACTACAAAACACGAAGAAACATAATATTATTTGAAGAATGATTCCGGATTTTTATTGCATTTTTTCAAAATTTAAATGTAAGTTGACAGGTTTTATACATCTTACAGAGAAAAGATACAAAAAGACATGCTATATGAAAATAAGTGAAAATATATGTCATTCCTTAATTTTTATTTCACAAAGTGTTAGGCTAGCCGCGCACTAGCAATTTTTAGTTGCGAAACTGCTTGGTTCGAGCAACTAAAAAATTTGTGTTTTGACACAAACTAAACGATTGCCTAAAATAAGTTCGCCATTTTATTGAACATATAATTATCTGCAAATTCACCGACATTCAACCAAACAGTTCATCTGTTTTCTATAAGTAACCAAACAGTTTCGCAACTAAAAATTGCTAGTGCGCGGCTAGCCTTAAAATCCCTGGATTAAAAATCATTTTACATACATTTTATTGTTGCGTCAACATTCTATCAAGATACAAAATATTGAGTTCAACTGTCAACCGACTAAAGAATCACTGAAAATTCAGAAAATTTGATATTATACATAATCAAAATAATACCCATTATCAATTTTATTTGAATTTGAATTTTATTTCAACATTTCTTTTATATTCTGCCAAAGTTCTTCAAATAACAACATTTCCTTCTTTCATTTACTTACATCCGCAGAAACTGATGACTTCGTATAGTAAACGATAAAACATAAAAATCTAGTAAATAATAATTTTATCTTCAATATACGTTTAACAATGTCACCCTTTACAAAATATATGTATTTTATACAGATACGTCACCCATTTGTTAAGAACTCTTTAAAATATCTTAAGCCCTTCACAATAAGATATCGAAACTGAAATTCAAAGCAAAGAGTGAAAAAAGTGTAAACAAAGAGTAAAGGAAGAATATAGCTCTTTACAATCACTCAAATTAAAAAAAAAAGAGCAAATAAAGTGTAAGCAAAGAGTAAAATAAAAAGATAACAAATTCACAACAATTAGGCTAGGCGCGCACATTCAATTTTTAGTTTTGCAACTGTTTATTACGAGCAACTAAAAAGTTTGTGTTTTGACACAAACTAAACGATTGCCTAAAATGAGTTCGCTATTTTGTGTAACATATAATTATACGCACCTGCGCGAACATTCAACCAAATAGTTCATCTGTTTTCTATAAGCAACCAAACAGTTTTGCAGTTTTGCTTATTTTTTATTAAACATAATCATATGCAATGGCGCGCACATTCAACTAAATAGTTGAGTTGTTTTCTTTAAACAGAAGAGATAAAAAAGATTTTCGCTTGGTTTCACAATTCACAAGAGGAAAGTAGTAATTATCTTGATGTTAGGCTTTCATAAATACGTTTTAGTGAAAACTTCCACAGAATATCTTCAAGATGTATTCGAAAGATTAAAATGAAAACCTCTTTCAGCATTTTAAAACTACTCCTTTTAAAGAGGTTTTATAGAGGGTACATAGAGAGTCAATATGTTGACATTTGTCATGATTATCTCTAAGATGTTTTAAAGAGCATTTAATTATACTATACCAAAAAGAACATTTTAAAGAGCAAATTAGGAGGTCATAAAGTGAAATGGTATTAAGAAGATTGAACTAACAGCTTGTAAAGAGCTGATACATTTATTGAAGTACTCTCCAAGAGTTTATGTGTTGCTTGGGTAACTCCTTAGGAAAATATTTCGTGCAATAATATCAAAATATTGTGTGAAATATGGAACCGTATTGTTGAAACCACATGCCTTCCACATCCATATTTTCGATTTCGGGCCAAACAAAATTGGGCTCAGTGTTGACTTTATCAATGAATCTTTACATTGACAGTTATACGTTTCTAGTTTTTGAAGAAGTATTCACGAATGCAACCAACAGACCAAATTCGGAGTTCAAACGTCGACAGGAATTCAATTCCAGTTCGCGAATTGTTTCCTGTACTCTCACACTGAACCAAAAAGTGCAGTTATATTGATAATTTTGTGAGTTGAATTGACAATAAAATTGTCAAGTTTGAGCCAATGACCGGTGTAGTAAATACAACGCTTTCAGATTGTCAATTTCATAAATTAAAGATTTGGTATTCATATTGACAACTACGACTTTTATATGGAAAATCAGGATTGCGGTATTGATAATTAAATTATCAATTTTTAACTAGAGCAGTTGTCAAATTGGCAATTTCTATTTGCAATTTGATCACTGCAGTTGCTAGTTTGAAAACTATGGTTGTTTATTTCATTACAGAAGTCGTCAAATTAATTACAGAAGTTTTCAAACTGAAAACCACTGTTGTCGAACTGAAACTGTCAATTTGATTACAGCAGTGTCTAACAGAAAACTGCAGTTGTCAATTTGATTACAGCATTTGTCAAATTGGAAACTATGGTTGTTAATTTGATTACAACAGTTTTCAAATTGAATACGTCGACTGTTAATTTCATCACAGCAGTTGTAAAACTAAATACCACGGTTCTTAATTTGAAAATTGGAATTATCAATTTGATTAAAGCAGCTGTCAAATTAAAAATTTTGTTTATAAATTTAATCACAGCTGTTGTCAAATTGAATACCACTATTGTCAATTTGAAAACTGAAATAGCCAATTTGATTACAGCAGTTGTCTAATTCGATGAGCTACCCCTCTTTTATTTTTATTTATCTTGATTAACATATTGATAACCGCAATAGTCAGTTTGTAAACTGCATCTGTCTACATATTTGACTATCGTAGTTTTCAATATGATGACAGGAATAATTTGATCATCATATTGACAATTACAATTGTCAATTGTCAAATGTCAACTTCTGCTGTCCTTTTCATGACCGTGGTTTCCACCGTAATGGGGAAAAAAGCCATCGTCATAATGACTATCATTATTGCTAACTACATGATTTTAGTTTTTAATCTGATGATCAGTCTTCATATCGACTTTGAAAATATTCATTTAAATACTGCAGTTGCTGATAAGATAACTGCGAGTCTCAAATTCTAAACTAAAATTGAAAATCTAAAATTTTCATATTCACTATCCAGTTGTAAATTTCAACTTGAATTTTTGAAAATTTACGTCATATTGACTATTTTTTTCACCATTTTGACAATTTTCAGTTTACTATCAATGATTGTTGATATGACAACGGTTATTTTTTTCAGTGCAGACTGAAGTTGTTATTACGGGCGACTTTCATGTACACAATTCAATACAGACAACACCCGAACTCAGCTTTTAGATGTTCCGACTCGAATACCAGATGTTGCTGGGCAAAATTCCCACACTCTCGACTTGTTTCTCACTACTTAGCTTGATAAGTATACTATGACGCTAACTTCTCCATTCGGCACTTCGGACCTTTGGCTAATATCATACAACTTCACGGGTCCCATCCATCCAGTTAAAAATAAAAATCCCACGAAGACCGTTCGGCAACTGGAGTCTTTAACTGGTTTCTAGTGATATGATACGATCACAGAAGTGACTTTTTTTTAGGACTCGTACTTTTATTCCTGACAGGGTTAAGAGCATAAGTCCTAAAGAAAAATTCTTGGTTCGATACAAGTTGTAAATGACAGAAGTAAGTTTCCGTAATATTACCGAACTCGTACAGTTGCAGAAGCCCTTCGAGATCTTGATACAAACAATCCGATGGTCATGAAGGTATACCCCCCATTCTTCTGAAGAGGTCTTCTTCATTGATGGCTAAGTTTTCCATCGCTGTTCTGAAAACTTCCCTAGAAGATGGAAAACAGCATTTGTCCAGCAGGTCCCTTAAGAAAGCGACCCATCCTAACCTCCTCCAATCGACCAATTGCATTTACGTCTCTTCTTTCCTAGGTCATAGAATAGCTGATCAATCATCAGCTCAACAAGACCGGCAATCGTTCCACTGGTGATCTGATGGCATATCTCACCGAAGAGTGGAACGGATCCTTCCGTTGCTTTGGAGAAAGTAAGATTATTGGGCTTGATATTTCTATGACATTTGATAGAATTTGGCACCAGGCTCTCCTATCGAAAATGCGTGCGTTTTGTATCAACGAAACTCTTATTTTTTGGATTAGAAATTACATTCTGCATCGTTCAATACAAGTTGTATTGGATGGTTTCAATTCTGATCGTCACAAAATAAATTCTGGTGTTCCCCAAGGTGCCGTTTTGTCTTCTACATTGTTTTCTCATTTTTATAAATGATCTCTTGTCTTAAACTTCTAATCCATTTCATTGTTTTGCTGACGACTCCACCCTGAGCTTCTCATATTCGTGTGGTTTAAATGCTTCGAAAACTTAATGCTGTCTATTGTCTTTGGAGCAAAATGTACCCCTTATGCCCATCGTCCTTGAATAGCACTTGTATCGAAAAAGCCCAAAAGCTTTCAGTATCTCAGTAGAATGACCACATTCGCAAAGCTGCTAAGTTCTTATGATTTCTATATCGATGTAAGAAATTTTTCATCCCCTCTGATCTGGCTACAATTTATCAAGCGTTTATACGTCCAAAACTCGAGTATAACTCACACCTTCGGGCAGGCGCAGCACAAACATCTCTCCATTTACTGGATAGAATTCAGAACTGATAGGAAACAGAGCTATCATGGATTCATTCCCATCTCTTGAATGCTGCTGCCGTCGGAATGTTTCATGTATTTCCTTGTTTTATCGCTTCTTTCACAAGCGATGGTCACTCGAAGTAGCCAGTTGCATTCCTCTCTTAAATCAGTTCTACCGTAATACCCGTTTTGCTAGGAATTCTCATTAGTTCACCCTCGAGCCTAATTTTGGTCATACCGTCAAATGTAGAGATTCAATTTTTAATCGCACAACACGATTATAGAATAAATTACCCAGCACAGTTTTCCCGTGCCATTTCAATTTGCAAATATTCAAGAGCAATGTTCATCATAGACACCTCCTAACCCCCCCCCCCCCGTTTATTTGCCCATCGGCCGTTCTGTGTTTAAAATTATAAGGGTCCGTAATAAACCCTTGAGCGCGTGTGAAAAAAACCGGGATTGGCAAGAGTGATTCTCCGTTTTATCTCTGTACCGATGTCATATTTCGAGATTATTGTGGAGCCCAGGTAGACAAAGTCCTTGACGACCATACATCCAACGTGACGTTTTACCCGCGTAGATAATGTTGAGATGATAGCAGATACTCGTACTTCGTCTTGTGTTCATGAACAGCCAAACCCATTTTTCCAGCCTCCGATTCAATACTTGCAAATGCGCCAGGAACATCTCATTTCGTTCCTCAAATGATTTCAATGTCATTTGCATAAGCAAGTAATTGAACGGACTTTTGGAAAATTGTACTGTTTTTGCCTTGCGATGTTAAAAAGGTTGAATGATAACGCATCAAAGCTTTCTCGACATCAAAGGTTCCGGTGGTGTTCTTAGCAACTTTTACTGAGCAGCTAGATTTCGCCATCGTCATCCTGCATAAACCGACGAGTTTGGTAGCGATGCCGAGAAGAGCCAAATGGCTCTGTATAATTCGTCTCTTTCGGCGCTATCATACGCGACTTTAAAATCGATAAATAAGTGAAGTACATATATCGATTTGAAGCTTCTGGGTTTTTTCCGAAATCCGTCGGAGTGTGAGCATATAGTCGACGGTTGATTTGCTGGGCCTCTGTAGTTGGCACAGGTCAGAGCATCTCATATGAAAAAGTAAATTTTTGTCTTGCCTTGATCGAACTGAAACACCTTCTGTTTATGTCGAATCTCTTTGGGGAATCACCCTGTATTAACATGTAGATTTTTCCACACTAAAGCTGTTTCCACATTATACACTTTCAAAGCAAGATTTTTTTTCTACTTCAAATGCTTAAAAATGTCAAAGCTTTGCAAATTAATTTACCATGAAATTTTCCCAGAAAGAATATTTTGTTTATGTAAATTGAAAAAAACTATTGGAAACTATTTCTTTTGTGAAAACTTAAAACGTGTAATAGTAGGTTATGTCACGTAAACGCTAAATATATACGTAACTTAATTACTTGATATTCTTATAACATATTATTTTTTTTTTTTCACAATAAAAAAAACCCAAAATAAAAAAAAGAATAAGGATAAAAGTATTGACGTTTTTTTCTCAAGACCTGAATTCTTAACGATTTTCTGGCTTCTTCGATCTCTGATTTGTCCAATTTCTTGCGTCTTTTCTGTACCATGTTCTTATCGATCGACGAGGTCTCTTTGTTGTTTAAACTTATAGCTACATTAATTTAATATTATTCCGGACTCTGTGAACAATTTTCAAAAAATTGATTTGGCCAGAAATACTTGGAAATGTTTCGTGGAAAAAACTTTCTCAGTAATAGTACTCCGTAAACTCTTAATTTTTCTAAATAAGTCACGACAATTTATAGGAAATTTAAAAATATTCATTAGTCCCAAAATGTCCATTTTAAAAAGTCTCTTTGTATTTTGTCTGTTTAACAACTCCCCAAGTTACAATTATTTTTATGACAGAATAAAAGATGTAGCCTTCGCCATTATCATTCTACCAAACTTTTTCTTATACTCGTACTTTCAGTGAATTGTTTTTTTTTTTTTTTTTTTTTTTTTTTGTAGCAAAAGAGGATTATGCTTGGAAGGAAGATTGAGTACTTCCCCGAGTGTGGCTTGGAAACTACCATCATGCCTTTGATTAATTACTTTCATTCGACAATTGCAATATTCGACTGTTAAACTTAAACAGAAAAGCAGTTTTTCGTCAGGGACGATACAGGTGCCAAGGACTTGTCTTTTCCTTACACACTGACGATACAAACGGAATTGGATGAATATTAAAAGCTAATTAATGCAAATTGTTTTGCAATGGTTTTATAAACTCAGTTTCTCAGTCCTGGTTATTTTCTTTATCAGTGGTGGCGAACCTAGCAGACTTATGTAGAAAACCATATTTTAAATAAACCAAGCCTGTTTGTCGAAGAACTTGGCTGTAAATTAATATTGTAAAAAAGATGGTATTTTGTCGGGCGGTATTACATCAGCGTATCGCTTAATTTCCTCTTTCAATTTTTCACCATTGGCACGGCCCGCTTCCTGCTGGTTCGATATCACTGCTCCAGATCGTCTAGTTCTCTATTATTTTTTGTCTCTATATAAAGTTTTTACTTTTGTTTCATGTTTTATTTAATTAAGAATTTGCATAGTAATTTATGTGTTTGCTTGAAATACTGTTGATCTTTTTCCCTCATACCGAAGCAGCTCCTTCATAATGCTCTCGGCCTGGCTGTGGCTTTAGCAAACTAACGACAAAGTTTAAGAAACACTATTAAGATGCATTAGGCTCTTTGGCAATTATAAGCACAGACAGATGTGTTTATCTTTAACTAACTGCCTGTAGATAGGTAGATATCTTCTGTATTCCATGGCATTTGCACCAAGAGTTAGTCTACTTTAGATGGAAAATTTCTAAATGGAAAATATTCTTTTGAGGCAGATAAAATTTAATTAAGTGAATTCGTAAATTGGTTTTTTAAATTCGCATTATAAATTTTATTTTTTAATTCAATTTTGTTAATGTATGTGGTATAAGGATATTTTATTTTACATTTGAAAAATTGTTGTGGTTTTTTTTTTTTTTTTTTTTTTTTTTTTAAAGACAACTAAAGTTTGATGAATTTGGATAACATTTTATTACATTGAGACAATACGACAAATTTAGAAGTTCCCAAATTATTTGCGAAATGACTATTGAGAATATAATTTCTTCCAAATATATATGTATTTAGTTTATTTTTTTAAATATAAATATCCCTATTATACAAATCTCTATTTGGTATTTAATTAACGAAGATCAAGATAAAATATAAAACTTAGGGCTCAATTTCTAAGACTCAGTTTTTCTCAAACAATGTATAATATAAAAATTAACAGCAGGTCGACCAGATCTTAGAACTCTCTGTTGGGGTGTTTTCGTCAGGAATGAAGGAATCTACAAATTTCTGTCTAGTCTGAACAGCTAGGTAGGTACACTAGTCTTTCTCAGTCACTCACAATTTTACTCGAGATTTTGATCAAAGTTGACATTACGATGATAGCGAAGACTAAAAAAGTGGGTCTTGCAATTCTGTCTGTCTGTTCGACTACAGCCTAAACGGCTCGGCCAATTTTCGTTAAACTTGGTAGATAGTAAGTATTTTTATTTTTTTCCCCAGTTTTTTTTTTTTTTTTTTTTTTTTTTTAAAGGTAAAAAATAACGATACCTGCCATTAGATTTTTTTTTTCAAAATTTTATAAATATTTTAAAATTTTTTTTCCTACAGAATTGAAAAAAAAATCACAAAATTTTATTTAGTTAAAGCTAGGTAATGGTTAAAAAAAAAATCCAAGAAATGATTATTTTTGGTAGTCCCCTTGGAACCATTTTTTTGTTTTTGATTTTCTGGAAAATGGTACAACCGATTCTAATCATTTCTTTATGCTGAAGCTCCCCCAAAGTTTGAATATATTGCGTATTCAAATTTGAATTTTTTTTTGGATTTTTAAAAAAGAATTTCAAATTTTATTTTTGGAAACTCAATATGTCGAATTCCCCATGCTCCAGTTTTTTCAAAGTTGATAAGTAAAAGTTTCTTAATATAATTCGCAAAATTTGAGAAACAAAATTTTACTTTACCTAAAAATAAAGGTACCCACCATACAAATGTTAAAAATGGTTTTCGAAAATCGTATTTTTCTCGAAAACGGTTCCGAGAATTTTGATAATTTTTTTTTTATTTCGATTATTATTCTTACGATCTATAATTTAGTAAAAACAATTAAAATTAAGATATTACTGACTGTACCTACCATAGAACCATTTCTTCGAATTTTGAATTTATCATTATCGGCATAACAGATTTCAATGAAATTTTTTTTATAGAGAAGCTTTTAAAAAGTTTAAAAAACATAGCATTTCAAGACGTTAAAAAATATATTTTTTGAATCTAAAAAAAGAAAAGAAAAATCGATTTTTTTTTTTGAAAATTTGACATTTCAAACACGGCTCAACTCTTTTCTTGGAAATTTATTTTTTATTCGTACAATAATAAAAACTTTAAGCTTTGCGTACCAAAATTTTTTATTAAAAATGTATTCTTGCATAAACTAATATTAGCTTCACATGGCATCCTGCTTTTAGTCCCAACTACTAATGGAGTAGATAGTTTAAGTCATTTAAAAAATGAATTTTCTGCTAATGAACAGTTTTTCTTTAATAATATTAATTTTTGAAATTCTTAGTCTTTTACATAAGAGCAAGTTCAAGCGACCCAGTCGTGCATTTTATTTTTAATAGTAAGTTGTGAGTTAATATCTTTGAGGTCTATTTTGAAATAGGTCGTTGTTTTGAAAAATTGAAGCCATGCTTCCACATCCTGTATTTCAAATTACTCCTTATTCATCGGACTTAAAAAAAAGAAAAAAAATTAGGGGTGATTACAGCTCGTAGGGAGACTAACAGCCCGATTCTCCCCCTTGTGAGGATTCACAAGTCACAAGCTCTTGTGACTATTCCTTGTGAGGATTGTTGTGATTCGATAACATTTTGGTATTCTCCCCCTAATCGTCACAAGAAAACTCACAACGAAACTCACCACAGCATGGTGAGATTTTTAAGTGTCATTATTTGAATAGCTGATTATTCAAAACGAAGAAATTACCTTATAAATGTATTGTTTTGGAGAGCGAATGGATCATTTGTATCTCTCAAGGTTTTTAAAATCCGTTGGCGCTGCAAACTTCTTGATACGATTAGTTTCTTAAAAAAATTTTTGTTTATGTAAAAATTTTACTTTTCATTTTCGTGGGAAATATCAGCAATAATATTCACTAGAACAAAGTCCAATTCCATTTTTGTGTACTCACAATTATTCACAAATCTAGAAAACTTTCTTATAAAATTGATGAATGTCAATCCAAGAAACATTGAAAATTTATGAGTTGTGACCTGCTCTGAAGGAGATCACAGTTTCGATTGTTTTTGTGACTCTCACAAGTTGTGACTGAGCGGCAGAATTCGAAAAAGTCACAAAATCAATTTCACCTCTTCTTGTGACTTGTGAGGCATCAGTGACTTTGGGGAGAATCGGGCTGTAAACCTAGTGACTTACAACTCTCAACCAAACGTCGTCAGAACGTTCAAATTTAGTAAGTTACTTTAGCATTTGTAAGCCCAAAGGCATGTGATATTTTTCCGGCCTATTGCCTCGCCTATTTTGGGTTTTTGAATTTTCTCCTAATACCATGTTTAGAAAGTCAGACATTTTGAACTTCGTTCTCTTGAACTTAAAGTACAATTTTTCAATTCCGCCTTTTCCCACTCCCAATTTTCTTATGTCTAAATTTTCTCTTTGACTAACGTTCTAAGAAATTTTAAATATTATTTTTGAGCTCTATTGAATTTAAGGCAAAATATTTGATTTATCTCGAAAGTCTGCTACAACCACGCCCACTTTTATTATGTCTGAATCTCTTCTTTATTTAACATTCCTTAGAATTTGAGTTGAGCTTATTTAATGAATAACATGTTTAGTGTTTTTTTAAGAGTCCAACTTCTGTGACGCCCCCTTATTAAAAGTCCTTTTTGCTTTTGAGCTCTCATCATATTAGAAACCACTTGAGAATTTTTTATACATTTTTTATGCAAAAAATAAAGAAATTTTCTGGGACAATTCGTATAAAGTTGACAATAATCAACAATAGATTTAGTGGCACGCGAACAAAATTTAACTTATTCAAAGAAAAATCTCTTTAAAAGTATAAGTATAGTACATATATCATATCAAAAGCAAGTTGAGTATGCGGTTTTTTGATCCTAAAAACAAATTTACTAAAACACCCATTATATTTATTTTCTTTAATTAAAATTCAGTCAATTCATATATTGGGCCGATGAATTAACGTTTTTATTTTAACGGAGCTGTTCATTAATGAACACATTTTTCGTTGAGTCAAACATTTCTTTTTCATTTAAAATGAATTAAATTACTTAACGACAATTTTTTTGTTTAAAACACAAGTTCATTTACTAAGCTAATTCTATCATCGACTTAGATTGAGCTTAAGAAGAGGATTGAATACAATTAAAAGTCATACAAATTTCACTAGATTACCTATTCTTATATACATAAATAATATCAAATGTATTTTTGAGTTAACAAAATTGCCCGGTTCTGTTTACTTACCCAATCAAGTAATAAAAAAAAATACGATCAAAATTAGAGTGCATTCATATTGTTTATAAACAAAATACTCCAACCGACCTTAGTTAACTCATTAAAAATATTTCTTTTTCTACATCAATATTTATAATAAAATTTACCAAATTGTCTATAAAAATACCTTCTTTAATTAAAAACAGAAAAAAAGAACATCTCATTTTGTTTTTTATTTACCGCAATGATTGTCGTCACCTATTCAACCACAAACCCCATCACCTGCTGCTATTTTGGATGCGGTTAATTGATTAGCTTTAATCTTCCAAATAATTGAAATTTCAATTAAAATTAAGAAAAATTGCAAAAATTATTTGTCTTCTTCTTACGAATATATTCCGTGTGAAAATTATTAATATCTTTCACTGAAATAAAAACTGATTCACAAAGAGAATATTTCTGCCTACATAGGAGGTAATTGTGGAAAGATAAGCTATTAATTCGCACAGCCTTTTGATTTTCTTGATATTAGTATCTTTGGATATAGCTTGCAATATTTGCAGTGGACTCGTGTGTTGTATGAACTTGCTGTCTTGTATTGGAAAATGTAAGTACATATAAGTCACCAACTAAAATCATACTTAACAACTGGCCTTCGACAGTCGGTTCTAGAATTTAAATGAAATAAAATAAATTAGAGGCCATTACTTACCTAGTGTTCGTGTTTGGCAGAAACGAAGGGGGCCTACAATTTTCTGCCGGTTCCGAAGGACTCATGAACATCACTTTTCATGACAAAAGATACTCTTGGAGGATGGAGGATTTGTCACTTACTTGCAAGGGGTAGTACAGTCCATTTCTGAAAAAAAAAAAAAAAAAAAAAAAAAAAATGCAGCGGCCGAGAATCGAACTCAAGACCCCCCGCATGACATTCGAACGTTCTGCCATGAATTACGTTTTGGGGGTATTGCACTGCGACCTACAAATCTATTGTGCCCGCACCCGATTCTGGATGAGCTTGCTTATCTTATGTTCTTTCTCCAAATCTATTGTTCAAGGAATCTTATTATTTTGGGTACCTTCAGAGAGTACAGGTTTCTCTTTTATAGCTTCTATTGTCCCAGATGCTCTTTCCTTTGATGGTCAATGTTTCGTCATGCATGTTGTATAATCTAAATGTGGCACTGCTTACAACACCAAGTTTTTAGTGTTTCTAGTGTCCAGTTAGGATACCTGTTTTTACTCTTATGTTGTTCCTTTTAAGCTTTGCAGTTTGTGAAACGTTTGTATCTTGAATTTTCCAGTAGTAGTTTTACTTGTCTTAGCTTTGGGAGCTCTTTCGAGTTCTTGGATCCTCTTCTTGTTAAGTTTTGTACTTGATAATGTTTTTTCCTATTCCGCAATAGGGATCAGGCCCTTCTAAAGGAGTCTGTCTCCTCATTTCTATGAACATCCACGTGACCAGGTACCCAATGACCTTGTTCTGTTTGCCAAGGTCGTTTAGACTGTTTATGCACTCCCACACTAATTTATTATGGTATATAAGCTTAGTGCCTTAAGTCAGCTTCGCTTTTCTGGTTACGATATTTTCATTCGAGATTTCGATCCACGTATTTCCCTATGCCTATGCCTATGCCTATGTACCTCCGCTTGAAAAATGCTGGTGGACTGCATGTAGATATGGAAAGAGTCTTGCACCAGTCCCTTCGCTTGTTCTCGATCCATCAGTGTGTTTATTTCTTCTCCTACCTAATTAAAATGCAGTCTCGCCATGTCTTGAGCAGAGTTAGATTTTTCTGTGTTCGGCTACGCTGTCATGCGTACTTATATATCGGTAAAACTGGGTGTGAATTACAATTGAACAAAAGTAAAATTGTATCAATTCTCTTCTCTTCACCGATTGATTACTTCTTGGGTAAGGACAGGGACATTCAGATGTTTTCGGATTTGGTAGCAAATCCACAGAATTTTATAGAAACACGTAGCAGTAATAATAATAGGCAGGGTTTTAAGACAAAACACTAATTTTTCCATTTTGTGATGTCAATATAGTTGCGTTTGATTTTACGTATATGTGCATAAGTATAGTATGGGTAACGGCCAATTACCCTAAATTTCTAAATCCATAAACTCAAAATCCGAAGTCCTTAAATACCTAATCCAAACATTTCTGCTTAAAACCGGAATTCTTAAGTCATGAATCCGTAATCCCAAAATACTGAATCTCGAATGCCAGAAACTGGAATCCTAAAGTCATGAATTCCGCATCCCAAACTCTTAAATCCCCAAATACCGAATCTCGAAATCGAGAAATGGGAATTCCAAACTTATGAACCTATAATCCCAAAACTCGTAATCCCAAAGTATCGAGTTCTGAATGCCAGAAACCGGAATTCCATAGTCATGAATCCATAATCCCAAAATACCGAATCTTGGATGCTTAAAACAGGAATTCCAACCTGAGGAATCCATATTCCCAAAGCTCGAAACCCCGAAATTCGTAATCCCAAAGTACCGAATTACGGATGCCAGAAATCGGAATTCGAAAGTCATGAATCCAAAATACCAAATGTCAACATGTTAAGTCCATAATCCCAAATAAATGGGAAACCGCTCATAATCCCGAATCCTAAAATCGCTGTCAAGTCACTCGAAATTATTGAATATCGGATTTTGGAATTCGCAGTCGAAATCCGGGATTCTGGTATTCGGATTTCGGCAGTTCTGACATTTGGGTATTTCGTACCCAACCATTACCATTTTCACATCCGAATAAAATTGCGAACTCATTTTTTTTGTCAAGCAACCAATACTTGCCCCTTAGACCGAATAGAAACGTTTTAAGGTCACTGTCTTGGTGGAAGGTTAATTTTAATTAGTAGGTCGTTTTTGTTATTATTTTTTTTTTCTGATTGTTCAAACATATCTCCATGTTTACATGTGTTTTCCTTTGTTTTCTTGTGCTAAGCAAATAAATAATAAAACTTACGGAAAATCGGCCACATTTTCAAAACACACATAGTCTGGGTCAATGTCTTGGAATTTTTTTTTGTGCGTGTTATGGGTATGCGGTGGAAAATAATGTGATATATGAGTAGGTAGGTATTTTGGGGAAGACTGCCGGCGGCGGCGACATTGGTTGTGGAAGTTATTGTGTAAAGCTTGCAGAAATTATTAATAATGGCAAATCATGTAACTGAGTAGGTGACATTGACGTCAGCAGATATTTGAGGGCACACATTTGTTTTGAGTTATGGCAATGGGTTCGTTGGCAAAAGAAAAATCAAAAAAAAAAAAAAATCAACCTTCATTTGTCATTCACACACAAACTTCCTTACCTAAGTGTCTCTTAGTAAGAAAAAAAAGCCAAATTAATAATGAAGCTTTTTTTAAGACATATTTTCGCTGCCCTTATGTTTGACAAAGAAATTGTGATAATTTCGCTCCTTATGACGTGTGTGTGACATTCTCATAATTTGAAAATCCTCTTTTAAAATTCATAATGAGATCTTAAACATTTGAAGGATATGTGAGAAAACTTTGAATGCTTCAACTTTTCTTTAACTAACGATGACAATTTAAGGACCTCAAACAAATAAATGAAGAAGTCTGCAAGTGGGTGACGAGTGTTTTGCAAATAGTCCATTAGTAACAAAACTGTTTATAAAAAAAATATAATGAATGGGGTCGAGTGGAAAATTTTAAGGACCTATTCTTCTGTTGGTTGTGTATAAGAAAACAAAGGCAAGAGGATGTGCAAAAGATTGTCTCTTAAAGGGATATTTTTTTACAAAAGAAGTGTTCTCTCTTATTTCCTTACCGTTTGAGTATTAATAATTCCATGAATAAAGTTTAGAAAAATTAGGCTGGTTAAGATATTTTTTTCATTTTAGTACATAATTAAAATGGCTAAATTCTTGTTTATGGAGAGAACCAGAGACCTAGTGGCTTACAACTCATAACCATTCTCGTTTGCGTGTTTCCAGGAATGAAATAATTTATTTTATTAATTTTTACCCTAACATTTTGAGAACGATTTACTGCGACCTTGTTATGTATTCTAATTCTTAAGTACCCACACTTAAAAAACCATAAACCATTTTCATGAAACAAAAAAAAAACTCAAATATTTCCGCTGAATTGCGCGCAAAACTGTCTGCAAACGACATTTCCAAACCAAGGCGAAATTAAAAAAAAAAAGGAAAAGCAAATAAATAACCGCTTTAACAATGCATCTTCAGCAAAGTATTCACATCTTTACATATTTACATCCAACCAACCATATTGCCAAAATATTTATGTTTATTTGGGAGCAAAAAAAATCATTTCTCATTTTGATGAATTTGCACATGAATTTGTTATGGTTTTTGAAATTCAAAAAAAAAAAGAGGCTGGGTGCGACCCACACTGATAACTTCCCATTGTGGTAAGAAAACCTTGAGTAGAATTTTACATCTTTTTAATGGACAAAAAGATAAAAGCATATTGTGACGTTTTCTTCAATTTTACTTGGGTACAACTGAACAACCTTATTCATATGCGTATGTACAGTACATACATTCTTCTAAAAACTAAGTTGATAATAAAATTATAAAATTATGTATTATATTATAGAAATTACTTTATTATTTCGGTTCCAAAAATTTAATTGAAAAAAATTTAAAAACGAGATATTCAAATATAAAAGATATGGTTTGGTTATTGATGGAAGGGTACTTACAAAATATATCCGCTCTAAAACTAGATATATGTCAAATATAAACCATTTGTTGAAATTGTATTATGTATAAAATTAAATAATGGCAAAGTCAATATCATTGCTCGTTCTCAAGATATTCTAGTCGAAAAACAAATATTACCACCTTTTAGTAGATTTTTTTTTATATTTTTGTTAAAACTGTCAATTCCATACTTGTCAAAATTTAACCATATGTTAATAATTGTATTATGTCGATACCTTCCCGTAAGAATGTACTAAGCGACACTTTTTTCGAAAATGACTTTTTGATGAGGAAATATACTATATGTTAAGGGACACGTTTTGGCCTGGGTTTCGCCAACCTATTATGCATGAAAAGGAAACTAGAGTACAAATAAAAATATTTATCAACTGCCATGTTTTCTCATTAAAATAATGTTGCCCCCTGAAATTTGTATTATCCGCCAAAAAAATTATGCTAAGCGACATAATTTGTCGTGAGCAACAAAAAATTTTGTTAGATGTCACTTAGTTTAACCAAAATTGTCTCTTAGCACACTATGATTCAACTAGAACTTTCTTCGTTTTTTTCATTTCCTGAACAATTTTAGAAATGTCGCTTAGTATACATTCTTACAGGAAGGTATCGATGTATAAAACAACATACCTTAGAAGGCACTATCGGTGTTCATTCGCAAGAAATTCAACTTGAAATACAATTTTAACTAGTTTTCACTAGAATTTTTAATAGTTTTTTTATTTAAAAAAAAAACTATTAATTCAATATTTGTCAACATTTTACCAATTGTAAAAAATTATACTATGTATAAAATAAACTAAATTAGAAGTCAATATCACTACTAGTTCTCGAGAAATTTGAGTCGAAAAACAATTTTTACCAATTTTCAATAGAATTTTATATAGTTTTTTATTTTTTGTAAAAAAACTGTAAACTGATTTTTTTTGAAATTTTCACCAATTGTCAAACACATTATTTTTCGTATAATAAAATTATTTTGAGTTTCAAATTGTTTTCCGTTCTTAGAATATCTGGGTTATGAAATTATTTTTTTCAGTTTTTTTTATTTAAAAAAATAACGGTATGTTCATTTTTTTCCAAATTCATACCAAATCTGTATGACCTTATAGTGAGTACATTAAATTTTATTTGAAATCAATAGCATTATTTTTTCGTGAGATATTTGAAACTAACCAAAATTTTGACTTTTTTTTTAAACCGTTATAGTGAAAAAACTACTCAATGAATTTCAATAAACGCCCTTTCAGCCTCTTTCGAAGTTATTATCTATTAAACAAAATTCATTTGAAGTCGATATCTTTACTCGTTCTTGAGATATCGATGTCGAAAAATTGTACGAGAACGTACGGACGTACGAACGTACGAACGTACGAACGTACGAACGTACGAACGTACGAACGTACGAACGTACGAACGTACGAACGTACGTACACACACACACACAGACATCTCTCTAAAAATGATTGATATAGCCTCTAGGGACCTTGAAACGTCGAGAAATGTCAAAAATTCCAATTTGACAAATCGGACCGATTACAATAACTCCCTATGGGAAGTTAAAAATATACAAAACTTCTTCATAAATATACAATGAAATGAGTGCAGTTATGGGAACTCGTACTAAATTTTCATCCTCAGGAGGAAAAAAAATTAAAAAAAAAAAAAAACTGAATCATCAACACAAAATTTTATTTGACGTCAGCCGAGGAGTGTAATTGGATTTTCCTCGACGACACCTGTGCTGATGATATGAAATCCACACGACAACGTATAACGAATAAAAAAAAAAAACAAAATACCAAACTTTATTAAAAAAGAAATAAATAAATCAAAAATAATGTATCTTTTTCACATAAATACCAAATGAGGGCAAAAGATCCTTGCATTCCCATTCGCCATGTCCTTTTTTTTGTATTTTGTATTAGGGTGTTTATTTGGGGTCTTATTATCCCCCAAAAAAGAAAAACATGTTTTGTGCTAAAAGACCAACGACCCTTGGAATGGGAGTTCCTTGCTCTTCTCATTAGCAACGGATTGAATATTATTCTGCCAGTTTTTATTTTTTTTTGTTTAAGAATAAAAGGATTTTTTTTTGTGTGAGAAATGTTTCCATCTGGAAAAAAGGTAATAAATATCTAATAAATGAAATATATTGTAAGCAAAGATACAGAAGAAGAAGAAGTCTTAAAAGGGTGGTGATGGGTTGCCATGATCTTCTTATTCGGAGTTCAAGGCAGGGTAGGATGTTGTTGAAAGCAGCATTTCTTTTGTTATGGCGATTTTGAATTTATAGGAAAATTTTAAATTTTTGTTTAAGAGAAAGAAAGATGGGGAAAGATTTAAGTGGAATTATTTTTTCAACGCCGATTAAATGATGATTGTTGAAAATACTTTCAAGAATTGTTTAAGGACTAGTTATGACTGCATCCCATAAAATAGATTTCCTTAAGTTTGTCTTCTGACATTAGAATACTGAGACAAATGCGATGCCAAAATCACCAAATGGTCTCTTTATAGGAATTTGCTCTGTTCAATAAGAAAAGACTATAGACAAGTTTATTTTATTTTAGATCTTTTTGTTTGGGAGCTTTTTGCAAGTTTCGTCACAAACCATTAGTTAATAAAATAAATATTTTGCAAAAGTTTTTCAATTTGAATGAATTGTTACATTCCCTAAGGAAGATTCTAAGAAATTTAATTTTGATGTTCCACAGGGTAGTCATATAGGTCCCTTATTGGTTACTTTATTTATTAACTTCTATATTTATAAGCTGGACTTATTTCTTAGACGATTCTTTTATTCTTCTACATATATGTATATTCGTCTTGTGTTGAATATTTGTCAAATGTCGAAACAATGTTTGGCCTTCAAATATATTTTCGATTTTTCCCTTATCTGGATTCTGATTCTCGACACATAATAACTGTCTATATCAAAGATTTAAGTTGATATATTTTTTGTTGGTCTTGAAGGGTAAATAGTATGTCCAATAATGTAACATTAATTGAAAGTCATAGGTGCAATTAAATCCTTATCACCTCTGTGAAAAATAAATTTAATTTAAATTATAGTCGACCTAACATTGAATGCTGTCTTCTTAAAACAGCTCAACATTAAGTTTCGTTTAAGTATTTTTAAAGTAATATTAAGAAGTCTCAAAAGATTTAGAGAAGTTCATTTGTATCAGAGATTGAAACATTTGTAGCTCTATAAAGGTTCCATTGAGAATATAATAGAAGATTTTGACATTCAGTTACTATTAAATACTATTTTGTTCAATGTTATGTCGCCGAAACTCAGAAATATTTGCAAACTTACCGGTTTTAGTTATAGTTACCATCTTTTTTATAGTTTGTGCGCGCTAGAAGGATTTTGACTGGACTAGGGTAGAGAAAGATTTAAGAGAAGATTCCAATTCTTTTGAAATTCTGAATATTTAAATGAGAGGAACAATCAGAGCCAGGTACAGCATTCCATATTCGTGTTGTGCAGCTTAAGAAAGAATCTCTTAAAATACTTAAAAATATGTACATCTGAATTTGGGTTTAAGTGTAAATTGATGAGCATACCTAGAAACGCGAGAATTACAGTTGAATTGTTTTTGGGGAAGAATACAATCGGCTATTTCATTAGATGTTTTATAATTTTACATATCTTACAATCTTTATTTTTTATACAAATCTTACAGATTCGAAAGTAGGTTCCTGACAAATTATGGAAGTTTTAGCACGGCCAATGATATTCACTTAAAAGAAGTGAACCAAGAAAAAAATAAGCAGTTCTGATTTTAAGCCAAAGCCAACTGAATCATATTCTGGACTCAGTTTTCTCTCTTTTGTAACTAAGAAAGTTAATCAATTTAGGTATAATAATTTCGGCACTATAGTTTAAGGAACAAAAAGATTCACTGAGCCGGAAATGCCAAGCAAACGAATTCACCAAACATGTCAATCTTAATTTATCTCAGTTTCTAATAAATTACTATAAATTGGAAACTTAATTTGCCCCAATTCAAAAAGCCGATTATCAGTAGATCGATTATTTCAATATCAGGATGTTCTTACTTTAACTTGTCATAGACAATTAAAATCGATACCCAGTTCTGTATTATGATTAACATTTCGATATATCATTACCGAAGTTCAGAGCTCTATAAAGTTTCCATTTGGAAATATTATCGAATTGTATTAAATTCATTGAACTTCTCAAACTTTCGAATGAACTTAAAAACGCAATAAATAAAATAAACAGGATTTAAGCTGTGGAGGTTATTCTATTGTATTTTCTATTAATTCAAAGTCAGAGTTACAAACATACATTTATAAGTATGAATGTATACATTTTGTTTTCGAAAAAAAAAACTAAAAATTCACTTAACACAATTAACATAAACCGAACTTTCCTAAAATCTCCAGTTCCTTATACTTTGTATTCACAACCAACCATTGCTAGTAAAACTTCGATTAAGCTTCGTTAAAATTTCCTTTAAGTTCATTTATAGACCCCATATGATTTTGAAACAGACAAACAAGTATTGGGGATCTTCTTTTTTGTTTTGGTTACTTAACTTTGTGCTTCTTAATTAATTTTTAAAAATTCTTAACAAATCTCTAAAATTTTGTATTTTAGAGAAGATATTTGATCAAATTTACTTAATTCTACTTTTTTTTCTAAAAACGTAACTTGGATCACTTCAGTTCTTAAATAACCATAATGTACAGCTAGATTTTTCGGACATTAAAATGGATATGAATGCAATCATGTCCCTCCAGCGTTTCCCCTCATTATGTAAAAAATTAAATTTGGTGGTGCAACAGCTCGGAGTGAACCAGGACCTAGTGACTTACAACTCTCAACCATTCCTGTGTGCGTGTTGCAGGAACAGAGGGGACCTACAATTTTATGCCGATTCCGAACGGCTTATGAGCAGCACTTTCCATGACAAGAGTTACTCTTGGAGAATTTGTCAATTCCTCGCAATTTCCCTCATTATGTGCCCTTAATTTTTCAAATCGATTTATTTTAATTCCTCTTTGTCGGAGAGAAAATGTCTTAAGGTATAAAATATATATTTTTAAAACTTTTTTTATTGATTTCAAAACATACAAAACTTATTCCTGCAGTCTTTGTTTCCCTCTATCTTTTTGGTGACTTTCTACAAAAAGTTTGACCTTAGACAAGAAATGTTTAAAATTTCAAGCTAGATATTCCATTGTCTTAGAACTTTCTCTTCGAATTTGGTTGACGACACTCACGCCTAGAATTGACATCCCTGCGATTTCTCTTATCCAAGTGCCATCAGTAAACAAAAAAAAAAAAAAAAAAAAAAAACGACAAGGAATTTGGAATTCTTCTGGGACTTGTATTTCCTATTTAATAGCGAAATTAGTGAAATTAAAATCGGAAGGTAATTAGATTGCTGTTCCAAGTCTTAACAGCAAGTAATTTTTTCCTTTTGAATCTAAGAGGATGAGTTGAATATTAAATAAGTCGATCAACCATCTTTCAAAAATAATTAAAAAATTGTGTGGAAGCTAAAGTGGAGCCTTGTGGCATACCAGATTATTTTTTGCCAGTATCACACTTTAAGTCTGTCTATTCAATTTAAGTTGAATTGAATGATGAATCCTTTTTGATCTAAGGAAAAAAAAACATAAACTAATAGAAATGCTAAATGTTTTCGATGCCGCTTGAACAATTTTCTTATAAATACCAAAGTCAAGGAAAACCTACAATCAAATACCCAAAGATTGGTTTCTTTGAATTCGAATAATCATGTTGCTGAACTTTGTGGACCGCCATCAATGCCTTGTGCAATGCTGCTGGCATGATTTAACCCATTTCACCCACACGTAAGATAATGCTGAGGCTCACGACCAATGGCTAGGGCTCCGAATTTCCTGCCAAAGAAAGGGCAGTCGCACTTTTTTCTTTAATTTTCGTTTCTAGTCAATAAATAAATTAGTAAAAATGACTGTTGGTAGAGAACCATGGTCTTGTGACGTACACTCTCAACTCATCTTGTGTGAGTGTTGTTATTCGGCAGAAATGGGAGAACCTGTATTATTTTTTGCCGAATCCGAACAGCTAAGATGAGAAATGCTTTATCATAATAAGATTATTTGTATAAGACCAATAGGCAATATACACAAAAAATAATATTTTCGGTCGAATTCTCCGAATTCGAACGCAGACCTCCGGTTTGATAGTCCAACTCACTAAGGGGGGATTCCACATCCCATTTGAAAACTTTGCCTTAAATGTGACTAAAGACTTCCTCATATTAATGTGCAAGCAACTAGATAGCCTTTCAATAGATTTGAAAACTATCAATCAAAGCAATTGCTTAAGCACTTCCTTTGGCCTTTGGTATTAAGGTCTTACATCCCCCAATGTTCATTCACTTAAAATATCAGTGAATCATAAGAGCAACTTCGTGAATATTCATTTGCTCCCTCAATTCAGGATAATTGATTTTTCTTAATTTCTTCTACTCATTCTTGAGATAAGACACAAAACTTCCTGCTTCTTGGAATTTTAATTAAAATTATCAATTATTCCATATCTATTGTCCGGCAGCATCAAAAACTCAAAGCAAAAATCAATTTATATAAATTATGCATTGCTGCAGACAATCTTCGAACACATTAATGGCTTCAGCTATAAATTAATATTCCTCGTCATATCCTCACGAAATCATCCATTAAATAATAAATTAACCATAAGCACAGTTTTGTTTTAGGATTTTAAGTGAATAACTAACTGCATAACCCCGAATATGTAGATACTTTTAAATTAATGCTATAGAAAATATTTTTAAATGAAATCAACTAAATCAAAAAATAAATAACAAAATGCAATTTTAATTGATTTTCAATTGAATGACTTGATCTAAAACGGCCGGTGGCTCTGGCGGCGGCGGCGACGCGGTGCGGTGGTGGCAATGATGTTCATGGCATTGCAATGGCGGCAGACACTCAGATACAAAACACACACACACAAACACACATTCAATTTGCAATTAAAGTCATATTAATAAATTTTGCTCTCTTCCTTCGGATGTTAGTTGAGTGCAATTGGAACTGACAGTTAAAAGCTGGAAATGCATAGCACACATTTATATTTGCTTCTCTATTCAATTTACTCGTAGGTAGGAAGGATGCACACAAAATACTGCAAGCACCGAAATTGTCGTATATATTGTTTAGCACTTGACTTTCGAGGACGTGAGAGGTTGGTTATGCATTTCTTGTGTTTTAATATATTTTTAGAAAGAAATCTTGATGGAAAATTGATTTTTATGCACTTAGAAGTGACAGTTTGTGCATTCTGCATCTGCTTATTCTGCATCCACCCACCTTAAAAAAAAACAGACACTGAAGCTTTATTTGTCAAAATTTTATTTTTTGAATTGAACCATATGGTATCTTTATTTGTTTCTGTAGCTGGTGGTATTGAGTTTGACAGCAAAACAAAATCTTTGATCTTGGGAAATTGCATTCCTCTCGATAATTTGAGGTGAAAATTGCAGAAATAGAAATAAACGTTGCATAATGCATTATGAATTTCAAGGAAACACTTTGAAATGACACTCTTCAGATTTGTGTATGAATTACTTAAAGCAGAGGCTGGCTTAGTGTAAATTTAGAGCTGCAGTTATTTTTTATAGGGGCTAAAATTATGTATCAAAATTTCAACATTAAACACATTGAATATTATGTTACATGTCACCCTATTTAATTATTCAAGTTCACAATCGGCATCTACTTGTGGAGGCCAACTTGTTGTGGTTTGAAATAAAGATTGCAAAAAACCACCACTTTCAATTTAATTCTACTCAAAATGGTCCTCTGAAACACTAAGGTTGTTTTCGTTCTCGTTCATCTTCTTCGGAACTGCTTAGACCTTCAAAACTTAGTCGTACATTCAAGCGTATGCAATGGTATTCAGATTGACCATTTCTTGCACTCATTTTATGTAATCCTTCCCAACTTTCACTCTAATTTGACAACAATGTAAACATACATGGTGGCGCAAAGTTTTCACCCTATCTGATGATGCTATAATTTTTGCAAATGGCGGCAAATGTCAATTGGTTACTCCAAGCTAATTTCGCACAAAAACTCATGTAATTCACAGTTTGGCTTACGAATTCGCAGGTCTACTTAGAATACAATAAAAATGAGAACCAGGACCTATTGACTTACAAAACTCAACTATTCCTGTGTGAGTGCTAGCACGAATGGAGAGGAAATTCTGCCGATTCCGAATTGCTACGAGTAATAAGCAACACTTTTCATGGCGTTAGAAACTCTTAGAGGATTTGTCAATTCCTCGCAAGAGGTAGTATCTCTGTAAAAACTTGTTTGCAGCGGCAGAGAATTGAACCCAAGACCTTCTGCATGACACTCGAATTAGTGGTGGGCGCATTCGAATGAAATAATCGATTATAATCGATTCAGGCATCATCTCGAGATATCTCGGTTCTTCACACAAATCATTCGAATACTCAAATCATTCGAATGATTTTTTCTTATCTACTTTCTCTAAGCGAAATGAGGACTCGAGTGCCTATTCGAGACCGAGAAGCGAATATTGAACGAAAAGACAGAAAAGAAAACATACAAAATCGAGAACTCGAGAAGTTGGTTATTTGTATATCTCGTGTGTGTATTCATTATTCAATGACTGAGTTTATATTTATATTCATTTTTGCACTCGATGCATCGTTGAGGGTTGAATATGGACTTGTAAGGGAAAGACGAGAAGCGAGAACCATTATGTTATGATTATCTTGTTTTGTTTTTGCTTTTTTTCCTTGAAATGGAGTGTTCGTTTCCTACTTTTTTTTATTATGATATTCCTTCGAAAATCATTCGAATGATCATTCGATTCTTTAAATCATTCGATTATGCCCAACACTAACTCGAATGCACTAGCCATTATGCTAAGGGGTCTATTGAGGATGCATTTTTAAAATTATGCAGCGAAATTTATAAACGAATCCGACATCCCTGATACCTTATTTATTGACATTACCAAAGCCAAACCAAATTATTCAATAGATGTTCCACAGGGCTCTGTTCTAGGCCCAATTTTGTTTTTATTCTTTGTTAATTCGCTTTTCTTACAACCTCTGTAAGGTCATAATATCAGCGATTGCCGATGATTTGGTTTGTTTTACAGTAGTAAAAGTTATTGAACTTATTTTTGTCCCTAAACCATGATTATGAATTTCTACGTGGTACTACTATGTACATAAATTGGTAATGAGTGGTAAAACGAAGTTGATAGCTTCAAATATTTAGGTGTTATCTAAGAATCTAAAGTGAGCTGTATGCACCATGCCATATTTTTAAAGCGATTTTTAAACAATGTATCTTCGAAGCCAATACTGTTGTTTGACAGTTTTAAAGTACGTTACAACGGCCCTTTTAACTAGAAACTTCAATATGGTTTTGTTTGCTGAGTCTTTGCCTATAAAACAAAAGCATGCAATTCGTATTTTGTGCAAAGTACATCGACAAACTCCAAGCTTTCAGCTGTTTTAATATGTCTTAAACTTCTTCCATTAAGGCATTTGTATTTTTACAAAGTCTTAAAAATATTTTTCGAAAGTTCTGGATATAACTCATTCTGAGTGTATGCAAATCGAAACTTGATTATTAACACCAGAAATCTCCATGTAGCTAGTACCCTCCATCAAAAAAGCACTTTTCCCCACTTTTGTAATGTAATGGACGGAGCTGTTTAATAATCAACCTGAAAATCTTACATCCGAGAGAGTGAAATCAGTATTCCTTAAGATTATTAAACATTGGCTATTCCTTATAAATTATGACGTTCTTGAAAGTTTACTTAACCCATTGATCTTAAAAAAAAATGTATGTTTTCATTTTTGTTATATTTTTGTTTTCTAACTTAATTTAAAATATTTATGCCGATTACAGAATTCGCAGAATTTTACTCCCGGTGAGTTAACTCGATCCGTTGAACTTTCGCATCCGCTGTAGAACTGAATTATGAACTACATTATCGATTCCTAAAATTACCTTATCATTTATGAACTTTCCTATCGACGACGCGGTCAGATACAGACATTAAGTTACCGGCACAGACTTTGATAATAGCATCGCTATCGATCAACGAAATCAAGCATCGTTGTGCGTGGTTAGTACTTGGATGGGGGACGGTTCAATACCAACCGTGTGCATGTGTTTTTTTTTTTTTTTTTTTTTTTTTTTTTTTTGTTCGTTTAATTACAAATTCACTTCAGATTCGTCTCGAAATTGGCACAAATGTAAAATGATAGCAATTGTATGGAGTGCGAACAGACTGCGGATTTAGTAATACCAGATAAGTTAAACAGAATGTCGGTGGTGCAGGGATTGTTACCGACATTCGTTCAACTTTCTTTCATCGGATTCAGTAATAGCAAAAGTTTGAAAATTAATTGAAACTGTCACTTTAGCTCATTCGCTAAATTCTGTAATAGGGGTGATTACTTTTTAAATTTTTTTTCTTTATCGCATCCCAATCGATTAATGAAATAAATTATTAATAATTTATGTAGTACGGTTCTTTCGTCTCTTGTCTTATTGAAGAAGAGAATGTACTAGAGAGCGACCTATAGTCTCTGAAGGTACAAAATACTAAATTTTGGCAATAGATTTGAGGGAAGTACTGTAACCGTTATAACAATGTTTCAGGTCTACCTTCTTCAGCCCCTTCTTTGTTTCAGGTGGTATACATTTTTTGCGAATATCCCACGGTTTGGCAAAAATCACACGTGATCTTGAAAATCTTGAAGCCTTAATTACAACTTTTCTAGCACTGACTAATTTCTTACATGTTTTGGCCAAATAGAAGACGCAATACATTTTTTTTGCGAATATCCCAGAGCTCTCATTTTCCCTTTTGAAAAGCCAACCCTCCCAAGTATCGAATACTGTGGAAATTATTGGCTTTTCTGAATATAATAACTTTCTCCTAACAAAGACGTCCAACTAAGATTTATTGACTCTGACTGCAATTACGAGTAAGTAATCCACCATCCATTGGACTTCAAATCGTGACTAATATTAAGCCATTGTCGAGGCAAAAACAAAACATACAAACTTACAAATATGCCTCAATATTCATTTATATCGCTTATATCTCCCAAATACAAATTTCTTACTCAATCAAACCTCTGTGGTGGTCTTTCTGTAATAAGGAACGATAAATTTATTTTTTGAACTTCTTTCAATTTGCAACAAGCGTGTAACTCCCCGAAAAGACACACAAAACTATTTCTTCTCCGTGTTTTCTTAGAAAACATTTTCCAAATCTTCCCCAGAACCCGTATCTATTTTCTGTCCAACTTTTCCCAAGAGACTATGCAAAGATACCTGCATCCCCGCTAAATACCTCGGCAATACCTTTACAAATCCAGTACTAAGCTGCAATGGAATTGACAGGCTTAGTGTCGGAAACGATGACGACGATGTCGGTGGTAGTGGTGGCGGCAATTATCTGTGCTGATCCGTCGCGTCGTCCGCCTTCCCCCACCAAACCATGCCCTCATCGCACACTCCGTGCTGCTGCGTTTTTCAAAACTTTTCCATTTATCTTTTCTAGTTTTGTATCTTCGTTCAGGCATATTTGAAAAGTTTTTCCAAGAATTTAATGGATTTTTGAGTGTTTTTCTTTTGGGGAGAAGAAAATACTACGCAAAGTTTTGGCGCGCGCGGCAGGATAGATGAAGATTATTTTTCCCAGCATCACCCACAGCCGCCATCGCCGCGCCAATGCAGTGCCACCATTACCATCGGCATCAGCATCAGCAGTGTTGGAATAGTTTCGTGTGGTTTTTGGATTTTCTAGTTTTCAAATATTTGTATATTTATTTTTGTTTTTCTTTCAAATTTGAAAACTACAAAATTTTGTGTCCGCTGACGATATTTCAATGCAAAATCACTAAAAATTTGTGTGTCTGTCTGTTGCTGTGGATAATTAAATTGAATTTATAGTCGATTTATTGGATTAAGACCTGCTAAAGCGCGGGAGGGTATTTTGTTGTTGTTGTTGCTGTTGCATGTTTATTTTTATTTGGCATTTAAATAATTTCATAGCAATCAGTTGTCAGTGGAAATGTGTGCTCGCCGTTAATGGCTTGGACCACACATAATTGTGAAAGTGATTTTAATGGGAAATTCTTCATTGCATATTGAAGCTGATTTGTGGCAAATATTCACAAAAATTGTCGTCCTTTCAAGGCCATTCCTTGGATTCAGATAGAGAGCTCCAAAACTCCCTCTCTGACTGCTCAAGGCAAAGTTCTTCCCCCCCGATGCAAGTGACAAGTCAATTTTGTCAAATGCCAGACTAAACCGACTTCACAAACTAATTGCTAACCCACCGGCAAAAGTGTCAAAGTCTTAGTCTGGAAAATAATTTTCTTTAACATTTATCTGCTGTCAACCATAAATGTGTGTCTCTCCCTAACTGTTTCTGCCCACATGCCTCCAACTGGCAAATAGAATATTTTCAAGTAATCAACGAAACAAACAAGCTTTTTGAGCAAATATTTACCGCCGCCTGTTGGTGATTAAGGGAATTAGCAAAAGTGCCCATTCTTGTTCAGTTTAATCAACCCCTTAGACTGTATTGATGGTGGTAGACCTAATAAAATCCAAACATCACTATTAAGCAAAACTACTGAATGTAAATAATATCGTCAAGTTTGTTTAGCTGTCTTTTCGTTGACAATATAAAAAAACAAACACACGTCGTCGTTATCGTGCAAGTAGTGGCGGCGACGATGACGCTTGTGTTTTGATGTTTTGTGCCCCCAAGAGAAAGTAATCAAACAGTATTTTTATTCGAATGTCATTCTTGTCCCAGGATTTGTGTCGCCATGTTGCTACAAATTGACAGGTGATTGCGAAAAAAAATTAGAAACTAGAATTTAGCGAAGGGAAATGATGATAATAGACAAAAGAATCGGAAAATAATGTCAGATGTGGCAAAGGGGAAGACAAAAACAGATGTTAGATGAATTCTAACTTTTATCTGTGGCCTCTGTTGGACTTTGGAGAAACTTCCACGAACTGTTGTTCAAACTTTATTAGGCATTGAGTTAATTAAACTATCAACTTATGCATTAATACTTCGAAAAAAAGTTGTCTGCCAAAGTGTAGTCCAATTAGACATGGACAAAAGTATCTCAAAGCTTAATATTCTGGGAAAAATTAAGCTAAGAAAATATGAGGGTAGATAGCTTGAGTGCTTAAGGGAGAACCACTTGGACAGAATTCTATAATGTCTTAAGGATATTTGTATGATGCTTCAGTTGTACCAAATAAAACCAATAGATTCATGCAGACAAATCCAAAATAAAGCTAAGTTGATAGAACTAACAATGTCGAAAGCCAATAATTGGAAGTCAGTGTAATAATATTATCGTTTCTTTGTATAATAACCGCTTTGGGCTAAAGGCTTTGACTCTCCCTTGAAATGATTAATGAATATAGGAAAAGATTAAAAGAAGACACCAATGCACATTGGTCAACATAGAAGGTAAAAAAAGAGCCATGCAAACACATTTCACATTCGTGTAGTCCGGCTTCAGAAAGAAACTCTAAACAATAGGTTTGAAACTGGCCTCAAGATTAAATCGATGTCGATTTCTAGAAGTATGAATATCACGATGGAATTGTTTAAGGGGAGGAATACAATTGGCTATTTCACTAGAAAATTGTTTCTAAAAATAGCGATGAAATATTGAGAGGCTCATTTCAGCTCTGTTCCAGCGATGTAAAATTTTGCGTTATATTTCTATCACTTATCGTTTTAAATGTTCTATTTTGAGTTTTTATCAAGAGAGTCGAGTGGGACTTATAGATACTCAAGCTTTGTATTTAAGCAAGATCAGAAGAGGTAAAATATTATTGGAGCGTAGAACAAAACCGAGGTAGTGAGAAGACTTTTTGGAGACGTCAAATATGGGATCATGTCGTCGATAATAGACATCCCGATGACTGTAAGATTTTCTTTTCTTTTGATGCAACTGTCGCTCATTTCAAGTGGTCAGTTGTTGCAAAAAAGAGTGGGAAAATTACGGTCAAAGCCATTGCCATTAAGAGGTAAACTGATAGTTCGAGAACGACAAGAGGGACTCGTGCTGGATTTTTTTTTGCTAGAACCAAACCAAACCATTCCAATGGGACAATTCACTAGCATTTTCCAAGAGGACGTCAATGCCAAAGAGGAATGTTCAGGTCTAAATCTCTAAATGAATCAACGACACTGAAACATTACCATTATGTCAGATAGCGAAGACGCACTCAAATCAGCTCATACGCCATCACGTCTAAGTTGATGTGGGAAGGTGTAGGCAAACTAACAAGAACAGTAATGTCTCACTTAATTAAGTAGCTGGAAATGCAGCTGTCCAGACACAATATAAGCGCAAGGACACCTTAAATAAGACCATAGCTCTACTGCGTAACAGAAGAAAACAGGATTAAAATGAAATCTAAATAGAGGAGAAGTTGAAAAGATTCAAAAACATGAAAGAACTTCCAAAATTGAAGTAGGCCAAATTACTTCTTGGGAACTATATAACCAAGATCGTTTCAGGAACTGTATCAGCTTAAGAAGGAGCAATCTACGAATATTAACGTGACTCCTTACGGGTCACTGTAAACTGAGAAGAACCTTGAGTATTCTTGGCTTAGAAAACAGCCCCACATGCAGAAGCAAATGCGAAGCTCTAATGCATCAAAAAACAAGTATCTGATACTCTGTCGGGTTGAAGAGGGATTTATTCTCTGTGAAGGTACTAAAAATAATCAAATTTATCAAATGGATAAACTTGGAGGAAGGGCTGTACGGTTAGCAACTCATCTGGCTCTGGATCGGGGCACAATAGATCTGTCAAGATTAGAATTATGTAAATACGCTAATCTACGCTAAAATTGAATTTCCTCCTTCAAAGAAAACAGGGATTTAAATTTATATATATGAGAAACAGTTAATGGATAAGAAGTCATTAATGAATATTCAAAAGAGAGTTGGAGACAAAACAGAACCCTAGGGCACACCAGCATATATTGTATGAATCTCAGACTTGAAACCATCCCATACAACTTGTTTTGACTGATGCAAAATTTTATTTTCTGCTTCAACGAAGAAATGATTCAATAATACCAAATACTATCATTTTTGAAAAGTGATCTTGTTGCTGCCGAGCACTATCAAACGCTCTGATATATCAAGTGCAATAATCATACTTTCTTTAAGACAATATTTTAAGAGTTGGTACACCATCCGATCACTAGAGTTGCTACAAAATATCATTAAGAAACTTTCGTTCTACGAAAGCATCTTCAGTGCCACAAAACTAAGCCGTGGAATTCAGTCCATAAAAACTGGGATACATCAACCAATCTTAATTGCAGCTTTCACTACACCTTGAATTTAACGAAGACTCAAACAAACATCCGTCAATATCTGGAGCATTGTCATAACTCAGACGCGGAAGATGCATTGTACCCCTTCGCATAATGGTTATTGCGTTGGACTGTCATACAGATGGTTTTGGGTTCGATTCTAAGCCGCTGTTTTTTATTTTAGACGCAAAATGTGGTTGTTTTATTTTTGCTTTTTTTATAGTTCAAAGTTCCTTCATTTCATTTTAACCAATAACTCAAGAACAATGTTGAACTTTTTGCACGATGAATCGCACTTGATATATTGGTTAAAAATCTTTTCTTCAAAACATCGACTGAAGGATTAAAAGTCTTAAGGTTAAAAGTCTCAGCATCAGATATATTTTAGATTTAGTTTTTCAATCTGCTGACTGGCCTTTTCTAATATCTTACTCGGTGTTACCCTCAGCAGAGATAAAACTACCAACTTGGCAGTGCCTATGTTTTGAAAATTCTCTCTTTTCTATACCTGCTGCTTCGAAATATATACTTGAAAAATCTCACCTTCGTCAGTTGTCTTAAGTCGATGTATTTTTTTTTTCGTTTCCATTTTGTTTTGGAATTAAATTAATTTTAATGATTTTGGGTCCCGTTTCTTTTAACTTTTCGCATATTTGCCAAACTATACCGGATTCTTAATTTTTTGATTGTTAAAACGAAGCTTTAGAACGAAACCGATAAAATTGTCGCTGTAGTTTTTTGACTTGAAATACTTCAGGAACCCATCGTTTCTGCCTGCATGCCGTGGTGAATTTGAATGACCTTCCAAAAGTTAGTTGCAATGCTGATCCCCTTTTCTTTTTCTGTATCTAATTCTCTTCAGAGGACTAGTGTCAACTTTCCTCTAAACACTTTGTTTTTTGCTCCACGGGATTCGTTCTCCTGTGAGAGAGTAAGAATACTTATAAGTTAATAAAAATTAAAGGTGTTAGCATACAGTCTTGTGTCACCCCATTTTGGAAATTCAAACTAACCTACATGGTGTACCTATATTAATAATAATTAAACATGACTTATTTGCATGAAATTGGATTGATCCAAGGGGCAAATATTTTCATAATTTTTATTTTGTTTGAAAGAAACATTCGGACCCTCTACTACAATTTAATTTGTAGGTTTCTATGGTAACATTAAGCTAAGTAAATATAGGTATTTTCTCCATACGCAAATTTTCACAGATTGAATGGGATCAATAGAAACAAGAAGTAAGAGAATAGTATCACAGTTTTGACTGTTCGAATTTCGAGCAGTGACCGATACAAGAACTAATTAACTTTTGACCTATGGGGGATGCTTCTTCTGGTCCAAAACCCCATTAGCTTGAAGTGCGTCATTGTGTATTTTGCTGATCAGCACAAATAGCATAAATTGCTGCGAATATAAAATTAGGTCTCAAGTCAAGTCTTACAAGCCCTAAATAATCATGGCTTTTCGGAGTCGAAGTCACTGAATTTCCCATAAAGTACTTAATTTTTTGAATGTTGTTTTGAACTTTAGATTTAGAACACTTTCTTGAACTTAATTTCTTGGTACAATTTGATCTATAGATTGATTGAGTGATGATCATTGCGTTCAGACTGTTACTGAAAAGGTAGAGTACCCATTGCCAACCGCTACACAAAAGAAAAAGGTTTCCTCTTAAATGGTAATACCTCTTGCGAGTTAGGAACAAATTTTAGAGTATCGCTTATCGTTAAATGTAGGTACTTCACGTCTTAGCCTTTCGAACGCAGCTGGCAATTTTGGGTCACCTTCATTCTTACTAACTCTTACAGGTGAATGGTTGAGAGTTGTAAGTAACTAGGTTCAGGTTCTCAAAGGACAGTTTTGCCTCTAATTTATTTATTTGAGATTGAATGAGAGAATTTTTTCCGCAAATTATTTTATACTGGGAAAGTTCCTACATTTCATCATGTTTTCAGTCAATTCTATCTTGACGACTAACAATTTATATTTTTAAATTTTGATTTGAATTTAAAGAAAAATTCTAGAAAATATTGAAAATGTATTGCTTACTTCTGCGAACTTTTAAGTCAAATATCCAAAATTGTTGTTGCCAAAATATCATATCTAATAAGTCTTCTCAAATTTCCAAAGTATGATTCTAATTCAAGTAGTTTTTTCTTAGTTGAAGTTGAAGTTAACAGAGGTTCGATATCTACTCCGCATTGATACATACTTTCAGTCCCTTTAAGTTAAAATTAAGACCATTACTTTGGTACCAATCTTTCCCAAAAAAAAATTTACTTTTCATTAAGTCATCTTAAGCAAATTTAATTTCACATTGCGCCCCGAAACAATAATGCCCCATAGCATAATGTCTACCAAAGTTATTCGAATTTCTCATGATTACAATGTCCCTATGTCCCTAATTAATGATTAAATCCTTCTTCCATTCAATCACTGCCCCAATGACCAATCAGTACTTTTTGCTTTTTGCTTGTCAGGGGCATCACTCTTTTTCCAATCTGTGCTGCCTCATTTCCAAGAGACCATATATTATTTTGTAGACTGTAAAGAAGGCTACCTACGACCAACTCGTAGCTATATGGACTAATGACTTTTCCGTAATTTTATTCAATCGAAAATCACTATGGCTGCCTTAAATACGTAGGTACGAGAAAAATGGGCAAAAATCAGCAAAAGCCACGTACGAACGAATAAACACACCTCATACATTATAGAAGAGGAATTCTTTTGACGTAATGACTGACAGAAAAATATGATTGATGGTGTCCATCATCTCGACCCCAGTGCAGAGTTAAAAGTTTATAATAGTTTCTTCACCATAATTGACGAGGGTAAATTGTGTATGTTATTCGCATAATGAAAGGAATTATGAAATCGAGAAGGAATTTTTGCTTTTTTTATTTGCCCAGCTTTTCCATAGAGTTCCATTGGTATTTATATGCATTTTTGTAGATCAAAGAAAAATTTCAAAAATGTATATGTTTTCAATGGGAAGACATTTCCTGCGACTATGCAATTTTTAATCGATGATAAATGAGCAGATAAATCGTTAACGTTTCTGTTGTAATCCCCTTGTTGATGCACACCTTTTTCTTTAAGTACCCTCATAAAAAGAAATTGGGAGGCGTCGATATCAACACTTTTGGAGATTATTTAATTTAAACATACTGCAGCACGAGCTGAGTATAATGCGGCACCTTCTTGTTGAAACCACATGTTCTGTAAGCCATATTGATCAAATTGGGGAACAAGAAAGATTTCCAACATCTCCCAATGGTGGTATCAAGTAACTGTCACATCAATTCCTATCGCATTTCTAAAGTAATATGGTCCAATGACGCTGCCCGGCCCAAATGGCGCACCATATAGTTACTCTAATGTAGTCGTCTTTGGTGTATCAATAATCGAGGGTTTTCAGTGCCCCAATAGCGGCTGATCGGAGTATTAACAAAGACAGCCAAGTTGAAATGTACTTCGTCGCTCATAATGATTTTTTGCTAAAAATTACGGTAGTCTAAAGCCAGTTGTACAACTCGAGCACTCCAATCTAAACACGTTGTTGCTGCGTTAGATGCTCCATGTCAAGTGCTTACTTACTTACTTAAGGTGGCGCTACAGTCCGGGTTGGACCAGGGCCTCAAATAACAAGCTTCTCCAGCTAGCTCGGTCCCTAGCTAGCTGTCTTCAGTTTCGCTCGTCAAGTTGGTTAAGGTCCTCTCCCACTTGTGTGCGCCACCTGAGGGGTTAGATTCGAAGACTTTCCGTGCCGGAGCATTCGGGTCCATTCATTTTCCATGACCTAGCCATCTCAGTCGTTGGACTTTGAATCGGTTGACTGGGTCAGTTTCGCTGTACAGCCCGAACAGTTCGTGGTTATATCTTCTCCTCCACTCCTCATCCCCTTATGACATCATCAATAAGGGATGGACCTAGCCTTGAAGCGCGAAAGACTAAGGCAATCGCTCAAATAATTGATTATCCTTTTGACGATTGTTCTCTTTCTCTCTTTCTATCTTTCTCTCTCTCTCTCTCTATGGTTTCTTGTATCCATGAGAGAGAGAGAGAGAGAGATCCTGAAAATTGCAATAATAATAAAATTCACAATCAAGAATAGTGGTTCAGCTTATCCTGAAATATAAAACTTCAATTTTAATTTCGACAAGGGCTTCCCCAGAATTGTTGTTGATTGTTGTATGTTGTGATTCTGACGTCTTTTAATTCATTTAATGTCGATTTATATATTTCAAAATATTTATAATAACAATAACCATACGATTCGAAAATGCATAGTTTTTAACAATCCAATTGTGATTGTCAGTTATAGGTACTGGTCTGAAAACTTTTTACATATTTCCCTCCTTTAAACAAAACTATACCTTTCATCAGGTTCGTAAAAGCCATAAGTATCGACCTTAAAATGTCTACATCTTGTCATGTATTTGGGATATTTGAATTTAAAAATAATCACCGGTAACGAAATAATTTGTTACCAAAAAACGACTGACATTATTAAAAAGAACTTATTTTTTTTATATTTAATTCTTTTCTGAAAAGTTGTAAGTTCCTATTTAAAAGTGAAAATATTTATTCGCCCTATATTAGGTTATGTCACAACAATAAGTAAAAATTACACATAAATAAAACTAAGCTAAATAGCTGATTATTATTCCTGATTATTTAAAAAAAACAAATGTAAATATCTTTATAAAAGCAGCTACAAGACTTCAAAAGAGTCAAAATGTATTTGGAGGTAATCGCAATGCATTTGCGGCAAGGCATGTATCAAATGACTTCAATGAACTCTTATTTTTTTAGTAGACAGACTTCATGAAGTAAATGACATCCACCGGTGATGTTCAGATCCTGGCCTTCGCATAAACTCTCCGGTTTCCCTGAACTTTCTGTAGATCTTTGAAATAACCTACCATCCGACAATCACCTAAAAACGAAGAGATGCTAAAAGCCACGGCTAAAGGGAAGACAATCCACATTCCACAATGAAAGATTAATGAAAGAGTCTTACAACAACTTAGAGTACAGTTATTTAATTATAATACTTACAACCAAAATGATTCCTTTGAAATCACTTAAATTTTAGATCGTAAAAAATACGTTTAAACAAAGAATTTGCAATTTACTGAAAAAAAGTATACACAATACCTACAAACTGTGGATACCATTCACAGTCTATCAAAACAAATGTTTTGTTTTAAAACGATTTTACCAATTCATCAATTTTGTTGATTAATGTCAAATATCGTATTGATAATAATTAACAACTGCATTAGGGACATGAACTTTATCATTGATTCCACTTTTTAAACTTCAAACAATCAAGGAAGAATTAACAGACTTCAGATCATAGCCTTGAACACAGTCAGCAGATTTTCTATATTATTACCGCTATTGATAAATGTTGAAATTTTGAATTTTAAAATTTAAAAAAACAAATAACTGACCAATTGTTCATTGATAAATTTTATACCAAAAGCCAACAGCAAATTTTGATAGTTAATGTGTATCTGGTAAACTTCGGTTATTCTCCTTGTATCGTGGTCCTGTTGGTTTCCTTTAGAAAGCTCTATTCTGGCATCTGGTTTCTTCATTAACTGGTATTCGATATCGGGTTACTCTTTTACAAGTACCTACTACGCTCTTGGCGCTTACAATATCAGCAGGTTTAAGGCCCCTGGTAGGCACTAGATCGGCAGGTTTAGAGCCCCTGGTAGGCACTAGATCAGCAGGTTTAAGGCCCCTGGTAGGCACTAGATCGGCAGGTTTAGGGCCCCTGGTAAGCACTAGTCGACAGGTTTAAGGCCCTGGTAGGCACTAGATCGGCAGGTTTAGAGCCCCTGGTAGGAACTAGATCAGCAGGTTTAGGGCGCCTGGTAGGCACTAAATCGGCAGGTTTAGGGCCCCTGGTAGGCACTAGATCGACAGGTTTAAGGCCCTGGTAAGCACTAGATCGACAGGTTTAAGGCCCCTGGTAGGCACAAGATGAGCAGGTTTAAGGCCCCTGGTAGGCATAGCCAATGTATAAACACCGACAGATCAGCAGGTACCAAAGCCCCTGGTGGCAATAAGGACGTTTATTCTTCAAACCAAACTGATGGAACGAAATAGCTGGACAATTTCATGCATGCTTCATGATATCGAATACAAAAGTCACGCAGTTTTATTTTCTCAACTCTTGGTGGGAGTGAGATAGTAGAAGTTGTGATTTTTCCTATTTTTGTGAGAAGTACATCGAATTCAATTTCTTTATTAAAAATTATGCTCTTCTTATTTTTTTAATCATGACGATCCGGTTCACAGAACTCAAGATATATAAGTTTCTAAAGCGACCTTGTCGGCTTTGTTTTTAGAGACTTTTCTTTGTTGATTTTTGCATTTAATAAAATCTCCAAAAAAAACTCGAGTTCTAAAGAAATTTTTAACTGGAGCGTCCTGTGGCGGCCATTTTGTTTGGTGACATCTGTCAATTCTGTTGTTTTTTTATTCAGACACTGATGCCAAACCAACATGGTAACTTGAACGATTAAACAGCACTTCCAAATCATAAAACCTTATTAAACGGTAGACGTGGTGACCCTTCACAGCCAACATTTAAACGTTTCATGACCAAATTTGAGACGACTGGTTTTATCAGTCATCATATGTATATCAAAAAAACGCAAGATCGGCAGAGAACATCGCCGCGGTCCGTGCAAATGTACAGCAGAACCCCGAGGCAATCGATTTCTCGTCGTGCACTAGAACTCGGCCTTTCGCAGACATCAACTTAGGTTTGCGTTGGGACTTAGACTAGACCTACACCCGTACAAAATTCAACTGCCCCAGGAGTTTATAGTTCATGACCATAGACAACGGCGGCGGCCGTTTGTTCACTGATTGAACTTCGGAGCTTTTGGAAGAGGAACCCAATTTTGGCCGAAAAATCATCTTTAGCGATGAAGCACATTCTGTCACTCTAAGCGATCAATCCTTGTGCAGAATTCTCGTCAGGCTAGTGCGTGAAATGTTGAACTGTTGAGATTGATGGCGAGTTGATATTCGTGAATTGAGTCTCACACTCTCGGATACTATACTGCCACATTCTCGTCTGTGCGCAACATACGACGCGTGACGGGGACCAAACATACAGCAGGTGCTTCATTTCGTCCAAAACTTCTTTTAAAAAAAAAACAGTTTTTGGACTACACAGAATTCATTTTGGAAATAAGTTTTCAATATTCCCAACGTAGTTCAAGCGTAAAGCGACTAATTTGGTTCCGCGTAGGTATCATACTGAATTTCTGTCAAGATATCGAGCGGGAAACAGCTGTCAGTGTCAAAATAATCTAATTAAAAAGAAATCACTAGATGGCCCACCCTTTATATGAGACAACGCCAACACATACGAAGTTCACCATCACCAGGTGAAAATCCACCCTCAAAAGTTACCGTTTGGTGTGGATTTCTGTCCAATGGCGTCCTTACTTTTCCGAAAATGACGTTTGTAAGGCAGTTACGGTTAATAGCGAGAGCTACAAAACGATGATGAATCAATTATTATGCCCCAAATTTAATAAACCTAGGTAAAAACGTGTTCCTGCAGGACAGCGCTACGTATCACATAGCGTACGCCACGATTGACATTCTGCATGAACGCTTTGAAAGTAAAGTTATCTCGCGCAGAAGTGAAGTGAATTGGCCACTAAAGTCATACAATTTGACCCCGTTAGACTTGGGGTTGCTGTGGGGTCTTTGGTAATGTTCCATCAAGGAATCATTGACATAAAAGTTTTAAGTGAAATTCCAAAAATATAATATGTCAAATATTTGCTTAATTCTAACACCAAATTCGACAATTTAAAACTTTCGTCTTAATTTGTGTCCACGTCCAATTTGACCTTTTCGACCAAAGTGTACTTTTCGTCCATTTCCGCTTTCATTTCGGTCAACACTTGTGACCGTCCTATCTCTGTCCGTCCATTTCAATTAAATCATTGCTCAGGAAATTTCCTCTCGTTAAACAAAAATTCCACTCTCGAGTTCTGACCGACCGACGACGAACAACAAAAAAATAAATGTCAAAAATACACACTTGAGGTTCTTGTGAGTGCAGTGACATGAAACAAATACCTTTTGGTGACATTATCTAAATTAAATTCAAACCAGGCAAATCCCCTCCCCTGGGGCAGTGGTTTAAAAAAAAAAACGAAAAAAAAACCTGCAACTTGCAATCTATGCTAAAGCATTTTGAGATGCTCTTCAGATCAGGACTCTTTTTACTGCCTGCTGATGCTGATGAGAGCTGCTTGCAATTTGCGAAGAAAACTCAAAACAAATGTTCATGTCGCGTTAAAAATAAAATTTATCGAATTTTGTTGCTTTTTTTTTGTTTGTTGTTAAATGCAAATGGCTACAATTTACAATTGCAAAACATAAGATGAAAGTTTAATGCTACGCTACAGCATCTATGAAGATGAACTGGTATTGAGATATAAGGCGTAAGGTATGCAAGCCATTCTGATCGACTGAGTTGTGGAGATAATTTTAGATTTTGAATTTTCTTCGAGCTATTTGTATTTTGGTTTTTGTTCTTATTTTGAATGAATTACAAGAATGATTTCGGTGACCGAAGTCATTGTGTTCGAGAACTGTACAGGCAAGGCAGTGCGGCAGTGATGAAAATAGATTTCAAGAAGTTAAATAGGCTCAAGAGGTATTTTTGAACTCTTGCAGGAATTCTTATGGCAGGCATTTTTTTTTATTTGCGTCACATATTGATTAAGATGTTGTACTTCAATACATTATTGATGAAAAGGTGATAAGATGTCTGGAGCCTCATGTTGTTATAAGTCTGTAAAGGAAATATTGTCAGAATAATAACGCAATGGAAACGAAGTCTATTAATCTATTTCTATATTCTATAGCAAAATATTTGCTTAGGAGATTTTAGCGCCCTATTTATTTTTTCCTAACTTGAAGCTCTGAAGGCCTCAGGAACTTCCTTATTTTTCCGGTACTTAATTTTATTCATATTTTTTATTCAGACACATAATTTCACATTATCGTAACAGACATTTCCGTTTGTAATTGGAAGGGGGGGGGGGGAATTTACAGACCACAATGAATTAATAACCTCTTAAGCAATCTTAAACAATTTTCCTTTTTGTGAATTTATGAAGCAACAACTAGCCAACTAAATTAATTACACCCAGCAAAAGGCGCTTACACAGGATTATCCCACTTCTGAATTATGTAACTTAATCAAAAACAACAAACTACAAATATTTGAATTCAATCTTCCGGTCAATCCGTTCCCCTCTCCAATATAAACACTTCATTCTGCGGTATCTGTTTATTTCTAAATGACCATTACCAAGCCTATAAAACAAAACAAAAACACCCAAATGCAAACAAACATTTGTTCAGCTACAAAGCACACACAGGAAGCATTTACGCCGCATTTCAAAATCATGTCAGCAATTAGTCTAGTCGTATGTTTATGTCAAGCATTTGTTTTTCGGTGTTTCGGTCGCCACTAATTACCAATCGTTTTAATTTATTTTCCTTCTATTTATTCAAAAATATTCTAAATCTGGAGCAAAACTGTGCTATACTCCAAAAAATAAAGAAAAAATATAAAAGCAATATTCCCTTCTCCTGAGGATTTTCTATAGTCTATGTCTATGTATCTCGGGCGATTATTTATCTAGATACGAATGCAAGAGCAATTTTATAGGAATAGAACGCCACATGAATCCTCCGATATGAGAAATATGTACTCGTATCTTCAGTGAGTCTTCCACTTGTGCTGTGTTGTGTTTGTTTGTTTTGGAAATTATGCAAAGTGTAATTCATAATTTCGAAAAATATAACCAGAAGATGATGTTAGGTAATTTTCAATGCGATGTGACTTTTTAATGGCAAATTTATAACTTCGTCTGGTGAAACAAGGATACACCTTCCTGTAAAAGATGAAAATACAAAAAAGTAATTTATGATGGTTGGATTTTTTGGATAGCTATTGTGTTGGGAAATTCGTTGGGAAGCTTCTCTCTGGGAATTGTGATAATGACTTAGATGAAGATGAATGAGATTGTCGGCAGAAGCAGATACACCTTTAACTGATTTGTATTATGAATAATTTATTAAGAAACCTGACACACAGGTTGACAAAGTTATGACTCTTTGAAAATAAATTATACAAATTGCAAAAGGATATGTACATAAGGATGAGTAAAAATTAAACGAGATTATGTCGAAATTTTTGGTAGCATACAAAAGAAAGGGCAATTTTTAGATGAACTCAACGATTTAAGATTAACTTAGCTTTTTGTCAGTTTTTATTCGAATGTTTTTATATATTAAACAAAATATTCACCCGTTGGCTTAACGGTGCGTTCGTTGGACTCTCAAGCCGGAGGACTGGGTTCAATTTTGGGCCTCTTGTACTAATTTTTTTCTCATGGATAACGCCTCTAGTGACTAGCGAGATATGACTAACTTTCCAAGAGTATCTCTTGCATTGAAATACTCGTATGCTTTTGTGTCTCATTTTTTATCTGATAAAGAGTTAATGCTATATTTACTTGTTTACTTACTTAACCGATCCCGATCCTTGTTTGATTATGTCCGAAACAGGGTGGTTTTCGATAGTGTACGAACCTAAGCACGCTGATTCTACTCATTTAAACCAAGCGCTCTGCCATTCGCATTGACTTGATCTTTAAACCGGAGGTTCGGTGTTACTAACTGCCTCTAACTTGGGAACTGGAATTCTAACACTTTTGGCTGGAGCATTGTTGTCCAGTCGCTCGATGTGGCCAAGCCAATATAGTATGCCAATTCAATATGACTTTCTGGATTACATCAAGAGCGGGATCGCATTATAGAAGATCCTAAAGATGAATGAATGTTGAGTCTTCAGTTGATTCTCATTTGTCTTTTCCAAGATTTGCGTTAAGGGTTTATAAGTCCCCGAAAAAATATATAAGGAACTTAATTTTCTGCGTAAAGACATAGTCTTCGTTAAGCTCGGTACACTTAAATTTGGTGATGTCTTTAAAATAATACGATCTATCGAGCACCTAAAAATAAGCCTTCATTTCAACGATGACCTCTTCATTCGACCCAAATCTCTTATCTCGGAGCCATATCAACTCACGCTCAATGGAATATGATTACCCTTTAAATGTTTTAACACAGCGCGGGCGTGAAGTTACGGAAGAGAAAGAAGCAGGGGCGAACGCAGGTAGGGGTTTTAGGGGTTCAAACCCCCCCCCGAAACGACCAAAAAAATAAGGGTTCATTTCGTTAAAAAAAAGTGTTATTTTCGTGCCATAAATTCTTCTGCTAGTGTTGTTTTTTCTTACGACTTATAGGTACTATAAGGCAAGTAATGCATTCGTAAAAAAATCGAACTCAAGATTTTTATCAAAGTTAATATTACTATGATAGCAAAGACGAAAAATGTGGGTCCCAAAATTCTGTCTGTCTGTCTGTTCGACTACGGCCTAAAATGGTGGGCCGATTTTCGTTAAACTTGGTAGATATCGTTTTGAATTTTTTTCCCCACACGTTTTTTTTCCTTTTCGTTTTAAGACAAAAAAATAACGGTACCTGCCATACGATTTTATTTCGAAATCTTATAAATATTTTTTTCTCAAAAACTGTCCCACAGAATTTCGAAAAAAAAATTCATAAGATTTCATTTCGTCATTTTTGGTAATGGTTGAAAAAAATTTTCAACAAAATGGTTATTCTTCGAAACCCCCTTGGAACAAATTTTTTGGTTTTTGATTTTCTCGAAAACAGTACAAACGATTTTAATCATTATGAATCCCCTCCAAGGTTTAAATATTATTGCGTAGGTATACAAATTTTAAGTTTTATTTTTTTTAAAATAAAATTTGAAATTTTTTTCTGGAAACTCAATATATCGAAAACCCCATGCTCGATTTTTTTTAAACTTGATAAATAAAAGTTTCTTAATATAATCTACAAGATCTGAGGAAAAAAATTTGTTTTACCTAAAAATAAAGGTACAAACAATAAAAATGTTAAAAAATGGTTTTCGAAAATCGTATTTTTCTCAAAAATGGCTCCGAGAATTTTGATAGTTTTTTTTTTGTTTCAATTAATCTCTACTTTAAGAGAAGCTTCTAAAAAGTTTAAAAAAACATTGCATTTTAAGACTTAAACAAAAATATTTTTTGAATTTTTGAAAGAAAAAAATTATTTTTTTTTTGAAAATTCGATTCCTCAAAAACTGCTCAATATTTTTTTTTTGTAAATTAAATTTTTATTCGAATAATAATAAAAAGTTTAAATATGCGCACCAACATTTTTTCTTGAATATGTTTTAAAAATTTTGTATACAAAAGCTTATTTTTTTAAGAAACCACAAAAACGAATAACAATTTTGTTCTTGCATAAACTAATATTTGCTCAAAACACATGGCATCCTGTGTTTAGTTCCAACTACTAAAGGAGTTTTAGTCATTTAAAAAATGAATTTTATGCTTTTTCTCTAATAACATTAATTTTTGAAATTCTTAGTATTTTACATAAGAGCAAGTTCGTGCGATCCAGTCGTGCATTTTATTTTATGTGTCTTCGTATTTTAACGCAACAAATAGACACGAAGCGAACAGCAATTGCGTTTTTGATAATTTACATTATGAATAGGGCAGAAAACGGACTAACGGAGCAAGTTTGAGTTATTGATGGCTCCAAGGTCGAAGTGTGTTGAAAACAAGTTACGAATGAGTAGCACATATCACCCTCTGAGAGCGTTTTGGTTATAATTATGTAGTATAGTTAACGTAGGTACCAATTGAGTGTTGCTGGTGTCCTTATGTTTTCGTATAGCTCTTTTTCCTATGATCGCAAAAGTACAACAAGTTATAACTTCACGTATTAATATATGCCGGATTTAGTTTTGCAGATTTGGACCACTAGGCGAACCTAGAACTTATTATAACTCTATTGTTAGGTACACTTATGGAATCACTTACACTCTTTTTCTTGTTGTTGCATTAATGATATTTTACGAACCAAATGATGGCCTCCATCACAGGGCCCGTAGTACAATCCTATGTCTAAGAATTAATTCCGGAATAAAAATGCCCAAATGGGAAGCACCAGAAACGCCCTCGTAGTGAATATTTTCCAACTTTTGGTAAAATTATTCAAATTTGCAAAATAGGTATTCGTTGCAACATCTTTATGATGTTTTGTTTTTGCGAATAGCTTTATGAAATTGTTCCGATAGGTCCTATCCCTAAGAGCAAATATTATTTAGTTATAACATATTTATGTTAATTACAATAAAGAATTTGTAATTAACAAGTAGGGACCTACAATATAGTAATAAAATAATATATTTATGAAAATCTCATATTTTTTTGAAAACCCCCCCCGAAATTATTTTCTGCGTTCGCCCCTGGAAAGAAGGATAGGAAAGATGTGTGGCACGATGTTCTGAGCCTGAAAGTGGTTGTCTCAGATTTTTTTTATCTCCAGGGATGGCGGCTGAACTAAAGCGGAGAACTGCCGTGTCTTATTTCTATGTCCCTTATAATTCGCATTATTTTATTCGTTTTTCATCCTTGTTGGGCATACTAGTTTAACTTAATCACATGTTGTTAGTGTTATGCCTAAACAACATTGTAATGAGCAAATCAGCAACCCATTGATGACAATTTTTAGAAGGTTTTAATGGAATTAAAGGCGACATAGACGACGGCAGGGATCGAACCTGTGATACTGAGGTTGACAGGCGAGCACCCAACCATCGCGCCACGGCCACCCCTAAATTGGACATGTTTAGAAACAAGAAATTGTCGCAGAAGGCTCAATCTTGGGAATTTGCTGGATGATGGAGGATTTCGTTGTAATTTTGTCCATGTGGAAAAGAACTTTTATTCTTAGCGAAATTCGGCTGTTTTTGCTTTGAGTGAACTTGAAATCGATCCAACAGCTCAGCGTTATATCCGCCGGTGATCTTTTTACCCTTTTCAAGGCAAAAAAAAAACTATCGCCATGACCTTATTTGCTGAGAAAACCAACTTCGACCTTCTTCGATTCACCAGGAGAATTTCATCGTTTCGATTGTTCCTTGTCACTGCTGTATTATGATTCATCCATGTTTGATTCATGGTTACGAAATGGCGCAAATTCTCGGGTGAAATGTTCTTGAATATCGCCAAACACTTCTTTTACGTTGTGAAATGATTGCGTTTGTGGCCGATTGTGAACAAATGCGGCACCCGTTTTGCGGAAAGCTTTTTCATGTCTATTTAAAACCGAATTTACTGATTTACTGATTCATGAGATAAGCCTGAGGTCTCTTCAAGCCAGCGCACCTTCACCATCGACCATTATCAAACCGAGGATTTTATCCACCATTTGATTTGGTGAGGTGATAAGAAATGTTCGCGTTGCCCGAACAACCGCACCGTTTTAATAGATGGTGAAGAGTTCCCATAATATTTTGCAAGCTTCTGTTTGGATTGCGTGATGGTTTTCTCGTAAAAAGTAGTGTCTAATGAGCACTCCAAATTCCCTTTTTTCCGTTTTAGCAAAAATGCTCCTAGGCGTTTATATAAAATAGCTGCCACCTCAAAACTATTTGACATACCTGGATTTTCAGCCAGTTGATGCAAGATTCTTCTTGACAAATGTTGGATCTGAGGTGACGACGGTAGTTGTTTTAATTTTTTGAGACTTATTGACCCACTTATGTCTTATGAAAAGTTGGTCTATGGTGGATTTGCTATGCCGGAAGCCAAATATAGTGTTGCAGAACGGACTAGGACGCTCACATTGGATATTGGATTGGAACCATATATGCGAAGTTCAGGAGGGATATGTCTATAAAGTTCCAAGGCTCAAAACTAGGCCCCTTCCTCTACATTTTGATGACTTCAGACCGACCTTCTCCAATTGGATGCGAGAACCTTCTATAGCTGATGACTCGCTTACCTACGACACATCAATGTCACCACTAATCGCTGTCCAAAAAGTAGAAACCCACATCAACAGACTCTTCCAATTCTACCAGAAATGGGGCATCCGAATCAACACTTCCAAACCGGAACTTGTCTGCTTCAAGAGACCTTCAACTGGTAGAGGCATTCGCACCGCAAAAATTTGCAGAAATCTGGTCCTGAGACTCCCAGACGGATCCACCATAGTGGAAAAGCCAAGTGTTAAGTACCTGGAAGTGCATTTCAACGAGTTGCTAGGTTTAACCTGCACTCAAGAAATGTTCCGAAAAAGGCCAGCTGGGCCTTCGGTCGATTGCACCCATTGCTGAAAAGAAGATCAGGTCTTAGCCAACCGACAAAGATATTGATCTACAAGTAGCTCCTGCGACCAGTGATCAGCTATTCCTTCCCAGTATGGTTTTCCATCTCGAAGACAGCAATGATGTCTATAAAGTTCTTGCAGGACATTTAATCGCTTATTTTGTTGGTGGGACATATGTGTCCTTTCTCCATTGATTCGATGCATGCACCCTATTAAAACATCAATTCTGTATTTGAACTCTCTACTCTTTCTACTGGCAAGCCATCAGACAGTGCGACCTTAAGCTTTCCTGTATCTTCGCACACCTCTTCTATACTAGTTGGTGAAACCTATTCTTCATCAATCGGAAGTGATTTGTTCCCACTTAGAAGCTGATGGAAAATAAGCTTGAATAAGTCTAACTTTGTATGTGGTTTGCTGAATAGGCTTCGTTTACTGATTCGAAGAATCCTAATTCCTGGTTCTGGTCACTAACCAACACCTTCCTGTGTGTTTTTACGATTTTCTTGAAAAGAAAAGACTTCTTTCCATTTTCAATATTTCAACAAATTTCTTCCACGTCTGTTGCTAGCTTAAATGCCTATTAGTTTAATTTACAGAAAACTCAAGCTTTTAATCAAGCGCAATTACAATTAGAAAAAGACTTCTTTCTTAATCCGGGTATGGTGGATTCATTCGAGCATAGGTACTTCTTTAAGTGTTTCATGCCAAATTAAAGACAACTATTGGAGCTTAATTAGGAAATACCTTTACTCGATTGAATCGGCTAAGCTCGATTACAGTAGACAGAAGAGGTTTTGGAAAAACAATACCAGTACCAGTAGATAGTCCTAAGAATGAATCCTATTGTCTTTGCATTCCTTATACCTACTTTCCTGCTAAGCCTCTAATTCCATTCCTGCATGTACACAAAATACAACGAAACTTTAAACACCCTATAAGTGATGCTAAAGTTTGTAAAATTTGTATTTAAAAGGTTAATTTTTTACAAAACAAAATTGCCAAAAGAGATTCTGAATAAAAACACGAGTCGTTACTCAATCGAGAACTCGAAATTAAAGTAAATAAGTTCGCAACAGTCGTAGGGAACCAGGGCCTCGTGACTAACAGCTCTGAATCACTCCTGTGTGTGTGTCGACAAGAATAGGTCTACAATTTTATGTTCAGTCCGAATGGTTAGTATGGGAAGCAATTTCAGGACAGACGTAGGATTTTTCCTCGCAAGAGGGAGTACCCCTGAAAAAAAATATTTTTTGTTTTTAAATGTCTCCGGCTGGGCATTGAAGTCGACCTCTTCTGTGTGAGAATCCAACACACTAACTATTGTATCAAGCGGTACTACCGATTGAGAATTCATATCCCTAAAAGCTTTAAGAAATCGTCTTACCCTCTCACCCTTCACAAATTTTGCGTTTATTTGTCAGAATTTTATTTTCATTTTGACAAGTAGTAATTTAAATACGTTAAACTTAAAACTCCATAAAAAAAAGGAAACACCTTTCTTGCACGCCACATTGTCACCTAGGTTGCATGGCTCCGGTATTGTCTGAACGAAGTCATATTGAATAATAAACCTTGGCTTCCTCTTTTTTTTGTCATATTAAACTTCTGTCGTCATTTTGGTGTTGTGCAATTTGAATTCTTATTCTTCTTTGTGTGACGAGTTGAGCAGATATTTTATCCATAAATTAAAATCATCAACTTCATCACATTGATCCTACTCATCTTTATCCAATGATTGAACATCAGCCGAATTGTAGGAGCAAAGTACTCGCAAGAGCCTTTCCGATGTTTTTTTTTTTTTTCGTTTTAAATTTAAATTTTGAATTCAATACACACTCTGCTCTGCGCTGCCGATAATGTTGCACAACAAAAATGCAGATCAAAGAAATTGACGCTTCGTGAGGATTCAGATTGGCAGTCGTATATAGTCTGCGTGCTAAGAGTTGCATGATTTAGTTAAGTGAAGTAAAATCCAAAACCTGCGACCTGGTTGAATTTTGAATATCCCCCATGTTTTATTATAATCTTTTTTGGAGGCTTGTCTTAGTAAAATGAGAGGCCATTACGACTTGTAGAGAGCCTTAATCGAATGACTACTAGCTCTTAACCATTTCTGTATCCCTGTTGGCAGTAATGGAGGGGTCCTACAATTTCTGGCGACTCCGAGCGGGGTCTCTTTCCAACTGCTCCAGAACCCAGTCAGCAAACAAAGTGTTAATATTGATGACAACTGTGACGACTTTTTATTCAATGGTTATTTTCTTATTCGAAGGATCGAACCCAATTTGTAAAAATTGGATCGAAAACGTCTAGAATCATCGATGGAACTTCTGGGGTTCTCCAAGGAAGTCACTTAGGTCCACTGATGTTCATTCTTTTTATTAATGATATTCCATCTCGCCTACTAAGGTTTCCTAGACATCAAACTTTTACATGCCACCGAAAATCCAATCCAATAATTATTTAGTATACAATTAACAACATAATTTTAGAAAGGGTTTTTGTTAAGAAATATCCGGGTATTATTTCAGACACTCAGTTTTCGTTTTCAAGTCATATTTAGGTAAGGTTAGGTGAGGTTAGTGGGCTAAAAGTTGATCTTGTTCCCGATCCGTTGTGATACCCTAGGGTTTGTGATCCCTTGTATTGAAACCTATGATAATCCTGTGTCGATCAAGCCCGTTAAGGTTGTAGATGGGTTACAGGAAGCTATAGCCTGAAATGTCGGAGGGTACTTCTAAAATATTGAGATTTCTGTCGTCACATAATAACCTGGCTAGGAAGAGGTAGTCGCCTTCTCAGGGCGTATTTCTTTCCCTTACCCCCACTAGGCCCGTAGGAGCATTTGGCTCCTTGCCAGGTCTGCTAGATGAGTTTGATATGTCAGTGTTTGGTGTATTTGTTCGTTTTGTTTGGTCGCTAATTAAGTTGAAGAGACTGTCTCCATACTAAAGAGGATTTTACCAATGTTAGATTGAGGTGGCCCCATGAACCCACTGATGCTCGTGTTCAACGTAGGAGTGAATTTTTTTTTTTTTTTTTTTTTTTCAAAACGTGTGAAAGATTATTTTTTGCAATTATTTCCTAAAATCTATACTACTACATATTTAAAATTGGCATCCCAAATTTTGTTCTTGGAAAATTTTGAATAACTTTCTTATATAGAAAATTACTTAATAATAAAACGATTATTGAGCTGTGTTTGCATAAATTCATAAATGCATGTTTTATATTTATAAAATGTATTTTAAATTATAAAGTTCTCTTACATAAGAGCAAGTTCGTGCAATCCAGCCGTGCATTTCATTTATTTTTTTGTTAATAAACATTTGTCTTAACTCTATTGCCTAGGGTTTTGATGATCTACATGCTCTTTCTCAAACCTGAAAAACCCAGAGAGATGGAACTTTATTTTCACCAACTCTACCGCACAAACTATTATGCAATTGTTGAATTGAATTTGCGGGCGTCCGCAGTTGTTCCTCGTATATCTACAAAAACCCCGTCCGGCCATTCCGTCTCCCTTCTCAATGTATCTTTTAGGTAAATTCAACACAAAAAAAACCTCCAAAGATACAAAATGGAAATGAATGCGAATATCGATTCAATTTCTCTGCGCGTTAATCTCGTGAAAGTATACAAAATACGAGTATCCAGCATAATTTGAATTAATTTTAGTTTTCGTTTTTTTTTGAATTTTGAATTATTTTTATTCGATATAAAAACGTGATGTTAGAGGTTGGCGAATGTAGAGTATGGCTGGCTTTTGTGAATGATTGTGGCCTGCTCGCTATATGGCCACACGGGTTGAGGAAGTGTCAAGATTATTGAACTTTTATTAGCTTTATTCTTTTTATTTTCTCGGTTTTGTTTTGGTCTTTTGGCTTTTGATGTTGTGGCCGTATTACGCTTTTTCAACTTCTGGATTTTCTTCACTCTATGAACAATCAAACATATGTGAGGAATGAATGTTTGACAGTTGATTGACATTATTTGTATGATTAAAGAAAGGCAAGAAATGCGGATGGGATGAAGTTGTGGAATTGACAAATGTAAACTTCTATGCCCTTAGAATGTCACAATGATGGAAATTTAATAAAATGGATTTTTGAAGGAGACAATATTTGAAGAATTTTGACACAAAATGTTATTGGTAATCAATCTTTTGAAACAAAGGTTGACATTCCTTTGAAAAGTGAAGAATCTCTTGATAGGTATTTGTTGAGAAATTCAAGACAAGTGCAAATAAACAATCGTTTGCTACAAAATATCAATTTGTTGGAATATTTGTGATATTAAGTGTTCAGGTCTGTTTAACTCTTCAATTCCCAGTGTCACCTATGGGTGACATGTACATATATTTTTTTTCCAACCATACCGCAACGGTTTTTTTGTATTCTTCCTCCACTTATGCAAAGCCAATAGGTCCTAGTAGGCCATATTATTTTTTCAAAATACTAGCTTTACGTTATTTCTTCGTTTCAATTCATTGTTTCGTGTATAATTGTAGTGTCCTTACTTTTTGTGATTTAGTGGAATTTAAATTGAGATAAAAATGTCTAAACCGTAAGTATTGTTTTTTTTTCTAATTGAATATGGTAAGAGAATATATAAAGTTGTATATAAATGCATTTCAGGACAAAAATAAAAAAAAGAGTGATTATTACAAAGGTAAAAATGTTAAGCGTCACCTGTAGGTGACACTGGGCATTGTCTGTATTAGTAGTAGTAGTATTAGAGCAATTACTGAATCATTGATGGCGATGGGATTTTAGAGCTATTGTACGTCTTACAGATTGACTTTAGATAAGATTGTTGAGGATTTGCACGCTGGAGAGGATCCAGGTGATATTGGGGGCTATCGGAATAAAATTCCCCTGGAAAGAATTCAAATTTTCGAAAAATCGCGATCGTGAATGAGTTTGAAATATTCCCGCGTAATTTATGGCTATCGTGATTTTCTTCCATTTCTGAAGGATTTTAATGTTATTGGAAGCCCTAAAACTACACATACCTAATTCAAAGGTGTTTTTCGACAACAGATGTATGGTACTTTCTTTTTATCGGAGGGGAAAAGTTTCGAGGGAGATTCACGATTGACGAAAAAAGTTCCGTGGCCACAAAAAATTCCGAGAGAAACAAAATTTCCAGGGAGATTCCCGATAGGCCCCAGTGTCTCATTTCCGCCGAAAATTTCCACTTAAAAATAAATATTCTTGTAAGAAACGTGGTTTTATTTCTACAAGCAAAAAGAGGAAAACAATACACGCAGTGCCCAGTGTCACCTGTAGGTGACCCCCCTTTAAAAAATAGGGTGAGGAAGGTGTTTTGTTTTTATAATTTTTTTTGGTCTATTTTAAATCCATTTATGCTATTAAGAAGAAGAAATCGTTTTTTTGTTCATAAACATAAGCATGGGAATTGATGGGTTAAGGGAACTTAAGATATTTTGGACCTCTTCAGTTAATTTAGGATTTGATTTTATTCTGATTTGTTAAAGACAGATTTTTAAGGTTTCACAGACAACTAAAGAGAATAAGCAAAAGCTTGAATGTAAGGGAACTCAATATCAAGAGTGGACAGTAATTTCTTTAAACAATATCCCATTGTTGACACAAACCCAAAGCAGGACCCGTTTTAAGTTAGTCGTCTCTTTATTTGTATATTATCGTTTGATAGTGACAGCAATTGTCAGAAAGTACTTATGACATTTTTATGACATCATGTTTTACTTTTTTCATTTTTTTTTTTTTTTTAATTTAAATTACAATTTGAATAAATCAAACTGTGAGTGAGATATCATTGAAATTTAAACGCCTTTCAAATATTCGCAGCGGCTCCGATATGCGCAGCGCATTCAAACAGTCCATAACTCTACTCCATACATCAGGCTGAATTTGATCAATTGTATTGATTATGTAGGCTTTTAGGGAAGAGGTAATTTGTGGTTTATTGGCTACGACTTAATAAAATTCCACAAGAAGAAGTCTGACGGGGTCAAATCGCACGATCTCGCTGGCCAATTCGGAAATTTCTTCATTGTAGCACCTAGCGACGGACGTCCTGTTAAAACCACATATCGTCGATGTCCATATCATGCAATTCGGACCAGAAGAAATTGGTTATAATTGGCCGATAGGGATTCTTGTTGACGTTGATAGTCTAACGTGCGTCGTTCATAAAGAAGTATGAACCGGTGATAACGCCAGTTAAAAACCCACACCAAACCGTGACTTCCTCTGAATGCATTGCAATTTAGTGAACCTTGTGTAGATTCTGATCGTTCAAGTTCGACAATTCAGCTTGTTGACGAACCCATTCGTTGCTGAATATGATTTGCGGACAGAAATCGGGGACAACTTCATACTGCTCGAGAGCCCAGTTACCGACCACATGACGTTATCTATGGTTGTTAACTCTGAGCTCATGTGTCAATTGAAGTTTGTACGGGTAGACCCCCAAGTCAGGACGCAAAAATCGTTTTGGTCGAGTTCTTGTACGCGGCGTGGAATTGAATGCCTCGAATTCTCACGGACAGCGGTGACATTTTTACCCGATCTTGACGTACGGGTGTTGGTGGATTGTTCAGTGAACCTTTTGACTCGAATTAATCTACCGCGTTGCGAATAGTCCTCTCGGAAGGACAATTATGGCGACTGTGAAATGGGCGAAGCGTGCTAACGGACACACACACGTACATAAGTCACTAGTAATTCGTTATTTTCTCTTCAACTCATAACTATCTTAAGGCTAGACAAACATTTTGTTTTTTTGTGCCACCCCGTAAGTAAGTCGGTCACTTTACGTTGCCTAGTAGGCTTTAAATGTCGTGTAATTCAGAATTTAGCCACCAAACCTGGTTCTTTTGCTTTCCTCTTATCTCTTCGGTCCAGATAGGACACAGTCTGTGTTTAAAAAGAGGAATAAATTTGGTAGAATCTAGTCACTTAAACGCACACTTTCGAAATATTCGTTGTTGGAGCAATAAGCCCCAAAGATTAAGTTCTTAGCTGAGGCCATCCCTCCCGCAATGTGATCCCGATTCAACGTAAGTAAAAAATGATCTATTCTGTTTATATTGTCTCAGTTGTATAGAGCCTTGTTAGAATAATAAAGTTTGTACTCCGGCTCTGGTGTTCTGTGTAATCCAAGGCAGCGACGTACAGCTGTGTTCAAAATAATAGGAGTGCTTTTATAAAATTTCTCCAAGTTATTTTTTTATCATGTGTTTATTGGTAAGCAACTTATCTCTCCTTCGGTAATTATAACAAAAATTGTTTTATTTGGTGGAACTGGTTCGAGGCAATACGTACGACGTCCAGAAAATACTGAATATAGGCCCCAGTACACCGTTAAAACTGTTAAGCATGGAGGTGCTAAGGTGATGGCATGGGGCAGTTTGTCTTATAGTGGTATTGGCCCCATACATCAAATAATTGACACAATGGATCAGCGGGTTTATGTGGATATCTTGTCCAATGTGATGCTGCTTCATGCGGAATGGAATATGCCGTTAAAATGGGTATTCCAGCAAGACAACGACCCGAAACATACGAGTAAGCTTGCTAAGAAATGGTTTCGGGTCAATGGGGTTGAGGTTATGCAATGGCCAGCTCAGTCGCCTGACCTCAATCCCATAGAAAATTTATGAGCAGATGTTAAAAAGGGTGTTTCCCAGCAGAGACCTTCAAATTCGTGGCAATTATGGGATGCAGTTCAGGAAGCATGGCATCAAATACCAATTGAGCGTTGTCGGACCCTAGTCAACTCAATACCACGCAGATGTGCAGCAATAATAACAAACAAAGGTTTCTCAACAAAGTACTGAAAAAAAAAACTTTGAGCTTAATTATTTTCTTAGTTTTTCTGTACATGAAATGAAATACTCCTATTATTTTGAACAGTTCCTCTTTACCTAATCTTAAGAAAATTTATGTTTTTACTATATTATTTGTTTTAAGCAAAGTAGTCAATAAGCATAATTAACACATGACTGCATTACCTATCTTGTACAAAAGAAAAAGTAAATAAAAATAATTTATTTAACTAATGAATTGCGATTTTATCTTTAAAAAGAATCACTCCTATTTTTTTGAACACAACTGTAAGTACTGCCTCTCAAACACCCGAATCTTTTCCATTTGAGATGAGCCAACGTTGAACCATACCAGGTATCCATAGACTAGACAATCATCGGCCTGATGAGAGCCATGCGTCAAATCACCTTTACTCTGGTGTCAAGCCGGCTGCTATAAAACAACCATTTCGTCAGGACAAAAGCTCCCCTAGCCCTGGTCCGAGCAGCATTTATATGTCTGTCGAAATCCAAACACTGATCCAACCAGATGCCAAGGTAATACATTTGTAATCGCCAGTGTATATCTATTTATGGCTCCACGATCACCAGCTTAAACCATTTCTTTCTCGTAACCCTTGAAACTCCAGCCAACCGAGTCTTGAACAGAATCGTTTCCGATTTCTGAAAGTTGTTTTTCAATTTCCAATCATCACAATATCGCTGAATTTTGTCGAAGTCACGCTGCAAGAGAATTCTGATGACCTCAACTTTTGGAGCCGTTCTGTAGGCAATAAGATCATCGGCATATGCAATTGCTTGAGTCAGACAACCTATTTACCTACCTAGGTCCTATTTCCTTGTCAACTATTACCAGTCGAATGTATCCATTTATTAGAGCAAAACTTTGGGTTTCTATTTCAGTTCATTTTGCAGTCATGCAACAATTTTTGCTTTTGCGAATTTTCTCCAAAATGACTTTTTTGATTTTGATAAAACTTTGGAACTGTAATAGAGCAATTGCAATAAATCTACATTTTGTAATTTTGCTATAAGCGGATTCTTTCCGAATAAGTACATTCAGAGCGTTGCCAAATTAATAGGGACAGTCAGATTTTCAGCAAACTTATGTTTAGTAAAACAAAATGTTTATATAAAAAATTTGCAGTTTTTTCAAGAAAAGAAAATAACCAAGAAATCAGTGAAAACTTATTTTTTTTTTTGTAACGTTTCCTTCTGCCATAATTCCAGATTCTATACGCCTTGGCATGCTGTCAATGCACTTTTGGCAATTCTGTTATGGAAGGAGAGTCGTGCCAGACTTGTGTCAGCTTTTCAAAAAGTCTAACCTTGGTTATTATGGCTTCTTTTGCAATTTCCTTCATTTTCGTCTTCCATAGGTTTTCTGTAGGGTTCATGTCTGGGGATTGATGGGCCATGGTAGGACTTGAAAGTTCTTTCAGGAACTTTGTTACTCTCTTTGCTTTATGGCATGGAGCTAAGTAGTGCATAAATTAGTATGCTTCGTTGTTCGTTTTAAGTGGGGTTATAAGACCAGTTTTACAAGACTTCTTTGTATTGGTTTTGTCTCATAGCACCCTGAACAATGTGCAGGCGTCCTTGCGCTGATAGTCTACACATCATTACCTTTACAGGATAGTTTATTCTTTCCCCGATGCAGTCAGGATGGTATATCTCGCCCTGGCTGCCATAGAACAAAACTGCTCTTGTCAGCCAAAATTTCAAAGGTGGACTAACAACTCGCGATGGTCTCGATAATGATATTAACACCCATCTTCAAGACTTAGCCACACTCTAGCCTTGAGCCACAAGAGAAAGTTCATAAAAGTTCATGGAGCAAGTCGAACATACTCGAAATATGAGTATAGAGTGTGTTCTGAGGTAAGTTGGTAGTGGAAATGTTCAATTTTCTTTCCGGCCCTGATGGTATCACTGCCATATTTCTCAAAAAATGCCTTTCCACACTCTCTGCCCCTCTCAAAAATGTTTGGTTTATCCTTAGTCTAAGGAGAATTCTCTCAGTTATGGAAGACGGCTTTCAAATTCTCAAAACATAAAAGGTTCAAAGTATGAAGTTAAAAACCACTGTCCAATTGCTAAACATTCAAATATTCTCAAAATCTCTTATGGCATTTTGTACGAAATTTGTACGGCTTGGTCAAAGGTAGGTCCACAACAACTAACCTCGTCAAATTTGTATCCTTTAGCTTTTCATTTTCAGAGAAAAGAAAGGAAGTCGACGTTGTCTCAACCGATTTCAGTAAGGCCTTTGACAAAATTTCAAAAAAGCTTATTCTATTCAAACTGTCCACCCTTGTGCTCGATCTATCTTCATAAGATCTATTTCTTCTTATTTGAAAAATCGTTATTAAAAAAAATCGATTCAGATCTACCTCCTTTGATGATTTCTTAGCTGCCTCTGGGGTCCCACAAGGCAGCCATTAAGGGCCACTCCTTTTTATTCCTTCTATTAACGATGTTGAAATGCTCATCAAATGTTCCTTTATCTCACTCTTCCCCGATTATACCAAGTTTTTCAAAACCATTTCTTTGACACATGATTCTACTCTTTTTCAACTTGATCTCGACAGTTTCTTTGTGTGGATGCTTAGAGCTAAATATTTCCAAATTTATTCAATCACTTTTTCACTTTTTTTTCATATCAAATGTGTTCAAATCGTCTTTTGTCTAAGAAAAATAAGTTTCGTCTTAAATTTTCGTTTGTTTATGTCTTTCCTCTTATTTCTCAAAGTGGCACTTAGACCTCACAATGCACACTAACCGAAATAAGTGACACTTAAATTTTCCATGTTAACACTTGAGGCTCAGTTTCATAACCTGAAGTTGCCAAAATAAGAGACTTAGGTGCCCCTTAGTCAGGTGAGTGCGCACTGCAATACTTAGTTTTCCATATTGACCACTTATGTGCTAGTTACTCCGACCGTTAAATAAGACTACACATGAGATATTTTATACCAGTACATTTGGAACATTTTCTCGGTCCAGAAGAAAAAAACATTCACAAGTTCATGAATGGGTTTTTTGAATCAAAACTGAATTTGTTTTCAAACACACAACAATCCCCTGGACAAACATTAAGGTTATATATTTTATTTAAGCAGACATTTTTTTGTTTTGGCCTTTTGAAAAGTTGATTTGTGTCGACTTTTTTCCCGACTTCATGATGTTCCGACAGTGAGTAATGTATGACAAATAAGGAGTTATCAGATAGTACATATGTGTGTCAAACAATAATTTCAGAGAACGTTGCTTTCAAATGTAAGCTCTCTCGGATTAGGTTTTCAATTCTCAAGTTAACAATTGATTTATCTTGAAACTTAATTTTCAATCAATGTAAAAAAAAATGCTGACACTATCATTTCCCTTGCCAAACACACTGTCTTTAAAAGTTATGCAATAAAAGTCTCCAGCCTACACAGTCAAAAGATGAATGAACTTTTAATCGTCACATCAAAAATTGTATCTTTTTTTTTTAACCAAAAAATCTAAACCCGTCCGTGTTAAAAAGCCTACTATAATAAATTAAGGCAATAAAAGATACGAAACAAAACGTTTGCATATCTCTAGCATTTTTATTTATCTTTGTATGCAAATCAGAGTATAATTACACAAATCCACAAATTCAGAGGGATAAACTTTGAATTGGCAATCCTATAAATTCGACATTGGAATTTTATTACACAATCCCCAGTTGTGTGTTGGCTTGGATTGGCTTGGCTTGGCATCCTGAAAATCAACTCTCGCATGAGTAAAGATAGAATGTACGAGCTTGCCGCACCAACTTGCTCCTAGAGCTCACAATTAAAAGCATCACTATATTTGCAAATGAGAATTTTGCCCAAAACTGTCAGTAGTCTGCTTGGGATAGTTCCCAGTTTGGGTGGTATAGAACTCTCCAACGCACCCTGTAAATGCCTTTATTCAGTTCCGACAAATATCTTTTTCGACTTCACTCTCATCAGAGTGTCAGCTTTAGTTAAAATTTCGTAGAGACGAACTTTTTTTTTGCAAATCCTAAACATGACCTCTTGGTTTTAGTTCCAAAATCGCAAACAAAATTAATGAATTTTCCAGCAAGAGCTCTCTACATTCTTTCTGAAATTAGTTTATTTTACACTCAAGTGCAGTAAAAACCAATCGTTTTTACTTTTGATTTATACACAGACACTATTTGGCAACTTCTGCAGTCGAGATTTTCATCAGACTTCAGAATACTATTATAGGGATGACGAAGCAAGTGGGTCTCGTAATTATGTCCATTTCTGAGTTTGTGTGTAGGGCGGTTCGAATAGAGCCTAAACGACTCGGCCGATTCTCTTTAAACTTGGTAGAATTTTTTTTCCGACACAGGGGCAATTGTGGACATTCGCAGGGGGTCATTTGATCTGTCTTATGGTGTGTTTGCTTTTATGCAATGACCTCGAACTCAGATCACTCACTTAACCTGACCAAAACACCGACATGTGATAAAGCAGTAGCTCAGTCTTTTGAGTGATCACCCAAATCCGCTGCATCATAAACCTCCGTCAAAGCCCTCAGTCTGCTAGCTCGTAGTCTAAAGAATCAAACTAAGGCCATGTTACCACAAAAGTAACCACGTTGAGAAAAATACCCTTCCTAATGATTGTGCAGGTGCATTTCCGGAGGAATCGAATGACTATTTCCTTTTCCCGCTGATCCCCACAACTATGACAGTAAGTGTTGGTGTTTTGAGGACTGCCTAGCATCGCTGCATGGTCTTCTATTGGCCATTTTCTGCTGCAAGTACCAACGTACATACTGTACATATTGGCTATGTCTTGCCTGGGTCTGGATATCTAATTAAGTGTTGTTATAAGCGGGCCAAATCTTTCTAAATAAATTGCAGTTAGTTTAACTTTTGCTTTATCTTCGGTTTGATTTGGTCAGAAAAATTGAAAGAATAGGCATTGCCCGAGCGGAATGTTGACTCCTTCCGCAAGTGAGCCATAAAGCGATGATAATTGCTTAGCTACATCGCGTCTGCCCGTTTGTTCCCATCAATGTCACTATGACCCTGAACTTTTGTAGATAAAAGTGACATAGTGATATATATTCAGTTTAGCAAGTTCATTCCGGCATTGTTGTACATGGCTTCAACAGCTCCCCGACTGTCTGTGATATAGCAGTACTCCGGTTCTGGTTTGCATCTTGTTTGAGTACCTTGTATGCTTCCCTTATAGCCAGTTTTTCAGTTTAAAAAAACACTAGCAAAATTGGGTAGCCGAAAAGACCAACATTTATTCAGAGTCTCAGAATAGATTCCTGAACCAATGCCACACACCATATTATTTGAGCCATCAGTAAATATAGTTATGTGTCGCCATGAGGCTATCCTGTCCTTTTTGGATTGGAACATTGAATTTTTACCCATGCTAACTGATGATGAGAGGTTCACTAGTCAGTGGGAGTCCAATTCCTCCCCATTGGAATGAATGAACTCAGTATTGTTGTTGTGAACATAAGGTTTGGCAAACCAGTACTTCCATACTTCTAATATAATATGTATAAATTAAGTGGTAAAAGGTGCCGAAAATCTCTTAAGGCATCAGAGATGGGCAAGATGTTAAAGCTCCTGTGGTACCAACACACAATGATGTAGATTTAAAAAAAAATGGATTTCTTAATACATTTCGTTGGCTTACTTGTCAACGGGTCCCAGATCTACATATGTGAAGAATTAGTTTTTAGAAGTACATATTTTTAAGAGGTCTTTACAAAAAGTAGAGGGTCATAAATTATATATTATTAGAAAAATGCTGTTCCACAGGTGTGCAGAATATATAACTTTATTAGATTAGAGAATAGAGATTTTATGTATTAAAAGCGTTCTCTAAGTCAAATGAAAAGGTGAGATTGAACTACATGTTTACCCCTTTGTATACGACTTGCGTTTGCATTAAATTCAAGTTTGATCTTCTCACTCGGTACATCAAACAGAGGTACGCCAATGTGTCGGTCAAATGTAAAACATTTTTGACTGCGTTTAAGATATGGTAAAAGGAAACCTTACTAATGTATCAACGTTAAAAGTGAAGAATTTGACAGTTGTAAAATTGGAAAGGGTATTTTTGATTACTTTGATGAATGTGACAGATGTCACAATGCACTGAGAAAATAAACGATGTTTTTTTTCTCATTAATCTATCGAACACAATGTCAGTATTTGTTTCAAAAATAGATAGAGCTATATCAGTTTTATAAAAGTGAAGATTATGACGTTTGTTAACAAGTTAGTAAACGGATCTACATTTGAAATGTGTTTATACTGACGTGTTAAGTTAACAGAAAGTGACAGATGTCAGTCAATTAAAAGTGTTTGACTGTCTGAATTTTTGCTGATTTTTCAGGCCCCGTTTGGTGGCTCTTAAAGATTGTGAAATGTCGACGAGATAATAACTTAAATTTTTTAACATGATGTTTTCGATCAGAATTGCATACATTCGTTAAATACTAATCGAAACATGTATCCCTGCGTGTATTCTCTGTGACTCTTGTAAACAGTCTGAACAAAGATTTTTCTGTACCGTAGAGCCCAACTTATGTATTAATAAAATTAGGAAGTGTTGCATAGTCCGCAAAGATTTGGGAGATTTCTCCTATAAAATTGATAGATAATATTGAGTAAAGGTATCTTTGCTCTGGTTTTCAGGATAAAGCGGTTTGATTACCTTGCCCTCACGTAAAATTTGGCAATCCATGAGCTTAAGTTGATGACTCTGCTATCAATAATTCAAAAAATGTTTCTACTACTATGGCTTGGCTTTCTTATGGCCAGTTTACTAATTTTACCCATTGTCATTTAGGCTTAGCGTTTTACAAAATAATCCACATGAATTTTGAACGTCGAGATACGTTGTACTTGGTTCTTTTCAAAAAGTATCACAAATTGGTCCGATTCATTAAAATTCTTAAAAATTAATTTGGTGGTGTAACAGATCGAAGAGAACCAGGAACTAGTGACTTACAACTCTCAACCATTCCTGTATGCGTGCTACCAGAAATTTAGGAGACCTACATTTTTCTGTCCATTCCGAAGGGCTAATGAGCAGCACTTTCCATGACAAGAGATACTCTTGGAGGATTTGTCAATTCCTCGCAAGAGGCAGAACACCTCTGAAAAAAAACTTTTGCAGCAGCTGAAAATCGAACCCAAAACTTTATGCATGACAGTCCAACATAGTACTTGTCGATTTGCTTGAAAAGCTACAATCTTACCATTCAACTTTTCCTGGTTGCATTTATTGCTATTTCTACCCTTGGCGTGCTTATAGTTTCGATGACTCTCTGTACAAGAAGACCATTCAATACAAGAAGTACTGGACGGATTACCGTCTGATACTCACAAAATAAATGTCGGTGTACCACAGGGCTCTGTTTTGTCTCCATCACTATTTTAAGTTTTAAATAAGTTTGAAACTTAAATAAATTCTTTTTGTGACGATAGTCTTCTCAGCTTTTCATATTTGTTCAGAAAATCCCACCCCTGTCCTTCGGATATGGAAGTCCAGAGGCAACGTATGATAAGATCATTAACATATCTGATCTTGAAGGCCAGAAACCGCGTAGAATTTATTAGTGTGTATCTACTCCCACTACCACTGTCGATTAAGAGAGACTTGCATTGTGGGAATGTGTATTACTATCCATCTTCTGTGGAATGATTACTTAAGTTTTGTGGCTAAAAATTCCCTAAATTCTTTGGGCTTCTTTAAATTAATTGGAGATAATATTGTCATAGAACTATTTACGTCTTTTGAACGCCTTCATGCAGTTTCTTCACTCTTCTTATTTAATCACTTCTTTAATAGAGCTCAAGTGAAAGAGCCTCCTCCACTTAAACACTTTGAAAGTCGTACTCCCGCTCGCTTGATAGTTAATAATTTTGAGCTCGCGCCCAATTTCGGGAGTATGGAAATTCTTTCTTTGGCCACACTGCACGAATGTAAAATGCTCTTTGTAATGTACTGAAATTCAATGTGCATATGTCCAATTTTCCTTTCCAATTTTCTCAATGAACACACTGTGTTATCTAACATGTAAAGGGTATTCATGTCCCCATGAGTGCGCGTAAATTATAAAAGAAATTCCGGGTGAAAATTTATATTCAATATATTCTTCTTATAAAAAATCGTTTCAATTTTGATTTCTTATCTGTTTGAAATAACCAATCGTTTTTCACAGCTAAACACATCACTGACTGACTGTAACACCAAATTATTTGATGGCTTATTTTGCACCTGAGTGTACATAACAAAATGCCTGAAATGATTCATGGTCCAAAATACTAACCTACTCCAAATAATTTGCTCCATTCACATGCTGTTATGCCCCCCTCTCATCAATCCATCCAAAACTACAATAAATTACAAAATAATTCCCACAAAACGAACCAACAGACCTGAGCCAGATTAAACTTAAAGATTCTTCCGAACAAATATGTATTTATTTAGATACGAATCGTTTAAATGTTAATTGATGGTTTCATTGATGATGATTATGAGTGTTATGTATCTATGGGGCTGTGTATTTTTAAAAAGTAGGATGGGGGTGGGAAAGTTCAACTAATTGATAGTTGCAGATGATGTTCCCCATCAGGACTTATGGGCACACACTCTACAACCTATTGCGATTGTGACTCCGACATCATCATCATCATAATTGTCCGTCATCAGCAGCATCCCATCCCCATAATCATCATCGGCTGGCGTCGTCGGCGTTTGTATTTTATTCAATTTGTTTGTATCTCATAAATACGAGTTTCGCTTTTGAATTAGATACGGAATAAAAAATGTATTTTTTTTTTCTTCTATTTTTTTTGTATGCTCCCGTGGTCGATTCCAATTGATTCTGTAAGTATGCAGAACCTATGAAACTTATTCGGGTTATCGGGGGATGATTTTTTGTCTGTATACGTACCTATACTTGTAGCTTTAGGATGTTTTTTGTAGTTTTATTGAGGAAAAAATGTGGATTGCGTTTTCAATTAGAATGTATACAGGGATGAGGGATACGAACAAAAAGACAGGCAACCTGAATAGATGATGAGGTTGACCTAGATATATTTTGTAGAAGACTCAAGGAGATATAGGTATTTGCTTATGGACTGAAATACTCACTGTTTTCGTATACGATTCTATAATGTATAGTGAAGTGTTGGCAGTTGCGACTTGTGCATGCCTGCGAATTCTTTTGATGATGACTAATTTAGATAAAAAATAAAACAAAGAACAAAAAATACGATAGTAGCTCAAGTGTTTAATGAAACAAATTAATTAATCATAAAGCACTTTAAAAACTCAAGAAGCTCTTTAGGTTTTTGGGTTATTTGCCTTTGTATAGTTCCATTTTTGTTTTCAATGCGATTTACAAAGATCAAAATTGTAATTTTCATTTGAAACGGTATTGAATATTTATATATGTATGTATTGTATACGTATCTATAATTTATATAGGTACGGCAGTAAAGAGGTTTTGACTCCCCTGAGTGAACAGCTGAATATCAAATTAGGAAGGAAAATAGAGCCATCTTAAGCATTGCACATTCGTGCAGTGCGGCAATGCAACTGGCTATTTCACTAAAAAAATGGTGATAATGTAATGAGAGACATGAATCATTTTGGCAGTGTTCGAGCTATGTAAAAGCTATAAAAGCACCTGCCCAAATGATAAAATTATCTTAATCTTAATCTTTGGAGGAATGAAGGGATACAAAATTCTGTCTGAGAAGACAGAATTTTCTTTCTCTTTCGGGAAGAAATAAGTGCTTACGAGTGATTTTTTGAGAGCTATCGGAAATTAAAAAAAATTCAGAAAAATGCATAAGATCTTTTTTTGAATCAATAGTACGGTCGATATAATTTAATGCTTGAAGATTATTTCATGCAATTGTTGGCCGCGGCTGCGCTTCATATGGTCCATCCAATGTTGGCATAATCTTTCTAACATTTCGGCCGGTATCTCACGAATAAATGCTTCAATGTTGGCTTCCAGTGCGCGTCAATCGAAGCGGGCTTGTCGTTATAGACATGAGCCTTAATATAGCTGCACAAAAAATAGTCTAGAGGCGTTAAATCGCACGATCTAGGCGGCCAATTGACCGGCCCCAAACGTGAATTAAACTGTTCACCGAACTCGCCTCTCAATTGGTCCATTGTTACGCGTGCTGTGTGACATGTGCTACCGTCTTGTTGAAACCACATGTCATGCAAGTCAAGCTCTTCCATTTTGCGCAAAAAAAAGTTTGTTATTATCGCATGGTACCGCTCACCATTCACAGTAACGTTGAGATTCGCACCATCTTTGAAGAAATACGGCCCAATGATTCCGCGAGCCCATAATCCGCACCAAATAGTGACATTTTTTTTGGATGCATTGGTAGCTCTTGCAAATATGGCAGTTCTGCTTGTTCACGTATCCATTCAACCAGAAATGAACTTTCCTCGCTGAACACAAATTTTGGATAAAAAGTGGATCTTCGGCCAACTTTTCAAGAGCCCATGCACCAAAAATTCGGCGTTGTGGTAGACCGTTCGGCTTCAATTCTTGCACCAGCTGTATTTTGAAAGGCTTCACACCTAAATCCTTCCGCAAAATTTTCCACGTATTGGAGTAACAGAGGCCCAATTGCTGCGAACGGCTCCGAATCGATAATTCATGGTCATCACTAACACTGGCCGATATTTTCCTCAGTTCGCACTCTACGTAATCGTGTTGGTGGTTTAATGTCCAACAATGTAAATTTGGTGCGGAATTTGGTCACAATAGCCCGAATAGCCGCCTCAGTAGGTCGATTAAACTGACCATAAAATGAAAGAAACGCGCGATAAACTTTCTTAACAGAGCACGCATTTGATAATAAAATTCAATAATATGCCAGCGTTGTTCGTTTGTAAGACTATTCATGCTTAAATTATAGACCAAACTGAAGATGTATGACAGTGACACAAAACACGAAACGTACGTGAGCTATCAACACAGTGTTGCCAAAAAGAAAATAGCAAAAAATCACCCTTTATTATCATAGAAGTGATTTTTCTTGGCATGCGTACTTTTAGTCCTAACGGAATTAAGGGTAAAGAACCTCAAGAAAAGTCTTGGTTCGACACAAGTTGTAAAGAAGTAAGTTTCCACTCCAACAAAGCCAACCCAACTGAGGAATATGGGAAAAAAGACCAAACAAGTCAGAGACCATTGCAATTCTGTTACAAACTGAAACTAATTCTTACATGGCCAGAAACTAAGCAAAAATTCCTGCAATGTCCCTAGGGAGCAAACATTTCTGGTGATTTGTCAAAATCGATTTCGGCTTTGGTCCAATAACTAGCTCTTTAGATAAGGTAAATGTACTTGCAGATATTTTGCTGCTGGCTCTACGTTTCCTGACAGTAACATATCCCCTCATGTACTTGAGAATTCAATTTGACAGGTATATTTCCGCACTCGTACAGTTGGAAGAGCCCTTCGAGATCTTGTAATAAACAAATCCGCTGGTCCTGATGGTATACCCTCCAATCTTCTAAAGATGTGTTCTTCATTGCTGGCAAAACCCCACGCAATGGCTTTTTCATCGCTCATACTGTTCTGGACTCTTGCTTAGAATATGGAAAACAGCATTTGTCCAGCAGGTTTCTAAAGAAAGCGACCTATCCTCCACCTCCTTCTATCTTCCAATTGCACTTAAGTTCATTCTTTCCAAAGTCAAAGTCATGAAATCACTGATCAATCTTCAAAGATCGAAAGCTTCTTAATGACCGGCAGTACGGCTTTCGTAGCAATAGTTCGACTGGTGATCTGATGCCATATCTCACCGAAGAGTGGAACAGATCTTTCCATTGCTTTGGAGAAAGAAGACTATTGCGGTTGATATTTCTAAGGCATTTGATAGAGTTTGGCAATAGGCTTTCGTATCGAAAATGCGTACGATTGGTATCAACGAAACCTAAGTTCCTTGGTAGACCATCAAGATCGTTCAACACATGTTATATTGGACGGTTTCAAGGGTGGTCCCAGGGCTCTGTTTGGTCTCCAACTCCCGTCCTCATTTATATACATACATTATAGGATCTCTTGTCTGAAGCTTTTAATCCACTTCATTTTTTTTTGCCTACGACTCTACCCTCAGCTTCTCATAGTCATTCTTAAATTGACGTCCATTTCCTTTGGAAGTGGATTTGCAACGGGATCGTATGATAAGCTCAATAAACTCCGATCTTTTCAGCATTGCCAAATAAATTATAAAAATTCGTGTGGGTTCAATGGTGTTGAACCAAAATGTACCCCCCCTAATGCCTTGGCCATGAATGGTATTTGCATCGAAGAAGCTGAAAAGCTGTGAGTTCTCAATATGTGTCTCAACGATGATCGTCGTTGCAATGGTAACATTCTCGATACCGCCAAAAATGCTGCTAAATGCTTAGGATTTCGATATCTATGGAAGAAATTGTTCACTCCTTTGATGTGGCTTGCATTTATAAGGTAACCAAACCCAAGTCTTACTCCTATCTTTGGGCAGGGGCAGCCAAAACTTCTCTTCATTTTTGGATAGAATTCAGAACAGAGCTTTACAACTGATAGGAAACAGAGCTATCAAAGATTTATTCCATCTTCTGAACACCGTCGGAATGTTTCGTGTATTTCCTTGCTTTATTGCATGTTTCACAAGCAATGCTCACTCGTAGTAGCCAGTTGCATTTCTACCCTCAATCAGTTCACCCGTGATACCCGTTTCACTAGGAATGCTCATCAGTTCATCCTTGAACCTAATTTAGGTGGTACCATCAAATATTTACAAAGATTCAGTTTTTAATCGCACAACATGATTTTGGAAGGGTGTAGCCGGAACGGTTTCTCCTTGCCATTTAAATTTGAAAACTTTCAGGACCAATCTTCATCAGCACCTCATTTGTCTCCCTTCCTATTCTTCCCTTCGTCCGTGCTGTATTTAACATTATAATGATATCTTAGTGAATTACAAAACAAAAGTCTGTTCCAAAGAAGATGGCTATCTCTAGCTGTGTGTGGTTGAGTTTATTTGAATATTTGAACATTCTGCTTATCTCCAATCAGGATATGTATGACTTCATCCTCCTCTCAAAAAGAACTCTCTCTCAATCCGGTGTCAATGTAGACTGTAGAGTTTATTTTCCAAAAAGATACATTTGCTCCAACATTTATTCAAATCCAAACAATTGGCGGCATTTTACTGGATATTTACTTCTGCGAAACAAAATGTAACATAATTTAAGGACGACAAACCCATCACGATTGTATGTTTCAGATTTTACAAATATTATTAGGTACTATCTAGTCTGTGTGTCTAATTTAGTGACAGATGTTAAAAATCACGCTTGAAGTTTAATAACAAATTCCAACTCAAAGTCCTGCATGCAATGGAAAGTCCTTCAGTTTACCGGCAATTAAGTAGATGTCCTGATAAGATTGTATGAAGTTCACCCTCTTTTGTATTTTTTGTCCTTTATGCTTGGGAAGAAAAAAAATTATAATTGATTGGTAAATAAGAGGCAATTATCCTAACTAGGTTTGTTCCAAACAGGGGTGGATTTTCTGAGTCTTTCTTTTTTCTGCATAAGAATATTTGTATTATATTTTAAGTCGACGGTATCCAAGCATGTTACTTCAAAAACACCGAATTTAATTCTTTTCAAAAGAAAGACCAAATTTGGAAAAAAAGATTGATTGTTACTTAACAACTTTTCACACAAAAAACGGCGCCCTCGGCCGGCACTTTGTCTAATTAATAATCCTGCACTGATGGATTTTTACAATTCAAAGCCCATTCGTGCACGCAATTGGAGAGACATTTATTCTGGAAAATATTGACTATCCCTCACGTCATTAATCAGAGGCAACCCTCAACCTCGTATTTAATAGCTCATCAGAAAAATCAAACGACCCGGACGCAGGTTAGACAAGGACGACGACGATGATGACACAAATAGAATCTGACGCAACGCTCGGATATGTGTAATGATGACATGGCCAGAACATACAAATCATGCAAAAAAAAATCCCGACACTAGTAATCAGGCTGAGGATAAATGTCAGGACATTTGTGTAAAAGCGTGGTTGGCTCTTAAGCCGCATCCTTGCTATCTCTCGTCCCATCACAGTCGTCATCGTCGTTGTTGTTGTTGTCATTTTGTCATTGACGTTGGTGTGTGGTAACAGACAGCAATGATTGTGCTCATTATACTCTTATACATTGTGCGGGCATAGAGAAATCGAGATAGAGTCCTTGGGGCCACGACCACGGTACGATCATTCTTATCCTTCTTTCGAAGGATAATTTATATGTTCACATACATATTTCACAGACCTAATGGCTCTAGTGGCATTGTATAAACAGACACTGGAATCATATTGAATGAGCCGTCTGGGGCTTGATATCGCCAAGTAAGTCTCAAACATCACACACACCCACCACATACCCCCATACATGGATAAAAACAGCGATGAAAAATGTTTATGTCCTGCTGCTGCCACTGTTGTTGATTTTGGTATACTGTACTTTGGCTATACGAGTATTGGCTCTGTGATTTTGAAAATAGTCGCATCAATACACCAACCAACCATACCCCTCCGCCAATCTAGCAAGCCCCTCAACGACTATCGATTTAATATCAAAATTAGCCTCATTGAGCACATTATTCATCATGGTAATAAAAGGATGTTGGAATTGTCGTTTTGGTGTTGACTTTTATGCTTCAGCATAAAGTTGGAAAATAAAACCTGCCCCAGAAGCATAATGTGTGTCTTTGACAGTGGAGACTTCAGGCAACCATGTACATATTTTCAAAAGAAGTGTCTCGAAGCCTGCGGCTTCAAAAAACATTTATCGTTTTTTGGTAGGTGGGAAAAAAATGACGGCTTAACATAAAACTTTCAAGTTAAAGGACTGTAGTTAGATTCAAAAAAGATAGAGTAAAAGCAAACCACAGCGAAACTGGGAGCATTACTATTAAAAATATCGCCACCCAAAGACATTTTGTTAGGTAGTTAGAGGTATAAAACTCAGTGACATCAATTAAAATCACTTTGGGTGGCCATATTTCGATAACCAGACCAGGTAGAATCTTTTGGTTTTCACCCATGAATAGCTCTTGAAAAGTTTACCGAGGATTTTAAAACCGCAAGCTCTTACAAATGCCTGGCTTCGATAATATCGCCACCCAAACACATTTTTATGTAGTTAAAGCTCAAAAATCAGTGACATCAGTGAAATCACTTTGGATGGTCATATTTCGATAATCAGACGACGCAGGACGATATAGCTTGCATTTGTGTGAGGGTATTGAATAGACCTTTAGTTTGGTGTACATCTCGGTGGGATTGGTGAACTTCGAAAAAATAATGGTTTTTAAAGACAAATGGTTAGTCCATGATTTTTCCCAAAATTTAAGAAAAAATAAATTTTTGAGTTTGGCACATCCATGAAAAGGTCTGTTCTCTATTCAGAATTCTGTTCTCTATTTAGAATTGAAAACTGCAACGCGTTACGAGCCTTGGTTGCGGAAATATCTCCATCCGCATCCGATGACTTTTTTATTTAGATGTGGGTCAATTTCCAGTAAAATCACTTTGGTGGCCATATTTCGATAGCCAGACCAGGTAGAATCTTTTGGTTTTCACCCTTGAATAGCTCTTGAAAAGTTAACCGAGGATTTTGAAAACCGCATGCTCTTGCAGTGCCTGGTTTTAGAAACATTGCCCTGCAAAGATATAGTTAGGTAGTTTGGAGTCGAAAATCGGTAAAATGATTTTGACGGACTGTATCCCATATTTCGATAACCAGACCAACTGCCTCTTTGTTTAAATAATATAGCAACCACATTAAAACTTAAATGTTCATTTATTTCATAGCCTTGAACCATGGAACGTTAAAAAAAAGTTTGAGGTGTAACTACTGACTTGAAGGTATTGTGAGCAGGAAGGATGTCTACAATTTCTTGCCGAGTCCGATCGATTTATATGAAAAATGCGGAACTAACTCTCAAAAGAGGAAACTCCTACAAGAGTTGAATCCTAAAAGAGTTGATTGCCAACAGATTTTTCTAATACAAGTCCTCCCTCGCACCAAATTTGGTGGTGGGACTTGGTTTATCTTGAGTAAGTTAGTTTGAGTTGAGTTAGTTTCTTTGCCAGAAAAAAAAAATTTTCAAAACCTCAACAGTTAGGATTACTGAACCTTGGATGGATCTTAACAGTTTTTACTTGCGACTTATAGGTACTATAAGGCAAGTTATGCATTCGTAAAAAAAAATCGAACTCGAGATTTTGATCAAAGTTGACATTACGATGATAGCGAAGACTAAAAAAGTGGGTCTCGCAATTCTGTCTGTCTGTCGGTCTGTCTGTCGGTTCGACTACAGCCTAAACGACTCGGCCGATTTTCTTTAAACTTGGTAGATATCACTTTTATTTTTTCCCCCCCACACGTTTTTTTCGTTTTTTTTTTTTAAGACCAAAAATAACGGTACCTGCCATACGATTTTTTTTCGAAATTTTGCAAATATTTTTTTTTTCTCAAAAATGGTTCGACAGATTTTAAAAAAACAGATACAAAAAAATTTCGTTTAGTTAAAGGTACTCGTAGGTAATGAGTGAACAAATTTTTTCGAAAAATGGTTATTGAGAGCACCCCCCAAGGAACCATTTTTTTTTGTTTTTGATTTTCTCGAAAACGGTAGTGCCGATTTTGATAATTTGCTAAAGCTCCTCAAAAACATAAATAGAATTGGGTATTCAAATTTTCAAAAATTTTTGTTTTGGATTTTTAAAAAAAAATTTAATTATTTTATTTTTTTTAAACTCAATATTTCGAAAACCTTATGCTAGATTTTTCTTAAACTTGATAAATAAAAGTTTTTCAATATAATCTACAAGATGTATGAAAAAAAGTTTGATTTTACATAAAAATAAAGGTACCCACCATACAAATGTTAAAAATTGGTTGTCAAAAATCGTATTTTTCTTGAAAACGGTGCCTAGAATTTTGAAAAAAAAATTTTTCTTTTAATTAATTTTAACGATCTTCAATTTAATAAAAAAAATTTTGAAATTAGGATATTACAGCTTGTACCTACCATAGAACCATTTTTTTTAAATTTTGAATTACTCATTACCGACATATCGGATTTTAATGAAATTTTTTGCAGAGATGCTTCTAAAAAGGTTTAAAACTATTGCATTTCAAAACTTTAAAACAAAAATATTTTTTTGAATTTTTGAAAAAAAAAAAAAAATATTTTTTTTTTGGAAAATTCGATATCTTATAAACTGTTCAATATTTTTTTTGGAAATTTAATTTTCATTCGTACAGTAATAAAAACTTAAAGTTGGCTCAGCAAATTTTTTTCTTAAAAATCTTTTAAAAATTTTGTATATAAAAGTTTTTTTTTTAAGAAACCACTACAACGACTTATAATTTTTGTTCTTATATAAATTCATGTTGGCTGGCGTAGCATTCTGTTTTTGTCTCTTACTACTAAAAGAATTTAAAAAAATTATTTTATCCTTAATAACATTCGTATTTAAAATTCCTAGTCTATTACATAGGAGCAAGTTCGTGCGACCCAGTCGTGCATTTTATTTAATTAGTTTATTCAATTGTAATCTATTCAAAACTTCCACGTAAGAAGCAGTATCCCTCTATTAATGGAACCCAAACTCCCGGTGGCTATGATTTTTGGTTTCAAAAATGAACAGATTTTTTTCTGCTTAGAAGAAATTTTCAAGTCCGGTAAATTCGTGAAATTTTAGAATAAATTATTTACAGGGTGTTTCCGAATCTCCGGCTGAAATTAGACTTGCTTACACTACAAGAAATAGACAAAATATTTAAAGTTAGAAACTCTTATTAAAAGTTCAAGTCAAGCTATGGAGAAAATGTATGATTTCTTAAAAAAAATTCCAATGGAGTAAAATAGTAAAAATATATAAAATGGTTAACAGGGTGTTTCATATTCTTCTGATAAAAAAAAACCATTTCTTATCCAAAGGGGTTGAAGTGTTATTTTTCTGTAAACATTTCAAACTCTAACGACTGAAGTAGCAGCAGAGTTTTTTTAGAACTAATTGAACCAGAACTAAAACAGCAGAATTTTAAGTGTTTTTTGTTAGTAGTGTCACAAATATTTTGTTCGTATTTGTTGGCACATCGGAGTTCATAATAAATTATTCAAATACATGGTGAAACAGTGGAGAAAAAAATAAAACATACCAAAAATTTGTATATATATACTAGAATTTTTGTCTTTGAACTAAAAAGTGTTTTGAGATCCTTTTTACTTCTAAAATGCCTTAACGAAGTAATTAGTAAGTCCTTTGAAGCTGTAAGTCTGATAAATATGTCTTCATTTTGCTAAATCCTTAAAACCTCCTAATTGTTCTTATGTCTGTTTCTTTTTTCGCAACGTTATAGTTTTGTAGGATGGAAGAATATCAACGTTGTGAATTTTCTATGAACTCTTCACAATCCTTTATTTTTCTACTTTGACTGATTTTAGAAGCAAAATCTTTATTCGTATACACAAAACTTTTTTAACTAAGTGAACTTAGGAGTTCAGTTGTGAAGAGTTGAGAAGAATTGACTGTTATAGACCCTCTCGACTAATGCGTGACAGTCCAATGCACTTCATGCTGAAAAATAATTTTTAACCGAGAGCGTTTTTTTGGTGGGTTACATACAAACAAGAAATGAGTTTAAAACAATGTAGTCTCGGTTAAAAACTACGTAGTGTATGTTGCTTAAATCACCTTAGTCAGAAATTGTTTGAAACAAAAAACCAAGATTGTTAGTTTAACCGGGAAACTTAGTTACATTGATCGTGAAACTAAGGTATAATTCGCAATTTCCAAGATTGCTTACTTTAAACGAGCGACATGTTTAAATCAAATATTACACTTAATTATTTTAACACATTTCTTATTTGATACTAAACTACCTTCTTGGTTAAAAAAAACTTATGAATATGTTGTTTAAATTAACCTACTATCTAGGTTCAACAGTAAACCAGATTTATTTAATATTTTAAGGTAAAAAGGTTTAAATTTCTAAAACTAAATAATCTTCTCGTTTGATTTAACCGAATGGTAATGGTCAAAATAACACACCCAACTTATTACTTAATTTTACTGAATATTATGAAAATTGCACACCAATCTGTTTAAAACAATCAATCGTTTTTATTTAATTAATTAACCGGAATGACTCGTGTCAGTTTAACCGGGTAAGTTTGCAGGTCTTATTGGCAGTTTATTTTCTTTAATTTTACAATCGTCTTACGTTGTTTTTCACCGAGCATTTTTCTGAGTGCAACCATTATCATTCATAATGGACTACTAATGGAACCTATTTCCACTCGTGAAAATTCACCCAGATTGCATGGCGATATATAACTAGGCTTAAATAAAGTGATAAAATCGTTTAATAGCCCTATGTCTATTTCTACATATTAAGTCTTATCTACGAGCCTTGAAAGTCAAAACCTCCTTATTTATGCCTTTCACCTTAATTTTGATAAGCATATAAATATACTGAGGATACCCTCAAGGATCATTAGTTCTTGAGTTATGAATTCCGTGAAAAATTTTATTAAAAAAACGTGCCTTGTTCATTTAAGCTGCTTTAAGAATTATGACTCCTTTGATTCTAATGACGATGTTTTGTTTCATCTTCAAGATAAAACAAAAAAAAACGCACAAAATAGGAACATTGTCTGTTAGGTTATAACCATGGGCTTAGTCCGCCCAACCTCAAATGTTTGGCTTGCGACAATGGGCTGCAATTAAGACAAGCACCCTCTAAAGATCCATTATGCGAAATTTCCCAAGCTGTGACACAGTCTAGATATTTTCACACTTTTTTTTTTTTTTCATTTTTCTGCAATTTAATTAACGTCACGTATGAAATTTACGTGCGTAAATATTTTATGAACACACACATACACGAAAAAATTAAAAAAAAAAACAGCCCGAGTTGAACTTTTAACCCTACAGTGTCACCTGTGCCCTTGCAAAAGCAAGTACTCGTATATTCGCCAATTTCTACAGGAATGCCTCGCGAAACATTTAAAAGATTCATCCTCAAACACATACACATGTGTAAATTCTATAGCTGTTTTACAACTAATACACTGTCAACACTTGACATATCCGTAATTTGCACACATTTTATATATGACACACCTTGTCGCTGGCTCTATCTCCTCAACCTCTAAACGTGCTCGAGACTTAAATTACGTTCCACTTTTCCATGTTTTTGGGGGATGGTTTAAGTGGCGCCCTTATGATTTGCACCCAAGTAACACTTTCGCCAGCTGGGTATCTTGGTAGGTACATATCATCACGATGGCAGCGCGTTGCTAGCATCAGCCAACCAGCAGCGAACCAGCAACCCTTCATCAGGATGAAAAGGGTTTTATGTTTTAATAACTTGTACATCCAGGTAATGGTGTAATGGTGGTGGTAGTGGGTTCCTTGTTGTTTTTGTTGTTTTTGTTGTTTTTTTTTTTTTGGTTAATTGCTTCTGGCATTTATAACGGTGTAGTTAAATTCAGAATTAATTTTCATTTTTGATTTATATTCAGTACATGTGTCATGACAAGTTCGCGAAGGTCTTACTCAAGCCCAAGGAGAACGAAGAGCGAAGAGCTTAATGCGTTTCACAAAGGAACGAGTATAGTACCTATGGAAAGGAGTTTTATAATGGAAAGGTTTGTAGAGTAAAGTGCTCTACAAATGGAGCTGAGGGAAAAGCTTACAAAGTTTCCTTTCCAACTTGAAGATATGGTTATTGCATATATTCTTTTTTTTGTGTGTTGTATTCTTCCTTTAGATATAGAGCATGTCACAGGGTGAAGTATTGCACTTTGTAAAACTGTAAAACTATGTTAAGAAGCTGTATACGCGAATGGAATGATTTATTAGGAATTTTATTCACAAGAGACTGTCAAAGTTAGTTTGCTTACGTGACTATTAAGAGGGAATGCGTAGATTTTAGTATCATCATTGCCAAAGTTGTTTTGGATTTTATCATTTGAAAGTTATATGTTCTTGCTTCTAGGTTCTCTGACGATGTTTTTTTAATCCATTTATATGGGTTTTTGGGTTGAATATTAAAGAACATTGACAAATTACCTAAGACGCTCAAATGCCTCTATCAATACCTCGTAATCTGAAATAGCGAAAGGTAATTTAGAAAAACAGGTAATTAGCATAAGGAATTCGAGAATTTCTTTTTTGAATCATCTTCATTTATTGATGCTGATTGTTGAGTTGTTATCAACCACAATTTTAAAAGTGCAATATTTCGGTTCGATATAAGACTTCGCGAGGTATTAGACCTACAGCGACGATATCACGAAGAAAATGTCTATTGGATGACGAGGAAGTTTTGTGGAGAGGATATAATTATGTAGTTTGACAAACACAAGTTGGCTTAGTGCTCTGATATATTTTTAGGAAACCGAGAGATATATTACTTCGAAATAGAAGAAAAAAACTACACTTTAAGACTTTTGTAGCAATTATAATCACTAAGTTTTTCTTGATAAAATAAAGTTTTACGCCCCATATTCCATCTAACAACTATTCAGCTTATTTCTACCTCAGTATTTTTCCTCCATTCCATACTTCCATCAAAAAAATATAAAAAATAGGGTAAAACTCTACATTATCAGATACTAAAATGGATCGTTACATTACCAAACATTCATATATTTTTAATATCTTAAAGTATTATTTATGAAATTTAAAGTTTTAACCGTAATTCTTTCATTTTCTTTTAAAAATCTAGATATCTACAACCACTAACCCTGTTAAATAGGTATCCTCGACTCCCAAAGCCTCAGAGAACAGAAAAAAAGTCGTTGTTATCTCAGCCGATTTTAGTAAAGCATTTGACAAAGTTTTCCATATACATACTAATAGTTTATAAAGTGTCTCCACTTGGCTTGAAACCCCTCTTCTTGAGAAACTGGAAAAGGCCTGTTACTTATATATTTATTTATTTTTATCAAGAGCTTACAGAAGCAATTCAGGCCCTAGAAGAATATTCATTGATATTCTGTCATTAAACCAACGCTTTGTTGTCGCTTGTGTATAAACTAATGGCTCCGAATCCAAGAGTGTGTTGAGAGGAATGGACGGAATTAAGACGATGTTCTTTCAAAAGATAGAATCCACATTGTGAAACTTCATACTGTTTAAATAAAATTTAAAAATTATTTTAGAAGTTTCTTTTAATTAAATATTAAACTTGAAAAATTCTTTCTGGACACCCTTAAAAAATAACAGCCTTGGTTCGCTGAAGACTCTCTTTTAAAAAGGGACCAATCATACTCCTAGTATAGAACAGTCAATATGTCTCGAAGTGATATTTAGGGGGGCAAATTATCTAAGTAGTACGCCTTGGCATAATGGTTAGTGCGTTGGTCTGTCATGCGGAAGATCTCGAGTTCGATTCTCAGCCGCTGCAGGAATTTTTTTTTAAGGGGCGTACAGACTTGCGAGGAAGAAATGGTTGAGAGTTGTACTCGTAAGTCACTAGGTCCTGGTTCACTCCGAGCTGTTGCACCACCAAATTTATTTAAATTAAATATTATCAAAAGTTTTTAATTATTTTTGGTAAATCATGCCAACAAATGTCACTTATTTTCAAAATGGCGACCGATAATTCTGACAAACACTTTGAAAGAGAAGTAAAGGGTGGTTAAATTTTAAGATTTTGAATAAAACACAAGTTATTTAGGAAATTATTGTCATTTCTTTTTATTATGATAATATGGTATGGTTCAATTATGTATGGAACAAAATATTGGCAAAATAGCCGCCGCGGCCTCGACGGCACACCTCCATCCGATGGTCCAAATTTGAAAAATAATTGAGGTTCTATGTTAATATGCCGAATTATCTCATACTTTAGCTTTGAATTGTTGCTGGCATATCGACGTACACTTTTGCTTTCAAATAACCCCAAAGAAAGAAGTCCAACGGTGTCAGATCACATGCTCTTGGCGGCCAATTGACATCGCCACTACGTGTGATAACACGGCCATTGAATTTGTCGCGCAAGAGAACATTGTTTCGTAAGCTGTGTGGCGAGTGGCACCATCCTGTTGAAACCACATATCGTCCACATCCATATCTTCCAATGCGGGCCATAAAAAGTTCGTTATCATCTCAGGATAGCGAACACCATTCACAGTAACTGACTGACCGGCCTCATTTTGGAACCGCACCAAACAGTGACTCTTAGTGGGTGCATTTCTTTTTCGACGATCACTCTTGGATTACGAGTATCATTCGCCCAAATGCGGCAATTCTGCTTATTGATGAATCCACTGAGGTGAAAATGTGCCTCATCACTGAAGATAATTTTCTTCGAAAATCGATCATCCACTGTTGCCATTTCTTGCCTCCATTCTGACCATTGACGACGCTTGAAATGTTCAAGAGGCTTTAGTTCTTGAGTCAATTGCACCTTGTAAGCGTGTAAATGCAAGTCTTTATGCATAATGTTCATCAACGACGAGCATGAGTTCAGCCACACTATCGCGAACAACAGCAATATTTTCTGCAGTACGAGCTGAACCAGCATGCGCTGGTGTTTTCACATCTCCTACAGACCCGGTTTGCTCAAATTTTTGCACGATTTATCCGATTGTACGCACATTTGGACGATTAAATTGACCGAAAAAATCACGATATGCATTTTGATGTCAACGCCCATTTTCATAATAAGCCTGAATAACTTTAACACGTTGCTCGATTGTGTATATTTCCATGGTTCAAATTGAGTTAGTCTGAAATTGAGAAATGTCAAATGAAATGCCGAAAAAAACTTGACGTTTAGGTGTGGTTCACATTCAACATCGGCCCTTAAAATTTAACCACCCTTTATAATAACGTGGCTGACTTTCAATGGATGTATGGTTGTTTGGTTTGCCTGCGATATAGCAACATTTTCAAAATTATATCAAGATATCGGATCTTCCGTTTTCTACAATTTCTTCAAAGCGACAAATTAAGAAAAATTCTCAAAGACAATCATATCTTAAAAAAATTGACTGCGCAGAATAAAAGTTATGGAAATCTAAGATGCAACTTTTGTTCTGAACCTTTTGCAATTAATAGTTTTGAAAATACAGATCACTTCAGAATTGAAAAATACTCTTTCGTACATACGCATATACCTGAACGGTTTTGATTTAAATTTTAAAGTCACAAAAACAAACCTTCAAGTCCTTATTTGAACAAGCAAGGTCAAAACAATTGCGTCCTAAATCTATCGCAGTCAAGTAGTCGTAGCCATTAAGTCATGATAAATGAAATAGATTTCCACAGCCTCAATGGTAATTAATCACCTTAACCTAAGTATTACTTTTTTTATTTGTTAGAAAATAAAAATGAAAATCATCTGCCCCCCCCAACAACTACAACAGTATTAAAACAAAAGAAATAAAATACAATTAGAATTTCTAATTACTGTTTGCATTATACTCCAACAATACAATTATTCGTCCAACCGGAAAAGGATAAGCAATTAGTTTGAAAGAAATGTTTCAACAAAACAAAACAAAAAAATCACGAAAGAATAGAAAAGAAAATCTAAGAAAAAACCAAAGTAATTACAGCAATTCGTCATAATCAACGAATAAAGTGCGAGACTTACTTAATAATAAGTCACGACTAAGGATGATGGAGCTAAATGGATTTATACTCTGCCAGCTATAACCCACTTGACATTTTTTATCAACTCAACTTGATTCTTTTTTTCTTGCATTTTTTAACGAAAACGCAGGAAAGGAGTTTGGAAAAAACTTATAAAAAGGCTTATAAAATATTATAAGCTGTTCCTGATAAATTTAACAACTCAACTTCTGGGTGAAACTTTCTTCCATACAGAAAAAAAATGGATGACAGTCTAGGATCGAGGTGGCAAAGTTGACTTTTCAATATGAGTTTATTACGAATATCCAACATTTCCCAGACAGCAGAGGAAGTGAGTTTACTCGTAAGAAAAGAAAAAGGATCAATAATAATTATAATAAATTACTCCAACTCAAGGACAACGCAGGATTGCTTTGTCCACCGCAGGACTTCTCCGTTGTTTGGCATTGCTCATTTCGACCGGAAGTGGCAGTAAATATCCCAACAGAAATGCCACTCCATCCTCTTCTCTTTATTCTTTTTGTGAACGAACACTTGACTGGAAGAACGTTTTAGTGACAGTGTAAAGCTTCTTAAGAGAGGAGAACGAAAGAGACACCGAGTGGGCGGTCAGAGGTATTTAAAAGAAAAATGCAACAAACACACACCAACCATCACCTCCACACAACCACCGCCATTGATTCAATGACAAGCAGAGCGCAGCAGTAAGAGCTGTCAACAATATTTTCATTTAATTAACTTGCAGTCCTTTCGGAATACAAAAAAAAACAAATGTAATAGAATAGCACGATGTACATCGGGCTCGGACTGTCGTTGGGTTAGCCCAGTTTTATTTATTGTTATTGCTGCCATCCCGTAATTAAAATGATTTATGTCTGAGATTATGACGCAAGTCATAGTTGGACATTTAATTATTGTTTTTTATTCTTTGTTGATTTAATTGTACTTTGTTTTGGATATTTTTATTCACAAACACACAGAGAATAAATCAGAAAACTCTCGAGGACTCCCCGATGGGGGATTGAATGAAGTATGAAAATCCTTGGAGCGACACATGGGATTATTTACATTCACATTACAAGGATTAAATTGATATTAAGGGAATAAGACGGCTTAATTTGAGTAAGTCTATTCTTAATTACGATTCAGGCGGTAGTTTGGGTTATAAGTTGTAGATTTATTCGCATGATACTTTTCTGTAATGAAGGTTTTTAAATAAATTATACAACAAGCTATTGCTGCTTTCCAAGCCTTGAATCGTTAAAAACCTAAAGATTTTCGTTTTGCAACTAAAGAAGCTTTATCGAAGTTGCTGCAGAAGTTATGGATAGTCTTAGCTCCGTTGAGTTTCCATTGGGGATATTAAAAATCTCTGTTGTTATCATTTCGCAAAAGAATAAATATTTTATCAATTCCTAAGGACTTAATAGAAATCTTGACTTCGGATGGTATATAATAGTTTCGTTAAAGGCTTCTGAAAATAAAATAAATAATCGCTGTAGTTCCTATGCCTCGCAATCCAGAATTTGTTTATTTTGATGTAGTTTTATAGTAGAAAATGTTGTAAGCCCAGTTCAAATATTTAATAAACCTTATAGAACTTGTTTTTTGATCAATTCCTAAACCCTAATTATGTTTTTCTTGGGCTGTCAGAAAACTCGATATTTCTGGGTAAAAAGGTTTTACAACTATAGCGACGAGAATATCTTTACCGAGCTTTAGCTCTTTACTGCTTAATACTTTATCTACATATAAAAACGAATGTGGGCGTATTGATTTTGTTGTCCTTAAATATCCAAGTTGTACCTCCTTTGGACTGTCATACAGAAGATTTTGGATTCGATTCTTAGCTCCTGAAAAAGAGTTTTTCAGGAGTGTACTGCCTCTTATTCCGATTAAGAGTATCTCTTGCCATGAAAAATGCTGCTCATAAGCTGTTTAGATTCGGCAGAAAATCGAAGGTCCTCTCCGGTCTTGGTTACATGCTAACACGAATGGTTGAGAGCTTTAAGTCACTAGGTCCTGGTTCTCTTCAAGCTGTTGCTCTACAAAATTTAATTACATTTTTAAACACCCAAGATGTTTGGACATTGCATTGATATTGGTACATTTCATAAGTTGGCAACACATAAAGGTTGGGCTAAATAAAAGTTTCCTTTTAAAAAATAATAAAATGAGAAAAATTAATTTTTGTCTATGTATTATGGCTTCATTAGTAAGAGCAAGCATTCCCATTAATTGTGGAGCTCAACGTCTTTCAAGCGGATTATCGTGTGCCTTCAATTGCTGAGTCAATTGAACCTTATAACTAAATGATCCGAGATCTTTGTGCTGAATTCTCCTCAGGCTAGTGGATGAAATGTTGAGCTATTGAGATCGACGGTGAGCTGATGTTCGTGAATTGAGTCTCACACTCACACACAACAGCCATTCTCGTCTGTGCGCAGCATACGACGACGGGGACCATGAGTGTTTTCCACAAGCTACCAGTCTCACGAACGTTTTACACGAACTTGCGTCTGGCATGCGTGGTTGGTGCTTCATTTCGGCCAAAAATTCTTTTCATAAAAACGCACTGTTTGGGCTATACAGCACTCACTTTCTAAATAAGTTTTCAATATTTCCCGACATTGTTCAAGTGTAAAGCAACTCATTTCGTTCCGCGGAGGCATAATACTGACTTTCTATCAAGATTTCGAGCGGGAAACAGCTATCAGTATCAAGAAACCACTAGATGGCCCTGTACATTGGTTCTACAAAAATAGGGCATTACAATTTTTTCTGTTTAGAATTACATAAGCTATAATTTAAGTTTTCACATTTTAAAAAAAAGCTGATAGTTTTCGACAGTTGTGCAAAAAATTAAATTTCACCACACACAAAAAATAAAAAAAAAGACCCTGTGCAAATTTTGAGTATTTTTTTTTTAAGAAATGCATAAGTTTTTCACACAAACAAAACTCCACCAGAATTCAGCATTGTTGGAAGTTTTTTTTTTTTGAAGTGAAAGTCTTATATTGCTGGGCTATCATAACTACCCAACTATCTCACCCAGTTCGAGATTTGACAACAAAAATTTGTTCACAAGCAAATATTGAATTATCAGCGCACATTGATCCAAATAATCGAGCTCTTTTTCCCGAAAATAAAGTTGCCACAAGTCCCCTTTATCATTTTAACCTCTTCTAACCTACGATTCGACTTTCGCCCTTATTCCTTAAGTACCGATATCTTTGTCAAAACCTTTATTCATCACCGTAATTAGGCTTTTGAAGCAAAATAAATTCGATCTAATTCGTTCTTCTAACAGGTATACATTAAATCACACCTATGGTACACTCGTGCGTATACGTAACAAAAATTAAAAGACCAATCACTTCTTTTTGGATTCCTTTAACAAGTCCATCCTCACGAATTAATAAACGAAGAGGAAAGTATATCGTATATGCGTATAAATCTCCCTCCTCATAAAATACCAAAAAAACAAAAACCATAACGAATGAGTGCGGCGGAGCTAAGCGCAAAGCGATTATCCATGCCTAATCGCATTTCACGAAAAACCTAATTCTGCAAAAGGTGTGTCGCATTTCGTGTATTTCCACTCCAACCAACAGACTATGTGGCACATCAAGCAAAGCACAGCAAACAAACGAAAGCATTCTCTCCCTCGGGGATGCCCGCTTTTCTCTTTTTTATCTCTCTCACTCTGTCGCTGCCTCCCTCTAGGGAGCCAGTTTCCTGTTGCTTTTCATTTGGAAATGCCAAAAGGCAGACAGAACAGAAGCTGCTGTGCTATCACATACAAAAATCAATTTTATTCTACAAGGACATTATACCCAATGAATAGGGAATAAGACCATGAATGTTGGTGGTAGCCTATTCAACGTCAATCCCCCCCTCTCCTGCCCTGTCAGCCCTCCCAAACCATCCAATCATGGTGTGAAGGCTGTTAATTATGGTTCAAGGAATAATTCCATTTAATTTCCTCCTTTGGTGCGGAAGGAAGTGTGGTACGATTTTTGAATGCGAAGAACATCACGAGCAGGAAGAGAGAAGATACAGAGGTGAGCAAAGGTGTGATCTGAAGTGTGACCTACATTATACTCGTTCTTATACGCATAATAAATATATCCTTTGCAATAAGACCTTTCGTCAAATTAATGGAGCAAATTAATTGCGGGATTACCTTTTGTGTGTGACTGTTTTTCCTCCTTATCCTCACCAATAACAAAAACAAAAAAAAAAACGAACAAAAATGCAAACTCGACTTAATTGTCAATCATTAATATGGATTCAAAGGAAGCGGTTTTAATTAATTTCACTTGAATTCGAATTCAGTGCCCGCAACTTAATTGTCAGCTTAGGCCTTTTAGGTAATTGTTTCGTGGTTAAGCTCAATTTAATGTGGGGGAAATTTGTGCCAAGTCATGGTCGTTAATTTAAAATGCAGATTAAATTTTTCAAAAAAAAAAAAAGGTACGCAAACGTCAAAAGTGTATTAGACACAGTTCGTCCCGATAACTTAATGTACCATTATGGGTCTTATATTGGCAGGTTTTTTTTTGTATTTGTTTTAGTAGGATATGCATCAATGCCAGTTATGCCCTTAATACCATTAAATCCTCGTCAATATTTAAATCTCTAAGGATATATCTCAACAGAGCAAAAAAACTCATAGCATGCTTTCGTCCTTTTTTTCACATCCTTTCAAACTTTTTTTTTTGTTTTTGATCGAATATTGAATATGTGATTGAGGTATTTTGCTTTTGGTTGCCGAACTAATATCGAAAGGATATACATTTTACATGTGTGTGTGCATGCATGTTGTAGGAACATGAAAAAGTCCTGAACTTTTTGCCCTCCCAATTGTCGATTGGAGGCATCTTCTCCATGTCTGTCTGTTGTTGGTTGGGGATTTTATAACTCGAGTTCTATATTTTTTTTGTTCATATTATTTTTGTTTCGGGAGCTTGCCTAAAGGATTTCATAAAAAAAAATAAAAATGAAATTGACATGGAGGTTGGAAGAATTATTTACTTCCCGCCAATCGAATATGTATGTATGAATAGTAGAGTTGATTTTTTTTCGAGGCTTAACAATTTCGTTCTATGGTGTGGTTAAATTTTAACATCACTATCTGCCTACATATAGCTACTCCTATGCCGAGCTGTGAGACATTAATTTTTTAAAAAAAGACTTTAATATGTAAATTGGGGATTTATTTTTAGATTGGGCTTTTGTTATGAATGCCTGTGGGGATTTGAGTGTGAATCTCACTGTTGCGGCATAGTTTGTTGTTAATGTACTTATATGGCGAAAATGGAGTAGGTACTTTTTATAATATTTTCTTTACTGATTTTTGTTTTTTCATTTTTGGCGAAACAAAATTAAAAAGAATTTTTAGAGCGGGTGGGACGTGTGCATATTTACAGCTTGTGAATTTGGGAGTGGAACTTTGTATATGTGTAGGTACATAGTAACTTAGATATATTGACTTGTTAGAATAATTAAAAAGTTTTTTTGAAACTCATAAATTATTTCTTAAATTAGTAAAATAAGTAGTTTTTGCCAAACGATCTCAATGCTCAGTTGGATTTCACCACGAAATGATACAAATTAAAGAGTTTATTTTAAAGGGAACAAAGGATACTTTATTTAGTTTTTGGTCTCACATAACATTCAATTTTCCTAAAAAATAAGTATAAATGCAGTCAACCTTAGGTATAAGGGATTTCAAAAAAAAAATTGGTAGTGCAACAGCTTTTAAAGAACCAGTGACCTTCAACGCTCACCCATTCCTGTGTGCGTGTTACCAAGAATAAGGGGGACCTACAATTTTCTCTCGAGTTCGAACGGCTCAAATTTGCAGCACTTTTTATGACAAGAAATGCTCTTGGATTATTTGGCACTTCTACACAATTGATTACAAACAATTGGACACAAATTAAAGGCAATTAGACACTAAAGAAGTACAAAACTGTTACTTAGCAGCTTGTACAACCTCCTTGATTCTGAATAACTTGGAAAATTCTATTTAACATTGAATTTATTAAGTTCTGCTGAATGATTTTGACCCATAAACCTGGCTTTTTTGAGTTTTAAGCTCTTCCAATTTGAATAAAACTTTCTAGCTATGATGCCCCAAATGTTTTCAATTCGACCAGTACTTTACGAAGGTTATAGTAAAAATCTTATTCCACAAACTTTTAACTATTCGTAGAATGTCCTTGAATTGTGAGTTTTCACCCGGTGGTATGCTTCCAAATTCATTTAAGGCATATTCGAGCATCTCTAAATAGAACGAAAATTTTCGTTAACTTAATTAATTGTTAATTAAAATTTTTCATTGTGTCATTCATTAGGTTAATGAATGTGTTTATAAAAGAATTCACTTATCTTTATTTCAATGAAATTATTTAATTCGTCAGTGTTAAGCTCTTTTAAAAATATTTTTCGTTTAGTCGATGATTTTATTTCGTTACATATCTATGGTGTTTGGTACAAACATGATAAGTCCATAAAATAATTTGCGTTATTACGTTCACTCTGCATTGAGCTAGGTCTGAAACGGGTTGACAGATTTTCTTCAAATTTGGAAAACTTTTGAAAATATTCTTTGAAAAATTATGTTCCAAATTTTAAGAAAATCGGTTTACCCGTTTTGGTTCGAGCTCGATATAAAGTTATAAACACAATTCAACATCTGCTCTTCTATCGTTTTTTTTTTTTTAATTTATTTTTGTTAATTTTTTAGCAATTTCCTTAGATGATTCTGTGACGAACATCAGTTACATTCCAAGGCACATAGATTAATTCCATTACATACCAGATGGATACTTGGAGAAATAGCAAGATTTTTTTTTTTTTCAAAAAAATAAATATGCAAATTCGATAGATTTTTTTTTCACCAGGAATTATAGACATTTTGTCCTTCAAGACTAATAATTTTGTTACTCTGTTTAAAAAAAACGATTACTCGTCTATAACTTTCAGAATTTTCTAAAAGCTCACCAGCCTTAAATATAGGTATAATTTTCGCTTATTTTCAAGAAAATTAGGAAAGTATTGGAACTGTAGACATGTCGTTAAATTTTTAAATTAATATTTTTAATCTTATCAACCTCACCTGTTTTTCCAACCTTCAAACTACTAAACATATTTTTAATGTCAGTATTTCATGTGAAGAAACTAATAATGGTAAGGATTACAAAAGGTTTAAATGTTTCAAAACCAATTATTTGGATAATTTGATGTGCTGTGATTTAGATTTGTGAAAGCCATTTCTACGTTCGTATATTAGGTGCTTAAAAAGGTTTGTTAGAAGCTCATAGTTCATACGCATTCAATCTTCGTTGATTTTGGCCATTGCATCCTTAACCATGTCGGTCTTATAGCTCAAATGAATTTGACCGACATGGTCATCAGCATACATCATACAAATTTTGCTGTATACATGAGAGTAGATAAATTATTATTAAGAAGAATTAAAAGAAGAGGCCTCAAAATTGAGCCTCGCAGTACACCATGTATGCGTTGAGAGGAAATCATAAAATATAGTTAGTTTTATATCAATAATAAATTGTATTTTAAATTTTTCAAAACCAATATACATATCCAGAAGAGAGCTAAACGCTTATTGATATCAAGTAAAATCATCTGCGTTACTATATTTGTGAGATAGCTGAGAATAGTCATGCTCATGATTGAAAATCTTAACTTGAAAATAGATTTGAATGGCCATGAAAAATCAGAACGTTTACGTTGATTTCCTTCTTATAGTTCACAAGAATCAATGAATGAACGAAATATTAATACAAGTTCCGTTTAAAGAATGTTCTTCACCAGTCAACAACTAGTGATTCACTAATTAAGAATCATCATGAAAAATCAAGTAATCAGATTTAAAATAACGGTACCTGCCATACAATTTTGTTTTTCGAAATCTTATATGTAAATATTTTTTTTTTCTCAAAAACTTTTCGACAGATTTTTTTAAAAAAAAAAAAAAAGTTTCTCATATGTTAAAATATGGTTTTCAATAATTGTATTTTTCTAGAAAACGGCACCTAGAGTTTTGATAAAAAATTTTTTTTTCTTTCGTTTAATTTTTACGATCTATACCTAATTTAAAAAAAAAATTAAATTAAGATATTACTAACTGTAGGTGCCATAGAACCAGTTTTTCAAATTTGGAATTTCTCATTTTGACATAACGGATTTTAATGAAATTTTTTTATAAAGAAACTTCTTAATAGTTTGAAAAATATTGCATTTCAAAACTTAAACAACATTTCTTTTTTTGAATTTTTGAACAAAAAAAATCATTTTTTTTAGAAAGTTCTGTATCTCAAAAACAGCTCAATATTTTTTTTGTAAATTTAATTTTTATTCGTACAGTAATAGACACTTTAAATTGGCATACCAATTTTTTTTTTTTTAAATGTTTTAAAATTTAAAAAATAATTTTCATCCTTGTGAACAGTTTTCTCTAATAACATTCGTTTTTAAAATTCCTAGTCTATTACATAGGAGCAAGTTCGTGCGACCCAGTAGTGCGTTATACGATGAAGTTGTTTTTATTCCAACTCGGCTTAAATTCAGGATTTTGGACACGGAACTATTTGACTATTGATCCATACTTAAATATACTTAAGACGTCTTGATATATTTTGCCCATTGAGATAATTACCCATTTAAAGCCAATGTGCACCAATAGTTTAAAATTGTAAGAATATAATCTACAATGCATCCAGTACTAAACTGCTTTAGAATTTGTACAATAACTCTATCTCAACTGTGTATCAACTTTCTCAAAATATCATCACGTTTTCCTTCTAAACTCATCCCTTGAATTTCTTCTTATCTATAAAATAGATCCTATTAATTTAAATGCAGGAACTCTCTTATGCCAAATATGGAGTGCCCCATGCCAGTCACTTAGGGCCACAGCTTTTTATTTTATCTTTTTATGATGTAAATCTCTATAAAAGTAATATTGGAATTATTTTGGATGATATGATTATTTTTTAAAAGTTTTGTTCTCCGTTGTAATAAAAACAGTTTGAATCATAAGCCAAAGTAATGTCAGACAGTGACTTTCTACAACAACAAATTCCTAGTTCCATTGATTACAAACTATTGCAGTACCCATTGAGTCGTGTCCATTTTTCCTCTAATCTTGATTCAAAAGAGGAAAACCTTGTATTAAGCTTTGTTAAGCGATGGTTCAAAAAAGCTCCATATTTAATGTAATCCGTCCCTAACTTGAATACTCACACCTTTTACCTTTTGCGAGATTCATGAATATAAACCAAACATTAAATTTGTAAACCGATGGCTGGGATCGGTTAAAATATTTATTCGATATTGGTAAACAAAAACAACTTGAAAAAAAAAAAATAATCAAATTAAAGAATCTAACCCATTTCAAAGCTTAAATTTAAAGGAAACTAACAATAAAAACATATATTTCGTCTTCGAAATCCAACGCAATATATCTTCCGATCCTTTGAATATATTACAAATGTCCAATTGGAGAAATATTATCCTTTCATTTCCTCCACAGGATACACCATAGTGTGGCGTATGATACGAATATGCATGAGTTGAAAATACTTATTTGTTTAGTCTCACAAAAAGACCTCATTTAAACCATTTCACGCCAAAAACGTGACCTGTCAAATGCAGTGTCGGAAAAGCAATGCTTACATATCAGTGTCATCCTCGATAAGGACATTCGTGTTCAAGTCCAACTCGGGCAGTCATGTGTTCTTAGATTTACATGGTCTGGCGGAACTGTTGCTTGATGACGATATACCTTCACACTTTTGGCATATTAAATTACTGGATTCAAGGATTCTTACAAACATACATACATGTACACATGTAGGTTTAAGGAATTTAAATGTTTTTGAGCACGTCTATTTATGGAATTATATTTTCAACCTTTTGAGGTTCGAATAGAAAATGAATAAGATTTGCAAAACCCTTGACGAAGGAATATTTTGGAGATGATTTCCAAGGATATCACATAGCTACTTTTCTTATAATGCTATTTATACGGCGCGCGGTAGCATGTGTGTGCTATGTCATTTTGACAAGGGTGAATGGATTGCCCTTAAGGAGCTTATTTCTCTAACATACTGAGTTAATATTTTCTTTTGTTTGCCTCAAATGATGATGATGAAGCTGATGCTGATACACCCTCTCTTATTATGTCACAGAAAACACCTGCGACACCGATGGAGTCTCATTTGCTTTTCAATTTCAACTTTTTCGAGTGTGTGTTTGCGCTGGGAAATGAGAGGTACAAATTCTATAACATTCAACGAGTGGTTTCTACTACGAAAATATTCAGTAAAAAATGAAGCTCTTCAATGAAAGAAAAAAGGAAACAGCAGCAGATTGTCAACAAAGGGGCACGAATTGGAAGGAGAAAGAGTTTTACTCGGAAAGATACTTATTACCATAAGCTTAGGGCAAATATTTGACCTGTGGATTAAGTGGCAGATTGCGCGCGCTTAAACGCTGCTCCTGCTGTGGTTGCTGCCAAAACGACGTTGTTCGTGTTCTTCACTTTCGAGGAGTTTTGTGTTGTTGTCTTGCTCTTGGAGGTTAAAAATTGATTTGCATACACAAATTGAGTTGTAAAATAATATTCCTTCCGGCAGGGTTTAAAAAAGTAACAAGAATAAGCTCGAAAAAAAAGAAGATATTTGTAGTGATTTGTTGCCGGTTTGTTAAATTATAAGGAGTGTGGTAATTTGGAAAAGTTTGGCCCTAAGAGGGTTGCTTTTGCTATTTGTGTCAAATTGAATTTTCATAGTCAAACTTTTACCCAGGCCTATACCTATTTTTGTGTTGTGTTAAAAATTGCTTGAAAAGGGCATTATTTTTCTAAACTTTTTTTAAAAGGTGTTTCACCTTTGGAAGTACCTATCCCTTTAATCTTTTCCATATTTCTAAGAAGCAAACGAATTGAAATCAAAACCTCACGAAGTATTCGGTACAACGATTTCAGAAACATTAAAAAAGCTTACGTTTATGCATTTCAAATAATTAATAGGGTAAATGTGCAGTAAGTCCGAAATTCTAACTCTTAATGAAGGAAGATAGGTAGTTGATTTTTTCTTTCTAAGTGATTTTAACCAAACTACGTTTTCGGTTTTGGAGATAACGAAAATAGGACTTATGTTTTTTTTTTGACATAAATTACATTATTTTTGCATAACTTTTAGTGAATGACTCAATGCAATTTTTAAATTTCACAATTATACAGAAAATTTAGTAGAATAACTTAATTTTATTACAAAAATACTTTTTCATAAAAATAAAATCAGAGAAAAAATTAATTTATTAGTTTTGAATTTTTAACATTTGAGATCGTAGTCACACTTACTTATATACGAAATTCAGGAGGGATATGACTTTAGTTCTTCCAAGACATAAATTCACCCTTTTTTTGTAGATAGGGCATATGGAGCTGATGGTCAGGCATGCTCCCTTCTACCCATATTTGGTGGATAGGTTTATGCATGCACCGTACCAAATTATGACCTCTGTATTTGAAGAGCTCTGCAGGGAAGCCATCAGATCGTGTAGCCTTGTTGTTCTTAATCTTATTTATAGCTAAGCATACCTTTTCTATCTGGGTGGTAGAACTGGTACTTCATTGATTGTATGCGGGTTGGCTTCTTGCCCTATTAAACACTCTACATGATGCCAATTTAATAGCTGCTGGAATTGCTGCTTGAAAGCATCCACAAATCCCTGTGGTTCGGTGAATAGGTTACATTCGTTGTTTCGAAGAGCCTGCGTTCCAGTCTTAAAACCAGCAGCCAGTTGCTTAACTTTTTTTTTGTAAAACTTCCGGGTGTAGTTTCTATCGCGAGACTTTTCGGACTTCTTGAGCTGCGTGGCTACGAACACTCTTTGCTCGATACTCATCTCTCGCTGCTTATGTTTTGTGCTGCAGCATATTCGTATGTGGATCTTCTATCACTTGCTTCAGTTGAACGTATTCATCATCGGATTTTTTCTCTATGGTGGCTTGTAGCTTATACATTGGTTTCGTCTATCTCTTTAATGACATCGCGATGACTAGAATGACTGATTGTTGGCATCTGTGGTAAGTGAATGCAGAGTGGAGAGGTGCTCTTCGCTAGCTCTGGCATCTCTAGATATACCGAGGCGCCCAACGTGAAATTTATTGTTCTGAGCTCTGAATTTAGCCGCAACTAAGAAGTGATCAGAGTCAACGTTTGCCCCTCGAAATGTATGCACTTCTAAGATGTCAGATACGTGCCTTGCATCAATTAGCACATGGTCCATTTGGTTGGTGATTCGACCGTCTGGAGATCACCAGGTTGCTTTATGGTTCATATAATCGTATTACAAGCTGCTGCAAAATCTATTAATCCAAAGTCGTTGTCTGTTGTCGTTTCGGGGAGGCTGTGCTTACCAACATAGCCTCCAAATATGTCTTCCTTTCCGATTTTAGTATTGAAGTCTCCAAGCACAGGCTCAGTAGGTTCCGTCCAGAAGGTCATAAAACTCTTCCCTGACAGTTTCTTCAGCTTAAAGTTTATAACACATTCTCTCAGATCATTGTCCTTTGACGTTCCGGGTCTTGTTGCAATTTGAGCTTTATCATTATCCCAGGCTCCTTGTGTCTCTCTAATATAACTCTTGAATTGTATGTGGTAAGGAAGTTAACCCGACAACAATCATAAGATTTTTTTTTTTTTTTTTTTTATAATCTACACGCGCTCAAGGGATTATGATTACACTTTAAATGTTTGAACACAGCGCGGGCGTGAAATTAATGAAGAGAAAGAAAGATAGGAAAGATGTGTGGCACGATGTTCTGAGACTGAAGGTTGTTGTCTCAGATATTTTATCTCCAGGGGTGGCGGCTGAACTAAAGCGGAGAATACCGTGTCTTATTTTTTTGTCGCTTATAATTCACATTATTTTATTCGTGTTCATCCTTGTTGGGCATACTAGCTTAACTCAATTACATGTTGTTAGTGTTATGCCTGAACAACATGTAATGAGTAAACCAGCAACTCATTGATGACAATTTTAGAAGGTTTTTTTAATGGAATTAAAACGACATAGACGACGGCAGGGATCGAACCTGTGATCATGAGGTTCACAGGCGAGCACACATCCATCGCGCCACTGCCACCCCAAAAGCTGTTAAAGCTGTTCAACTCTTAAGAAAAATCTGGCAATCGTGCAATTAAGAAAATTGTTTATTAGTTTTAGTTAGAATTTAAAGTTGAATATATAGTAATTCTTTTTCAAAAATATCTCCAATTTGATGGTACATCTATAGTTAGGCAATCAAATTCTAACAGAACTTACATATACTTATAATATTCACCTATTCTGGGTGCCGGGTCACAGGGACATTTCTGGGAATTGCAATCCCGACGAACTCGCCAGAATTGGAACGGAAATTCCTATCTTGCCCGATAAGGTAAATATAGGTATGCCCATAGCTACAAGTAAGTTTATGCTGAAACAAAACGCTTTGGAACAATCAAACACAAGATGGCTTAACACCACCACTTGTATGGCAATCAAACAAATCTGGCCTAAACTGGATTTGAAACGGTCTAAATGTCTATTGTCACTCAGTAGATCTCAGATTAGCTCCGTAATAGGTGTCATAACTGGACTCTGTCTTATAGGTAGACACGCCACACGACTTGGTGTAATATCAAACGATTTCTGCAGGAGTTGCTTGGACGAGGAGGAAGAGGAAACAATCCCACACCTTCTCTGTACATGCCCTGCTCTCTCTTACAGACGCAAACTTCATCTAGGGCACTATTTCTTCAATGAACTAGGCGATCTCATCAACATAGACATCAAAAGTCTCCTTCGCTTCATTAGAAGCTCTAAATGGTTTTAACTAGTAGGGAACATTTTTCGCTCCCTATTAGTTTGTGGTATCACAATGGACCTCTACTGGTCTAAGTGTGTCAGACGCTTTAATGACAGCCACCTTAACCTAACCTAACCTATAGTGAGGCAAACCTAGTTTATACCAAAATATACCAAAGACACACATCGTCTTTGCTCCAAACTTAAAAACCGATTTCTGTCTCAAAAAGTGCCTGTAGTGTGATATTTTCATACCCTTTTCGATTATATTGTGATCATTTTAAAAGTCCCTCAAGGATCCACATTAGGACCACTTATGTTTTCAGTATTCAATTGCATCATCTTCCTTGCTTGTCTCTGCTGATGATGTTCAGTTACTCCGTTAGTGAATAGATGAGATGTCCTCCTTTCTCTCTTCTGTTAAGGCTAACTTTATTTCTATTCATTTATAAGTTTTATAAAACTTCTTGAAGTTAAACCCGGACAATTCGTAGGCAACATCATTTTTCCTTAGGCCAAAGATGTTGTTGTCAGGTGTGTTTAGTAAGAAAAGGGATGACATCTCTTATTAAATTAAATCTGTGCTGGAGATGTATTCCCAACTTTTTTCTTGAGCTTAGATTTCTTAATACTTTTCATAAAATCATTTTCAATTTAATTCCAGCGAAAAATTTCAATAAAATTGTGTTTTACAAAATTGTGAGTTCACAGAGTCACTCGCGGGCTTCGTCGTGATTTCTAGTTCGTGGCATAAAACTTTGGAATGTCCTCAGCGGCAAGTGCGATCTACACCTAATACCTACTTACATATAAGTTCAAGCGATTCTTGTGCATTCTGGTTCAAGTTGTAGTCTTAAAAGCCAGTTTTACGAGTATCAAGTTTTCATGTTTTTTTTTTTTTTTTTGAAGTTGAGTTGAGGTTGAGAACTTTATTGTACATTTCTAAAAATTACCTTATCCTTTGTTTAAGTATCATCTCATCTCATCCTCTTAACTAAGCATATAAAAACGATTTTTTTGAGCTCAAAAGTTTACAGAGTTCAAGCTTCAGTTACGAGGTTACGACGTAGAATCTCCTTATCTAAAATATATAGCCTGCCTGCTCTAAACCCGAAACATATACGTGAAAATCCTGACATAAATATCTTAACCAAAAAGTAGTAAACTTAAATAATAAAAGTCTTAGTAGATCACTTGAACATATAGAATTAACCCCTCGCAATCACGCCCCCATAAAGCTTTTTTTACATATTTTTTCTTCGCCTCATGTACCTTAGTTAACTTCATTATTATAATATCCATGAGAGGAAACGGAAAACGCCTTAAGGCTCTCATGAATCCTTAGTGATTTCTATAAAAAATTAGGCACCATAAAGCTTGATCATTTCAAGGAGGAATATCTCTCGTTCTTTATCACACCGGAAGCCCCATTTTTCTATCATGTATAGTATATGTGCGTACATTATTAATCTTGAAATATATCCCAATATCCATCTCTGCTTCACGTCTTTCCCTCAAGTGTGTAGGTAGTGTGCGATGTGAGTGTATTTTTGTGTTAAAATATGACGTTAGCACCCAATAGTTCCGCATATCGCAAGAAAAATGTCCTCAATTATTTCAATGTTCGTCCTTATTTTTTTTTTTTTTTTTTTGTGGCAAGAAAAAAACCGAAAACCTATCTTTGCTTCCCACATTTTATGTTCAACTTGTTCTGAGGCTTTATGTTTGCGTGTTCGTTCGGCTTTCACTTCATTCAACATAACTAACGGATAGTCCTTGGGAATAATATTTTTTTTTTTGCTCAGTACGCCCGAAGAAGGGAACACAAAAATGAATTTTAACGAAATTGTTTCCACTTTGTCAGCCGGAAACCAAGGGTGAAATGTCCTCGTTGTGTGTTTGTTTGCTTCGACTTTATCCTTTTTCATACTCAATTCATCCAGGCAAACAAGCGAAAGGGTGAGAGAGTGAGAGTGTGGTAAAATAAACCTCATCCTACCTACCTTGATGTCGTTTTTGGTTTGAGGCTGCTGCTGCTGCTGCTAACACAACATTTCCGGTACGGTCAGAGGGCTCGAGGAGAAGATTCACAGAGTAAACACGAAAGTTGGTACCGCCAGCTCCGTCAGTGGAGCTTCGCGTCCTTTTCAATGCTTGTTAATTCTAATTACTCCTGGGAGCAATACCGTCTATAAAGTGACTGAGGGTGTGTGTGTGATAATTTGAATGTGTATATTTTTATTAAAGGACGTAAGGGTGACGGGGTGCGGTGTGGCGGGTTCTCAAATCAAAAACTAAATGTCCCGTATAAATAAAAATGTTAATTGAAACTAAACAGTCGCTCGGTTTGTGCTGTTGAACGTATGATTTCCCTGCACACGCGAAAAGCCAGCCAACAAGGACTTGTGGAATGCATTCAAGTGAATTGCGTTTACTTACCACACACAATAGTCCTTGTTGTTTTCAGAATTCTCCTACGAAAAATGAATTTAAGGAAACATGAAGTGAAACTGATTTATGTTAAACACGATTGCAGTCATGAATGGGGGCGGGCGTCGTCGGTTGGGTTGTTCGTCTTTGAATTGTGAGGAAAGCTGCCATTAGTCTTATGGAGGTATTTCCGTTTAGCTAGCTGGCATAATGGAGTTGGAAAATTAATTTTATCTTTTTTTCTGAAACAACAAACAGTTGTTTAGGTAATATTTTTTTTTAACAATTGAGAAAACATTTTTAACTTATTTCCTAGATATCGGAAGATGTGTCCTTCTTGAAAGGGGAAGGATACATAAGGAATCAATTGATGCAGACTTTTTGTTTTCTATTATCTGGGTCGCTGGTTAAAACATATGTCTTTAAGGCAATCATAAATTCGCGACCTTAGAACAACAAGGTTCTAACCGACAATTTTGAAAAAAATGAGTTTTATATCAAATCTGGGTAAATTTAGGGTGCTCTTTCGATTCCCGTAATCCATTTTGCTCTATCTCTTTCCATTTCCATGATAGACAGGGCTACAGAGTTCTATCTGCATATTTTCCATTTGAGATTTAATCAATAAGGTTCTAACTGCCACTTAGAACCTTGTTTCACAAAATATCCAGAGCTACAGAGTTCTATCTGTATATTTTCGATTTGAGATTTATTTAAAAAGGTTCTAACTTCCACTTAGAACTTTGTTTCACTAAATTCAAAAAAAAGAAACCATGCAGATAGAACTTTGTTACATAATTAAATGCAATTTTGAAATAGAATCAAGTAGATTTTGAGATTTATTTCAAGTAAATTTAAATTTGACCATTATATTTTTTTTCGTGTATTTATCAGCTGTAACAACAATATTATTATTTGTTTATGTACTATCTTTTTATTAACAAAATAATATTCCACATCTCTATCACAATAAAGAAAACTTATTTACCTAAATCTTTTTATTTCATCCAATCTCAATTATCCTCCGTAATCGAAAAAATTAAGTTCACAAGGTTCTAAGTGCTACATAGAACCTTATTGTTCTAGAATATAGTGTCGTATCGTTGAGCAGCAAAGTCCTATAATGATTTTTAAAGTCAAATTTAAGGGTTAAAAATCTGGTTTTATTAGGTTTTAAAGTAGAAATTTTATAGATTGTGTGCATATTCATCGGGTTATAAAAAAAAATTTTTAATTTTTTTAAACAGTATCCGAATAAAAGACTTCAAATATTCAGATGCGTTTTTCTCAAAACACACTTTGGTGTACTTAGAACCTTGTTGTTCTAGGGTCGCGAAATTGTCTTTGAACTCTTATAGAGAAGGATTGCTTTAAACATCTTTTAGGGAACCATTGGTATCATTTTAATCCTTGTGCGTTGAATAGAAAAAAAAAAACATAAAGTTCTGTCTCTAACATACATCAATTTGAACACCCTAATTTATTACTTCTTTAATACATACATATACATATCCTTGTTCAATGTTAATTTTTGTTATTTTTCTGTTTATTTCCATTTATCCTGAAATCTTCCTGTGCACGCATGCGAATCCTCAAAAAATAAAAAAAAAATAATTCATAAAACTAATACACGAACAAAACAACTAAAAAAACATTAAAACAAACTGAAAACTAAAATAAAATAAATGAAATACAGTTGCAACAACTTATCCTCAATTTAAAGAGCCACCACTATTGGGACCAGGCGCTGGCTTTCCACCTTTTGGACCACCTGAATTTCATCCCACCACCCCAGAGAATTGGAAGGGTGCTAATATACATCCGACTGGCCTAATGAAAGAACCACCAATAGCTGCCGGACGCAATGGACCAGTAAATTTTGCTGCAACAGGACAACAACAGGTTAGTTTCTATATACTCAATACATATACACAATTCTATAGCAATGTAAATTTTCTATCGCTTGTGTGTGGAAATATGTTTTTGTATGTCGTTTTTTGTTGGCATTGCATAAGCATTTTCAAGGATATAATGTCACAGTCACAGTCCAATGCTGTTAGTCGAATTAAAAGTTAAAAGGAATTAAGGTAATAGGTTTTTAGAAAATTTTGTGTTGCAAATGTTTGTTTTTAATTTTGTCAAGCAATTTTAATGAATTTATTTTGATCCAGAAAGTGGAAAATCTAGTAGTTAGTGCAATCAGGGATTAAGCAGGAAATGGTATAAATTAAGGAAAGGCCGCCCGAACTGGATGGGCTTAACTAAGCTGACAGGTGTGTCTTTTTTTGTGTTCGAGGATGAAAAGATTGCAAATATTTGACGACAATTTTTTTAGAACTTTTCTGAAACTATAAATTTGACCACACATCAGCTGACGAATTTGTTCTCTCAGAGGAATGGATGACGAATGCGAGAAACAAATCTTTTTATAAAAATCTGTATACGATTGTGTGTGTCCAAGTTCAGTTGAGTATCCCAACACATTCAGATCCTCGCTTTCCGTCTATTCGTATTACTGAAAAGAGGTTTTGGGAGCTGGCTACTTTTCCCTCAAATGTCATAGTAGTCACGATTCATTTTTATCAATTTAAATGATTCCAGGCCAATCGTTTAAAGCTTGTTTGGCTCTTCGGTGGTTTTTTCTTACCAAGGACTTTAAGTTTTTATGACTTAGGTGTTAAAGAGTTTTCGGTCTTGAAGGAAAGTAGAGATATCATATCGTGGGTTACGAAGAAAAACGATACAACTTGCGGTTCAACATCGCAATTTCGTACATACAAAAATAACCTTGACTGACAAAAATGCAACCTGTAGGTGAACATTTGGAACTTTCGTTTTGTGTCGGTGGAAATCTTCAAAAGACACTTGGTAATATTTAATCGGGATCAAGTAGTGTGGGACTCTTACCTCACGAACAACCAATCTAAGAAGATCGACAAATTATTTTTCTTGCATATTTCAAAACCACTTTTGGGGGAGGTTTAATTTTTTAACACTTTCCCATAGCTTTTAGACCATCAGCTCTGGTTTTTCTAAGTCTCCGAACATTGTCTCTGACGTTTAAGACGGTTTCCATCTCGTAGTTGGTATGACTTGCAGACGCGCTGACTGTGTGTGATACAGCGTGTTTTTTAATCACTTCTGTGACCATTTCTCTTCGAAGGTCAGGATGTATCTGTTTCTATTGCAGCAAGTATTCAGCCCCATAGCTGGATACCATAAGTCCAAACGTATTTCAGCACTTGCTTGTGTAACATTATTTTGTTCTGGATAGAAAAGCCAGGGTTCTGTCCTAGTAACCAGTACATTTTTCTGTACTTTAAGTTCAGTTCTTCTCCTTCTTTTTGCTACGCTTTTTCAATTCTAACTTAGCATCCATAGTCATTCCAAGGTATTAAGTAGTATTGGCTGAAGGTACACCTTTACCGTTGATAAAAATTGGAACATTATTTAGTTTTTTTTTTTTTTGTTTCGTTTAATTTGATACTCCATCGTACGATGTTGGTCCTAGGACATTTCCTTGCGGTACACCGGCTTTTCTTTAGTTTCGAGTAATTTTGGTGGTAAAGTACTCTAGAGAGTTTGGAACTAACAAATATTGTTTTGACAGCCTTTTTTATATTTTAAAACATTTTAGTTTTATTTAATAATTTTATTTAGTTTAATTTCGCTTTCACACAAAAACGATATTTGTTGAGTCGTGTCATTTTTCTTCCCAAACCGACGACGGTAGATTAACTCACCAATGCTGTAACCCAAAAAGTGATGTTCTTTTTGTTTGAACCTTTAGGGAAAGCGAGAAGAAATGCTTGATCCTCCCATTTCTGTTGCTTGCTCGAATTTATGGCCTTCTTGAGTTCGGATCTTTTGGTTCTGAACTCCACAAGGGCGCCTTATATTGGTCCAGTGTATCGTCTTCTTCGCCTGGTTCCTATGCGCCGGACATCCATGGCGATGCGCAACTATCTCCTCTGTCCACCAGAACACTGGATCTCTCTATCTATTGGCGTTTCTTGTTCGGGGCATTGAAGAATCGCAAGCGAGCCAAATTAGTTGCATCGTGGCTTCTACTTTCATTTTCGCAGGTCCTAAAACGTGGAGCATGGCTCTTTCTTTTTCTTGAATCACGGAATTGAAAAGGTTTTCGTTTATGTTCCACCTTGGAACTCGTGTTTGACTCCCGTTAGGAGCTCGTTGATTCCCTTCTAGATCAAATACAATGTACTGGTGGTCCCTGCCCGTGTAGTCCTCGATGACTCGCCAGTTTTTTATCATTGCGGATATAGATTTCTTCGCGAAGGTAACGTCTGGGATAGTGCCTCTGTTCCCTTGTCTCCTAAGAGTTGGGGTGTTTCCTACATTTACTACGTTGAGGCCACGCCTCGCTGCCATCTCGAGTAAGTATTTGCCTTCCCCGAGAGTCTATAGTTGGCATTCCCTTCTCATGGGCTCTGGCGTTAAAATCACCGGCAAGCAGAATATCTCCAGAAACCTCGCAAATTAAGTCCTCCAGATCATTCAATTTTTGGCGGAAATCTTCGATCCTGTCGCTTGGGCTCAGATAGATGCTTATAATGGTGAGTCTCTCGGTCTTCACCCACGCAAAACCTCTTTGTGCTGCTAAGTTTTTCGGGGGAATACCCTTGCGTTCGGAATCCAGATTGCAGCGGTTCCTAGCGAGTCCATTATCTAGTTTGTCTCTTTGTCTACGTACTGTTCCTTAAGATGACGACATCTATTCCCAATTCCTTCGTCGGTTTAGTCAGCAGGTTGTCAGCTGTTCGACCCCTGTGTATGTTTTTCCAAAAACTGATAAAAATGTAAATTTCTAAAATAGTATTGAAAACAAATGTCGAAAATGAACAAATATTACTGTTCTTTTCCCCCAGTGCTCTAGAAAAATTTAGAATACGATGAAGTCAAGCCATAGTTTAAAAATCTCAACACAGTTTAAGAACCTCCGCGAAGTTTGAAGATATCACCACTGTTTGTAAAGATTTTTGTGATTAAATAACCTCTTAACAGACTGAAAATTCTTACGCAGTTTGTGAAGCATTCCACAGTTCCACAGAAGATTAAATATCACTTCCAAAACTGCAGATATCACTAATTGAACAGAGATTCTCAAACTTTGAAGGAGTTTTCAAAGAGGATCTGTATGTACGAGGACAGGGAGAAGTTTTCAAACTAATACAAACGTTCCCCAACTGTTAAGAGATTCTAAAACTCCGGGAAGCTACTTCAACGTAGCAAAGGTTCCTAAAATTCAATCACTTCTAAGGTTGAGTTCCTCAATGTAATGGATCTTCCTGGTTCACCCTCTAACAATGGATAAAATGTCCGTAGAATTTAGTCCCCTTTCGTATAGTTGGTGCTGGCTTTATAGGGCAAGTTTTCGTTTCGTTTAAACAAATATCGAGGTCTTAATAAAACTGTACATTGTGACGATTGGGAAGTTCAACAAAGTCTTATTCGTCATAGTGTGCACATTGAGAAATTTTGATCTAGATTCCCAGCGGCTGGTACCTAAAAAATAATAATGTTTTTTTAAGGGGTACGTCTTCTTTCGAGGAAGTGACAAATCTTTCAAGAGTATCTCTATTCATAAATAGTGATTCTCAATTGAGCCTTTCGGACTTGGTAGAAAATAGTTGGCTTCCTCCATTCCTGCGTATAATATGTACACAGAACTGGTACTAGTTCAAAAGGGTACCTTAGAATGCACATTAAGAACTTTTACACATTTAGCTATAGGTCCCCTTGGCCTTTGCCACCTTAAACAAAAAAAAAATTCCAGAGGCACGTACACTTTCGAGAAAGTAAAAAATTCTGAGCCGTTCGGACTTAGCAGAAAACTGAAGTCCGCTGCATTTCTGCCGAAATGACGCCACAGGATTGCTTGAAAGTTGTAAGGCCGTGTTTCTCAACGAGCTCTTTTGCTCTAATTCCTTCTATGTTCACATTTAACCTGACACATATACTGAAGGGCTTCTTAACACACTATATACATAGTTTAATATGGGAAATGTAAGAAGTTCAGTCATTTAGAAAATTCAAAATGTCTGCTGGAAGCCAGAAATTATTTGAATAAATTTCTGCGAACTCAAATTAAATGCAGCTAAAAATGGATCACTGACTTTGAATTGTTTCGTACACCATTGAGTTCTAAACTGTGGGAAGCTTCTCAAGTTTTGAGCTTCCCAAATTTCATGGAGGTGTAAGAAGCTTTGTAAGCATTTGTGAAGATTTTCGTCTGTATCGTTTGAGATGTTCTACATTTTAGAAAATCATAAGAAAGATTCTCAAACTTTAAGTTGCTCTAAAACAGTTTGAGAAGTACACATTTAGAACTAACAGCTACATACATATTCTAAATTTAAGAAAAATAATACTAAATCCTGTTTTTTTTTTGTTCTAGGGCGCCGTCATGATGGTCTATGGACTTGATCACGAAACATCGAACACAGATAAATTATTTAACTTGGTCTGTTTGTATGGAAACGTTGCCAGGGTAAGTTTTAATTTCTCAAAAATTTAAATGTTTCAACACTTTCAAAAGACTTTAATCTTAAATTGATATTTTACACACTTGTCTAAGTGGTATTTCTTAAGTCCTTGAGTTATCCCATCTTCGTTTAAAAAAAAAAAAGACAATCTCTAATTTTTCTTGATTTTATCCTAAAGTCTTGCATCTTCGTATCGTCTTTGATCTCTCGTTGAATTATCTTGAGATGAAATTATGTCACCTCTAGGTGAGCAGTTTTATAACAAAATATTTTTATCCCAAGGACTCTTCAGCGAAAGTGAGAAAAAAAAGGATAAATTCCATTAAATTGACATTTGCGCCACGTTAATGGCAAACACCCGGTTATGTAGGTTTAAACTCTGTGATCCTTTAAGTCTGTTTTTTTTTTTTTTGTTTTTTGATTTCTTGATTTGCTATCAAGGATCTGCTGTGCGGGCTCAGGATATGTAAGAACACTTAGTAAAGCGTGAAGAAAATGTTTTTCTTTCATCTGTCACCGCAGGCGCTTATTTATGTGCTAAAAGAATCACTTAAATTTTGTTCTCTTTTTGTTAGTGCCCGCAGTGAGTGCGTGTCTGTGTCCTCACACGATAAATTTATCCTTGTAAATTCGTATTCTCTTTTATTCATCTACCGAGCTTTGCACACAGAAATATGTTTTTTTTTATTATTTCAACCAACAAAGTACTTAACTTCTTGATAAGATAATGGAAAATAATGAGATCGAGGAAAAGAATTATATTTATTATGTTTACCTTAATATAAACAAGCCTTTCTGAAGAATGTAATTTGTTATCCTCAAAAAGCCAGAACCATATCACACATCCACGAGCTGAGCTCTTGGGATCTCAGAGTTTTATTTCATATTTTGTGTGTGATTATTTGTGTTCCCTCTGTGAGAGATGAGATCCTTGACTTTGTTTGCAAAACAAACAGACCAAAAACGAGAAAATAAAATTTTGACATCTTATACGGTAGGTATGGTAAAGCCTACAGATGAAGGATAAAAGGGTTCTCGTAAAATGTTCGCTTATTTGATAAGTGGATTTTGTGGATGTGTGTGTGGGTGTGGGTGTCTCCGAAAATTGATGGATTAAGTGAGTGTAAATATGTGTGTAACTGTGTTGGATAGGACTATTTATGAGATATTTATGGACTGAATTGACAAACAATAGATTAAATTGCGAAATTCGGAAAAGCCTGCATAAGAAGATTAGAGTTTATTGGATGGAAATTTTTTTCGGGTATAAATGTTTTGAAGAATGAATATTAAAGGCTTTTAAATCTCGTTTTATAAATTAGTAAAAAAGATGTAAATGAATTGTTTTATTTTAAGGCATCAGTTTTAAAAATATCATTGACATTTTGTGTGTAATCCACATCCTGTCACCTAAAAATTTCCAATCTTTTGCGAAGCAATGGCAAAACCTTGTCATCGAAATTGCTTCCCATTTAAGCAGTTTGGACTTGGCACAAAATTATAGTTTTCCTCCATTCCTGCTTTCACACGCACACAGGAATGGTTTAGAGACCTAAGTCAGGTCTGGTTGGGTTGGGCCTCAAATTAATTTTTTTTTTTTTTCAAAATGGCCGCTGGGCCTTTGCTAATTGTCGTGCATCCAATTTCTGACTGGTGCATTGGACATTTGAGGTATGGCACGGGTTATGTTGTTTTTAAGATCACCGATCGTTAGTGGCTGATTGATTTATACTTGCGGCTTAAGGTACTAGTACGGTCTAGAACGCCAAAAAACGCACGGAATTTTTTTCTCGGAAACTTTACTAGGTAATAACATATTTTTTTTCTTAAATGAATACATGGGAAATTAAACTGCAGGGTTAGAGGCGATACTCAACCTGAAAGCCCTAGACCTTTTCGTACAAGAATCCGCAGCATATAGCGCCTAAAGGCTAAGCCAGAATGATACCTGGAAAAACAGTGCAATAGGACATGCTCAAATTCTTCAGAAATACTTGGGTGATAGCATCATTATAGATTATACAACACCCGAACTTGACTTTTATAAACCATTCCAAACTGCCTTTCCAAGCAGAGAAGAATGGCTGAACAACCAACCCTACACCAGTGAATCAGCAATAGCAATCTATACTGATGGCTCCAAAATGGACACAGGTGTTGGTGCAGGCTTTTTCTCAGAACCTCTTGAGCTAAACAACTCACTTAGGCTCCCAGATCATAGCAGTGTCTTCCAAGCGGAGGTCCTGGCAGTGACAACAGCTGCTAGACAGATATCAATGATGGCGATACCACGGGCTGATATCACCTTTTACATTGACAGCCAAGCGGCAATAAAAGCGATTTCTGCCACTGTGATAAAATCGAAGCTTGTCTCCTGCTGCCGCGAAGAGCTTAAGGTTCTTGGCACGCAGCACAATATTAGACTCTGCTGGGTACCGGGACACTGCGGCATACCAGATAATGGAAATGCCGATGAGTTGACAAGACAGGGATCAGCGCTCGACGCTAGTCAAGCAGAGATGGTAAGCATCCCACTCTGCAACATTAAACAGAAAATTTCAGATATAATCCTAAGGAAATCCAATGAAAGGTGGAGTCTACTTGACACCTGTGATACTACTAAGAAAATATGGCCCTGCTTTAACAAGTAGAGGACTGACATACAACTTAGTAATGGAATTAAAACGACATAGACGATGGCAGGGATCGAACCTGTGATCATGAGGTTCACAGGCGAGCACACATCCATCGCGCCACGGCCACCCCCAATGCCTCAAAATGGGTTGACTGATTAATAGAATACATAGGTTTTTATCAGGAAAGAGTGATTACACTCACGGATAACACAATGGATCTACATTGATCTAAGTGTGACGATAGCAACATCAATTGTCAGCCCAACAACCTAACCTATGATAAGCTCATTAAATTCTGATCTCGATAGCATTGTCAAATGGAGAACGAAAAACCGCGTAGAATTAAATGTTTTAAAAACTTAATGCTGTCTCTTGTTGTTAGAGCGGAACCCAACCCTCATCCCGCTATTCATGAGCGACTTGCATTGTGGAAACGGAACAGGTTTCAGTTCTCAGTATGTGCGTCAGACCAGCTTGTCTGGAATTACACATACTAGACCTCTAGACTAGACTAGACTAGAACGCTGCTAAGTACTTAGCTTTTGTTCGACGTTACAAGAAATTGTTCACCCCTGATCTGGCTGTAATCTTTTAAGTCTAGATTCATCCTAAGTTTGGTGCTCCAATAACCCACTTAAGTCTCTTGGATAAAATCCAAAAAAAAGGCTTTCAAAATTGTAGGTGATATAAGTATAACAAAAGCATTTGAATTTCTCGAGCACCGCTGCAATGTTTCCTGTCTTTCATTAATTAACCGAACATTTTATATACAGTTCTAGTAAAATAGCCAGTTGAATTCCCCCCCTTAAGCAATTCAACCGTAATACTCGCACTTTAGGGAATGTCCATCAGTTTACACTTAAGCCCAATTTCCGACGTACTATTAAATTCAGAGATTCTTTTCTTAGCTGCACTACACGAATGTGGAATGCTTAGCACGGCCAAAATCAATTCGAATCGGCATCTCCTCTTAAATCCTCTCCAAATTTCCTAACCGCTCGCACTGTGCTCAAACATATTAAGGGTATGTCAAAATCCCTTTAGTGCGTTCAAAATATAAAATAAAAACAAGAAAAAGTGTAACGGGTCGGTCAAATCGCACGTCACCTCTGCCTGAATGTCCATGTTCCCAAATGGCTCGATCAGCATAAGCGGAGTGAAATATACCGCCATCATGTTGTGGCTTCATGTCGTTCACATTCATATCATCTAATTTGGGCCAAAACTATTTAGTTATCAATGATCACTTACGCTCTCTGTTTAAGGTCTTGACAATACCAAACAGTGACTTTCAAGGACGCATTTCCATTTGGTGGACCACGTGGGAATCGCAATCATCCCAAGTCCAAGAACTTTGCTTGTTGACGTAACCACTCATCAAAAAATGGGCCTCCTCCCTGAAGGACGATTTTCCCGAACCAAGCAGCGAACATACGGCGTTTTTTTGTTGTATCTTTTGTTTGCCTTGAATTAGCGACATATAAAACAACATGGCCACCATGAACTGTCAAAATCCATACCCATTAGAATACTTTTTATATGATTGATAATAAAATGATGTTGGTCTAGAGGAAATTGGTTCAGATTGAGACGTAATGTCAGTGAAAAATTTCACTATCAAACAAAGGCTGATCTTTTGTATTCAGTGCTCGAAGATAATCTCGATCACAAAATACCAAATTCATGATTTTAAGTTGAAGTTTCGTTACGCGTTAAATTGACCCATTAAAGCGTTACACAACTTTGAATTCCTTGCTTATTTGTTTATTAAAGCATTTTGTGTCACCAAAAATTAGAACAATAGGATGCCAGGGCTATTGGTGTCGGCAGTCGAATTTTAGTATTTCAAAAACTTTACATAAATGCTCTAGAAGTTGGACGATCTTATTAAATCGTTTACGATAAATAGCCGTAAAACTGTCCTTCGTTCCCCCTAAGTATTTCCAATTCAATTAAATTTTCAAATTAGTTTTAAAATCTTGTCTTTTAATTGCAAAACGGTCTCTCTAATTTCAGATTTTTGAAAGTCTCAAGATCTTCAATTTGTTTAAATTATTTTGATCTTTTATTTAAATTTCGAACAATTGTTTTCCTCTGACGTCTAGCAAAATGGAAAGATCACAAATGACAGAAGGGTGTTTTAAAAAAAAATTCTTGGCTTTTTATTGAAGGAAGCGATCAGCTGACATGTGTCAGAAGTATTGGGGCTACGCATGGCCGAAATTACTGGGCGTGTTATGAATAACAACTCAACTCAGTTGGGTTACACTTACGAAAATTCGACCTTAATTTAGTTCTTTCTGAAACAACTGAAATTTGAGCTGATATTTCCGTACTGTTCCTTTTATGTAACCTTTCTAATTTTCGCTTTAGTTGAAGACTAAATTTCTTCTTAATAGGCATTTATTGTATGTCAAAGTTTAGTTTAGACAACTCCACTCCGCTGAGTTTTCATAGATAGTGGGCCCAAGTTTTCGTACCTTAGAAGTGAGCCTTTCAAATGTTTTAACCCATTTCCGGCGGCTACCAGTTCCAGGTGTGGTAGGAACTTGAAATTTCACACACTGTCTATTTTTGGTCTAATTATATTATGTATACATATATGAATATTAATATATTATGAATATGACAAATATTGTAAGCTAACGGATTTTGTCATAAATTAATCGTATCTTGTCATTTGATACGTCTGTTGGAATTTTCGAAAATTCAAAGCGCCGTGCCTTTAATACCACTTTGGCATGTCATACTGGAAACATGGTAATGCTTTTTTTTATGTTGAGGTGATATTTGTGGATGTTGATGCACTGTTAGAATCATCGTATTTTTCCTGTGGCTTTTTAGCACTTACATCATCAAAGGTGTATTCTAACTCAATTTCTCCTGCTATTTTTGTTGGAAACATATTTCAATCTTTCAAAAGTTGCACAGTATCATCGATTTCTTCGTTATCACTCACAGCATCATTTTTAGGTGGCAAATTATGTTTCAACTGCACCATCTAAATTTAACTTGATTTCGTCCTCTTCGTCTGAGTTTGGATTCATCAACAACACTTCAAGTTCTTTGGCAATTAAAAATCTTTTACGATACATATTTTTTTTTTCAAACTCAGAGAAATTTTTAAATGATAACTTTCACTCACAAATCGTGGCGTATAAGTAAAAAATAAATCAAATTCAAAAAACTTATATTCGTTTGTGGTTTTTAGGTTTTTCCAATCCACCACGCATTTATGATTTATTGGTTTAATTTTTGTTAGGAAAATTAATGCATTTCCTGTGAGTTCTCTTATAAGGACCACGCTCATAAGAAAAATGACCTGCGCTTTGAAGTTTCTTATAACCAGTGTGTACTGTCTAACTATTTCTAAGAATGCGGTCGCGTGGACGGTAAAGGGTTTTTCCAATATAGCTGTTGAATGAATTTTCGGTTCTTTTTTTTTCTAAGATTTTTTTTATCAAGCAAACACTATTTCGAAGAAACCACATTTTATGTGTAGTGAAAACTCAACAAACAATTTTTTTTTGTTTTTGGTAAAAATGCTACTACTTTTGGCGGATGTTGCGCAAACGCAACGTAGGACTTTTACCTCACCTACCAAGCAACTCGTATGAATTGCTTCAAATGTGTATTGAAATATAATTTGAACTTTTCCTAAACAGTTTTTGAAAAAAAAAATTGAAGAAAATATGACGTTGGGAAATTTTTTTAATCCCTCAAAAAAGCTACCTCAAAATTTCCAAAATTTCGGTTTTTAAAGGTGCTCAAAAAACTAGAAAATTAAATTTTCGTAAAAAATCCAAAAACAGGTCGATTAGATAATTCAATTAACTTTCAAAATCATTTGTTAGTTCATTAAAATAAATAATCATTTGAGCTAGAGATGCTCACAAAAATGACGTTGCGTTTTCGCAACGTTAGTCGAAAATGGGTTAAACTCCGGAGCAACTCATACCTTGCCAGTGCAAGGACTAATCTTTTCATCGGTACAATCGATGTTCATTTGAGATTACAATACCTTGCAATAGAAAAATGCTAGATACATACCTCCATCTTTTGCCCAGTAACGTTAACTGAGTCATCCCTCAATCATCAATGCCACAGTGATATCAGATTACTCCACGCAAGAAACTAAGGCCACTATAGATGGCTCCAGGAAACCGCAGTAGTAATCGACAAAAAAAATCGTCCAGTCTATGAATTTTCATAAGTTTTGCCTACAGCCTATCCTAGGACGTACTATCAAATAAAGAAGTTCTTTCTTGAATACTTTGCCTTTATCGATTACTCCTTTCCCCCTAGTTGTGATGTACAAGTTTCCAAAACCAATGTGCATCATAGTCTATATTAAATGTTCCCCCCTTTACTTTAACGCTCGGACTGTGTTACGTTATAACATTATAAGGGTAGTCATAACCCCTTGAGTCTGTGCAAATTATAAATCAAAAATAAGACAGTTTTAGCATATAGGTCTGGTTACTTCTCACAATCGAGTGATTAAGTTGTTCTGATCTACGGTTATTCTGGTATTCCGGTAATCTGGGTATTAGGTTTCTGGATTCAAGTCCTCGTTTTCGATATCAAGTAACCTGCTCTATGAACATTGGGATTTTTATGTTGGGTATCTCTGATTGCGTTATCTGGTTTCTGATGATCCGGGTTCTAGTCTTAGTCCTGGTATTTCGGTATCAAATTGGTTCTTTCTAAAATTTAGAGTTCTGAAAGGGACTATTCTTTCTTTCTATACTATTTGGTACTATATTGGTACTATTTCTTTGATGGCACTTTAAAACAACCTGCCAAGACACTCTGATAAATTCCTAGTCCCCTGGTGACACTCTAAAACAGCAAGATAAATGTTCTGGTACAACAGCATGTACTACGCCCGTGGTGGAAATTGGGGTAATTAATTTGGAACTAAGAACCCTTTACCCTGATGTGTTTAAGCCTAAGAAAGACATCGCAGCACAATCTCGTTTATTTAAAGTCTTTCACACGAAACCCCTTGCTAATAGTTGGGAAAACTTCGAGCAAGAAAATTGGTGTAAATATGGAATTCGTCTCGACTCGTTCGCGATCGTAGTTAAACATTTTGGGATTAGTCAAAATATTTTTATAGCATGCAAAATTATAAAAAAAAACTTGGAGGATAACGTTGTAATGAGAGTCTTTAACGCACCCAGATTTACTGTTGGCTCAAAGATGGAGTATGTCGGTTCTGGAATGTTCTCTTAGTCTTCAAGTGTCTCTAGGTTTTTTCGGCAACATGATTTTGATAGTGTCTTTCAAGCTGAACTACTGCCAATAAGTGAAGCATACAAAATACTTAAACTAAATCCAAATCAAAAACGGAATACAGCCATTTTTACAATTAGGCAGGTGGCTGTTTAAATAATTTTTCATCCTCTAAATTGGTTCATCAATTCCGGGATGAGCTTAATAGCCGGTATATTAACCTAAATTTCACGTTTATCTTGGTTCCAACTCACAATAGAAAAAGAAAAAGAGGGAAATGAACGAACTGACGAGCTAGCTTCATAGCTCACTTGCGGAAAGGGTTAACATTCCTTTTTGTATTGTATACCTAGCTACCAAACTTGTCTACGTCCTGGGGAGCACAATGCATCCATTATGATCTGAGTGACCTGACGTGGATTTTTTGTCTTTACCTCTTCTTACCTTGGCTTTGCTTTGTCGTCAGAGCGACGCTTCACTTTTAAGTTCGTTGATGTAGTTCCAGTTATTGTCCCCATAGTTTAGGTTTTGCAACTCAAATTCAATGTGTTTGTTCATCTAAAGTTGCATGAAAATAACAAAGGTGATACTACAGAACCTTGTGGAAGTCCTCTTTGAAATTCGTTTCTATTCTTCCCTTATACAAGACTATCGACTAGGTTTCCTTAATATTAGGAACATGGTTCTGAGGTGTTTGAAACAAGTCCAATTTAATTAATTCAAATTGTACGGTGTCTTTTACCATTAGATTAGAAGATGTTAAAGTGTAACAAAGCTCCAAAAGCTATTTTGTTGTTGTAAGAATCACTCACGACTTGAAACTAAATAAGTTGAAGAAGGCTCAGGTTTGGCCGAGGTAAACCTGAGCCTCAACTGATGTTGATGTAATCGATACAGGCTGAACTTTTGGTGAACCCTGCTTCCATGTCATCGAAAGTATTATCCTGGTCTTCCTGGATTTGCTTCAAGTTTTCTTTATCTAGGATATTTTCCAGATTTAAGTCCCTCTCCAATGGCTCGAAAGTACAGAAATTATGAAAATTTCTGGCTTTGAACTAAGAGGACCCACTAATAGGCTTTCGTAGAAGATTAAAGTTGTAATGCCAGGCGCTCATATGCTTGTTTTTTATGCTTAAAATTTTTCACATGATTTTTCACGCAAATAAACTAGTAAAGCGAGAAAACTTATTCCTAACTGTCTTAAGAAGTCAATCGAAATAATGGATAGACATGTCAAACCCTCATTGTTAACAGCAACGAAAATGAATATAAATCGAATAAATGAAGCCCTCTTCTATCATTTTAAAATAGATTTTTTTTTTAACGATAATCCTGCCTATCTTAAGTTTTTCATCAAACTATCTTCCTCCTTAGCCGTCAGAGGATTCCATGTGCTAACTGATAAGTCAGAAGTAATCACCTCATCAATGAAAAAAAAAGAGAATCTTCTCTCGTGAAAATAATTCTTCCGTCAAAAACTTTGTCCTCTATTCATTTAGCTTTCAGGACAAATCGGGTCTCTATATAAGGACGCAACTTCTCTGTTCACAATTGCATATAATTAATCGATAGAAAAACACTGCCAATAGATGGGAATAAGGACCGCCATTTTGCTCATTTTATACCTTTCACTCTTCCAAATAATGCTCACGTTCACTCTCTTATCAATCACTTTCAAGTCTTTTCTTTCATTATTTTTTGTTTTCAATTTCAACTCTCTCTCTCTCTCGTCTGTCTTCATCATCAACACTCTAATCATTATCATCCTTCTTTTCATCGTCCTTGTCGAAGTAGCTGCTATATCCTTGCTACAGAAAAACAAGTAAAATAAAATTAAAGGAAGAGTTACCATCATTGTGTTTGACTGAAGTTTGTGGATCATTTTGTCATGATGAAGCATCGACTACGATTGAATGGACATCCAAATTGATAGCTATTCAATCAACATTTCCAGTCTCTGCACGCTATCTCTATAACTGTCTGTATGAAATTTTTGGTTTTTCATTTAAAAGTAAGGTATCGTCCTTAGTCCTTCTTCGGTCTGTTTGGTCAAATTATTTCCAATCAATCCTCGAGATGCATATTATCCAAGTCTCTTTTTTTCTTGTGATTTTAAATGGACGAGAATTATCGGAGCGTAAAGTCTTCAAAACTTAGATAAAATATCCTTTTCCTGGTCGTACCTATGTACATATATATACCCAGTAATTCATCCTGGGAAATATTAGTTTCAATTAGGGATCAAAAGAAGACAGAGGAGATAAAATGAATTGAAATCTGCTGAACCCTAAAGAATCAAACCCAATGATGAATTGAGACTTTTTAATTGCAATTTTAGTTTGTCAATTTTTTTTTTGGTTCATCATCAGGATATCGTCCTGATTCAGAAGTTCTTTGAAAATAAGAATTATGACGTTTTTTTTTTTGGCTATTTGGCTTTGAAGTTTAAAATTTGAAAACAAAATTGAGTAGGTACTTAGTGAACATTATGATAGCGAAAGGATAAAAGGAAATTGGGTAATCTTTGACGAATAGTCGAAGCCAGGATAAAATTTGATGATAAATTACATGTTTAAAATATGAGAAAAAGTCTTAAGAAAATTTCGGTTGGAAACTACAGATTTTAATACAAATATTCAGGCATTAAACTTTCAAAAAGAGTTTGAGGAGGTTATAATAAGGTGGAGAGACAAGCTGAAGTCTTTGACAATTTATGATAGATATTGATGAATGTAATTATTATAAAAGCGATTTGAGTCTGTCTTGTCCTTATTCTCCTGTGACAATATATTTTAAATATTTGCATTGACTGTTAAGCTTCAAACCGAATATGTTAGTATTCCAAAGATGTCGAAAGGTATAAATCACCATCGACCTTCTTAATGATGTTAATAAAAATCTAAAAAAAAAGGTTCAAAGTACTTGCTTTCCTAGTTATAGAAGCTTATAACCTTTAAGAAGATGTAATCATGACCACAGACTCTACCACCTAAATTCAGACATCGGAACCTCATCAAATCTCTACACAAGTTATGTGACACCTAGCGCCGTCCTGTTGATGCCACATATCGTCAGTATCCATATCATCCAACTCGGGCCAAAAGAAATTGGTTATAGTTAACCGATAGCGGTGGCAGTTGACTGTGATGGCCTCGCTAACATCGTTCTCCAAGAATTTTGAACCGATCGATGATGCCGCCAGCCCAAAAACCACACCAAATAGTGAAATTGGTGGATCTCATGTGCATTGTTATCGTCCCAAAACCGACAATTTTACTTGGCGAATGGCCCTCGTCGCTGAATATGGGGTTTCGACCGAAATTGGTGTCAACTTCCAACTGCTTGAGAGCCAAGTTAGCGAACTCACGTTGTTGTCTATGGGCGTTTACTTTCAGCTTCTGGGTCAATTTACGTTAATTTCGCATAAGTTTTGATCTCCTATAAAAGCCGAATTCTTGTCCGCTACATCGAATTTACTGCCTGGGATGGTAATGCACGCTCTCGAGGACCGCGGGTTTCTTTTTGGCATATCTTGCGAGTTGACGTACAAGTGTTGGTGGATTGTTTACTGATTTCGAAAGGCAGACAATAAATGACAGGGAATTTCACAGATGTCAAATATGGCCGCGATTACATGTTAAAGTTCGGAAAACTCTATTAGAAAAGCCTTTATTTTAAGAGAATGCAAAGTCTGTCTGCAAAGGAGTTCCGGAGACGGCTCCTGTTCGCTTGGTGACCAATTCAATTGCGCCTATCGATTTTTCTTTTTGCAACAGATCGCATACAATTTGGAGCATCTTCAGATTTGGATAAAAAGGTTCTTGAGGAAAATAATTGTGTTACGTTAGAAGGGATGATGATAGGGCAAGGCCTACCATCTCACTTTGGTCTTGAATACGTGTGAGAAAGAGGAGGGAGTACATTGAGGGAGTTTGAGATATCGAACTTATTTCGGCAACAGACTATTTGTTTTTTCCTTGTAGTGTTCTATGGGCTTACTCACGTGAGGCAAGAGGTCTTGCTGCTTAACGAACTGCAAGTACTTCCGCTTGGAATGCACTGCAAAAATTTGGAAGCTTTATTTATCTGTGAAAAGATGGTTTATGTAAGTAAATGCCAGACCCTACCCCCTCGTACGTCTTGGAACCGACCGTATAGACCGAACATGATTGGCATTAACGATCCAGCTTTTATTTCAGAGTTCCCTCGTTTATAGCTCCCGGGTAAAAACTTATTTGCTCTTTAAGCACTTTTTCCCGCCAACTCTTCTGTAAATAGATCTAGCGGGGCTATTGACAGAAAAGTTTCTAGGGCTGCCGTTGGTGTAGTTTTAATAGCACTTGTTGGACCAGTACATGCTAGCCCTTAAATTTTGTTCATGGTTTTTCGATTTGTTTCTTATCTAATGCAACCAGACCAGGAATGTAAGAATTGGCCTTATTATGGTTCTGTATATCAAATGAAAGGGTTTGTACCCCTTTTTCCAACTGCAGATGTAGAATGCTATTGAGACTTTTGTTCTCTCTTTCCTTAGTATTTTCTGTTAAGATTAGTTTACAAGTATAACGCCCAGATATTGGGCAGTGCCCGAAACCTGTAGAGGAATTTCGTTAAACAACAATATTGCTGTCTTCAGTGGGTTAACGTTGAGTCCGCATCTGCCAGCCTGCTAAAAAAGATCTCACAGACTAGGGACACATTTTCCAGATTTCATTAATACTCGTACGATGTCATCGGAATATGCAACGAATTTGATGTCACTTAGATTTCGAGGATCTGGTTTAAGATGAAAAGCTAAAACTGAGGACATAATACTCAACCCTGTAGAATACCTCTACGAATACTGTCTTTTAACTTGATATCACTCATTCCTGTATTTAAAAGTCTCGTTTGAAGCATGCAGTATATCCAGTTTATCATTATCGCATCGATGCTAATTGAACTTAGGGCTTGTCGAATTGCATCTTTTCCAATATTATTAAAGGCCTCTTCTATGTCCAGGAACGCTATGCCAGGGTCAATTTTATGAAGCGCTTGGAGAGCACACCGTCATTCTTCGGCTTTAGGTGGATATGAGTTTCAATTAGTCGTTCTAGATTCTTAAGAAGAAAATTGAATAGACTTATTGGCCTGAAGTCTTCCAGTTCGGAGTGAGTGAGCTTGCCAGGCTTCGGAATGACGATGAAATTGATAACTCTTCTACTAGTAGGAATGTAGTTAATGTTAAGAAAGCTCCTGATAATGAATTGGAACACTTTAATATTTAGAGTCTTAGTGCATAATTAGAACTATTCCATCAGACCTTGTATGCTGAGAAAGAGCCCAGGGCCCAAGCCACATTCTTACCATCTAAAATTTGATTACCTATATTAAAAACTCCACCTATGCTGAGCCCTCTGTCCACAGGAGATGTATCGATTACACATCCTGGGAAGTTTTAAGACATTCATATCGGTTGGGACTTCACTTCCGCTTCTAAATTAAATAAGAGGCCAATAGCTCGCAAAGAGCCTTAACTTAGTGACTTACAACTCTCATCCATTTCATTGTGCAATGAACAGGAATTGAGGGGACCTACAGTTTTCTCACGACTAAAATGATGAGGACCATGACAAGAGGTTATCTTGGAGTAATAGTCAATTCCAAGAAAAAGGTAGTATCCATGAAATTTTGTTTTTTTGATTTTTAAGAAGGGGCGACTGGGGAACGACCTCAGACCTTCGACATGTCTGTCCAAATGCTTAACATTAAGGGCTCTGCTCACAGCCCCTTCTATTATGAATTTTGCTTGCACTCCCTAATAATTATAATTTGATTACCAAATGTAACTTGAAATTTCGCCTTGATTTACAGACCTTAAATTAAAGAAGTTGCTCTTTAAACTGAACTTAGAGGTTTCATTAGACAACCAATTTGACAGTTTCTTGAGAATTTGCATAAATATTAGTATTTCCTCATTAAATCTTCTCATTGATATGAATGAATTAGTAGTAGTTCCGTCTCTGTTGGCTATCCTCTACGAGTATTAGCTACCCTATCTGGAGCATGCAAAAAGCTTCATTCCAAAAATGTCTCTTTAAATTTTGTAGGTAAAACAATTTTATGAAAAACCATTACCAAGGGCACTCTATGCCCGATTCTTAACATCGACTTACTCAAAAACGATTTTACCGATTTCCATCAAATTTTGTTCTCAAATAGAAAACTGGAAAGTCATGCCTTTCCTTGTATGGTCGCTTACCCCACAAACTTTCATATAAATAATTCCTCATTAAATTGCAATTAAAGTTTTAAACTTTAATATGTGTTGGTAATATCTTTAGCAAGTTGAGTATAGTTACACACATGCATATACAATTTTAATCATTTAATCGTATTACATTCTGAATCCGTATGTTTCAATCAAACAAAGTCCAATTATCCTTGTCCACAATAATTACAGCAGTAGCAGCAAACATTATGACAAGAGCTCATATCCCCTCTTTTCGGGCTGCAGCAGCACTTCCTGTAACTGTAACTCTGATACAACTACGCCATCTCTGGGCCAATTGGTTATATTTACCTTATAAACTTGGATAATATTTAAGTAAATTTAACCGCAATGTCATCTGTCAACAACAGCAAACATGATGGTAATTTAAACCGTCTTAATTACATCAAACGACTGACCGACCGCCGACTACGGGGACGGACACAGCACCTACACTACACCACCGTGATTTTTCTGTTTGTCATTTAAATTGTTGACGTTTTCGGTTTTTGTTTTTATTCTGTTGTTTCTTCCTTTCGTAAATAAATTATTAATTTCGGATTCGATTAATTTTTCGTGTCATTCCGAAGTCACCACCCAACCGTGACATGTTTTCAATTAAAACATAGCACTTCAGCAAATTGGATGGATTTCTCTTGGACGTGGATTGGTCAGTACTTGGGATTATAAAATTTTTTGGATTTTCTTTTGAAGGGATCAAGGAAGGCAATTTTGCTAGAAATTCTTTGGAAATAAAAAATTAAAAAAAGCTTTGACATTCATCAAGTTTTAAATTATTACTGGGTTACACAAACTTGCTCTAATGTTTAAGAGAATAAGAATTCTAAAAATGGCTGTCTGAAAAAGAAGAATGTCCATGAGCGAAAAATTAATTTTTTAAATGGCAAAACCAACTCCTTCAAGCTAAAAATAGAAAGCCTTGTGATTTCTTAAGCAAATATGAATAATTGCGTATACATTAATAATAATTTTAAATTGTTGTTTTGTGTATTTTTTTAAACAAGTTTTTATATATAAAATTCTTAAAACATTTTGAAGAAGAAATTTTTGTACACAAATTTTAGCTTTCTATAATATTGTGCAAATAAAAATTAATTTGATAAAAATCAATAACCCGTTTTTGAGAGGTCGAATTTTCAAAAAAAAAAATAAATTATTTCGAAAATTCAATAATTATTTTCTGTTAAGTTTTGATATACGCTGCTAAACTTTTTAAGAGATTATGTATTAAATATTTTACTAAAATTCAATATGCTAATTATAAGAAAGTAAATATTAAAAAAAACTGACTCTATGGTAGGTACTGCTAGTAACGTCTTAATTTTCAATTTGTCTTATTGAATTATAGATCGTTAAAACTAAGCAAAACCGAAAAAAATGTTTTCAAAATTCTTGGTGCCGTTTTCGAGAAAAATACGATTTTCGAAACCCATTTTTTTTTAAATTTGTGTGAAGGTTGCCGATATTTGTATACTTACTTTACTTTAGATGGCGCTCACAGTCCAGGACGGACTACGGCCTCAACCAACAAGCCCCTGCAGCTAGCTCGGTCCCTAGCTAGCTGCCTCCAGTTACGCATTCCAAGTTGGTTGAGGTCGCTCTCCACTTGTGCGCGCCACCTGAGGTGGGGTCTTCCTCTGCTGCGCAGACCATCAGGTGTGGATTCGAAGATTCGACGGGCTGGTGCGTCGGTGTTCATACGCTCCACGTGTCCCAGCCATCTCAGCCGTTGTATTTTCAGCTTCTTGACTAGGTCAACGTCGCTGTTGTTGAACCTTCTCCTCCATACTCCATCAATACAGACTGGACCGAAGATCAAACGAAGAACTTTTCTTTCAAAGCACCCAAGCAGATTTTTTTCCGTTTTAGACAGTGTCCGTCCATGCTTCTGCCCCATACAGCAGGACCGGGATGATGAGGGTCTTATACAAGTTCTCCTTGGTTCTTTGAGATAGGGCTTTATTACTCAAATGCCTTCTTAGCCCGAAGAAACAGTGGTTGGCAAGAGTAATTTTCTGCTTGATCTCTGCACTGATGTCGTTTTGCGATGTTATTTGTATATAAAATTATATAAAGTCTTTTATACAGTACCAAAAAACTGTTTATTGCCAAGTTTAACAAATATCGAGCATGTGGTTTTCGAAATTTGAGTTAAGAAAATTGTTTGAAAATTTCAATATACAATATTTTTCAACCTTTTTAGAAACTTCTCCATAAATTTTTTTATTAAAATCCGTTATGTCGATAATGAGAAATTCAAAATTTAAATAAATTGTTTTATGGTGCATACAGTCAGTAATATGTACTTCAATTTCAAAAAAAAATTTATCCAAATTCTGAGCCCGGTTTTTGAGAAAAATACGATTTTCGAAAATCATTTTTTAACATGTGTATGGAGAGTACTGTTACTTTTAGGTAAAATAATTTTTTTTTCTCACATCTTGTAGATTATATTAAAAAAAACTTTTATTGATCAATTTAAAATAAAAAATCTGGAACGTGGTCGTCGAAATATTAGGTGTGTTTTTTTTGCAAGTCCATATAGAATTGTAAAAAAAAACGACATCGGGACTAAGCGCTTTACATGCAAATGCAACAACTACTTAAATCTATACAGAGTTAGCTAAGACCAGATAATTATCGAGAGTTAATCTAAGACCCGATAAAAATGGTGATGCCAAAATAGTATTATCTATATGTTATCGATAATTTGCTCAGAGACGTCAAACGTGAAGTTTTTGGATTGGTTGATGCTAGTCGTCAATAAGCTGACAAATGTCATAGCGTACACAGTGCTTCCAGCTCTGTGGAAAAAAAACTCCTAAATCCCGATGTCGTTTTTTTTTACAATTCTATATGGACTTGCAAAAAAAACACACCTATTGAGTTTTGAAAAAAAAAAAATTGAAACTTTTTTAAAAATCCAAAAAATTTGTTTTTTGAAAATTTTACTACACAATTCCATTCAAATTTTTGGGAAACCTTAGCATTAAAAAAATGATCAAAATCGGTTGTACTGTTTTTGAGAAAATCAAAAACAAATAAAATTACTCCAGGGGATGTACCATTAATAACCACTTTTCGGTATTTTTTTTTTCAACCATTATTTAGCTTTAACTAAATAAATTTTTTTGTATCTTATTTTTTATATCTGTCGAACAGTTTTTGAGAAAAAAAAAATATTTTATAAAATTTCGAAAAAAATCGTATGGCAGGTACCGTTGTTTTTGGTCTCAAAAAAAGAAGAAAAAAAAAACGTGTCAAAAGAAAACATTACAAATAATACGAGTATCTACCAAGTTTAAAGAAAATGGGCCGAGCCGTTGAGGCTGTAAGACAGACAGACAGACAGAATTGTGAGACCCACATTTTTGGTCTTCGCTATCATCGTAATGTCAACTTTGATCAAAATCTCGAGTTCGATTTTTATTTCGAATGCATAACTTGCCTTATAGTACCTATGTACATATAAGTCGCAAGTAAAATGGTTTTATGGGAGCTTGTACAGGGTGCCTTTTATATTCCAGGTTGATGTTTTTTCCAATAACTTTTGAATGAAATACAATTTTATAATTCATGTATTTTATTGAGTGATTAAATTGTCTTTAACATTATGTATGGAATATGATGTCGGTCAAGTAGGCGCCTCTGGGTTATCTGCTTTAAGCACATTTTGCATAACAATTTCGAAGATTTCTGTTGTTAGTTAAACAATTTCGTTTCTTACAAGTTTTTCTTAAAGTACCCCCATAAGAAGAAATCGAGAGGCGCCAATCAGGGGATCATAGGGTCCAGTCGATATCAGATTTTTTTACATTGTTCGGCCGAGAAAAATATCTCGTACAATTCGTATCGAAGCACGAGCTGTGTGTGATGTGGCGTTGCACCCGTCTTGCTAGAACCACATAATCTGTAGGGCTAATTGATTCAGTTCGGACACATAAAAGTATTCCAACATGTCCCGCTAGCGGTCACGAGTAAATCTTATAGCATTGCGAATGGCATCCTCAATATGGCCAAATGACGTCGTCCAACCCAAATAGCGCATCATACATACGGTTGTCTTCAGCGTACAGTACAAGTACTATCTCGATGACCTTGATGGTTATTTCCTTGATCCATAATAAATTGTTATCAACCAAAATCGTAGAGACTGTCAAATACCAACTGAAAATTTTCATTCACACAAAAATGGTGACCAAATTAAATGGACCTGGAGCATAAATCGCACCATGCATTAATAATACAGCTCTTTTCTGTGGCATATTATCCACAAAGGACTTTTTAACTACTTTTTGAATTTTTTTTTCAACCATTTTTTGATTTGTTTTTTAATCTGTGGAACAGGTTTTGAAAAAAAAAAATTATACCGTTATGTTTGGTCCCGGGAAAAATTTAAAAATGTTACATATTATGTATTTAGAAAGTTTAAAGCTATATTCGGACAGACAGAATTGTGGGACCCAATTATTTCATCTGCACTATCATAGTAATATCAGGTCGAATTTGATTTTTTTTTACCAATGAATAGCTTCCTATATATGAGTACATTCAAGTAGAATTATCGCAAGTTAAAAAGCAATAAAATTATTTTAAGAGCCACCTAAGCAGTTCCGGGGTGCAAAACTTAGGCGGAAGTCACACTTGTGTTGTGCAGTTAAGTATGATGTGCTTCGAAATCACTACTGTTCTGACTACGACAGATCGATCTATGTTGCAGATATTTTGTTCATATAGCGTAAGACTCGACAGAGGGCTCGCAAAACGAGATCAAATTTAGCAAAATCAAAAAAAGAAAATTTTCAACACAGCATTTTTGATTGTAGTGTACACGCAGTCGACTGACAATACGAGACACCACTCTATAACAGATCGGACTTGAAAATCAAAAAAGACCGTCATGAACTGCATAGCTCAAATGGTATTTTAGACCAAAGTAAGAAAAGAAATTTCCGTCATTATAACAAAACTACCGTTATAAGTTTTAGTACCAAATTACAAATTTTCATCCATCTTTTAAGTCAGAGTTCAAAATTCATAAGAATAAACCTCAGCAAGTTGATCCTTTTTGCAACCACACTGACTCTCTTAATGCCATCGTTACTCCAAAATGGATCCCAAAAGAGAAAAAAAACCATTAACTTTTTAGATGAAGATTTTTATAGTAGAAGTAACGATAACTGCCGACAAGATGATTTGATGAGGGGTGATGAAATTAATAACATGGATGTTGAAATGAAGTTACAAGAAAGAAAACCCCAAAAGTTTGCCTAGCTTCTTTTAATCCTGAGGTTTTTATTGTTTCTTTTTTTTCGCCCTCGCAAAACATCTATATACAAAAAAGAATTTATATACCTAATCGTATATATATAAATAGAATGAAAGAGGTCACGTTAACCAATTAACTCTTCAGCTTTAGTATATTATATAAGGAGAGCAGTGCAAAATACATTCATACATACATCCATTTAAGCTCTTTAGGTGTTTACGTGTTTGTTCGCAGAATAATCCTTTTTTTATCCTTTTTGATACTTGGTGAGGTATTTAATTTATTTTTGTTTGTGGATTTTTCTTCTGTTGTGTAAGAAAAAGTAAAACGTCGCACAGTGGTCCGTTTATGCAAAATGCTTTCGAAAATAATGAAAAATTTTTAAATCATCTTAATTAACAAATGTTTGCAAGGAGGCAGAAAAAAGAATAAACAAGAGATCAATAGGCATTTTCAATATGATCTTGAACTTAATGGTTATAAACCAAAGCAAAGATTTTGAACTACCAATGATGGAAACTTTTTAAGGAGATTTTTGAGCAATCACAGGCAACTGCTCGAATAACTGGAGTCAATAGGGAGGTTGTAACGATGCTCAAAATAAAAATTAAGATTATGATTTGCAGGAAAGTAGAGAATGCAGCTTAATTTGAGGAATATACCATGCAAAACAACTCACATACTACTACTCTTAATAAAATTTTGGTTCAGACTCAAAATATCAATCACTACCACTTTCAGAATTGTCAAAAGAAGTCCAGGAGTCCAAAAATAAGAACTTCACAAAATACAGGTATCAAAATACTTGCATAACTGCCAGGACTCGGCAGAATAAAAACCTATTTAACATGCTTGCAACCTCGTCGGATCTTTTTTACTGCTCTTTTTAGTTAATTTATTAACAATAAAAATAGTGATACAGCGTGGACAAATGATAATTTTGAATTCTATTATTTGTGCAAAAACAAGGTTGCTGTCTTATGATTGACCAAATATTTTTTCTCAAGTACCAGCTGTATTTCAGCTGTTTACTCAGTACAAATATCCTTTGAAAAATATACCAAAAAATAAAAAATAATACTTAAAAAAAATAAAATGACTTTCCCACTGTTTCACATAAATTACGCTCAGATTACTTCAGAAATTGACTTTAAGACTTTTGTGAAGTACAATACCAAATATGTGAAACATCTTAACTAGAACATTTTATTTCAACAGCCAATTCTGAAACACCCTATGAAAATTACTTGCGACATATATAAGTCGTTTTTTATTGGTAAATGTGTAGGCAGCGCAGTAAAATTTTACAGTAAGCAACAACAAATGAATAGTGCGTATAAACTAGGCAGTAATAAGAGTGCACATATGGAATAGTGCTGATAAAGTTTTGGAACATCTGGATTACAGTGGCACTCAAATTGGTTGAAAAAGTTTTATTTTTCGTGAGGTTGGCAGGTTTTGATTATTTGAGAATGTGTTCGGTGATATTTGTTCATTTTATGGTAAATTTTCACAAGAGCCAAAATTATGTGGTTTGAAATATTAATTTACAATTAGACAGTAAACGTTGATAGCCAATGGTTAAAATGTTGCCTCTTAATGCGTTTGCATGTTCCCTATCTGTCACGTGAGAGTATGAAATTCATCGAAGTATGGCTGCGATGCCAAGCGATTAAAAAGAATATGAAAATGATTTTTTTTCTGACACAGAGCCTTTATTTGACTTTGTGTACATACATGCCATTGAGATTTGATTTTATTAATAATTTTGTCACTTGTTTGACAAAAAATTTGTCAGTGATGTTAATTCAGCATAAACCACATCAAAACGTATACTTTTCCAACGCATCCCTTAGCTTATTCAAAAGTGGATTGTTTATTCGTAGGTATATATTTCATTTTTAGTTTTCGTTTCCTTTTACTTTGTTCACTTAATGAGTCTGAAATATCTACTAAATTAAGATGATTTGTTAAGAGAAACTCAGAAATTATGTATAGCCCTTTTCTTTTTTTGGTCTTTATTCATTTCAATTTGTATTATTTTTGTAAGAAATTACATATTTATTTTACTTCTTTTCCAAATCAGCTGATTTTGACACGGGTATAAATGCAAAGCATACCAACTTTAAAATAAAAAGTAAAAGTGTATATGCAGTCAAGAAAGCATTTTATTCGGACTTCCATTGCTGCACTATGTATACATTACCAATAAAATACGCTTATAGCTACTATATGGCTAGGTACGCATAGGTAAAACAAATTGCAAAGGAGATTTTGATCAGACCTGACATTAAGATGATAGGGGAGACCTCGAAAAGAAAGGAACTCTTAATTTTGTCAGTCTGTCTGTCTGTTCGACTACAGTCTAAACGGTTCGGCCAATTTTCTTTAAGCTTGGCAGATAGCTAGGTAATACTTGAAAAAAAATTCAGAAAAATGGTTATTATTTGTTTGCGATTTTCTCAAAAACGGTATAACCGTTTTTTTATCATTTTTATATGAAAAAGCTCCTCAAAAGTTTGGATAATATTGTGTATTAAATTTTTCCAAAAAAACAAAACAAAATTTTTAAAGGCTCAATATTTCGAAAATACTCTGGTCGATTTTTCTATAACTTCAAAATTTCAAAATTCAAAAATTTTTTAATACAAACTACAAGATTTGAGAACAAAAGTTTTATTTTATCTTAAATAACGGTACTCACCATACAAATGTTAAAAAATGGGTTCCGAAAATCGTATTTTCTCAAAACACGGCTCCTAGAATTTTGATATAGTTACATTTTTCTTGGGTTAATTTTTATGTTCTATAATCAATAAAAAAATTTTGAAATTTCGAAATTACTCGACTGTACCTACCATTTTTTCGAATTTCTGATTATCTTCTTTAAACGTTTGAAAAAGAATCGGTATCTCAAAAACAGGTCAATATTTTTTTAATTTTATTTTTTGTACGATGATAAAAATAATAACTTCGCGTTGCAATTTTTTTTCTTAAAAATGATTTAAATATAAAAGCTTATTAAAAAAACAACAGAACAAGGATTTATAATTTGTGTTCTTGCATAAACTAATATTTGATTTAGAAATCACATGGCATCCTGGGGGCTTATTATGTAAAACGATAATCGTAAGTAATATGGCGTATTCGTTAAATCGTGATTATGGGAAACGAGAATTGTAGTAGAAAAAACGAAACTCGTATTTTATTTGCGATTATGAGTAACGAGTACGAGACTCGTAAGTAAAAACGAAACTTTTTTAAAATTAACGAGTGACATTTACTTTCGTTTGGTTTTCGTTTTGGGTTTGTTGTCATTTTTGTTAAAATTGTTTTAAGGTTGTAAAATTAGTTGAACCTTGAAAATATTTTAGGTCTTGTCCTTAAATACAATGTGGGAAGGACTAAACTTTACTTAAGTAGAACTAGGAGGGCTCATAGGGTTCGATGAATCTCTAATAAGTCTTCTTTTTACACGAGTTTCTTCGTCAGATGAATATTTATCTTAGCTTTCAAAAAAGTATTCAACATTCAAAAACATTTTCTTGGAGTAATGCAAATAAAATTTTATAAACACTTGTATTTTGACATTTGCTAATAGGTGTGAAGTCTGTTGCGCTTAAAAAAATAATTATGTGGATTACAGAATTCGCAGAATTTTATTCCCGGTGAATTAACTCGATCCGTTGACCTTTCGCATCCGCTGTAAAACTGAATTATGAAATTCGCCGGATGCACTACATTGTTGATTATTAAAATTACCTTATCATTTATGAACTTTCCTATCGACGACGCTGTCAGTTACAGGCATTTAGGGCCATTTGCTGATACGAAACATAAGTACTTATGTTCCACATAAACTCTTATGTGACAGTTTACGTAGAGGAAAAAGTAGAACATAAGCGCTTAAGTTGAACATAAATATTTAAGTTTCGTATCAGCAAATGGCCCTTAGTCAACGGCCTAGGCTTTGATAATACTCGTAGCATCGCTATCGATCAGTAAAATCAAGCATCGTTCTGCGTGGTTACTACTGGGATGGGGGACCAACCGTTTGCACTTTTTTTTTTTTTTTTTTTCTTCGATTTCTGGCTATGTCCGGTTGTGTCTTCATCATTTTCACCAATTGTTTCCGATTGGTTTCCCGTTTTCTATTAAAATTTGTTTAATAAACACTTAAACATTCATTATGATAAAATTTTGACTTACATTTTTGTGCTTTCCATTGTTTATTTTTTTTTTTTTTTGTTTAATCAAAAATCCACTTCAGGTTCGTCTCCAAGTTGGCACGAATGCAAAATGAGTGCGAATGGACCTCGGATTAAGTAATAAAAGATAAATTCAACAGAATGTTGGTGGTGCAGGGATTGTTACCGACATTCGTTCAACTTTCATTTATCGGATTCAGTAATAGCAAAATTTTGGAAATTAATTGAAACTGTCACTTTAGCTTATTCGCCGAATTCTGTAATAGGGGTGAATATTATTTTTCATTTCTGTTTGGCAACATTGCTTTGATTGCATTTTCGTTTCTCATAATCGCTCTACACCGTGACTATCGTTTCCCTGGGTTTCGTGTTTTCTGCCTTTCGTTTCGTATTTCATAATAAGGGCACTGTTTTAAGCTATAAATGCTAATGTAGTTGTTTTAGTCATTTCAAAACTGAGTTATGCTTAGGAACATTTTTCTTTAGTAACATTAATTTTTGAACTTCTTACTCCTTTAAATAAGAGCAAGTTCGTGCGATCCAGTCGTGTATTTTGTTTTTTTGAAACTCATTATTTTCATAACCTTGGAAATTTCTTTCAAGAAAAACAAAAATTGTGGCGATATCTGAATTCGTTTATAGTTTTTTGTAACCAAAACAGTCAAAATTGGCCACTGTACGTCGTTAATAAATATATTTCAGCATTTTAAGCAAATCAGCAAGTTTTCCGAAATGAAATAAAGGACACAGAAAGATGTGATAACTCTTGACAAAGGCTCAAGTTTATAACCATTTATTCAAAGTTAAAAAGGTATAATTGTATTGTCCTCATCATAATCTTTTCCTTTCAGACAAAAAGTTCTTAAAGTTTCCAATAATTAAAAAAGTCGCTCCCTGTTTTTCGTGTACGGTAATATTATTCATACTAATCATATTTCGTAACTTTTTAATCATAACCCTGATTTTATGAAAATTTCTAAGGAATTTCTTAAGAAAAAAATACTAGACGAAGTTTTGTCACCTCATCTCGTAACCCTCATAAAGTAGCTTAACTACAATTTCAGATTGTTTTTTTTTAGTTCGCATGAATTATTCACAATCAAATTGTATCTAAATACTTCTAGGAACTCTGTGTACGCAAAGAGATAAAATTACGCTCCTACATCTATAGACTACAGACTATATGAACTCTATTTCGCTAACGCAGCGAACCTAGACGCATAGACGCATATTTTTTCAGTTTGTATCCTTCTCCTCACACATTTCCAAAGCGCCCCAGGATGCACAACAACCAAACCTAAACGTCACACAAAGTGTCAGCCAAAATTTTAATGCCACCACTAAATGTTTCACTTTCACGCAGCAGCAGCTGTCTGTGTGTGTCTGTGCAGACTGCAGAGTTCAACAGTTCCCACTATAAGAGTCTCCGTCACCGCCAAAGGGAAAAACCACAGAAAGCAATGCAATTACATAAAACACAACAACATTACCACTAAGACACCAACCAAGCCAAACCAATATAACATTGCATCACAACAATTTGCGAAACTTTGCAGCAAACTTGTGAATAAAATAGGTATGCATATCTATGCATGCAGCAACGCATTTCGGTTGTCTGTCCAATTTCAAGTTTGTGCAACTTTGTTATATTTTATTTTTTCTTATAAGTGAACTATGTGGTGTGCAATTGCAAGAAATGAATCAACTCTAAGCCACACAGAGAGCTCTCTTGGATTTTGGTTCGTCAGACCTTTAATCACATAACAACTGTTGCAATTTTTGTATGATATTTTTAAGGCATTTCAGCCGCACGACACGACACACACGACCATAAAACTAAAGCTAAATAGTTCAGCTGCCAAATTAGAGTGGCAATTTAATGTGGAACTTAAGGAATCACATTCCAATAATTCCAGATCTAGAGTGTGCCATAAATGACGATAGCCTAAGTCGGCGCGTTCGCGTTCGTCGTGCTGCGATCTGAAAATATAATTTCTAATTTTGAACATTTGAAAAGTTTTCCCATATAAAATTGCACTCGAGGCAATTTTAGGAGGCAGGCTGCCTCCAAACGGCCCATCTGCCATCTGTAGGCGAGCTCTGAGTAGGTACCGTGTTATTAACAATCCAATTATTATTTTAGTTGCCACTTTAACGAGCGTTTAGCGAATAAATAAGATGTTTTCAAAATGGTTGGACATTAAGCAAATTTTTATAGCATGGTGTTTTAAACGACACGACGGAGACGGACGCCGACGACGATGCCCATACACGCAGGCCGTATATGGCTGACTTAATTACTGGGTTGCTCTGGAGGGAAATAAGCGATTATTGTGATGGAGAAATTTGTTCGTTAATTTTATCAAAAGATTGGGAGAAAGATACGAGTATGAGAAAAATTTTGTAGGAAAGAGCTTGGAAATTAAAGCCTGCTCATTTGATGAATAATTTTTTTCCCTTAACAATTTTTCAGCCTTGAGGAGGGAAAATGCATGATCTTGAACTCGGAAGGTGAAAGTCAAACAAAATTTGCTTATGGTAAATGTGTTTCGCGTGTGCAACTTGACGCTTCTGAAACCAGGTATTGGTTTCGTGCAAGTTTTTTGTGTGGCTCTGTATACCCACTGTAAATCCAGCTAGAGCCTAAACAGGTGACATGATTGGCATTAATTTCGTTCAGAGCATTTATAAATATGTGTTTCCTTCGAATTTTAATTTTTGCGCTTGTGGCAATTTTTCAATTTAATTTTCTGGAAATCGGCTCGAGCCTCCAAGTGATCGAAAAAGCCGGGTTTTTGGTTATATCTTTGAGCTGATTGAGTGTTAATCATGTCCCGCGTGATTATACTGATTGGGTTGTAGTTTGTTGCCTTGGAAAATCATTTTTTTTTTATAATGCATTCGCGCTCAAGGGTATGTTTATAGACCCTTATAATGTTAAACACAGCACGGGTGATGGGGAAATCAGGGAGGAAGAGAAAGGAGGTGACGACTAACATTGGTTTTGAATGTTTGCAAATTGAAATGGCGAGGGAAAACTGTGCCGGGTAAGTTATTCCATAATCGTGTTGTGCGACTAAAAAACGAATCTCTATATTTGACGGTACGACCAAAGTTAGGCTCAAGGGTGAACTGATGAGCATTCCTACCGAAGCGGGTATCACGGGTGAATTGATAAAGGGGAGAAATGCAACTGGCTACTTCGAGTGAGCATTGCTTGTGAAAGAAGCGATAAAACAGGGAAATATATGAAACATTCCGACGGTGTTCAAGGGATGGGAATGAATCCATGATAGCTCTGCTTGCTATCAGTTTTAAGGATCTTTTCTGAATTCTATCCAATAAATGGAGAGAAGATTGTGCTGCACCTGCCCAAAGGTGTGAGTTATACTCGAGTTTTGGACGTATAAACGCCTTATAGATTGTAGCCAGATCAGAAGGGGTGACAAATTTCTAACATCGATATAGAAATCCTAAGCATTTAGCAGCATTTTTGGCGGTCTCGATAATGTGATCATTCCAACGAAGATCATCGTTAACACAACTACCGAGTACGGAGCGCTTTTCGGGTTCTTCGCTGCAAGTGCCATTCAAGGACAATGGCATAAGGGGAACATTTTGCTTCAACGACAATAGACAGCATTGAGTTTCCGAAGCATTAAACTCCACACGGTTCTTTGTACCCCATTTAACAATGCTGTAAAGATCGGAGTTTAATGAACTTATCATACGGTACCGTTGCAAATTCACTTCCGAAGGAGATGGACATGAGTTTGGGAACGAGTATGAAAAGCTGAGAGTGGAGTCGTCGGCAAAACAATGAAGTGGATTAGAAGTTTCAGACAAGTGATCATTTATAAAAATGAGGAAGAGAGTCGGAGACGAAACGGAGCCTTGGGGAACACCAGCATTTATTTTGTGAAGATCAGACTTAAAGCCATCCAATACAACATGTATTGAACGATCTAGATGGTAATTTCTAATCCAAATAATAAGGGTTTCGTTGATGCCAAACGCACGCATTTTCGATAAGAGAGCCTAGTGCCAAACTCTATCAAATGCCTTAGAAATATCAAGCTCAATAATCTTACTTTCTCCAAAACAATGTAAAGATCTGTTCCACTCTTCGGTGAGATATACCATCAGATCACCAGTGGAACGATTGCTGCGAAAGCCGTAATGCCGGTCATTAAGAAGCTTTCGATCTTCGAGATATTTCTTGAGCTGATGATTTATCAGCGATTCCATGACCTTGGTGAGAAGGGACGTAAGTGGGATTGGTCGATAGGACGAGGGGGAGGAAGGGTCACCTTTTGGAAATCTTCCAGTATTATTAAGAAAGCCTTTAAATTTTGTTTTGTTAATGTTATTATGTTGATATCAAAATTGATTGATTGTGAATATTTTAAAAATTCTCTTCAATGTTCAATTAAACAATTTTGGGGAAATGAGAAATAAAATTTAACAAAAAAAAAAAACAAACAATCGATTCGATAAACCGTCTCGTATGGAATGAACCAATTATTCCAAAAATCACTATAATGGTTCGCTGAATTTCAATCTAAATTTTAATAGATACCAGAGATACCATATATGAATGTATTGAGCAATAAGCCGCATTCACATCGTATTCAATCTCGTCATCATATAAATACGATATCAGCATACACAAACATCAACACTCTGGGTCATTTGATTGAAATCGATTTTTCCCAACCAATATTTGTTTGGGTATAATAGATTCATTAAGAAAATTGGGAAAATACTCAACGCCTGTAGATTATTGCTTATTCGTCGTAGAGTCAGCAAAAAAAAGGGTTTTCCTTAAAGGAATTGAGCCGTTTTCGATTGCGTCAAATCAACGTCAAAATGATTGTCACTTTTTGACGCAGATATTGCTATGGTCAAATATGCCATCATCCTTCTTGCAAAAAATCCAACGTAGGTCAATTTTGTTGCAAACACATTTGAAGTTTACGTGCACGGTCTCTAGCTTATCAATATTTTCGTCGTCGATTCCAATTTTTTACTTCAGATTTGCGTATAATTTTAGCAAATGCTTTATCGAAAATATTGCTCTTTCACACAAATTTCGAACAGTTGACTTCTGCAATTTGCGTTTAAGAACATATTGCAATTGCATTTGCCTTCAAACTTAATTGTTTATCGTGTTAAAAATAAATTCTGCAATGCATACGAGTACTAGAGCTAATTGATTGATGCAGAGTGTATACACCACAATTCCTAAATTGAGTTCAATTTAATGCAATTCTCGCAAACAAGACCGACCACAAAACTAACTATAAGCAGAATGAACAAATTCAACTTCGAAGTGGGCTTTCAATAAATTTATTAAATATTTCGTTTTTTTTTTTATCATTGAAGATACGAGTATCTATGAACTTAGTTACCTAAAAAGAAGGATGAAATAAAATTTTATAAATATTTGAATAAGGTACTTGTAAGACTAGGTAACCTTCACTGAATCAGTTCATAGAACACAAATTTTTAATCAATATTCAATTTCATATTATTGGATTAATTTTTGTTGTTATTTGAGAATGAAACATTAATTGAGCTTCAAGATGCTTCTTTTGTAAGTTTTTTCTTTTATTATACCCCATTCGAAATTGAGAAGCTTAGAAGTGTCTGTTGACTGGATCTATTTGGAGTAAAATTTTGAAAAAATATTCCACTTTTAACACAAATTCATTCCGCCTTCAAAAACAAGGGCACTGCAGCTTTAATTCAAGTATTGCAGACTGAAAACTCACTAACTTAAAAGCCCTTCAAGACTCGAAAAGTTCATATTGCGAAACATTTTTTTTACTTTTCAAGGCATCATATTCAACTTTGAAAATACATATTCTGTATACCTATAGAGATGCATTAGTGATGCTGATCAACACCTAAACTTGACCTATGAAACTTGGTATTTTTCAACTTATATGGGATTTTTCAAAGGGAACATAAAAATTGTTTTATTTTAATAGAAACGCACTTAACTTTTTTTCGGATCTTACAGCGTGCAAACTTCAGTAAAGCTTTATATTTGTATTCTAGTGAATTTAATGAAGAAGCAACGTTTGAAAGTAATGGAGATAAAATATATGAGACAACAACCTTCAGTCTCAGAACATCGTGCCACACATCTTTCCTATCCTTCTCTCTCTTCATCAACTTCACGCCCGCGCTGTGTTGAAACATTTAAAGGGTAATCAACTTAGTTGAGTTGTCATCAACACAACTCAACTCATAGGCAACCAAAAAAATTTTTTGTATTATGCAAGTCAACTTAAGTCAGTTGTAATGAAAAAATACGTTGCCGTCTTTTAGGAGTCGATTTGCTGTCAAAACCAGCTGCTCAACATGAAATTCAAAAGCAAGAATAAGAAATTGTATGATGGAAAGTTCTTTCGATTTGTTTTTCTGTGAATTGGAAGATGAGAATTTCCTAAATGTAGCCAAAATAAAAAAGAATATCCGTATATTTAATAAACTTATGTCCACTTCTATTCCTAAAGTATGCATTTTTTGATTCGAAATAGTTTTCCTAAAACAAACACAGCGTTCCTCAGCGATTCCACCAATTGTTAAACTTGCTACTGCGCTTCGTTTTATGAGCGAAGGAAGTTACCAAAAGTGTAGTGGCAATGATTTTTATTTAGGACTGACTCAATCGATAGTGTCAGTTGTATTAAAAAAGTGATAGATGTGATTGAGGAACTCATTTGTGAAAAATGGATAAATACTCAGCTAACATAGAGTCACAAGTCGTTCAAATTGTGATGGCCATGTAGTTTTCAAACTAAAATACACTCATTACATTCTATTTTTATTAAAATTGTTGTTTAACTTATTGTTTTGTGTCCATATTTTTTTTCCGAATGCATATTCTTTCATTAAAATGTTCTACACAACTGCTTCAAACCAGTTGTCTGATTTTGGCGCTTATCACAACCGAAGTACAACTCAACTTACTTACATAATACGAGTACAAAGAGACAACTGAAAAGTCGGCCATTTTGTTAGTTGTCTGCTAAATGACAACTGGTTGTGCTTTGACAGACAACTGGTTGTGATCGATAATACCAATTCTAAGAATTACAACTAAAATATAGTTGAGTTGTCTTCCATAATAAGGGGGTCATATTCGTTTCCAGATGCATGGCCTTGTTCTTCGAATGTGGATTAAGAACGGCAGCGTATGATAAGCTCATTAAATTCTTGATCTTGATAGCATTGTCAAATGGGGAACAAAAACCCACATAGAATTTTATTCTTAAAAAACTCAATATTTTCTCTTGTCGCTTAAGCGGGATGCACCCCCCATGTCGGTATCCATGAGCGGCACTTATATTGAGAAAACCGAACATCTTTCAGTTCTCGGTATGTTCATCATAGACCACCTTGTGTGGAATGACCACATATTTGACGTGTCGCCAAAAACGCTACTTAGTAATTAGGTTTCCTTACGACGATGCAAGAAATTTGTCTCCCCTTCTGATCTTACTGTAATCTTTATCTATTTTCGTCCAAAGTTCGAGTACAATTCCTATATTTGTGTAGATGCTCTAATAAGTCACTTGATTCCCTTGGGTAGAATCCAAAAAAGGACTTTAAAAATGATATAGGTAATAGAAAAATAACAGAAACATTTGAATCTTCCAGCACCCCCGCAATGTTGGTTGTTGTCTTTCATTATTTTACTGTTATTTCTATAAACAGTATTCTCTTGAAATAGCCATTGGGATTATTTCCCTTAAACATTTCGACTGTAATATTCGCGCTTCAGGGAATACCCATCAGTTTAAATTCAGAGATTCTTTCTTTAGCCACACTACGCGAATGTTGAATGTTTGATGCGACTCTATATTTCCCTCCCATTATGATATGATATTCAGAGTGAATTAGTATTTCCTTTTTAATCCTCTCTAACTTTCCATTACGCTCGTACTGTGCTCAAACATTTTAATGGCAGTCATAGTCCCTTTAGTGCGAGCAAAATTATATTAAAAAAATGAAAGCCATGTTACAGCAATTGAGCTTGCTATTTTCTATCCAGAATTGGGTCAGTCGTCTGTGGTTCTAAAAAAACTGTGTAACCTACCTAACAGCTGGTCCAACAATTGATCTTTTAAAGGTACATACTAGTTGTATAATCTCGAGAAATGGCAACCTTCTTTATGGGATTTGATGCCATGTGATATCTCTCTATGGAGTTACATTAGGTTGTTAGCTTATGCCAAAAGCGATGGACTGTCATTGCTATTCGCTGGCACCTTTTGCGTGGAAGTGACAAATTAATTCCTCCAAGAGCATTTCTTGTCATTAAAAGTGGTTCTCATCTAAGTCGTTTCGATCTGTTGGAAAATAGTAGGTCCACTCGGTTAATGTTCAAAATACACACACTGGAATGTTTGAGAGTTTTGAGTCATGCCGAGCTCTTCAAATTTATATTAATTTTCTATCTTAGTATTTGTGAGCGTTCTGTATACTTTTCCAAATGTTAATAGTGCAATCTCTCATTTTCACAACGATTCTGATGCCTAGAGCTTGCAGTTTAATTTTGTTTAAATGAAATAAAATGTAAAAGTTTCTAAGTACTTTGAATTCAATTCGGATGCCTCACATGAATTTGGAAGATAAAGTCCAAGGAAGAAATCAGGTTTTTTTTTTACAATCAAAACGACCACAATATTCTGTTTTGACCTAAATTTAACTTCGTCTTTCTTCTTCCAAAGAAATAAACATATTTTAAGGCGTAGATATTACTGTGGCTTATCTACATCTTAACCATCTAGAATTTTCCAAACATACAACAGAAAACCTGCCTACACTGTTTTGTTTTTCTTCTTCCGACCACATGCACATCCCATGCAAATATTTGTGTAAAGGTTATTTGAAAATTCTGACCTTAATCCTTGGGGTGGATACCAACAACATGAAGATGTATGTAAGTGAACGTGCCATTTATTTATATGTCAATAAAGCTTAGAACAAATAGATTCCCTCATGTGTGTGTTCCTTTGGTAGCCATGCAGAACTTATTTTTAAAACAAAAGAAGATCTGTTACCTTCGGATGGGAACACTTTCATGGGGATTTAGAAAACTCCTTGACAATGGCAAATTCCAAAATTCAAACTCGAACCTGAACAATGTTTCCAAGTAACTCGAACTCGAGTCCTTTGTTCCACCATCAGGCTGCTCACTCTCCACAGTACAGTCGCATGCCTTTCCCATAAGAACGAACATTTTATTGTATTCGTGTGCAATGTGTGGTTGAGATACAACACCACTTGTTACAGTTTACCGAATGTCTTATGGAAAGGACTTTTATTTTGTTTTTGAGGTTAGGTTTTAAATCTGAAGAGGATTCCTCTGGCAAAAGCGCACACATAGATAGGAGGTGTCAACAGACATTCTTGTAAGAATTTCCTTAGCCTGAAACTAGAAACCGTATTAATATTTTTGTTTTCTTCTATTGTTACAGTTTTGTTCGAGGATGTATGTGAGTGTGAGAGTGTGTGTGTGTTGGGTGGCAATAATTCTTCCAAAGACTGTTTTGAAATTTTAACATTTTTGATTATTTATATTGGGGATTGCAATTGCAATCGGATATGTAATGTGGTGTTTTGCTTGACACAGACTTGTGTCAGAGATTTATGGGAAGCAGAATATGACAAAAGAAAGGAATCGTTTGATGTTCTTAGCATGGCATCGGTGACATCTTTGAACAATGATGTCAAATGTGTCTCCATAAGTTGGATAACAACACACCATGTATGGCTTTATTTTGTTTTAAGATGAATGAACGAGTATCTATTTGTATTGACTCTTGATAGATTAGATTTAAGTTCTTCCTTCGGCCATTTTTGTCAAGTGGCAGGAGCAAATGTGCATTGATTTATTTTCAATTCCATTGGACTTTTATTTTATATGTACTATAAACCATCAAGCGCCGCCGTATAGAGAGGTGGAAATGATGGAAGTCCTTATCTTCATCTCGAGGCCCGAAAATTCGAAAGATAGAAATCATGTCCTAACTACAAGGAATCTTCGTTCAAATTTAATTTTAACCTGTTTGCATTTCTACCTATAACCTATAATTTAAAGGTTACTTTTATTTTTTTTCTGGACATTTTAAGCAAGGCACTGAAATTTATAATGCTACAATAAGCTTAGTTTAAAGATACACCGCACACATATCTCAAGAGTTGCAAAAAATAACTAATCCATCTCCATCTAAAACATATCAATGCAGCTAATTTCGATAAAGACCTCCAACCATTGAGAATGAGTTTGCTGAATTCGATTTATTCTCAGAACTTAGAGACAATTTTTCTAAATGTTTGCATTTCTCACCTTAAACAATTTCATCGTAATACCTGCTCTGCTAGGAATGCTCATCAGTATACTCTCAACTATAGAAATTCTTTTTTTAGTCGTACCACACGAATGTTGTTTTTTTAGTTCCACCAGGGGCTTTGGTTCCTGCTGATGTACATACCAGAGCGTTTTTAGCTTGTTGTTTTGAAGTGTCGCTAAGAGCGTAATACCGTCTGTTGCCGTCACCTGACGTCATAATAATAGGACCAGTATTAAAAGCCGAATTGTCAGAAGCCAGATTACCCATACCAAGCACTAGGATTCAAATCCAAATTCTGAATCATCAAAATACTAGATACCAGAAGCTTTGAATTAATCGAAATATAATTAATAGTAATATTTTACTTGCTACTTTAGATACTAAAGGATGGTCCAACAAAAACGCACGATGTTAATTGTTAATTATTATGATAAAAGAATCTATGAAAATTATGTGGAAACGAAATATCGGCCAAATGCTCGCCACGGCTTCGGTGGCATACCTCTATCCGATTGTCCACATTTTCAATGACTCCGAGACATAATGTCGTTAATGTGCCGAATTATCTAATCCCTTAGCTCTTGAATTGTTCTTGGCTTATTGACGTACACTTTTTCTTTTAAATATCCCGAAAGAAAGAAGTCAAACGGTGTCAAATCACATGATCGTGGCGGCCACATCGCCACGAGTGGGATAACACGGCCATCGAATTTCTCGCACAAAAGAGCCATTGTTTCGTTGGCTGTGTGGCAAGTGGCACCATCCTGTTGGAAGCGCATATCGTCCAGGTCCATATCCTCAATTTCTGGCCACATGAAGTTCGTTTTCATATCGCGATAGCGAACACCATTCACGATAACTGCTTGGCCGACCTCATTTTCGAAGAAGTACGGCCCGATAAAGCCGCCAGCCCATAAACAGCACCAAACAGTCACTCTTTGTGGATGCTCGGCTTTTTAACAATCGCTCGTAAATTCTCATTTGCCCAACGAATCCACTGAGCTGAAAGTGTGCCTCATCGCTGAAGATGATTTTCTTTGTAAAGTCACCATTTACTTCTGTCTGTTCAACCAACCATTAGGTGTATTGACGACGCTTAAAATGTTCAGTAGGCTTCAGTTCTGGACTCAATTGAACCTTGTAAGCGTGTAAATTCAAATCTTTATTCAAAATTCGGTGCTGCTCGTGAGATGTTCAATTGTTGGGCACGACGACGAGTCGAGGGTGACGGCTCTTCTGCCACACTGTCATATCGCAAACAACAGCAAATTTTTCCGCAGAACGAACTGCACAGGTGTTTTCACATTTCCTACAGGCCCTCTTTTTTTCTTTTTTTTTTAAAGACCAAAAATAAATAACGATACCTGCTTTACGATTTTTTTTTTTTTTGAAATTTTATAAATATTTTTTTTCTCAAAAACTGTTCCACAGATGTTTGTAAAAAAACTCAAAAAATTTCATTTAGTTAAAGCTGGGTAATATTTCAAAAAAAAATTCCAAAACCTTGTTATTTTTGGTACTCGCTTTGGAGCCATTTTTTTTTTGATAATTTATGCGAAAGCTTTCCAAAAGTTTGTATATTTTTGTATATTGAAATTTGTTTTTCTTAAAAAATTTATTTTTTTTTTCAAAACTCAATACATCGAGAACCCCATGCTCAATTTTTTTTAAACTTGATAAATAAAACAAACCTGACACCTCTACACATCTGCAAGAAAGGGACAACGTTAGACGCACTAGAGGAATTTGAAATATACAAAGCATATAAGACAACACAGGACAAAGTACTTAACGACAAATTAACAATAAAAAACAATACATTATACAACACAGCGATAAGACACCAAAGAGGACAGCAGCAGTAAAAGGGAACAATTCACAATAGAATAACTACAAAAACAAAAACAAAATCCACATAAAATAAGTTAATTGGCAAAAAGTAGTAAAGTCTAACATAAGCCCGAAGATGGATATTTATATCCGAAACGCGTCGCTGTAAAATAAAATAAAATAATTATATGTTGTTTAAAAAAAGGTTAAATATAAATAATAAAATAAAACTTCAATTTTAATTAATTTAAAATTTTTTTAATTTTAACTTTATTTTATTTTTTAATACATTAAAACAAAAAAAAAAAAAAAAAAAAATGATAAATAAGAGTTTCTTAATATAATCTACACGATGTGGAACAATAAAAATTATTTTACCTAAAAATAACGGTACACAACATACAAAATTTAAAAAATAAAAGTTTTTCGAAAATCGTATTTTTCTCGAAAACGGTGCCAAGAATTTTGATAAAACTTTTTTTCTTTCGATTAATTTTTACGATCTATAATTTAATAAGACAGGTTTTAAAATTAAGTTATTACTGACTGTACCTACATTAGAACCATTTTTTCTAATTTTGAATTTTGCCTCATACAGAGAAGCTTCTAAAAAATTAAAAAAAAATACTTTTTGAGTTTTTAAAAAATAAAGAATTATTTTTTTTTTTGAAAATTTTTTGTTCTTGCATAAACTAATGTTTAGTTGAATCACATAGCACCCTGTTTTTAGCTCCAACTACTAAAGGAGTTGTTTTAGTCATTTAAAAAATTAATTGTATGCTCATGAAAAGTTCTTCTCTAATAACATTCATTTTTGAAATGTTTAGTCTTTTAAATAAGAGCAAGTTCGTGCAACCCAGTCTTGCATTTTATTTGTAATAAGGTTCGAAGACCTTTTCCTCTGAAGTTTCGTTTTTTCTTCAAGACGACCCTGGCGAAAACGACGAGCACAACCTCGGCTGAAATAAAAAGCACATCACAAATGGACGACTGTTGAACTTATGGTCTCGTATTTAAGAAGCTAAATATTTCTAAAATAGATATTATGTTATTAATAAAATTTTTTTAAACATTTATTTAACATCAAAAAAAATTTGTTTGATTAAATTTACTGGGAACGTTCTCCCCCATCAGTGACTTAGTTTTGAGATGTCGAATTTTCAAAAATAAAATATTCTTTTTTTTTTTTTAAATTTAACATAGCTTTTGAAAGATTAATATCGACTATTTTTTAAGCATTTTGAAAATTTCAATATGATCTATACGCCCGAATGCTCGAATGCTGACTCCCAAAATTAAATTGAGTAACTTTCGTCTTGGTTCTATGCTGAGTCTTTCCATCATAATTTGTCCAAGTTCTTCAAACCTAATTCTTAAAAAAATCACGTAAGCAAACAGATTCTTCAATAATAAAATACTTATGCGTCACACTGTACAAAATAGAAGGTAATGTTCTAAATAGCCAAAAAATTCATTTAAAAATTCACTAAAAAAAAGAAAAAAATTGGAGTGCATCAGCTCATAGAGAACAAGAGCTTAGTGACTTACAACTCTCAACATTTCCCTTGCGTGTTGTCGGCAGAAATGGAGACACATTTCACTATACTCTTGGATTTGTTTTCCTTTTTCGACATAACAATCAGATACTAGACTTATAATTTTCAATAAATAAATAGAAAAAAAAAAGAAATTGTAAAAAAAATTAAAAATTGACGAAAATAAATAGAACATTAAAACCAAAGTGCTAAAATTGTATCCAAGCTCTTCCGTTGTGGCAGCTAAGACTCTTGCGGTAACTGCCAGCTCCAATTGAGCAAGAAACATAAAAATTGCATACTCAGTCGATCTTTGGTCAATTTAAGGGTTATTTGAAAATCTTAGAAAAGCGTTTCCAAATTGCGTTTTCGCGATGTTTGTCAAAATTAGAGAAGGCTGGCAAACCTCTCCTCAAGCCTTACCATCTGTCCTATTCTATTTGTCTTTTTCCAGCATGTCCCTGAAAAGGGCATATATTTTCTATCCCTCTAACGAACGTCCAATTACACATACTTTCCAAGCTCATGGAAACGCTGATAAGTTATCAGCTAACGAAATGTGTTAAAAAAAAAAAAAAAACTTCAATTTCCGGCAGTATGGCTTCCGTAGCAATAGGTCCACTGGTGATCTGACATCAAGCACTCTTAGCGAAAATGCGTGATCTCTTCTTCGTTGGTTTAGAAATTAAATTTTAAAGCGCTCCGTACAAGTTGTTCTGGACGGTTTCAATTCTGATATTCATATAATGAATGTTGGTGTACGACAGGGCTCCGTTTTTTCTCCGACTCTCTCATTTTCATCAATCTTTTTTCTGAAACTCTAATCCTTTAAATTGTTTTGCTGACGACAATAATAACAGCTTCTCATATTTGTTTCCAGATGAACGTCCTTATTTCTTAGATGTAGATTTAAAAAATATTGTCAAATATGGAACCATAAACCGCGTTGAATTTAATTCTCCAAAAACCCAACATGCAAAGAAGATTACTAGTTTCTGAGTTCAGAAAGTTGATAATTAACTTCTAGTCATCGCAATATCGCTGAGTCTTGTAGAAGTCACGCTGCAAAAGAATTCCGATGACCTCGAATTTGGAGATGTTGGATCGTCGATAAACGCAATTGCCTGAGTTAGACTACATATCAGATCGGTTGGTGGTGAAAATGCTTAAAAGAATCGGCAAGTTGGCCACTACCAGCTCAAGGCCATTTATATATCAAAAATCAGGGTAGATGTTAGATTGCCATTTCCATTTATACCATTCAGCAACCATTAAGAGATGTTCTAACATATGGTGTCGAAATATCATTCTAAATCAACCAGACAAACCCGACAGAATTGTGCCATGTCCAGCCTTAAAACTGAGTTCAGTATCCACTTTGATATGGTTGTCCTCCGACCACTTGAATAGAGCTCTATTTATCAAATCACGGGTACGATTACCTTCCTTATACCCGGAGGGAGACTTGTTAACCGAAGATTAATCAAATAGAAGTTTTTCCGTCTAGGATGCCCGAGGCAAGGCTGACTTTTACCGCTCTGCAATATTTGCATTCTTCAGTGCATTGTTAAAATGAGTGGTAGAAATGTCAACTGCTTCCAAAGGTCGATGTCTTAGTACAACGTTGGATATACCATCGAATTATAGCGAGTTCTCCTGACTTCTTTTATTTAATAAGTCCCACACTACTTACAGCTCCAGGTTCGAAATTAACAGGGAACTGTGTCTATTTCGCTGGGCGATGATGGCGTTTATCAAGTTTTCTTCATTGAACTTATGAAACCGCGGATATCTGATCGCCATTTCCTTATATCATTTCGAAGGCAGAATTTTCTAATCAGACTTCTGTTTTCCAAGTCGTGATTCAAGCGAATTCAAGTATTTACCTTCTAAATTCACAATCTCCATCTTTTTCCCGGTGATCTTCGATAAGAAAGAGGTCATGATCCAAGAAGACTACCGGCTCAAAGTCCTTTAGATACATAATGCCTGCTATCAGAAATACGTCTCTGTTCTCTATCGTTCTTTGGAGCCTAAGAAGCGAAAGACCGATTTAATCATTCCTCCTAAAGCCCAATAACCTACAAATTCTACTGAAGGGTATTATTGTTAAAGTAGGTTAACTTATACGCACAGTCATCAGTATTTTCTTGAGGATACCAACTAAGTCCTTTTGATTCTTTTTCGACTGTTGGGTGCCGTTAATATCGAAATTCAGGAAAGTCATTATTTTAATGCTTTTCCTCTCACCCCACATTTGTTGTGTTTCCCTTGATAGAAATTAATCACTTCCTAGAATAATAATAATAATGTTATGACCAGAGGGCAATTTATATGTGTTTTCTCATAAATACCATCATGGTCCCAATCTCGTCTTGCCAAATTCTTTCAAGAGAATTCAGCAATAAAGAAGATGATTCCCAAACTTGCAACAATTTACCAAATAACTCACATACGACTATCCTTTCTTCCTTGCGAAAGAATGAACACAAATTATCTTCAATACCTTAATGTAAAACGCCCTCGCACTTAACGCAACCTTCCCCAATTCCATCCTTGCTTGATCTATTTCCCTTAATCGTTGTCAATAATTCTTGTATTTTCCCTCAGAAAACTACAAATGCGTAACTATGATATTGGAAATGAACATTGCCCGTGGGATCACTCTGGTCTAATTTATATTTTTCGGTCTTTGCGAAAGTACAGACAATCCATCTGCTGCTATAGATCTTGATACCTTCCCTTTGGCTATTCCCCGACTGATAGCTCAAACCGGGTTACTTTCATTTTGAATAAATAAGTTGCAGCAATTTACTCTAAGGCATTTCTATTTCTTCCGTTTGGAACTACCTACCTATACCTACTCGTACTTGTAAATGTCTCAGAGCCTTGGCCCTAACGTAAGACCAAGACAAATTATTTATTTGGGTCAGTCGACCTTTACTGATGGATAGAGTTAGTCAATAAATAAAAAAAAAAAGGAAACCTCTGTGGAACGTTCAGGTTTGTCGTCTTGTGAAACACTTTTCTTATCTTCTGAATTTATTACCATACTGATGACATCATTTCCGATTTGTTTACTGTTATAAATCTGATAATGGCTATTCGGGGACTATGTAAGTGGTTGGTGGCTGTGGTTCTGTTTCATTTCGCCATTTTATTAATAAACACAGAGAATTTATTGGAAAAATCCCATAAAACAGATGTTTTCTTCGATAAATTTATTCATGCCTTCAATTTTCTTGACACATTCACTGGGTTTTATTCATTGGTCCAGAAAGTTTTGATAGCGTAAAGATAGGCAAACATCATATTCCTATATTATTCACTACTAACTGAACAGGGTTAATCGTGCGTATTATTGTGGCGGAAAACAAAAGCTTTACAAGCATAATAGTAGTTAATTAAAATGGCGGCCATTCGGAGAAGGATATTGCAGGATAAGATTGTTCAATGCATAAGAAAGAAACAAAGGCTTGTTTTGCACATTTAGATGGCGTGACAAACAAAACTCATTAAGTGAATTTAACGTTCTATGAAACGTTAGCTGTTTTGTATGACATTAAAAGATAACGACGATGAAACGGTTAAGTTTGCAGATTTTATTTATTAAATGGGAATGAAACGAAATCGGAAAGTATTCAGTGATTCAGAAAATGAAAAGATTCCTATTTTGGTGAATCAAATTATTTCAAAATAGCACCCAGGAAATGTGTTGTAGAAATGTTGAAAACCGCTGCATTAGAATCAATAATGCATTAATTGTCATAATCCTTCCGAGAATTAATGTTGTCAACTTAACATTGAAACTTACATCATCTGTTGCAAAGGGTCTTCCAATTGGAATTTCCGAACTTTGACTGGTGATTGCGGCCATATTGCTGAAGCGACATCTGTCAAATTGGCTGTCACTTTTAGCTTTCAACAACATGTGCAAATGATTAAATGTTTTATGAAAACGGGTCTTCTGCTTAAGCAACATTTCGCGCGTTTCGCCTAATTTACGTTCGCCATAATCGTCCTTCCGAGAAGAATATTTGCAACGTGGTGGATATATTCGAGTGGACCGGTGGTTCAGTGAACAATCAGCCAACACACATATACATATGTCAACGAAAGGCAAGATCTGCTGAAAATATCGCCGCTATTCGTGAGAGTATGCAGGAGAATCTGATGTATACAATTCCGCTCCGCGCATAAGAACTCGAGTTTCCGCAGACTACAACTTGAGAGAGTTTTTGTCATCACTTGGGCATGCACCCGTACAAACTTCAACTGACCCAGGAGCTAAAGAGTAAGACAAGACAACAAGACGTGCCCAGACAAACCCGGGCTCTCGAGCAGTTGGAAGTTGAAAAATCATATTCAGCGACAGGGCCCATTTCTGAATGAATATGTTCGTCAACAAGCAAAATTTTCGAATTTGGGACTTTTACAATACACACTAGATCCACCAAATTGCAATGTATCCAGAGATAGCCAATTGTTGTTTGATGTGAATTTTGGGCTGGAGGCAATATCGGTCGATGATTATCCATTTCTTTAGACCTGAACTGAATGATATGGAAACCGACGACATGTGGTTCATCAGGAGGGCTCTATGTGCAATACAGCCCGTGTCACCATGGACATTTTGCCCTGAAAATGGTTACCACAGAGGATAACATGTCAAAAATCCACGATCTCGTATTGGCAGACCGCCGTATGAAGATGCGCGAGATAGCTAAAACAGTAGGTATCTCAAAAGACCGCGTGGGTCATATTCTCCATGAAATTTTGGGCATGAGAAAGCTGTCGGTGCGATAGGTGCCGCGTTTGTTCTCTCCGGACAACAAGCGCAACCGTGGGACCACTTCAAAGCAGTGTTTAAGCGCAATCAAAAGGAGTTTCTGCGTCGTTTCGTGACTGTTGACGAAACATGGATCCACTGGTACACAACAGAGACCAAGGAACAGTCGAAACGGTGGACTTTACCCGCCGAACGTGCTTCAAAGAAAGCGAAGACTGTCCAATCGGCCGGACAGGTGATGGCCACCGTTTTCTGGGATTAACAAGATCACAGGTTTGATGTACACCGACTATCTGAAGAAGGGTAAAACAATTACAGGGCTCTACTGTGCCGAATTATTGAATCGATTCGACGCCGAATTGAAGAAAACACAATCCCATTTGGCGAAGAAAAAAAGTGCTCTTCCACCATGACAACGCAACGGCTCACAAGTCCGGCGTAACCACGGCCAATTTCGTCGAATTGCACTACGAACTGCTGGCCCATCCACTGTATTCTCCAAATTTGGCCCCGTGCGACGGAGGCATACTTTGCAGACCTCGAGAAAACCTATTTTTCGGATGGGTTAAAGAAGTGTGCTCATCGCTGGATCAAGTGTTTCGAGCTAAAAGGAGATTATGTTGAGAATATAATCGCCACTTTTCCAAAATTTTTGTTTTTCTTTTGTAGGCTGACAGCCCGATTCTCCCCCTTGTGAGGAGTCACAAGTCACAAGCTCTTGTGACTATTCCGTGTGAGGGTTGTTGTGATTCAATAACATTTTGGTATTCTCCCCCTAATCGTCACAAGAAAACTCACAACTTAACTCACCACATCATGGTGAGATTTTTAAGTGTCATTATTTGAACTGCTGATTGTTCAAAACGAAGAAATTCCTTTTTTAAATGTATTGTTTATATCATATTTATTGTATTGAATATATCATTTGTTTCTCTCAAAGTTTTTAAAAGCCGTCGGCGCCGCAAACTACTTGATACGATTAGTTTCTTAAAAAAATGTCTGCTTATGTAAAAATGTTACTTTTCATCTTCGTGGGTTAAATCAGCAATAATATTCAGTAGAGCAAAGTCCACTTCCATTTTTGTGTACTCACAATTATTCACAAATCTAGAAAATTTTCTTACAAAATATACTGCATGTCAATCCAAGAAACTTTAAAAATTTGTGAGTTATGACCTGCTCTGAAGGAGATCACAGTTTCGATTGTTTTTGTGACTCTCACAAGTTGTGACTGAGCTGCAGAATTCGAAAAAGTCACAAAATCAATTTCACCTTTTCTTGTGACTTGTGAGGCATCACTGGACTTTGGGGAGAATGGGGCTGTAAGTACTTATCGGACCGCCCTCGTATTTTTTTTTTTTTTTTTTTTTCACTATCAGAATTGGTCGAAGAAAGCTTATAGCAAGCTCCGTCTTTCGACCAATGGTTTGCCAACACAGAGAACTGTGTTATACCACCGGCTCATCATTTAGTGCAGTGTTAGTTGTTAGTAGGAAAACTCTATTACAATTAACACTGACAAAAGAAAACATGAAAAATAAACAAATAATATTACGTTAGAACAAAACAATAACATAACATTAAACAAAGAACATTTAGGAGCGTGGACCACTGGTTTTGAGTAGGTTTTTTAATTTACTTTTATTTATATTAAAATCAAAAATATTTGAATTCCAATTTACAAGTCTACCCATACGTGTCAAAGGCTCATGCATGCCATAGTTGGTCCTATGTGTTGGGACCTTAATCATATCGAGGCCTCGAAGATTATAACCTCCTCCCCGATAATTAAAATAAACCGAACATAAAAGATCTGGTGCATCTGTGACGCCTGTTATTAATTAGTGGAAAAATACCAAATCATTGTTTGTTCTTCTTTGTTCCAAAGTTTGCATCTGAAGAATAGATAATCGTTGGTCATAAGAGAGGACATACGAAGGATCTCTCCATTGAAGTCCTTTCAAGGCAAATCGAGTAAAGTTTCTTTGCACAGATTCTAATCTCTCAATATGAATATCATAAAGAGGAGTTCAAACCTGCGATGCATACTCAAGATGGGGACGCACCAAGGAGTTGTATAAAGCCCGGGTGACATTGGGATCAGCAAATTCCTTAGACCAGCGGCTTAATAAACCCTAACATTGAATTAGCCTTATTCACGATTTTATTAATATGAGCAGAAAAATCTAAATTGGGTGTAAAAAGAACTCCAAGGTCCCTTACAGTCATAACACGAGTTAAAATGTGCCGTGAGATAACATATTCATGAGAGTGAGGAGAACGTTTTTTAGAAAAAGTCATAGTTTGACATTTTGTCGGGTTGAGGTTCAGACTATTCTTTTCACACCACAAGGCAAAATGGTTAATATCATCTTGCAGTAAAGCCCGATCATTTGAAGATACTATATTTTTGTAAATCTTCATATCATCTGCAAAGATTAGAATTTCGCTGTTGCGAACACACAGAGGAGCATCATTAATAGCCAATGTAAAGAGTAGTGGTCCCAGATGGCTTCCCTGCGGAACACCTGATTTGGCAATAAACTCTCTTGAGTATGAATTTCTGAATTTGACTTGATATAACCTATCTTCAAGATATGACGATATCCACTTGATGAAAGGTGGTGGAAATCCGTATGAGTGAAGTTTAAACTTGATAATCTCATGAGACAGTTGATCAAAAGCTTTCGAGAAGTCAGTGTATACACAATCAACTTCTTGACAACTTTCTAGAGAGTTTAAACATTTATTCAAAAAGACAACAAGATTAGTAACAGTAGAACGTTTTTGCATAAAACCATGTTGTTGGTTGCAGATAATAGTTTTACATATAAATGTCAAACTGTCACATATAACTTGTTCGAACAACTTCGGAATGCAAGAAAGTTTGGAAATTGGTCTATAGTTGGTAATATTGGCTTTATCTCCCTTTTTAAATACTGGCGTTAAAAATGCTTTCTTCCAAACTGCAGGGAATTTACCTAATTTCAAGGATAGAACAAAAATATTAAGCAGAGGAAGAGCTAAAACAGACTTACATTTCTTCAATAAAGCGGGTGGTATTCCATCGGGTCCAATAGAATAGTCGTCTTTTAAATGTGACAGAAAGTCCAAAATTTTGTCGTGATCTATTGTAATATTATTAAATGATACCTGAGGACAATTTCGTAAGAATTGAAAATAGTTATCGTCAACAACAACAGGGGAATCAATGAAGGATTGGCTAAAATTATTTGCAAATCCCTCACAGATTTCTGTAGAAGTACTCAAGATTACGTCATTATAAACGAGATTAACAGGATAACCGTCGCTTTTCTTTTTGGAATTTATAAATTTCCAGAAGTTTTTCGGGTCTAATTTCAGGGAAAGCCCCATGGTTTGAAGATAATCATTATAACATTCATAAGAGAGTTTTTTGAATTCTTCTAAAAGGGAAATGTAAACTACTTGATTCTCTACTGTCATGAACCTTATATGATCGTATGATACAAAGAACATACAATAAGTAGACATTTCCATCAAAAACAAATTTTTACCTGAAAACTCGAAATCAGGTATATAAACTGTCTAATAGTTCGATGTAAAATTGTTTATAAATATAATTTCTATAATCATGTCGATTACAGAATTCCCAGAATTTTTCTCCCGGTGAGTTAAATCGATTCGTTGGCCTTTTCCATCCACTGTAAAATTGAATTGTGAAATTCGCCGGATGAACTGCATTGTCGATTCCTAAAACTACCTTATCATTTATGAACTTTCGTATCGACGCTGTCAGTTACAAAAATCAACGGCCTATGCTTTGATAATAGCATCGCTATCGATCAGTGAAATCAAGCATCGTTTGTGCGTGGTTACTACTTGGATGGGGGACGGTTCAATACCAACCGGTGTACATTCTTTTTTTTTTTTTTTTTTTTTTTTTTTTTTTAATTTCTGGCTATGCCCGGTTGCGTCTGCATAATTTCCACCATTTTTATAAAATGTTTCCGATTGGTTGTCCGTTTTCTATTAAAATTTGTTAAACAAAAACTTAAACATTCATTATGATAAGCTTTTGACTTACATTTTTATGCTTTCCATGGTTTATTTTTGTTTTTTTTTTCCGTTTAATTAAAAATTCACTTCAGATTCGTCTCGAAATTGGCACGAATGTAAAATGATAGAAATTGTATATGGAGTACGAATGGATTGCGAGTTCTGTAATACCATATAAGTTGAACAAAATGTCAGTGGTGCAGGGATTGTTACCAACATTCGTTCAACTTTCTTTCGTCGGATTCAGTAATAGCAAAAGTTTGGAAATTAATTGAAACTGTCTCTTTAGCTCATTCGCCGAATTCTGTAATAGGGGTGAATATTAGAAATATTACTCCAACCCTCAAAAAGCCAGTTGCATTCCTTCCCTAAAACATTTTCACTGATGTACTCGTGCTTATAAGAATGCTCAGAAATTCACCATTGAGTCTATTTTCAGACATACTTTCAAGCACAGGTATTCGTTCTTTATCCGTACTACACGAATGAAGAATTCCATGTCCGATTCTACTTCTGCCTCCACTTTAAATATTCAAGAATTATATTAAATCCTTCTACATTTCTATCTCAATTTTGTTAACCCCCCAACTGTGTTAATTACCTTAAGGATTTTCTGAAGCCCTATATCACAATAAAAAAAAAACAATCGGAGGTTTATGGTCGTTAATAACTTCTGACCCAATCATATTGATTTTTGCTTGTTCTCTCTTACGGACATTTTGTTCTATTTTTTGGTATTACTCGTAGTATACTATTGAAGTTCTGGAATCAGTTTTGCCTTGAAGCCCTCCTTTTCAGAATCATGGAACTTTTACTTGAACTTCATCTATAGATTTATTTCAGCTCTCTCTACAACTAACTTAGCTGATTTCTCTATTCTACACAATTTCAAGGTAGATCCAATTGTCTTCTTCGTACAGCTACAGTTTCATTGCATGACTTAGCATGGTTTTTTGAAGCTTATGACCAATTCGCCATCAATTTACCTTTTTTTATATTTAGCGCATATAAGTTTATGACCCCCTTTCTCGAATGCACTTTATTTATAAGATTACTCAATTGTTGCCATTTGGGGAACGTTTTCAAATTCATTGCGATAGCGGATGTGACTTCCCCCAGTGCTGCTTCTCTTTCATAAAGCAAAAAAGTTGTAGTTTGCTGCTTACGTGTTCTTTTTTACTATTTTTCGACAACATTCCGAATGCGTACTTTGTTTTAAGATTCGAATTCTGAATTCTTGTTTGGCTCCCATCTCGGTTAAAATATTTGATAATTTTCTAGCTTTTCTAATTGTTGTCTAATGTAGCATCCACTTGGTTAGTTAGATGGTACCTATTGGCGTACTAGTGCCCTGAACTGTCTCGCTTTTTTTCTGGTTTCAAATCCCTGTACAGCTGATTTCGCCATAAATGCTTTTTGTAAATGAATTCGAAATAATTAAAAAAGATGAGGTAAAATTAGGGAAGAAATCAATATGCCAAATGTTCGTACACTTTGGACCTTGAGAACCAAAAGGCCTAAAACAAATGTTCTTTGTGTACATTTTTTGTTTAGATAAAACCATGTTCGTTTGAAAATTATTACATTTTCAAAGAAGAAATTTTCTTGAGCAAAAAAGCTCCCCACATCATCAAATTTCACTTACTTTAAGTCCCAACAATATCTCATTAGACAAACAAGAATGATATTTCTTCAAGAGTTCATGGTTTTTTCTTCTATGTATGTTGTTTTTTTTTTAATTACTATTTCTCAAGTTTATACAACTACATCCATTATAGAAGCAATATCCAAAGGAAAGGAAAGGCAAAAAAGGGATTTATAAGAAAATTAGCTTCCTTTGTGTCTCATAAGTGGATATTTTTATAAAAAAGAAAAAAAAAATATTCTCTTTCCTCCTGTCTGTTCTTTTCCCTGCTGCTGTTTCCGTCATTTACTCTTTAATTTTTCTGCTTCTCCTTGATGCTTAAGTAAAGTCCTATTTCATTTCTAGTTGGGATTACATTGGAATTTACAGAACTGTGGACAAATTTTCTTTGAATATTTTTTGTTGGAAGTAATTGAGGAACTATCACTTTTTTTACCATACTTTTACATGCAACTCAAGGAAACCTTTTTGAATAAATGAGCAATTTATGTCAGCTGCAAAGTCCACTAACAAATCCGAAGAGTTCCTATTGAGAAGTATCAAATTATCGCATTCAAGAAAATAAACGTTGTTGTTACAACTAACCCCGTTTATGATTTAAGTAGCTTTGATCTACTCCAATTAGAGTAACGTCAGAAGACTTTTGATTTCTGAAGAACCTTTCTATTTTTAGCTGTTGGAAACCCCGGTCTTCTATTCCTTACTCAATCGCCACGGTCTGTTTAATTTAAATGTTCTATTATTTTTCCAGACCTCATTTGTGACTGGGGTACGTCAGATTCTGAACTCGGCTTCAAAGAAGGAAATAGTTCAAATCAAACGAAGGAAAAGAAGAATTATTAAGTGTTAAACATGTCATACTGAAATTATCCTAAATTTGTGTCTGATATTTCAGCAATTTCAGAATCCGCACGACCGATTTTGATTAAATTGTATACACTGAATTGAAAATTATGTCTTGAATCATTCAAGGTTAATTTTATGGCAAACTTAATACAATTAGTCGTGTTAGAAGCCTTCAAAAGAACAGATTTTCGTTATTTTTTAAACAAGATGCTGAAGGCAACTACTGAACTGCTCATACGGCTCCAACGTAATTTCTTGTCTGGGAAATTTCATATCCTTAAGAATCCTTTACCAAAACGTGTAAGCAAGTTTTATTTGCACAGCTTGGTAGAGTACATGACAAAACTAAACTCAACTCGAAAATGTAAAAAAAAAGAACAAGCAAGCTGAGGTAGGGTATTTCACTCTACGTCCCAATGTAAGAAGGCAACTTAAAAGGATAATAGTAGTGTTGTTAATTGCACACGCACACCCCCGTTACTTCCCCCTCTTCGTCCCAATATAAGCATGACAGTGCGAGGATGGTAAAAAAAAAACAATGACATAAAATACCGTTGTATGACAATTTACAGTACGTGCCACAGAGACCGGTAGTCTTTTAGGTGAAAATTGCTCCAGCAAAAGAGGACAATAATTTCTACTGCCATGAATTCCTTGTGAGTTTTAAACTAACTGCAAAACGAGCCCAGACACACATTGGTCCTAGTCACTGGTCCTATACAATTGTTCTAGTTGATGCTCGTCTGAAATCCTCAAGCTAAATGAGCTCACAACATACGAGTATATGTAGAGCTCCACAGCAAGCTACTGGAGCTTTGTTTAAATATTTTCCCTTCTTGTTTTTTTCTTTATGTTATGTTTTTGCTTTGGCTTGCTTGCTGCTTGCGTTTTGTTCGTTCGCGGCTTGCAAAGGGATCTAGGACGTGCAGGAACGAATATTGCAGTGTTGTTATGGGTAAAAGTAACAATTTGTCGGGACGCGACGCTTTTATTGCGAGCACAAACGCAGGAATAGCTGAACATTGTTACTTAATTGCTGTTAGAGCATTAAAGAAAATACACATTCACACACATACAGGTATATGTCATTTAAAGGAATCAAAGAAAGCTGGAGCATGTGACAGTAGGTACCTACCTGTTCCTTAGCGAGTTCTTATTTTTTTTTTTTAATAAATTTAAATCATTGTGTTCATGTTTATTGTTGAGTTACCACGTGACGGGAGCTCGAAACTACCGGAAATAAGGCAGAAATAATTATATTCCGCCATTTTCAAAAAAGAAAAAAAAAAAACAGAATCCTTGGCAGGTTCATTGCCTTTTTTAATGAAAGAATTTTTCATAATAAATATAATGAGGTCATGGATATGCTTTGAATTCTTCAAAAGCTATCTTGAACTCGTTAGCAGTTATTATTATCATGAAAAAGAATTTAAATTATTTTTAATTGTTCCTTGAGATCCTTTCGTACCTACATACATATATAGGAGTACATACATACTAGTTTATAAAAGGAGTGACGACGTCCTACACACTTTATGTAGTGAAGGGAAGTGATATGAAGTTGACATGGCGTCGAGTATGACGAAGAAGGGACTAGGAATTTTGGATGGCACTGCAGGCCAAGAGTGATATTAATGTGTGTTCATTTAAAGTTAAGATTATAAGAATTACTTGCTCATTAAGTTAAATAAATAGTCCCTGAGGGAGAAGAACCTTTTAGATGAGATCCCATTGACAAAAATCTTATCTCAGCTTTTAGACATCGAAATTGAGAATATCCCGTGAAAATTTATGTTTATATAACGAAGTTTCAAAATAGATTTTTTGGTACAACATCAGCAATCTGATCACGTTTAGTAGGTATATTTATCAATGGAACTGCTAAGTCCTATTAACGGAAAAAAATTGTGGCATTTCTTACACACTTCTTCAAAAAAAAAATTGGATTTAAAAACTCAAAACCCAATATTTAAAAAAAAACTCCATGCTCTATTTTTTTCAAACTTGACAGTCAAAAATCAAGATAGTCAATCTACAAGATGTGAGATCAAAGTTTATATTTTATCTAAAAATAATCATACCCACCATACAAATGTAAAAATGGTTTTCGAAAATCGTATTTTTCTCGTAAACGGCCCCTAAAATTTTTTTCTTTTGATTAATGTTGGCGATCTATGATTCAATAAAAATATGAGATATCGAATTTTCAAAAAAAAAAAGATTTTTTTTTCAAAAATTCAAAAAATATTTTTTTTTAAGTCTTGAAATGCAATGTTTTTTAAGCTTTTTAGAAGCTTCTCTATAAAAAATTTCATTAAAATCCGTTATGCCGATAAGGAAAAATTCAAAATACGAAAAAATGGTTCTTTGGTTGGTACAGTGAGTAATATTTTAGTTTCAAATGTTTTTTTAATAAATTATAAATCATAAAAATTTATCGAAAGATAGAAAATTTTTATCAAAATTTTCGGCGCCGTTTTCGAGAAAATATGATTTTCGAAAATCATTTTTTAACATTTGTATGGTATGGTTTTTAGGTAAAATAATTTTTTTTCTCATATCTTTTATTCATCAAGTTTAAAAAAATCAAGCATAGGGTTTTCGAAAAATTGAGTTTTAAAAAAAATGTTTTGAAAATTTGAATACACAGTTATATTTGAACTTTTGTGATTGTGTCCTTTTTCAGAAAATCAAAAACAAAAAAAAAATGGTTATGGTTATGGAGGTTACCATTAATGATCATTTTTTGGATAAAATTTTCCAACCATTATCTACTCAGCTTTAAAAAAAATTTTTAAATCTGTGGGACAGTTTTCGATAAAAAAAAAATTTTATAAAATTTTGAAAAAAATTCGTATGACAGGTACGTTATTTTTGGTCCTAAGAAAAAAAGAAGAAAACGTGTGCGGGAAAAATTTAAAAACGATGTCGGGGCGATTTTCCAAAACGTAAGCAGGAGTTGAGTTTTGATTTTTTTTTTACAGTTAGGTAAGGGTCTGAATAGAACAGGGTTAAAATATTAGAGTGAGGAAACCCCCCTAAATCCTAAACAAAAATATTTTCTTTTTTGGTTTTAACCTCACTTTTTGTTTGACTCAGACCATTTTTTTTGGCGAAATTGTAAAATAAAGTGCCCAATTGGTTTATTTAGTCAATGTAACTATCAATTTTGAATCAAACACAAAAAACCGAATGGTTTTATGTCTTTTAGTTCTTGAGAAAATTGAAAATTACTAAGACTAATTTTTGTTTTTTGCTTACTTACAAAAATGCATCAGTGTTAGCATCCAGCATGGCGCATAAACAGTGAGATATGTATGGGCAACCCCCCTGCTTGAGCTCACTATAGGATTTGGGATAGGTGCGAGGTTGGGTGCCTGCAAAGTTTCTTTTGTACTACCAACATATTGTAAATATTATTGTTTCTAAATATTCAAATTCGAAAAATTTCCCTTAAATAAATGAATAATTTCCTAAAAAAAATACAAACGAAAACAATAAATTTCAAGAATATGCCAAAAAAACAGCACGCATAAAATCACTGTACCAAAGAAAGAAAAAAGAAACGTCAAAATAAAGCAAAAAAAAAGTTTTTCATGTGGATCGCAGCCATTATTGTGTTCAATTTGTATGAAAAAGTGAAACTTTAAAAATTAATTAAAAATAGAAATAATTGTTTCCACACTCTAAGATTGCGATAAATAGTGTTTTTTAGTGATTATCTATCGAATAAAAAAAAACTGCGTGTGAAAATTCGTGATTACGTTTTGGAAAGTTGAGCCACGATACCTATCAAGTTTAACGAAAATCGGCTTGGTCGTTAAGGCTGTAGTCGAACAGACAGATAGACAGACACAATTTTGAGGCCCACATTTTCGTCTTCGCTATCATCGTAATGTCAATTTTTTTACGAATGCAAGTGCCTTATAGTACTTATAGTCGCAAGTAAAAATTGAAATTAAATCATTACACGACAGTAAATACCATAGAATCATTTTTTTAATTTTGACTTTTGTATTGTTGATATAACAAAAGTTTAATACAAAAAATTAAAAAAAAACATTACATATCAAAAATTAATTTTTTATTAAAAAAAGGGTCAATTAAATGTTTTGAAATTAAATTCTTAATTGTAGAATAATAAATACTTCAAATCGGCGTTCAAAATTTTTTTATTAAAAATTTTATATACCTATAAAAACATACTTTTTTTTAAACCTTTACTATGATTTAAAATTTCTTTTTTGTATAATTGTAACGACCACACACATCCATCTTATTAATTATTAACTTTTCATTACATTTTTAAATGATTCACTTAATTCTTTTATTATTAACAAATTGTTTATTTATTATTTTCACTACTCAATTACTTTTATGTACATTTCACTACTTTTATTACATTAATAAAATGTCACTACTTAACTTATCTACTTTTGTAATCTCACTACCTATGTTATTATTATTATTATTATTATAAAATTCTTTATTTAAAAATATAAGATTATAATATTATAAGAAGTATATAAAAGAAAATAGAACAATGACATAATATGCCGTCTGTCGAAATAATTGACGTATATTCTTACATTAAAAAATAAAAAGAAAAAAGTATATAGTTTAATTGCAGAAACAAAATTATTCAGTTGATACTATAGCGTTAAAAAAAAAACAAAAAAAAAAAAGAATTAATTTCAAAAAATTAGTTAGTTTGTTGGATTTAGGTTACTGTTTACAGAAACATTGAAAATTTATTTATACAAAGCAAGATTATGAATATATTTTTTTTTATGTTACAAAGTTATTCCTGTATTTGAAGGCATGATCGCAGTAGCTAAAAAGGATTTCCCATCCACATTTACCATTGAGAATATCTTTAGCTTCTTCACGAGATAAAGAACTCTTTGAGAAGTACAGTCTTCGCAATTCTTGCAGAATAGGACATACAGCTAAAAAGTGATAAATATCTTCATTTTCGTTTCTATTACAGAGACAACAAATAGTTGAGACATCTTCCCTGTATGGCATATAGTTCAGATTCAATATTTCCACTCTCATCTTGAATATTAGACTGATTTGATACGGTGAAAACAGGTTACTAAAATAGTTCCCAGCTCCTAGGCAGTGGTTTAATTCTCTATATAATAGTCGACTTGGTGACATCTGAGCACTATTGATACATTGAAGATAGAAATATTCATCCACTTTTGCAATACAATTATAGAACTCATTGCGCCAGTTATCAATTGACTCCACGGACAGATTCATATCCAACCCGTAGGTTATAGCAATACCTCTCCATTCCTTAAACGGTGTTAGTCTATATTGAAGCGCATATTTCATTATGAGTTGTTGCAAATTGTTCGTAGACCTTTGCATAACCCTAATAATGTAATCTGCATTGGCTTTTAAGTTTTTTAAATATATTTGTGGCACTCCTGATTCCACATGCAAAGCATAAGTAGGTGTTGTCATTGGCAGTCTAAAAATTCTTTTGAAAAATAATCGCTGAACAACTTCGAATTCTTCAAAAAATTGATAACCAAAAACTTGATTAGCATAGCAAAGGCAAGTGTTTATTGTAGCATCTAGTATCCTAAACTTAGAGGAGGTGTCAACTTGTTGTTTAGAATAAAAACTATTCCACATGATGTTGATAGCCGTTTTAGCGACTGAGCATTTTTCTCTAATGTGAGGACGTAAATCTAGAGTATTTGATATTAAAAAACCAAGATATTTATAATATTTAACTATTTCAATGGGCTCTGAACCTAAAAACCAATTTTCTGAAGGAAGCCTTCTCGTATTGTTGGACTCAAAAACCATTATTTTGGACTTAGAGGCATTTATTTTTAGATCCCATAAGTTGCAATACTCTTTAAGGCGGTTAATCTGCAGTTGAAGTGTTGAGGAGTTATCTGTTAGCAAAACAAGATCATCGGCGTACAATAGAACACTTACAGTTAGATCTCCTATCTTGGCGCCACCAGGCAATATCCTAGAAACATCGTCGATATAGAGAGCAAACAAAATTGGACTCAGAACACACCCTTGGGGCACCCCCGTTTCAGTGTTGAAGAACTCGGACTTGATTGTTCCGTTCCACACAGAGGAACATGTGTTGGTTACAAGTTGTTTATATAACCTTAAAAATTTGGATGATAAACCAAGTGCTGATAGTTTATATATTAAAGCATTTCTGTTAATGGTGTCGAACGCGGCCTTAAAATCAACAAAAAATGCAAAAAGCTTTTTTTTGTTATCAATGTACCTCTTAGCAATGTTGGTGAGAACAAATATCTGGTCAACAGTAGAAAAACCAGACCGAAAACCAGCTTGAAAAATACTAAGGTGATTATTCGTATCTACCCACTGCATTAATCTATAGTAGAGTATATTCGTGAACATTTTTCTTAACACCGGTTGTATGGAAATTCCTCTATAATTTTCTGCGAGGTTGCAGTCACCTTTTTTGTAGATTGCACAGATTAACGACTTCAGAAAAGACTTAGGAATTATCTCCTCATTCAATATTTTGTTTAAAAAATTCAAAAGAAGGTTTAAAAATGCTGGTGTCGAGTATTTGAAAAATTCAATTGGAACTCCATCAACTCCTGAGGCCTTATTATTTTTCATTCTTTTCAGAGTTTCTTGGAGCTCAGACATTGAAATTGGATCGTCTAGTTGTGCTATGTAGATTTCAGGCTGGGCATAATGAAAACAAGAAGGTGTGGACGCGGGACTAAGAAGCTGTTTAAAATATGTTGCCAGAGAATCAACATTCATAGATGGTGACGAGGAGGTTTTGCAGCCCCCTAACTTTCTTACTTTGGACCAGAATGACCTTGAATCCTTACATTCTATCAAGCTCTTGCCTATATTGACTAAGTAGTCCTTTTGCTTGGTCTTACATATACGTTTAAATTCCTTATTTGTAGTTAAATAGAGAGTTTTGAAGAAATTAGAATTAGTTTTTCTAAAAAGATTCAAAAAGCGAAAAGATTTTTTCCTAAGTTGTTGACACTCCCAATCATACCATTTACATTTAAAATTTTGTCTACTTGCGTTGTTGGAAACCGCAGATTGTTTAACAATTTGCAGTAATTTCTCCGCCATTTGCTCACAAGAAAGATTTTCAAGGTCAAAAATGTTTGCCGCCGTATCTAATCGTGATTTGTACAGATCTATACCATAAGCCATCCATCTCAATTTATCAACAGTATCAATTTGAACCGCTGGTTGTAGATCTTGAAATCGACACGTTGTTATGGTTGGCATGTGTGCAGAATAATTCGCGGATTGTACTGTGAAGTCTTCAATTACACTCATCCATTCACCATTAGCAACGCAGTAATCTATCAACGAGCAACCCAAAGTTGAAACGAAAGTGAGTTCACCTCTCAAATCACTTTTAGTTACTCCATTCAAGACAAAAAGTCCAAAATCTTCAAATAAATTAATAAGACGTCTACCACAACTGTTAAGTGTACTATCCAAAGAGTTCCTTTTCTCACTAAAGCTATGCACAAATTGTTCTACCAGTGAAGCTGGGTTTTGATAGTTACTTATACGAGCGTTTAGATCACCCAAAATCAAAATGTTTTCAAGACTATATTCATTTAAGAACTCATACAATTCATCAAAATCATGATTCCAATTGGTACAATTTAAATACGTTGGAATTATATGAAAGCGATTTTGCCTATACATTATTTCTATTAAAGTTTTTCTTCCGACTGATTTAAAGGTTACATAACTACTTATACAATTTTTAACTGCACATAAAATGCCACCACTTGCTCTCCCAAAATAATTATTTCTTGTGGCTGGAATACATTTAACATCAAAACCTTTGAAATATTTTAATATGTCGATTTCTCTGTCTTTTTCAAGAAATGTTTCAATCAAAATAATAATATCAAATTGCAAAATAAAATTGAAAAAATTAGGAAATATTAATTTGTTTTTTAAACCAGAAATATTGAAACATAAAATTTTATGACTTACAAAATAATGACAGACGGCAACACTTCCCTAACTATTGTTGACATTACGTGTCAGATTACTGCTCCCGGCCTGCATTCCATCGTGATTTGAATTGTTGTTTTGACGTTTAGGTTCATTCCTTTGATCTTGATGATATTGTTTTCTGGTGCCTTCAAACAAACGCATTGCTCCCTCGCCGAAAGTAGATTTAATAAATGCCAGCTCTTCATCTGAGCTAATGATTAATCCTCGTGGAAAATCGTAAGCAAATAAGAATTTCTCTACTTGCAGTTTAATTCCTTTGATCAGTATCTTGGCGTTCGGTGCAAGTTCCAGTAACTCAGTTTTTATATGATAAAGTGATTTTCTCTTTTCCCTCGCTATTAAAGATTGTTCTCGGTGAATAACAATTCCAGTGCCTTTTAATTTTTGTGCAGCGCCAATTAATTTGTTGGCAGTGTCTCCGGGATGAAATTTTATTACCACAGTGGTGTTATTGTTGTTAGTGAAGTCTTGTGCTTTATATATTGGAAGTAAAGCATTCTCTTGAAGTTGGAGAAGACCTTTACAAGTCTGTTTAGCAAACTCGACTTTATTTGTCTTCCCTTCTGCCGGAAAATGCATCACCACCGAATTTTCATTTTGTTTTCGTGAATAAGCCTCTATTTGACGTTCTAGAAGCTGACAATAATTTTCCATCGCCGAGACTTTAGTCAAAAGGTATGAATTGTGTGTCCGTAAAGATTGAATTTCTGAAGATATAGCTAGAACCTCATGCTTAGTTGCAATGTGTTGTGTTTTGTTGGTTATGCACTCGTCTAGAAGAAGTTTTAAATCCTCAATCAACATATTACCAACAGCCATTTTTTTAGATGATCTATTTGCAGATACTTTTTTGTAAGCTGATAACTGCTCGGGTGAGGTTTCAGATAATTTCCTTTTCGGTTGCATAGAACGGTGATCCTCAGAACAAAGAAAGTGCTGTTGATGGTAGCAAGTCTTCCAATTTTGTTATTTAATCGATGTTAATTGGGAAAAAAAACAAATGCGAACGTAAATTGTTTTCTTTTTTGTTTTAAATTTAGCGCTTAACTATTGTTTATTTTAAAACTAACTATTATTTTTATTAAAAAAACTGAGACCTAGCAAAAAAAGCTACTTTTCACTTTGACGTCTGTCAACTAATGATCTCACTACCTATGTAAACAACCATATGGCAACACCTAAAAATATACTTCGAAATTCGAACAATCTATAATGAAAGCTCTTTACTCCTGCGCAAAAGCTCCTCGGCAAACAGTATAAAAGGCGAGCCTTGACAGGATGACAGGAGTGAAATCACTTGTAGTTTGGTGCTCTTAGTGCGAAGTTGGTACCCAGCGTCCGCTATAACATCATATTGGAAGAGAAGCATTTGTGTATGCCTTGCACTACTGCGACGTTTCACAAGCGTCCTATAGTGTTTGGAAGTGCACGGATGTTTCTTCTTTTCTCTTTCTTTTATCATTAGCACATATTTTGCTGAAGGGCACTACGGGGTATGGAGTGTGCGAAGTTCCACGAGCGTCCACACGAAATACTCTTCCATAGATGCCACATGCAAAACAATGTTGCCACACCTTCTTTTTTATTAAAATAACTTTTAACTTAATTTGCCATGGTTGTCACCTTTTATTACATACCACCATTTACTAGACTATTTGTTTCTTTTAAATGACAAATAAAATCCATTTTGTTCTTTTTTTTAAATTTAAAAACAAGGTGTTTCTTTTCATTTTTTCATCTTCGACTTTAAAACATTTGTTTAGCTGCCCATTCAACGGATACTGCGGTCTTCGGACGGCATACCTGTGGTGGAGAGTCAAACAAAGCGGCGTTAGCTAATCCTTTTCTATAATTTTCAGCTTAGTGTTTTCAACGAGTTCTCCACACCCAAAACGAAGCTCTCACAAATATTTAAAAAAATAAATAAATAAATAATTTATTTATTGGCGCCCATCCAAATACAAAATCTAGCCGCGTTACATAATTTTATATCCCGTTAAAAATTAACAGGAGTTGCTTAAACCTTTTAAAAGTATTAATTTTATGCTTGTAAATATTTTGCACTAATAACATCCATTTTTAAAATTCTCTTCAATATTAGCGTAAGTTCGTGCGACTAGTCATTCATTTAATTGTGTCTTCGTAAAGGCTATTAAAATGGTGAATTTTAAGAAAATTTCTGTAAAAGGTGTTCCCGAGTCTTTGGGATTTCCGGCTTATGCCGGTGTTATCTGATTTGCCACAATCTAGGGCCTATGCTAATTATTCCTCTGGGCTTATTAACAGCCCGATTCTCCCCCTTGTATGGAGTCCCAAGCAGTTGTGGCTATTCCTTGTGAGGATTAATGTGACTCGATAACAAATCCTCACATTAAAACTCACAACGAAACTCAGAAAAGGGGAATTTTTAAGACAGTTTTGCAAAAAGCTGAATATTAAAAATACAATAAAATATCTTTAAAATTAGGTATGTAACATTATTATATATTTCCTAGCAGAAAAGTGGAGAGATAAATACCTTTTATGTCTGTGGTATTTGGTAGAAACATGTTAACTTCATATAATAATAAGCATCCTTACGTTCATTTTACCTAGAACCTAAACGGGTTAATTAATTTTCTTAAAATTTGAAACATAATTTTTCAAAAATATTTTCATAAATATTCCAAATACGAAAAAATATGCCAACCCGTTTAAGCCCTGGCTTCACTTAAAACAAACGTCACTATAAGAGGAGAATAATGGTGCTTATTTTGACATTCTCTTTCGTTCGAAAGTGAGTCGAATTCGTTGAAACTTAATTTTGAGACTCGGCGATTAGAATGTTAATCGAACAAATCGAAAGTTCACCAAATCCATAGAAAGTTCATTCATTTGCGAAAGCTAATTCAATTTTGACATTCGAAAGAATAGAATTAAATGTCATTTTTGTGTGGTTTGAATTTTTCTGTCGAGTAAGCAACAAAACATGTACAAGTTTTTAATTATTTCATTTAAAATAAATTACTTTTATTAATTTTGTTGTTGTTTTATGTTTAAAGGTCGCATTCCAACTGGACAAACCGCGAACAAAAGGAAAAGTTAATCAAAATAGCGGAAGAAAACCCGGAGATAGCAAAGGGTTTTTTTCCACCCACGTTGATACGGAAAGCATCCACTATCCTTCTCCTCTGCACTTCTTCAACACCATCTTAATTTATAAACAACACAAACGCCATATTTTTATTTTTTATTTATTATTTTATGTTTTTATCAAAGAAATTTAAATTATTAACCAATAAACAAAACAATTACAACTAAACAGAGATTTCACTTTTTGGTTTTGACATTTCACAAACACTTCTCTTTTGTTTTTGATATTTTAGTGTGACCAATTGTATACGAAAAAAAATAAAAATTTAGAACGCGTCATGAAGAACTTATTTTTTTTAAGAATAGTTTCAAAACAGCTGAGTTGACACAAAAATGTAATGAATATGTAGTTCTCTATGGTTAAACTTTACTTTATAATGAAAAAGTGTATTATTCATTTTGTTTCTTGCTTATTTATCCAACATCTATAAAATGTTTAGAAACAAAAAAAATGTAAAACGGTCATACTAATTCAAATAGTTAGAAATATAGTAAATGTCAAACGGCTGACAATGAAAATGAATCTTTTTTGAAGTTCATTTTATGCTATCTTTCGCAAATGAATGTTATTCGTTCGAATTTCAAAATTAAGAAAGTTCATTGGAAGGAATAAAATCATTCTAACGAATAGACTATTCATGAGAATGTCAAAATAAGCATGAATAATTGGAGTTATTCCTTGCTTTTCTAAGTGACCGTGAGCTATCACCTGTTCTGAAGAAGATCACAATTTGAATTGCTTTTGAAATTTTTACAAGTTGTGACTGGGGGAGAATCCGAAAAAGCCACCAAATTAATTTCACCATGTTTTGTCACTTGTAAGGTGTTTGGGTATCAGTGATTTTGGGATAATCGGGCTATAAAGGTCCGATTATTTCACGTACAGATCCAAACGTCGTTCCCTTCGTTGGTTGTTTTTCTTGTTGCAGGTTCGTCAACAATAAATCTGGCCTTGTCCAAATCTGATGGTTGTTTAGTATCTAACAGATTTCTGTGGTAAATTCATCAACCCTGCTCAACTCCCAATCTGGAGCTCCAAGCCAGATTTTTACTGATCTGAAATTCGAACTATGCAGAAGTAGCTCAGAAAACTTATTCACCAGTTGATTCCAACTAGAGAATTCATCCTCTGTCGTTTCATCTAAACAGAGTGCTTTTGTTGGGAAAGTCATCCCGTTTAGATTGGAAATATTGAGTCCGATTATACGGCAGTTTGTGGGCAAGATAAGTGCGTTGTCAGGGCTGTCCTAAGACACGAATAAAACAACACCGAACTCGCGAGTCTTCTTTTTTGATTGTTGTTTCAAGGTGTAAAATATTTAAGTTGTTGTATCAATCTGTTTTGAGGTGCGTCGAAGGTGGTTACTATTTTGGAATAGGGATTGATTCAAACATAGAACTATAGTAGTCATCAATATCAAGCTGTCTCAATTATGTCCCAAATGGATAAATTTTGAAGCGAATGAAGAAAATCTTCCAACGTTAATGACTACAATTTTAATCTTGGTTGAGTATAGTTCACATTGGATTTTTATCAAAAAATCGATGTAAGATGGACCGAATTTAACAAAAATTGCGTATTGGCAAGGTCCTCACAGTCAGCCGATGAGTCCATGTGAGATCGCCGGGACGAAACGCTAATTTTTGTGGACTAAAGGCCAAAAAAGCTTTTTTGAATCAATAATTCAACAAGTCCATTAATATTGCTAAGTCTTCTACTTGGCTGATTTATTTCATATTCAGTAGTATATAGAATTTGTATTATAAAAACCTTCATATTACTAAAGAAAAGATTTCGATGCCTTCTTAAGGCTATACAGTTGCATTACTCGGCGGAAAAGACTGCACAAATAATTAATCTTTTCACAATATTATGTATTCATTCTAATAGTGACTGATTGTACTGAAGTTTCCCAAAAAAAAGATCATTCTGGGAAATGCATTTGGTGATGTGGATTGTGAAAGTGACAATAATAATTACATTGCTGTTCAGATTCTCCGCAGAAGCGGTCTGAATCGACTCGATTCGTAAGGAATCCGGATTTTCTTCCATCAGCCTAAGCAGTGCTTCTTTTTGCTCACGGGATGTCTAATTGGAATGCGACCTTCATAATATTATAAGGGTATTCATAACCTCTTGAGTGCGCGTATAATAAAAAAAAAAAAAATAAATAAATATATTTATATTAATAAAATCTTAAAATCATAGTCTTAAGACAAACCATAGGAATACTTACATATTTGTAAATCAATTTATCAGAAAAATGTACACGGGTAAAAACTAACTTTAAATTTGAAGGAATAGAAATTCAGAATATGCTTAACACTCGAGTGAGAAATAAACTTTCAAATGATTGAATGAACTTTCTAACTTCTTTCTTAGTTGGTTTTTAGAGTGTTTCAAAATCAATGCAGAAATATCAGCTTATTTTCATAAATTTGTATGAACTAATAATATTGTTCCGAATTTTAAACTTTTTCGATTCTTTATTCAAACACATTCCCAACTTTTCAACAAAAAACTCATAAAATTAAGAACAAATGTTAGTCTTCGAAAAAATTTTCGGGAAAAATTAGCAGAGGAAAATATCAATTCGACAATAAAGAGGACCAGTCTTTTCGAAGTCAAGCATATTTTGCACGCTCCAAAAATTAGTTTTTATCGCATACCTGCTCTATAAAACTTTTTTGTGTCTGGAAGGAAGCTCATTAGAATCCTAAAGCTTCTCTTTATTTTCAAAATTGTTCAATAGAAAAGTTGCACTCTTAAAAGAAATTGCGTTTCATCACACTCATTTGAAAGAATACAAAAAAAAAAAAAACACGGGAAATTTCAAATATAAATCGAATGAAGACCATAAAGAAAGTAAAAATTACAATTGATAGGATAAAAACGTGTCCCTGACTGAAAATGAAGTAAGAGAAAAATAGAATCAACTCTGTCTCTCCTTCCTGAGTGCCCACATTTTTTTCAAATTTCAATCTAAAGAACACATCCACCTCACGTTTTTGAGAGGCAAAAGAGATGGAAGAAGAAGGTAACTTCTACACAGGAACTATGGTGCTAAATCAATTTCCAATTGAAATTCCTAGCGCACACACAGATGACACAAACTCATCAATTAAATTATTTCGAAAGGCATGGCGATGGCGTGGCGCACACAGACACGGAGGGATGGAATTTAAAGGACTTTCATTCGATAGTCACTTCTTGGTTATATACCGTATATATTAGTGAATCCTTTCTTCCAGCTACAGATACCACACTGGTCTATTGGTCAGTGCAAGTAGTTTGTTCCCGAAATTGACACATCTGTGTCAACTGTCCACGCTTGAATTTTTTGTTGCTCTCATTTGACGTAACTCAACATGGGTCTTCAATTTTATATACCAACTCGAGTTTTATTAAATTGAAAATAAATTTAATTGTCCTCTTGCGCATGAAGGACCAAAGCAGGTGAACATGTGGACGTGCTTAAAAAAATATTTCATGATATTTCGTTCGATTCTTATGTCAATATTGATTTAAGTTGTATCCATTCAGGGGTGAGTGTCAAAACTAGAGGTAACCCAATCATATTCGTTTCTTTCTTATCACAGAGAAGCTCTATGAAATCCTTATCCTTAATGGAGCAGGAAAATTATTTCTTGCATTTACAATTTGAAATACCTTTTCTTGTATTCAATGTAATGTAAAAAGAAGCGGAATAAACATAAAACTTCCCGAAGCAGTTTTGTAGTAATATTAAGGAAAAATCAGAACGAAACACACACAAATGAAAAGTTGCCTTCAGGACACAACCGTTTCATTTGACATTTTTATAGCACACTCTACAATATTGCAGATCGAAAGAAGTGGCATTTGGCTAATCTCCTTCGTAAATAGGAGCTATTCTCGTTTATGTCTGCAGGGAATTTACTCCACACCAAGCTACCAACATGGTGAGTATTGAGACTGAATGCGAGAAGCTAAGGGGCAAAACTCTCTATCGCTAAAGCTTTAGCTTTGATTTGTGCCATCCCTACGGCGCGCGCGGCAGTAGCAACGACTACGACAACCAAACAAAACCAGCAGGTGACATTTTTCCCATACTCTTGGTTCTCCTATTTAACTTTTTTTTTTTTTTTGGTCCTTAAGGACAAATCTATACAGGAATCACATTGTCACAGAGATTTCACAGAAGTCGTATGTTTTAGTTTTTTTTTTCAATTTTAAAGTTCCTTTTGAAGTCGTTTTTATTGTTGTATTGTTTTGTGGATTTCGAACTTTGATGACAAGGTGTCAGAAGTGGGATGTTTTGATTTACAATCAGTTCGAATGAACTTTTAAAGCAGGTGCTTTGGAAGTTGATCGACAGAGAGGAAGACAAAGGTGTATGAACGTGATTTTACTTCTAAAATGTATACAATATTATAGCTCGAAGGCGGATTTTCAGAATATCAAACATTTTGTGAAATATAAGTTTTTGTTTCGATTAATGTAGAATGTCTGTTGTGAGTTTATAAGTTTGAGAGACATCAAAGGAAATTTTCAATTATTGTATTCAAAGTCCCTTAAATCGAAAGGCTTTTTAGATTGTTTCAGTTTAAGGTGTGTACTATGTACGAGAATTTGTGATTCCACCAAACACACTTGACGTTCTTGGATTTTGAATGTTACCTTATTTTTTCGAATGAAATGACTTTTTTTTTTGAGAAATCTTGTTTAGTAGAGGGGGTCTATTTACCCTTTTTTAATTGAAAGGCACAACTTTCTAAAACAAAAAATCAAAATGGAAACAAAATTACATCAACGGCAACACTAACAATGTTATTACTTTTTTTAAGTCAGTCGTAATTTAAATTTTTTGCAATAACTTAAAAAAAAACTATTCAGTGGAAAAAGTATATTTATTAATAGAAAATAACACTAAATATCTGGCTTACAAAAAAGCTTTAGCATTATAGATTAAGCGTTGCCGTTGGTCACAAATGAGTTGGGCATCTTGCAAATGTAATGTAAGTTTTGCTCATAATTGAGATGCCGTCGCGTCGAACCCTTCTAAGGTGCAAGATATCAGTTGATGAATCCCTTATTTTCTTATTTAAAGCAGCGTTACAGTCTGGGATGGACCAGGACCTCAACCAACAAGCTTCTCCAGCTACCTTCGTCTCTAATTACCTGTTTCCAGTTTCACACGTCAAATTAGTTGAGTTCCTCTCCCACAACAGAGTCATGGTCATTCTCTACTGCATCATCCCTCGGGATTTGATTCGAAGACTTTCCGGGCCGAAGCATTTGGGTCCATTTGCTCGATCCAGTCATCGCAGTTGTTGAACTTTAAGTCGTTTGAATAGGTCGGTTTCGATGAATAGCCCAGTCTCAACAGTTAATGACTATATGTTCTCCTCTACTCCCCATCTATGCAGACGGGACCAAAGATGGGATGCAGAAGTTTTCTTACGAAACATCCTAAAGCATTCTCACTCACCTTCGTCCATGTCCAGGGATGATAAGAGTTTTATAGAAGAACTTTCGAGTTGCTCGAGAATGGAGTCTGCTAATCAATTGCCTTCTTAGTCCAAAAATGCAGCGATTGGTAAGAGTTTTTCTCTGTTTGATTTCAGTGTTATTTTCCGATTTAAAAGCGGCGCATAAATAGCCAAAGTCCTTAACTACCTCAGAATTAAAGCTGTCTATGGTGACGTTCTGTCCGAGACGTCGCGTTCTTTCATATACCTAGTCTTGCCCTAATTGACCGCTTAACCTATCTTCTTCGCTTGAATGCTCACAAACGCGCCACTGACATCACGCTGTGTTCTTCCAATTATGCCAATGTCTTCGGCGTACCCGAGTATTTGGATGAATTTTTGAAAGGATGTGTCTCTCTTTTTTCAACTTGTCTTTCAAGAAAGAGGTTGAAGAAGTAGCAAGACAGAGCATCGCCTCGCTTTAAACCTTTTTTGGCATCAAATCCATCGGTGAGATCTTTTCCGACCTTGATGAAGCATTCTCCATTGTCATCCTGCACAAACGGACAATTTTTTCAGAGATGCCTAAACTAGACATTGCTCTAAATAGTTCGTCCCTATAGGTTCTACTATACGCGGCTTCAAAATCGATGAAAAGGTGGTAGATGTCAATTTTAAAGTCCTGATCTTGTTTTGTCAATAGTGGACTTCCTAGTCTTAAGCCACACTGATATGGACCTATCAGGTTGTTGACGGAAGGCTTCAGACGTTCACGGCAGAAAAGCATGAATACCTACATAACTAGAATAAATAAACAGCATTGAACCATGCGAAACATTTTTTTTTTTAAGAATTTAATCAAATTCAGGAATCTAGTAAGTAACGCTATTTTTGTTACAATACGTTTCCAATTTATGGACAAGCCAGAAACACACTTTTTAACAAAATTACCATCTACGCGAGGAGTTAGCTTGACAAAAACTAAATAAGTATAAAATTTCAAGTTCCCATTGAATACTAATAGATAAGGCATTCTGCGTCGTCGGCTTGCGCTTAAAAAGTACCAGATTGCTTGCTCAAAATTTTTCAATAATCTTTTTAAATTTTCCCACAAACAGAAAATATTGTTTTGATTATCTTAGGAGTATAATTTTAGGAGTTTTAAATCAATCTTCTCTCACGTGGAATAAAAAATAGAAACAGAATAAAAAAAAAAAATATTTCCCATACCGGGAATCGAACCCGGGCCTTCTGGGTGAAAGCCAGATATCCTAGCCACTAGACCATATGGGATATGAAGAATTCACTCACTGAGTGAGATCTTATGACGAATTCGCGAATTTCTCAACTTATTGTGACAAAAATGTATTATAAAACTGAAAAATATGAGACGAGTTATTTTTATCCACGACAATTATTAGGTTCTTGTTTTATTTCATGTATTTAAATAATGTAAATTGTCAAATTGTAATTATTTAGAAAACGATTTTGTGCCATTAATCTTTAAAAATTATTTGGGCCATATGTGCCGGCTCGAATTTTCGACCTTTTTAAACTTTGAGCAGTTGGGTTCGAGTCGTGTTTTTAGTCCGTTCCAAGAAGAAAGGGAGTTTACCCCATCCTTGAACTTTGATATAAATGCATTTTACAGTTTTTGGTTTTCCGCTAAAAAAAAATGTATTTAAAAAAAAACAGTGTTATTTTCTGGTGTTCATGATTGTAAATTATTTGTCTCCAATGTAGTGAAATTGGTTCAAAGTATTGAACTAAATACTTTGATAGTTTCGACGTGAAAAATAATAAACATGGATGCACCAATTTAAAAATCTCATTCTTCTTCTAAAAGAGATTGAGTTCCAACTCCGGCAAGACATACTAGGATATGAATTAAGAAATTTCCAAAGAACATTGCAGGAAGCACGATATTGAACCAGGTAAGGCATTTCACATTCGTGTAGTACCGCTAAAGTACCGCTTAATTTTAAGGGTAAACTGATGGGCATTCCTTGAAGCGCGAATATTACTGTTGAGGTGTTTAAGGGGACGAATGCAACTGGCTATTTCACTAGAACACTGTTTGGAAAACAGTAACATTATGAATGACAGGAAACATTGCGGCAGTGCTCAAGATATTCAAATTTGTCTGTGATAGTTCTATCACCTATCATATTTAATTCGATTTAAAGTTCAATTTGTGATCATTCCACTCAAGGTGTTCTGTGATGCACATGCCGAGAGCTGAGAGCTGTTCCGTTTTCTTGCTAGTACCGTTCATGCATAGCGGCAAGGAGGGTGAGGTCAGTTTTAACGACAAGAGACAGCTTTGTGTTTTTGAAGCATTCAATTCTATGCGGTTTTTGGCTTATAATGAAGCCTAGCCTTCTTTGAGAATTGATCATTTAGGGCTCATCGTTTAATATTTTAAAAAAACGTAGGAAATATAAAAAAAATATTCTATAATCTCAACCAAATGTATTAATAAGATGATTGGTATAACCCATTTCAACCTCTTGGCTTTCCATCATATCCGAAGATGCCGTCACGAACAATTTTCGTTTTTTGCATTATTTTTAAATTGTCATATTTTCCCTATTGAAATTTAAAAAAAAAGCAATATAACAGTTTTACGACGAACGCATCCTTTCAGTTTAATTAGGTCCAAAATTAAAAAGGCGTTAAAGCTTTTTGTTAAATGCTTATTTTTAAAACATTAAATACTAAAGAAAAGGTCATGTATGCCATTTTGTATAGATTATGGCAATGTTCAAATGCCCGCCTCGGCTTCTAACGGTGGTACTGATCCGGGTGGTCCAAGTTTAAATTATTTTTCTGGATAAATTCGGCTGAAAAAACCTACAAACAAATTTCTAACGGAATCGCATGATCTTGGTGGCCAATTCAAGTGACCACTGCGAGAGTAGCTTTACCCTCAAATCGTTCATGCATAATGTCAATCTGTTTGACATGTCGTCTATTTCGAACCACATTCGTCTAGATCCGTATGGTTACTTTGGTTCATACAAAAATGATTATCATTGTTTTGTAGGGCTCACCATTGATGGTGACGGCCTCACCAACGTCGTTTTCGAAAAAGTACACACGAATGACGCCGACCACGCAAGATCAACACCCAACCGGTAATTTGTTGAGAATGTATTGTTACCTGGTGAACTTCGTGTATGTTGGTGTTGTCCCTTGTACTGGAATTTTGCAGCCATTCATACAAAAATAAGCCTCGTGGCTAAATATGATTTTTCGGCCAAAATTGGGGTCCTCATTCAAACGTTCCGTTGCCCATTCATCAAAGAAACGGCATTGTCTATGGTCATAAACATTGAGCTCCTGGATCAGTTGGATCTTGAATAGGTAAAGGCCCAAGCCCCGACCCAAAATTTGTCAAGTTGAGGTCTTTGAAAGACTGAGTTCAATCGTGTTACTTGCCATGGTAATTTGGCATCAGTAGCTGAATAATAGACAACAGATTTAAAAGATGTCACGAATCCTATATTTTAGTGTGATAAACTACCCCGTTGCCTTTGAAAGTGACTATATAATAGACGAATCCAGGAATTTGGGGGGACTTCGGATACGATGTAAAGAGACAAATTCCACCTCGAAACCAATCCTAAGATTTAATCAACATATTTGTTTGAACCCAAAACTCTACCTTATACGGAAAAATATTCCAGAAAAAAAACTAAAGTAAACAATACTTAGGAAAAACGATTTACGAATTTTCTTATGGAACGTACGATCGCTCTATAGAGCTCGAGCTGCTCAGCAGCTAGCCGATGCCCTGTCAAAATATAAAGCTGACATAACAGCTCTTCAAGAAATCAGATGGACAGGGAATGGTGTTCTACAGAAGAAAGAATATGACATATACTACAGCTGTCATACAAAACACCATGTGCTCGGGGTAGGCTTCCTAGTCAGCGAAAAAATGAAGTCTACCATCATCGGCTTTAACGCTATAAGCGAAAGGCTATGCACCCTTCGCGTGCGAGGCAAATTTACGAACATCAGCCTCATTAACGTTCACGGACCTACGGAGGAGTCCTCAGACGAAGAAAAAGAGACTTACAACGAACAAGTCGAGAGGGCCCTCAATGCCTGCCCAAGGTATGATGTTAAAATCATCCTTGGGGATTTGAACGCAAAAATAGGTCGGGAGCCGGTATTCAGGCATTACGCAGGCACCCATAGTTTGCATGAGAACACTAATGACAATGGACTTCGAGTCTTAGAATTGGCAGCATCGAAAAACATGGTCGTTGCGAGTACCAGGTTCCCGCGTAAAGATATCTACAAAGCCACCTGGGTATCACCTGATGGAGTCACTCGTAACCAAATAGACCACGTGTTGATAGACCGTCGCCACTACTCGAACTTGATGACGGTACGAACGTACCGAGGTGCCAATATCGACTCGGATCACTATCTTGTTGGTATGGTTTTCCGAGGGCGGATTGCCTTGCGAAGACGCATTGCATCCGCCGATCAGGTTCGAATCAACACGGCTGCCCTGCGCAATGAAAACACCAGTAACACCTTTGGTAATGCGTTAGGACTTGCCCTAGAATCACTTGATTTAGGGAGAGTAAGTCCTGGAGCCAGTATGCTGGGCGTAAATGAGAACTGGACACGCCTTAAGAATATTGTCATTAGTACTGCCAACTCCATCTTAGGCAGCAGTCGTAAAAATCGGAACGACTGGTTTGATGATGAATGTAAGCTAGCGACTGTACGTAAGAATGTTGCGTACCGAGCAATGCAACAATCTCATAGAACGCGGGCACGCGAAGAGGAATATAAAGAGCTCAGAAGAACAGAAAAACGGCTTCACAGACAAAAAAAATCAGCCTGGGAGAAGAACCTAATCTGTGAAATAGAAAATAGCCGAGAGCGAGGTCCGCACCAGGCGCGGAAGTTCTACCAATCCGTCCGAAACATGACGCAGTACACACCACGCTGCACATACTGCAAGGATGCGGAGGGAAATCTGATCACCGATCCTGAAAGCATACTGGAGCGATGGGAAGTGTACTTCAATGAATTGCTAAATGGTCAGCTCACTGCAGAAGTGGAGGCTCCACTACTTCAAGAAGAATACCCTATGTTGCCGCCGCCAAGCATAGAAGAGGTTGAGAAGGCTATAGGCCGGCTTAAACAGAACAAATCCCCGGGAGCCGATGGCATACCAGCCGAATTATTTCATCACGGCGGGCCAGCCTTACGTCAAGCAATTCATGATATTATAGTGGACGTATGGGAGCAGGAAGAAATGCCAGAAGACTGGCGAAAAGGCATAATATGCCCCATACATAAGAAGGGAGATGTCACAACGTGCAGCAATTATAGAGGTATCACGTTGTTGAGTACCGCCTATAAGATATTCTCCTCTATCTTACAAGACCGGATAACCCCATACGCTAAAACCGTCATCGGACAATATCAGTGTGGTTTCATTCCAGGCAAATCAACAACTGATCAGATCTTTACCCTTAGGCATGCGATGGAAAAATATCTAGAATTTAACATCCCAACATACCATCTGTTTATAGACTTTAAGGCCGCCTATGATAGCATAGCCAGGGTAGAACTTTACAAAGCCATGAGAGAGTTCGGCATCCCAAATAAATTGACACGACTATGTAGGTTGACCATGACCAACGTAACAAGCCAAGTAAAAATAGCCGGATTGCTATCCAGGCCAATCAACATCTTTAATGGACTCCGACAAGGGGACGGTTTGGCCTGCCTCCTCTTCAACCTGGCGTTGGAGAAAGCAATCCGTGACTCTGGCACGGCAACAAGAGGGACCATCGTCAACAGGTCCAGCCAGTTACTGGCTTACGCAGACGACATTGACATCATCGGAAGAACCGAACAAGCTGTACACGATTCCTTCATCCAGATCGAGCAGGCGGCACAAAATCTGGGGCTGCACATTAGTGAAGGTAAAACAAAGTACATGGTGGCGTCGAATGCGAGAGGAACAGTTGGTCAAACAATCAAGGTAGCGGAGCACGAATTTGAAGTGGTGCAATCCTTTAAATACCTTGGGTCAATAGTAGCAGCCGATAACAATATAGAAGAAGAAATACGCGGGCGGCTTCTCAAATCCAACAGAGCCTACTACAGTCTGTCAAAGCTCTTCAAATCCAGAAATCTCACCATAACTTCAAAACTGCTGCTGTACAGGACCATGGTCCTGCCAGTACTCACATATGGATCCGAGACTTGGGTGCTTAGCAAAAGGCACTCCGACCTCTTAGCTGCGTTCGAGAGAAAAGTCTTAAGGAGAATTGTTGGCCCCATATGTGAGGAAGGACGATTCCGGAGACGGTACAATCATGAACTGTACGCAATCTACCTAGAAGCAGATATCGTGACAAAAATTAAGCTCGGTAGACTCCGGTGGGCAGGGCACCTAGCTCGCATGAGCGAAGAGGAACCTGCTCGGAAAGTTCTTTGTGGTACATTCTATGGTAGACGACAGCGTGGTAGACCATGCTTGCGCTGGAGAGATGGCGTAGACCAGGACGCCCGAAGCCTTGGGGTGCGCAACTGGATGGCGTCGGCTAGAGACCGGGATAGGTGGAGAGACTTGTTGAAAGAGGCCAGGACCGGAACCCGGTTGTCGAGCCGATGATGATGATGAAACAATACTTACTTGACAGTTTTTGGGTAGCATATTTTATAATTTTCATTTCGAACTGCTCTTACTCAATGAGGTAGGTATTGGTTTCGTGGAAAGAAAATGCGATGTTTTAATCAAATCCAATACTACTGTAGTGGAGAGGTCCAAAACAGTGGTTTTCTGTATACCGTCCGTCGAAGTGGGATTATATGACTGATGTGCGCCCAAGAGAACGTCAAGATTGCGCCTAAGCGTCTAATAGGATTTCCTACAAATTTGTTATAGATTATTTTTAAGTGGTTCTCTTGAGGAAAAATTCACATTTAAGTTTAAGCTCAGATTTGTTAGCTGCCACTCTACGATTTTGATCTGCTTTCATCAAGCTTGGTATATGTTTTGTATAAAATAGTTTCAACTATACTGCGTTTCAGGTTTTTAGAAAAAAATTTCACATAAAAGAACAAAATCAAAGAACTAATTTTAAAGAACACTTTATCGTCAACAATATTCTTAGTTCTTCCTTAACCAATATTTTACATCTTTAATATAAATAAAAGATACCCCCATTAAAGCTTCAAACAACAACAACAAGTACTTTCTTTATTTTAACTTTCTGTTAGATATCTTAAAAAAAAAAACTTTTATTTAAAAAACCAGACTTTTGTTTCAAAGTATCAAAAAAACATGTTTCAGAGATATAACCTGACCTATTTTAATTTTTAATACTTTCAGATAAAATTCCTAAAAACCAAAGAAGGTACAGCTATGGTACAAATGGGTGATTCAGTTGCGGTCGAACGTTGTGTACAGCATCTTAACAACATTCCCATTGGCAGTCCGGGCAAAATTCAAATAGCGTTCTCCAAACAGAATTTCCTATCGGAGGTCATAAATCCGTTCTTACTTCCAGATCATACGCCCAGTTTTAAGGAGTATACTGGTTCAAAAAATAATCGATTCTTATCGCCGGCACAAGCTAGCAAAAATCGTATTCAACCACCGAGTAAAGTAAGTTGTATTCTCAAAGGTTTTCAGATCAACTTGACAAAAAAAACCGTTTTTTTTTAAAAGATTCTTCACTTTTTCAACACACCACCTGGTCTAACCGAAGATCAACTGATAGGCATATTCAATATCAAAGAAGTTCCAGCCACATCGGTGCGATTGTTCCCCTTGAAAACGGAACGCTCCTCGTCAGGCCTAATTGAATTCCCAAATATATCTCAAGCTGTGCTTGCTATCATGAAGTGCAATCATCTTCCAATTGAGGGTAAAGGTGAGTTCTTGATAGATTTTTGTTTGTTTTCAAAATATGAATATGAAATCAAAATGGGCTTATTGTGTCTGTATACGAACATGTAAACACGCACACAACACCACCCATAAAAATTCATATCAAATATAAAAAGAAGTAACGAAAAAAAACATTCAAAATTTTATCAATAACAAAACATTTATATCGTAAAATTAATATTGAACTTATTTACATATATTTATGTGATTTTTTATCATTTTGTTTTTATTATGATTTCACCCCAAATCCACGAAATATTTTCTTTCCCACATTAAAATACTTATTTATCTAGGGAAAAATAGTACGTATACGCCATACACAACCAGTAAGTCTGCATGTTCAAGTTGATAACTCGTAAAAGGTTTCCCCAATAAAAATGGTTTAGTACTTTTTATTGAGCATGTACGAGATACTGTACTCATTAAAGGAGAAGTATAAAAAATAGGAAACGCATTTTTATGAATGCATTATAAAATGCACTCGTTAGCGGTTGATAATAATGCCAACGATATTTTTATGGCTCTTTAATTTAAAAGCTCTTGCTCAAGTGATTGCTTTTATTTCATAACGATTCATTTTTTATTTCTAGTGTTGCAGTTGTTTTTTGTTTTAATTTTATAAATAATATAAAGTTAGAAATAAGGTGGGCCAAATACAAATTTTTTTTTAAAAATGCAATAAAATGAACAAAATTAAATTATTTCCATTTATTATGGCTTTGTTAGTAAAAGCAAACATTCCCTTTGATTATGGAAGACAACGCCGTTCATGTGACTGCCTCGGCTGGCTTCGCAGTAGCGCATTCTTTCACTCCAATTTTCCAAGACCTTGTTGATGGTTTCGGGCTGTAGCATTCCTTGGATGATATTGACCTTAAGTGCTTGAATCGTTTCCAGATTGTTGGCATAACATTGGTCCTTCACAGTTCCCCACAAAAAAACAAAGTGCAAATGGGTCAAATCAAAGCTCCGTGGCGGCCAATTGACATCGCCAAGATGCCTGATAACAAGATTTGGAAATTTGGTGCCAAATCCACAATTCGGCACAGTCGGCATGGGCTGTGTTACATGACGCACCATCCGGCATGAACCGAAGGTCGTCCAAATACATGTCTTCAATTTCAATAAAAAAAAAGTCGGCTCTGTAACGCCCACCGTCGTCGACCAAAACGTTGTTCCCGTGTGGGTTTTCCGTGCCCCAGAAACTTTTTTTTGTTAACGTAGCCGCCGAGATGGAAATCCGTTTCGTCAGAAAAGAAGATTTTTCGCCCAAAAACCGTTGTCCAATTCAAGCTGCTCTAAAGTCCAAACTGCGAAGCGATAACAAAGCTGATGGTCTCGTATGCCTTCAATTGCTAAGTCAATTGGACCTTATAAGCGAATAATCCGAGATCTCTGTGCTGACTCAGGCTAGTGCATGAAATATTGAGTTTTTGAGATCGATGGCGAGTTGATTTTCGTGAATTGAGTCTCACACTCTTGGCTACAGCAGCCACATTCTCTTCTGTGGGCACCGTATGACGACGGGTACCATGAGTGCTGTCCACTAGCGTACCAGTCTCACGAACTTTTTGCACAAAACTTGGGTAGAGCAGGCGCCTTGGGTGCTTCATTTCGGCGAAAACTTCTTTTCCAAAAACGCATTGTTTGGGCTACACAGCACTTCCCAGCGTTGTTCAAGCGTAAATCGACTGATTCCGTTCAAGTGCAAATGATTATACTCCCATAGTTATCGACGTCAAAAGTACTGAATGGCAAGATGGAAGTTTGTTCTTTTAACGTTTTACTGAAACTGATGTCGTTGAGGCACTGTTGTCGGTGAAATGTAGGCTGGATGGATTGAATTCTAAATTTACAAGATGTGGTTGGTTAATACATCTTGCTTTCCCAAGAAGCAAAACTCTAGTGTGTCAGATTATAGACCCATTTCAATTCTGTCATTTCTCTCAAAAGTTTTTGAAAAAAGCAATTTTAAAGCAAATTGAAAAACATGTCACTGACAATAAGTTTTGCAACAGTCAGGTTTTCGGCCGAAACGTAGTTGTAAGTGGGCTCAACTTGGACAGAAAATACATTTTGAACACTCCTTGACTTCTCCAAGGCTTTTGACACTATCGTAGAGCTATAACAATCGCGATTGATTCGGTCTTTGTGACCCGTTCAACAAAAAGGTTGATTAATTGCAATCACAATAGACAAATTCAACCAATCCTAATGTCAATCTCTTGCCACTTAATCCGATGAAAATAAAGTGAACGAAACTAACAGAAATAAAATGCACGACTGGATCGCACGAACTTGCTCTTATGTCAAAGTACTTTGGAATTTAAGATACATTTTATAAATATAAAAAATTGATTTAATGAGATAATAATATTCAAATGCATATAATTGCCATCTGATTTCTAGAAAAGTATGAATTTATGCAAACAAACTTTAAAAAACCGTTTTATTATTAAATACATTTTTTATATAAGAAATTTCTCTAAAATTTTTCAAGAAAAAAATGTGGGATGCGAATTTAAAGTATTTAATAATATTGGTTTTAGGAAATAATTTCAAAAAATAATCGTTAATAGGTTTTGAAGATATTGATTTAAAATTTTTTTTTTTTTTTTTAAAAACCCAATAAATATTTTTTCGAATATTTTTATATACAATATTATTTTAAACTTAAGGGGACTCCTGCTAAAAATTTTGGGTTAAAATCCTTAGAGCCGTTAATGAGAAAGTCGAAAATCCAAAAATCGGGCCTATGGCAGGTACCCCTAATAACATTTTGCCCCAAAATTTTTGTTGACCAAAATGTAGTCCATGTCCATAATATCACACCTAATTTTTTTTTTTTATCAAAATCGTTAGAGCCGTTTTCGAGATAAATAAGATTTTGCATTACGGGTGTATGGGGGGGTACCCTTAGGTTTGGAGCTAAAAAAAAATTTCAATTTCTCCTCTAGGGAATCACCGAAGACTCTTAACTACCGAGATTGAAAGAAATAGGTCCAGTGGTTTAGGCTGTAGTGAGAGGTACAGACATACAGACACATGTTATTTGTGTACTAAATTTTCCTTAAAATTTTTATAAAAAAAATTGATATGCAAATTGTTAGTATTTAATAAAATACATTTTAAAACGTAATTTAAAAATTTAATCGTGTATCGGTTTTCAAGATATTGAATTTTCAAAAAAAAAATTGTATTATTTTTTTAAAAATCTAAAAACTATTTTTTTCGAAAAAATTTTTAGTTTATATTTTTTCAAATGCAAAGCAGCTCCTGCATAAAAATTTTGGTTAAAATCGTTAGAGCCGTTCGTGAGAAATTCGAAAATCAAAAAAACCGTTCTATGACAGGTACCCCTAATAACATTTCCCCCCAAATTTTTTTTTCACCAAAATATAGCCCATGTCCATAATATCACACGTAATTTTTTTATCAAAATTGTTAGAGCCGTTTTCGAGATAAATAATATTTTGTATTACGGGTGTACGGGGGGTACCCTAAGTTCGAGGTACAGACATACAGACATACAGACATACAGACAGACAGACGGAATTGTCGGACCCACTTTTTTCGTCTTCGCTATCATCGTAATGTCAACTTTGATCAAAATCTCAAGTTCGATTTTTTTTTCCAAATGCAGAACTTGCCCTATAGTACCTATATCGCAAGTAAAAAGTCGGTCAACATAGCACTGTAATGCCCACCGTTGACCGAAACGTTGTTCCCAGCCGTGCGGGTTTTCCGAGCCCCAGGAGCTTTAGTTTGTTAACGCAGCCGCCGAGATATAAATCCGTTTCGTCAGAAAAGAAGATTTTTCGCCCAAAACCGTTTGTCCAATTCAAGCTGCTCTAAAGTCCAAACTGCGAAGCGATAACGAAGCGAATGGTCTCGTGCGCCTTCAATTACTGAGTGAAATGGATCTTGTAGCGAATAATCCGAGATCTCTGCGCTCTGAGACTCAGGCTAGTGCATGAGATACTGAGCTTTTGAGATCGATGGCGAGTTGATGTTCGTGAATTGAGTCTCCGTCTGACGACGGGGACTATGAGTGTTGTCCACTAGCGTACCAGTCTCACGAACTTTTTGCACAAACTTGCGTACAGCAGGCGCATGTGGTCCTTCATTTCAACCAAAACTTCTTTTTAAAAAACACATTGTTTGAGCTACATAGCACTTCCCAGCGTTGTTCAGCATTTGTTCTTTCAAAATTTTACTGAAACTGATGTTGTCAGTGAAATCTGGGCTGGATGGATTGACTTCTAAATTTGCAAGATGTGGTGAATACATCTTGCTTTCCCAAGAAGAAAAACTGTAGCGTCTCAGATTATAAACCCATTTCAATTCTGTCATTTTACTCAAAAGTTTTTGAAAAAGCTGTTTTAAAGCAAATTCAAAAACACAGCTCTGACAATAAGTTTTGCAACAATCAGGTTTTCAGCCGAAGCGTAGTTGTAAGTCCGCTCAACTTAGACTGAAAAAAAAAGTTACATTTTGAACACTTCTTGAATTATCCAAGGCTGTCGTAGAGCTATGTCAATCGCGATTGATTCGGTCTTTATGACCCGTTCACCAAAAAGATTGATTGATTGGAATCACAATAAACCAATTCAATCAATCCTAATGTCAATCTCTTGCCACTGAATCCAATGAACATAAAGTGAACGAAACGAACGGAAAAAAGTTATGTTTCGTTCATTCAACTTGTTCTCAGTCATTTAACAATACCAAATGGGAATGGAAATGAAAGAGAATGTATGTTCATTTTATATTCAATGGAAGATGGCGTGAACGAAGTCGAAAAGATAAAGTAGATAAAGCCAAACTTTCGTTCATTTTCACATTTTTTTGGTATTGGTAGAACGAAACGGTAGATAAAGGTGATTGAACTATTGAATTCATTTCACATCGATCTTGGTCTCGTTCGGAACGAAACGGCTAGATAAAAACTGATTTTGATTGACTGAACGATTGATTGAAAAGATCGATTCTTTGAACCAATTGATTGAGTCGACTTTTTAAAGCGAATGATCGAATTCAAACCTATGTGAAAAACTATAAGCAATTTCAAGTTTTCTAAACTTTCGGGAAATTTGATTCAATCATTTCTTATCGGAAGACAGCCCTTAAATCAAAATTTATATCAACGTCTTTTGGAGTCCCACAGGACTTATCCTTTTTTTTCAACAAACGAACTCGTCGAAGTCATAAAAAACTGCTCTATTTACATGTAGGCCGATGATGAATGAGCTATTTACGAGTATACAAACAACGCATTCTTAAAAAGAACAGACTATCAATAAAATCAACGTTGTTCTTCAAATTATTCTTGATTGGGTGAATTTGAATCATTTTTGCTAAAATTCCGGTAAATCCTAACTTGTTGTATTTAGCTACTTTTCCAAGTTTAGAATTAGGGAACTCAGATATATTCAGATGATTGCTAATGCGCTAAAATAAAAAGAAATACTTGAATTTTTTCCCACACGTTTTTTTTTAAGAACAACAATAACTTTTCTTCGAAATTTTATAAAATATTTTTTTTTTCTCAAAAACTGACGGACTTAAAAAAAGTCAACAAATTTCATTTCGAAAAATGGTTTTTGATGGTACCGCAGATTTTGATCATTTTTGTTATGCTCACCAAAAGTATGGATAGCTTTGCGTATTCGAATTTTCCAAACAAAAAATTTTGGATCTAAATAAAAAAAAAAATGAATTTGGTTTTCCTTTTTTAAAACTTGACAGTTTAAAGTTTTTTAATACAAAATAGAATTTTATTTCATCTTAAAATAACGATACCCACCTTACAAATTTTAAAAAATTGTTTTCGAAAATGGTATATTTCTCTAAAAAAGCCCCTAGAATTTTGGTAAAATTTTTTTCTTTCAATTCATTTTTACGATCTATAATTCTAAGAAAAATTTAAATTAAGATATAACTGTACTGTAACTAGTAGAACTTATTTATAGAATTTATAAATAGTTTTCAAAACTTAAAACAAAAATTTTTTTTTTAATTTTTGGAAAGAAATCAATTTTTTGTATTAGTTTTTGAAAATTCAATATCTTAAAAACGAGTCAATATTTTTTTTTTTTGAAAAATAAATTTTTATTCGTACAGTAATAAAAACTTAAAGTTGGCCTAACAACATTTTTTCTCAATAATATATTAAAAATTTTGTATGTAAAAGCTTATTTTTACTTGCGACTTATAGGTACTATGTAACTATATAAGGCAAAAAAAAATCTAACTCGAGATTTTGACCAAAGTTGACATTACGATGATAGCGGTAAACTTGGAAGATGTGGTTTCGAATTCCCCCCCCCCACACCGTTTTTTTTAAGACAAAAAATAAAGGTACCTCCCATACGAATTTTTTTCTAAATTTTATAAATATTGAAATTTCATTTAGTTAAAGCTACATAGGTAAAGGTTGAATAAAAAAAACGGTATCACCGATCTTAATCATTTTCGTATGCTGAAGCTCCTCCAAAGTTTAAATATTATTGCGTATTCAAATTCATTTTTTTTTTTTTTTTTTGACTTAAAAAAAATTCAATTTTTTTTTTGGAAATTCAATATTTCGAAAACCCCACTGTCTATTTTTTTCAAACTTGATAAATAAAAGTTTCTTATTATAATCTTCAAAATTTGAGAAATAAAAAAATTGTTTTAAATAAAAATAAAGCTACCCACCAATTAAATGTTAAAAAATGGCTTTTAGAAAATCGTATTTTTCTGGAAAACGGTTCCGAGAATTTACTATTTTTTCGAATTTTGATTTCTCGTTATCGACATAACGAATTTTTATGAATTTTTTGTATATAGAAGCTTGTAAAAAGTTTAAAAAACATTGCTTTTCAAGACTTTAAGGAAAATATTTTTTGAATTTTTGAATCTGTTTTTTTTTTTTTTTGAAAATTCAATATCTCAAAAACGGCTTAGTATTTGTTTTGGAAATTTATTTTTTCATTCGTATAGTAATAAAAACTTTTAAAAATTTTGTATACCTATGTATAAAAGCTAATTTTTTTAAGAAACCACTACAAAGACTTATAATTTTTGGTTTCGCTTAATCAGTATTTGCTTGAATCCCATGGCATCCTGTTTCTAGCTCCAACTTGTAAAAGAACTGTTTTAGTCATTTAGAAAATGAATTTTATGCTTATGAACAGTTATTCTCTAAAAACGTTCATTTGGAAATTCTTAGTCTTTTACATAGGAGCAAGTTCTTGAGACTCAGTCGTGTATTTTGAACACAGCTGTATATGATAATGTACGAGTAATAATTGATTTAAACGATATTTCATATTCTAGGACGCTCTCTTAACTTTAGCTATAATAATCTTAGGAGAGCACACACATTCGCAAATTAAATTTTTAATTTTTCAAAGTTGGCCCTGAAACACTGAAAGTGGAAGGTTTTAATATTGTTATTAAAGTTAGCTTGTTTGAATATAAATATAAATTATATACCGACACTGGATCTTAATTCCATCTGACCACCCTATTCAACTTTAAATTAAAAGAGAATTTATTCCATTTTCTAATACTCCTTCCTTTTATATTTCCTGAAAGAAAAAAACGTCATAATTTATGTTCCATAAAACAAATAAAATGTTTACAAGCAAAAATGACAAAACGAGTCGTAACTCTTTCCACCTTAGATGAACAAGTATCTCTCTTCCTAAATAACTCATTTAAGGACACAACAACCAACACAGAAACAAAAATAGAAAATAGGAATGTTCGAAATAACTTCGCAGAATTATTATTCCCGTAAAACACGACAAAGTCGCATAAATAACTGGCTTTCGCCTGAAAAGAAGAGATATTTTGTGATTCCTCGGCCATGTGATAAACATCCTTTTGCCCTTAACAAATAAATCACTCCGCGACGTGCCATGCAGTGGTCCCACTCGTTTACATGGATCAGTTTTATTATTTAAGACAAATCGTTTTGTTTTGTGTCAATCAGATTTTCGAGAATTTACAGTATTTTATTCGAAGCCTTAAAATCCCACCCTTTTAAATTGCTCTTTAAACTTTAATACATAGCCACAGGGTTAACATTTATTTTATTTTTTGTTTTTGTTTTATTCATTGAATTTAATGCCTCTGAACGAGCAAAACAGGGTCCGTAAGTCTCGAATGTCCTTTTAGCACCGCACCAGCCATCACAAAGAGTTACAATTTTGCAAAAACAATAGCGCGCTCCTATTATCCCCAGAATTGGACTCAGCTATCGATTAATCATTGGAAACATTACACTCGGCTGAGTTTTGGGAGCTTATAAATCCCAATCCCAACCTTCTGAATTATTTCGAATCCATTGTTCGGAGCTGTTATGGGGCTTGGTGTCTGTTATTCCCACAGGAATCAAAAAGTTTATACATGCGAATTTTTTTTTTCTCCTATTTTATTTTAATCTCTCTTTCCATTTATGAGAATATAGACATAAAATCAGTCGTTAAATTGTCGGCAGAAGGAAGGGGGGGGGGGGGCTTATTTTTTTTTCATAAAACGAGGGAATAATTCACACTATCCTTGGGGAAAAAAGTATTGGTTCAATGGCCTGAAATGCATTCAACTGCAGATACTTTTTGCTTTGCAAGTTCATTAGACAATTGGCACATTAGTGTTTTTTTTCTTGGTTTCATCGCTCGTTGTGTTGACGATGAAACTCTGGCAGTGTTCCAGATACTTTGCATTAGCTCGAACAATTCTTTGAAAGTAGATACTATTTTTATGGGAATTAGTTGGAATTAGTGAGATGTTTTGTTGGCATTCTATGGATTAAAAAAAAGATGATTTTTTTTTAATTTTAATTGGGTAAAATTAATTGTTGAATTTTATGGAAACATTTGCTATGATTAAGGGAATTGAGAAGATTGAAAATCGCTTATTGTAAATGTTTGGACTTGGCATTATGTTTAGTGCGTCGGAATATCCCGTCAGAGGTCGGCGTTCGAATAAGGATTTTGTTTATTTATGAGGTTCCTACCCACTACCTTCTTCCAAGTAGACACACATCCACTATTAGTGTCACAAGATGACACACAAATCTGGGGTGTGGGGCTAAGGAAATATGTCGATGGTTAAAGTGGAAAAACTGCTAATTATCACCCTGGAAGTTTGATTACATCATTTCGAATAAATACGCCAAATATTCACATCTCTGCAGAATTATTCAAAATGCCTTAGGCGAGCAACACCTTTTATGACAAGATATAACTATTGGAGGATTTGTTTTTTGTTTTCAAATTCATTTTTATTAACGATAATCTTATAACTATCAGAAAGCTAGACAAAAATACATACAAAACTAGCCTACTTATCAATTTACTACAGCTATCTTACTTGGCCTCGACATAAAGGAGTCGCCTATTTACAGTCCTGGGTCGCCACGTAGATAAGCGCTATTCCAACATGGATCAGTCCTCGACTGTCTAAGTAGAGAAATGCATTCAACGAAGGACTTTTTCTAATTTTTGTATGGGTTCAACATTTGTTTTCCTTGTACGGATTTATAGCACTTGCTTGTAACGGGTGATTTTTTAAGAGCTTGAGAACTTTTTTAAAAAAAAAACGCATAAAATTTGCAAAATTTCATCGATTCTTTATTTGAAACGTTAGATTGGTCCATGACATTTACTTTTTGAAGATAATTTCATTTAAATGTTGACCGCGGCTGCGTCTTAGGTGGTCCATTCGGAAAGTCCAATTTTGGGTAACTTTTTCGAGCATTTCGGCCGGAATAGCCCGAATTTCTTCGGAAATATTGTCTTCCAAAGCTGGAATAGTTGCTGGCTTATTTGTGTAGACTTTAGACTTGACGTAGCCCCACAAAAAATAGTCTAAAGGCGTCAAATCGCATGATCTTGGTGGCCAACTTACCGGTCCATTCCTTGAGATGAATTGTTCTCCGAAGTTTTATCTCAAAATAGCCATAGAATCGCGAGCTGTGTGGCATGTAGCGCCATCTTGTTGAAACCACATGTCAACCAAGTTCAGTTCTTCCATTTTTGGCAACAAAAAGTTTGTTAGCATTGAACGATAGCGATCGCCATTCACCGTAACGTTGCGTCCAACAGCATCTTTGAAAAAATACGGTCCAATGATTCCACCAGCGTACAAACCACACCAAACAGTGCATTTTTCGGGATGCATGGGCAGTTCTTGAACGGCTTCTGGTTGCTCTTCACTCCAAATGCGGCAATTTTGCTTATTTACGTAGCCATTCAACCAGAAATGAGCCTCATCGCTGAACAAAATTTGTCGATAAAAAAGCGGATTTTCTGCCAACTTTTCTAGGGCCCATTCACTGAAAATTCGACGTTGTGGCAGATCGTTCGGCTTCAGTTCTTGCACGAGCTGTATTTTATACGGTTTTACACCAAGATCTTTGCGTAAAATCTTCCATGTGGTCGAATAACACAAACCCAATTGCTGCGAACGGCGACGAATCGACATTTCACGGTCTTCAGCAACACTCTCAGAAACAGACGCAATATTCTCTTCTGTACGCACTGTACGCATTCGTGTGGTTGGTTTAATGTCCAATAAAGTAAACTGAGTGCGAAACTTGGTCACAATCGCATTAATTGTTTGCTCACTTGGTCGATTATGTAGACCATAAATCGGACGTAAAGCGCGAAACACATTTCGAACCGAACACTGATTTTGGTAATAAAATTCAATGATTTGCAAGCGTTGCTCGTTAGTAAGTCTATTCATGATGAAATGTCAAAGCATACTGAGCATCTTTCTCTTTGACACCATGTCTGAAATCCCGCGTGATCTGTCAAATACTAACGCATGAAAATCCTAACCTCAAAAAAATCACCCGTTATAACATTATTGTGTTCTGGATAGATAGGCCCGAGTTGTGTCCTAGTATCCATGACATTTGTCTGTACCTAAAGTTCAGTTCTTCTCTTTTCTTTTGATGTGCTATTTCCATTTAAGCTTTGCATCCAAAGTCATTCCAAGGTATTTGACAGTATTGACGTAAGGCACAGCCTTAGCTTTGATAAACATTGGAACATTATTTAGTTTTTTTTTTTTTTTTGTTTGTAAGGTTTACATGCGTCGATTTTGTTTCATTTAATTTTGATACACCATCGCTGTATCCAATCTCTACCTTTTTCGACTGCGTTTTGCAGTTTTTCTTTAACCTTCGTAACAGATTTAGCAGTTTCCAATATCGCAGTATCGTCGGCAAAGATGGCCATGATAGGTCCAAGGACACTTCCTTGGGGTACACCGGCTTCAATTTTCTTTATTTTCGAGAGTAATTTTCGTCATACCGTTCCCTAAAGAGTCGGTTCGTAACTTGGGATTTCAGTATTTTTTAGTACTACCTCTACCTGTGCAGTTTGTACTCAAGTCCTAAATGCCAAACCTTATCAAAGACTTGAGCAACATCTAAGAATAGAACTGAACTGAACATACTTGCTTTTCATTTAATTATTAAAAAGGGGAGAAGATTGAAATCTTAATCTTTCCTTCGGCTTTTTTGGTCACAATGGATTTAGCAATGAAACGATAACGTTACATTAACTTTTCCCGACGTTTCGGTAGGGGTTGCTGCCTTCTTCAGGGGAACTTAATTGCACATAAATAGAAAATATATAGTTTAATTACAATTGTGTGACAAAATTACAATAAAACTTACATTATGTAAAAAAAAAAATTTTGTTACATTAAATTTTACATTAAATAAAATATTTTATTATATTGGTACGAGTATGTATGCACTTCAAAATGAAGTTCCGTCTATGTGATTTATAAAATTTGAAAACAATAAACAAACAATTGACATGACGTTTAGTTTGAGACAAGTGAGCAGTATACAGCGGATATATTTTGTGTGTCTAGCTTTCGGTTCATGTTAGGTTAGGTTAGGTAAGTGGGCTGACAGTTGATCTTGTTACTGTCACACTTAGATCAATGTAGATCCATTCTGATACCCTAGGGTTTGTGACCCCTTTTATTGAAACCTATGATAATCCTATGCCGATCAAGCCCGTTAAGGGTATGGTTGGGTTACAGCAAGCTTTAGCCTGAAATGTACTTGTCGAGGGTATTCCTTTCCTTTACCTTCACTTGAGAAATCATTCCCCCCACCAGACCCGTAGGAGCATGTGGCTCCTTGCAACGCCTGGTAGATGAGTTTGAAAAGTCAGTTTTGGTGTATATGTTCGTTTGTTTGTTCGTTAGTTAAGTCGAAGAGGTTGCTTCCAAACCAAAGAGGATTTTACCAATCTTAGGTAGATGTGGCCCCATCGACCCACTGATGCTCATGCTTAACGTAGGAGTGGACATCATCGAAGTCTGGAGAATGACCACTTTCGATCATGTGACTCGATAATGCAGTTTTCCCAGGATTGTTGGATTTTATGTCTGATTTGTGGTTGGCCATACGTTGACGAAGGAACTGTTTTGTGGTGCCAATATAGCATTGATTGCAAGGAACGTCGGGTTTACCTTTACAATTTATTTTGTATATGACATCAGTGGCTTTGTCTTTGTCTGGTTTAGTTTTAAGCTTAGTATAAAGGTGGCTCAATGTTATGTTTGATTTATAAGCCAAAAGAACATCTTTTGATTTGTTGACGACCACGTTTTTGAAGTTTTCAGTTAAACCTGGTACATATCCAATCGGGTAATCTTCTTTTAGGTCCTGTGGAGCTCTGATTTTCTGCTTTTGTATTAGACCACGTGTAACTGAGGAAGGAAACCCATTGTCTCGCAGTATTTTGGTGATTTTCATTTCGTTGGTGTTATGAAATTGTTCATCACTCAATGCAAATACTTTGCCAATTGGAGTTATTAATCTTCCTGAGGCTGTGTTTTTTTGGTGCCAGTTAAACACGAGAAGCTCATTTTTTCGATGAATTTTCACGTCAAGAAATGCTATTTCACAGTTCTTTTCTCTCTCAACTGTGAATTGGATTTTTGGATGGAATCCGTTCAGGGATGTAAGAACCTCTTCGATCTTATCTTTATTTATAATGTCAAAAATGTCATCCACATATTTTGAGACAAACTTGGGTTTTTCTTCCATTTTTTCCAAACATTCGTCAAGCAAATAGTCCAGGACCAAGTTGGCTATAGTCGGTGACAGTGGATTGCCCATGGGCATTCCAAAAATCTGCTTTTAAATGTCATCTTTATACTGTAAGTAGTTGTTCTCTTTTAAGCAAAAATCGAGAATTTCTAGGAATCTGCATTGGCTCAACGGTGTATTCTCACTTATTACATCCCATCTCTTCTTAACTATATTTATAGCTAAATGTATATGGGAATGTTGGTAAAAAGTGAGACAACGTCCTATGAGACCAAAACATCATTCTTTTGAAATTGAACAATTTTTGCCTTTTCAATAAATTCCAAAGAAATTTTTAAAGAGTAGCTTGATTTTGTTGTCACGTACTGTAATATTTTGCCTACATATTTGGACAGCTCAAAGCATGGCAGTTTCATAGATGACCTAATGGGACGTAAGGGCAGATTTGGCTTGTGAATTTTCGGCAAGCCGTAGATTGATTGAAGTTGTGCGGTGTATGTAGTCATCTTAATTTTTTCGCGGTCATCTATGAATTTGTTGTTGCTCAGCCATTTAACTAATTCGTTGTTTCGAGTCTGTAGTGTTGTTGTTGGATTATTCCGCACTCGTCTATATGTGCTGCGGTCGGATAACAGATCACACATTTTGTTGTCATACTCTTCTCGTGCCATCGCCACTTTTTAATTATATTCCGAATTGTCAATAATTCATCTTCAATACTTGCTTTTCTTCAAGTGCTTTTTCTACAACATCTGTAATTCTATGCACTTGGTCTATCACGGAATGTTTATTTCTAAATCCAAAATCATGGTTCGGGATAAGTCTTCTTTCTTCCTTTTCAGGACCAGTTTCTCGAAAACTTTTGCCATGATTGGTATAAACGATATAGGTCTGTAGGATGTTACTTCAATTAGTAGCTTACCTTCCTTAAGTATAACAATGACTTCTACAATTTTCCAATGATGTGGCACATACATATCTAAGCTTAAGGCATGGGTGAATGCATTTCTTTCAAAACCTGAGCAGTTATAAGATCGTACTCTAGGGATTTTTTGTTAGATAGCTTATGTTGACACATGCTTACTTTACTTACTTTTTTGAGCGTGCCAATGGTCGCTTCTATCAACAAACTGTGAGTCATAATATGTAGCTGTACGAGTTTTTTTCAAAACTTCAAAAGAAATTTTTTTTGAATTTTTGATAAAAATCATTTTTTTTAATTCAAACTTATGGAAAAACAATAATTTTTTGGAAAATTCAATATCTCAAAAATGGGTACTTAAATATTTTTTTTTAACTTAAAAACTTAAAACTTAAGATTGCATTTTTTTACTTATTTCAACTATTATTTGATCAATCTCTACATTAAAGTTATCACCACTGCACTTATCATATCGTTATTTCCTTCACCCATGAGATTCGCGTTCAACATTCAGAGACAGCTTATCCCCTAAATTATTAATAAAGACTGGCCGCCATTGTTGTTAATTCTGTTGTTTTTTTTTTTTAATTTCCTCTTATAATTGTAAATTCGATTTTCAAAATTCTTAACATGAACGATACTCCTCTAAATAGGCAATATTTCTTGCTTGCTTTATATTTATTAATTATGTACATAAGTACCATACGACAGAAAAGAGACGAAAAAAATCGATCTGCCAATTCTGCCTGTCTAGCTGTTCGACTACAGCCTGAGGCATTTAGGCTATATATTTTAGAACTTTGCAGATTGCATTTTTTAATTTTTGCCTTAACAAGTTTTTTCTTTTTATTTTAAAGCAAAAAATCACAGAACCTGCCTTACAATTATTTTCGAAATTTTAGAAAATATTTTATTTCTCAAAAATTGTTGTCACAGATTAAAAAAAAATGTGTACCCATTGGTTTAAAAAAAAAATTTAACCATTTTTTTTTTCAAAATGATACAACTGATTGGATCGTTTTCGTATACTTAAGCATACATTCTGGAAAAAAACTTTTTTATGGATTTAAATAAAATTTAAAATTTTGTTCAAAAATAGCACGATTTTGTAAGACTTGACAGTTATTAGTTTTTTTTAAATGATAATCTATAAGATGTATAAAAAATTGGTCTTTTATCCAAAAAAAAAAAAAATGGTACTCACTATATAAATTATAAAACAAAAAATATTTGCGAAAATCTTGTTTCCCTAGAAAACTGCTCCTAGAATTTTCATCAAATGTATTCTGTTGTTATTTTTGACTTTTACTTTTTATTATAGGCATAATTCTAAAAATGACAAAAAAATCAAAAATCAATTTTTTTGAAATTCGACATCTGAAAAACGGGCCAATGATTTCTTTTTTTTGAAAATTAATTTTCATGTACACAAGTATGAAACATTGAAAATTGGCGTACCAAATTTTTATATATAAAAATATTAAACATGCAATTTTTGTTTTTAATTTGACAATTTGAAATTTGGACTTTAAAAGTCACCTTTTACCAAACAATTTATTCAATTTATTGAATATCCTGGGAGTTATGTGTTGCAGGAATAGTGGCGTACCACTTGTCATGCACGCAGAAATGATATATTATTTAATTCATGTTACATCAATGCTATATCTTCCTTAAGCAATAAATATTTTCCTAACAACTTCTCTACTAACACCAAAACTGCTCTTAGAAATTATAATATCAATCTCACTCTCAATTTTACGACTTTTCCAAAAATAAACTTATCCCAGCTTATTAAAGAATGATGAGGGTCGCAATATTATTTTATCTTTCACACCGAAATAGAGTGCAAAAACATTTCTAAACAAAAATGGGTATCCTTTTAAACGCCACTTTTCCAAGTTAAATCCCCTTTCGTATCTTTTAAGAATAAAAACTAAACGAAATTAAAATGTATATTTCACAAAGCAAAAAAAAAAGTAAAAGGTATTTCCACAACGAAACAAAAAATTCCAATCAATCTTTCTAAAATTTTATATAATTCCACAAAAGCCGACAAGGTTTGTATATTTCAAGAAACCGTCGGCCATTATTTAATGTTTAATATTTCGGTTTCAAAAAACCTTTTTCCGTCATTTTATTTAACTAGACGAAAAAAAACGTTAAAGTCAACAGAAATGATTACTCTCCCTTAGAGAGCAGGCACAAAACGTCAGACAGCATTTATTATGGGACTTTTCCTATTCACTAGAATTATAATTATAAAAGAAGTAGTAAATAGGAAAACAAAAGGCAATAATACAGGGGAGACAAAAAGAAAACAAAAAAGGTCAAAGATTTTAATCCTAGCAATCTGGAAAAAATTTTAATTGCTTTGTTTTTTGTTTTGGCTTTTGTTCCTTATAAAAGGGAAATTTATAAAATGTAAAACTATGATTTTGAGGATAAGCTTTTTGTCTTTTATTTCTATTGTTGTCGTCGACCTGTCTCCATCCATCATCGGGTTATCTTAGTTTGACTCTTCAAACTTCATCAGTGATAGACATTTCCATTTGTTACTCTTTTTTTTTTTTTTTTGAATATTTTAAACTTTTAATTCCTACCAGGGATGAAATAAATCTTTTTTTTTTTTTGTTGTGCAATTTTCTAAAATATTTTTTTTACCAGATTTTTTAAAAATGTTTCCTTAAAACATGAAAATTCGAATGGCATTTCCTGCCAACAGACCAAAGACGCTTATTTGCGTCTTTTCAAAAAATGACAAATAATTTTATTGATTTTTTAAACATTTTTTAACTCGGCAACAAAAGGAGTCACTACAGTTTTTTTCAAAATACTAGACAGAATTCGATCTGTACAACAACTGTGCTTAACCTTCAGGGTCCTAAGAGCCAAAAAAAACTCATCAACTCTGAGTTGATTGACTCCAATGTCAACCTTCCAATCCAAATTTACAACAAAATGCTTCCTCAGCAAAAATAAATGAAGTGTTTTAATCCACACAAAAGTAATCATTCATGAAAATAAGAAAAAGTGTCGGAGATAAAACGGAGCCTTGGGGCAGACCAGAATTTATTTTTTCAATATCAAAGTTAACGCTGTGCAGTGGGTAAATGGAAGAAGATGAAAATTCGCGTTTTCTAAAGACCCGCTGTACAATGCCGTTTTAAACCTCCCTAAAATTTTAAGAATCCCTAAAAATTGGTACTGCCAGCGCAGAAAAACTCTTCTTCAGAAGTACAAGAAGGTTATCGTATTTTAAAATCTCTAATCACCCTTTCGACTTCACTATTTGAACTTTCAAGTGAACAGGAGAAATCAAAACACTAAGTGTCAAAGTTAAATTTGCAGTTAATTGCGCTACAAGCTGCTTTTCCTTGATATTGCTAGCTGACGAAAGGAGAGTTAGGCTAGGACCGCACTTGCGATTTTTCGTCGAGGCGATTTAAAAGTCGTAGTCGCTTCAAATTATTGTCATGCACGCACTTGCGATTTTTTTGCCGCGCAATTATTTAATCGCGAAAAATAAAACATACTACTTTTCATGTGAGTGCACGCATTTGCTACAAATAAGTAGCGACAGAAAAATCGCTTGACAAAATAGAATTTGTTTCATTTTTATAATCACTACGATTTTTAAGTCGCTTGTGCATGCATTCAGATTTAAGGCCATGTGTCTTACTTTTGCGACTAAAAAATCGTGGATTAAAAATCGCAAGTAAATGCATGCCAATTTCTCTTTGCGACTACGATTTTTAAGTCGTAGTAATTTAAATCGCAAGTGTGGGCATATCCATTTGAGTACATTTGTTTCATTTAAGTTTACGACAATCGCATCGCAAGAAAAATGAAACAAATTGCGACTTTTAAAAAGTCCTGATTTGTTTGTAGCAAGTGCGTTCATTCTCATTTAAATTCCTGTGTTCTATTTTTGCGACTAAAAAATCGTGCGATTGAAATCGCAAGTGCGGTCCTAGCCTTATTGTGAACGAATGTTAGAACCATAAACGTAGAAGATTTTTTAGTATTTTTTTTTTTATAAATTCCAAAATTTCTTATTACACTTCGACATTGCAAAATTTTAATCATTGTTAGATTTTGGTCATGGAAAAACTTTTATTTTTGAATATGAGCATTGTAGGTGTTCCTGGCTTGTCGGTACTTTTTCCGGTTTTCGTCAGTGTGATTTGTTTTATAAAATCGCAAGCTAAAACTATTTTAAGCTGATGACTACACCTTACAGCCATAGTCGAACAAAGAGTTCTTCCTTTTAGGATACAAGTTTTCACTTCATTGAAAATAATTCCTGGTGACAGGACATGATACTCGTATCATCACAGGACTGGAATCTCTGTCACTATCGAGGAAGCCTAGTTAACAGTTAAAGTTCCGAAAAAAACTTCCTCATCCTTAGGCTGACCGGCATTGTTTAAAAAATAAAATAAAATGCAGGAGTGGGTCGCATGAACTTGCTCTTATGTAATAGACTAGGAATTTTAAAAAGCTAATGTTATTAGAGAAAACTGTTCATAAGGATAAAATTAATATTTTAAATTCTTTTAGTAGTAAGAGACAAAAACAGAATGCTATGCAACTATGAATTTATGCAAGAACAAAAACTATAAGTCTTAGACTTATAGTTTAAAGTCTTTGTAGTGGTTTCTTAAAAAAGGCTTTTACATACAAACTTTTTAAAAGATTTTTAAGAAAAAACTTTGGTACGCCAATTTAAAGTTCTTATTATTGCTCGAATAAAAATTAAATTTACAAAAAAATATTGAGCCGTGTCTGAGATATCGAATTTTCAAAAAAAAAAAAGAAAAAAAAAAATTTTTTTTTTTCAGAAATTCAGAAAATATTTATTTTAAAGTTTTGAAATGCAATGTGTTTTAGACTTTTTAGAAGCTTCTCTAAATTTCATTAAGATCCGTTATGTGGATAATGAGAAATTCAAAATTCGGAAAATGGTTATATGGTAGGTACAAGCTGTAATATCTTAAGTTCAAATTTTTTTTATTAAATTATAGGTCGTAAGAATTAATTGAAAGAAAAAAATTTTATCAAAATTCTAGGCGCCGTTTTCGTGAAAAATACGATTTTTGACCACCATTTTTTTTTAATTTTTTAGCATGTGTATAGTACCTTTATTTTAAGGTAAAATAAAATTTTTTTTCTCACATCTTATAGATTATATTGAGAAACTTTTATTTACCAAGTTTACAAAAAATCTAGCATGGGGTTTTCGAAATATTGAGTTTTGAAAAAAAAAAATTGAAGTTTTTTTTTTAAATCAAAATTTTTTTTTTAAAATTTGATTGGGTACACTTTTTTTTTTTTTTTTTTTTTTTTTTATAATCTACACGCGCTCAAGGGATTATGATTACCCTTTAAATGTTTGAACACAGCGCGGGCGTGAAGTTAAGGAAGAGAAAGAAGGATAGGAAAGATGTGTGGCACGATGTTCTGAGAATGAAGGTTGTTGTCTCAGATATTTTATCTCCAGGGATGGCGGCTGAACTTAAGCGGAGAATGCCGTGTCTTATTTCTATGTCGCTTATAATTCACATTATTTTATTCGTGTTCATCCTTGTTGGGCATACTAGTTTAACTCAATTACATGTTATTAGTGTTATGCCTGAACAACATGTAATGAGTAAACCAGCAACCCATTGATGACAATTTCAAAAGGTTTTTTAATGGAATTAAAACGACATAGACGACGGCAGGGATCGAACCTGTGATCATGAGGTTCACAGGCGAGCACACATCCATCGCGCCACGGCCACCCCCAATATTCTATTTATGATTTTAGGGACCTTTAGCCAAAAAAAAATGATCAAAATCGGTTGTACCGTTTTTGAGAAAATCAAAAACAAAAAAATGGCTCCATGGGGGGTATCCTCAATAACCATTTTCGTAAAGTTTTTTTCAACCATTTCCCAGCTTTAAATAAATGAATTTTTTTTGTATTTTTATTTTTAAAATTTGTCGAACAGTTTTTGAAAAAAAAATATTTATAAAATTTCGAAAAAAATTCGTATGGCAGGTACCGTTATTTTTGGTCTTAAAAAAAGAAAAAAACCTGTGGGGGAAAAAATTAAAAATGATATCTACCAAGTTTGAAGAAAATCGGCCAAGCCGTTTAGGCTGTAGTCGAACAGATAGACAGACAGGGAGAATTGCGAGACCCACTTTTTTAGTCTTCGCTATCATCGTAATGTCAACTTTGAGCAAAATCTCGAGTTTGGTTTTTTTTACGAATGCATAACTTGTCTTATAGTACCTATAAGGCGCAAGTAAAAATACAAATTTGCGTTGTTACTTTTTTTTATAAATTTATTTACTTCCGACATGGATTTCAATATTGTGTGTACCTGATTTTGAAAAGTTTCCAAACCCCAAATTAAAACCTTAATGAAACAAGAGCTTTATTGTTATGCCAAAGTACCAGATGTGTTCTCAGAACACATAACCATAATTTATTTTTTCCTCTGCTTAAATGGTCCTACCCTGCTGTGGATATTCGTTTGAAAAGTTCATTTAAACAAATTCAAAACCATTAGTGGAAGAAAATATAGATTCTCCTTAATTCACATTAAACCTCTTCTTTTTTTGGCCTCTGAAAAGTTCCCATTGAAAAACCAAACAAATCCCATTAAAAGAACCGTAATAATATTCCACAATTTCAAAGACCCAATTTTTCAACAGCCTCCCGCAAATTTATGAAAATGTTCTCCCTCTCCCGCAGTTCACAGCTTTTCAACGCAATTTCAGTTGCGCCTATCAGGGGTTAATAAAAAATTCTGTTAACGATCACATAACAACAAATTACTACTTAACCTTTATGGCTTACTATCGAGACATTTGGCATGTACACAACACTTTCGAGTACTTTTTCGCCATTAAAAATGGAAAAGGCAATGTTCCCCTACTAACCGTGCGCCTCCCCCCGATGACGATGACGATAAACCCGTGTTTCATTGTTGGAACTTTTAACATTCCCACATTCAAGTGTTGTTCAACCCTCCATGATGCCCAAATCAAAGTACCTATCCCTCGATAACATCCTCCCTTATTTTGTGTGAACTATCGTATACCCGCATATCGGAACTGAACTTTCATCCCGAGATGATGCCTTGTGAAATGAAATGGCTCCTCATTAAAATTCACATTGGACACTTGCTGAGTAAAGAATTATAGCCGAGTAGGAGTAAACAGCAAATGGGAGCCCCAAAAGACCCTTAAGTCATCGGGGTTTGAATGTCCTTTCCAGATCCAGTATGAAATTAAAAACGGCGAAGGCTACAATGTGTATGTGCTTATGCCGCTATACGGGATTTTATAATGACATAAAAGTTTTAAGGATATCAACATGCGCGCGGTAAATATGGTTGTTTAATATCATCGATACTCTCTAAGGGGGGAAATGGGAAAAATGAAAAAAAAAAATTCAGGCAATTTGAGGTTCTTGAAAATGTTTGTTAATTAGTTTTTGAACAAAAATTAGCAAACAAAATATGGAAGCCAGATCAGAATCCGAATGTGTCGTTGAAACAAATAAATTTTGAGTCAAAGAGAGAGAAAGAGATTTGCCACTAAGGACTCTAGGACTCCGATGGCAGTTGCTAATGCTATGAACTTCAATTAAAGCAAAGTGAGGTACCATAGGGATTACTTGCAATAATGAAAGTTTTTCTGTTTCATTTTTTTTTTTTGGAACGAAATGGTTCTGAATAAATCATTCTAATTGCTGTTTTTAACTGATTCGCCAAGTGGGTGGATGAAGTTTGCAATAACCTCTTTGAAAAGTTAACCTTTTTCCTATACACTAAGGGACACAGGGGTTGTGCCAAGTACAAGCTGCAAGTTTGTTTATAATTGATGGTTTTACTGAGAAAAGTATCCTTTTTGGAAAGGTAGAGATTAAAAAGTGAAATGAATATTCAAAAGAGGAAACCAATTAATCATGAAGTGATGCAAGAAGAAAGTTTCATTGAAGTACTTGGAAGAAAGAAATTAGTATCGATAAAAAGTTGTGTGTGACTTTGTCGTCAAATTCACGAGAGCCACCTAGGAATCAGGACCAATCTATGAACGATCGACAAAGGAGTTTTTTTTTCTAGAATCACATTGGTTTTAATACTCTCCCAGAACTTTTTCACTGTGAGCTCCGAATATTATTTTGTACTTTTTAGGCGATCGCGCTTTTTCGGAGTTATTTTAGACTTTGCAATCGCTGATTTTGTGATACAACAACCACGCAGTTTATTAGTCGCTTTTGTAAAAATTTCTGTTTGAAAGTCACGGTATAAATCGGTGCTTGACTTGACCCTTAAACCGTTCTAACGTTAAAAAAAATGGGAAGTATTCAGGATCAAATACCAATGCCCAATATTTAAAAATTGTGAATAGGTACAGCATCCCACATTCGTGTTGTGCGGCTGAACAAAGAATCTCTACACTCGTTAGTACGTCAAAAATTCATAAAAATAGGTATTTGCAAGTATGAACGTAAAATGTACAACTCAACAATTGATGTAAAATTTTATGTTTAAATGTATATGAGATATTTTTGTCTCTATGAGCTTAATACGCCAGTATTGCTTCCAATCTCGATTTTAAGTAATTCAATTTGAAATTTTATGTGTCCTTACAATGCGTTTGTCAATTAAAATCATGTGAAAATTTGGCTATAATTTTGTATTTTGTCCATTAGAATGTCTCTTATGTAATATCAAAAATAGTGTTGGACCAGGAACATTTCCTTGTAGTACACTGGTTTAACCTTTGTATGTACTCTTGTGTCGCACTCTTGTGAGTCGGTTGGAAATATATAATTTCAGATTTTTCTACTTCTGTCTAGATAGACCGCTAAGTAGTTTGTAAATTCGAAATGTACAAATTCCAGAGAAAGATCTAAAACTAGAGTCAAACGAACTTGTTTTTCTTCAGTTTTTTTTCTACATTATTTGTAAATCAATGATCTTGCTCTATTATGAAATGATTTTTTCTCAATCCAAACTGATGGTTCTGGATAACTCCTATTTCTTCTTGTATTTTTATTGCACCGAAACCATCCATTCGCGCAAAACTCGATTGAAGTCGCTTACTCGCCCGAGTAAAAATTACTGCCTGATTGTAAAACAAATAAAATTAGTTACAAAAGAGTTATTATAAAAAAAAAGCTATGAAAAAATCAAAATCTAGCATTGCTTCTTAAGCTTCACATTAGGGTACCGAATTTGATTTCTTAAGTAAGCCCATTCAATAGAGCGATTCACCAACTCTCACGACCTTTCGGTATTATATAATATATATTTTATAAGGAACATCTGAACAGATCTCTCATTTGTATATGTGTTTCGAACAAAACGGAGATCCATCTTCCACTTCATCGAAAACTTCTGTTAATGTAAGAAAACACCACACAATGGTTATAGTTAGAAGAACGAGAAAAAACTTTAATTAATGAAACTGCCGAACTTCAAGACTAAAGCCTTTTCTGTTTGCCACAATTGTGTTGCCTTTATTCACCATTATTTGAGAAGAAAGCGTTCGCTAACAGAAAAACAGCACTAGGTTGATATTTCAACATTCGTGTTGTGTGGCTAAAGAAGGAATCACTGTACTATACGGTGCCCACGTTGGATTTGAAGTGTTTTCTTAGGTCATTTCTAGAAAGTAATAATTTCATTACAAAACTTTTTAAAACTTACTCTCTTAAAACTTGACTGACAGCAGACAATCAACGAATTCTGATAGAATTTTAAAATTAAATAAACACTAACCACGGTCTCAACATAATCTAATTTTTTAGATTTATAAACTCGACTGTCCACACCAAGGGCTTTCACTAGGTTTAAACTGCTCATTATTATACATATATAATACTTAGCTATATAGATTATAACGTAAATTCAATTACTATTTTAACATAGACGTCCCTCATTCATTTGATACAAATCCTAATTTGAATATATTAGTTCTTTTTAAACAAAGAAACTTTTATAGCCTTTAGATCAATGAAGACCTTTTTTCCTTTTTTTTTTTGAGGTGCCACACAGTCTTGTATGTTTGAATAAAATTTTCTTTCTAGGCCTTATATATTTTGCTGTTGAAAATTGCATAGAAATAAAAACTAATAAGGATTATCCGGCTCGAACGACCAAACAATTTAGTTTTCGAAAAATATACATTTAAACACACTTTATCAGCTTAGCTGAAATCCGTCTTTTTTTTTTAATATAGGTTGCTTAAAGGGTCAAAGAGTCACGCTAAATTTCGACATCAAAAACATTTGTAACAAACTGAACTTTGGATTTTACTGTTCCTCAGAGTCGTATTTTCATATGAAATATAATAATTTAAAATGTTCTTGAAAATACGAGTATGCCGATATTTTTTAAGATTTAACATGGAAAAACCAAAAAATTCTAAGTTCTTCTGTTCCCTCAAATTTAAAATTACTATTCTTAAAACACGTACAAATGAAATTCACTGTACAAAATTGTAGACCTTCCCTTAAAAATTTTCTCGCAGTTTTTCACATTTACATTTAAATGAACAAAAATCGGACAACTTTAAAAATTCTGTTTTATGACCAAACCACAAACCTCTGTGTGTCGTTTACGTACAACATTAACATAACACTTGAAAAAATTTTGCAATAAAATTGAAAAATTAATGTCAAACGATGTCACAAAAATGTCAATAATTTAAAGTCCCTACACAAACAAACAAAATATGTGGAACAAAACAAAAACGAACGGACATAACACATCACACACTTGCTGCACATTCCCCCCGTCAGGGTCTGGAGCCAGTTTGACACACACAAACAAAACTGAATAGAAGGGAAAAAATCAAACAGATCCAAATAAATTACTTCCACTTTTGAATCCTTCGAAGGCAAAAGAGAATGATGGAAAAATGGCAGGGCAGGATGAGGCCAGAATCCTGGATCATGTATTTGAATTTTGAACTGCCACACCGCGCTCTGTCATTGTGGCAGATAAATTTCCATAAGATTACACAACTCGAGCCATTTTCCAGCCGAGTGGGGGCGCTGCGTCGCGTCGCCATCGTGCCTACTCTTAAACTTTACAGGGAATTGCGAATTGTTTTTCATTTGGGCTTAATTTTTAATCAAACGATGACACAGTTGATGGCGGGTGGGGGTTGTCTAGCTTGTCTAGTGCCCTTTACATATTATGGTGACCATCCTTTACTTTTTTAAACTTTATTTTCTTTTGTAAATAGGGTAATTTATTGTAAATCGTAGGTAATTTATAGATACCTAATTCAATAAGTAAGAATAATTGCAATATAAATTGTTTTGTATTGTATTCTGCTTTAAGTCTGAGTATTCACAAAATAATATTGATTGAAGATATTTAACCTAATAAGCCTGTTTTTTTTTTAACAAATTGTAGATATTTACGTTTATATTATTAAGAATGTAAAGTGAAATGTCAAAAGATGGTTTTTAGAGTAATCTGATCTAGCAGTATCTATTTTTTTCTGAGCGTCCATGTTTTTTCACAACATACAATTTTTGAAAATTCTTGAAGCTTAATTTGAAGGGCAGGCTTGTATTTTTGTTTGTGGATGGTAAATGAAATAAAGTTCTTAAGGACTATTCACATGATAGCGACGAACGACCGACGAATGAACGAACATTCGCCCATTTTGACATTTCGTTCACATGCACTTTTTTTATTCGTCGTGAATGGCATTTACTCAGACAACTTATAATGATTTTGAAGTTAGCCGCGCTCAAACAATCCATTTGTTGCAGTGTGGATAGTATGTGGAACGCGAATAGTGTTTGACAGTTCGTAGCAATCATATTGCAATTCGCGACGACCAATTTATTTTCTCAAATTTATCTCATTTTAGCAATTACAACGCAAATTTTATTATATTAACATTAAATTAAACTAGATTTCTACCATTTTGTAAAGTTTTTGTGAAGAATTTAAGCTTATATATATTTTAAATCCCATTTGTTTTTTTATCCGTTCGTTGTTGGTCGCTCTTATGTGAATAGACCTTTACTCTATATTGTATTTCAATTCTCATGATGGCCATTTTAATCTAAATTCTTGTTTCTTTTTTTTTTGTTTTCCCTTAAAATTAGGTATGGTCACCACATTTTAACTTTTCCATCTATGGGAGTCATATCCACACTGAATTAACTATAGACAAGTAATTGGGAAGTATGGCCTTTATTGTTTTGTTTTCCGAATACAAAAAGGACATTCCTTGGGTTGGGTATATTTGTATTATCATGATTTTCGACGTTTTATTTTTTGCTTATAAATAATAATACGCTAAAAAAAATAATTTTAAATGCACTGCATTTTAATAAAAAAAAAAAACTCAGGACTGTTTGGCACTGATTTTGTTGTAGTTGTTGAGGATGATGATGATGGCGTTAGGATGTAGAATACAACAACTTCCCTGTGTGTAACTAGAGCGGAAACACAGTGATTTTAATTATTTCCTTGCGGTAAGTGGAAGAACTAACTGGAATCGCTTGTACACACAATCATACATTAACAGAGTGCATAATATATATAACAAAAGTAGATTTTTAAATGGAAGTGGAAGTACTGGGTGAATTTGAAAGGCTTTTATTGTTAAGAGGGACTGGAGAATAATAATTTGAAGGTGAGAAAACCTATGGAATGTATTGTATGGTATTGTTTCAACAATTTATGTCTATGTTTAATGACAATGAGCTTCAAATTCAAATAAATTGAAGTGTAAATACACATAAAATAAATCACAAATATATATTAAAAGTAATGGAAAAATTGCTAACTGTTATGTAGAGAATTAATCACAAAAGGATTTACATATATTATAATTATTGGAGAGCTAAAAATGATGCGTCCATTAAAATATCAGTTTAATATTTCTGCATTTACACGATTGGAAAAGTGCCCTTACTTCTGTCACTTTATACTTACTCTTTCTCATTAAAAACCATAATGACAACTTACTATTAAAATATGGCAGACATAATGGAATGTATGCACTTCTGCAAAGTGAACGAATAATCGCAAATGGCTATAGTCGCTCGTTAAATTCAACACAACTACATACTTTTATTGACGTATTAAGTGAACATTCTTTTTAAATATATTTTATACAATATCTATAGAACAAAAATTATGAAAATTCTTACTAACTAAAACACACATTTGAGCATACTTTTTCAAGACTAAATGAACAGCTGTGGAAACCCATTAACTTTCGAGCACAATAACTTCCAATTTCTTTAAACAACTAATAATGGAGGTAAAAACGAACATTTTGCTTGTAAACGGCTTTCCGATAAGGATGTGTCGATGACAATCTGTGGCGGCCATGTTGTTTTGGTGGCGTCAGTCAAATTTAATGTTCGTTATTTATTCAGTGACCATACCAAGGAAAAAACTTTACTATCAGCAGAAAAATAAAAAAGACTAGTAGATAATGGATGATAATCCAGAAGTACCGAAGGTAATATATGTGCCAGCCTGTAGCGACCATGTTTTTTTGGTGACATCTGTCAATTATTATTCACGATTAAACAGCACGTCCGAATGATAAAACTTTAATCTAAAAATTAATGCTCGCGCCCACTTTACTTCAGACGCGGTGCGGTAACTCTTCGAAGTCGACTCAGCCAAGGCTCATTATGTCAAAAAAACCGCCCGAAGAAATGAGAACATCGCCTTTGTCTGTGAAAGTGTACAGGAGAAAGTGAGGTTGTTGATTCACCGACACGTGCGGAAGAACTCGGCCTTTCGCAGACTTCACTGGATGAACCTTGCATCGGGACTAGGTCCTGTTCTTTTACAAGATCCAACTGAGCACGGATCTTACAGTTAATGATCAAAGACACTGCCGTTGTTTGTTTGCTGACTGTGCTTTGGAGCATTTGAAGAAGGACTCCAATTTAAGCGGATTTTCGGATGAATGTCTAACATGCACAATTGCCGTAAATGGTATGACGCTTAGATCGCCAAGAACGGAAGATCGGGAGAGGACATCGCCGCGGCCCGAAAAAGCATACAGCAGAATGCGAGGAAGTCGATTTCAAGTCGTGCACGAAAATTCTATCTTTCGCAGACTTCAAATTGGCGAATTTTGCGTGGGAGCTTAGGACTACACTTCTACAATATTTAACTGACCCAGGAATTCAAAGTTCATGACCATAAGAAACAACACTGTTTGTTCACTGGCTAGGCTTCGGAGCGTTTGGAAAAGGATCCCAATTTTGCCCGAAATATCATCTTTAGTGACGATATGGGACAACTTTACCCACACGAGGTTCATCAGGTGATAATGCATCCTCAAAAAATTACCGTTTGGTGTAGATATTTGGCCGGCAGCGTTATTGGTCCGTACTTTTTAGAAAACGACGTTGGTGAGGCTGTCACTGTCAATACCAAGCTCGACAGAACGATGATAATCAATTTATTACGGTCCAAATTGAACCATATGGCCCTAGACGACATGTGGTTCGAGGAAGCAGCGAATGCCACGATTGACATTCTGTATGAACAATTTGAGCGTAAGGGGACCTACAAGGTCATGAGATTTGACCCCGCTAGACTTTTTCTTATAGACTTTCCTTAAGTCGTAGTTCTATGCGAATAAATCGCAATCGACCAATGCCCTTATAGTGAAAATAACACAAGCCATCGCTCAAATTTAACCGGGTCTATAGAGAATTAACAGACCTTTGCATGTGCCAAACTCAAAAATAAATTTTTTTAATAATTTTGGGAAAAATCATGGACTAACCACTTGTCTTTAAAAATCATTATTTTTTCGAAGTTCACCAATGCCACCGCGATACACCTCAAACGAAAGGTCTATTCAATACCTACACACACATGCAAGCTAAATCGTCATGTGTGGTCTGGTTATCGAAATATGGCCATCCGAAGTGATTTCTCTGATTCCACAGAGTTTTTAGCTTTAACTACTTAAGAATGTGTTTGGGTGGCGCTATTTCCGAAACCAGGCCTTGTAAAAGGTAGCGGTTTTCAAAATTTCTAGTCAAAACTGGTCTTGTCATTGAAAATTGGACCAGACATTTAAACGATGTCATATTCCAATACAAAATGGCATACAAGAATATTGTTAATACCTCACAGACAGCCGGTTTTATTCCATTTCAATATCTACCCGCCCTTATTGAAAAACCCTTTATAATAGGCATGTTTTTACGGCGCGAATATTTGATACATTTTCGATTTCAATAATATTCGAAGCGATTTTTTAATTTATCGATAGTTTTTGTTATTAGAAATTGTTATTCTTTTCTGATGGAGTATTTTTGGGTATTGGATAAATGGATAGACTACCTGGTGGAATTTTGATGTCGGTACAGGTCGCTTGCGGCTCATTTGCATAGACCTGTAAGTTAATATGCCCCTCACATGAAAAAGTCTAAGGGGGTTAAATCTCACAATTTCGGTGGCAATTCACGTCGGTCGACTCTATTGTTTTAATTTAATAGGATGTTGCAATTATAGTCATGTCATCCATAAATATTGAAGACCTGTTGTATCGGCTTAGGGTGGTATATTGCGGTTAAAAAACAGCACAACCGTGTACAGATCACTTACTTACTTTTTTCCTCAGAATAAGGTACGAGTACTATATTCCAGGCGGTCAGCCATCAGACGAATAGGGGGAACAACATGTAGCATACGAAAACATGCACGTGCCGTAACTATTCGGGACTGGTGGAAGTGTGATCATAGCCTCTTCGCGGCGGCCGCTAGAAACAAGCCTTTTAAAAAGGTTTGGCTAATATGATCAGGCTGGTTCCACAGGTTGGCGACAGGTTAATTCCCTGTCCCGTAAAACTAAGAGAATTTCGAGAACGACAACAAGCCTCGGAAACGGACTGATCACACGACGACAACCAACGCAAAGAAAAAGGAAAAACGATTTACGAATTTTCTTATGGAACGTACGATCGCTCTATAGAGCTCGAGCTGCTCAGCAGCTAGCCGATGCCCTGTCAAAATATAAAGCTGACATAACAGCTCTCCAAGAAATCAGATGGACAGGGAATGGTGTTTTACAGAAGAAAGAATATGACGTATATTACAGCTGTCATACAAAACACCATGTGCTCGGGGTAGGCTTCCTAGTCAGCGAAAAAATGAAGTCTACTATCATCGGCTTTAACGCTATAAGCGAAAGGCTATGCACCCTTCGCGTGCGAGGCAAATTTACGAACATCAGCCTCATTAACGTTCACGGACCTACGGAGGAGTCCTCAGACGAAGAAAAAGAGACTTACTACGAACAAGTCGAGAGGGCCCTCAATGCCTGCCCAAGGTATGATGTTAAAATCATCCTTGGGGATTTGAACGCAAAAATAGGTCGGGAGCCGGTATTCAGGCATTACGCAGGCACCCATAGTTTGCATGAGAACACTAATGACAATGGACTTCGAGTCTTAGAATTGGCAGCATCGAAAAACATGGTCGTTGCGAGTACCAGGTTCCCGCGTAAAGATATCTACAAAGCCACCTGGGTATCACCTGATGGAGTCACTCGTAACCAAATAGACCACGTGTTGATAGACCGTCGCCACTACTCGAACTTGATGACGGTACGAACGTACCGAGGTGCCAATATCGACTCGGATCACTATCTTGTTGGTATGGTTTTCCGAGGGCGGATTGCCTTGCGAAGACGCATTGCATCCGCCGATCAGGTTCGAATCAACACGGCTGCCCTGCGCAATGAAAACACCAGTAACACCTTTGGTAATGCGTTAGGACTCGCCCTAGAATCACTTGATTTAGGGAGAGTAAGTCCTGGAGCCAGTATGCTGGGCGTAAATGAGAAGTGGACACGCCTTAAGAATATTGTCATTGGTACTGCCAACTCCATCTTAGGCAGCAGTCGTAAAAATCGGAACGACTGGTTTGATGATGAATGCAAGCTAGCGACTGAACGTAAGAATGTTGCGTACCGAGCAATGCAACAATCTCATAGAACGCGGGCACGCGAAGAGGAATATAAAGAGCTCAGAAGAATAGAAAAACGGCTACACAGACAAAAAAAATCAGCCTGGGAGAAGAACCTAATCTGTGAAATAGAAAATAGCCGAGAGCGAGGTCCGCACCAGGCGCGGAAGTTCTACCAATCCGTCCGAAACATGACGCAGTACACACCACGCTGCACATACTGCAAGGACGGGGAGGGAAATCTGATCACCGATCCTGAAAGCATACTGGAGCGATGGGAAGTGTACTTTAATGAATTGCTAAATGGTCAGCTCACTGCAGAAGTGGAGGCTCCACTACTTCAAGAAGAAAACCCTATGTTGCCGCCACCAAGCATAGAAGAGGTTGAGAAGGCTATAGGCCGGCTTAAACAGAACAAAGCCCCGGGAGCCGATGGCATACCAGCCGAATTATTCCATCACGGCGGGCCAGCCTTACGTCAAGCAATGCATGATATTATAGTACACGTATGGGAGCAGGAAGAAATGCCAGAAGACTGGCGAAAAGGTTTAATATGCCCCATACATAAGAAGGGAGATGTCACAACGTGCAGCAATTATAGAGGTATCACGTTGTTGAGTACCGCCTATAAGATACTCTCCTCTATCCTACAAGACCGGATAACCCCATACGCTAAAACCGTTATCGGACAATATCAGTGTGGTTTCATTCCAGGCAAATCAACAACTGATCAGATCTTTACCCTTAGGCAGGCGATGGAAAAATGTCTAGAATTTAACATCCCAACATACCATCTGTTTATAGACTTTAAGGCCGCCTATGATAGCATAGCCAGGGTAGAACTTTACAAAGCCATGAGAGAATTCGGCATCCCAAATAAATTGACACGACTATGTAGGTTGACCATGACCAACGTAACAAGCCAAGTAAAAATAGCCGGATTGCTATCCAGACCAATCAACATCTTTAATGGACTCCGACAAGGGGACGGTTTGGCCTGCCTCCTCTTCAACCTGGCGTTGGAGAAAGCAATCCGGGACTCTGGCACGGCAACAAGAGGGACCATCGTCAACAGGTCCAGCCAGTTACTGGCTTACGCAGACGACATCGACATCATCGGAAGAACCGAACAAGCTGTACACGATTCCTTCATCCAGATCGAGCAGGCGGCACAAAATCTGGGGCTGCACATTAGTGAAGGTAAAACAAAGTACATGGTGGCGTCGAATGCGAGAGGAACAGTTGGTCAAACAATCAAGGTAGCGGAGCACGAATTTGAAGTGGTGCAATCCTTTAAATACCTTGGGTCAATAGTAGCAGCCGATAACAATATAGAAGAAGAAATACGCGGGCGGCTTCTCAAATCCAACAGAGCCTACTATAGTCTGTCAAAGCTCTTCAAATCCAGAAATCTCACCATAACTTCAAAACTGCTGCTGTACAGGACCATGGTCCTGCCAGTACTCACATATGGATCCGAGACTTGGGTGCTTAGCAAAAGGCACTCCGACCTCTTAGCTGCGTTCGAGAGAAAAGTCTTAAGGAGAATTGTTGGCCCCGTATGTGAGGAAGGACGATTCCGGAGACGGTACAATCATGAATTGTACGCAATCTACCTAGAAGCAGATATCGTGACAAAAATTAAGCTCGGTAGACTCCGGTGGGCAGGGCACCTAGCTCGCATGAGCGAAGAGGAACCTGCTCGGAAAGTTCTTTGTGGTACATTCTATGGTAGACGACAGCGTGGTAGACCATGCTTGCGCTGGAGAGATGGCGTAGACCAGGACGCCCGAAGCCTTGGGGTGCGCAACTGGATGGCGTCGGCTAGAGACCGGGATAGGTGGAGAGACTTGTTGAAAGAGGCCAGGACCGGAACCCGGTTGTCGAGCCGATGATGATGATGACTATATTCCAAAATTATTCCGAAAAAGCTCTTTACATAATTTTAAATCAGAGATCGACCTCCTTTTTTCTATTTAAGATCTCTGAAATATTACTTCGAATTCTTGTTGAGTGTTTTCATTGCTAACTTTGTTAACCCTCCACTTGGAGTCAGATCTCTCTTCGCTTTAATATACAAACTTGGGTAAAGAAACAAAAAAATTAGTCTGTTTTGAAAAGGCAATTCCTTCCATTAAAACCATATCACCCTTCACACAAATAGTGTCCTTACCTGTGTGCAAAACCAAACAACACTCAATTTTCTAAATCTTGTTAAAATCTATTCAAAACGTGTTAAGCAATAATGCTCCCAGTGAATACCAAAACAATGACGATGATCATAATGCATCTGTACACATGGTTTAGTGTCGATTGGTTCTAAATCCTTGCTGACCGTCACTCAGCAAAATTAACTTAATTCCCTCAAGTTAAATATTTTAACAACAAAAACTCCGGTGTCATTCAAAGTAAATAAATGTTCCTTTTTTTCTCTTAGTCTTTAACGATATGGAAGGAGTCTCTCAAAACCTCAACCATAATGTTTTCCATCATCAATTTCATGCATGCAAACATAAAATTTTACAGTTTTATCCACAACTCACAGACCTTCGCCTCCTGCCCCTAATTGTCCTGTTTCATCAGCATAACCCAGGTTTTATGGAGTAAATATGGTTGGGACTTTTAGTGAATATCCGGGGCGATAATCAAATTTTCATCCCTTCAATCTCAATTATAGCATAATGAAACGTTTTATAGGATTTCCTTCGTTCTATTGTGATGTCAAACAAGGTCAGTTCTATAGAATCCCAAGGCTAATTGATTGCTTTAAACTTATTTAAGCCACGTTTTAGAAATGTGTTCCTTTTGAAAAGAAAGTCAAAACATTAATCTAATGCAACTAAACAACAGAACGACCGGCAGAAACCAGTGCTGGATGGATTTGGATAAACACATAAACTTTTGTTGGAGCCCTCTTATAGTCACAGGGTCACAGGGACGACATGACTTCCAACCAAAGCTGTTTTAAGTTGCGAAAGATTTATTTAATTTTGCGTTCATTACAAATTTTATTGAATTAGAACTGCTTTCTATCAACTTGTGACTTATTTTTGGAAAACTCCAGACATTTTTAAAAAAATGGAAGACCAGTTAAAAATTTAGCGGTGGCTGTTATAGAAAACTTACATTTTCTTGAAAATAAAATAAAATGCACGACTGGGTCGCACGAACTTGCTCTTATGTAAAAGACTAGATATTTCAAAAATTAAAGTTATTAGAAAAAAACTGTTCATAGGCATAAAATTCATTTTTGAATGACTAAAACCACTCCCTTGGTAGTTGGAGCTAAAAACAGCATGCCATGTGATTCAAACAAATATGAGTTTATGGAAGAACAAAAATTATAAGTCGTTGTAGTGGTTTCTTAAAAAAATAAGCTTTTATATAAAGAATTTTTAAGAAAAAATTTTGGTACGCCAACATAAGGTTTTTATTATTGTACGATTAAAAATTAAATTTCCAAAAAAATATTCAGTCGTTTTTGAGATATCGAAAAAAAAAAATATTTTTTTTAAAGTCTTGAAATGCATTGTTTTTTAAAGCTTCTCTCTATAAAAAAAAATTCATTGAAATCCTTTCTGCCGATAATGAGAAATTCAAAATTAGAAAAAATCATTCTATGGTAGGTACAGTCAGTAATATCTTGTCTTCAATTTTTTTATTAAATTATAGATCTTAAAAATTAGTCAAAAATTTCAGCAAAAATACGATTTTCGAAAACATTTTTTAACATTTCTATATAGGATACCGTTATTTTTAGGTAAATAAAATTTTTTGTTCTCACAACTTTTAGATTATATTAAAAAACTTTAACTTATCAAGTTAGAAAAAAAATCGAGTAATCGAAATAATATTTCAATATTATTGAGTTTCCAAAAAAAAAATTGATTTTTTTTTTCTTAAATCCAACAAAAAAAAATATTACGCAATAATGTTCAGACTTTGAAGTACCTTTAGCATAAAAAAAAATTATTAAATTCGATTGTTTCTACCGTTTTCGAGAATATCAAAAACAAAAAAAAAAGATTCCAAGGGGGCTACCAAAAATAACCATTTTTTCGTAAATTTTTTCAACTATTACCTAGTTTTAACCAAAGGAAATTTTATGAGTTTAAAAAAAAAAATCTATGGGACAGTTTTTTTAGAAAAAAAAATATTTATAAAATTTCGAAAAAAATTGTATGGCAGGTACTGTTATATTTGGTCTTAAAAAAAATGAAAAAAACACGTGGGGGTAAATTCAAAACGATATCTAAGAAGTTTAATGAAAACCGACCGAGGCGTTTAGGTTATAGTCGGACAGACAGAATTGCGAGACCCACTTTTTTGGTCTTAGCTATCATCGTAAGTCAACTTTGATCAAAATCTCGAGTTCGGTTTTTTTACGAATGCATAACTTGCCTTATAGTACCTATAAGTCGCAAGTAAAAATTATAAAAGACGATACAACAGCTCGTAGAGATCCTGAAGCTAGTGGCTTTCAGCTCCCAACCATTCCTGTGAAATTTCAAGGAATCTTCAGCATAGATCCGGATGAATTTGAGCGAGGGCCTGTGTTTTATTCACCTTAAGGGCATCGGTCCATTGCAACTCCAGGAAAGCGCATAAGAAAAAGTCTAGCGGGGTCAAACCGGGGTCACCTTTGTGTGAAATAACCAAACCCTCAAATCGTTCATGCAAAATCAATCATGTTAATCTTGGCGTCCACTGCGCAGCACGTAGCGCCGCCGCCGTTTTGCTGAAATCACATGTTGTCTAGGTCAATATGGTTCAATTTGAGCCATAAATAATTGATTGTTATCGTTCTGTAGCGCTCGCCATTGAATATGACCGCCTCATCAACGACGCCGCGCGCCGCCGCACCGGCCCAAAATCCACACCAAAGGTTAACTTTTTGAGAATGCATTGTCACCTGGTGACAATGTGGGTTGGTATTGTTCCCTATATGGCAATTTTTCTTCTTAATACAGCCTTCATCCAAAAATGCGCCTCGTCGCTTTTCGCCCAGAACTGGGATCCTATTCTAAACGTTGTTTTTGGACATGAACTTTGAGATCCTGGGTCAGTGAGATCTTGAACGTGTGTAGACCCAAGTCCCGACGCAAAATTCTCAAAGTTGAAGTCTGCAAAAGGCTGACTTCTTGTGCATGGCGGAGAAATTTACTGCCCCAGGTTCTCCTGTACAGTTTCATGGACCTCGGCGATCTTGCGTTGCTTTGACGTACGAATGTTGGCTGGTTGATTATCTACCGAAACAGTCGTTTTAAAGTTTTCACGAAACGTTGAAAAGTCAACTGTAAATGGCCACCACGCCTACCGTAAAATGTGTGGAATGCAATGCAGTTGTTTTTGCCATCGACCGGTATATTTTATATAATTACTCTCTATCTCATTAACTGCTCGAAGGATTTTGATACAATTTTTTTAAGAAACGCAAATAATTTTTTAAGCAATACTTTCACAAATTTGAACTTAAATTGTTTTTCCAAAGTTCTAAACCATTGGGGATCTAATCTTTAGTTCTGATTTGTTTTTATATTTTCCAATGAGGCCTTCGGGAGCGTAACGTATTCCCGCTTTTTATAATGCCGTTTTTCAAAAATCCCACAAAAAAAGTTTTAAAATACCGTCCTCTATAATACCGTTTTTTTTAAATACCGCTTTTTAAAATCCCGTTTATCAAAATCCCATTCGATTATAATCCCACTTTTTAAAATCCAGTCTTATTCCGCAGCATGCCCCCCTTACATATGTACCTCACTGTTTATACGTCGTAATAAGAAACGGGATTATAAGAGACGGGATTTAAAAAAAAGCGGTAAAAAAAGTGATTATAAAAAACGGGATTTTAAGAAACGGGATTATAAAAATCGGGATATCGTACCCAACCCCAGGCCTTCGAAGGTCCTAAATCCATACCTGCGTTTTGCATTTTTTCCAGATTTTCTTTTTCACAGTCTGTAGGTAATGAACACAAAGAAAAAGAAAGAGCAATATGTTTTTCCTGTTAGATGTGCGCTGAATAGCCAGCCAAACCCGTCTCTTGAATAATTTATTCAAAAATATCATTTTTCCTGATTTAACTTACTGCCAAATGGATAAAGTTCCAAGCTTTGCAGAAATGAACAAAAACATCCCCTAGCTCATTACAAGCTGAGCGAAAAAAAAGCAAAAACCGTACAAAAAGTATATGGAAGAACCACCATTTCGTTCTTGTTTGGCTTTCTTAAACATTGTGCTTCTCCTGCTTAATTCATAAATCGTTTGCATAATGTGGCAGAAGTTTTAATATAAACTTTAGCTTCTTTTAAATTTTAAGGGAAAAAAATAAACACAGAAAAATAAAAATGTATAAAGCTGTTTAATGGAGAGTGATGATGTTATGTCAAAGTCGGGGTAATTTTTATTCAAGTTTCATTATAAATTAAATTTCACACATCATCTCTGTCAAACTAGGAAAAAAAATATATAAAATGGAACAGGCCATGTCATTTTTGACAGTTCAATCTGTTATGTAAGTGTTTTATTTTTTATTCTGTCATTTTAATTGCAAGCTTATTATATAACCTTCAAGGGTTGTGACCCTCTTTTGATGTCATTCAGTTAAAACAAAACCACATGAGATTGGAATGAAACGAATACCGAGACCAACCGACCGACACACCGACGCTCTGACACGAAATGGTAGTGGTATTAAATGTCAAGGGTAATTGACTGAAAAAAAACAACCCATCATAAAAAGGGTTGAAAATTATTTGGTGTCCTGAGCAAGGCACAAAAAAGCTAGTATATGAAGGTAGATATTAAATACTAATTTTATATTTGGCTTAAAAGCAATTTAATTTAAGCTCAACGAGTCGAAGTGTTTTGTTGGTACATTAAAAAAGAGTGCCGAATGGGGTTTTAGGGAAGTTCATTTTTAAATGTCAGATGTGATATTTCCAATCCTTTGGTACAGTTACTTTGGAAATACTCATAAAAGGAAAGGACTTTATCCGAAAAGATGGATTTAACGAGTGCAGGAGGGAGACACTTAGATAACCTTTGGTAACTTTTGTCTCTGAAAAATAAAAATAAAAAACTTTTTGGGAAAAATGTATAAATGGTTATCAGTTATCACCGTTACAAAAGCCCTTACTGCTTATTGTAATCATTCCTAAGATCTAGTTTATTCACCCAAGAGAAATATTTTGACGTTTTACTTCGATTTTGATTCCACTTCGAGCTCCCATTGAAACAATACAGATGGAGCTGGAATAACTGTCAAACTATTGAATTTACACAAATTCAATGGTGCGAAAGCAACCTGACATATAATTTGAAAGCTTTGAGCTCTCTTTAATTCCTCATTCAATGACTCTGTTTTTTTTTAATGTGAAAAAGATTTCATTCAGATAACCTACGAAAATGACATCAAAAATCAAATGTCAGAAATCTGTACAACACTTTTTGACAGCTGCAGCACTTCTTTACTTCGTTGTGTTCAGCCAGTGAGAGAACCAAAAGAATGTTAGGGTGACTTAAGTATAGATTAAGAAAGGAACGGACAAACATACTCATAGCTGATATTCTATTCATTGGGACTGCTATCGATCGATCTTATTTTGCTGATGAGTTTTTAGGTTAGGTTATTGGGCTGACAGTTGATTTTGTTACCGCCACACTTAAATCATTCAAGCCCGTTTAGGGTACTTATGAGTTTCAGCAAGCTATAGCCTTAAATGTCGGAGGGTACTTCTAAGTCATTGAAGAAATGTCTGTCGTTACACTATCACCTGGTTGACGAAAGGTTAACGCCTTTTAAGGGCGTGGTCATAATTGCAGAATAAATCGAAAGAAACCTCATGGTTTTTTAATTTGAAATTTAAAATTTTTTAGAGCATAAGAGGTTAAAACTCTTATAAGCTTAAACAAGCAAGAAAGATTTGTAATGGTCATACAAGATAAACCAAATGTTTCCGACATCAAAAATTTAGGTAAACATAGAAAAAATTGATAGGAAACACAACCCTCGTCGGAAATGGAACCCTTTCTGGGAATGTAACACAGTATTCTGTTGGTAAGATGCTACCAGAAAGTATAATGACTCCTCCTGTACTTGAGGGGCTAAAAGATATCATGAAACGAATCTTTTTTCGCACTAGTACAGATGCAAGAGTCTTAAAAGTTATTCATGTCGATTACAGAATTCGCAGAATTTATTTAACTCGATCCGTTGATCTTTCGCATCCGCTGTAAAACTGAATTATGAAATTCGCCGGGTGAACTACATTGTCGATTCCTAAAATTACCTTATCATTTATGAACTTTCGTATCGACGACGCTGTCAGTAACAGGCATTTAGTCAACGGCCTAGGTTTTGATAATAGCATCGCTATCGATGTGAAATCAAGCATCGTTGTGCGTGGTTAGTACTTGGATGGGGGACGGTTCAATACCAACCCGTGTGCATTTTTTTTTTTGTTTTTAGATTTCTGGCTATGTCCAGTTGCGTCTTCATCATTTCCACCATTTCTCCAAATTGTTTCCGATTGGTTGTCTGTTTTCTATTAACATTTGTTTAATAAACACACAAACATTCATTATGATAAACTTTTGAATTACATTTTTGTGCTTTCCATTGTTAATTTTTGTTTTTTTTTTTCGTTTAATTAAAAATTCACTTCAGATTCGTATCGAAATTGTATGGAGTGCGAATGGACTGCGGATGTAGTAATACCAGATAAGTTGACAGAATGTCGGTGGTGCAGGGATTGTTACCGACATTCGTTCAACTTTCTTTCATCGGATTCAGTAATAGCAAAAGTTTGGAAATTAATTGAAACTGTTACTTTAGCTCATTCGCCGAATTCTGACTGAATAGAAAAAACCATTTATACAACCCGTTGTTCTTACTGTAACTTTACTAACACAGGAAAATTTACAGCATATACAACAATATACCGTCATTAAATGTCAAAAATAATATTTTCTGCTTTGATGTTGCCAGTACCTATTTCATTTTATAAAATGCTCCATAATTTTTTTTTAAGTTTGTCAAATCAAGGCCAATATTTGTAAGTTCTGCAAGGAACTGGGTATTATTTTCGTAAATCTCTGCTTTAAAATAACCCCACAAGTAATATCTCGACAGGTTTAAAGAAAAGGAGCTGCTCAATGAATATTGCAATTCGAAATATGTACGAACTTTTGTAATAGTAATAATTGGTCAGAAGATTTAATTCTGGCAACATTTTGAACACAGAATTATGACAAATACGTATCTAGTCTTCTCTTTTCTTCCCAAAAAAAATCATGAAAAATTCAATAAATGCTTTCTTAGTGGTTTCCGCAGCAAGTGTACTCAATTAATCCAATATTTGTTCCTGAAGCCAGAAGGCTAGTAAGATCGAGAAAATGTATATATTGAAATATTATTTTTATCGCGCTAAAATCCTACCCCTCTCAATTTTGTATTTTTTGTGTCTTAATTTCTTTTTTTTTTGTTGAACCCTAAAACAAAACAACCCTTATAAAATAACTATTTTGATTTTCTCTTTCTAGGCACAAAATTCCCCTTCATAATGAAACTTTGTTTCTCATCGTCAAAAAGCATGAACGGCGCATGGAATAATGCGACCAATGAAGGTATCATTGAGAAAGAAAATGACGGTGACTTAAAACCGGACACCTACAATTGAGATTTAATTAAAATTTTATAAAAACATTAATTAATTAAATATAATAATAATAATATTAATTATTAAAACAAAATTTAAAAAAAAAACTACAAAGAATTTTTAACAATAAAATAAAACAAAAAAAATAATAAAAACAATTACAAGAAAAAAACCACCATCCCCACGCATGATACAACAAAATTTAAAAAAAAAATATGAAGGAGAATAATAATAATTATGAACCCCCGAGATTCATCGTTTTAAATTCTTATAATATTTTTTATTATAAATAAATAAAAAAAAATTAAACAATAATAACAAATATTTATGTTACTATTTTTTTCTCTAAAGAAAAATGCAAATAGAATCAACTAATGTTATGTTTATGTTATTTTTTTTTAATTTAATAACTTGTTTATTATTTTTGTTATTGTTTTTTTCTTAATTGTTCATAAAATAGGTTTTTCCTTGTAGAGTATTAATGTATTTATAAAATACGTAAATAATATTATTATAACTGATTTTTGTTTATTCATTTTAAAATAATTATTAGACTAATTCATTCTATGCATAAATTTATGTATATATACTAATTATTTATCAAATTTGTGGCCCAAATAAAATTATTTCATTTATATTTAGCGTATATTTCTTTCTCATTTTGTTTTAGATTAAAATTTTCAAAAAAATAAATAAATAAATAAACTAAATAAAATTTATTTAGAACAAAAATTAATTATAGAAAATTTGTAATTAAATACATATTTAATTCGACAATATTGATTATAAAAAAAAAAAACAATAAACAAAAAAATATAAATAAAATAAAGAAAACTGAACTACTTAAATGGAATTTATGAATCAATGGAATAAGTTACTTAAATCAATTAAACATAAATAAAAACAAAATTAGACTAGACAGAAATAAATCACATTGGTTAGACTAGTATTATTATTTTTTTAATTTAAAAAAAAAGAAAGAAAGAAAAACAACTAAGCAACAGCAACAACAAAAAATTAATAATTTAAACAAAGAGGACTATGACAAAAAGTAAAATAACAAAAAAATACTTTATTTTATATAAATTTAAGTATAACTATATACAAACAAAAAAAGACATAATTATATTAAATTTTTTCTCTTACAATACTTTAAATTTTGATTTTTTTTATTTAACCCAATATTTTACTTAAAGTAAAAGCTTAACATACGAGTAGTATAAAAAATGAGTAAACTAACTAATTTTATTGTTTCTTAGTTTTAAATGAAAGCATGTGTATAAATTAAATTTAAAAAAAAATAATACAAGAGAAAGAATATTTTGAAATATTTTTTAATTTATATACAAAAAATAATATGTATACAGAATAATAACAAGAAAAATGCTAATTTTTGTTTAAAAATGGTAAAAAATAATAAATGTATTCAAACAAGAAATTCAGCAATATATCAGAAACAACCATATCACTGTGAGTAAGTTAATCTAAACAAATAAATAAAAAGTAATAATTTCTTTTGTTAAATATAATTTAGAATAAATTTTAGATTCAAAGGAAATTAAATAAACAACAAAATTAATAGTTCTGGACAGGGAGAAACGAAAATTTTAAAATGATTTTAAATTATTTTTGTCAGAATCTTATGACGATTTTGTGGACAAAAAACAAAATCAAATAAGACATCTCTCCAACTCCACGCTAAACATAAAAATTAATTAACTTTACTTATAGTAAGCTGCAGCAGTAAACAAAAAAGAAGTAAATAAATAAAATCAACGAATATAGTTCTAGTTAAATTTTAAGCATTTTATTTTTGTGCAATTTATTTAATATATAAATCAAAATATAATTTTAAAACAAAAACCAGCACACTGACGACGGTTATCTCAAAAACAAAAATGATTTTTTTAGTAAGTAATGCAATTTAATTTAAAATTAGTTTTATGAATTCCGACTTAATTTCGAATTTATTTAAATACAAAAAGAATATAAACAAAATTGGACTTATAGTGCTGACATAAAATAAAACATTTATTCGTAGTTTAGAAAAAAAAAAAAGAATTTGATTCATTTGGTTGTTGTCGAATAGTTCTTACTATCAGATTTTGTTATATATATCGCTTATGTTTTTTCTTTTTTGTTCATGTAATATAATAGTTTTTAAGAAACTTATTGGTACTTAATTAAATAATTTAATATAAAGAAAAAACATCGATGCTGTTATCGAATGGTAGCTATGAGTTTTTGAAATACATAATTATTTTTTCCTTGTTTTTAATTTTTGCTATTATTTATTTTAGTAAGTTTTATTTTGTAAAACAATTTTATAGTTTTTATTTGAATAAATGACAGATTTTTTTTTCGATTTCATCAATAAATAAAAATATATTACATTTTATTTTTGTTTTATTTCATTTAAAGTAGGTTTATAGAAAATATCTTCCTATTGGTGGAATTGAAGAAACACGCACGACAAGAATTGCTTAGTTTTTTTTAGTTGTTCCCTTTGATTCATCTCCCTGTTGTTGATAAAAAAATAAAAATGATACAAATAATCACAAGATTATTAAAAAAATCCTGAGAAAAAAAAACATATCGAAATTTTTCCACGACACATAAAATTTATTTAAATTTAATTTAGAAAACAAAAATAAATAATTAAAGCAGTGCTTATTTGTTTTAAATTATTAAAAATTAGTGCACACACATGAAAAAAAAAAACACAATGAGGGACAGTGCTTTTATAGTTAATAAATAAATAACATTTTAGTGTTAATTGTTTTTTTTTTTTAACTTTAAATTTGAACTTTGTAACTTTTCTGACCATTGATAAGAATTTCATATTTTTATTAATCATCATAAATCATCTATCCATGAAGTTTACTTGTTTCTTTGTAAATGAAAGGTTGTTCTATTTTATTTGTAATTTCTTTCAAAAAATTCCTACTGAAATGATGATAATAACGATTTTTTTTTTAAATCTTTAACTTAATACCGTTATGCCAGTTAAATTTAGTTCAATTCAATGCATAGTGATGACTATTTCTTGCGTTACTTACATTGATAAATATTATTTTGTTTAATTCAACTTGCATGACACAATAGTTGAATAAAGATGGAGGCCGTGATCTAATTTTCCGTTCCTGGTTCCAGTAGTATTTATTGAAATTTTATATTTATAAATTTTTTATTGAATTTAGAAAGTCAAATATTTTCCTCTCTTTCTTTTTCAAATGTTTGTTAACTATTCAGCTTAGCGATTCGAATATTTGGGGAATGGATTGAGAAAATATGTTTGTAATTTTAGGAAGAATAAATGGTTTGCGATTATTAAAAATAGCCGTGTTTTTAGCTAATCTATAAAGGCTTCGAAAAAAGTTCACTTATTGAAAACAACAACAGATGGCCGGCGTGCAAAAATTGGAGTAAAGGCCGTAAAACCTATTGACATTTAAAGAAAGCACTCAATAAGTAGTATTTCTATGTTTAGTTAAAAATTTCTGCCATCAAAACAGCGGATCTTGTTTATAATTCCTAGATCTGGGGTGGAATCGGCTAACGTGATAGTTGATTATCAATTTTTTGATTGTCATTTTGACTCTAGCTGTCTCTATCATATCAATAAAGAAATATAGAGAGAGCGATTGTTAAAACGACAATCAATTAATTTAGTAGTCACTTTACTCTTACGCGATACGGGTCCTGGTTATCTATATGGTGTCCTATTAAGGGCGCTTATTTTGAAATTTCTTAAAATAGGCCGCCCACCACTTATTTTAAAAGTTCTGATTGTCGTGCTTTGTGACTGGTTGCTTTTTTGGACGAAATTTTCCATAACATTTTTACATAGTACATACATAAGTTCCGACTCTTCTTCATCAAGGGGGCATCAAATGTTGTTTTTCAATTTTTGGGAATTATGCTTGGGTTATAGGCAGATTTCTGTAAAAAAAAAAAATCCCAATGAAACAAATACAATGGCGTCAAATCGCATGATCTGCGAGAATTTGCTTTAGGGTGACCGAAAATTCACGACATTTTCGAAAAGTCTGAAAAAAAATTTACCAATTTATTAGTTAGTTTTCACAATAGCTGTGCGAAGTTCTCCATTAATAAACATCAATGACATCAATTAAATCATTTTTGTTTGACCAAGTTGAAATATTTTTATATTGTTGAAGAATCTGGTTCCTCTTCGGCTATTTTGGCCAAAAAAAAGGAACCAGATTCTTCAACAATACAAAAATCAATGACATCTGTCAAACAATAACACTGTATGACCGACACAAACAAATGCAGCTAAATTCGAAATAGGTAGTTGTCTTGGATGAAAAATAACTTACACTTTAACTTGAAAAATACTTTAATGAAAAATAACTTACAACGTTTCACATCAATTGAGTGCTTTCTTAGTCTGGATTCACTCGATTAAAGAAGATAAGCATTGATCAGTTTTCGTTTGTGTTTCAACCTTGCCTTATGTTTTGTTAGGATTTCCTTTACACACTAGGGACTTTGATTTCGCATCGAAAATTTTTCATTTATAGTGTGAGCAAGTAAGTATTTTATGTACGTGTAAATCCTTCTTCAGGCAGGGATTTGAAGATTTTGATCCCTATCAGAGAAAAATCGATTTTTTGGTGTGAAAGAATGCAAAATCTGGTGGGGGATCAATATCTTCACACAGGAATTGATTTTTTTGTGTAAAGAGAATCCACATCAGGGGTGGAATCGCGTAAGGTGATAGTTGATTATCAATTTGCTGATTGTCGTTTTGACCATCGCTCTCTCTATAATTCTTAATTGATATGATAGAGACAGCTATAGTCAAAAACGACAATCAACGAATTGATAGTCAACTATCAGCTTACGCGATTCCACCCCAGGTTTCAAGATTTTTGAATTCTATGGAAACCAAGGGGCCCTATTTTGTAAAACGATTATCGTTGAAATTACTTCGTTATCGTTGAAATGCGATTATGTTTAACGAGAATCGTTTAATTTTAACGATACTCGATAGTTCTAACAACTGACACTTATACCTATCGTTTAACTTTCGTTTTATCGTTTCTTGATTTATATTTTTTTTTTTCATTTATTTATGTCGATTTTTGACATTTCTAATAGTCGAGAAGTTGGTTGCGCTTCAAAAAAAATGTTTTTCGGTTAAGCTTGGCAACATCTTTTGTACGCCTTTTTCGTTTGACTTATGCGCCTATTATGGATTACAACTCAACTTAGTTGAGTTGTCATCAACACAACTCAACTCTTAGACAACCAAACAAATTTTTCTTATTATGCAAGTCAACTAAAATCAGTTGTAATGAAAAAATACGTTGCCGTCTTTTAGGAGTCGATTTGCTGTCAAAACCAGGTGCTCAACATGAAATACAAAAGCAAAAATAAGAAATTGTATGATGGAAAGTTCTTTGGATTTGTTTTTCGGCGATTTGGAGGATGAGAATTCCTTAATGTAGCAAAATAAAAAAGAACGTATATTTAATAAACGTATGTACACTTCTATTACTAAAGTATGCATTTGTTTTGGTTCGAAATAAAGTTTTCCTAAAACAACCAACGTTCCTCAGCGATTCCACCAATTGTTAAACTTGCTACTGCTCTTCGTTTCATGAGCGAAGTAAGTTGCCAAAAGTGTAGTGGCAATGATTTTAATTTAGGACTGACTCAATCGATAGAGTCAGGGGGCAGATTCTGTAATTAACGAAACGAAAGCGATTGTTCGTTTTTCAAAAACGAAAGAAAATCTGCGAAAGCGATAATTGGCATTCCGTATCGCATTTCGTTTTTGGTTCTGTGTTCGTTTATGCCCCAAACCTACAAAAATTTTATTGCATACTTCTATGATGTTGACAACTGCCAGATAATTAGAAGGATGGAACATCAATTTTAATCGATACATAAAACTCGAGAAAATCGATGACATGTACATGATTTAAGAAATTAAATGAGGCAAAATTAAGAAAAAGAAGGTACGTAATTTATTTTCTTGGGATTTTAATATCAATTAACATTAGCTTTGTTGATTTTTAAGTAAAGAAACACCTTAATAATAAAAAAGCATTAAATATCGATGAAAGTAAATTTGCATACACATAACATGCCAAGAAGACTCATCACTATTACTGTGACAGATTGTGTTTTGTCCGAAATGTGATGCAAATTGCCAAACAAATGTAAGAACGCAATGTACGATAAAATTTTATAAAATAGTTTAATTTTCGTTATAAATAAAGGACTTCCAACACAACACCTGCCCAAAAAGAAATTTTACTTGGCTATATGCGGAAATATACCTCAATGGCAACAAATAGCCAAGCCGAAAGCTCGGGTAGGGACCAGTGCAACAAACGGTGGGAGGCACTAACTACTAAGCTAAACGCGAATGGACCTCCCATCAAAAACTGTAAGGCCTGGAAAAAAGTATATAATTTGTAATTTGAAAAGTCTCAAAATTGGACTGGAGGAATATATGTGACTCGCGTCCCTGTTTTTATGCGGATATTCTCCAACACATATTTGAAAGCTATTTTATTCAACCGAAATCGTTGAATAAAGCTATAATTTTGTAGACAAATATTATAAAATAATAATTTGCAAAAAATAATTAAAACACACCTTTATTCTGACAAAGTAAATGGGCCAGAAAAATCTCTCAGGTTTCTTTTTATACTCCGCAAGTTCAATAACTCCGAATCCTCTTGTTCTTCTTCAATATATTGGTCAAAAATGCAATATATTCGCGTATCATCTTCTTTTTTAATTTATTAAAAACTTTCTTAAAGAAAAAAAATTGAAACTGAACTATTTAAGAAGAGAAACGTCAAAAAATAAGCTGTCGTTTATTTTGTTTCGCATGTGCGAACGAAAACTTTCGTTTTTTAAGTTACATGAAGCAAATCGTTCGCACGCGCGAAAACGTTTGTTCGCGTGTGCGATACAGAATGTCACCCCAGTTGTACTAAAAAAGTGGTATATGTGATTGAGGAACTCATTTGTGGAAAATGGATAAATGCTTAGCTAACATAGAGCAACAAGTCGTTCAAATTGTGATGGCCATGTTGTTTTCAAACTAAAATACACTCATTACATTCTATTTTTATTAAAATAGTCGTTTAACTTACTGTTTCGTGTCCATACTTTTTATCCGAATGCAGATTCCTTCATTGAAATGTTCTACACAACTGCTTTGAACCAGTTGTTTGATTTTGACGCTTATTACAACCGAAACACAACTCAACTTACTTACATAATACAAAGAGACAACTGAAAAGTCGGCCATTTTGTTAGTTGTCTGCTAATCGACAACTGGTTGTTCTTGACAGTCAACGATAATACCAATTCTAAGAATTACAACTAAACTATAGTTGAGTTGTCTTCCATAAATAGGGGGGTTAATCGTTCTTTGTCGTGACTATCGTATTCCTCAGTATCGTTGACTTGCCCCTCATTTCGTAATACAAAATAGGGCCCCAGCTGAAGATTGTTGTCTTAAAAGTCATTTTTCTGAAAATCGAACAAACAAAACTCGACGTAAGCTAAAAAAATCTGGTTTTCTAAATAGAAATTTTGTTCAAGCCTATTATGGCTGCCAAATATCAAGTATCTGATAGCAGATAAATTCTATCAATTTATTTATAATTTGGTATTGTGAATACTAGGCCCGTAGCGCATAAGACTAAAGCAATTACTCAATTGATTATCGTTTGGACAATCGCCCTTTCTATCTTTCTGAGAGAATCGAGCATATTCAGTGGAACGATTGTGTTCCTTATTAAAGAAACGAAAATCAACTGTTCATTGAAATTGATTTCTATCAGTAAAATAATAAAAGTGGATTTAAAAGAAAGTTTAAATTAGAATTATGTATTTTATAGAGTAAAAAAATTCTACTACTCATTACCTTCATTTTGGTACCAATTAAAGCCATTGTAGTTTGTGCAATGTGGGAACGAAAATTTTCAATGATGCATTTCAATGATAGCTGTAACTGGCGCCTTAGTTACAATTTCACTTGATTTTTGCAACCTGTCTGTTTAAAAGCCCTATTATTAGTATCAATTTAATAGTCGATAATTTCTATCAATTAGTTGATAATTTGGTATTATGGGTATCAACTGGTAATTTTAGAACGATTGTGAATATCTACTTATCAAAAGTTCATTGTGGATGTTAGAAGGGTACGGCAGCATCTAACTGATGACCGCACTGTCGTAGCTGGACGAAACGCACCTTGGAGTTGAGGTCACTTGAGCTTTCAGTTGAATTAAATTCAATCACTCCACTTAAACCGAAATTATTTTCCTATTTTATTAAAGTTAAAAATGTAAGTAGTTCTTAAAAAAAAATACTTTGTTTCTTCAAAAGAAATTCTTTTATTTAGGAAAAGAATAGAAATCAAATAGAAAGAATGGTTGAGTTGATGGGAGAGAGTTGCAAGAGGAATGCTCACAAAGGCGGATATTGCAAAAAAAAAAAAGAGGAAGCTATTGCAGTAGAACTCTTCAAAAAACTCCCTAACTGGTCAAAATTTCGTTTCGAGAAATTTATGTCCAATCGAAAAATCATTAGTCTTCTACCGGAATGAATAACATTTAACATGACAGCCAAATTTATTCACAATAATAATTTTGAGCATCATTCACGATTTTTGAGAAGTAGGGGAAACATTTTCGGGGAAATTTTATATGCGTTCACATCTAATAGGGATTTAAACCAAATAAGAAGGGATTTACGCTGTCGATTTATTAACAACTGTCAAAATCTTCACGTTGTTGAAACTTAATTTTTATTAGAATTTCAATATGTTTTGGGGCAAATACTAAAAATATTGGCGCAAAATTTTAAACAGCCTATTCCTAAGGTATTAGTATGATACTACTTAACAATTTGTAAACTTTTAAGTAGTTCACTAACTCGTTCCTAATTTTAAACATTTTCTAACTAATATCGTACTAAAGCAAATTTCTAATTAAATCGCTTCTGAACACACTTAAAACAATGATAGTTCGTTCAAAAAAAATAAGTAAACAGACCTTTTGTTTTGTTTGTAAATAGCACGATACTAAACAAATAAAATAGTTATTCGATGATTTTAACTTCAATAAAAGGATTGAGAAAGTATGATGCTACTCGTATATTCGATTAAAATTTGAAAAATCGGTGTTTTAATCTAGTTTTATACTAAAACAGTTTTAACATCGTACTAATTGAACTAAAATTTTGCGCCATTGTATTTAAAATTACACTTTAAAAATCACTAGAAAACCTTATTTCCGTTTCTCTTTTTGAAACTGTCAGTCTCAACAAGGCCTGTCACTTTGATTGCTAAGAAATTCAGAAAAGACCTGATTACAATTAAATGTCATTGATTGCATCGTTGAGAAATACTTATGGCGCATTCCATTTTAGCAAAAACTTGTTTAAAGATGAAGAACCGCCATTTATATTTGTTTTGCAATTTAGCAGCTGTCAATTTCTAATAAGAATAAAGATCACTCGAAGGTTACCAGAGTACCGAATCGGATCAAATAGGAAAAGCAACACAAACTGAAACTGAAATATAATTATTTATTCCTACATATTTCAAGATTATAGATTTATTAATTAAATATTTTATTTCTTCCCGGAAATTAAAAAAAAAAGAAAACATATTTTACATACATAGTCTTGCAACTGCCACTATAATTCGCAAAAAATAAACGCATTTATTTCAAGCTTAAAACAACGAATACAAAAAAAAATCAATACAATTTTGTTTCTTCAAATTAAAACAAAAATATCAACCAGGTTCCTACCCCTATTTTTCTAAAAGGTCTCATGCAAAAGCCCCTTTTTTTGGTCCTCATGTTACTACAAAACAAAAAAACAAACGTACATACATCATACATAATACATTCATACCTAATACATACATTACATATTATAAATTTAGGAATAAGTATATTAAAAGTTTATCTATCTAAATGTCACAATTTTTCTTGACTCTTACTACATTGTACACCGATTAATTAATAACAAAACAAAATACAAAACCATACACATAGAGTATTATAGAGTACTACATCTTTTAAAGAATAATAAATTATATAAATGTTAGGCTTAAAAAGGTGTCAATTTGATATAAGAACAAAATAAATAAAAATTAAACACTCATACACAAAGTTACATGTATAATAGAAAATTACACACAACACATATGTATATGCCAGAAAAGAAAAATCACAAACACACACACACATTCCAACAACAAGGAAAAGAACTATAAATGTATTTACTGTGTAGTCGTATTTACTGGTGATAATTTTCAAAAAAAAAAAACTCAAAAACTTTATCGAACTACAATGAAACGAATTATGAGTACGAGTATAATATTGCAGAAAAAAATATTTAAATTAATTTTCTATTTTATTTTTGGCTAATAAGAAGGAAAACATATTTTAAAATTGATAAAAGAAAAAAACTTTTGAAGCAGGCGAAAAATACATATTGTGCAATTTGCGTATAAAAAACAAAACAACTTTTAGAAGTTATTAGAACATAGATGTTTAAGCTAAAGTTTAAAACATATAAAAACACTTCAAGTTACAAAAAAATAATAATTTAAAACCAAAAAAATAAACTTGAAAAAAATTACTCACAATATTCAAACAGAAAAAAAAAACAAAATACATTACATACATTTAAAATTTTAAGCATTAAACTTAAAACTAACAACAATTAAAAACATTAACCTTTAAAAAAAAAACAAGATATCAATGAATGTGCAACAACAAAACAAAAAAATCTCTATATATAATTAAATTAGAAATCAACTATTATCCTTTAATCTATACATGTGGAAGAAACAAAAATATAATAATTGATAAGCATACATGCATACACACTTTAAAAAAAATAGAAATAAAGAGAAAAGAAAATATTCAATTAAATACAAATATATATATCTATACAACATAAAAAGACTTTGTTTTATTATTTCCTCCCGCAACAAGTCCAGAACAACAGCAAACAACAGTATCAAAATTTTTCTTCTAATCTTGAATTTGTTTTTGGTTTGAAATCTTTTAGTTTTCCTTTTGTTATAATTTTCTTTAACCCTCAACTCGATGAATACTCTTGAGAAACTTGGATCAATTTTTATTTTCTTTTTGATGATTTATTTTAGTTTTTTTTTATAATTTTCACCAAAGAAAAAGACGATATAACATCACAACAGTCAACAAGAAGGTAAACAAAACAAACAGGGCTACGAATTATGCGTTTTGAAAGTTTAAAAATGTCTAGACACAAAATTAAAAAAAAAAAAAAACAAGAAAAGTACATTAACTCATTACACTGCAACTCATCACTTGACAGATACTTTCTTTTGCCTTAAATGTTGCTTCCGGCTTAGGGTGGGTCCTGCACAACGGCAGATCCTGTCTAAATGTAAGGTTGCCACCTACTTAAATATCATGCTTATATTATATAAATGGTTTGTTAAACCTGGATAGGTACATCAGCTTAGCTGGCTGTGCATTGTTATATACTTTACGTTTTCAATTATGGAAAAAAGCGTCGAGGCTTACTTTTCAAATCGAACAACTCGGTGTCATATTAATTCACCGACCACGAATTCCAAGATCAGCAAGAGATAATAGTCTAAACTTTTTACCATTCAGCACAGATAATGGGGCCTATCGTAAATAAAATTTCCCTGGGAATTGTTCCCAACTTTCAAAATTGTCATCTCGAATAGTGTCGAAAGTTTCCCCTGGAATTTATTGATATTGGGAATTAAGTTTCATAGTGACTTTGGCTCTTATTTAAAAAGGCCAGTCGCCAGCTTACAATGAACAGTGCAGAAGTATTGACCTTTCCAATTTCCAAAGATGGGAAAATTCCAAGGGGAATTTGGTCACGATAGCCCCCAATAACACAAGCTTACATGATTTTTAACACCATCAGGTAAAACATGTCTTAAATATGTTGCTGGTGTTGATTAGAACTTGAACTTGCATATTTCAGTTATGAGATCATCTTTTTGCGGTTTGAGGAAAAGTCAATTTAAACTTTTTTTCGACTTTTTAGCTTTAGATTTTTTGAAAGACCAAACTTCGAATTATTGCCAACCCCATGATTCTCCAGTATAAATTATTATCGATTCAGAAGTTGCGGAAAAAAACTTTGTATTTTGTACTAAATGACAGGTCCGTGTTTCCATATATAATTTGCTACATCGTACCTATTACATTTTTTGAGGCGCCTTTTTAACCAGATGTTTTTCTATGTTCGAGTTACGTACTATATAGTGAACCCTAAGTATTGGTATTCTTTTACATCCTTGTTTTAAGCCCACGAATGTAAGAAATCAGTCTGATAAATTTTTCCCTCCCATATCATCCATGCCCTCCGACATCAGTACGAGTATTTTCAGTTTCACAAATTTTGTAAGTCTACATTTTTAATTCTTTGATTCTAACAGCCCTATTATGAGTATCAATTTGATAATTTGGTGATATGGGTATCAACTTGTAATTTTAGATAGATTGTGAATATCTACTAATCAAAAGTTCATTGTGAATGAGTTTTGTTCATTTCGTTTGACGTTTCACGTTTGAAATATTTATTTGTTTTTTGTTGCCCACGAAAAGGAAAATTCTTTATGCGAAAATGTAAGTTGTTCTTATACAAAAAGCATCATAACTCCCTTCAAAAAACAATTCTTTCGAAGTCATTATTCTTTTTAACTTTTTTCGCTTTTAAAAATCCCGAGTAAATTTGTATGTTTACGCTTCAACCAAGAATTTGTGCTTGATAAGGAAATTGATGTGTATCTATTTTGTTGACATCCGTAATACCATGTCTATCAAAAAAATCTTTCACAATAATGATAAAATCTTATAAAGTTCACAGTCGATAAAAAATGTTGACAGTTGATAGTCATAATACCAACTCATTCAATTTGTTGATATGTATCAAATATCTAGTTGATAGTTGATAGCTATAATAGGGCTGTATGTGTATACAGATGACGTGTTAATCTACACGCATCGCCACTTGAATTGATTAAAGACGCTTAGGTTCGAACTTATGAAGATTTGGAACGAATTCAGACCCGACACTTCAAGTACTATTGCTATGATTCGTTCCAGTAATGAAATCCATTCCGCGGATTTTTCCCCCAATTGTTCTCAACGAAGATAGAGTTCAATACTTAAATAAGATTATCTACTTAGGCTTTACTTTTTTAAAGTAGACCTCTCTTAGTTGTGTCGTGATGCTCTCTGGGTCACTTTAAGAAAAATACATACATGCAAGTCTTAGAAGTTTAAGATACTCTCCTCGAGTTAACTGATATGAAGCTGCTCTTGGTGAACACTTGATTTGCTTTGGCATCAACGTCTTATATTCAAGCTTATTCGACTAAGCTTTCCACAATAGTTAACTTGAATTATTTTTAGTTTCTTGTCTTACAATTTACATTTTGATTGGATCTGAAAATTCAGATTTTGTCTCTGTCAAGACAAGTGTTCCACTAGCCCTAGCTCTTAAAGTACTCAACTTAATTTTATAATTTCCTGTTGAAAAAAATCAATTCTTTGTGAAACACTTTAACTATCATGGAACTTAATCTAATTTTTGAATAATTTGCAGTCAACCATGCTAAAACAGTGGCAGTTCGTCAAACCTGCAAGCAACTTAATTATCAAGCCTCGTGCCAACTTGGTCACAAAAAGTAGGAACTTTACCGACAGGGTATGTACCCAACTTGCTTGCCAGCACTTGCTTATGTAGTGGCTTTGGGGTTAGAAAAAGACCTCTACCGTCTTACTTGCCTTACAAATAAGGCATAAAGAATGTGTCTAATTCCACTGTAAATTGTAGTTCGATAAAATTGGAACACAGAGAAACTAAACAAAACTTTGGATACAAATTTGGTTAACTTCTCCAAATATTTGACAAGTTTCGCTCAATTTGTTATTACATCGGTTTATTTCAGTAAATGGTCGTGTGGGTGTGGAAGTGTGTGTAGGCAAAAAATATTCAGTTTGAATATTTCTTATCATACTTTATGTGCGATTTCCTATAACTAGTGCCTCTTACAAATTTTTTCTCATGTTGAAACATTGTGGACTTAAACTTTAAATGGACTCGATTTTTCATTTAAGCTTAGTGTTTTCTTATTGTTTTAAAAGAATCAGAATAAAAATATTTCAAATGGCAAATTTTTTAATCGTTCAATTCAATATGTGATAATAACATACCACCGCTTTTAACGAAACTTAAATCTAGGCTTATAAAAACTTTTCGACATATCTTTTGCATTTTTTTATATGTATCTTTAAAAAAAAATTACCAAAATGACCAATTTAAAATAAAAATCATTAAAATACTCTAACTTTTCTTGAAAGCGTTGAAATGTTGACTTTTTCAAAAAATACCAGTGAAGTTATCATTCTGTGATGCTAGCTAGATATTCCGTCAAAGCTTAACTTGGAAAAAATTCAACTGTAAAGGAGATTATGACGAGACGACTATGATATATAAATGATCGAACTCTCAGAGCTAAACGCGTTAAAGACCTCGTCTAGGTAAAACAGGTCTTTTCCAACTTGGAATGCGGGAAGAGCAACTCGAGTTACGAGTGCTATTTAAGCTAAGATCAAGGTTTACCCTTAACTTAAACGCCATAGCTTATTTGTAATCTAGGTTATCTGACCAGAAGGTATTGAAATTTCGGAAGAGAAGATTAGATAAATCAGCAGAAAATTTATGGTTCCCACAATTCCCCATAACACACATAGTTGAGAAATATAAGTCAAAAAGCTGTTGCACCACCAAATTTAGACAATGGGGCCTATCGGGAATCTCCCTGGAAATTTTGTTTCCCTCGGAATTTTTTGTTCCCACGGAATTTTTTTCGTCAATCGTGAATCTCCCTCGAAACTTTTCCCCTCCGATAAAAAGAAGTAGGTACCATACATCTGTTGTCGAAAAACACCTTTGAATTAGGTATGTGCAGTTTTAAGGCTTCCAATAACATTAAAATCCCTCAAAAATGGAAGAAAATCACGATAGCCATAAATTACGCGGAAATATTTCGAACTCATTCACGATCGCGATTTTTCGAAAATGGGAATTCTTCCCACGAAATTTTATTCACGATAGCCCCCAATATATTATGATTTGAAAAATCTGGAGAAAAGCCCAGGAAAATTAAACTTTCCCAAAAAAAAAAAAAATGTGTCAAACTGAATAATGGTGGGATGTCTGATTTATGCCTTAAAACTTTTCCGAAAAATATAGACCAGGGATTAAATATGCAGATAAACTTTGAAGCTTATGTTCTGTACACACAAAATATTACAATACTTGTTTTTCAGACGGGAAAAAGATTTTGAGAAAAAACATGCAGAAATATTATGATCTAGTACATTTACAACTAGGGTGCAGAATTCGAGTGAAATGAAATCGAAATTATAGATTGAGTGAATTCATTTTCAGTGTTCTACATTTCCACCTATTTAATCATCCTTATTCCGATAGTCGTTTTACTAAAACGCCAGTAAAGCGACAAGGCTCTAGAAACGAAAATTGGAATTTTATTGAAACGATTATCGTTATGATGCTTAGAAAAGTGAAGAACATAGAGAACGCTGCCCTTTTCGTATTATTTAAACACCGAAATGTGGTCTCTGGAGCCTTCTCGTTTTAAAGGCGTTTTAAACGACTACCGGGATAAGGGTGAATAACTTTCCGTAAAATTGGAAACAGTAAATCACTCTTATTTCGCCAGTACAACGACAAGGCTTGAGAAAAAACAATTAGTCTTTCAGTAAAAAAACAAACCATCGCTATACTTGGAATGCTCAGAAAATTGAAGAACGGAGGGAACACTGAACTTTCTGTCTTTTCTGTAACCTTGTCGATTTTGGTAAAAAATATGCAGAAGAAAAATTAAACGGGTAACTCCGCGAGGTAAATACATACATATTATGTAAATTATGTATAAATCTACAAGTAGCCCTTAGAAATTGAAGATGCTTAATGTCCTATTCCTTTGCCCCTGTAGTGCCATCTTTTTTTGATTATTAGACTTCTAAAGTTGATGTCGGGGATCTCAAAATATATCGCGATATTTTACATTGTTTATACTTGTACGAATTGCTTTCCTTTTTTTAAATATGAATGTGACATTTTATTTAAAACTGATATTCGAAAGATTCGAATTAAGAATAGGTAAGGTAGTATTCCTGACGTTTAACAGAATATAGACGACAATCGAACGTGAATCGATAAGGTAAATCGAACGTTGGTTTTCCCTTTAGTTGCGTATCTAATAGTCACAGTTTTGTATGAAGCTGATCGATTCGCTCACTAATGAAAATGTCAAACTGATTTACCGACGGGCAATGTTTCCCTTCGAAAGTAAAGAAGAATTAAAGTTGTTGATTTTCGAATATTCATTTCCTTGATCGTATAGCAGATTGGGCCATCTTACACTAAAGTAATTTGGAGAGTTGAAAACGTAATTTGTAGGCGAGGGAGCTGTAGAGGGAAAAATTAAAGGAGCAGAATATTTGACCTAGTTTCGAGTACAAGTTGTTTGTAACTAGGGAAAAAATTGTAATTTTTCAGCCAGTCGTTAGCAGTACAACCTAAGCTAGTTCATATATTCAGAATCTTCAAGCACATTATTGATCAATTGTATGATTGAAGCAAAAGTTACTCTGAAGATATTCTGGGCTTAGTGTATGATGGCCTAATATGATTCGGATTCTATATTCTTATAAATAAACTTAAGAAAATAAAATAATCAATAGGGCAACTATTTGAGGTATTCTTACTCAAATCTGTTCATTGCCTAATTGGCAGTTCCTTAACGAAGTCTCCTTGAAAGGGTTACACAATTGTTAGATTGTCTAAGTGGTCTACCTTAAATTTTTAAATTCAGATTTTGTCAGTAGGGCAAACAATGATATTGTATGGCGAATTCCTCGCTTGAATCGTATTTGCCAATATTTCTCTATGGTGCGCTGCTATGGGTAGACAACTATATGTAAAGCCGTTATGGGTAGGCACTTTACATAAATCCCAAAAATCCTAGTATATACTGTGAAAAAAATTTATTTGCAGTACCAAATAATATCAAAAGAAAAACCAGTTTTATATTTACCTATTTCTTTATTTTTCTCGAACCTTAAACAATATTTGTAAACAAAACTTATAAGGTGTTAACAATAATCAATTCGACCGACCGACTAGCTCGGTGGAGAAAGCGCAGCTTAAAAATACTTTGAGATTAAGTTACTTAATGATTGAGTAACTATATAACATTAATCTTATTAACTACTATGTTTAATGTTAATTACGCAATCATTTCTAAATCTAGCATGCGCCTAAAAGTAGGCAATTTAATTGTGAGTTTTATCTCTTGATGATCCGAAGTTTCTACTTCGGCGTCAACAGTATTTATGTATGTTCGTGTTGTAGTTTTTTATTTTCCAAAGAATAACAAGCACATAGTGCTGAACTTGCATATTTTTGTAATGGAAAATTTAATGTCACACATTTCCCATGACCATAAAAAAAATAAATAAAGAATTACGCATATTCATTATTTGCATCGTTGTTATGGTCTTCAGTTCAAACAAAAAAGAATGTGTGTACTGACGTACGCGCTCTAGAAGTAAAACTTCTTTTCTCTCAAACAAAGCCTCTGTAAAAACCAACGTCAGAATTAATTGTGATTAAGATTATAACTACATAAACTACAGAAGGTTGACACTTATCTCCTAACCTCCACTTTACTAAAATGTACTCATTACTTTAAACTAGATGTCGCATAGGTTCCAGGTTTGTGTACAAAATAAAATGCATTTCGAAATTTCGGATTAGCATAGATACAATATCACAACCACATATTTATTAATATAATTAATATATACAAAATAATTGTAGGAAGCATGTCGTTATAGCGTGACGCTTTTGACATGTCACTGACAGCTCCATAGAAAATTTTTTACCCCCAACGCCGGAAAAGAAGTTTTACTTCAAAAATGCCTTAAAATAAAGACATTCAGTTTTTTCCGAATTTGGAAATTTTTCTAATTCGGGGTAGCTAGCTATTAGCTTTGTATATGTAACCTATAGTATTATCATGGATTGTGGTTTTGTACTGCGAACTCTAGCTTGGTGGTGGCGCTGAAAGTGCTAGATCTTACAGAGGAGAGTAGGATAAGATAGAAAACAAGTAGTAAAAAAGAGAATATTTTATTATTAAATTTAGCAGAGACAAATCTAGCAAGTACTGTCCCTATACCTTAGATGTCGCCACAATCTTTCGTCTTCTTGATAGTACTTTAGGTTTGATATACAAAGCTATTATACGAACATTTTAAAATAAAAAAATAGCCAAATTTCTTAAGAGATGCGCATACCAACGAAGAGCAGAATTTTTTGTTTATATACATTGTGTCGCCTACAATATGAATAGTGAAAAGTTATTTGTTGGAAAATCATATATTACCATTTGACCCCCCTCAGACGACCACATTTTTGTATCAATATAAGATGTCCCCTGTACCATGTACCTTTATAAGTTGTCAGTAATTAGCTACCTATTTGACTTTTTCTACCTAGCTACCTCAAGGAGCAACACACAAAACAAAAGAAGTCCTTTTCTCAGAATCCCTTTGTTAAGAGAATGGAGTACAACGTACAAATATTCAAAATATTCATTACCAACTCGAGTGTATGTTTTCGGGTTTCTGATGGACCATAACCTTTTATGACATCCAAAAATAAATTAAATTTACGATGAATGCATACAAAATTTTTGGAATAGTGAGATCCAACTTTAAACATACCTAGTTATACCTATGCTATTTATGATACGAGTATTTAAAATACTAGGTGTAACATTTAAGCCTTTGAAGGCCTTTTGTTCTACCTCAATGGCGATTTAGAGAACAACCCATATTTATTCCATCAATATGTTACCTCCACATATTCTACAGTCAAATAAAATTAAATAATAAATTAATAAATGACAAATATGGTCCGAGCATTTTCAAAACATTTAAAATATAATTTATGAAGCGTCATCAGTTTTTATTTCACAGGATGTGCGCCTTGAAGAACAAAATATTTGGAATTAAAATGCATTTTTTGTTTTGATTTTTTAATTAATCAAAAAATACGTTTCCTAAAACAAATTGCTGGCCAGACTCGTCATGCTCAATTTGTTTCGTTATATATGAATTGTGAACAATTAGAAACCCCACCACAAATCTCTTAATGGTTAAAATATCCGTGCCTATAATAATTTGTTAACGCCACATAAAGTGATTAAAAACCAACAGCCATATTATGATTTGGGTTCGTTTCATTAATTTTTAAATATTTCAACTAAAAGATTGTTTTGCTGTCGTATGAAAATAAAATTTAAAAAAAATGTGTACCACATTATTAATTCGATGTGCCAGGACTTGTTGAGACAAAAAAAAAACGATCACAACAAATTGGCTAAAAATGGTTTTTTTGTGTCGTTAAGCCACGAAATACGACACCAAACAAACAACCCAATAATAAATTATAATTTAAAACTAAAATTAAAAACAAAACTGCACAAGCACATTTTAGCAATTTGTATCCTGCAGCCATGAAGGATATCTGCAAACAAAAAAAATTAATTGTAGGCACTTTTATGTGTGCTGGATTTCGTGTGAAAAGCGGTTTTTTGTATTCAATTAAAAAAATACTCTACAGTGACCAATGCCCCGATACTCAGCGAAATATGTTCAACAGTTTTCCTTCACAAAGGATATACTCGTATTTAAAAATAATTATTTTATTGAAAACAAAAAAAAAACACTTGAAAAAGGATCCGCATCCGGTCTCGGGAGAAGGAAATAAAGTTTGTGTGAAGGGCGTCTTTTTGAGAGGTAAACACCAACAAAAATGACATATTGGCTTTATTAAAAAAAAAATATTGCCCGCAATTACTGTTTCTGACATATGGGCTACCCACGGTAGCTCGAATGTAACGTAATACGTAAGTCCAATTTTGACCACTGTGTCCATCAGTTTTGGCCATATGGAAATTTCAAACGAAAACACTTTTCATAGCTAAACTGATAAAATATTTGTTGAGCACAAACCATCTGTCAGCTGTCAAACTTATTGTCATTAGGAACAGTGTTTCCAACTTTAAGAAATAAAAAAAAAAACACAATATGACCTTTAGCTCTTGGAAAATTACACTTTATAATATTATATTACAAATTAATACAATACAATAGAATAGTATATATTGCTGAGGATGGTCTACATACATATATCATTTAATTTGAGTTTCGCAAATCTCTCTTGAGTTACACACTCGTATTATTCTTAATTTGGTTGTTCCCTTTATTATTTGCTCTGTAGGATAATTGAAGGAGATTTCTTGGTTTCAATCAAACCTAAAGCCTCCCATACAAAATTCTCTCCAAATTTAAGGCAAACATTCAAGCCGACTCTAGCTAAAAAACAAATTTGTTTTTCACCTATACAGCACTTATCTGTCGCCATTTAATTCTAGTTCATATCGCTGTAAATTTAAGCTTTGACATTTCTTTTCAAGATGACTTAACCTAAGATCTTTGTCACACAAGACAGCTATTCTCTGAAAAGAAAAACAATTCGTTTTCCAATGAATTTAATCAAATAAAATGGATTCTTGCATTTGACTGTCATAATTCATTTATTCCCAAATATTTCAAGTTTTCGATTTTCATTTTCACAAAGTAAATCTCACATAAGTTAAAGGAAACACAGAATATGTCAAAATTAGCTCGGGCATAATGTGCAAAGCAAAAATTTCGTCAGCAGGAGCAGCATACTTCTTGTATAAAATGTTTAACTAAATGTAAGCTTGGCTAAATTTTGGGAGCTAAGTACTAAGCTTAATACTACGCGATGGAGAGTTCCAACAAAGTGGTTTTCGTCATACCATCCGTCGATTTGTGCATCGGCAACAAAAAAACTAAAGTAAATGATTTTCTGATAATATGCCAAAAAAGTTGTTGAGATTTTTTGAAACAGATCCAAAGGCAACGGCCGGAAAGGTTAAAGATGAATTTATTGAATTTATTTGAGTGCCTAATTTTAGGCTGAAGTATAAGCAACAAAGATCTAACTCGAAGGGTGTGGACTTTTGGGCTGTAAATCCCAATGTATGAGTATTTAAGCACAAATCAAGGTTTAAAGCCTAGTACGCAGATCACGCTCAATTTTATTTCCCACGTTTTTCTCAAAGCATCAGCTAAAATCCAAGCTAAATTTTGACATAAGAACCTTGTGGATCATATGTCACAGAAAACAGCTGTTCCTCTAAATGAATTCTTTTCAAAGATTTAAAAGAATTTGGTTTAAAGTATGATTTTTTAAGAATTATGAATGAGAACGAATAAGATTTATGAATTATGAGTGATTTTTGCTGTGGAAAATCTTGTAAGACTTCCGTCACCAAATATTCTTCTAAATATTATTCAAATATTATTCTATTTCAAATTAAAATTGAAATTTAGCTCGAGAATAAATGTGCCAGACAATTATTACGTGCGCTAAATTTTGACAGATAAGTTATGTACAGTTCGAAGAGAAATTTTGATTTTTAAGCATGAGCAGCGCACCTCTCGGCTAAAATGCTTGACATAATTTTAGCTTGGTTAAATTTTGGAGAGTATTTTGTATGGGAGATAAAATTTAGCGCGATCTGCGTACTAGGCTTAACATGATAATCTTTAAAACAAAAGGGCATGTCCGCATGTCGATTTTTGTTAGTTATGAGATAAATAAATGTTACTGTTTTTGGTTTTCGTGTTTTAAATGAAATAATTTTTAAAATCTAATTATTTTTCTTAGCTTGTGAATAAGTTTCAGAAATTTGTATTATTTGGTGAAAATGGACTGTAACTTTTTTGTTATGTAGCGGCTATGGAAATTCATTTTAAAGAAGTATCGAACAGTGATTCAGCAAGACAGTGACTTTTCCTGGATACATTTGGTCATTTGGTGCTAGTGTATTTCGTTGGTTTCGTCTCAAGTCCCACAATTTTGTTTGTTTCCTCATCTATTCATTCAATAATGGATGCCGTCGCTAAAGATGTTTATTTCGTAATGGTATAGGAATATATGTTTCGAAATTAACACAAATTTTTAAAATAAAATTTGGTGATTTGCAGAAGTTTTTCGACGCAAGAACTCAGAAGCACTTTCCATCTTTTTTTTTTAATAAATTGATTACTTCCAGCAACAAATAGAAAATTGTTAATCTTAACTGGAACAGGAGAATTTTGTTCAGGTTTCGGAGATTGCTGAGTTCTATGAGTTCTCAGAAAACTGAACAGGCTAAATACTAACTGATTCTTATGAAGGGCAAAAAAGTTATTTTTCTCGAAATCACCTTCAACCTTTTTTAATGAAAATTGCTTATATGAAAAAGTAGAGGCTTTATTTGGTTGGTTATATTTTACCTAAACCTTATACTGTGTTCATTCCAAAGTGGGTGGTTTCCCAGCCACTGCTTATCCCGCTCGATCTGTTCACGAAGAAGTTGGCCGCCAAAAGTGCTCTACGACTTGTTATATTTCTATAAACAGCAATAATATTAACTTGGCATAACTTAACTTGGCTTTTCTTTAACGTCAGTTTCACCCTTGCTTTCACATTCATTCTTTTTCTTTTCTTGTTACCTTGTACGCTCTTCAAGCCAACAAGCATTTGTTCCGTATTCTTATATAATATAATTATATAGTTTTATCAAGACACCAATTTGAAATAAAAAGTATACTGAATTAAATTAAATAAAACAACACATCTTTGATTTATAAATGGAAAACCACTCAGCCACTGTATAAATACACAACAGACTTAAAGAGTCTAAAAATTGGCAAAGGGGCCACTGTGGTCACAGAACCATTGTAAACTTCACTGACATAGACATCAAATAGACTAAATTTCACCGTACAAAGATTTTAACCCAGTCACATAAATATTCCAACAAGGGAGATGTGGATGAAAAACCAGGTCCTAAGGTCGAATCATGCATTGGTCCTTAAAGAGGGTTCCAAAACGGAAGCTCCCAAGCTTCATAGATAGCCAGGTGGCAATCAGAGCCATTTCGTCAATTGCCACGAAGTCAAAACTGGTTGCTCGTTGGTCGTTGCCGTAGTGAATTAAGATTGGTGGGCGAAACAAATTCAGTCACTCTACGATGGGTTCCGGGACTGTGACATTTATGGAAATGAAATTGCTGATGAACTGGCCAAAAACGGTTCCTCACTTGAACCGAGCCAAATTGTATCCTGGGTAATTATCTCATTTGTGCCACTAAAAAAGCATCCTTAACTTCATTTAGAAATCACTAAATCCTTCCTCTGAGCATTCCTATTCCTACATTATTGACACCCTGGGAAGCACAATGGATCCATACCTAACCTAGTAGACCGAGAGCCCACAGCAATTTTTGGGTGTGATTGATAACAAAAAATAATAAGCATAATTAGATAGGCCCTTAGTAGTTATTTACAAATGCGAACGCCTTGCATGCTCAAGTGGGAGCAATAGTGCATAATAGTGCATCATATATGCAGTTCTTTCCAAGTCTAAATAATTATGATATCAACTTTGTCAAAATTTAGAGTTAAGCCCCCTGATTGAAAATATCGAAGTCCAAGAAGTTTTGCAGACAGTCTTCTGCCTGCCAGACGCGATAGAAATACGGTACTTCTTGCACGAAGAACGCCGCCTTCAAAACATCGTGGGCCTCGATATTTGCAATCAGGGCACTTAGCTCTTCATTTTGAAGTTATGGCAAATTTCTTATCACAATTTTTTAGACTTTGGAAAGCATTGCATATCTGATGCACTCTTATGCACTATTGCTCCCACTAGAGAATGCAAGACGTTCACATTTCTAAATAACTACTAAATGCCTATCTAATTATGCTAATTATTTTTTGTTATCAATCACACCCAAAAATTGCTGTGGGCTCTTAATCTATAGAGTAAGAAAAATCAAATACAGAGATTTATAAAGTGATCCTCACGAAATTTCAAAGACCCATATTTAAGTGTAACCCTAATACATCTCTAGTGTTCAGCGGAATAAGCTATAATGTGAATAGCTTCTTAAAACAAGACATTTTTGTTTTCAATGAATATAAATTTTTAACTTTCTTCTATAAATGACAATTTTCTTAATTAAATATATTTATTTTATACGCTTAATCTATTTTCATAAATTTCTTAAGTTAGTTGTATAATGCATTAAATAAGTAAGCTACCTCATACATATATGTAATTTAAATATATATGGATCAATTGAACCATTTAAGCTGATATTATTTTTTTTTAAATTTAAAGAAAAATAGTTTCTTATTGAAAGATTTAACTTATAAGTTTTGTATTTTTCTATTGATGCTTTTAAATAATTTTAATGCATATAAAACGTCTTTCATTTACAAAGTTATTTACGAGTATTCAATTGTGGGTTTCCAAAATTATTATCAATCAAATCTAATTATTTCTGAGAAGACTATCATTTACTTTTACTTATAAAATAAAATCAATACAAAATACTGCAGCAATACACACCACAATTAATACACAAATCAATTTTTTTCTAAAAAATAAAAGAAGAAGCTTTTTCACTTCAATTTTCATAAGCAAAAAAAAATCGAAAGAAAAGACAATGAATTTTTATTTAATTTGCATTTTTTGCATACAATTTTGATGAAGCTTTTTTTTAAAGTCATATTCTCTTAATTAAAATAAAAATATAAAACACAATTTTGTATATATAGGCAAAACAACCAACATTATTTAATTAAATTTTTTATTTATCAAAAGTCAATACTGTACAAAAAAATATAAAAGGCCAAATAGTAGTTCTATGCATAATACAACAAAAAAATAAGAAAATATTTAACAATGTCGCATTTTAAATTTTTTTGTTATTCGGAAACGAAAACAAAATTGTATAAAAAAATCCTATTATAGTACTAGAATGCATTTAATAAAATCACACAAATAAAAAAAATATTACTTACCATAAAAAAACAAGAAGTATACAATTAAGCAAAATTTTAGGGAATAATTATAAATACACAAGTTTGACAACAACAACAAAAAATATTCAACACAAAATCATGGTGTTATTGGTTTGAGATGAAAACTGATACATTTCTTCAGATCATAGAAATGCCACATGAATTATAAAAAAAACACAAATTGTTATAGAACAGCCTAACACCATGATTTATAGCACACACTTTTTTGTTAATAATAAAATTATATTTTCTAGCTCTAAGGCACAAATGAAAATTTTGCAATTTTCTAATTTTTTTCATCAATTATATTGAAATGAAAAAAAAATCCTAACGTCAATTTCATGCAAATAAAATTAGAAAAATGCGATAAATGTAGTTAATAAAATAAAAATATTATAATTATTATTATATACATAAGAAAAAGTATATTATATATAAATTATAAAAAAAATACATAGTTTTATTTATTAGCTTTAAATTATAAGTAAACCAAAAAAGAAATCATAAATAATTTGTTTTCTTAATTTTTATTAAAAAAAAAGATATATTGTAATCTAAGCAAGAGAAACGAGAAGAAGATGATTAAAGTTTTCTTATAGATAATAAAAAAAAATGTGAGACAAAAAATTGTGATTTGCGATAAATTTAATAAAAGAATTAAAATTGAAAAAAAAAATAAAATAAAATGAAACACAATACATGAAAGACAAACACACACATCGTAGGTCAATTTAGTTTTCAATTAGAAGTAGAATTTTTGAATACAATTTCTTTTAAACTATATTTAGCAAACTTAAATCAGCTTTTCCTTAAGTTTGATCTCTAATATTAGCATAAGCCTTATTTCTTAGAACTAAAATGTTTTTTTTTTTTTTGTTGTAAATTTAAATTCAAATACATAAACAAATAAATACAATATGAAATCCTTGCCAATATAGACAAATTTAAAAACAAACAAAATAATATATTATTACTTATATAAAATAAAAAAAAAAGATGAAGAAAAATTGTTCAAACGAAACTTTGTAAGTATCTTTACAATTTTTTTGTAAATATGTACTAACCTACATTAATAGAATAACTCAAAACTTCTCATTCAAATTAACTGCAAAAGAAGAGCCAATTCTTATTCGATGTTCTACTCAAAGATGCAGAGCTTTAACAAGTTCTTTTTTTCTGGTAAAATAAAATTAATTTTTTGTTATTCAAATAAAGGAGGACTTCATGAAATGTTAAATAGGAGTATTTGTTAAATCAGAATCCATGTGACCTATTCTATGTTCTTGCTTAGCAAATTTGGGGTCTCGTCTCTATATGAAAAGAGTTAATAAATCAGTTAAGTGAGGCCACAGAGTATGTAGGGATCGATTCCACAAATCTTATAGCAACTCATAGCTGTTAGAGAATATGTAGATGTTATCTTTTTTTAAGGCCAAGAGAGCTATTCTTTCATCGCAAAATTGTCCATTTGGAATTGAAGTTTAACAATTCAAAGAAAGAAAAAGAAACTAAAATTAAGTCTATTTAAAAATGTACTTTTATTAACCCTGTCATTTCCATTAAAAATGGCCACTTGTAGAACACTGGTAAAAAGACATTTAAATGTCTGCACTCTTAGTTATCGGCTTTATTTGGAGTAATTTAAGAAAAGCTTTAAATTCTTTAAATTGTACAATGTTACTAGAAGTACGTGTAAAATGGTAGAATAGTTTAATGGAAGCAATACAACTGGCTATTTTACTAGAACATTATACAAAATTTGACGATTTTCCAGCGATATAATTCAGTTCAAAAGAAAAGTTTAATATATTATTATATACATATATTAATTATTTAATCCTTAAAATATCTTAAAAATTATCTTTTATTTGTGTTTTGTTTGTGTTCTAGTTAACATTAATTTTCACAGTTTTCACATTTTTTGGTGTTAAATTTATTTTTTAAATATTAGTAACTCTTCATTATTTATTCCTTTGTATTAAGTACCTATCTTAATGCATACTTAAAGACTTTATTATATTTTAAATAACCATCTAAAGTTACTTAAGTTTTCTAAGCAAGTATGTGTATTTCAGTCCTCATTTTTGTTTCCAAAATTGTATGCATTGAAATTCTAACTCGTATTTGGCTCTTCTTTTCGACAAATTACATAAATGCTATACAAGATATAAAACCCATAGAACACTTTACAAGGAAATTACTACAATGAAACATACATACAATTATTAGCTAATGCAAAGAAAAAAATATACAATAAAAATACATACATACTTGCTATTCTAAAAAATAAAAAAAAATAAAAAAATAAGCAAACAAAAAACTTTTGGAACACATATACTTTATATATTATTAAAACTATACTGTCTTAATAAACTCTATATACATAATATACCCAGAAAAAAATATTAAAAATAAACACAAAACAAAAAACTTACAACTATCTCCTGCTGAACTGTGCATCATCCAAAAACCACCACCACCAACCGTTATGGTATTACTTTTAAATTAAAACAATAAAATAAAAAAAAAAAAAAAACAAATTATATATTTTATTAATGCAAATAAATAACAAAAAAAACATAAAATAGAAAAAACAAACAAACAAAATAATAAACAATAAACAAATATTTACAATATACCTATAGCAACAAAATCGATGTCCGCGTTATCCTATAATTTATTTTAAAATATAATTTTCATATTAAATTTAATTACCAAAATTTATAAAACATTTTCTTACATAAAAAATGCAAACATGTATTTAAAAAAATCCAATGAAATTGGATTTCAAAATTTGTTGCCTCTGAATAGTGTGAACATAAAACTAAAATATAATTCTTTGTGTCATGTGTATATTTCACGAATTATTTAAATCATAATTTTTTTTATAAAACAATTCTAAAATATTCTATGTACAAATAAGGAATAAACAAGAAAAAAATGTTATATAAAATTTGTTGAGAAAAAAAGGAACATTATTTCATTTCCTCGCTTTAAATGGAATTCAAGTAGACAAACTAACAAAAGAAAAATAATTGAAGAAAAAAAAACAAAACAAAAACTTATATAGCGACACAACAACAACAGAAAAATAAAAATCGATATTATATTATTATACATAGAATATAAATTCATATTAATTATATTAATTGTTAGTTGCATTATTGAACAGAAATAATAAAACAAAATTACTACGATGAATGAATTAATCGGAAATGGAACAATGTTCGATGACGGGCCTATACGGAATACATTTTCAAATTTTTAGATTAAAAAAAAAAAACAAAATTAATAAATATTATTTATTGTAAGTAAAATGCGAAGTAGTAAAACTATTTGAATAAAAAAAATAAAAATAATAATGATGATTCCATTGATAAATATATATGTGAAACAAAATGCAAATTATACCAGCGATAATATATTATACACAAAAGTGAATATATTAAATTTAAAAAGAAAATAAATTATTAAATAAAATAAACTGATAAACCAAGCAAACAAAAAAAACAACACTACTAATAAATAATGTTTAAACCAAAGGAACAATTGTAAGTGGAGAAATATTCTTTAATAAAACAAACAAAATGAAAGAAAATTATTTAATAAATATTAAATAATTAAATACTCTTGTAGTTGTTTTATTTTCTACAACGAAAGATCAAAAAATTTATCAGAAAATTCCATTGAAGCCTGACTTTTTATAAGAATTTTTAATGTTCAGTGCGTGCGATTGTCACGCCAAAGGTATAGCGTTCGATTCCCAGTTGAAGTCACTCTAAATAAAAAAAAAAAACTTTATTTTGTTGGGAAGTGAAAAACCCCTCAAGAGTATCACTTGGCATATTAACCTTTCGGATTTCGCTCAAAACACAGGTCAACAAAATTAAATATTTTGTTTGGTGCGGAACCCAAAATATACTTTCCTGAAGGTTTTCGTGTGCTGAACTCTGAAGTCTCTATGATATCCCGTTTTTTGAGATATTCTCGTTTGAAAATTAAAGCAAATGTTAAATCTCTTTGATTAAAAGTATTTCGAGAACCAGACCCCGCAGAAGCTTCCGGTTTTCACCTGTAGATAGCTGTGGAATATTTAACCAGGGATTTTGAAAACCGGAGCCTCTGACAAGGCTTGGTTTCGGAAATAGCGCCAACCAAAAATATTATTAGGAAGCTGGGGCTCGAAAAACCATAAAATCACTTTGGACCCGCATATTTCGTTAACCAGACCACTCAGAAGAATTTCGTTCAGATGTGTATGTAGGAATTGAATAGACCTATTATTTGATGTATATTTCGATGCGTTTGGGGAACTTTGAAAATTTGGTGATTTTTTTAGACAAGTGGTTAGTCCATGATTTTTTCAAAATTCTCAAAAATTCAGTAAAATCACTTTGGTTAGAAATATTTCGAGAACCAGACCTCGCAGAAGCTTCCGGTTTTCACCTGCAGATAGCTGTGGAAAATTTAACCAGGGATTTTGAAAACCGGAGCCTCTTACTATGCCTGATTTCGTAAATAGCGCCAACCAAAAACATTATTAGGAAGTTGGGGCTCGAAAAACCATAAAATCAATTTGGACCCGCATATTTCGTTAACCAGACCGCTCAGAAGAATTTCGTTCAGATGTGTATATAGGAACTGAATAGACCTTTCATTCGATGTATATTTCGATGCGTTTGGGGAACTTTGAAAATTTGGTGATTTTTTTTAGACAAGTGGTTAGTCCATGATTTTTTCAAAATTCTCAAAAATTCAGTAAAATCACTTTGGTTAGAAATATTTCGAGAACCAGACCTCGCAGAAGCTTCCGGTTTTCACCTGCAGATAGCTGTGGAAAATTTAACCAGGGATTTTTAAAACCGGAGCCTCTTACTATGCTTGATTTCGGAAATAGCGCCAAACAAAGACATTATTAGGAAGTTGGGGCTCGAAAAACCATAAAATCACTTTGGACCCGCATATTTCGTTAACCAGACCACTCAGAAGAATTTCGTTCAGATGTGTATGTAGGAATTGAATAGACCTATCATTTGATGTATATTTCGATGCGTTTGGGGAACTTTGAAAATTTGGTGATTTTTTTAGACAAGTGGTTAGTCCATGATTTTTTCAAAATTCTCAAAAATTCAGTAAAATCACTTTGGTTAGAAATATTTCGAGAACCAGACCTCGCAGAAGCTTCCGGTTTCCACCTGTAGATAGCTGTGGAAAATTTATCCAGGGATTTTGAAACCCAGAGCCTCTGACAAGGCTTGGTTTCGGAAATAGCGCCAACCAAAGATATTATTAGGAAGCTGGCGATCGAAAAACCATAAAATCACTTTGGACCCGCATATTTCGTTAACCAGACCACTCAGAAGAATTTCGTTCAGATGTGTATGTAGGGATTGAATAGACCTTTCATTCGATGTATATTTCGATGCGTTTGGGGAACTTTGAAAATTTGGTGATTTTTTTTAGACAAGTGGTTAGTCCATGATTTTTTCAAAATTCTCAAAAATTCAGTAAAATCACTTTGGTTAGAAATATTTCGAGAACCAGACCTCGCAGAAGCTTCCGGTTTTCTTATATAGATAGCTGTGGAAAATTTAACCAGGGATTTTGAAAACCGGAGCCTCTTACTATGCTTGATTTCGGAAATAGCGCCAACCAAAGACATTATTAGGAAGTTGGGGCTCGAAAAACCATAAAATCACTTTGGACCCGCATATTTCGTTAACCAGACCACTCAGAAGAATTTCGTTCAGATGTGTATGTAGGGATTGAATAGACCTTTAATTCGATGTATATTTCGATGCGTTTGGGGAACTTTGAAAATTTGGTGATTTTTTTAGACAAGTGGTTAGTCCATGATTTTTTCAAAATTCTCAAAAATTCAGTAAAATCACTTTGGTTAGAAATATTTCGAGAACCAGACCTCGCAGAAGCTTCCGGTTTTCACCTGCAGATAGCTGTGGAAAATTTAACCAGGGATTTTGAAAACCGGAGCCTCTGACAAAGCTTGGTTTCGGAAATAGCGCCAACCAAAGATATTATTAGGAAGTTGGGGCTCGAAAAACCATAAAATCACTTTGGACCCGCATATTTCGTTAACCAGACCACTCAGAAGAATTTCGTTCAGATGTGTATGTAGGAATTGAATAGACCTTTCATTCGATGTATATTTCGATGCGTTTGGGGAACTTTGAAAATTTGGTGATTTTTTTAGACAAGTGGTTAGTCCATGATTTTTTCAAAATTCTCAAAAATTCAGTAAAATCACTTTGGTTAGAAATATTTCGAGAACCAGACCTCGCAGAAGCTTCCGGTTTTCACCTGTAGATAGCAGTGGAATATTTAACCAGGGATTTTGAAAACCGGAGCCTCTTACTATGCTTGATTTCGTAAATAGCGCCAACCAAAGACATTATTAGGAAGTTGGGGCTCGAAAAACCATAAAATCAATTTGGACCCGCATATTTCGTTAAACAGACCGCTCAGAAGAATTTCGTTCAGATGTGTATATAGGAACTGAATAGACCTTTCATTTGATGTATATTTCGATGCGTTTGGGGAACTTTGAAAATTTGGTGATTTTTTTAGACAAGTGGTTAGTCCATGATTTTTTCAAAATTCTCAAAAACTCAGTAAAATCACTTTAGTTAGAAATATTTCGAGAACCAGACCTCGCAGAAGCTTCCGGTTTTCTTCTATAGATAGCTGTGGAAAATTTAACCAGGGATTTTGAAAGCCGGAGCCTCTTACTATGCTTGATTTCGGAAATAGCGCCAAACAAAGACATTATTAGGAAGTTGGGGCTCGAAAAACCATAAAATCACTTTGGACCCGCATATTTCGTTAACCAGACCACTCAGAAGAATTTCATTCAGATGTGTATGTAGGAATTGAATAGACCTTTCATTCGATGTATATTTCGATGCGTTTGGGGAACTTTGAAAATTTGGTGATTTTTTTAGACAAGTGGTTAGTCCATGATTTTTTCAAAATTCTCAAAAACTCAGTAAAATCACTTTGGTTAGAAATATTTCGAGAACCAGACCGCGCAGAAGCTTCCGGTTTTCACCTGCAGATAGCTGTGGAAAATTTAACCAGGGATTTTGAAGACCGGAGCCCCTTACTATGCTTGATTTCCGAAATAGCGCCAAACAAAGACATTATTAGGAAGTTGGGGCTCGAAAAACAATAAAATCACTTTGGACCCGCATATTTCGTTAACCAGACCACTCAGAAGAATTTCGTTCAGATGTGTGTGTAGGAATTGAATAGACCTTTCATTTGATGTATATTTCGATGCGTTTGGGGAACTTTGAAAATTTGGTGATTTTTTTAGACAAGTGAGTCCATGATTTTTTCAAAATTCTCAAAAATTCAGTAAAATCACTTTGGTTAGAAATATTTCGAGAACCAGACCTCGCAGAAGCTTCCGGTTTTCTTCTATAGATAGCTGTGGAATATTTAACCAGGGATTTTGAAAACCGGAGCCTCTGACAAGGCTTGATTTCGGAAATAGCGCCAAACAAAGACATTATTAGGAAGTTGGGGCTCAAAAAACCATAAAATCACTTTGGACCCGCATATTTCGTTAACCAAACCACTCAGAAGAATTTCGTTCAGATGTGTATGTAGGAATTGAATAGACCTTTCATTCGATGTATATTTCGATGCGTTTGGGGAACTTTGAAAATTTGGTGATTTTTTTAGACAAGTGGTTAGTTAGTCCATGATTTTTTCAAAATTCTCAAAAACTCAGTAAAATCACTTTGGTTAGAAATATTTCGAGAACCAGACCGCGCAGAAGCTTCCGGTTTTCTTCTATAGATAGCTGTGGAAAATTTAACCAGGAATTTTGAAAACCGGAGCCTCTTACTATGCTTGATTTCGAAAATAGCGCCAAACAAAGACATTATTAGGAAGTTGGGGCTCGAAAAACAATAAAATCACTTTGGACCCGCATATTTCGTTAACCAAACCACTCAGAAGAATTTCGTTCAGATGTGTATGTAGGAATTGAATAGACCTTTCATTCGATGTATATTTCGATGCGTTTGGGGAACTTTGAAAATTTGGTGATTTTTTTAGACAAGTGGTTAGTTAGTCCATGATTTTTTCAAAATTCTCAAAAACTCAGTAAAATCACTTTGGTTAGAAATATTTCGAGAACCAGACCGCGCAGAAGCTTCCGGTTTTCTTCTATAGATAGCTGTGGAATATTTAACCAGGGATTTTGAAAACCGGAGCCTCTGACAAGGCTTGATTTCGGAAATAGCGCCAACCAAAGATATTATTAGGAAGTTGGGCCTCGAAAAACCATAAAATCACTTTGGACCCGCATATTTCGTTAACCAGACCACTCAGAAGAATTTCGTTCAGATGTGTATGTAGGAATTGAATAGACCTTTCATTCGATGTATATTTCGATGCGTTTAAGGAACTTTGAAAATTTGGTGATTTTTTTAGACAACCGTTAACCAGATTCAGTAAAATCACTTTGGTTAGAAATATTTCGAGAACCAGACCTCGCAGAAGCTTCCGGTTTCCACCTGCAGATAGCTGTGGAAAATTTAACCAGAGATTTTGAAGACCGGAGCCCCTTACTATGCTTGATTTCCGAAATAGCGCCAAACAAAGACATTATTAGGAAGTTGGGGCTCGAAAAACAATAAAATCACTTTGGACCCGCATATTTCGTTAACCAAACCACTCAGAAGAATTTCGTTCAGATGTGTATGTAGGAATTGAATAGACCTTTCATTCGATGTATATTTCGATGCGTTTGGGGAACTTTGAAAATTTGGTGATTTTTTTAGACAAGTGGTTAGTCCATGATTTTTTCAAAATTCTCAAAAATTCAGTAAAATCACTTTGGTTAGAAATATTTCGAGAACCAGACCTCGCAGAAGCTTCCAGTTTTCACCTGCAGATAGCTGTGGAAAATTTAACCAGGGATTTTGAAGACCGGAGCCCCTTACTATGCTTGATTTCCGAAATAGCGCCAAACAAAGACATTATTAGGAAGTTGGGGCTCGAAAAACCATAAAATCACTTTGGACCCGCATATTTCGTTAACCAGACCACTCAGAAGAATTTCGTTCAGATGTGTATGTAGGAATTGAATAGACCTTTCATTCGATGTATATTTCGATGCGTTTGGGGAACTTTGAAAATTTGGTGATTTTTTTAGACAAGTGGTTAGTCCATGATTTTTTCAAAATTCTCAAAAACTCAGTAAAATCACTTTAGTTAGAAATATTTCGAGAACCAGACCTCGCAGAAGCTTCCGGTTTTCTTTTATAGATAGCTGTGGAAAATTTAACCAGGGATTTTGAAAACCGGAGCATCTTACTATGCTTGATTTCGAAAATAGCGCCAAACAAAGACATTATTAGGAAGTTGGGGCTCGAAAAACCATAAAATCACTTTGGACCCGCATATTTCGTTAACCAGACCACTCAGAAGAATTTCGTTCAGATGTGTATGTAGGAATTGAATAGACCTTTCATTTGATGTATATTTCGATGCGTTTGGGGAACTTTGAAAATTTGGTGATTTTTTTAGACAAGTGGTTAGTCCATGATTTTTTCAAAATTCTCAAAAATTCAGTAAAATCACTTTGGTTAGAAATATTTCGAGAACCAGACCTCGCAGAAGCTTCCAGTTTTCACCTGCAGATAGCTGTGGAAAATTTAACCAGGGATTTTGAAGACCGGAGCCCCTTACTATGCTTGATTTCCGAAATAGCGCCAAACAAAGACATTATTAGGAAGTTGGGGCTCGAAAAACCATAAAATCACTTTGGACCCGCATATTTCGTTAACCAGACCACTCAGAAGAATTTCGTTCAGATGTGTATGTAGGAATTGAATAGACCTTTCATTTGATGTATATTTCGATGCGTTTGGGGAACTTTGAAAATTTGGTGATTTTTTTAGACAAGTGGTTAGTCCATGATTTTTTCAAAATTCTCAAAAACTCAGTAAAATCACTTTAGTTAGAAATATTTCGAGAACCAGACCTCGCAGAAGCTTCCGGTTTTCTTTTATAGATAGCTGTGGAAAATTTAACCAGGGATTTTGAAAACCGGAGCATCTTACTATGCTTGATTTCGAAAATAGCGCCAAACAAAGACATTATTAGGAAGTTGGGGCTCGAAAAACCATAAAATCACTTTGGACCCGCATATTTCGTTAACCAGACCACTCAGAAGAATTTCGTTCAGATGTGTATGTAGGAATTGAATAGACCTTTCATTCGATGTATATTTCGATGCGTTTGGGGAACTTTGAAAATTTGGTGATTTTTTTAGACAAGTGGTTAGTCCATGATTTTTTCAAAATTCTCAAAAACTCAGTAAAATCACTTTGGTTAGAAATATTTCGAGAACCAGACCGCGCAGAAGCTTCCGGTTTTCTTCTATAGATAGCTGTGGAATATTTAACCAGGGATTTTGAAAACCGGAGCCTCTGACAAGGCTTGATTTCGGAAATAGCGCCAACCAAAGATATTATTAGGAAGTTGGGCCTCGAAAAACCATAAAATCACTTTGGACCCGCATATTTCGTTAACCAGACCACTCAGAAGAATTTCGTTCAGATGTGTATGTAGGAATTGAATAGACCTTTCATTCGATGTATATTTCGATGCGTTTAAGGAACTTTGAAAATTTGGTGATTTTTTTAGACAACCGTTAACCAGATTCAGTAAAATCACTTTGGTTAGAAATATTTCGAGAACCAGACCTCGCAGAAGCTTCCGGTTTCCACCTGCAGATAGCTGTGGAAAATTTAACCAGAGATTTTGAAGACCGGAGCCCCTTACTATGCTTGATTTCCGAAATAGCGCCAAACAAAGACATTATTAGGAAGTTGGGGCTCGAAAAACAATAAAATCACTTTGGACCCGCATATTTCGTTAACCAAACCACTCAGAAGAATTTCGTTCAGATGTGTATGTAGGAATTGAATAGACCTTTCATTCGATGTATATTTCGATGCGTTTGGGGAACTTTGAAAATTTGGTGATTTTTTTAGACAAGTGGTTAGTCCATGATTTTTTCAAAATTCTCAAAAATTCAGTAAAATCACTTTGGTTAGAAATATTTCGAGAACCAGACCTCGCAGAAGCTTCCAGTTTTCACCTGCAGATAGCTGTGGAAAATTTAACCAGGGATTTTGAAGACCGGAGCCCCTTACTATGCTTGATTTCCGAAATAGCGCCAAACAAAGACATTATTAGGAAGTTGGGGCTCGAAAAACCATAAAATCACTTTGGACCCGCATATTTCGTTAACCAGACCACTCAGAAGAATTTCGTTCAGATGTGTATGTAGGAATTGAATAGACCTTTCATTCGATGTATATTTCGATGCGTTTGGGGAACTTTGAAAATTTGGTGATTTTTTTAGACAAGTGGTTAGTCCATGATTTTTTCAAAATTCTCAAAAACTCAGTAAAATCACTTTAGTTAGAAATATTTCGAGAACCAGACCTCGCAGAAGCTTCCGGTTTTCTTTTATAGATAGCTGTGGAAAATTTAACCAGGGATTTTGAAAACCGGAGCATCTTACTATGCTTGATTTCGAAAATAGCGCCAAACAAAGACATTATTAGGAAGTTGGGGCTCGAAAAACCATAAAATCACTTTGGACCCGCATATTTCGTTAACCAGACCACTCAGAAGAATTTCGTTCAGATGTGTATGTAGGAATTGAATAGACCTTTCATTTGATGTATATTTCGATGCGTTTGGGGAACTTTGAAAATTTGGTGATTTTTTTAGACAAGTGGTTAGTCCATGATTTTTTCAAAATTCTCAAAAATTCAGTAAAATCACTTTGGTTAGAAATATTTCGAGAACCAGACCTCGCAGAAGCTTCCAGTTTTCACCTGCAGATAGCTGTGGAAAATTTAACCAGGGATTTTGAAGACCGGAGCCCCTTACTATGCTTGATTTCCGAAATAGCGCCAAACAAAGACATTATTAGGAAGTTGGGGCTCGAAAAACCATAAAATCACTTTGGACCCGCATATTTCGTTAACCAGACCACTCAGAAGAATTTCGTTCAGATGTGTATGTAGGAATTGAATAGACCTTTCATTTGATGTATATTTCGATGCGTTTGGGGAACTTTGAAAATTTGGTGATTTTTTTAGACAAGTGGTTAGTCCATGATTTTTTCAAAATTCTCAAAAACTCAGTAAAATCACTTTAGTTAGAAATATTTCGAGAACCAGACCTCGCAGAAGCTTCCGGTTTTCTTTTATAGATAGCTGTGGAAAATTTAACCAGGGATTTTGAAAACCGGAGCATCTTACTATGCTTGATTTCGAAAATAGCGCCAAACAAAGACATTATTAGGAAGTTGGGGCTCGAAAAACCATAAAATCACTTTGGACCCGCATATTTCGTTAACCAGACCACTCAGAAGAATTTCGTTCAGATGTGTATGTAGGAATTGAATAGACCTTTCATTCGATGTATATTTCGATGCGTTTGGGGAACTTTGAAAATTTGGTGATTTTTTTAGACAAGTGGTTAGTCCATGATTTTTTCAAAATTCTCAAAAACTCAGTAAAATCACTTTGGTTAGAAATATTTCGAGAACCAGACCGCGCAGAAGCTTCCGGTTTTCTTCTATAGATAGCTGTGGAATATTTAACCAGGGATTTTGAAAACCGGAGCCTCTGACAAGGCTTGATTTCGGAAATAGCGCCAACCAAAGATATTATTAGGAAGTTGGGCCTCGAAAAACCATAAAATCACTTTGGACCCGCATATTTCGTTAACCAGACCACTCAGAAGAATTTCGTTCAGATGTGTATGTAGGAATTGAATAGACCTTTCATTCGATGTATATTTCGATGCGTTTAAGGAACTTTGAAAATTTGGTGATTTTTTTAGACAACCGTTAACCAGATTCAGTAAAATCACTTTGGTTAGAAATATTTCGAGAACCAGACCTCGCAGAAGCTTCCGGTTTCCACCTGCAGATAGCTGTGGAAAATTTAACCAGAGATTTTGAAGACCGGAGCCCCTTACTATGCTTGATTTCCGAAATAGCGCCAAACAAAGACATTATTAGGAAGTTGGGGCTCGAAAAACAATAAAATCACTTTGGACCCGCATATTTCGTTAACCAAACCACTCAGAAGAATTTCGTTCAGATGTGTATGTAGGAATTGAATAGACCTTTCATTCGATGTATATTTCGATGCGTTTGGGGAACTTTGAAAATTTGGTGATTTTTTTAGACAAGTGGTTAGTCCATGATTTTTTCAAAATTCTCAAAAATTCAGTAAAATCACTTTGGTTAGAAATATTTCGAGAACCAGACCTCGCAGAAGCTTCCAGTTTTCACCTGCAGATAGCTGTGGAAAATTTAACCAGGGATTTTGAAGACCGGAGCCCCTTACTATGCTTGATTTCCGAAATAGCGCCAAACAAAGACATTATTAGGAAGTTGGGGCTCGAAAAACCATAAAATCACTTTGGACCCGCATATTTCGTTAACCAGACCACTCAGAAGAATTTCGTTCAGATGTGTATGTAGGAATTGAATAGACCTTTCATTCGATGTATATTTCGATGCGTTTGGGGAACTTTGAAAATTTGGTGATTTTTTTAGACAAGTGGTTAGTCCATGATTTTTTCAAAATTCTCAAAAACTCAGTAAAATCACTTTAGTTAGAAATATTTCGAGAACCAGACCTCGCAGAAGCTTCCGGTTTTCTTTTATAGATAGCTGTGGAAAATTTAACCAGGGATTTTGAAAACCGGAGCATCTTACTATGCTTGATTTCGAAAATAGCGCCAAACAAAGACATTATTAGGAAGTTGGGGCTCGAAAAACCATAAAATCACTTTGGACCCGCATATTTCGTTAACCAGACCACTCAGAAGAATTTCGTTCAGATGTGTATGTAGGAATTGAATAGACCTTTCATTTGATGTATATTTCGATGCGTTTGGGGAACTTTGAAAATTTGGTGATTTTTTTAGACAAGTGGTTAGTCCATGATTTTTTCAAAATTCTCAAAAATTCAGTAAAATCACTTTGGTTAGAAATATTTCGAGAACCAGACCTCGCAGAAGCTTCCAGTTTTCACCTGCAGATAGCTGTGGAAAATTTAACCAGGGATTTTGAAGACCGGAGCCCCTTACTATGCTTGATTTCCGAAATAGCGCCAAACAAAGACATTATTAGGAAGTTGGGGCTCGAAAAACCATAAAATCACTTTGGACCCGCATATTTCGTTAACCAGACCACTCAGAAGAATTTCGTTCAGATGTGTATGTAGGAATTGAATAGACCTTTCATTCGATGTATATTTCGATGCGTTTGGGGAACTTTGAAAATTTGGTGATTTTTTTAGACAACCGTTAACCAGATTCAGTAAAATCACTTTGGTTAGAAATATTTCGAGAACCAGACCTCGCAGAAGATTCCGGTTTCCACCTGCAGATAGCTGTGGAAAATTTAATCAGGGATTTTGAAAATCGGAGCCTCTGACAAGGCTTGATTTCGGAAATAGCGCCAAACAAAGACATTATTAGGAAGTTGGGGCTCGAAAAACCATAAAATCACTTTGGACCCGCATATTTCGTTAACCAGACCACTCAGAAGAATTTCGTTGAGATGTGTATGTAGGAATTGAATAGACCTTTCATTCGATGTATATTTCGATGCGTTTGGGGAACTTTGAAAATTTGGTGATTTTTTTAGACAAGTGGTTAGTCCATGATTTTTTCAAAATTCTCAAAAATTCAGTAAAATCACTTTGGTTAGAAATATTTCGAGAACCAGACCTCGCAGAAGCTTCCGGTTTTCACCTGCAGATAGCTGTGGAAAATTTAATCAGGGATTTTGAAAATCGGAGCCTCTGACAAGGCTTGATTTCGGAAATAGCGCCAACCAAAGACATTATTAGGAAGTTGGGACTCGAAAAACCATAAAATCACTTTGGACCCGCATATTTCGTTAACCAGACCACTCAGAAGAATTTCGTTCAGATGTGTATGTAGGAATTGAATAGATCTTTCATTCGATGTATATTTCGATGCGTTTGGGGAACTTTGAAAATTTGGTGATTTTTTTAGACAAGTGTAGTCCATGATTTTTTCAAAATTCTCAAAAATTCAGTAAAATCACTTTGGTTAGAAATATTTCGAGAACCAGACCTCGCAGAAGCTTCCGGTTTTCACCTGTAGATAGCAGTGGAATATTTAACCAGGGATTTTGAAAACCGGAGCCTCTGACAAGGCTTGGTTTCGGAAATAGCGCCAACCAAAGATATTATTAGGAAGCTGCGGCTCGAAAAACCATAAAATCACTTTGGACCCGCATATTTCGTTAACCAGACCACTCAGAAGAATTTCGTTCAGATGTGTATGTAGGAATTGAATAGACCTTTCATTCGATGTATATTTCGATGCGTTTGGGGAACTTTGAAAATTTGGTGATTTTTTTAGACAAGTGGTTAGTCCATGATTTTTTCAAAATTCTCAAAAATTCAGTAAAATCACTTTGGTTAGAAATATTTCGAGAACCAGACCTCGCAGAAGCTTCCAGTTTTCACCTGCAGATAGCTGTGGAAAATTTAACCAGAGATTTTGAAGACCGGAGCCCCTTACTATGCTTGATTTCCGAAATAGCGCCAAACAAAGACATTATTAGGAAGTTGGGGCTCGAAAAACAATAAAATCACTTTGGACCCGCATATTTCGTTAACCAAACCACTCAGAAGAATTTCGTTCAGATGTGTATGTAGGAATTGAATAGACCTTTCATTCGATGTATATTTCGATGCGTTTGGGGAACTTTGAAAATTTGGTGATTTTTTTAGACAAGTGGTTAGTCCATGATTTTTTCAAAATTCTCAAAAACTCAGTAAAATCATTTTGGTTAGAAATATTTCGAGAACCAGACCTCGCAGAAGCTTCCGGTTTTCACCTGTAGATAGCAGTGGAATATTTAACCAGGGATTTTGAAAACCGGAGCCTCTGACAAGGCTTGGTTTCGGAAATAGCGCCAACCAAAGATATTATTAGGAAGCTGCGGCTCGAAAAACCATAAAATCACTTTGGACCCGCATATTTCGTTAACCAGACCACTCAGAAGAATTTCGTTCAGATGTGTATGTAGGAATTGAATAGACCTTTCATTCGATGTATATTTCGATGCGTTTGGGGAACTTTGAAAATTTGGTGATTTTTTTAGACAAGTGGTTAGTCCATGATTTTTTCAAAATTCTCAAAAATTCAGTAAAATCACTTTGGTTAGAAATATTTCGAGAACCAGACCTCGCAGAAGCTTCCGGTTTTCTTCTATAGATAGCTGTGGAATATTTAACCAGGGATTTTGAAAACCGGAGCCTCTGACAAGGCTTGATTTCGGAAATAGCGCCAAACAAAGACATTATTAGGAAGTTGGGGCTCGAAAAACCATAAAATCACTTTGGACCCGCATATTTCGTTAACCAAACCACTCAGAAGAATTTCGTTCAGATGTGTATGTAGGAATTGAATAGACCTTTCATTCGATGTATATTTCGATGCGTTTGGGGAACTTTGAAAATTTGGTGATTTTTTTAGACAAGTGGTTAGTTAGTCCATGATTTTTTCAAAATTCTCAAAAACTCAGTAAAATCACTTTGGTTAGAAATATTTCGAGAACCAGACCGCGCAGAAGCTTCCGGTTTTCTTCTATAGATAGCTGTGGAAAATTTAACCAGGAATTTTGAAAACCGGAGCCTCTTACTATGCTTGATTTCGAAAATAGCGCCAAACAAAGACATTATTAGGAAGTTGGGGCTCGAAAAACAATAAAATCACTTTGGACCCGCATATTTCGTTAACCAAACCACTCAGAAGAATTTCGTTCAGATGTGTATGTAGGAATTGAATAGACCTTTCATTCGATGTATATTTCGATGCGTTTGGGGAACTTTGAAAATTTGGTGATTTTTTTAGACAAGTGGTTAGTTAGTCCATGATTTTTTCAAAATTCTCAAAAACTCAGTAAAATCACTTTGGTTAGAAATATTTCGAGAACCAGACCGCGCAGAAGCTTCCGGTTTTCTTCTATAGATAGCTGTGGAATATTTAACCAGGGATTTTGAAAACCGGAGCCTCTGACAAGGCTTGATTTCGGAAATAGCGCCAACCAAAGATATTATTAGGAAGTTGGGCCTCGAAAAACCATAAAATCACTTTGGACCCGCATATTTCGTTAACCAGACCACTCAGAAGAATTTCGTTCAGATGTGTATGTAGGAATTGAATAGACCTTTCATTCGATGTATATTTCGATGCGTTTAAGGAACTTTGAAAATTTGGTGATTTTTTTAGACAACCGTTAACCAGATTCAGTAAAATCACTTTGGTTAGAAATATTTCGAGAACCAGACCTCGCAGAAGCTTCCGGTTTCCACCTGCAGATAGCTGTGGAAAATTTAACCAGAGATTTTGAAGACCGGAGCCCCTTACTATGCTTGATTTCCGAAATAGCGCCAAACAAAGACATTATTAGGAAGTTGGGGCTCGAAAAACAATAAAATCACTTTGGACCCGCATATTTCGTTAACCAAACCACTCAGAAGAATTTCGTTCAGATGTGTATGTAGGAATTGAATAGACCTTTCATTCGATGTATATTTCGATGCGTTTGGGGAACTTTGAAAATTTGGTGATTTTTTTAGACAAGTGGTTAGTCCATGATTTTTTCAAAATTCTCAAAAATTCAGTAAAATCACTTTGGTTAGAAATATTTCGAGAACCAGACCTCGCAGAAGCTTCCAGTTTTCACCTGCAGATAGCTGTGGAAAATTTAACCAGGGATTTTGAAGACCGGAGCCCCTTACTATGCTTGATTTCCGAAATAGCGCCAAACAAAGACATTATTAGGAAGTTGGGGCTCGAAAAACCATAAAATCACTTTGGACCCGCATATTTCGTTAACCAGACCACTCAGAAGAATTTCGTTCAGATGTGTATGTAGGAATTGAATAGACCTTTCATTCGATGTATATTTCGATGCGTTTGGGGAACTTTGAAAATTTGGTGATTTTTTTAGACAAGTGGTTAGTCCATGATTTTTTCAAAATTCTCAAAAACTCAGTAAAATCACTTTAGTTAGAAATATTTCGAGAACCAGACCTCGCAGAAGCTTCCGGTTTTCTTTTATAGATAGCTGTGGAAAATTTAACCAGGGATTTTGAAAACCGGAGCATCTTACTATGCTTGATTTCGAAAATAGCGCCAAACAAAGACATTATTAGGAAGTTGGGGCTCGAAAAACCATAAAATCACTTTGGACCCGCATATTTCGTTAACCAGACCACTCAGAAGAATTTCGTTCAGATGTGTATGTAGGAATTGAATAGACCTTTCATTTGATGTATATTTCGATGCGTTTGGGGAACTTTGAAAATTTGGTGATTTTTTTAGACAAGTGGTTAGTCCATGATTTTTTCAAAATTCTCAAAAATTCAGTAAAATCACTTTGGTTAGAAATATTTCGAGAACCAGACCTCGCAGAAGCTTCCAGTTTTCACCTGCAGATAGCTGTGGAAAATTTAACCAGGGATTTTGAAGACCGGAGCCCCTTACTATGCTTGATTTCCGAAATAGCGCCAAACAAAGACATTATTAGGAAGTTGGGGCTCGAAAAACCATAAAATCACTTTGGACCCGCATATTTCGTTAACCAGACCACTCAGAAGAATTTCGTTCAGATGTGTATGTAGGAATTGAATAGACCTTTCATTTGATGTATATTTCGATGCGTTTGGGGAACTTTGAAAATTTGGTGATTTTTTTAGACAAGTGGTTAGTCCATGATTTTTTCAAAATTCTCAAAAACTCAGTAAAATCACTTTAGTTAGAAATATTTCGAGAACCAGACCTCGCAGAAGCTTCCGGTTTTCTTTTATAGATAGCTGTGGAAAATTTAACCAGGGATTTTGAAAACCGGAGCATCTTACTATGCTTGATTTCGAAAATAGCGCCAAACAAAGACATTATTAGGAAGTTGGGGCTCGAAAAACCATAAAATCACTTTGGACCCGCATATTTCGTTAACCAGACCACTCAGAAGAATTTCGTTCAGATGTGTATGTAGGAATTGAATAGACCTTTCATTCGATGTATATTTCGATGCGTTTGGGGAACTTTGAAAATTTGGTGATTTTTTTAGACAAGTGGTTAGTCCATGATTTTTTCAAAATTCTCAAAAACTCAGTAAAATCACTTTGGTTAGAAATATTTCGAGAACCAGACCGCGCAGAAGCTTCCGGTTTTCTTCTATAGATAGCTGTGGAATATTTAACCAGGGATTTTGAAAACCGGAGCCTCTGACAAGGCTTGATTTCGGAAATAGCGCCAACCAAAGATATTATTAGGAAGTTGGGCCTCGAAAAACCATAAAATCACTTTGGACCCGCATATTTCGTTAAACAGACCACTCAGAAGAATTTCGTTCAGATGTGTATGTAGGAATTGAATAGACCTTTCATTCGATGTATATTTCGATGCGTTTAAGGAACTTTGAAAATTTGGTGATTTTTTTAGACAACCGTTAACCAGATTCAGTAAAATCACTTTGGTTAGAAATATTTCGAGAACCAGACCTCGCAGAAGCTTCCGGTTTCCACCTGCAGATAGCTGTGGAAAATTTAACCAGAGATTTTGAAGACCGGAGCCCCTTACTATGCTTGATTTCCGAAATAGCGCCAAACAAAGACATTATTAGGAAGTTGGGGCTCGAAAAACAATAAAATCACTTTGGACCCGCATATTTCGTTAACCAAACCACTCAGAAGAATTTCGTTCAGATGTGTATGTAGGAATTGAATAGACCTTTCATTCGATGTATATTTCGATGCGTTTGGGGAACTTTGAAAATTTGGTGATTTTTTTAGACAAGTGGTTAGTCCATGATTTTTTCAAAATTCTCAAAAATTCAGTAAAATCACTTTGGTTAGAAATATTTCGAGAACCAGACCTCGCAGAAGCTTCCAGTTTTCACCTGCAGATAGCTGTGGAAAATTTAACCAGGGATTTTGAAGACCGGAGCCCCTTACTATGCTTGATTTCCGAAATAGCGCCAAACAAAGACATTATTAGGAAGTTGGGGCTCGAAAAACCATAAAATCACTTTGGACCCGCATATTTCGTTAACCAGACCACTCAGAAGAATTTCGTTCAGATGTGTATGTAGGAATTGAATAGACCTTTCATTCGATGTATATTTCGATGCGTTTGGGGAACTTTGAAAATTTGGTGATTTTTTTAGACAAGTGGTTAGTCCATGATTTTTTCAAAATTCTCAAAAACTCAGTAAAATCACTTTAGTTAGAAATATTTCGAGAACCAGACCTCGCAGAAGCTTCCGGTTTTCTTTTATAGATAGCTGTGGAAAATTTAACCAGGGATTTTGAAAACCGGAGCATCTTACTATGCTTGATTTCGAAAATAGCGCCAAACAAAGACATTATTAGGAAGTTGGGGCTCGAAAAACCATAAAATCACTTTGGACCCGCATATTTCGTTAACCAGACCACTCAGAAGAATTTCGTTCAGATGTGTATGTAGGAATTGAATAGACCTTTCATTTGATGTATATTTCGATGCGTTTGGGGAACTTTGAAAATTTGGTGATTTTTTTAGACAAGTGGTTAGTCCATGATTTTTTCAAAATTCTCAAAAATTCAGTAAAATCACTTTGGTTAGAAATATTTCGAGAACCAGACCTCGCAGAAGCTTCCAGTTTTCACCTGCAGATAGCTGTGGAAAATTTAACCAGGGATTTTGAAGACCGGAGCCCCTTACTATGCTTGATTTCCGAAATAGCGCCAAACAAAGACATTATTAGGAAGTTGGGGCTCGAAAAACCATAAAATCACTTTGGACCCGCATATTTCGTTAACCAGACCACTCAGAAGAATTTCGTTCAGATGTGTATGTAGGAATTGAATAGACCTTTCATTTGATGTATATTTCGATGCGTTTGGGGAACTTTGAAAATTTGGTGATTTTTTTAGACAAGTGGTTAGTCCATGATTTTTTCAAAATTCTCAAAAACTCAGTAAAATCACTTTAGTTAGAAATATTTCGAGAACCAGACCTCGCAGAAGCTTCCGGTTTTCTTTTATAGATAGCTGTGGAAAATTTAACCAGGGATTTTGAAAACCGGAGCATCTTACTATGCTTGATTTCGAAAATAGCGCCAAACAAAGACATTATTAGGAAGTTGGGGCTCGAAAAACCATAAAATCACTTTGGACCCGCATATTTCGTTAACCAGACCACTCAGAAGAATTTCGTTCAGATGTGTATGTAGGAATTGAATAGACCTTTCATTTGATGTATATTTCGATGCGTTTGGGGAACTTTGAAAATTTGGTGATTTTTTTAGACAAGTGGTTAGTCCATGATTTTTTCAAAATTCTCAAAAATTCAGTAAAATCACTTTGGTTAGAAATATTTCGAGAACCAGACCTCGCAGAAGCTTCCAGTTTTCACCTGCAGATAGCTGTGGAAAATTTAACCAGGGATTTTGAAGACCGGAGCCCCTTACTATGCTTGATTTCCGAAATAGCGCCAAACAAAGACATTATTAGGAAGTTGGGGCTCGAAAAACCATAAAATCACTTTGGACCCGCATATTTCGTTAACCAGACCACTCAGAAGAATTTCGTTCAGATGTGTATGTAGGAATTGAATAGACCTTTCATTCGATGTATATTTCGATGCGTTTGGGGAACTTTGAAAATTTGGTGATTTTTTTAGACAACCGTTAACCAGATTCAGTAAAATCACTTTGGTTAGAAATATTTCGAGAACCAGACCTCGCAGAAGATTCCGGTTTCCACCTGCAGATAGCTGTGGAAAATTTAATCAGGGATTTTGAAAATCGGAGCCTCTGACAAGGCTTGATTTCGGAAATAGCGCCAAACAAAGACATTATTAGGAAGTTGGGGCTCGAAAAACCATAAAATCACTTTGGACCCGCATATTTCGTTAACCAGACCACTCAGAAGAATTTCGTTGAGATGTGTATGTAGGAATTGAATAGACCTTTCATTCGATGTATATTTCGATGCGTTTGGGGAACTTTGAAAATTTGGTGATTTTTTTAGACAAGTGGTTAGTCCATGATTTTTTCAAAATTCTCAAAAATTCAGTAAAATCACTTTGGTTAGAAATATTTCGAGAACCAGACCTCGCAGAAGCTTCCGGTTTTCACCTGCAGATAGCTGTGGAAAATTTAATCAGGGATTTTGAAAATCGGAGCCTCTGACAAGGCTTGATTTCGGAAATAGCGCCAACCAAAGACATTATTAGGAAGTTGGGACTCGAAAAACCATAAAATCACTTTGGACCCGCATATTTCGTTAACCAGACCACTCAGAAGAATTTCGTTCAGATGTGTATGTAGGAATTGAATAGATCTTTCATTCGATGTATATTTCGATGCGTTTGGGGAACTTTGAAAATTTGGTGATTTTTTTAGACAAGTGTAGTCCATGATTTTTTCAAAATTCTCAAAAATTCAGTAAAATCACTTTGGTTAGAAATATTTCGAGAACCAGACCTCGCAGAAGCTTCCGGTTTTCACCTGTAGATAGCAGTGGAATATTTAACCAGGGATTTTGAAAACCGGAGCCTCTGACAAGGCTTGGTTTCGGAAATAGCGCCAACCAAAGATATTATTAGGAAGCTGCGGCTCGAAAAACCATAAAATCACTTTGGACCCGCATATTTCGTTAACCAGACCACTCAGAAGAATTTCGTTCAGATGTGTATGTAGGAATTGAATAGACCTTTCATTCGATGTATATTTCGATGCGTTTGGGGAACTTTGAAAATTTGGTGATTTTTTTAGACAAGTGGTTAGTCCATGATTTTTTCAAAATTCTCAAAAATTCAGTAAAATCACTTTGGTTAGAAATATTTCGAGAACCAGACCTCGCAGAAGCTTCCAGTTTTCACCTGCAGATAGCTGTGGAAAATTTAACCAGAGATTTTGAAGACCGGAGCCCCTTACTATGCTTGATTTCCGAAATAGCGCCAAACAAAGACATTATTAGGAAGTTGGGGCTCGAAAAACAATAAAATCACTTTGGACCCGCATATTTCGTTAACCAAACCACTCAGAAGAATTTCGTTCAGATGTGTATGTAGGAATTGAATAGACCTTTCATTCGATGTATATTTCGATGCGTTTGGGGAACTTTGAAAATTTGGTGATTTTTTTAGACAAGTGGTTAGTCCATGATTTTTTCAAAATTCTCAAAAACTCAGTAAAATCACTTTGGTTAGAAATATTTCGAGAACCAGACCTCGCAGAAGCTTCCAGTTTTCACCTGCAGATAGCTGTGGAAAATTTAACCAGAGATTTTGAAGACCGGAGCCCCTTACTATGCTTGATTTCCGAAATAGCGCCAAACAAAGACATTATTAGGAAGTTGGGGCTCGAAAAACAATAAAATCACTTTGGACCCGCATATTTCGTTAACCAGACCACTCAGAAGAATTTCGTTCAGATGTGTATGTAGGAATTGAATAGATCTTTCATTCGATGTATATTTCGATGCGTTTGGGGAACTTTGAAAATTTGGTGATTTTTTTAGACAAGTGGTTAGTCCATGATTTTTTCAAAATTCTCAAAAATTCAGTAAAATCACTTTGGTTAGAAATATTTCGAGAACCAGACCTCGCAGAAGCTTCCAGTTTTCACCTGCAGATAGCTGTGGAAAATTTAACCAGAGATTTTGAAGACCGGAGCCCCTTACTATGCTTGATTTCCGAAATAGCGCCAAACAAAGACATTATTAGGAAGTTGGGGCTCGAAAAACAATAAAATCACTTTGGACCCGCATATTTCGTTAACCAAACCACTCAGAAGAATTTCGTTCAGATGTGTATGTAGGAATTGAATAGACCTTTCATTCGATGTATATTTCGATGCGTTTGGGGAACTTTGAAAATTTGGTGATTTTTTTAGACAACCGTTAACCAGATTCAGTAAAATCACTTTGGTTAGAAATATTTCGAGAACCAGACCTCGCAGAAGATTCCGGTTTCCACCTGCAGATAGCTGTGGAAAATTTAATCAGGGATTTTGAAAATCGGAGCCTCTGACAAGGCTTGATTTCGGAAATAGCGCCAACCAAAGACATTATTAGGAAGTTGGGACTCGAAAAACCATAAAATCACTTTGGACCCGCATATTTCGTTAACCAGACCACTCAGAAGAATTTCGTTCAGATGTGTATGTAGGAATTGAATAGATCTTTCATTCGATGTATATTTCGATGCGTTTGGGGAACTTTGAAAATTTGGTGATTTTTTTAGACAAGTGGTTAGTCCATGATTTTTTCAAAATTCTCAAAAACTCAGTAAAATCACTTTGGTTAGAAATATTTCGAGAACCAGACCTCGCAGAAGCTTCCGGTTCTCACCTGCAGATAGCTGTGGAAAATTTAATCAGGGATTTTGAAAACCGGAGCCCCTTACTATGCTTGATTTCCGAAATAGCGCCAAACAAAGACATTATTAGGAAGTTGGGGCTCGAAAAACCATAAAATCACTTTGGACCCGCATATTTCGTTAACCAGACCACTCAGAAGAATTTCGTTCAGATGTGTATGTAGGAATTGAATAGACCTTTCATTCGATGTATATTTCGATGCGTTTGGGGAACTTTGAAAATTTGGTGATTTTTTTAGACAAGTGTAGTCCATGATTTTTTCAAAATTCTCAAAAATTCAGTAAAATCACTTTGGTTAGAAATATTTCGAGAACCAGACCTCGCAGAAGCTTCCGGTTTTCACCTGTAGATAGCAGTGGAATATTTAACCAGGGATTTTGAAAACCGGAGCCTCTGACAAGGCTTGGTTTCGGAAATAGCGCCAACCAAAGATATTATTAGGAAGCTGCGGCTCGAAAAACCATAAAATCACTTTGGACCCGCATATTTCGTTAACCAGACCACTCAGAAGAATTTCGTTCAGATGTGTATGTAGGAATTGAATAGACCTTTCATTCGATGTATATTTCGATGCGTTTGGGGAACTTTGAAAATTTGGTGATTTTTTTAGACAAGTGGTTAGTCCATGATTTTTTCAAAATTCTCAAAAATTCAGTAAAATCACTTTGGTTAGAAATATTTCGAGAACCAGACCTCGCAGAAGCTTCCGGTTTTCACCTGCAGATAGCTGTGGAAAATTTAATCAGGGATTTTGAAAATCGGAGCCTCTGACAAGGCTTGATTTCGGAAATAGCGCCAACCAAAGACATTATTAGGAAGTTGGGACTCGAAAAACCATAAAATCACTTTGGACCCGCATATTTCGTTAACCAGACCACTCAGAAGAATTTCGTTCAGATGTGTATGTAGGAATTGAATAGACCTTTCATTCGATGTATATTTCGATGCGTTTGGGGAACTTTGAAAATTTGGTGATTTTTTTAGACAAGTGGTTAGTCCATGATTTTTTCAAAATTCTCAAAAACTCAGTAAAATCACTTTAGTTAGAAATATTTCGAGAACCAGACCTCGCAGAAGCTTCCGGTTTTCTTCTATAGATAGCTGTGGAAAATTTAACCAGGGATTTTGAAAACCGGAGCATCTTACTATGCTTGATTTCGAAAATAGCGCCAAACAAAGACATTATTAGGAAGTTGGGGCTCGAAAAACCATAAAATCACTTTGGACCCGCATATTTCGTTAACCAGACCACTCAGAAGAATTTCGTTCAGATGTGTATGTAGGAATTGAATAGACCTTTCATTCGATGTATATTTCGATGCGTTTGGGGAACTTTGAAAATTTGGTGATTTTTTTAGACAAGTGGTTAGTCCATGATTTTTTCAAAATTCTCAAAAACTCAGTAAAATCACTTTAGTTAGAAATATTTCGAGAACCAGACCTCGCAGAAGCTTCCGGTTTTCTTCTATAGATAGCTGTGGAAAATTTAACCAGGGATTTTGAAAACCGGAGCCTCTTACTATGCTTGATTTCGAAAATAGCGCCAAACAAAGACATTATTAGGAAGTTGGGGCTCGAAAAACCATAAAATCACTTTGGACCCGCATATTTCGTTAACCAGACCACTCAGAAGAATTTCGTTCAGATGTGTATGTAGGAATTGAATAGACCTTTCATTCGATGTATATTTCGATGCGTTTGGGGAACTTTGAAAATTTGGTGATTTTTTTAGACAAGTGGTTAGTCCATGATTTTTTCAAAATTCTCAAAAATTCAGTAAAATCACTTTGGTTAGAAATATTTCGAGAACCAGACCTCGCAGAAGCTTCCGGTTTTCACCTGTAGATAGAAGTGGAATATTTAACCAGGGATTTTGAAAACCGAAGCCTCTGACAAGGCTTGGTTTCGGAAATAGCGCCAACCAAAGACATTATTAGGAAGTTGGGGCTCGAAAAACCATAAAATCACTTTGGACCCGCATATTTCGTTAACCAGACCACTCAGAAGAATTTCGTTCAGATGTGTATGTAGGAATTGAATAGACCTTTCATTCGATGTATATTTCGATGCGTTTGGGGAACTTTGAAAATTTGGTGATTTTTTTAGACAAGTGGTTAGTCCATGATTTTTTCAAAATTCTCAAAAATTCAGTAAAATCACTTTGGTTAGAAATATTTCGAGAACCAGACCTCGCAGAAGCTTCCGGTTTTCACGTGCAGATAGCTGTGGAAAATTTAATCAGGGATTTTGAAAATCGGAGCCTCTGACAAGGCTTAATTTCGGAAATAGCGCCAACCAAACACATTATTAGGAAGTTGGGGCTCGAAAAACCATAAAATCACTTTGGACCCGCATATTTCGTTAACCAGACCACTCAGAAGAATTTCGTTCAGATGTGTATGTAGGAATTGAATAGACCTTTCATTCGATGTATATTTCGATGCGTTTGGGGAACTTTGAAAATTTGGTGATTTTTTTAGACAAGTGGTTAGTCCATGATTTTTTCAAAATTCTCAAAAATTCAGTAAAATCACTTTGGTTAGAAATATTTCGAGAACCAGACCTCGCAGAAGCTTCCGGTTTTCACCTGTAGATAGCAGTGGAATATTTAACCAGGGATTTTGAAAACCGAAGCCTCTGACAAGGCTTGGTTTCGGAAATAGCGCCAACCAAAGACATTATTAGGAAGTTGGGGCTCGAAAAACCATAAAATCACTTTGGACCCGCATATTTCGTTAACCAGACCACTCAGAAGAATTTCGTTCAGATGTGTATGTAGGAATTGAATAGACCTTTCATTCGATGTATATTTCGATGCGTTTGGGGAACTTTGAAAATTTGGTGATTTTTTTAGACAAGTGGTTAGTCCATGATTTTTTCAAAATTCTCAAAAACTCAGTAAAATCACTTTAGTTAGAAATATTTCGAGAACCAGACCTCGCAGAAGCTTCCGGTTTTCACCTGCAGATAGCTGTGGAAAATTTAACCAGGGATTTTGAAAACCGGAGCCCCTTACTATGCTTGATTTCCGAAATAGCGCCAAACAAAGACATTATTAGGAAGTTGGGACCCGAAAAACCATAAAATCACTTTGGACCCGCATATTTCGTTAACCAGACCACTCAGAAGAATTTCGTTCAGATGTGTATGTAGGAATTGAATAGACCTCTCATTCGATGTATATTTCGATGCGTTTGGGGAACTTTGAAAATTTGGTGATTTTTTTAGACAAGTGGTTAGTCCATGATTTTTTCAAAATTCTCAAAAACTCAGTAAAATCACTTTGGTTAGAAATATTTCGAGAACCAGACCGCGCAGAAGCTTCCAGTTTTCACCTGCAGATAGCTGTGGAAAATTTAACCAGGGATTTTGAAAACCGGAGCCCCTTACTATTCTTGATTTCCGAAATAGCGCCAAACAAAGACATTATTAGGAAGTTGGGACTCGAAAAACCATAAAATCACTTTGGACCCGCATATTTCGTTAACCAGACCACTCAGAAGAATTTCGTTCAGATGTGTATGTAGGAATTGAATAGACCTTTCATTCGATGTATATTTCGATGCGTTTGGGGAACTTTGAAAATTTGGTGATTTTTTTAGACAAGTGGTTAGTCCATGATTTTTTCAAAATTCTCAAAAATTCAGTAAAATCACTTTGGTTAGAAATATTTCGAGAACCAGACCTCGCAGAAGCTTCCGGTTTTCTTCTATAGATAGCTGTGGAAAATTTAACCAGAGATTTTGAAAACCGGAGCCTCTTACTATGCTTGATTTCGAAAATAGCGCCAACCAAAGACATTATTAGGAAGTTGGGACTCGAAAAACCATAAAATCACTTTGGACCCGCATATTTCGTTAACCAGACCACTCAGAAGAATTTCGTTCAGATGTGTATGTAGGAATTGAATAGACCTCTCATTCGATGTATATTTCGATGCGTTTGGGGAACTTTGAAAATTTGGTGATTTTTTTAGACAAGTGGTTAGTCCATGATTTTTTCAAAATTCTCAAAAACTCAGTAAAATCACTTTGGTTAGAAATATTTCGAGAACCAGACCGCGCAGAAGCTTCCAGTTTTCACCTGCAGATAGCTGTGGAAAATTTAACCAGGGATTTTGAAAACCGGAGCCCCTTACTATTCTTGATTTCCGAAATAGCGCCAAACAAAGACATTATTAGGAAGTTGGGACTCGAAAAACCATAAAATCACTTTGGACCCGCATATTTCGTTAACCAGACCACTCAGAAGAATTTCGTTCAGATGTGTATGTAGGAATTGAATAGACCTTTCATTCGATGTATATTTCGATGCGTTTGGGGAACTTTGAAAATTTGGTGATTTTTTTAGACAAGTGGTTAGTCCATGATTTTTTCAAAATTCTCAAAAACTCAGTAAAATCACTTTAGTTAGAAATATTTCGAGAACCAGACCGGAAAACCGGTTTTCTTCTATAGATAGCTGTGGAAAATTTAACCAGGGATTTTGAAAACCGGAGCCTCTTACTATGCTTGATTTCGAAAATAGCGCCAAACAAAGACATTATTAGGAAGTTGGGGCTCGAAAAACCATAAAATCACTTTGGACCCGCATATTTCGTTAACCAGACCACTCAGAAGAATTTCGTTCAGATGTGTATGTAGGAATTGAATAGACCTTTCATTCGATGTATATTTCGATGCGTTTGGGGAACTTTGAAAATTTGGTGATTTTTTTAGACAAGTGGTTAGTCCATGATTTTTTCAAAATTCTCAAAAATTCAGTAAAATCACTTTGGTTAGAAATATTTCGAGAACCAGACCTCGCAGAAGCTTCCGGTTTTCTTCTATAGATAGCTGTGGAAAATTTAACCAGAGATTTTGAAAACCGGAGCCTCTTACTATGCTTGATTTCGAAAATAGCGCCAACCAAAGACATTATTAGGAAGTTGGGACTCGAAAAACCATAAAATCACTTTGGACCCGCATATTTCGTTAACCAGACCACTCAGAAGAATTTCGTTCAGATGTGTATGTAGGAATTGAATAGACCTTTCATTCGATGTATATTTCGATGCGTTTGGGGAACTTTGAAAATTTGGTGATTTTTTTAGACAAGTGGTTAGTCCATGATTTTTTCAAAATTCTCAAAAATTCAGTAAAATCACTTTGGTTAGAAATATTTCGAGAACCAGACCTCGCAGAAGCTTCCGGTTTTCTTCTATAGATAGCTGTGGAAAATTTAACCAGAGATTTTGAAAACCGGAGCCTCTTACTATGCTTGATTTCGAAAATAGCGCCAACCAAAGACATTATTAGGAAGTTGGGACTCGAAAAACCATAAAATCACTTTGGACCCGCATATTTCGTTAACCAGACCACTCAGAAGAATTTCGTTCAGATGTGTATGTAGGAATTGAATAGACCTTTCATTCGATGTATATTTCGATGCGTTTGGGGAACTTTGAAAATTTGGTGATTTTTTTAGACAAGTGGTTAGTCCATGATTTTTTCAAAATTCTCAAAAACTCAGTAAAATCACTTTAGTTAGAAATATTTCGAGAACCAGACCGGAAAACCGGTTTTCTTCTATAGATAGCTGTGGAAAATTTAACCAGGGATTTTGAAAACCGGAGCCTCTTACTATGCTTGATTTCGAAAATAGCGCCAAACAAAGACATTATTAGGAAGTTGGGGCTCGAAAAACCATAAAATCACTTTGGACCCGCATATTTCGTTAACCAGACCACTCAGAAGAATTTCGTTCAGATGTGTATGCAGGAATTGAATAGACCTTTCATTTGATGTATATTTCGATGCGTTTGGGGAACTTTGAAAATTTGGTGATTTTTTTAGACAAGTGTAGTCCATGATTTTTTCAAAATTCTCAAAAATTCAGTAAAATCACTTTGGTTAGAAATATTTCGAGAACCAGACCTCGCAGAAGCTTCCGGTTTTCACCTGTAGATAGCAGTGGAATATTTAACCAGGGATTTTGAAAACCGGAGCCTCTGACAAGGCTTGGTTTCGGAAATAGCGCCAACCAAAGATATTATTAGGAAGCTGGGGCTCGAAAAACCATAAAATCACTTTGGACCCGCATATTTCGTTAACCAGACCACTCAGAAGAATTTCGTTCAGATGTGTATGTAGGAATTGAATAGACCCTTCATTCGATGTATATTTCGATGCGTTTGGGGAACTTTGAAAATTTGGTGATTTTTTTAGACAAGTATTTAGTCCATGATTTTTTCAAAATTCTCAAAAATTCAGTAAAATCACTTTGGTTAGTAATATTTCGAGAACCAGACCTCGCAGAAGCTTCCGGTTTTCACCTGTAGATGGCAGTGGAATATTTAACCAGGGATTTTGAAAACCGGAGCCCCTTGCTATGCTTGATTTCCGAAATAGCGCCAAACAAAGACATTATTAGGAAGTTGGGGCTCGAAAAACCATAAAATCACTTTGGACCCGCATATTTCGTTAACCAGACCACTCAGAAGAATTTCGTTCAGATGTGTATGTAGGAATTGAATAGACCTTTCATTCGATGTATATTTCGATGCGTTTGGGGAACTTTGAAAATTTGGTGATTTTTTTAGACAAGTGGTTAGTCCATGATTTTTTCAAAATTCTCAAAAATTCAGTAAAATCACTTTGGTTAGAAATATTTCGAGAACCAGACCTCGCAGAAGCTTCCGGTTTTCACCTGTAGATAGCAGTGGAATATTTAACCAGGGATTTTGAAAACCGAAGCCTCTGACAAGGCTTGGTTTCGGAAATAGCGCCAACCAAAGATATTATTAGGAAGCTGGGGCTCGAAAAACCATAAAATCACTTTGGACCCGCATATTTCGTTAACCAGACCACTCAGAAGAATTTCGTTCAGATGTGTATGTAGGAATTGAATAGACCTTTCATTCGATGTATATTTCGATGCGTTTGGGGAACTTTGAAAATTTGGTGATTTTTTTAGACAAGTGGTTAGTCCATGATTTTTTCAAAATTCTCAAAAATTCAGTAAAATCACTTTGGTTAGAAATATTTCGAGAACCAGACCTCGCAGAAGCTTCCGGTTTTCACGTGCAGACAGCTGTGGAAAATTTAATCAGGGATTTTGAAAATCGGAGCCTCTGACAAGGCTTGATTTCGGAAATAGCGCCAACCAAAGACATTATTAGGAAGTTGGGGCTCGAAAAACCATAAAATCACTTTGGACCCGCATATTTCGTTAACCAGACCACTCAGAAGAATTTCGTTCAGATGTGTATGTAGGAATTGAATAGACCTTTCATTCGATGTATATTTCGATGCGTTTGGGGAACTTTGAAAATTTGGTGATTTTTTTAGACAAGTGGTTAGTCCATGATTTTTTCAAAATTCTCAAAAATTCAGTAAAATCACTTTGGTTAGAAATATTTCGAGAACCAGACCTCGCAGAAGCTTCCGGTTTTCACCTGTAGATAGCAGTGGAATATTTAACCAGGGATTTTGAAAACCGAAGCCTCTGACAAGGCTTGGTTTCGGAAATAGCGCCAACCAAAGACATTATTAGGAAGTTGGGGCTCGAAAAACCATAAAATCACTTTGGACCCGCATATTTCGTTAACCAGACCACTCAGAAGAATTTCGTTCAGATGTGTATGTAGGAATTGAATAGACCTTTCATTCGATGTATATTTCGATGCGTTTGGGGAACTTTGAAAATTTGGTGATTTTTTTAGACAAGTGGTTAGTCCATGATTTTTTCAAAATTCTCAAAAACTCAGTAAAATCACTTTAGTTAGAAATATTTCGAGAACCAGACCTCGCAGAAGCTTCCGGTTTTCTTCTATAGATAGCTGTGGAAAATTTAACCAGGGATTTTGAAAACCGGAGCCTCTTACTATGCTTGATTTCGAAAATAGCGCCAAACAAAGACATTATTAGGAAGTTGGGGCTCGAAAAACCATAAAATCACTTTGGACCCGCATATTTCGTTAACCAGACCACTCAGAAGAATTTCGTTCAGATGTGTATGTAGGAATTGAATAGACCTTTCATTCGATGTATATTTCGATGCGTTTGGGGAACTTTGAAAATTTGGTGATTTTTTTAGACAAGTGGTTAGTCCATGATTTTTTCAAAATTCTCAAAAATTCAGTAAAATCACTTTGGTTAGAAATATTTCGAGAACCAGACCTCGCAGAAGCTTCCGGTTTTCACCTGTAGATAGCAGTGGAATATTTAACCAGGGATTTTGAAAATCGAAGCCTCTGACAAGGCTTGGTTTCGGAAATAGCGCCAACCAAAGACATTATTAGGAAGTTGGGGCTCGAAAAACCATAAAATCACTTTGGACCCGCATATTTCGTTAACCAGACCACTCAGAAGAATTTCGTTCAGATGTGTATGTAGGAATTGAATAGACCTTTCATTCGATGTATATTTCGATGCGTTTGGGGAACTTTGAAAATTTGGTGATTTTTTTAGACAAGTCCATGATTTTTTCAAAATTCTCAAAAATTCAGTAAAATCACTTTGGTTAGAAATATTTCGAGAACCAGACCTCGCAGAAGCTTCCGGTTTTCACCTGTAGATAGCAGTGGAATATTTAACCAGGGATTTTGAAAACCGAAGCCTCTGACAAGGCTTGGTTTCGGAAATAGCGCCAACCAAAGACATTATTAGGAAGTTGGGGCTCGAAAAACCATAAAATCACTTTGGACCCGCATATTTCGTTAACCAGACCACTCAGAAGAATTTCGTTCAGATGTGTATGTAGGAATTGAATAGACCTTTCATTCGATGTATATTTCGATGCGTTTGGGGAACTTTGAAAATTTGGTGATTTTTTTAGACAAGTGGTTAGTCCATGATTTTTTCAAAATTCTCAAAAATTCAGTAAAATCACTTTGGTTAGAAATATTTCGAGAACCAGACCTCGCAGAAGCTTCCGGTTTTCACCTGCAGATAGCTGTGGAAAATTTAACCAGGGATTTTGAAAACCGGAGCCCCTTACTATGCTTGATTTCCGAAATAGCGCCAAACAAAGACATTATTAGGAAGTTGGGACCCGAAAAACCATAAAATCACTTTGGACCCGCATATTTCGTTAACCAGACCACTCAGAAGAATTTCGTTCAGATGTGTATGTAGGAATTGAATAGACCTTTCATTCGATGTATATTTCGATGCGTTTGGGGAACTTTGAAAATTTGGTGATTTTTTTAGACAAGTGGTTAGTCCATGATTTTTTCAAAATTCTCAAAAACTCAGTAAAATCACTTTGGTTAGAAATATTTCGAGAACCAGACCTCGCAGAAGCTTCCAGTTTTCACCTGCAGATAGCTGTGGAAAATTTAACCAGGGATTTTGAAAACCGGAGCCCCTTACTATGCTTGATTTCCGAAATAGCGCCAAACAAAGACATTATTAGGAAGTTGGGGCTCGAAAAACCATAAAATCACTTTGGACCCGCATATTTCGTTAACCAGACCACTCAGAAGAATTTCGTTCAGATGTGTATGTAGGAATTGAATAGACCTTTCATTCGATGTATATTTCGATGCGTTTGGGGAACTTTGAAAATTTGGTGATTTTTTTAGACAAGTGGTTAGTCCATGATTTTTTCAAAATTCTCAAAAACTCAGTAAAATCACTTTAGTTAGAAATATTTCGAGAACCAGACCGGAAAACCGGTTTTCTTCTATAGATAGCTGTGGAAAATTTAACCAGGGATTTTGAAAACCGGAGCCTCTTACTATGCTTGATTTCGAAAATAGCGCCAAACAAAGACATTATTAGGAAGTTGGGGCTCGAAAAACCATAAAATCACTTTGGACCCGCATATTTCGTTAACCAGACCACTCAGAAGAATTTCGTTCAGATGTGTATGCAGGAATTGAATAGACCTTTCATTTGATGTATATTTCGATGCGTTTGGGGAACTTTGAAAATTTGGTGATTTTTTTAGACAAGTGTAGTCCATGATTTTTTCAAAATTCTCAAAAATTCAGTAAAATCACTTTGGTTAGAAATATTTCGAGAACCAGACCTCGCAGAAGCTTCCGGTTTTCACCTGTAGATAGCAGTGGAATATTTAACCAGGGATTTTGAAAACCGGAGCCTCTGACAAGGCTTGGTTTCGGAAATAGCGCCAACCAAAGATATTATTAGGAAGCTGGGGCTCGAAAAACCATAAAATCACTTTGGACCCGCATATTTCGTTAACCAGACCACTCAGAAGAATTTCGTTCAGATGTGTATGTAGGAATTGAATAGACCTTTCATTCGATGTATATTTCGATGCGTTTGGGGAACTTTGAAAATTTGGTGATTTTTTTAGACAAGTGGTTAGTCCATGATTTTTTCAAAATTCTCAAAAATTCAGTAAAATCACTTTGGTTAGAAATATTTCGAGAACCAGACCTCGCAGAAGCTTCTGGTTTTCACCTGCAGATAGCTGTGGAAAATTTAATCAGGGATTTTGAAAATCGGAGCCTCTGACAAGGCTTGATTTCGGAAATAGCGCCAACCAAAGACATTATTAGGAAGTTGGGGCTCGAAAAACCATAAAATCACTTTGGACCCGCATATTTCGTTAACCAGACCACTCAGAAGAATTTCGTTCAGATGTGTATGTAGGAATTGAATAGACCTTTCATTCGATGTATATTTCGATGCGTTTGGGGAACTTTGAAAATTTGGTGATTTTTTTAGACAAGTGGTTAGTCCATGATTTTTTCAAAATTCTCAAAAATTCAGTAAAATCACTTTGGTTAGAAATATTTCGAGAACCAGACCTCGCAGAAGCTTCCGGTTTTCACCTGCAGATAGCTGTGGAAAATTTAATCAGGGATTTTGAAAATCGGAGCCTCTGACAAGGCTTGATTTCGGAAATAGCGCCATCCAAAGACATTATTAGGAAGTTGGGGCTCGAAAAACCATAAAATCACTTTGGACCCGCATATTTCGTTAACCAGACCACTCAGAAGAATTTCGTTCAGATGTGTATGTAGGAATTGAATAGACCTTTCATTCGATGTATATTTCGATGCGTTTGGGGAACTTTGAAAATTCGGTGATTTTTTTTAGACAAGTGGTTAGTCCATGATTTTTTCAAAATTCTCAAAAACTCAGTAAAATCACTTTGGTTAGAAATATTTCGAGAACCAGACCTCGCAGAAGCTTCCGGTTTTCACCTGTAGATAGCAGTGGAATATTTAACCAGGGATTTTGAAAACCGGAGCCCCTTACTATGCTTGATTTCCGAAATAGCGCCAAACAAAGACATTATTAGGAAGTTGGGACTCGAAAAACCATAAAATCACTTTGGACCCGCATATTTCGTTAACCAGACCACTCAGAAGAATTTCGTTCAGATGTGTATGTAGGAATTGAATAGACCTTTCATTCGATGTATATTTCGATGCGTTTGGGGAACTTTGAAGATTTGGTGATTTTTTTAGACAAGTGGTTAGTCCATGATTTTTTCAAAATTCTCAAAAATTCAGTAAAATCACTTTGGTTAGAAATATTTCGAGAACCAGACCTCGCAGAAGCTTCCGGTTCTCACCTGCAGATAGCTGTGGAAAATTTAACCAGGGATTTTGAAAACCGGAGCCCCTTACTATGCTTGATTTCCGAAATAGCGCCAAACAAAGACATTATTAGGAAGTTGGGACTCGAAAAACCATAAAATCACTTTGGACCCGCATATTTCGTTAACCAGACCACTCAGAAGAATTTCGTTCAGATGTGTATGTAGGAATTGAATAGACCTTTCATTCGATGTATATTTCGATGCGTTTGGGGAACTTTGAAAATTTGGTGATTTTTTTAGACAAGTGGTTAGTCCATGATTTTTTCAAAATTCTCAAAAATTCAGTAAAATCACTTTGGTTAGAAATATTTCGAGAACCAGACCTCGCAGAAGCTTCCGGTTTTCACCTGTAGATAGCAGTGGAATATTTAACCAGGGATTTTGAAAACCGGAGCCTCTGACAAGGCTTGGTTTCGGAAATAGCGCCAACCAAAGATATTATTAGGAAGCTGGGGCTCGAAAAACCATAAAATCACTTTGGACCCGCATATTTCGTTAACCAGACCACGCAGAAGAATTTCGTTCAGATGTGTATATGGGAACTGAATAGACCTTTCATTTGATGTATATTTCGATGCGTTTGGCGAACTTTGAAAATTTGGTGATTTTTTTAGACAAGTGGTTAGTCCATGATTTTTTCAAAATTCTCAAAAATTCAGTAAAATCACTTTGGTTAGAAATATTTCGAGAACCAGACCTCGCAGAAGCTTCCAGTTTTCTTCTATGGATAGCTGTGGAAAATTTAACGAGGGAATTTGAAAACCGGAGCCTCTTACTATGCTTGATTTCGTAAATAGCGCCAACCAAAGACATTATTAGGAAGTTGGGGCTCGAAAAACCATAAAATCACTTTGGACCCGCATATTTCGTTAACCAGACCACTCAGAAGAATTTCGTTCAGATGTGTATGTAGGAATTGAATAGACCTTTCATTCGATGTATATTTCGATGCGTTTGGGGAACTTTGAAAATTTGGTGATTTTTTTAGACAAGTGGTTAGTCCATGATTTTTTCAAAATTCTCAAAAATTCAGTAAAATCACTTTGGTTAGAAATATTTCGAGAACCAGACCTCGCAGAAGCTTCCGGTTTTCACCTGTAGATAGCAGTGGAATATTTAACCAGGGATTTTGAAAACCGAAGCCTCTGACAAGGCTTGGTTTCGGAAATAGCGCCAACCAAAGATATTATTAGGAAGCTGGGGCTCGAAAAACCATAAAATCACTTTGGACCCGCATATTTCGTTAACCAGACCACTCAGAAGAATTTCGTTCAGATGTGTATGTAGGAATTGAATAGACCTTTCATTCGATGTATATTTCGATGCGTTTGGGGAACTTTGAAAATTTGGTGATTTTTTTAGACAAGTGGTTAGTCCATGATTTTTTCAAAATTCTCAAAAACTCAGTAAAATCACTTTAGTTAGAAATATTTCGAGAACCAGACCTCGCAGAAGCTTCCGGTTTTCACGTGCAGATAGCTGTGGAAAATTTAATCAGGGATTTTGAAAATCGCAGCCTCTGACAAGGCTTGATTTCGGAAATAGCGCCAACCAAAGACATTATTAGGAAGTTGGGGCTCGAAAAACCATAAAATCACTTTGGACCCGCATATTTCGTTAACCAGACCACTCAGAAGAATTTCGTTCAGATGTGTATGTAGGAATTGAATAGACCTTTCATTCGATGTATATTTCGATGCGTTTGGGGAACTTTGAAAATTTGGTGATTTTTTTAGACAAGTGGTTAGTCCATGATTTTTTCAAAATTCTCAAAAATTCAGTAAAATCACTTTGGTTAGAAATATTTCGAGAACCAGACCTCGCAGAAGCTTCCGGTTTTCACCTGTAGATAGCAGTGGAATATTTAACCAGGGATTTTGAAAACCGAAGCCTCTGACAAGGCTTGGTTTCGGAAATAGCGCCAACCAAAGATATTATTAGGAAGCTGGGGCTCGAAAAACCATAAAATCACTTTGGACCCGCATATTTCGTTAACCAGACCACTCAGAAGAATTTCGTTCAGATGTGTATGTAGGAATTGAATAGACCTTTCATTCGATGTATATTTCGATGCGTTTGGGGAACTTTGAAAATTTGGTGATTTTTTTAGACAAGTGGTTAGTCCATGATTTTTTCAAAATTCTCAAAAATTCAGTAAAATCACTTTGGTTAGAAATATTTCGAGAACCAGACCTCGCAGAAGCTTCCGGTTTTCACGTGCAGATAGCTGTGGAAAATTTAATCAGGGATTTTGAAAATCGGAGCCTCTGACAAGGCTTGATTTCGGAAATAGCGCCAACCAAAGACATTATTAGGAAGTTGGGGCCCGAAAAACCATAAAATCACTTTGGACCCGCATATTTCGTTAACCAGACCACTCAGAAGAATTTCGTTCAGATGTGTATGTAGGAATTGAATAGACCTTTCATTTGATGTATATTTCGATGCGTTTGGGGAACTTTGAAAATTTGGTGATTTTTTTAGACAAGTGGTTAGTCCATGATTTTTTCAAAATTCTCAAAAATTCAGTAAAATCACTTTGGTTAGAAATATTTCGAGAACCAGACCTCGCAGAAGCTTCCGGTTTTCACGTGCAGACAGCTGTGGAAAATTTAATCAGGGATTTTGAAAATCGGAGCCTCTGACAAGGCTTGATTTCGGAAATAGCGCCAACCAAAGACATTATTAGGAAGTTGGGGCTCGAAAAACCATAAAATCACTTTGGACCCGCATATTTCGTTAACCAGACCACTCAGAAGAATTTCGTTCAGATGTGTATGTAGGAATTGAATAGACCTTTCATTCGATGTATATTTCGATGCGTTTGGGGAACTTTGAAAATTTGGTGATTTTTTTAGACAAGTGGTTAGTCCATGATTTTTTCAAAATTCTCAAAAACTCAGTAAAATCATTTTGGTTAGAAATATTTCGAGAACCAGACCTCGCAGAAGCTTCCGGTTTTCTTCTATAGATAGCTGTGGAAAATTTAACCAGAGATTTTGAAAACCGGAGCCTCTTACTATGCTTGATTTCGAAAATAGCGCCAAACAAAGACATTATTAGGAAGTTGGGGCTCGAAAAACCATAAAATCACTTTGGACCCGCATATTTCGTTAACCAGACCACTCAGAAGAATTTCGTTCAGATGTGTGTGTAGGAATTGAATAGACCTTTCATTCGATGTATATTTCGATGCGTTTGGGGAACTTTGAAAATTTGGTGATTTTTTTAGACAAGTGGTTAGTCCATGATTTTTTCAAAATTCTCAAAAATTCAGTAAAATCACTTTGGTTAGAAATATTTCGAGAACCAGACCTCGCAGAAGCTTCCGGTTTTCTTCTATAGATAGCTGTGGAAAATTTAACCAGAGATTTTGAAAACCGGAGCCTCTTACTATGCTTGATTTCGAAAATAGCGCCAAACAAAGACATTATTAGGAAGTTGGGGCTCGAAAAACCATAAAATCACTTTGGACCCGCATATTTCGTTAACCAGACCACTCAGAAGAATTTCGTTCAGATGTGTGTGTAGGAATTGAATAGACCTTTCATTCGATGTATATTTCGATGCGTTTGGGGAACTTTGAAAATTTGGTGATTTTTTTAGACAAGTGGTTAGTCCATGATTTTTTCAAAATTCTCAAAAATTCAGTAAAATCACTTTGGTTAGAAATATTTCGAGAACCAGACCTCGCAGAAGCTTCCGGTTTTCACCTGTAGATAGCAGTGGAATATTTAACCAGGGATTTTGAAAACCGGAGCCTCTGACAAGGCTTGGTTTCGGAAATAGCGCCAACCAAAGATATTATTAGGAAGCTGGGGCTCGAAAAACCATAAAATCACTTTGGACCCGCATATTTCGTTAACCAGACCACTCAGAAGAATTTCGTTCAGATGTGTGTGTAGGAATTGAATAGACCTTTCATTCGATGTATATTTCGATGCGTTTGGGGAACTTTGAAAATTTGGTGATTTTTTTAGACAAGTGGTTAGTCCATGATTTTTTCAAAATTCTCAAAAATTCAGTAAAATCACTTTGGTTAGAAATATTTCGAGAACCAGACCTCGCAGAAGCTTCCGGTTTTCACCTGCAGATAGCTGTGGAAAATTTAATCAGGGATTTTGAAAATCGGAGCCTCTGACAAGGCTTGATTTCGGAAATAGCGCCAACCAAAGACATTATTAGGAAGTTGGGGCTCGAAAAACCATAAAATCACTTTGGACCCGCATATTTCGTTAACCAGACCACTCAGAAGAATTTCGTTCAGATGTGTATGTAGGAATTGAATAGACCTTTCATTCGATGTATATTTCGATGCGTTTGGGGAACTTTGAAAATTTGGTGATTTTGTTAGACAAAAACTTAGTAAAAACATTTTAGTTAGAAATATTTCGAGAACCAGACCTCACAGAAACTTTCGGTTTTCATCTATAGAAAGGAATTTTTAAAATCACCATCGATTTCCGCGCAGTTTCCCTGCCAAAAAAAAGAATCGAAAAACCTACCGATATTGCTCTTTTTCCATTTTGCTTAAATTCGCGGACAAGCTGGCTTCCCACACGTGGTCTAAACAAAACTACGAATCCGATTCGTCTGAAATTTTGACAGTAGCAGTTTTAGGAAATTTACTAGACATTATTAAAGGGGCTAGCGAAATAACGGACACCCTAATGTTCAGTATATTAAAAAATATTCTTCTTTTTGGTAAGCAAGCTCTCGTTTCCTTTCCAGGATCCTACATCAATATCCCATTATTTGTCCCCTCAAATCATTCATACAGTATGTAAAGGACAATTTTTCAAAATAGATAGTGCACCAGCACCAGCACCGGCACCCTTAATCTGGTGCCACAAATGCCACAGGATACAAGTAAATGCACTTATCAAAGTTTAAAAGGATACATGTTTACAATTGCGATATAGAGCAAGCTTGATGACATATGGCATTGCAAATGCACATCAATGTTATCTTCGTTGCGATGATGTTTTGAATATTTTTTTTTCACTTTAATTTTATTATCCCCAAAAAGCTATACAAACAAGAAGACCGACCACTGCCAAGTGTCCTTAATCCTTGATATTGCAAATGTCATTAAGGGATGAATGAGTCTAGGGGTAACAAGTATATTCAATATACAATACTTTCGGTTTCGGATATTTACAAAACCCACAGAACTTCGATATTTCGAATTGAAAGTAAATTCAGGAAATTCAAATTTAAGTAATCTTTGCCACAAAACGGACAAAATAAACACAGCGCATGAAATCGATAGCTTGGAACATTTCTGCTTAGTTGGAAGTATTCTTCTGTGCAACCATGTCCACTTTCATTTTGTGGCCTCCGATGTATATAAACATTTATAGATATGGAAAATGTATTGCACATGGGATATGTAAGTTTATACCGACTGCAAGTTCGACCGGAGACTTGTGTGTCCTGTGATTCGTTAGACTATATCGTCCTGCGAGATGGGACTGGGAATTGTAATCATTGCGGAAGGACTACAATGCTACATCGTAGAAAAATACTCGTAAGAAACTTTCTTATGAAAAAACTTTCAAAACTACAAGTGCAAGAGCATGAGGATAAATTGTACCTGCACTATGGGATTGCTTTGGTTTAATTTAAGACTCGGTTAGAACTGAATTATCTACATTTCACATTTGTACCTACACAACGTGAATTCAAAGATGAATAATATATTTCTTTCGGTTATTTAAGAACTTTTTATTATATTAAAAAATAAATCAATTAAATTAATATATAAAGGTTTTTTGATGGTAACTTACCATCTCGTAAGAGAAATCCAACTCGAGGTTTTGATTAACTTTGACAGAACGGTGAGTCTAAAAAAGTAGTTCTAGCAATTCGTACTCTCATTGGGGTTTGTTCAACTGGTGCCTTAACTAATGGTAGATTTTCTTAGAGTTTGGAAAATAGTGTTTTGATTATTCCCGAAGACGTTTTTTAATTGTTTTAAGACCTGTTATTCTTTTAAACAGCACCTGTCGTACTTCTATGTGAGCCGATTCACTCGAGGGTTGTACGGTGTCTTAATTTCTTATCTGGCTGCATAGCTCTATTCCAGCCACAAAAACAAATCAAAAGATCTAAGGTAATTAGCATTACTGAAATTGACAGCATATACCTTTCAAAAAAGAATAAAATATTGACAGATGTCATTTCCACTTTGACGTTACTACAAATGTCAAAGAGTATGCACATGTGTTAAGGACTATTCGCATGAGAGCGATCTCCTACCGACGAATATAAGATCAAATGGGATTTTAAACATTTACAAGCCTAAATTCTTCTCAAAAACTAGACAAAATGGTGGACACTAATCGCAGATAAGATACTAAAATTGGTCGTCGTGAATTGCAAAGTGTTTGTTATGAACTGTCAAACTCTATTCGCTTTTCACTACAATTAATGAATTATTTGTGAGCAAACTAACCTCTTTGGTTTATTTTAACATCATTTGCGACGAAACAATATAATGATATGCGAACGAAATGTCAAAATGGACGAATGTTCGTTCATATACGTCGATCGTTGGTCGCTCTCATGTGAATAGTCCTTTACGTATGCATCGATGCGTGCACATCTGTTTAAGCATATAATCTCTGAATATGTGATTACTCTGTTTGCGGAAGATGGTTTGAGAGATAGGTGTTTAACCGATAACTTACTATTGGAGTTCTGCTCTTTATCTTTAACTTCTAAGGCAAAGGACGCTAGAAGGCATTGTTACTGTTTCTTCATGGCCATAACCAGAGCGTTTAACATTAGGCGTTTTTATTTTTTAGTTCAGAGCAGAGCCTGATTTGCCAAAAAAATTAATTGGGTTTCTTTTTTAGTTCAGAGAGTTTAGAGCTTCGAATATGTGTTTTTTTATTCGTTGTGGGCATTTTCTCAGCATATTCAGAGTGCGATCTATGAGCTCAGAATAAAATAACTTAGTAGACAGAGTTAAATGCTTTAATATTTAATTGATTTAGGTCTTACTTAAATGACAGAACCCAACAAGTTCAAATAGGAGAAACCCTTAATAACTCGAAAGTTATACATTTAGGTATGCCCTAAGGCTCAGTCTTGAGGCCATTATTTTTCATCAAATGTACATCATTTCTTTATTTAATCGACAGTTTAAGGACAGATGATTTTGGGATTGCATATCGTTAAGATAGTGTTTTAAACCTAAATTCTGAAATGGATCGTTATGTTCGTCTTATGAGAATTTGGTTTTCTGAACACTAACCATTCTTTATTAGCAAAACTAAATTGCGAAAGTTGCGAAGTTTATTTTCACGCCAACAACTGTTTAAGTCACAGTCGAATTGTGTGTGTACTATTAAAGTAACTGATTTAATTTTTAATTAACTTGCAACTTGTGACAGAAACTGCTTCCAAATTTAAATATTTATACACAGTTTAAATATAAAAGTGTAAGAATTGAACAAAATATGCGTTATTTCGAACATATTTCAATTTTGAAAAAATATTTACGCTATTCTATCCGTAGATTGTTTCATCTAAGAAAATTTGTTGATATTAGAACTCTTAGAATGGATTATTTTGGAATATTTCAATAAATGTTACAGTATGGTCTAAGTTGCTGGAGGACACAATTCTCCATCTACTCATTGTTTTACAAAATTGTTCTCTAAGAAAGTCACTAGGTCCTGGTTCACTCCGAGCTGTTGCAACAACAAATTTATATTTTTTATTTATTTACTCTAAGAAAGATATGTATGTAAAGCTTACACTTTAGCTCATACTTTAATGCATCTAAAAACATTGAAAATTCTTCCTTTAAAACACTTGTATTATTTTGATAGGGTCTTGGGTTGGATTCTCATCCGATGGGGGGTTTACTACCTCTTGCGAGGAATTGACAAATCCTCCATAAGTATCTCTTGTCATAAAAAGTGATGCTTTTAAGCACTTCACACAGAAATGGTTAAGAGTAAGTCACTTAGGCTCTCTCTGAGCCGTCAGAACTCTTATTTATTTTTGTTAAGAATACCAAGTTATAAGCTTTTAAGCGAGCTTTATCAGCTTTTTTTGGAGATTCTATAAAAAACAAAAATAAAAAAGCCAATAAGGTACGCGTAAATATGCAGCTTATATCTTGAGTTCGATATCAAGGTTCTTTTATTTTTGTTAAATAACTCTCTTATTCTTAACTTGTGGCTTAAAATTAAACTGGTTCAAAATTTAATTATCAGCCACTTTCATAAGAATAGTTTTTCGTCTACGAATAATATTTTTCCACCTAATCCGGAAAATAAGTTTGTAACCGTTTTTTCCCGTTTAAGTTAACCGCAGAAATGAGAATTAACCAAACACTCGAAAAATGCAACCGTGGGTATGGCATAAAGTTTTCAACCGTGCAAATCTTTAAATTTTGTCCCCATCTTGAATTGAAAATATTAAAATAAACGGAAAAAATTATCACAATCTTATTATTTTATATAGTTTTTAACCGTCTTAACAACGAATTAAAAAAAAGAATCTGTGAGTTTAAAAATGAGTCACTAAGTAGATTCCTGAAAAGTCTGACGACGGATCCTTCTACCGAATACTCCTTATGGAAAGCAGCTAAGCGCCTAAAAAGACCTCAGACACAAAACCCGCCAATAAAATCTCAAGATGGTAAATGGATCGGAAACCCGAAACAAAAGGCTGATCTCTTCGCTGAACATCTTGGGAATGTTTTCAAGCCATTCCCAGCAAACACAGCTACAGATCCCTTACAGTTTGTTGACAGAAACGACGAATGTGAAATACCTTTTGTCACGCTCAAAGAAGTAAGAAGCATGTGTCAACACAAGTTGTCTAACAAAAAATCACCAGGGTACGATCTTATAACTGCTCAGGTTTTGAAAGAAATGCCTCTAAAGCCTTCAAGAAACTCCAATCTATAATAAACGCATGCCTTAAACTAAGATATGTGCCACATCATTGGAAAATTGCAGAAGTCATTGTTATACCTAAACAAGGTAAGCCACCAACAGAAGTAACATCTTACAGACCAAAATCGCTTATACCAATTATGGCAACAGTTTTTGAAAAACTGCTACTGAAAAGGCTTAGCAAAATAATTGAAGAAAGTAGACTAATTCCAAGCCATCAATTTGGATTTAGAAATAAACATTCCACGATAGACCAAGTGCATCGAATTACGGATGTTGTGGAAAAGGCACTTGAAGAAAAACAAGTATGCTCTGCTTTATTGTTAGATGTTGCTCAAGCTTTTCACAAGGTTTGGCACTTGGGACTTGAGTACAAACTGCATAGGGACCTTCCCAGGCAGTACTACGAAATACTGAAATCCTACATTACGAACCGACTCTTTAAAGTACGGTACGACCAAAATTACTCGGAAAGTAAGAAAATTGAAGCCGGTGTACCACAAGGAAGTGTCCTAGGACCAACCCTGCATCTGTTATATACAAGGGATATTCCAGTGGACATCAACGCTATCATGGCGACCTTTGCTGATGATACTGCAATATTGGTGCCAGATAAATCCGTTACGAAGGCTACACAAAAATTGCAAAATGCAGACGATAAAGTTAGTGATTGGACGCAGAAATGGCGTATCAAATTAAACGAAACAAAATCGACGCATATAAACTTTACAAACAAAAACATAAACAATGTTCCAATATTTATAAACAGTACAGAAGTACCTTACTCCAATACCGCCAAATACCTTGGAATGAATTTGGATGCAAAGCTTAAATGGACAGAGCACATCAAAAAGAAAAGAGAAGAACTAAACTTGAAGTACAGAAAAATGTACTGGTTACTAGGAAAGAACTCTGACCTATCTATCCAGAATAAAGTAATGTTATATAAGCAAGTATTGAAACCCGTTTGGACATATGGCATCCAACTATGGGGCTGTACAAAGAAAACAAATGCTGAACCCATCCAAAAATTCCAAAGCAAGGTCCTTCGTGGAATAATAAATGCCCCTTTGATTATAAGAAATAGCGATCTACATCGTGACCTTCAAATTGAAATGGTTACAGAAGTGGTTAAGAAACACGCTGTATCATACAGTCAGCGACTGCAAGGTCATACTAACTCCGAAATGGAGACCGTATTAAATGTACGAGACAATGTTCGGAGCTTAAGAAGGCTTAAGAGGCCGTGGCGCGATGGATGTGCACTCGCCTGTGAACCTCATGATCACAGGTTCGATCCCTGCCGTCGTCTATGTCGTTTTAATTCCATTAAAAACCTTCTAAAAATTGTCATCAATGGGTTGCTGGTTTATTCATTGCACGTTGTTCAGGCATAACACTAACAACATGTAATTGAATTAAACTAGTATGCCCAACAAGGATGAACACGAATAAAATAATGTGAATTATAAGCGACATTGAAATAAGACACGGCATTCTCCGCTTTAGTTCAGCCGCCATCCCTGGAGATAAAATATCTGAGACAACAACCTTCAGTCTCAGAACATCGTGCCACACATCTTTCCTATCCTTCTTTCTCTTCCGTAAGTTGACGCCCGCGCTGTGTTGAAACATTTAAAGGGTAATCATAATCCCTTGAGCGCGGGTAGATTATAAAAAAAAAAAAAAAAAAAAAACCAAGCCTCATGAGCTGATGGTCTAAAAGCTGTGGGAAAGTGTTATTACCTTAAACTTTCCCCAATGCAATTTAAAAATTAAGAAATAAAAATCATTTGTCGATCTTTCATAGATTGGTCCTGATTCACCGGTGGTTTTAGTGCGGTAAGAGTCCCACACTACTCGGTACCGATTCTTACCGAGTGTCTTTTTAAGATTTCCATCGGATAAAAAAAAAACAAAAACAATCTTATTTTACGTTTAAAAACCAAAAATATCAATCATAGACTAAAAACTATCATAGCCAAAGTTGTGGATAATTTAATTAAAGCAACTTTTGTTTCGTAAATGTTTAGTCAAAAGTTCAAATTCAGCAAGTGATTTGATCAAAATCGCATCTTCCTTCAATTCAAGATGGCGACTAAATCAATAGAGCTAAGAGAAGAGAATTTCAAAAATTTTTGTTTTACAATGGTATTCGATTTTATCAAAAATGTTATAATTATTTTAATTCGTTTATTTTGTAGAAGCTTTTAGAAAGTTTAAAAAGTATTGTATACTAAAATTTTCGAACAGAATGTTGTTCTAATTTAAAATTGTTTCAAAACTCAATAATTGGAAAACTACCTAAAACACAGTCGTTTTTTTAAGAAACCCGGTAGATTTGTTTTCTTTATTTACTAAAAGATTTAAACAAAAATTGTTCTCTTAAGCTAATGTTGTGGTACGTACGTAGGTTAGGTTGATGTGGTTTCCTGTATGAAAGTTGACACTGGTGCAAGTCCTGAACGGGGTGTGTGGTCGAAAACTGGGATCTAAGATTCCTTTAAAGTATTCTAACGATGTAAGCATCTCCTTTAAATTATTAAATTTCCATAGGGATCCCAAAATCAATAACTGCAGTGCGGACTTAAATTAAAACCCGATTTTAAACTTGAAAAAACTTTTTAGAATGTGTTATAAATGTTGACAAAATTAGAAGAACATTAAAGATTCGCCTTCAATATTTGTTATGATATTAGTAACGAAAAACAATATTCTCTAAATGACTAATTCATTTTTCTTGAAAAATCTTCCAGTCTTTCAATAACTATTTTTTACACAGTGCTAAGGGACCAAATCTATATTCGCATTAAGCTTGAACTTACAACCCCTTTTTTTTTAAGAGGCATGTTTTTTGTTTGTTGTGTTGAGAAAAAACTTTATATCTCTATTTACTATCTACTCATCAACTTTTCAAGAAGAAAAATATATTTTATTTGAAAAGTTTTAAGAGTAGGACAGTAGTTCATGAATCACGAGGGTTGAAAAGTCACACACTTGACCAACATAATTATGACTATTTTGTTTAGATAAGATACATATGATGTTACAGCAAGGGTGTGGCCGTGGCGCGATGGTTGTGTGCTCGCCTGTCAACCTCAGTATCACAGGTTCGATCCCTGCCGTCGTCTATGTCGTCTTTAATTCCATTAAAACCTTCTAAAAATTGTCATCAATGGGTTGCTGGTTTACTCATTACATGTTGTTTAGGCATAACACTAACAACATGTGATTGAGTTAAACTATATGCCAAACAAGGATGAAAAACGAATAAAATAATGCGAATTATAAGGAACATAGAAATAAGACACGGCAATTCTCCGCTTTAGTTCAGCCGCCATCCCTGGAGATAAAAAGTCTGAGACAACCACCTTCAGTTTCAGAACATCGTGCCACACATCTTTCCTATCCTTCTTTCTCTTCCGTAACTTCACGCCCGCGCTGTGTTAAAACATTTAAAGGGTAGTCATATTCCCTTGAGCGTGAGTTGATTATAAAAAAAAGGGGAAATATTATTTAGTGAGTAGTGACGTTAAAAATAAATGGTACAGTTTAAATAAATTATCAATAGAGAATGGATAAGCAAAGTATCAAAAAGTATGAGCTGGTGAAAAGAATTGACAGATATTTGTTAAAGGTTTAATGATTGCATGTGACTGTTGGATGAACTTAAATGTGCATTTAAAGAAATACCGGCACTGAGGAGCCTTATTTTTATTTTTTGGATTATTAATCTCCTCTATGTGTATTTCTCACGTAACTCCTTCATGCTAACATTTTACTAAATAAAACAAGAAATTAATTTAAAAGTAGCAGGACAAATTAGTTTTCAACCCCGATCAATGAAGAAATGGTCAGGAAATAATTGTCAAATATGATAAAGGACGACATCTAATAATTTTCAAGATGCTTGACGATGGCCTTAATGTCTGACAATAATACAAATTTTGTGTTTAGAAGATTTTTAAATATCTGAGAAATTTCATTGCCAACTCCCATATCTGGCAATATTGTCAGAATAAATTGTAAGTTCACACAGTGGTTAGACTGAGTTTACATTGAACCATTTTTCCAATGCCGATTTTTACTTGCGACTTATATGAGTAGGTACTATAAGGCAAGTTATGCATTCGTACAATAAAATCGAACTAGAGATTTTGATCAAAGTTGACATTACGATGATAGCGCAGACCAAAAAAGTGGGTCTCGCAATTCTGTCTATCTGTCTGTCTGTCGGTTTGACTACAGCCTAAACGGCGCGGCCGATTTTCTTTAAACTTGGTAGATATTATTTTGAATTTTTCCCCCCCACACGTTTTTTTCTTTTTTTTTTAAGACCAAAAATAACGGTACCTGCCATACGATTTTTTTCGAAATTCTATAAATATTTTTATTTTTTTTTAAAACTGTTCGACAGATTTAAGAAACAAAAATACAAAAAAAAGTCTTATGGTTAAAGCTAGATAATGGTTGAAAAAAAAAAATTCCGAAAAATGGTTATTGAGGGTACCCCTTAAAAGAACCATTTTTTTTTGTTTTTGATTTTCTCAAAAACGTTGCAACCGATTTTGGTCATATTTTTTTTTCTAAAGCTCCCCAAAAACTTAAATAGAATTGTGCATTCGAATTTTCAAAAAAAAAAATTTTAGATTTAAAAAAAAATATCAAAATTTTTTTTTCAAAACTCAATATTTGAATTTTGATAAAAATCTTTTTTTTTCAATTAATTCTTACGATCTTTAATTTAATAAAAAAAAATTGAAATTAAGATATTACAGCTTGTATCTACTATAGAACCATTTTTTTAATTTTAAATTACTCATTATCGACATAACGGATTTTAATGAAATTTTTGTATAGAGATGCTTCTAAAAGGTTTAAAAAACATTGCATATCAAAACTTAAAAAAAGATATTTTTTGAATTAAAAAAAAAATCATTTTTTTTTTGAAAATTCGATATTTCAAAAACGGCTTGATATTTTTTTTGGAGATTTAATTTTCATTCGTACAATAATAAAAACTTAAAGTTGGTACACCAAATTTTTTTCTTAAAAATCTTTTAAAAATTTTTTATACAAAAGCTATTTTTTTAAGAAAAAATTACAACGACTTATAATTTTTGTTCTTGCATAAATTTATATTTGCATAGCATTCTGTTTTTATCTCTTAATGAAATGAATTTAAAAAATTAATTTTATCCTTATGAACAGTTTTCTCTAATAACATTCGTTTTTAAAATTCCTAGTCTATTACACAGGAGCAAGTTCGTGCGAGCCAGTCGTGCATTTTATTTAAATGACTCAAACAACTCCTTAAGTAGTTGGAGATAAAAACAGGATGCCATGTGATTCAAGCAAATATTATTTTATGGAAGAACAAAAAGTTGTAGTGGTTTCTTAAAAAATAAGCTTTTATATACAAAATTGTGGAATAAGAAAGAAATTTATAAAAAAAAGAATAATGAGCCGTTTTCGAGATATTAAATTTTCAATAGATTTTCTTTATTTTTTTTTTCAAAAAATTCAAAAAATCTTGAAATGCAATGTTTTTTTAAACTTTTTAGAAGCTCCTCTATAAAAAAATTTCATTAAAATCCGTGATGCCAATGATGAGAAATTCAAAATTCGAAAAAATCGTTCTATGGTAGGCACAGTCAGTAATATGTATGTATATTAATTTCAAATTTTTTTTATTTAGATAGTAAAAATTAAACGAAAGAAAAAAAAATTATTAAAATTCTCGGAACCGTTTTCGAGAAAAATACGATTTTCGAAAAACATTTTTTAACATTTGTATGGTGGGTACCGTTATTCTTAGGTAAAATAATTTTTTTTCTTACATCTTGTAGATTATATTAAAAAACTTTTATTTATTACGAAAATCATTTTGGTTTCAAAAAAGGGAAAGAATGTTTTTGGAATCTTGAAACCCTATCTACTAGTTGTTCTCTATTAACGCAATAAGATTTTTTCTTGCCCTTTGTTGCAGCTTTGAAAGCGACTCACTCTGCGAATTTATATAATACTTCTTGCGTACAACTAAAGTGTTGAAGATTTATTTCATTACTTGTAATCATTTAATACCGCAAAAAGCTGCCAAAACTCCATATCAAAACCGGAACCAAATTAAACTTCCGTTGCGTGCAAACACAAAAAAAACAAAAACAGATTCCTCTTACCATAAATCTTTTCTCTCTGGTTTTCCGTTCTAATGTGCTTAGGAACAATGAAAACCCTCTTTGACAACAAAAGACTATGTCCTCCTTTCGCACACAATTTTTATTCCAAAAGAATTCAAAATCCTGTGCAAGTTCTATAATTAAACTTTCAAGTTAAATACACACAAAAGATCAAGGAACAAGGACAGTCGTTGTTTTCCTGTCCAATTTGTTTCCCCATACATTGTGTTCAGGATATCAAAAAAAAAGTGTGTGCTAAGACCGCACTATACTATCAGAGTATCTTGCAATATAAGAATACAACAAAGTGAGCAAAACATAGTGAAAAGTAGTGATACAAGGAAACCACATGCAAGACTTCCCAGCCATTGTACCATGCTGGGAGCTTAGATCCTATCAAAAAGGAAACCTCGAAAAAATCCCAGAGTGCCTCTTCTATTGCATTTCGAATGTCCTTTTTCTAGATTTTTGGTTTGGTTTGTAGTCTTTTTTTTTATAGATCCATCTTGCTTGGTCTCTCTCCATTGAGACCTTTTTGAGTGTGTTTTTGAAAATTTGTTTCGCGAAAACCACAATTTTGAGCTGGGTAAACTGAAACAACAAACCAAAAAACTTCAACCAGGCGTGGCGGTCGAGTTGGTGGTGTGAAGAGGATGGTAAGTTAGATGTTGTCGTCAGTCGTCCTATGTTGCATTAAGAGTTTTTCTTTTATTTTTGTATTTTAGGTATTTCATGCGAAAAAGTGAAAAAATAACTGCTTCCTGTGGTATGGTAACCACATAAGGATCTTTCCGGGGAGGTCCATTAACCACCCGGCGCTGTTTGGAGTGGTGCTTGATGTACAGTGTGGTTAGGATATCTCGTTCCTAGTTTGTAGTTTTTGGTAAAATTTTTTGAAAACCACAATTCTTTTCCACACGCATTGTGGCACTATAAAGGAACATGACGCACATCTTGTGATTTTATATTTTTTTTATTTATTCGTAGTAACTACGATTGGCTATCTACATAGATATTTTTTTTGTTTTTGCCTTAAACCATAATTATTATGCAGAGTAAAAATGTCAAATTAATAAAATATATTAAATTAAAATAAATTAAAAAAAAAAAAACCTTTAAATATTTGAAGAATATCAGACCAATTACTGAAACCAACTCAAATTTTATGACCAATTCGTGACCCCTTTTATGAACTTATTTTGTTGTTCTCTCTACTTATGAGCATATTCAAGGACACTACCATCCCAGTTTGCCAGTCCTAATCAGTGTGTTACTGGCTCATTATTTCCGTAAATTACCCTTTAAAAAGGAGATACAAAAAACAACGAGAACAAAATTCACGAACGTGTACATACAAACTTTTAAGCTTTTATAGCTCATAATATCTCTAATAAACATGATTTAAAAACATGAAATATGACCTGAGGGTCTCCAAATATTGAATCCCCAGTACTCATAATACAAATCCTGAGCTGTAAGTGGGCATATCGATGTTCCAACGCAAAGTCTTAATTGCTATTCTAGTATATAACATTTCTAAAATTTCGGCCGATATCTCACGATTAATGCTTCAAAGTTGGCTTCCAATGTGTCAATCGAACCGTGCTTATCGCTATAGACATGAGCCTTAACATAGCCCCACAAAAAATAGTCTAGAGGCGTTAAATCGCACGATCTAGGCGGCCAATGGACAGGCTCCAAACGTGAAATAAACTGTTCACCGAACTCGCCTCTCAATTGGTCAATTGCTAAGCGTACCTTGTGGCATGTGGCACCGTCTTTTTGAAACCACATGTCATGCAACATGCAAGTCAATCTCTTCCACTTTGCGCAAAAAAGGTTTGTTATCATCGCATATGGTAGCCCTCACCATTCACAGTAACGTTGCGATTCGCATCATCATTGAAGAAATACGGCCCAATGATTCCGCCAGTCCATAATCCGCACCAAACAGTGACTTTTTCTAGATGCCTTGGTAGCTCTTGGAATGCTTCTGGCTGCACTTCATTCCAAATACGGCAGTTTTGCTTGTTCCCGTATCCATTCAACCAGAAATGAGCTTCGTCGCTGAGCACAATTTTTCGATAAAAAAGTGGATCTTCGGCCAAGTTTTCAAGAGCCCATTCACCGAAAATTCGGCGTTGTGGTAGGTCGTTCGGCTTCAATTCTTGCACCAGCTGTATTTTGAAAGGCTTCACACCTAAATCCTTCCGCAAAATTTTCCACGGAACAACGGCAGCGCCGAATGGATAATTCACGATCATCACTAACAATGGCCGATACAGCTGCGATATTTTGCTCAGTTCGCACTCTACGTAAGCGTGTTGGTGGTCTAATGTCCAACCATGTAAATTTGGTGCGAAATTTAGTCACAATAGCCCGAATAGCCGCCTCAGTAGGTCGATTAAACACCATAAAATGGAAGAAGCGCGCGATTAACTTTCTTAACAAAGCACGCATTTTAATAATAAAATTCAATAATTTGCAAGCATTGTTCGTCTGTAAGACAATTTATGGTTAAATTATAGACCAAACTAAAGATGTTTGACAGTGACACAAAACACAAAACGTGCGTGAGCTGTCAAAACCAGCGTTGCCAAAAAGAAAATAGCAAAAAAACTACCAATTATAAGGGATAGCGGTAGAAAAACAGATTCTAAGTCTTAGGATGGGTACACTTTGCCGACTTTGGCTCTATTCTTATTTGTCGCAGAAACATTCATGCTTGCAGAGATGGAAATTAAAAAAACAAAAAAAAAACAATTTGAATCACACAAAATCAAAAATGAATCACCTTAACAGGTGAACGCGGCCATATTGTTGAAGTTACATCTGTCATTTATTAGGACTGTCTTACCAAAACAAAATGTTGAGTTTGGCGTTCAACAACATTTACAAATGATAAAATGGTTTTATGAAAGTTGGTCTTCTGTTCGAACAGCATTTCCCTTGCTTCGCCAAGTTTGCGGTCGTCATAACCGTCATTCGGAGAAGAATATTCGCAACGCGATGGAAAAATTTCTGTCAATGAACTCTATCAACAATCCACTAGCACCCGTCCTTCAACGAAACGCAAGATCTGTCGGAAATAACGACGCGAATGTGCTGGAGCATCCGAGGCAGTTAAACTTGGCAAATTTTGTGTCATGACTAAGACATTCACACGTAGAAACTTCAACTGATCCAGGATTTCAGAGTTAATAACTATGGAAACGACGCGACGTGTGTTGCAAGTTGACAGTTGCAAGTTGACCCCAATTTTGGTCGAAAAATCATATTCAGCGAAGAGCTCATTTCAGGTTGAATGGGATCATCAACTAGCAAAATTGTCAAATGTGGAACGATCACAATCCAAACGAGTTCCACCAAACTGTAATGGATCCATAGAAAGCCACTGTTTGGTGTGGATTTTGAGCTTTGAAAACAACTTTGGTCAGACCATCAAATCAACGCGTTGCAACGGCGAGCACTATTGGTCAAAAATAAAAATAAAATTTGGTGGTGCAACAGCTCGGAGTGAACCAGGACCTAGTGACTTACAACTCTCACCCATTCCTGTGTGCGTGTTACCAGGAACGGAATGGACCTACAATCATCTGCCGATTCCGAACGGCTAATGAGCAGCTCTTTCCATGACAAGAGATACTCTTGGCGAATTTGTCAATTTCTCGCAAGAGGCAGTACACCCCTGAAAAAAACTTTCTTGCAGCGTCTGAGAATCGAACTCGAGACCTTCCGCATGACAGTCCAACGCACTAACCATTATGCCAAGGGCTATCGGTCAATGATAACCAATTTTGCTTGGCCGAATTTGATGATATGGACATCGACGATATGTGGTTTCAACAGAACGGCGATACATGCCACACAAGCTGCCCCATAACCTATGCCATAATTGACATTTTGCACGAGCGATTTTCGAACATTGCTATCTCTCGCGGAGGCGATTTGAATTGGGCTTCAGGATCTTGCAATTTGACTCCGTTAGACTTCTTCTTGAAGGGTTTTTTTTTTCAAGTAAAAGGTTTATGCCAATAAACCACATATCTTCACCGCTCAGAAAGCCAACATAATTAATGTCATTGGTCAAATTTAGTCTGATTTACATATGTGCTAGAGCTATGAAAAATTGGGCGTTTGGGATGCGTGTCACCAAGCAAAGCCTCGTCAAATATTTCAATGATAGAAAATTACATACATAATGGTATATATGGCCCTGTCAAATAAATAAATAGTTTTAATTATATTTTATTTACAGTTTGTTATATTTAAATTTAAAGTTCAAAAATAATTAATGGAAAACCATTTTTTTGTGTCCGATTTAACTTGAAAAGCGTCGGCCATTTTATAACGGGTGATTTTTTTGAGGTTAGGATTTTCATGCATTAGTATTTGACAGATCACGCGGGATTTTAGACATGGTCTCAAAGAGAAAGATGCTCAGTATGCTTTGACATTTCATCATGAATAGACTTACTAACGAGCAACGCTTGCAAATCATTGAATTTTATTACCAAAATCAGTGTTCGGTTTGAAATGTGTTTCGCGCTTTACGTCCGATTTATGGTCTACATAATCGACCAAGTGAGCAAACAATTAATGCGATTGTGACCAAGTTTCGCACTCAGTTTACTTTATTGGACATTAAACCAACCACACGAATGCGTACAGTGCGTACAGAAGAGAATATTGCGTCTGTTTCTGAGAGTGTTGCTGAAGACCGTGAAATGTCGATTCGTCGCCGTTCGCAGCAATTGGGTTTGTGTTATTCGACCACATGGAAGATTTTACGCAAAGATCTTGGTGTAAAACCGTATAAAATACAGCTCGTGCAAGAACTGAAGCCGAACGATCTGCCACAACGTCGAATTTTCAGTGAATGGGCCCTAGAAAAGTTGGCAGAAAATCCGCTTTTTTATCGACAAATTTTGTTCAGCGATGAGGCTCATTTCTGGTTGAATGGCTACGTAAATAAGCAAAATTGCCGCATTTTGAGTGAAGAGCAACCAGAAGCCGTTCAAGAACTGCCCATGCATCCCGAAAAATGCACTGTTTGGTGTGGTTTGTACGCTGGTGGAATCATTGGACCGTATTTTTTCAAAGATGCTGTTGGACGCAACGTTACGGTGAATGGCGATCGCTATCGTTCAATGCTAACAAACTTTTTGTTGCCAAAAATGGAAGAACTGAACTTGGTTGACATGTGGTTTCAACAAGATGGCGCTACATGCCACACAGCTCGCGATTCTATGGCCATTTTGAGGGAAAACTTCGGAGAACAATTCATCTCAAGGAATGGACCGGTAAGTTGGCCACCAAGATCATGCGATTTGACGAAAGTCTACACAAATAAGCCAGCAACTATTCCAGCTTTGGAAGACAACATTTCCGAAGAAATTCGGGCTATTCCGGCCGAAATGCTCGAAAAAGTTACCCAAAATTGGACTTTCCGAATGGACCACCTAAGACGCAGCCGCGGTCAACATTTAAATGAAATTATCTTCAAAAAGTAAATGTCATGGACCAATCTAACGTTTCAAATAAAGAATCGATGAGATTTTGCAAATTTTATGCGTTTTTTTTTTAAAAAAGTTCTCAAGCTCTTAAAAAATCACCCGTTATTTTACAGTTATTTCTTGGAAACAAATTAACAAGAGGGACATTTTTTAGTCTCTCCCGAAGGTATTTTTATTTTTGAAATTTTGTTGAATTTTTTGGGTACGGGAAATAAACAATTTTCGAATTAAAGCGACGGACATGTTGATTGAAAAATTCAATTTCAAACCAAACTTAATACATTTCTTACAAAACAAAATAACATTTAAAGGAGTTTAAATCTCCTGAAAGAATATACTGAGATTGAAGAATTTCTAAGCCATCAAACATAAAACTCTATGAAATGCTTGGCCCATAGGTTGTTTAATTTGGGACCTCTGCAAACATAATTTCAAAAGAGGACTGTATTCGGCTAAGACATTAACCACATCAAATAACTTTGGAAAATTACATACTCATCAGATTAAACCACGAGACCTTTCCCTTTTTTCACATAAATCACCCATACTCTGCCATCGAAATCGTATCTTCATTAGAGCTCCTATTAACTTAATAGCCGCAGCCAGCTGTAAGACACCGATAAGCGAAGGAAAAGGAAACGACTAAAACAAAGCAATCGCAATCTTCCTCCAAGAGCCCATAAGGGTAATGTCTTATGCTTATTTGTAATATTTCTAATCGTCTAATAGAACATCCTGTATCCCCGGAAATATGGTCAGTTAGCAGATCAATCGCCTGATTTTTGTAATAAAATGTGCTGTGTCATGCGGGATAATCACTGCTTTGGCTTCCTCCTGACAGGAACCACTGATTCATCGGATTTAATGGTATATACATATATCCATAAGTAGAATGGAGTCCCATTGACCTTTCTCAAAATCGACAATACCTAACCACTAGAGAGCAATTTCATATACGTATACTCGTATAGACACATACAGTGTGACTTGGGTTCACCGGGGTATCTTTACGATAATCAAATAACCTCCCAAGGTGAACAAAAGGCGAGTTCCTGTTTAATGCATTCATCTGCTTCCGAAAAAAAAGAACACCGAAATGCGGTACACAGGGAGCAAAGGTTAAAAGCATCCAGGTGGCACAGAACGCTTGTGCTATAAATCTTCTCTCTTCACGAAATTGGTGTGCATACGCTTAAAGATTTATTGTTCATTTGTGAGCGAGGAGCCCAGAGTTTTGTTCATTGTCTCAACGGTAAGTTTCATTAATTTTGCAAATTTCCTCTGCGGGAAAAAATAAAGCATTGCGGAGGTGGAGAGCCCACATTTTTGAAACACCCACCAAAAAAAAGGAACTTTAACTATAAGAAGCCTTATTTTAAATATATAAAAATTATGGAAAAAAAATGCATGTAAATCTTTGTGGGAACGGAAGTCTTTTCGCCATAGGATTTTAAAGGAACAAACGGCGAGAAGATGCTTGCGTTCTCTAGAACTACTGGGTACAGTTGCGAATTTCGCAATTAGACTAATGAAAGTTTGCAGTGTATTGCTGAAGTGGTCAGGAGATACTTAACTACTTTGGCGCAAACTTTTTCTTTTTAATTAGAGCAGACTTAATTTTTGTACTTTTTTTTTCGTCTGCACAGAGCAGGCTTTTTTTTCCTTCTGTTCTAAATCCTCAAGGAATATTTGAATATGAAGTATGCAGTGTGCAGGAGTGCAGGATGAACTTTCAGATGCTGCTCATTCTATCTATGATTTATCTAGAATGAGAATTAAATAAGTTTGCTTTTTATCTCGTTAAAGGTAAAAGATTTTTTTTTCCATACTCGTATTTGTGAAGTCACCAACTTTGAGGACGAACCGATGCGAAGCAGATGAATCATAATAATCCTTAGACTGAATTTTTCTTCTTTCTAAATTATTAGAGTTGCAAAAAAGGAGAAGTTGGTGGAGAGTAAGACCGAATGGGTTTCTGGAAAAGTTGGACATTTTGTATCTTTATTGCTAAAGTATGGAGGAATTTGTTATGAGATGTAGCGCGTCTAGGAGAGGACCGTCATGAGTCATGTTGCTATCAGCTTGAAGGTAAGCACAGTCCAGCAGTTTTTATTATGTTTTGCTATTTATAAAAAGAATCTTTTATATAGATAACTTACGTAGGGCCCTTAACAGTCGAATCTTCAACGTTTGGTGGCCAAATTTAAAACTAGAAAAACACCCTGATCCGTGAAAGTGTACAGCAGTATCCGAGGCAGTCTATTCCTCGCCTTGCACAAGAACTCGGCCTTTTCCAGAACTTGGCGAATTTTGCGTTGAGGCTGAGGCCTGCACGTGTACAAGATCTCACTGACCCAGGAGCTCAAAGTTCATGGCCAAAGATAACGCCGTTTCTTCGCTAACTGGGCTTGGGAGCGTTTGGAAAGGGACCCCAATTTTGAGCGAAAAATCATCTTTTCTGACGTGGCGCATTTTCATCTCGGCGCTCGGAAGACCCGTACGTTATTGTCCAGAAGCCAATGCATCCACAGAGAGTGACAGTTTGATGCGGATTGTGGAGTAGTGGCGTCATTGGACAATTTTTCTTGGAAAATGAGGCTGGCAAACAACGTTTCGGTTAACTGTGGGCGTTAAAGATATGGATTTGGACAACCTTTGGTTTCTGCAAGATTGTACCCCATTGCACCACTGAGTCGCATGAACTTGCTCTTATGTAAACGACAAGGAATTTCAAAAATGAATGTTATTAGAGAAAAACTGTTCATAAGCATAAAACTCATAACGGGTGATTTTTTTGAGGTTAGGATTTTCATGCATTAGTATTTGACAGATCACGCGGGATTTCAGACATGGTGTCAAAGAGAAAGATGCTCAGTATGCTTTGACATTTCATCATGAATAGACTTACTAACGAGCAACGCTTGCAAATCATTGAATTTTATTACCAAAATCAGTGTTCGGTTCGAAATGTGTTTCGCGCTTTACGTCCGATTTATGGTCTACATGATCGACCAAGTGAGCAAACAATTAATGCGATTGTGACCAAGTTTCGCACTCAGTTTACTTTATTGGACATTAAACCAACCACACAAATGCGTACAGTGCGTACAGAAGAGAATATTGCGTCTGTTTCTGAGAGTGTTGCTGAAGACCGTGAAATGTCGATTCGTCGCCGTTCGCAGCAATTGGGTTTGTGTTATTCGACCACATGGAAGATTTTACGCAAAGATCTTGGTGTAAAACCGTATAAAATACAGCTCGTGCAAGAACTGAAGCCGAACGATCTGCCACAACGTCGAATTTTCAGTGAATGGGCCCTAGAAAAGTTGGCAGAAAATCCGCTTTTTTATCGACAAATTTTGTTCAGCGATGAGGCTCATTTCTGGTTGAATGGCTACGTAAATAAGCAAAATTGCCGCATTTGGAGTGAAGAGCAACCAGAAGCCGTTCAAGAACTGCCCATGCATCCCGAAAAATGCACTGTTTGGTGTGGTTTGTACGCTGGTGGAATCATTGGACCGTATTTTTTCAAAGATGCTGTTGGACGCAAAGTTACGGTGAATGGCGATCGCTATCGTTCAATGCTAACAAACTTTTTGTTGCCAAAAATGGAAGAACTGAACTTGGTTGACATGTGGTTTCAACAAGATGGCGCTACATGCCACACAGCTCGCGATTCTATGGCCATTTTGAGGGAAAACTTCGGAGAACAATTCATCTCAAGGAATGGACCGGTAAGTTGGCCACCAAGATCATGCGATTTGACGCCTTTAGACTATTTTTTGTGGGGCTACGTCAAGTCTAAAGTCTACACAAATAAGCCAGCAACTATTCCAGCTTTGGAAGACAATATTTCCGAAGAAATTCGGGCTATTCCGGCCGAAATGCTCGAAAAAGTTACCCAAAATTGGACTTTCCGAATGGACCACCTAAGACGCAGCCGCGGTCAACATTTAAATGAAATTATCTTCAAAAAGTAAATGTCATGGACCAATCTAACGTTTCAAATAAAGAATCGATGAGATTTTGCAAATTTTTTTTTTTTTTAAAAAAAGTTCTCAAGCTCTTAAAAAATCACCCGTTATTAGTCCTTTAGTAGTTGGGGCTAAGAACAGAATGCCAAGTGATTCAAGCAAATATTAATTTATGTCAGAACAAAAATTATAAGTCGTTGTAGTGGTTTTTTAAAAAAATAAGCTTTTATATAAAAAATTTTTAAAACATTTTCAAGAAAAAATTTTGCTACGCCAACTCAAAGTTTTTATTACTAAACGAATTAAAAATAAATTTCCAAAAAAAACATGCAGCCGTTTTTGAGATATTCACCCTTATTGTAGCAGGCGTTTCGCTTGAACGACAAATCTCATTTTCAAAAATTTGTATTATGAATGGCGTTTTAGAGAGCTATTTCTTGTCGAATATAAATTTTCAAACGACTCATTGTCGAAATTGGATAAAGATGTGAGTTTTACATGTTAGTATTGTGTGATTTGTAATTTTTATTATAATTGTTTTATTTAAGGGTGAAAATAACTATCCCAGAACAGATGAAGTGTATCACTGAAACTCTTCTTGTGCTTGCAGCTCCCGCGTTAGGTCTTGCAGTTGAAACTAATCGTTTCTCAAAGCCTTCAAAGGATATTTCCAAAAACATTTCGAGAAGGAAGTCGTCTGTTAGGGTAAAGTTTCTGGTATCTTCGTTGTGCCCTTCTTGAATTTTCATTGCACAACCCATAAACGAATAAAATGTCTGTGTATTCTTCTCTCGTAAATGAAGGCATTTCAAAAACCGCTCTTATCCAACTGTATTCGTGACTTAACTTGATAATCTAATGAATTTGTTTTTCTATTCTTTTATACCACTTATTTAGTTAATTTACCCATTAATCATTCATACCCCAAATTTAATCTCCCTGAGAAGAGGTAAGGTAATAAGTCAAGTAGGCATAAATACACTAAATACCCAAAATTCGATTTTGTACCTGTTTCAGATTTTCCCAAATATCATAAAATGTATGGGTTTTTGAGTGCACTAATGAAAAAAAAATTTTTTTATTATTGTTTTATTCATCAGGCAAAAATAAGAAAACTTTATGTTTATTACGCATTTTTCGAAAAAAAATTGACCCCAAAGTCAAAATTTTGCTCAAAGAAGAAAAATTGAACACCATTTAAAATTGAATATCTGGCAACCCTAAAACATATCAGCTCAATTTAAACGTAGTTTTAAAGGCTAGTATTTCTACTCAAAATAAAATATAAAATGAGATCCCTATTATTAGTACTGACAGAGAAATTGACTTTAACATGGGCCAGGGTACACCAAAGTTAGCCTTTTTTTAAATCGTCAAAAAGTGATGTAAAAGTTGAAAATCAGACTCTACTGTTAAACAATTTTTTTCTTAGAATATGATCAAGAATCACATCATAAAGTATGGCACACGAATTACAGGACACCATGTATTTAAAAAAAAAACACAAATTGTTTTAAAATATCTATTTGCCGATGACAGATTTTTATGTGGAACGCATGTTGATTCAAAACGCCTGGCGTTTAAGTATCGTAATACCGACTCTTAAATGCCTTAAAAGTGACTCGACAGAAGAAGTGACGTGTGTCGTTCAAGTGAAACGCCTATTATAATAAGGGTGATTGAATTTTCCAAAAAAAAAAAGATTTTTTTTTCAAAAATTCAAAAAAAAATTTTTTTTAATTTTGAAATGCAATGGCGCAAAATTTTAAACATTTAAAACCTACTCTAAATCAATTTTAGAATGGGAGTCGATTATAAATATTGAGTATAAATTGAGAACCGACTTTTTGTTAATTTAAAAAGGCATAAACTATACTTTAACGTTAAAGAGACCGTCTTACTTTAACAGCAGCAAATAGCTAGTTTATCTTTTAAAAGTATACTTTATCCATATTGACAATGGTCATTTCATACCAAAGCAAATCGAAGAAAAATTGTTTACTGATGTCTTATTCGATTTTTTAAAGATGTTTTTTTGTAAATAGACTGAATCACTGAATATTATAAATTCGAAACAATCGTACGAAAGCTCTACGATTAACAAATCTGTACATACAAATGTACATTCATCTTATGTATGCACGCTGCGCCGGCCGAGACGAGTATAGCTAAATGAATCTGCACCTTGCAACAACAAATTGAGTTTTTATGAGGTGAATTTGCGATTTAAACTTTATTTCCATCTAAAATAATATAAATAACTTATAAACAATCAAAATCTGTACCGAAGTATTATATAAAATGTACTTTTTTCGGCGAAAAATTATTTAGTTTGAAGTTGTCTGTTCTTTTTACTTTTTTTTTTGTGTTTTTGTAGTTGTGTGAGTTATGCATCTGTCAAATTAAGGGTTGTTCAACGCAAATTCGCTTAGGTTCTGTTGTAAAACCCACATTAGTTAGAAGAGTTGTCTAACGTGATTAAAATTATGAAAAAGTTAGACAAAGTCTCCAAGCTAAACGACTGCGTTAAGTAGAGCCGGTTTTATTGCTTAAACGAGAACTATTTAAAATTTTGCGCCAATGTTTTTTAAACTTTTTAGAAGCTTCTCTATAAGGAATGTCATTAAAATCCGTTATGCCGATAATGAGAAATTCAAAATTCGAAAAAATTGTTCTATAGTATGTACATGTACAGTCAGTAATATATTAATTTCAATTTTTTTCTTATTAGATTATAGAACGTAAAAATTAAACGAAAGAAAAAAAATTTATCGAAATTCTCGGAACCGTTTTCGAGAAAAATACGATTTTTCGAAAACCATTCTTTAACATTTGTATGGTAGGAACCATTATTTTTAGGTAAAACAATTTTTTTCTCAAATGTTATAGATTATACTAAAAAACTTTTATTTATCAAGTTTGAAAAAAATCGAGCATGGGGTTTTCGAAATATTGAGTTTCCAAATAAAAATTTGATTTTTTTTTAATCCAAAAAATAAAAAAAATAAAAATAATATTCAAACTTAGGAGGAGCTTTAGCACAAGAAAAATGATTTAAATCGGTTGTACCGTTTTCGAGAAAATCAAAAACAAAAAAAAATGGTTCCAGCGGGGCTACCAAATACATATAACGATTTTTTGGGAAATTTTATTCCAACATTACCTAGCGGAGGCTAAATGAAATTTTATGAATTTTTTTTAAATTCTGTGGGATAGTTTTTGGGAAAAAAAAATATTTATAAAATTTCGAAAAAATTCGTATGGCAGGTACTGTTATTTTTGGTCTTAAAAAAAAAAAACAAAAAAACGTGTGGGGGCGAAAAATTTAAAATGATATCTACCAAGTTTAAAGAAAATCGGCCGAGCCGTTTAGGCTGTAGTCGAAAAGACAGACAGACAGAGAGAATTGCGAGATCCACTTTTTTGGTCTTCGCTATTATCGTAATGTCAACTTTGATCAAAATCTTGAGTTCGATTTTTTTTACGAATGCATTACTTGCCTTATATACATAAGTCCCAAGTATAAAAGTATTAAGCAAAATACAATCATGATGTTCCTAAAATATTTACGATTCGTCAGGGATATTACTTGAAGTACGCCTTTTTGCGCATGGTCTTCGTACCTTTCAATTAACAGACCCCAAAGATAATAGGGGATCTCAAAAAATATCGCAATACCATGACTTTTCTTAAATTTGATTTGCTTGTAAAAATAAATTTTTGAAATATGAATGTGACATTTTATTTAAAACTCTTTTACGAAAGGTAATTTAGTATTACAACAAATTTACGTATGTATGTATGTGTTTAAAAAATTGGAACTAGGGCGCTAGAGTCGCTCGGAAAGGGTCTGTCTATTTCCTAAATTTAGGTAAAAATGTTTTTTTCCTGCATTTTCCAATGATAGGTATTTCACTTATAATGACAAACTTTCTTTGATGTCACACACCATGAAGATCGTTGAGCGAGTCTTGGGTAGCCGACTGCGAAAAATAATTAGGCTATCTGATGACCAGTGCGGGTTTGTCGGGGGTAAGTCAACCACGGATGCAATCCAGAGTATAAGAATAATTATGGAAAAACATCGGGATTCTTTGGAGGATTTGCATGTCGTATTGATTGATTTTGAAAATGCATTCGATCGGCAACCAAGAGATCTAATATGGGTGGCCCTCAGCCAACGAGGAGTTCCAGAAACCTATGTGCGGATAATTATGGACATGTATGTAAAATATTAATTAAAATATTAAGAGATGTATTTATTTTGAAAGTAAAATAAGTAATGAAAAATAATATTGAAAACATTTCAAACAATCTCGACGTTAAAAAATCAAACAACAATAGATTTAAGAAATTATAGCAAAGTAGTTTTCGTCAAAGTAACTGGATGGCTAATGCTATTGATATCCATCAACGATGCTTCTATACTTTTACACTCGGTCATCCTGAAATTCGTCATCTGACCCAGATGACAATAACTCTTCATTTTCAACGATGTACTTCCAAAGCTTCATATTGTCGCAACTGGTTGATGTTGTAGACGGTCCTTCGCCTTGGGCTGATTTTCGGACATCATAACGTCCATTACGTTTCAGTTTGATGACTTCATATGGACCAAGATATCCACTTGCTAACTTCCTGCCGGCAACGAACTGGGTGCGTTTAATTGCAACCAAATCTCCTAATTTATAGTTATGTCCCTTCTTGCATTTTCTGTCATAGCATTTTTTGTATGTTATTTGAGCTTGTTGTATTTGTTGTTTTGCTTCTTGACGTATCTGTTCTCGTAGGTTGTTAAAATGTTCAATAACCTCCTGTTCAAGCGCCTCCACAATTTCGAAGCTTACTTCATTTTTCATTTTTACCCCAAACATCAGTTCAAAAGGTGAAATTTTTGTGGAACTGTGGATGTGCGCGTTGATAGCTTTTTGAACTTTAGGCACAAACTTATACCATTTTGAAGGTTCATCCGATGATAATTTTGCAATGATGGACAAAATTGACCTGTTAACACGCTCAATTTGGCCGTTTCCTCTTGCAACGCCAGTAGTAGTCAAGACATGTTCAATGTTGTTATCCTTCATGTATTCTTCAAAACCGTTAGATGTAAATGCTGATCCTTTGTCACTGATAACTCTTCTAGGCGAACCAAATATATCTGACCATTCATTGAATTTTTTCAAGACCTCTTCATGTCCAGTTGACTTAGTAGGGTACAACCAAACAAATTTTGTAAATCCATCTACCATTGCAAAGATGTACTTGTACTGCTTCGATGTAGCATCCATTGGCCCAAGATGATCGATATGCAGTGTATCCAACGGCTTGTCGCCTTTGTCAATGCAATATAGTTGACCTTCTTTTTTGCCCAACTTCTTATTGTATATTATGCACTTGATGCAGCTATTGATGAACTGTCCTACTTTACCTTCCAAATGGGGTATCCAATAGTTCTGCTGAATGTTATGAATTGTTTTTTGTACTGCAAAGTGGCCGAAATTATGTGCGTCTGCAATAACCTCACGCTCCATGGACTTCGGTATAACTAGCAAATCGTTTCCATTTACAGTTTTGTAAATTAAATCACCCTTTACTCTGAAATTTTCATATGGTCTACTTTCAAGGATTTCTGCAACTGCTTTTACATGTTCATCTTTTTGCTGTGCTTTTCGAATACGTGATGTTATTTCTGAAGATATTGTAAGGACGTTCTGCGGATATCGGCTTAAACAATCAACATGTTTCATTCTTTCACTAGGCCTATGTTCAACTTCATAGTCAAAGTCTTGAAAATAAAGGATCCATTGTGTTACTTCATGTGGGATATCTTTCTTGCTCGTTGTTTGCTTGAATGCTGCACAATCTGTAACCAACTTAAAATGAGTGCCAAGTAAATAATGACGAAATTTTTTTAGAGCAAGGTATGCTGCTTTGACTTCAAGTACATAACTGTGACGTAGCGCCTCTTGAGCTGACGTCTTTTTGCTCCAGAAAAACACAGGGTGCAGCTGTCCGTCAATCGTTTGCAACAGTGTTGCTCCAAAACCTTCTTTTGATGCATCAGTGTGAATTTCAGTAGGTGCATTTCTCGCAAAAATTTTTAAGACTGGTTCTCTTATCAACGCATTTTTGAGATTCTGAAATGAATTTAGTTCATCTGCATCCATTATAAAAGCAACATCTTTGCGCAATAAGTTTGTAAGTGGTCGAGCGAGACTAGCATAATCTCTTATAAACCTTCTAAAGAAACCAGTTAGTCCTAGGAAAGACTGCACAGCTTTGACGTTTTGAGGAATTGGAAACTTACTAACAGCAATTGTTTTTTCTCTGTCTGGTCGAATATTTCCATTTTCAATTGTGTGACCCAGAAAATTTACAGTCTTTTGAAGAAAATGACATTTCTTCCATTTAATTTTCAGGCCGTATTTTGCAGCTTCACCAAGCACTTTTTCCATCTTTTGAAGACACTTTTCAGATGATTCGGCATATATAATTATATCATCCATATATAGTTCCATAACGTTTTGATTTACCAAATCTTGAAATATATGGTTAATAAATCGAATGAAAACAGCTGGCGAATTACAAAAACCAAATGGTGCCCTGTTGAATTCATACAAACCACTTTTAGTTACAAATGCCGTTAATTTTTTACTTGATTCTTCAACAGGCACGTGAAAAAATCCATTTTCTAAATCCATAACGCTAAAATATTTTGCATTCTGCAACTTTTCAAGTACGTCATCAATCAATGGAACTGGAAAGCAATCTTTTAAAACCATAGTATTAAGCTTCCGGAAATCAACGCAAATCCGACAGGAACCATCTTTCTTCTTAACAACAACAAGTCTACTAGCAACATTGGATGTAGACTTTCGTATTATACCTTTTTGAATCCACTCTTCAATCTGTGCTTGAACCGTTTCTTCTTCACTGGGTGGTAGGCGACTTGGTGCTTGTCGAAAAGGAACGATTTCTCCATCTGTAACAATCTTCAACTTAATCGGACATTCTGTTGTTCTCTTTGCTGGTTCATAGCTTCTTATCATGGTTTCTACAACTTCTTTGAACTGAAAAGGGACATCAATATCATTATTTGATTCAACTACATTATAGATAAGATTATTATTATTTCTGTCAACGCTTTCTTCAATCAGTAAAGGAGAAAATCGATACCCATTTTTTGACGATGTTAAGCAGAACTTTTTGATAAAATCATATCCAAGGAGTGCGTCAAATTCAATGGTATCATCGGGAACCACAACAAATTTCTGAAACGCCTTCATATCATCAACTACAACTTCAGTGGTGAAATGTCCAATAGGATTTGTTCTCTTATTTCCAAGGCCGAAAAGAACCGAAAAACTCTTCGACAGTACAACATTTTTCAGCTTTTTCAACATACGCTCCTTCATAATGGTCACATCCGATCCTGTGTCAACTAAACAATAAATTTCGACATTGTTGACCTCCACTTTCTTCAAACGGTTTTGGTCAGAAACAATATTAACGTTTCTTGCTCTGGGACAAAATTTAGATATATGGCCACTCTCATTGCATTTGAAGCATTTTGGTTCCAGTCGACAATCTCTTCGAATATGATCCTTAGATCCACAATTGAAACAATGATTTGGTTTATTAAAGTTTTCAAACGTATTTTTCTTGCAACTCATGTTCTCGTTTTGATTTCTCTTGAAAGCTACGTTCTGTTGCCTGGCCCCTCTTTCTTTTTCGTTCATTCGTTCGAAAATATCATATTTTTCTTTCAGGTCCTTAATAGATTTGCAGTTATACATAGTGTACTTAACTTCAAGTTTTATTTCCAAGCCATCGACAATATAGCGAATTATGGAATCAGTTTCAACATTTCCAAGTGCTGCTATTTTTTTCATCTGCAAAACGTACTCGTGGAAACTTTCGTCCTTTCGCTTTCTCCGTTCACTTAACTGCTTATGAATCTCTGCACTACTATAACTGCGCTCAAATTCACTTTTCAATAAGAAACGTAGCTCTTTGTACTCACTTACAGCTATTGATTCTAAGAAAAGCTTTGCAGTGTGAGTCATCTTACCTCTAGCTTGTACATATTTCTGTTTTTCAGTTAGACCATATGCATCTGCATTCTGCTCAAAATTCTGAAACCAATGTTGAACTGGAATTGACTCACCATCGAAATCGGGAATAATTTTTGAAAAATGTTCAACCGAAACTTTCGGTTCGTTTTGTTTTATTTCGTCCGCTTGAATTTTCAACGTAAGCAACTGAATAATTTGATTTAAACTTTCACTATTGCTCTCCACCACTTTTTGCATCTTTTCGTTGGCATCGTCCTGCATTTTGAAATTAATTTGATTTACAATCCTTGTCTTCTTACCAACTGAATTTTCAACTTTTAAAATACTCCTTTTTCCAACTTCTCTTCTTCTAGGATTGTATCCAATTAATTTCGTTCTTGACCGCAGATTATATTGGTGAATAGTCATGAAATCATGGACTTCATAGGTTGAGCCCCCAAATGTAAAATATTAATTAAAATATTAAGAGATGTATTTATTTTGAAAGTAAAATAAGTAATGAAAAATAATATTGAAAACATTTCAAACAATCTCGACGTTAAAAAATCAAACAACAATAGATTTAAGAAATTATAGCAAAGTAGTTTTCGTCAAAGTAACTGGATGGCTAATGCTATTGATATCCATCAACGATGCTTCTATACTTTTACATGTATGATGGAGCAGTTACTAAAGTAAGATGCGCAGCTGGAGTCACCGAAGAATTCGAAATCACAGTAGGTGTACACCAGGGAAGTGTCTTGAGTCCCCTGCTCTTTATTACAGTTCTTGATTACATGCTTGAAGGCAAAGTGCATCAGTTATTCTTTGCTGACGATGGAGCCATCATAAGTGAAGACCCGATATCCCTACAACGAGCACTTGACGTATGGGTGGATGTTCTAGAAGGAAGAGGGTACCGCATAAGCGCGAAAAAGACAGAATACCTATGCTGCCCATTTTCTGATCCACACAGGCCTATTCCAGACATTTATTTGAATGGAGTAGTGCTTCCCAAGTGTGAAAAGTTTAAATATCTGGGGTCTATGATAAATAACGAAGCTACTTGTGATGACGATATCAATCATCGCGTAAGCGTAGGGTGGATGAAGTGGCGGGAAAATTCTGCTATCTTCTGTGACCGAAAAATGCCCCCTAAGCTGAAAGGAAAGCTCTACACTTCAGTTGTGCGCCCAGCACTCACATACGGTTCACAATGTTGGACAATGTACAAAAAGTATGAGAGTAAGCTAACGGCAGCTGAGATGAAGATGCTTCGTATGACAGCAGGAGTTACAAAGCTTGATCGAATTAGAAATACGAAGATCCGAGGAAGCCTTCATGTTAAGAATACCATTTCCCAAAAAAATTGAACACGACCGACTCAGTTGGTATTGCCATGTTCAAAGGAGAGATCCTGAGAACCCCGTCAAAAAGGCAATATCATACAACGTTCCAATTCGGAATAAAAAGAAAGGTAGGCCTAAACACTCCTGGTACAAACAAATGCAAAAACACCAGCATTCAGTTGGCCTCAGAAATGGAACAATACAAAACCGGGAGGCTTGCCGCCGATTTCTGAGGTCAACCCGGCGAACCTCACAGGCGGATCACTAGTGTGAAGCAGATACGTGGGAGAGTTATGATCCCCTCGACATCGAGATCATAACAGCGCCGAAGCAAAGGAAGAAGAAGAAGAAGACAAACTTTCTTTGTTAGTCCAAGAATAAGAAGAATAATGGTGCAGAAAATTTCAAAATGTCAAGAGGAGAGTATTCTTGTATTTCCATAACAATAATTTTGTATTTTCTTATTTCCAAAAATTCAAATTCCATTCAATACTTTTTATGTAATTATGCATAATTAATTTCATTAACCCATTTTCAAGATATCTCGGCTCACCTACATATTGAAACCCTCCACGGAAGAAAAAGAATTCAGGTTTTTAAAGAAGACAACAATAATAAATAACAAGTAAGTAGGTAGTTTGTTTAAATTGATGAGAGTTGATAAAGTGAAATTATACATAGTATTAATTAAATATCACGATTGCTAGAGAATTTTTTAAATACATTTGTTTCTAACGAAGGTGTGAGGTAAGGTGGAATAACAAATTGAACCATATTACTTAATGTCACAGCATTTTCACAAAATGGCTGCTCATTAAAAATAAGTCAATCAAAAATAAACAAATTCTTACTTAACTCACCAGGCAAACAGAAATAATAGCAACCAACTTCAATCAAAATTCAATCTAAAACAATTAAATTTCAAACCACACCGCCACGGCCAAACAACATTTGAAGGGAAATTATGTATATTGAATGTCGACTGTCGCCCAATGACGAACGCCACCACATTTTTTGTGTGATAACGTGAACGATCAACCGATCTGGTGACGCATTTGGGTGAGGGGCGAGAGATTTTAATTCACATTGAAAAAAATAGAAGAGAACTCAACGAGCCAACACAATCAGACGGACAGAAATTAACATGGTTTCCATAGTCTTCGTCATCAGCCCACCCATGCATCGCTTCATAATTTCATTGCTATCATGGCTAGATGGTGCAGCGGGAATTAAATGAAACATTCCCCTTATGAGGGCACGATTATACATATACATACTTCGATGAGAATTTTTGTACGAGCATTTGAATGCGAGTGCCCCTATTGTGTTCGTCTGTGAGCCTGGTGCTTTAAATGTCCCATCGATCGATTTTTTAAATTTACTTTAACGTAAAAGTGGGTGGTTGATCATGATCATGATCATAGAAAAATACACAACAATCATTGAAAGATCGAGAGTTTTGTTAGGCAGCCTTGAAAATGGGAGAGTCAATTCATAACGTGTTTCGCGCGGCATGCATATGCTCGTATTCAGAGTTGTAAATTACGACCGATCACTTCACAAGATCGCACGTCACATGTGTTCGTGGTTTCGTTTTCTTTGACTTTCTTTCTTACTGATGTTAAAAGTTCAAGTGAAAGTACAAGAACCGACAACACACTTTGGGAGTGGATTTATTTATAACCAATATATGAGTTTCATAGACAAGGTGTTTTTTTAAATGTAATTTTTCGTGATTTGTAAAGACTGGTACATCCATGGAAAAGTTAATTCTCTATTTACCATTAAAAACTGCAACTCCTTACGAGCCTTGTTCGAGTCTTTTTTTTAAGATTTGGATCGATATACAACAAATTCACTTTGGATGCAAATATTTCGAAAACTAGAACTCACAAATGCATTCGGTTTTTACTTGCGACTTATAGGTACTATAAGGCAAGTTATGCATTCGTAAAAAAATCGAACTCGAGATTTTGATCAAAGTTGACATTACGATGATAGCGAAGACCAAAAAAGTGGGTCTTGAAATTCTGTCTGTCTGTCGGTTCGACTATAGCCTAAACAGCTCGGCCGATTTTCTTCAAACTTGGTAGATATGGGTTTTAATTTTTTCCCCCCACACGTTTTTTTCTTTTTTTTTAAGACCAAAAATAACTGTACCTGCCATACGATTTTTTTTCGAAATTTTATAAATATTTTTTTTTCTCAAAAACTGTCACACAGAATTTAGAAAAAAAATTGAAAAATTTCATTTAGTTAAAGCTAAGTCCCCTATTACACGTTGCCTCATGAGACATGTCTCATTTTTGACTTTCCTTTTAAATTTGTATCCCGTGAGGCAAAAGCTATTACACGTTGACTCATGTCTCAAATTTACCAGTTGTTCGTATTTTTTAATGCACAACACAACATAAAACGAATATGAGAAAAAGAAACGTCAAAATGAGACTACTAAAAATCAGCCCGGTAGTCCCCTATTACACGTTGCCTCATGAGACATGTCTCATTTTTGACTTTCCTTTTAAATTTGTATCCCGTGAGGCAAAAGCTATTACACGTTGACTCATGTCTCAAATTTGCCAGTTGTTCGTATTTTTTAATGCACAACACAACATAAAACGAATATGAGAAAAAGAAACGTCAAAATGAGACTACTAAAAATCAGCCCGGTACTCACCGGGAATATTTTTGTGCATCTCATTTAGTCATATCTGCTTTCTTTTTCGCACTTACGTGAGCCTCGTCTCGTGAGACATCGTGTAATAGGGGACTAAGTAATGGTTGAAAAAAAATTTCCAAAAAATTGTTATTTTTGGTAGCCCCCCTGGGTTCATTTTTTTGTTTTTGATTTTCTCGAAAACGGTGCAGCCGATTTGAATATTATTACATATTCAAATTTTCAATTTTTTATTTTTTGGATTTAAAAAAAAAAATCAAAATTTTTTTTTGGAAACCCAATATTTCGAAAACCCCAAGATCGATTTTTTTCAAACTTGATAAATAAAAGTTTTTTTACATATCTAATCTATACAAGATTTGAGAATAAAAAATTGTTTTATTTAAAACTAACGGTACCTTCCATACAATTTTAATGAAATTTCTTATAAAGAAGCTCTTAAAAAGTTTAAAATACATTGGCGCAAAATTTTAAACATTTAAAACCTACTCTAAATCAATTTTAGAATGGCAGTCGACTCTAAATATTGAGTATAAAACGAGAACCGACTTTTTGTTAATTTTAAAGGACATAAACTATACTTTAACGTTCAAGAGCTCGTCTTACTTTAACAGCAGCAAATAGCTAGTTTATCTTTTAAAAGTATACTTTATCCATATTGACAATGGTCATTTCATACCAAAGCAAATCGAAGAAAAAATGTTTACTGATGTTGTATTCGATTTTTTAAAGATGTTTTTTGTAAATAGACTGAATCACTGAATCATCATATAATAAAACGGCAAACATGTTTTTTGTGGTACACTTTTCTCCAAAAGTATTTAACCGATTTCGATAAATTGTATATGGTTGGAAAGCCACAGTTACGGAGATGTGCAGAATATACTTGAGACACGCATTTACACACTGTGGGTCATTTTTGTTTTTGCACTGTCGAACACTTTGCATATTACATAAAATAAAATTTAATTTAATAAATTTGTTTGAAAACACTGCCAATAATATAAATAATAAATAATAAATAAATTGCCACTCGAATTTCGATAGCTGGGTCGGCTAGTATTATAAATTCGAAATAATCGTACGAAAGTGCTCTGCGATGAACAAATATGTAAATACAAATGTATGTAGAATTTAGGTACATACATATCTTATGTATTAATAATTGCATTAATGCATTTTAATAATAATGGAAAGCTCTTGAATAAATGTTATAAACTAAGAATATACTAAAACCCTTTTCAAGGCTATGTTGCGGAGATATCGCCATCAAAATCTTATCCAGCGTTGGGTCCAAATTGGATAAAATCACTATGGGTACAGATATTTCCAGAATCAGACTTCGCAGAAGGTTCGAGTTATCACCTGTTGATAGTTCAAGTTAACTTGGGTTTTTTAAAACTGCAACCTTTTTCAAGTATTGGTTTGAAAAATATCGCTACGAAAGACATTGGGATGAACTTAATATTTCAATGATCAGACAATGCAGAAGCTTTTGGCTTTTGCATACCAAATAAGAAAAGTAAGGCGAGTTCAATGATATCGAATACAAAGTCTGGCAGGTTTTCCCTAAGTTTAAACTGATGGTGTGGATTACAATACCGTTCTTCAAATTTTTCTTTAACAATTTAATTCTCTTTTTGATGATGCTCTTACATTTTCCCTTATACTAAAGATTAATCTTGATGATCCAATCAAAACAACTTAAGACAGATGATTTTTATAATTTTCGAAGTGCTGGCCCCTTTTTACTTGCGATATATTTGAAACAAAAATCGAACTCGATATTTTGATCAAAGTTGACACTACGGTGTTTCGTTTAGAGAACACGAAAAAAGTGGGTCTGTTCGAATACAGCTTAAACGACTGAGCCGATTTTCCTTTGACTTTGTAGATAGCTTTTTTAAATTTGCCCGAAACAAAAAATGTTTTTTTTAATTAAAAAAAAAAAAAACTTTTTTTTTTTAAATTCCATATCTCATGTTTTTTTTATTTTATTTTTATTAATACAAAACATGCTTATAAAATAATCAGGCAGATGGCAGCAAAGACATTTACTTAATCTTAATTTTTAAAGTATATTTTATATATATATTTTATATATATATTTTTTATATATTTTATATATTTTATTTTATTTTATATATTTTATATTTTATATATTTTATATATATATTTTATATATATATTTTATATATATATTTTATATATATAAGGGGGTGGCCGTGGCGCGATGGATGTGTGCAACCTCATGATGACAGGTTTAATTCCAATAAAAACCTTCTAAAAATTGTCATCAATGGGTTGCTGGTTTACTCATTACATGTTGTTCAGGCATAACACTAACAACATGTAATTGAGTTTAACTAGTATGCCCAACAAGGATGAACACGAATAAAATAATGTGAACTATAAGCGACATAGAAATAAGACACGGCATTTCTCCGCTTTAGCTCAGCCGCCATCCCTGGAGATAAAAATATCTGAGACAACCACCAACAGTCTCAGAACATCGTGCCACACATCTTTTCTATCCTTCTTTCCCTTCATTAACTTCACGCCCGCGCTATGTTGAAACATTTAAAGGGTAATCATAATCCCTTGAGCGCGGGTAGATTATAAAAAAAAAAAAAAAAAATATTTGACCAGCTGACCCTACGAACTTTGTACCACCTAAAAGTCAATGAATGTCGTGTTACAGATTAGCTGAACTTAATTTATGATTTTATGAAAAGTAATGCAATGAATACGAAATAGATATTAAGTTTATTACTTTATTAAGATAATAACACAAAAAGAAATAATAAGTACAAAAATGGGATGCACTCGGTTTAAGCCTCTTCATTAAAGCACCTTGTGATATACATTTTTTGTTTTTTTTTTTTATATTGGTCGCAAGAACAAATAAAGCGTATGATTTGCCGACACGTAAACATATCACGTACAACTGACCATGAGAAAAACATGGATTTTTTAAGCTGAGACCACAAACAGTCAAGGATTGGCCTTGTGATTTGTTAATCGTCATGGCGAAGGCAAGACGAATCGGGAACTAAATTCGTTTCAACTTAAAGGGCATATCCGTTGGAATCATTGGAATCTTCGGAATGAGAAGTAACTCATCTTTAACATTTCCTTTGAGTATCGTCGCGCGAATCACATTACTCATCAGTTTTCTTATCACCAAGCGCGTTCCATTGCATAGTTCTGATTGGCTTAGATTTCGAAGCATTAATGACAACCGATCCCGCATTCAGTTGTAAATTGTGCGGTAGTAAACCAGGCACATCCAAGGAGTTTACAAATTCAGTTGGATAATTTCTATGAGACGAAATTGCAAAAAAATCGGAGGAAATGAAATCAATCCGCTCGATTCATCGGCAGGAACACGACAATTATCGATAGTCAGCAATTGCTCGGAGAAATCTTAAGCAGATGAGTCGTTCAACAATGCAACTCTCATATTTGCTGCCAGTTGAACATATAGTACCACAGATTTGATGATTTGAGGCAAACGTTTATTTCATCGACACTCGATCTTGGAATGAGTCATTGCATCGCAGATCTTTTAAGGTTCGATCAAGAGCTTCCAATGCGCGTTTGTGAGCCATTGTGCATTCGTCCCAGATGATGATTTTTGAGGCTACTAAAGCTTTTGCCATTGCAGAGTGTTTTGCAATGTTATTTTGCTACCACAATTTCGGATCTCGCACGAATAGTGGTCAAAATCAGTTACATGAGGAATCTCTTTCCTCAGGGGAATCCAGGAAAAATAAGCCACCATTTCCATCATCAATTATATTAATTAATTTATCATAGACTTCCTTCTGTTTTGGGTTCAACAATTCTATATTAAATGCGTCATTCGCTCCGCGATCTGGCGCTGGCATTCCTAACCTTACTAGCAAAGTGCCGCACATGAGGTAATACATATCTTCGATCAAGAGCAAAGCCTGTCTATACAACCCCTCATTCGCCTCAAGATCAGGATTTCTTGAACTCTCAAGAATTCGATATAAAATGTCTTCTGATTTATTGTCTTTGTATTTGTTCCAGTACCCCTTGGCATAATGGTTAGTGCGTTGGACTGTCATGCGGAAGGTCTCGAGTTCGATTCTCAGCCGCTGCAAGAAAGTTTTTTTCAGGGGTGTACTGCCTCTTGCGAGGAATTGACAAATTCTCAAAGAGTATCTCTTGTCATGGAAAGTGCTGCTCATTAGCCGTTCGGAATCGGCAGAAAATTGTAGATCCTTCCGTTCCTGGTAACACGCACCCAGGAATGGTTGAGAGTTGTAAGTCACTAGGTCCTGGTTCACTTCAAATTTATAATTTATTTATTTTTGTATTTGTTCCACATGGCACGTTGATTAGATGGGAAGCATAAAGAAATGATGATAGCAAATAATGTGCGTTTCTGACTTGGAGATGCAGAAATAATTGCTTCAACAGTTGTCGGGTCCCAATGAGTATCGTAACATTTTGTATGGGAATTTTTTTTTTTTATTTTATTTTTTCGTCAATTTTCCAAAAATTTTAATAGTTATTCTGCTATTCGGGACGGAGACAAATACAATAAATCAAAAACCATGAAAATCGTTCCAGCCATTCTTTAGTTATAAGTGTTCGAACAAACCTGAATTTGTTTTATATATTTAAGATTTAACAAAATTTTTATTATACAAATAAATGTTTATAGTATTAAAATTTTAACACACCTTTACTTTGGAAAGGTGTTATCCCTTTTTAACACGAGTCTTTAAGGTGGGGCTCCAAAAGTGAAGTTACTTTTTACCGTCCTATTTGCAACCTATCAGCAATTCCTAAACTCTTTGAAAAGATTATTTATAACAAATTAGTTTTTATTTTAAAAGAAGTGATTCTCCACTGCAAGGTGGTTATTTTATTATTGGGACATCAACCACTGCCAATCTAACTATTTTCATTGTGTTAGGTATTTTAAAGGATAATTTTCAGTGTGGTGTAGCTTACACCGATTTCTCGAAAGCATTTAATAGACTAAATCACCGAATTCTAATAGCTAATTTCGAAAACGTGGGATTTCTTACTGGTAGAAATTAGCATGTTCGAATTAATAACCTCATTTCGGATCCTGTGGCATTTATTTCCGGTGTCCCCCAAAGCAGTCATTTAGGACCTCTTTTATTTCAAATATAGTATTTGTTTAACGTATTGTAATATTTTTGCTAGGTTCGTTAAATAAAACTTATTACTCTTTCTAATATTTCTTCTTTATTTTTACTTTCCAAATCACAACAATAAATCTCAATTTATAATCAACTCAAATACTTTATTCAAATTAAAATCACACTTGTTTTACACAATCCAATAAGCAGAGTTTTGCACACTTCCGTAATCAAAAATCAACTGTCTCTCGCTCACCGTGAACACTCTCTTATATACTCAAATTAGTTGTTCTCGAAAGTTCTTGTCTTGGAATGTTCTAGATGTTTGGAATAAGGGGAAATACATTTGACATTGGAAAAGAGCTTTTCGTTTCTTCCATAAATTAGATATGCAGTTTTCCAACAGATGGCGCTGTAGGAGTATAAAGCTCTGTTCACAACAGTATGTATATACGGACGATATAATAATTTACCTAAGCCTTAGTTCAACTTAAGTTTGCACTAACATTTCACAGAGATAAATCTATCTTGGTCCATCGGTGTGGCAACAGCTACCTTGACTTTAATTTTTCAAGGTGTCAAAGCATATCATTTAGCCGAAAAAAAACTCCCCGATCACTTTTTCTTGCAACATTAATGGTACCCTTTTAACTAGAGTAAGTATAAAATTTTGGTTTTTATATTATCTTCAACATTCCTAACCGGGTAATCCATTCATATTTATGTACATTGTAAATGGTTCGGCTAATTTTACGACTAATTGTCCTGCTAAGTAGAATCACAAATATTTCATTTTAAAATTTTACAAAGATTTTTTTTTATAAACATCTAACAAAGGATGTCTTCCTTTTTTAAAAGAACAAAACCAGTCAAGAACTCTTTTCAGAAATTAGAATTTTTATTTGTATAATATTGTTTACAAAAATAAAACTCCAAGTTCAATATTTGCAAGGAATTTAAAATCTTGTGAAGTATTTTCTGAATTCAAAGTTTTTCCATAGCTCACATCTCTGAACTCAACATTTCCACAAAATGAAGTATTTCTTTAGAACTAAAGGTGAAGAATAGGAAACCAACAACTTTTAAAAGTTTCACTTTATATATTTACATTTAGCTCTATTTTATGCCAATCTGCCTTCGACCAACATGGAACACACTCATATAAAATCCAACTCAATTAAAATCCCCAAAACTAAGCGAATTCCAAACACTTCCGGTCTATATAATCTGTTTATAGTGTTTACTGTATATCTCAAGGCATTATGGTTTATCCTTTTCCGCCTCTGTACTCCCTTCACAGTTAACTTTGCTTGTTTACAGAGAAACTTTTGCTCAGGAATTAAAAGTGGCTTGTAACTGTGACTGTGTTTTCTGTCATCTGTATTCAGTTTCAGTAACAGGACTGCATTCTGCTCCCAAAAATATTGTAAAACTTTTACTTCGATTTCCGGTGATACAAGATCTACCCAACCCGGTGCCCACATCGTTCAACGTTCCGTTAAGTGGAACTTTTCTAACAAAAAAAAGAGACAACGAAAGAAAAAAAGGACTTTAAGGATTGTTCAAAAGAACCAATATCCAGTTCCATGGAGAACTGAAACAGCAGGAATGAAGTAATTCCCATCCGGCATCATCGCTGCTGTTACTCATTTGACGTTTCGCAGATCAAAATTATCTGTATCCGCTTTCGGCTATCAGGCAGCCATTCATGCAACCGGAACCGGAGCTGGAATGGGGGAGTGCTTTCTGCTTCGTTGCCATGGCAGGTGGCCATTATTGGGCATCCTACTCGTAATTTGTTTGCATCAATTAGAAACAGAATTATGATATCGAATGTCAAAAAGGACTGATGCTGCTGCGGATGTGTGTACATCTGGGATCGAATCGTGTTACAATAATTCATCATTTAAGCATCAGCGAAAGTTGGGAGTGGCGCAAAGTAAGGTGGCTCTTAACTTTGTCCACTTTAGGTAACAATGGTCTCTTCCCGTGAAACATGAGACTCTCTGTCCACTCTGACATGAGAATATTCATCACTTGAAGCTCTGCTCCTGCAGGTTCCATAAGTAGTAACAGGCGGCGAAGTGGTCCTGGCCAGTAAGCCAATTGAAGGGTAGTATGCGAGTACCTAGTGGGGACTTCAGGGAACTCAATAGCGAGGTCAATTACAAAAGCAATACACCAGCAGCGCCAGCTATCGCACACGTGTAAGCCGAGCCGAGTAAACATATTGACCGTTCAATTTATTTGACGTCTAGGGGATGAGATTGATGTGACTCTTGTTGTAGAAAGGATAATATTTCCTTCAACCACCACTTATACCATGGCTGGTGGCTGGTCACATACAGCTGCCGGGTGGCCAAAGTCGACGGTGCGAAGCTTTGAGAGAAATAAAAACTACTCTTGCAGAAATGTTCATCGATATTTATGTAACTAATGAGTGAGCCAACTGTAATTCTTTAACGAGATAGTGAGAATGGACAGTGTCAATGTGAGGTTCATAAGGCAGTCACGAAGAGTGATCGATTAGGAAATTGCTTAGATTATGCTGTGTTGAATGTTAACAACCCTTCTGTGTTCAACTTAAAGGATCCAATAAAGATGGATGTAGTATTTCAATGTAATCTTTCTTTCGAAACATCGTAGGGGTTTTATTCAGAGATGCTCAGAGGGTGGTTGGCAGTTGGCGCGATGAAAAACTGTGACATGTTAAAATGAGTCAAGAAAATAAAATGCACAACTGGGTCGCACGAACTTACTCTTATGTAAAAGACTAAGAATTTCAAAAATTAATGTTATTAGAGAAAAACTGTTCATAAGCATTAAATTCATTTTTTAAATGCATAAAACAACTTTTTAGTAGTAGGAGATAAAAATAGGATGCCTATGCCAAATGATTTCTCAAGCAAACATTAATTTATGAAAGAACAAAAATTATAAGTCGTTGCACTGGTTTCTTAAAAAAATAAGCTTTTATATAAGAAATTTTTAAAACATTTTTAAGAACAAAATTTTGTACGCCAATTCAAAGTCTTTATTATTGTTCGAATAAAAATTAAATTTACAAAAAAAATATTGCTCCGCTTTTGAGATATTGAATTTTCCAAAAAAAAAATAGATTTTGTTTTTCAAAATTCAAAAAAATATTTTTTTTCTCAAGTTTAGAAATGCAACGTTTCTTAAATTTTTTAGAAGCTTCTCTGTAAAAAAAATCATTAAAATCCGTTTTGCCGATAATGAGAAATTTAAAATTTGAAAAAATCGTTCTATGGTAGGCACAGTCAGTAATGTATTGTTTTCATTTTTTTTTTTTATTTAATTATAGATTGTAAGGATTAATCGAAATAAAAAAAATTTCAGCTAAAATTCTCGGAATTGTTAATGAGAAAAATAGAATTTTCGAAAACCATTTTTTAACATTAGTATGGAGGGTACCGTTTTGTTTAGGTAAAATAATTTTCTTTTTCTCAAATCATGTAAATTATATTAAGAAACTTTCATTTATCAAGTTTGAAAAAAATCGAACATGGGGTTTTCGAAATATTGAGTTTTCAAAAAAAAATTAAAAAAATTTTTTTTTAAATCCAAAAAAAAATTTTTGAAAATTTAAATACACAATAATATTGAAACTGCTGGGGAGCCTTAACATAAAAAAATGATCAAAATTGGTCGTACCGTTTTTGAGAAAATCAAAAACAAAAAAAATGGTTACAAGGGGGGTACCAAAAATAACCATTTTTTGGAAAAATTTTTTCATATACATACATATTTCCTAGTTTTAACTAAATTAAATTTTTTTAGTTTTTTCTTAATAAATCTGTAGAATAGTTTTTGAGAAAAAATTTCGAAAAAAATCGTGGCACGTACCGTTATTTTTGGTCTTAAAAAAAAAAGAAAAAAAACTTGTGGGGGGAAAAAGTTAAAGACGATATCTACCAAGTTTGACGAAAATCGGCTGAGACGTTTAAGCTGTAATCGAACAGACAGACAGAACTGCGAGACATACTTTTTATTTTCGCTATCATCCTAATGTCAACTTTGATCAAAATTTCGAGTGTTGTTTGGAAAATTTAAATACACATTTCTATCCAAACTTGTGGGGAGTTTAAGCACACACAAAATGATCCAAATCGGTTGTACCGTTTTTAGAAAATTTAAAACAAAATAGGTTCTATTAACAATCAGTTTTGGAAATTCAAGCATTACCTACATTTAACTAAATGAAATGTTTTTATTTTTTTTTATTTTGTTAAACATTTTTTGAGATAAAAATATTTTATAAAACTTCAGAAAAAAAAATCGCATGCAAGTACCGTTATTTTTGGTCTTAAAAAAAAATTTAAAGAAAATCGTCCGAGCCGCTTAGGCTGTAGTCGAACAGACAAATAGTTAATGCCAAGTGTCAAGTTTAATCAAAACCACGAGTTCGAGCTTTTTTTAAATATAGGTATAACTTGCCCTATTGTATATAAGTACACCACAGTTATATCGTTAGTTAAAAAATGTACATACCTTGTTTTGGAGATTTTTGTGTCTGAGGGTCAAGAGCAGAAATAACCCCCACGTAGGACAGATGAAAAAGTTCGTCGGATACGCTCGTTACAGGGGTTATCCTAGAAAGTCCATACATCTACAGAAGAAATACAAAAGCTGTTAATTTCTCAATATTTCTATATATTCTTTATTAAGTTTTAATAAAAATTTCAATTTATTTAAACATTTTGTTGAATTTTAAGGTATCATTAAAACAAACCCAAAAACAAGGATTTTTAATTAAATCGATAATTTTAAACTATAAACTAAATAAACTGGATGGCGTCGGCTAGAGACCGGGATAGGTGGAGCGACTTGTTGAAAGAGGCCAGGACCGGTTGTCGAGCCGATGATGATGATGATAAACTAAATAAAAATAAACTTTTTCAGGTGAAAATATTTTATAATATACTCAGAAAAATGGGAGAAACAAGCGAATCAAATCCAGATCCAAGAAACTAAAATAATTTTGGCCTATGTAATATCTTAATTTAAAAGTATCTTTTATTGAATAATCGGTAGTAAAAAAGGGGCGACAGAGTAAACTTGTTTTCAAAATTCAATGTGCCGATTTTGAAGAAAAATAAAATATTCGAAAACCATTTTTTTACATTTACAATTTTAATTTTTTAACTTTTTTTTCTACGTCTTTTAGAAAGTGTGAAAAAGATATTAGTTATCAAATTTCAAAGAAGTTGAGCACTAAAGCTATTCTGCGAAAAAGTTTTTGAGAACAAATATGTGTCATGAGGATAATTAAAAACATTTTAAAAACATTGTCTGAGCTGTTTAGGCTGTAGTGAGACAGACAGAATTGCGAGACCCACTTTTTTTCGTTTTCCGTATCATCGTAATGTTAAGTTTGATCTGAATCTCGAATTCGATTCTTTTACGAATGCATAATGCCATTTAATAGCTAGCTATGTATATATTGCATCGTAAGTAAAAATTGATTAACTGTCAACAATCACCCAAAAACTAACAAACATTTAGGTTTCTTCTAGTGCAGCTTTAATGACTCAAGATTATTTTCATTGACACAAGGAGAAAATATTCCAACAAAATTGACGATATTATGAAAAGAAATTAATTTACTTCTTCATGTTCTTGTACTAAATAAGATCGTGTGATTATAGTCTATTTAAAATGATTAGATTAATACCAAAATGATCTTAAAATCATGTGATTAAGTGACGAACTCATTAGCGATTAATTTTGATTTAATTTTATGGTAAAAGGCAGCTGGCAGGTATATAATAATCTGATACTTAGCGGGATGTGTTCGTAAGCGATGCTTTGCAAGTGGGTTTTATTGTATATCCAATCAATTTTTTTTACAGCTTAAATGCTTCTTATAAATAAAATGGAATTTTTGGAAAGTTATTTATTTTTTAAAATAACGAACTCCAGATTTTGATCAAAGTTGACATTACGATAATACGAAACACGAAAAAGTGGGTTCGGCAATTCCGTCTGTCTATCTGTATATCTGTACCTCGACCTGCAACTTAAACTACTGGAGCTATTTTTTTTCAAACTTGGTACTTAAGGGTATTAGGTGATTCCCTAGAGGAGAGATTAAAAGCTAAAAAACTAACGGTACCTGCCATACAGCCATTATGCAAAATCTTATTTACATATCTCAAAAACGGGTCTAACGATTTTGATAGAAAAAATTAATTGTGCTTTTATGAGCAAGTACTACATTTCGGTCAAATACAAATTTGGGATAAAATTTTACTAACGGTACCTGTCACAGGACTGTTTTGTTTCATTTTCGACTTTCTCACCAACGGCTCTAACGATTTTAAACAAAATTTATATCCAGGAGCTCATTTGAATTTGAAAAAAATACTGTTCATACAAATTTTTGAAATAATAATTTTTGGGTTTTTTAAAAAAAAATGGTAATTTTACACTATCGCGGTCCCCTAGTTTTTTGGTTCTAGAAAATCGAAAAACCATCCGATTTCGATGATTTTTTTTAATCTTCGTTTTTAAGACGGATTAATGGAAAAAAACTATAGTAAATATCTCACTTAAAAAATTTATATCGTTTTATTTCATATATTTTATATTTGTTTAGCTCCAAAACTAACGGTATCTGCCGTTGTGGAAAATATTATCTAAGGATTTCGAAAAAAAAAATTGAGGGGACATTTATGCACATGCGGACTAGATTTTGGTCAAACAAAATGTTACGTAACCCCGTTACTTACTACCTGTCATAGGACTGTTTTTTATTTTTTATTCGACTTCCTCATTAACGGCTTCAATGATTTTGATCAAAGTTTTTGTACAGAAGCTCCTTTGAATTTATAATAATATTGTATATATATAAAATTCCATTTTTTTTAAATCAATATCTTCAAAATGTGTAAAGGATTATTTTATTTACTTAAATATGTATTACGAAATACTTAAAATTGGCATCCCAAATTTGTTTCTTGAAAAATTTTAAATAAATTTCTTATATGTATAAAAAATAATTTAAAAATAAAACGATTTTTTAAACTTTGTTTGCATGAATTTAAATTTTTTTAGATATCAGACCGCAATTTAAAGCATTTGTACATTTTTATCTCATTAAATCCAGGTTTTATATTTTTTTATAAACAATTTTTAAATTACAAGGGATTTTTACATAAGAGCAAGTGTGATCTAGTCGCACATTTAATTTTATTATTTAAGTAACTTCAAATGATTCTTTGAGATTTGCAAACGTCAAAAATTATTTGAAGTGTGTTCAGAAATAAGCGCCAATATTTTGAAAGAGGAGTTAATTTATAAGTTCTTCAATTTAAGATATAACATTTTTTCAAATTACAGGCCAATCCTTTAAATATTTTTTATTTAAAAAAAAATCATACACACATATATCTATACTAATATTATTTTCTTAAAAAAATATTTAAATACAAATAAATACCACAAAATTATTGAAATTATTGACCCCAACAAGTTTCATTAAGTTTGAATTTGAATCCTTCGGTTTCCAGCATAGTTTTAAGTATAGTTTTAAGAAAAAAGTTGTGATAAATTGTAAACACTTGAAAAAAAAATCCCCGAGTCTTAAAATTTAGTTCCTACTAAGATAAACTGACTGTTACTTAAACGAGGCTTAAATAAATTTCAAAAATGTATCAAGAAATTCCTTGTTATATAATTAGTTAAAAATAGTAATTCAAAATTGGTTAGATTCGTTATGATTTTTAATTCAATGAAAAATTTTGTATTAGGAGAACATTATTATGCTAGCTTTGAAACCCCAATAGTTTTTTTTTTTTTAAGTAAGGGCAAACTGACGAGACACTATTTAAAAAAAAAAGACAAAACAAAAAAAACTTTTAATTTTTAAAGTATGGCATTTAAAGAAAATTTATTTTTATTTTGGATATTAAACAAAGTTTTTTTTTTATTTTGAAAGCGTTACAAGTTCAATGAATACCTGGATTGATTTCTCTATAGAAGAAGATACTTCTCTCAAAATTAAAAAAAAAACACTGTTTAGGATTAAATTAAAAAATATTGAAAAGTATTTTAATTAAAAAACAAACACTTAACAAGTTTCAAATAGATTTCGGTATTACTAAACTAGTTATCGAAGTAGAAACTAAACTATAATATAATTTGAAGATTGATTGAGTGTTGAAATTCTTTAAACTAAAAAGAACAGCCACTGTGATATTTATTTAATTAACGAAAACATCACAACAACAGTTCTCTTCACTTTTGTAAGAATATTTATTTAATCTCCTAGAAAATTCCACAAATGTTATCACAAAACCACAAATTTATAAATTCACCAATAAAAATTGCTGATATCGACCGCCTAAAATAAAAAGAACAGCCACTGTGATATAAATTAATATCATCAATACATCCCAGCAACAGTTCTCTTATTTGAAGCGATGTTTTTGTTTCACAAATTCAAAATTAAATTGTTGACTATTTACACCGAAATATAAAGGAAAATCACTGTGATATGTCTTTTTAAAGCTATCATATCACAACGATCGTTCCTTTTATTTCAATGAAAATCTTTGCTATCACGAATATAAAAAAAAAATAATATAATTTTGTCTTTAGGTTGTGTCCCACAACGAATTTCAATGGTTGTCTAGCTTTATGAGAAACACGATCGCTTAAAGCTAGACCACCAAAGAAGTTAATTGCTGGCAATATTTTTTTTCTCAATCAAGATATATATATCACACGGTATCACAGCACAGTTTTATAAATAAATTCATTGTTGAGAATTTTAAAATTATAGCACGAGTGTTCGGTCTAGTCACTTTGATAGTAAATGTTTGTTTTTCAAAAAGGGACTATCCCAACAGTCGCTGTTTAATTTTAAATTTATTTTGTTCTATTGATTCTTTATCACAATTTATTTATCACAGCTTTTGTTGTGTTTTTGAATTCAAAATCAGGAGACACACTTTGCCCAGTGATGAGGATACAGTTTAACCATCGAATGGACAAATTGCGTCGCTCGATCTTGCAAAATTTTCACTTAAAGTTTGAAAAAAAAAAATTAATTGATCACAGAAGATTTTCGAAAAGTTCACGAGACACATTTTACCCAGTGATAAGTTTTCAACCATCATACTGAATAAACTGTGCCGCACGATACTTTAAGTATTTTTTTATTATTATGTACATACTTTATTTGACTTGTTCTTTACCTGTGATTTTTTGAATATTCAGGAGACACATTCAACCCAGTGATGGAAATTGTATAAGGACATCAGCCTGAATTGATTGTGCCTCTAGAAACTCCAAATTTGTGTTAAGATTTCGACGAATATTATTATCACTTTTGGAAGTAATGATTTTCAAGCCATTATAAGACAAACTTCACCCAGTGATGACCGTTTTTAATAAGTGCAACGTCACACCAACTGAACAAAGTTCGCCTTATAATAATTTGAGTTCGATTCTTGACTTGGATGATGTCCTTCTGCGCAGCAAAGTGCAACTGGTAACTTTGAGTTCAAATCGAGCTCTTTTATAGGTGAATTTAGAACCACTGACATATCTCACTAATTACTTTTGTGTCCACCTTAATTATCGCGGGTGACTATTTTATACCTGGACAGGTCGCAAACGGAAAATCTATCTTTCCCATTTCCATATATGTCGCGATAATAAAATAATGCAGTAAATCTTCTAAGTCGCAACAAGAATACCCAAATTCCCGGAGGTAATAAAACACATATTAGGGGTAGAAAATTCCGCGACGACGCGACCGACGATGGACGGCAATATTTCACGATCAAACAATGGAAAATGATTTTGAATTGCAAAATTTGATGACAGACAACAAAGAGATCAAGAAAAAAGATTTTACAACTCATTCACGCACTTCACGGAAGGATCATATATTTTATTTTTTTTGTTTCAATTTTCAAAAACTCGAATAACAGAATTAGTTTGGTAAGATGGATTTGCGAATTATGTTTTTTTTTTTCAAAAGAGAAATATTGTTTTTGGGGATTTACTAGACCATAGTGATTTATTGCATGTATCCTTTAGCAGAATATTTGTGTCCTTTAAGATCTTTCAAAAATGTTTTCGAATAACGTTTTATGATGATTCCTCTCCAAGGACACTGATATAAGCATGTTTGGGAGGATTATTCCTACATAGTACAGTTTTTATTTTTCGACAAAGAGTTACCAGAACGTAGGCTGTTGTTCTGGGTATAAGATTTTTGGATTAAGGAAACAAAATTTTGTGTTTGATAGAATCTTGACTACTTTCATGGAATGTACAAACTGTACATAAAATAGTTTTAGGAGTTCAACAAATATTAAAGATCGAAGAATTGTATTGTGAATGTATTTCTTTTTTGAGCAATAACAAGCTTGGAAACTATAAGTAACATATATATGTAGGAAAATATTATTAATATGACAGAAGCCCAATATTTGTCATTTATCTCAATCAACAAAATTTTTAATACTTTGTTATGATTTCTGGTAGGTAATAGTTTATCAGAGTACTGTTTTTGAAATATATATCAAATCAATAATGAAGATCTTATACAAGGTGTGTTTTATTCATTGCTGCATAGCCAGCGCAGCATTCAAGTGCGAATAAAACTATCAAACTCACTCCATATGTCAATTTCAATTTATATTTCAATGTTGACCATTATTATAGAAAATATCAAAATCTGATGTAAAAACATGTATGTACATATTATGTTTAATTCTAAAATTTAATGCATAGCGGCATTTTCATTTCAATAATTTAAAGTTCTATCACCAGCACAACTGTCATTTTTTACGAGCTTCTTTTTCGCCAGCAATCAAATTGTTGTTGTCTGTCGTGGGCAATTTTGCTGCGCTAGCTATGCAGCAATGAATAAAACACACCTATAATTGAAATAAAAATTATAGTTTTAAGAAATTATGGCTCCTGTTATGATTGTCAATTATCAATACAATTATCAACAAAATTTATGAACCTGTTTTATCTACATATATCAAACATGAATTTTTTTTAATAATCTGTGAATGGTATCAAAAGTAAGGATCCATCTTTTGATAAACTAATTTTTAAAAAAAAATTGTTATTTCAATTTCAAATTCTTAGTTGATAATTACTTTTTTAAGATTCGTGTGCTGTTTTCAGTTGAAATCTAACATTTTAATGAGGCATTTTTGGAGAATATAATATAATTCAATTGTAGTTAATGTATCTTTCATTTAAATTATTTTCATCATTCATGATTATTTTTACATCTCGTCGGATATTTTAAAGCCTTTTTAGGTGGTTTTTGGCTGATGGTAGGTAGTACCTAAATAGTAAGGGAATAGAAATGCAACAAAGGTGCGACCCCTCATCAGTAAATTTGAACACTTTTGAACTCACTGATTGCAAATATTGGCACGACAAATAGTTTTGTATTAAGAAATGTATCTCAGATGTTTTAGTGAGGCTAAACCCTCAACAGACGCAATTAAAATCGCGTTTTTTTTATACTAGCCTTTTTCATAATCGTGACCGATCAAGCTCTTGATTAGCTGTTAACAAATGTATAACGGACATATGTATGTATGTATATACGTTTTGAGTTCCACTAGCTACTCGAAAACATGAGAAAAACAGCGGATTTTTAGAGGTGACCACTTGAAATGTATTGCAATTGAAAGGGTTTGATTTTATTTAGCTGAAAATGTAAGTGACATACATTGAAGTGAACCCAAAAGCATCTTAGCCGCGATATGAGTGATATGTTTATTCAACTCTGAAATGAATAAAAGACGTTTTTAGTTCCAACAAAATTTTGAAAGCGGCAATATCATTCGCGAATTATGTTTAAATCTATCTGACGTGGATACCACTAGTAATTTTATTTTCAGAAAATGTATACTTTTGAGCCAAGCGAATGTTTGACATTTATGCAATTTTAAAAAAAGTTCCGGATCATATGTATAATCTCTATATGAGGCGCCGTTGAAATATTTATGTAGATAATTAGTACCTACTATAAAAATTTTAATACATACTTAATATCCCGAGACTAAATTTAGCCCGTGAAATATATCGTAACCCTGGACTCTGTCCTTCTTTTCAACGTAAATTTTTGACATGAAAATACCTCGAAACCCAGAACAATACCTCTTAAGCATTTATTAACCATCAAGATGAACTTTTTTGCTGAAATATCTCGTAGCGCAGTTAATCCAGCGAAGAAAATACCTCGTAATCAAGAAAGAAGTTATTAGACTGTTCAAAAGCGTTTGACACAGTAGATAAACCATTCCATTCTCTGCATGAAGTTGATCTACACTTTTAGGTTTTCGTCTTCATCCGTCAAACTCTTGGCTTCGTACTTAGATGGTGGTCAGCAATGTTTAGCTGTTGGAAATTATAAGTCACCATTCCTAAGCGTACCTGCGGGTGTTCCATAGGGGTCCATTCTAGGTCCTATACTGTTTTCACTCTATCCAAACGAAATTCTTAAAATAATAAAACATTGTACACTCCATATGTTTGCTGACGACGACGCCGACGGACGTTCAATTATACTTCAGTTCTCAACTGGATATGATTGACAGTGCTATTGATAAGGTGAACGAAGATTTAAAAATAATTCAACAGTGGGCACTCAGACACAATTTATCGCTTAATCCAGGGAAATGAATTGCCAGATCCACTTTTTTCGTCTTCGCTATCATAGTAATGTCAACTACGATACCAAAGTAAGATACCATATTCGATTAAAATTTGCAAGATCGTATTTTTAACATAGTTTCATACTAAAGCCGCTTTAACATCAACTAACATTATGCACATGATATTAAAGATGCCCCAACCATTTTTCCATTTTCTTATTACCGTAATTCGACCAGTAAATTAATTGAAAACTCATCCTAAAGTGATGGATAACTCCTCCAAATTATCCATTCGCAAAATGGTCATAATGGTTCATGGAAAGTCATGTAGAGGATATTGGGCTCGATTCCTTATACTGCATCTTCCGAGGAAGTCACAAATCCATTAGCCGTTCGCAATCGGCTAAAAATTGTAGCTCCCTTCTATTCTTCCTAACACGAACACAGGGATGGTTGAGAGGCTGTAAGTGACTAGGTTTACGATTCCTATGAGCCGTAATGGTCTCTAATTTGTTTATTAGAAAATTTAACCTGAATATGGTCAAAACAATGTTTGGAACAAAAAAAAAAAAGACGCATAAGCTCGTGCATAACAAAGTACATACTTGTAATTGGTGTAGGTAGTGTAGTCCCCAGGAACTAAGTCCACTGAGGGACTAAGTTCTCACTTGTGCAGGGAAATAAGTCCTCAGGAACTAAGTCCACTGGGGGACTAAGTTCTCACTTGTGCAGGGAAATGAGTCCCCAGGAACTAAGTCCACTGGGGGACTAAGTTCTCACTTAATGGGAGCGAAATCCACTTTACTAAAGTGGTCTTTGTTCCCATGGAAGGTCGTTACAAAAAACTGTGGGTTTTAGTTCCCTTTCAATGTGAAATAAATTTCCATGTTAACCCAGGAAAAAAAATAATTCTTCAAGTATTGTTAAGTTTTATTAATATAAAAAAATACATTTCTGTACAAAAAATTATTCTACTTCTATCGAGATACCAAATTGATTTTCCATTTTAACACGCTCTATATTATATCGCCACTGAACCTTACACTGTTTTCATGAATATTCAAATAACAAATGATGTATTGAATATCGACTGCAACATGCACGTACTTATCAAGATAAATTTAAGAAAACATAAAAAAGGTCTAAGAACTATCGGGTTGGGGTCAAAATACTGTATGGGTCATAATATTGTATTTAAAATACTGTAAGTCAAAATTCTGTATTTCAAAATTCTGGTTGGTCAAAAATTCTGTATCTCAAAATTCTGTATTTGAAAATGCTGTAAATAGGTTGAAAAATAAAAATCTTATAATCCCGTTTTTTATAATCCCGTTTCTTATTACGACACGTATAAACAGTGAGGTATCTAAGGGGGGCCATGGTGCCCCCCTGCAACTCCCTGCTTGGGCACACTATAGGATTTGGGGTAGGTGCGAGGTTGGGTGTATGCAAAGTTTCTTTAGCATTTAAAGAATCTGGAAAATAATCATGCGCTTCGTTCATGTTTAAAAGCTTGTGTTTTACTCGTACAGCATTTTGAGAAACAAAATTTTGAGATACAGTATTATGAGATACAGTATTTTGTACATACAGTATTTTGAAATACAGATTATTAACCATACAGCATTATGACCTGCTCCCGTTTACATCTCTCTTTAATTTTTGTTGTTGAAAATTTATTCCCACTTTGTACTTTTGAGTGTGTACTAATTTCTCATAAGAAAGTGGAGCTGGTTCTCACTTAATGGGAACAAAGACCACATTAGTAAAGTGGATTTCGTTCTTATTAAGTGACAACTTAGTCCCTCGGTGGACTTAGTTCCTGTGGACTTATTTCCCTGCACTCTTGTGATCCACTTTGCCTTTGAAAAGGCCAATTCTAGCATTTACTTTGTTTTCATATAATATAATTGCTACTTCGAATTGAAATAATATCTATGAGCATTACTGTGCGCTTTTATATTAAGCCAGTTTATGTTTTCTAAATTAATTTAAAAAACACAATTCGCCAATCGCCATTTGAAATGCTTAGATTTTTCAAATTTATTTTAAAGTTGAAGAAGTGGAACTCTTCGCGCTCCTTCACGTATCCCGTCTACTATGGTTAAACCCCAATCCCAGATGATTAAAAAACCCATTCAAAATAAAAATTGGAAAATATTTTTTTTTTTTTTCATTTCAAATCTCGATTACGGAATTGTAAATTAGACTTAGAAGGAAGCATTTTTAGATTGCTCCATCGACAAGTTTTTTTCATTTCTTAATTCAGATTTTCTGAAAAACATTATATCTGATTTTGATCAATATTGTTTTGCTAAAGCAATTAAAAAATTTGAAGAGTATCGTCTATTTAAATTTTTAAACAAATTTCTTTCCAATTTCTAATTTTGAAAACCACATTCTAGTTTTTTTTTAAAAACCTGAAAAAAAAATAGTTTTGTGATTTCTTTTATGCAAAAATAACGTAAGTCATACAAATATTAAGAATTGATCTTGGAAAATCATTTTTTTCTCAAAAACGACTCCTAAAATTTGTCTGTTCCGATTATTTGAATGAAATCAAAATTGAAACTAATCAATTATTATCAGAATCTATATATCATTAAACAATTGTTTTGATTTTTGAATTTCTCAGTAAAACGGATTTAAATTATTTTTTTTATACAGAAGCTTCTGAAAACTTGAAAAAATGTTATCCAAAAAAAGATACAACGATTTAAAATTTTTTATCTCACATAAATTCATGTTTGCTTAAGAAATCAAATGATATTCTTTTGTTAAGCAAAAATTACTAAAAAATATCAATATGTTTTAACCATTTATATATTCTTAAGACTTGTATCTCATATGACATATGCATGTATGTATTATGTAAATGTATTTTCTAAAATACAAATATTTATTTTCTAAATTCGAAGTGTCTTAAACATAAAAGCAAGTTCATGTGACCCAGTCGTGTATTTTATTTGTATAATAAAGACGTTAATCAATTTATAAGACATTATAAATTTATAAGAAAACCAATTTTAAAATACACCTACATATCCTCAGTGCGATAATAATGAACTAATAGAAATTCCTTGGATAAGATTTTTATTTAAACTAAAATTGTATTTATTTTTTAACGTCTTCTAGACTAAAACACATAATAAAATAGATTTGTGTACTAATAAATACACGTGTAAATACACAAAAAATGTATTCATACTCGATTAATTTAAAATAAATTGGTATACACATAATTTAAGGAGTTTTAATGTTCAAATGTATAAACTTCATTACCTACATTTAAACATTTCTTCCTAATTACATCCATATTTTTTATATAAATGTATACAATTTTAATTGTTTCTACAGGTGAATTTCAAAAGAATTATTTCCCTATTTCTTACTATATTATTTATTCATTGTTTCGATACATATGTATGTATGTGTGTATACCTTCACATAATTCCTGTAATTCAGCTAATGATGATACCTAGCCTATGATAATAAACTTAAAGCTGGCGTATACAGCTCATTAGGCACCTCTAATACATGGACATGACTTAAAAGTAATTAAGACATAAGTTATAGCTAACATTGAAAATCTACATTAGTTCTTAGACCTTTAGGAGGTATAAAATCAGTGATTATTTAAATTATTTATTTCGATACAAATTCCTTCATTAAAATAACTTTCAGTATTTCAATGATTGAACAACTTTATCAACAAATCATTGAAATATGTACAAAATTCAGTATATGTATGTATATGTATATGTACTACGTATATACATGCATACATATGTAGGTAGGTATGATGAATATTGAATCATCGATAAGACATTAATTAATATCTAGTGTTGCAGCACGCATTCATCAGACTATGATATCACATAGCAACACATTTTTGCGTCAGAAAACAGACTATACTCTTATCAACTCTTTGAAGGTGTTTAATTCGAATCCAACTCTAGAAATTCCGGATTTTCTCATGTCAAATCTTCGAGAAATTCTAGTCCAAGAAAAGGAAAAACAAAACACGGTTTTTTGGTAGTTTTGGGGTTAAATTAGAACACCGATAAATTGTTCTCTATGAAACTCGTTACGGCATATAAAAGTATGTACATATTAAATTTGAACCTGAAATTAGGCTTTAGAAAAGCCCCTTCTTAGTCTCCATCTTCTATGAACCCTCCAAGTTCTGATCATGAATAACAGATTAACTCATCCTTGTACTAATAAAAAAAAAATTCAGCTGTTAGTTTTCAAATGTCTTCATTTTTTAAATTGATTTCAATAGTGAAAGGATGAAATTTTGTACATCTAATGATAAAAGAAAAAAATTTCCATATCTTTTTTTTAATATTTCCATAGAAAATACCGACATTTTTGATATTGCTTAAAAAACAACCGCTGGGTGGTAAGTTTCAAAATAATCGAACATGTGTTTTTTTAGTATTGAATTAAAAACAAAATTGATTTTTGAAAATAATGTACGCAATACTATTTAAACTTTTCAAAGCTTATGTAGAAAATGGAAAATCAAAAAGATAGTTTTATTTTTACTATTAAGAGCTATTTTTCGTAAAAAAAAAACCTTAACCCAAAAATTACAGAAAGTAATTTATTGATACTTTTTTTCTATAAGTACATAAATATACAGATAATTTATGAAGATTCGTTAAAATTGAACTCAAGATTTTAATAACAATTCGGTCTGTGTGCTCGGCTACAGGTTAAACTAATAGGATGATTTTCTTCAAACTTGGTATCTGATATTTATTGGTCATTCTCATAAAACATTTTTTCTTAAGGCTGATAATGATATAGTATTTACCATACAAAATGTTAAAGCGATTAAGGAAAATCATACTTTTCTCAAAAAAATACCTAAAGATATTTTAAAACAAAATTTAAATAATTACTATAAGTTAAAGTAAAAGTTAATTTTTGGTAAATCCCATTTTTCAGGCAAATAGATATTAATGTTTCTCCTTATAGAACCATTTTGTTTATTTTTGATTTTCCCGAAAACGGGTCAACTCATTATGATAAATTCTTGTAGCATATCCCAAAATGTTCTAAAAAAGTTTCGCATATTTAAAAACTATCAAGTTTTTTGTTTTGGCAATTGAAAATAAAATCCCCGTATGGATCGCAAGTAAAAGTATGTTATGTAAACCTACTTTGGAATTTAAAAATTGCTTATAAATAAATACAATTACTGTGTGTACAAATCAAGTTGAAAAAATGTTTGATTATTAAATTAATTTTTTATATAAGAAATTTCCTTAAAATTTTTCAAAAAAAAAATTGAATTGACAATTTTAAGTGTTTGATAATACTAAATGTCCATTTTGAGAAATAATTAAAAAAAAAAGAAATGATTTTTCAAAAAAAAAATCAAAATTGTTTTTTTTTTTAAATCTAAAAAATATATTTTCGAAAATTTTTGTATAAAATAAATTTTAAATTCAAAAGAGCTTGATCCAAAAGTGGATTTTATATTCAAAGAAGCCATTCAGGCGGCAGCGGTCGTTTAAAAATTAAAAAAATCGATTTCTATGAAACTTTCAAATATGATTAATCATAATAGTTTTTCGTCCACTTTAAGTAACCATTTTGCTATTTAAATTAAATGCAATTTAATTTAATTTTCAATTTTCCTTCTCATGCTGCTATCTGTCGATTGAATTATTCCACTGCATAACTCGATTTCACTTAAAACGGCAACTTTTCATAAAATGTCAAAATATAGTGAATACACAAGGACAATTCCTCCGATAAATTGTAGAATGTGTGACAAAAATTTGCGTCGAGTTTTTTTCCCATCCAATGATTGCTTCCTAAAAAATATGCCCATTAACCAAAAATAACATTAAAAAAAAAAACAAAAAAAGGATATTTTTTTTGTATAAAATTAAGAACGCAATAGTTTGAAAATCCTTTTAAGGTCACCCCAAAAGAACTTCTTTCATTATCATTTTAGGGTAAGTACAACCTTTAACTTGTTAAATTTCATTCCATCCAAACCCTCATACCAATCTTCATCATATAAATAATTTCTACAATTAAGTTCATATATTATAAAAACATATATTTTAGTACTCATTAAAAATTCTTTGAAATAATAATTATCACAATGAAACAATTTAGCCAACTAGAAGTTAAATAAGATCAACAATTATTTACTCGTAAAATGGACTCAAAAGTATACTCGTAATAAGGTTTGCGTGTATTAACTAATACTCAACAAAGTATTTCACCATGGTTAACAAAATGTAAGGGCTTCTTCTTATTTTCAGGCGTCTTGGAATTTTAAAAATAAAAATTCATATAAAATGTTTGTTTCTCCAATATTAT